>OY015313.1:7133229-8464171 GCA_955612985.1 Cheilosia scutellata
CTCACACAGAATGGTTTTCGAGGCCTAGGTTGTCTACCCGTCTGTTGCGCCACCTATTTATTTTTTATTAATGCACCTTTTTGTGTGGTGTGGCGAAATACATAGTCAATCCACGCAGTGGATCTACTGTTGCAAAAGTTTCAAGTCGTAAGATGCATTTTTAAAGCGTTATCGTGATTTAAAAAAAATTAATATCAAAGCTATGGTTAAGTTTCGCATGTAAAAGAGGAATAGCTGCCTGCCCGCTCTTTATTATATTTCTATGTCAACCGATTTAAATGTCGTTGCTTCAGCCGGCAATTTAGTTTGAACGAAACTATGTACAACATACTTATGTAATGGGCATTGTAATTTGACTGTACCAATTTTGCTTGGTTTTGAAATCACGGATGGTCATTCCCATAACACATTCGAACAATAAGACTGTAGGTATACGCCCCCAGACATCCTACGACATCCTCTAATCCGAGTTAATTGATAGAAAACAAAAAAAGCTTCGCTACTATAGCATTGATTTAAGGCTGGATAAAGATTATGGACAGATACATTGAATTCAATTTTATATAGTAGAAGATTTAATCATTGAAACTTCTTTGCTTTAAAAAGGCAACAGTGTAAGAAGCCTCGCGAAACATGTCTGATCAGTCCCAATTGTGGAGTGGGACCTCCAATATATATATATTTTAGTGGAAAGTGATTAGTAAGTTATTAAATTCGACTTTAAAATCCACTTTTACTTAGCAGTTCAAAGAAATGAAACACATTTTCGTCTCTATTGTAAATAATTGTGAATTAATTGATTAAATTGTCCGACATTTTCCCCTTACAATAAAAAACCTGGATGTCACTTTAAATTTGACTTTACTGGTAATCTATGTGATGTCCTATGAGTTATGAATGGGTTAGAATTCAAGAGCCTGTTTCGAAAAGGCCAGAGCACAAAACAAAATACCGAAATGACATTCACTTAGGGTGGGTGGCTTCCTTTAAAGATTTCGAACTCGTGTATAATTTTTGGATATCATATTGTACGAGAACGACCCTAAAAGTTGGGTTAGTCATATATTAGAACCATTATGAAGTGTACGAGCATTATTTTTAGCTTGAATATGAAGTTACTAATTTGTTTCCCTTAGTTACACAAGGGATTAAATCATCCGCAGGAAACGTGATTGGAGCACCAATTAATATTTGGACAGAAAGATTTCACTTTTCAATGTTAAATGTAGACTCGGAATATTATAGAAATGAAGAAAAGACCTTGAATATCTGGATAAATTGTACATTCCACCTAATAGGTTAATGAATCAAAATCAGCAAAATTGAAATGGGATCAATAATGTCGAGAAAGTTCGGCTTTCACATAAAAGTGAATATAAGAAGAAGAATTGCAAAACCAAAAGATGCACCGATTATAAATAAGGGCTGTAAGGAAACACGAAAACGACTTGTCAGAAGAATGTTCATTTCTAACCTCACATTATCACACTTTTCTGGCTGTAAAGAACTTGCGATTTTATGGGTTAGTGTCCAGATTGGTCTCTCGGGGTTAAAGGGTTTCCTATAAAAGTATGTAATACTCAATATTTCAAGCGAACACTAATTTTGAAAGAGCATCAATCACTATTTTAACAAACACTGCAGTCACAACTTTATTTGTAAATCCCTACAAAAACAAATGCATATCCACTTACTCATCTTCTGTTCCATTAAAGACGATATTGTCAACGAAAAAAAAACAAACAAATAAAACTGATTTTCAGTTCGAATTTAACCGAATTTACACAACAAACATCTTTGACACCCAAATATGTAATCAAATCTACCGATAAAATGTAATGCAATGTAAGTTTGTGTTTTTTTTTTTTTTATAACCAGTACCCTAATGTACAGATGCACTGAAGAACTGTTGCTAACGTTGCGCTGTCCTCTGGAGCCTCCCTGCGTCCATTAATTTAATGCACACTTGAAATTGTGATAGATGGGATATGGAAATCCATTTTCTTTTCAATTTTATTTCTTACACGCAACCTAAAGTGCTAAGAGAAGGAAAAATAAACGAAAAAAATAACATTTTGTGATTAGCGTTTTGAAAAACAAAAACCCTCAACCTTTGATTAGCAAAAAAAAAAAATAATCTCAAAACAAAAAGCATTTCTTTCTTCTCTCTAGGGCGGATAGTATATATTTTTTTTTTCCAAGCCCAAACGCTTGCGACTAGCAGCTTGTACGATTTTGAAACTCTCCTAATCACAAAATATTGCTAAATTCATATAAATGTTGTCTAGTAAAAATTATGTAGTATCTGTTTTCCATTTTGAATTTGTGTTGATTCTTCTTTCTTTTTGAAAGTTCACAGAGAAGTTTTGAAGAAAATATTGTAGAAGAGAAATTAACCTAAATATAAATTGTAAACAGCACAAAAGGATAATCCGGAAAACTCTGTCCACCATTCACACAGTTTTTCCCCACACACACATGAGAGTATAAAGTATAAAACAAAACGCATGACTATGAACTGAACTGAATTGAATTAATATAAAAAATAATGTTCTTCAAGAATTTTGTATTGTAAGGAAGAAAACGCGCAATGATTTATTGAAATTACAACATAAAACAGTCAACTTGAAGATAGTATAGAAAACGCTCACACCACAGAGTTGTCCAGATTGCTTTTGGCCCGGAATCGTTGATTTTTTGAAGTCATCTACATCTCGTCGTTGATTGGAAAAGGAGACCTTAAACTGAATTGTTTCGATCGAAATTGTTGTTCTAATGCTTGTGGAATAAAGATTTGAACTCAGATTTTGAGGAAACCTGAACTCATATCGAATTTTGGAAAGTATTTGGAGAAGCTTGCGATATTCGTAATTTTGAATTAAAAACAAATTTTTTATTTGTATGAAAAGTTATATGTATGTATTCCGAAAGGGTATGTTGCAAAAAGAAAATATCGCAAGTTGCTTGGGCAGCGTGAAATATTATATTTGTTAGCTGTCGACACCCTAATCTAAACAGAAACTCGAGTTCAAACTCAAGTAGACGGGTGTGTGCACACACGGCTCTGGAGTTTGAACGAATTTCGAACTTCAATGAATAAATACCTTGTCCTGACATTGAACCATGCAATGTACTTAACGTTGTAGCTGCCGATAGCGTGGTGTAGGTACCCTTCGGAGTGTAAGTGAACGTATGTGATTCGCTCTTTTTTCCACTGGAAATTATCGAAAGCTGTACTGTGATTGGTTTGTGGAGGTTCTGGTGGATGTACGGCGGTACGGTGCAAATAAGATGAGTCTGAAAATGGAAAAGGTGAATGAATTACCAAAATAAATCAGAGTAGGAGAGACAAGATTATGAATCAAACACATTATCACTGTCACTCAATTGAAAGCAAACTTATTCCAAGCTGGTCTACCCTCTCGTACAAGCTTTCTTTATCGTCGAACAAAACATAGATTTCTTACCTGTTGTAAATATTCCTTATCTGGTAAAACTGAATCCTCCCATAAGGAGCCCAAGGGTACCATTTCATTTGACGAGTGCAGATCTTCGAGAGTTTCTTGAAATAAGACACGAGTATCTTTGAGGAAATTTTTCCCAATAATAAATAGTTCCAGACCACCATCAACTGGGCAAGAGTTCAGTGATTTTTTACAGATTTCCGGAACACCAGGTGGTTGGGCTAAATGTAAAAATAATTATATTAATCACTTGTTTTAGACCATGGCTAATATGCGTGACAACTTACTGCAGATAATTGGATTTGAACACACTTGAAGTGTTTCCATTGTTCCATCGTCATAGGTTAACTGTGTACGAAACACCATACGGCAGCGGGTGGATTTCTTTTTGCTCTTCTGAGCCAAATGATCGGGAAAACGGTGCTCAACATCGACATTGCGTTCCTACGGAAAATATATTTGCAATTAGATAAAAATTGATGTGGATAGCGGAATAACACTTTCGTAATGATGCTTAATCTATTAAGAATTGATACTTTCATAATTGCGGGTGAATTGCATACTAAAATCTTAAACAATAACATGTAAGGAGCTTGCTATATTAAGGGCCGTTTGCTGATGCGACTCACAGCCTTACAAAAATTAGCGCATAAACATTTCTGTAGAACTTAATTCGTTTTGAGTCGCATTAGCAAACGCGAGTAAATGTCTAATCGCGTTAAAAATCTTCGTGTCAGATAGAAATTAAAAAAAACTACATACGTATCTGTAAAGGACACTCTTAAATGAAATTTTTTTCGTATAAAGACAAGCGCACAAGAATAAGTGAAGAATTTATTGCCATAAACTGCATAGTTACTGCATCGACCACTTAACGCACTCACCTTCAAGATTCCGACACAATCGCATGTGACCGTCATATCCGATTCTGGCTTGAAATCAATCTCAATAATCATGGTGCCCTCGACTTTCTTTTCATTGCACTGTGTTGAGTTCTTTCCAGCAACTTTGCACGCCTGATAGAACATGTGTGGTGCTACTCGGCCAATATCTGTTCCAATGAATACTTGCATTAGGGCGGGTTTATTATAACCAACCAGACGAACGATGGGAAATCCATTTCCACTGCGATCCTTGACAGCACCTCGGCTGCCTTCAGTTTGATATCTGCAAAGCAAAGAGTATACTTTAACAATCAGATTTAAAATTTGATTTTATGTAGAGACACATACCTAGCTCTGTGCTGTTGTTCTGGCTGCGATACAATCTCTAGCTGTACTCGACCATTCGAAGAAGTGGCGACATTATTCATTGATGCTGCTGGCTGACGCTTGTGTCCAACACGGGATGCTGTCCTCACACCATTCGATATGTATCTGCAAAGAAAAAGACCAATAAATTGATTACTAAATGAATCCAACCAACGAATGTGTAGTAATTTCATGCAGAAAGCGCACTAAAGTTGTAGTTGTAGTTTCCAAGTTAAGCTGAATGAGTTAGTAATGAGTATGTGAAATGAATTTACTGATTTCGTTCGTACAAGTAGAAGGAGATTTTACAAAGCAACGAATAAAAGCGCACTCAGTGGTCTACGATTTACAGAACAGAAACAAATAAACAAAAAAAAAACATTCAAATATCCTTACTTTGTTGTTACTGATGGCACTATTGTTGGACTGTTGACTAGTGGATTATTTGTTGCCGTTGCTGAAGCAATTCTACTTATGAACGCATCTTCACTGCAGGCATCATCGTTATCTAGTTCAACAACACTTTCGATCTTTTTCCGTTTTGCTCGGTATTGGACACGATTCTGAATGGAGTGATTTGGTGTTGAAGTGTATGTATCATCTGCCGAGTCGTCGGTGCCGATTTCATCGTGTTGTTCTGCATCATTTCGCGTTGATCTAGTGTAAAGATTTTGTTTGGTTTTTTGATTTTAATTTAATGAAAAGGATTTTGTTGTTTAATTAGTTATATTTTTTTTCTACGTGAGTGCTGCTTGCTTATTGAGGAAGGTAAAGAGTTGTCATTGAATTTGATAAAAAAAAAGTTAATTCTATAATAGAGTCGGAAGTAGAATAGAATAGAAGTGGTATCTACAACAACACACGGGAATGTAGACGTAGTATCTATCTGCCACAACACACTGGTACGCACATTTGTCACTAAAGGTTAAATAATTTCTTTAGCCTATATGTACTCGCATCCACCCCATATTTGTTTAGATTTTTATCTAGACCGCTAAATTGTCCTGTAGAGTGTCCACTTTGTTCTACAATGTCATTTATTTATTTCAGTCTTCACAAATATGTATAATAAAAACTACGAGAATAAAAAAGTCTTCTAGAAAATTGCTATGATACTAGAGCAAGCGATTTTCAATGGCTTGAAACACATTAGCACAGCAGCATCAACACCTTTTATGCAAATGCTACCAAACTTAGAACTCAGCAGTAAACCGACATTCAATTTTAGTTTCCATTGCACTGTTTCAATCGCACAACTCCCACTCTTGGGATTGCTCCTTCTGTCAAATATGCTGTTAAGGCTTCAATTATAGCTATCAGTAAAATGCATCAGTAAAAATACGAAACAGAACAAAACTGACACATTTAACCATAGCATATCATAGGAATTCAGTGAAATAATTCGTGAAACTGAATGAGAAGTTAAACAGAATAGTTGTTGTGCTAATCTTTGTGTTGAATGCTTTGAAAGCACTCATGTTTGGCATTGCTTCCGATGACTTCTTAATTGGAATACTCAAAGATTTAATTTAAACAAAAAATTATTTGGTTCTCTTTTTGTGAAATCACTATAGGTCCCTTTAGAAGATTGGACTCCGTAGTATATGACCGATCACATGAGAAGTTATTTGACTTCTTCGACATGTAAAGTGATTTTAACAAACATGCAGCAATGGGTGCAACAAATCTAGTAACATTATTCACATTTGTTTAAAGACTTGTTACTATACTATTTGATTTGCAAATACTGAACATCTAAATCTTATTATACTTTCTATTCCTTATTTTATAGGAACATCATTAAATTCTCATCCGATCTTTAGCAGTTAATTTAATAGAGCTGATATGAGAGTAGTAAACATGCAACCGATATTTGTTTTTTAACCAAACTGATCTTGTTTATTAGTATTAAATGAGCATGCAAATTTGATGACACAAGTTAGTTGTTGTACCTCGATTTAAAATTTTCATATATCCACTACATTTGCTAAATAAAATGTTTCAGGAATATATCCCGTAAGTAGGCGATTTTGTTTTTAAGAACACAAGGCCGAAGCCTAAGTTACGTGATATTCTTCGATGAAATGACAGATGTATGCCCGGTTTCACAGTAAGAGTTAGGTACATAAGTGAAACTTAAATTCGAGTAGAAACAAGCACATAAGTGGCACTTGTATAAAACTCCAGTCTCACTGTCTATTCACAATACAATGGTAACCAAAAATTGGCAGCACTTATAAAAAGATTTGTTTTGCAGTATTTAATAATTTATTTGATTTGCAACAAATGATCTCTGACCCCGAAATTTTGTTCTTCACATAACGTTAATGAAGAAGGGTTTGAAATCAAAAGGAAAGACGATTAGTAGAACTATTAATTTCGCAAAAGGGCAGCACTGCAGTAAACTTATATATGAACTGAAAACTAGGATGAACTTACAAACCGTTTCATTGTAAGAGAAAAGCTGCATACATGATATAAAAAGATAGTGAAACATATTGTCGGGTAGATAGACAAATGAAGATTTGTATCAAAAGCTCGATTGTGTAGAAACCAAACATTCATTGCCATACGAGAATTACCCTTATTCATTCAAAATCGGCCTGCTTCGGTGGAATTGACGTTCATTTTAAAGATCTAATGATTCTTCAAAGCTTCAAGTCAGTTTTTTTTAGATACCAATGCCTATTCAGATAAATTAAGGACTCTCACTCATCGATTTATTCAAACGCTACAACAGAAGTGTGGGAAATTCTAAAACCCACTGTGGGTCCTACCTGCTTTGACGAAATATAAAGACACCCAAAGAACGAAAGCACGTTCAGAAGCTGAGAACGTTTTTTATATCCCAAAAAGTGGAGCTGCTACTGCGAAAGTGGCTTTACATTCGGAATCATCGGGGCAACTGTACCAAGAATCAGGCATTTCATGCAACAAAACCACTGTTTACCAATTATAATAGAATTATTATTAAGGTAGTACCATAGATGAACGAAAATCCACTTAAATTAAGTCGACCGCTTTAAATTGGTCCAACGATATAATATGTATGTATAACCTGAATGCAACCGCACATTGCCCTTTACGCTGGATTACTTTGATAAAATTATATAACGATTCTTCTTTAAGAATCGCGCTTTCATGGCAGAGAGCTACAATTTCAATTTCCACTCTGTTCGAAAGTGTTATTGGCATGGAAAGCGTGTAGCTGGTGGCACATGACTAAAGGACATTCTGTCTGGCGCAATCGTTTATACGAAGTACCGGCGGCGATCGTTATACCTATTTCTAGGAATATGAAAATAATCGAAATTGTGAAATTAGTTATTGGTACTTAAGACATTAGCACAATGTGATCTCATAAGTCATACCCAGTAAGAGCGATTCGAAAACTCGTGTTTACAAAATATTTCAATACAGCTGATGCGGTAAGCAAATCATTATACAATTCAAAGTTTACACTTATAATGACCTACACTTAATTAAGAAAAATCACACTAACACTATTTATAAATAAATTCGAAAATCAAGATTATCAACAGAAACCGTTTAAAGCATCACCTTCCACAACTATGCACTCGATTTAGATGTTCGCCCAGAGCGAGCAGAGAGATAAGATGATTTAATATTGCATTCTGTTGATTACACCAATTGCCGTTTTGCATTTTGTATGCTCTTTCACCATGACCTATATAAACGAACTGATTTGACTGTCTACACTTTTTCTACTCTCGAGTGAGATTATATTTCAAGACTGACTTAAGTGCCGGCCCGTTCGCTGTACGATTTCGAATGGCTTTTAGGGACAGTGGCAACTGTCATTAAGTCAAAAGTTCGCAATCAAAAGCTCAAAAATGATAAATTGTAATCCAGCTATGGGAAGTGTATATTTTTTTGAAAAGCTAATTATTTGCTCGTGCTAATATATTGACATAAGCCCGCCTGCTTGATTAAGCGAATAATTAATTATTATTTTTGGAACAGCAATCAGATTAAGTAAGTATAGCGATCGACTTAAGTGGATGTCATGAAAAGGAAGCCAGAATGCTATGCAGAAAGAACGTTTTATTGATCCCTAACAACAGGCCAGAGTTTAGCTCTTACAGCAAGCTCTAGCATTGTATATGTTTACAAGATATCAATCTAATAAACGGACTTTCGATAGGAACAAGAAGAACAAAGCACCTGTGTGAGCTACCACACGATTTGTCCAAATGGTTCGATTGGCTTGCCTAGAATAACTGGCTAACTTTTATGAGGGTAGTTCACACGGCACTACTTTTGTGGACTGTGGATTTAAAAATGTCTACCATGTCGGTGGTAGCGTGTGAAAAAATATTCGCGCATTGGTAGCGGGTGAAAACTGTTAGCATGGCTAACAGCCTGCACAAATAAGTTCAAACTCATAAGCCGATCGTCGTCGGTACGGTAAGGTAATAGCGAAAATAGAAAAAAATACGATTATGGAGATTGAACAGTTTTTTCGAAATCAATAATCAACTCGATGAAATGCACTTGCGTGAATGGATTTTGTGTAATAAAAGTGTGAAATTATGATGGATTAACCTAATTTATGTGACAGGATAAAGCATAACGGTGATAACATCAGGGTGACCGTATGTATATTGATTGGTATTTATTGATGGATAAGAACTTTTGTATTTTTGCAGGTTGGATTGACTTGAATGGATTAAGTGATATAAATAATCAAATTGACTTTTAACGATCAATTTAAAGATTAACGGTTTGAAGTGCTGAAGGGAAATGGTAACTAAGCAGATGTAGTTAGGAGTGATTGCAAATGAAGGGCTTTATAAGGTTTAAAGAAGATAATGGCTGTCCAAAGAGTTTCATAAGCGTCACTAAGCTCATGTTTATGTGAGCTTAGTGGTACAAGTAGTTGTCGCGGAAACTAAAGACAGACGGCAGATAAAAATTACTGTTCTTTCGACTGAACCGAAAATAGAATGCGACGTAACGCGATTGACTAGATTGGTTTAGCCTTAGTGAACCATTTCGAGCACTCAACAACCTTCCTCCAAAAAGTTGATTACCCATATACAAAATTTTAATTTAATTAACTTTGTTGTGTGCACATGAACGATTCTTGATGTAAATTACTGGTCCTTCGGTTTTAAGCTGTTTCTTGGCATTCTCATCCCAGCTTATAAGAATGCACTGTTGAAACATTTGCATTGCTTAAGCTGGACACCGCCAAGTTGATGCCAATCACAGTCTATCCTATCGCACACAACACCCAACCAACCAATGTGACTCACTTTTAAGAGTTTATTTACGGGGCAACATACCAGCAAGGAGCATGGATGAGGAAATAATGGTAGATCCGGATCAATTGGTGCAAGTTGTAGTCAAATGTACCTACAATCGCACTAGCTAAGGCTTCCTGCCAGACAAGATATTTACCAGATGAGGAAAATTCAATTTCCAAATAAAAAAAAAAAAAATTGAAACAGAATATGTACTGAGTAAGTTGTGTTTTTGAAATAGCTATAGATTTAACGAAAGGGTTTCTGTTGGTAAAAACTATTTTTCAACATTGTATTGCAGGACTCTTCTCATACTTGCATACACTCTTCTCAAAGCTGGTAGAGAGATAATGTGCTGCAGCACAACCACAGAAAAGAGCGATATAGCGAATGAAATAACGAAAAGTGGCACAAGCAGTGGCTGTAATACGAAACAACCGTTGAATAAATTAAGCATTATAATATCTACTTATACCATTATGATCCCTTTTTTACAAACTTGTTGTTTCGTGTTACTGGTGGAAGTTGTTTTAAAATCACACTACAAAGAAATTATAGCATCATATCCTACATTACAGTACGAAGTGGAACAAGAACGGTCCAAACAACCTCTCCAGTTAGTTCGATGTTTAACTATTTTCATGATCCTTAAAAAACACAAAACAAAAAGGAACTGCATTGACTTATCTAATGCACATAAGAGCCAAGATTTTTTTTTTAATTCGCTCCGGGCTCAAACTAATTTCGGCCCTATCGAATAAGAAAAGACGCAACGACACCACTAATACGATTCACTTAATAAATGTTAAAAATGGAATGTAGCAACAAGGACGACAGAGACAACACAACCCGAATATTATTGCTGTTTTGCATTGTAACGATGAATGAATGAAAATTTAACGATAAAAAAAAAATAGAAAACACATCAAGCCATTATTAAATGCAACAACAGTGTATTATACCAAGGTGCTTTTAACATCCAACAGATCCGTGTCGCATGATAATAAGTTATATGTGTTGTAAAGATGGCTTCCTTACCTTGAGGCTGGTATTGTCCTGATCATATGTTGACTGTTGTTCTGCACTTCGACATGCTGATCAAAGCCAAAACCACTGTCATTTGAATTATCACATGGCGGTGGCTGTGGTCTCTGTGGTATTCGTTTACCCGGTGGGATCTTGCCCGGACCAATCTGAAAACATAAAGGAAATACATTAGATACCATAGCAGCTGATTGATTTAGGTTAACACTTACTCTGGATATCGAATGCAATTTACCGGGTAATGCTTTGCCAGGATGTCGTTTTGATGGTATCCGGAAACCTTTTCTGTGTACTCTTGGTGTCATTGTTGATGCTGTGGCCATGGTCATTCGCATCGCTGCAAAAGAAATAAATTGTTTATAAGCAATGCATTCATCATCATCATCATCATTTTATAAAGTGTGTACTCAATTGTTATTCAATTCAAAGCAATTTCATATTAATTGTGTGTCTACATTGCGTAAAGTATCTAAACGAGCCAGCCGTCAATGCTGTAGAGCGGGAAGGCTGATAAGACTGTGTAAATTGTCCGCAATAAAGCTTCATTTGGTGATGGCTTTCTTTTGTTGTGTTGGCGATGTCGGTCGTCGATGTTCGCCGGCAAGTGTACGCAGTTGTGGTCCCATGAAAACTCCATGTATTTTATCTCAATTATAGCAATGTAACGGGGTGCATTTTACATGTTCGTTATCAAGCAGATGATTGCTTGCATTAAAGGAAATCAAAACAATCGTTACGGGGCTAATGCACCCTAGTCGATGACAGCAATATAGCGTACTTGAGATGTCGGTCTCAATTAAAAAGGGAAAGTTGAGCGAGTCCAATTGGATTTTTATATTTCCACTTGGGACTGTTGTAGGTCAGGAGGTGTTGGGTTTTTGTACTTTTTTCAGAAGAACATAAATAAATAGTAATAATCGATGAACGGACGCATGAAATATGATTAATCGAAAATCAATATGAAGCAAATTGCTATAAAACAGTTGACAATACAAATAGACGGGCGTGTTCCTTCAAGGAGTGGCCAGGGATTACCTTCAAGTAGTGTTTCGAAGGAAATATTAGGTTAGTATTAAACAGCAAGGCTGTGTTGATAAACAATGTAATTATGCCTTGGTAGGCGATTCATTCATTTAAATTCAATCGCCCTAAAGGTATGCTCTTCAATGAGAGTATTTTGGAAAATTGATTTGGAAATCAGTGTTGCTATTTTTGTTCTTTCAAGTATCGAAACTAGGTCAAATTGCTCCAAGCATTATAATAAAAGGAGGGGATACATGGCAAAGCAACATATAACTATAACAATGGGCCTCCTCTGGCCTAAGTGAGGCTGCACTTAGTGCGGCCTGCCACTCTAATCTAACATATAACGCAACAAAATATATTTTTGTACTTACAGGAATCTAACAATGCTGATTAGGCTTGTATATTAAAATTACCATTGCATTATAACTAGGCGCACATTTAGCAGGCGTATAGCAATATTTCTAAAAATATGAATTATAAAAGCTATTAGTACAGTATTTAATAATAAACAAAGATTATGTATTAAAAAAAAACTGACTAAATCCAGATTTCTTAAATGAAAATTAAATTAAGTTAACACTAAATTATTATAAAATAAAAGCTCAATTAGTAAGGTCTTGGTCCGCCTTTATTCTTTATAACTTCTCTCATCCGATTTTGCATGAAAAAAAAATGTAAAACAACAATAGCTGCTAAAATTACTAAAATGCCAATTAAAGTTATTTCTTTATCATTATACATATATAAATTCTAAATAATAAATATAATTATTTCAACTCCCATAATTAAATATTCAAGCATTTAAGGTTCAAGTCTGGTATGTTTCACTTGTCTTGACACATGAAAGAGCAGCGATTCTTTGACCAATCCTGATGTGTGTTTCGGGTTATTATCTTATTGGAAGCAGAAGTTGTTGCTCAGATTCCTTAATTTCCACTATTAACGAAAACATCAATGAAAACAATCACCGCTAACGTGGAATCCGTCGGAAACGTTTCCTTATCGACACGTTTTTGGGAAAGGTAGTTTCACTGTCAAACGGCTGTCTTTCATTTGACAGTTTGTTTTAAAAGTGATTTAAATAAAAAATTAAGTGTTTAATATAATAATGGATTCGATAGCTCTATTTTTGGAAGCATAAGAGGAAGAACGAAATGAGCGGTGTTCTCAGAGAAGAATACGAGACAGGCTAAGAGGAGCAGTGAATGATTTCATGGAACTTCCGCATGAAATATGTTTTTAGAATTATTATTATTTTTTGATTTTAATAAAGTTCAATATTGCACAGATTTATTATAAATGTTCGGCTTAATAAAACAGCTCTTTTGTATTTCTTTATTTTTAAATTCTCACGACGAGCGACGTGCAGTAAGCAAGAAAACCTATGAAATCCGCAAATGATTTTGATGCGTTCGAGAAATATCATTTTGTTCGGGAAGAATTCGATTTGGATGTTTTCAACGATACAGTGAAACTCATTCACATTACCCACACGAGGGACTGTTCACTTTGCGGATTCGACGATACCAATATGTTTTTTTTTGTGAATAATTCCCCCCGACGGATTCCACGATAGGGGTGAATATTTCCAACGAATACGGAATCCATACTTCACAGCTCTTAGGATTCGTCTTGGTATTGAGCTTTCTACCATGCGAATTCAATCGGATCCAAAAATATTGAATTTACTCTCGTCTCTAAATGTAACCATGCTACAAAATAGTGTGGTCGAATCATCGATGTTGGATGCAGTTCTTGTTGAGAGCATATAGAAGTTGGTTTTGTCCTAGCTTGCCCTTAAAAACATATTTTACCCGCTTCCGTTTCTATACCATAGACAATCTATCAGTACAACCTTTAAATAGATTACCAGATGATGGGTACCGATCTGGACTTCGTGGGTTTTCTGAAGGATCTGTGAATATTTGATCGGTTGTGGGTTTACTGGTCCTAAAACCACACTAGTAAAAGCCAATCAGTTATTTGACAAAGTACAGCAGACAGGATTTTGTATGCAATGTTAAGGCGACTTATGACTCTATAGTTGGCGCAGTTTAGAGGGTCTCCTTTTTTGTGGACTGAACAAACGTTGCTGAGATTCCAATTATCAGTATAGGTACTTTCTTCCGATCAAATCTTGGCGTCGCGTCGTCTCCCGTCCAGCCAAAACTGCGTCAACCACCAACTATGGATGGACAATGTGAACTGTATATGCACGGCTACTATATATACTTTAAAATGCTTCTTAAAATCAGTGCACAAATTTTAATATTACTCGGCCACACACTCGTAATGAGTGTTATTCAGTTATTCAGAACAAATACGTAAATAAACAATATGACAGTTGTAGCATAGTCCACCACAAATGTGACACAGGCATACCACTATAAACATTATGATTTATTTCGTTGAAAATGTGTATTTGTTTAACATTAAGAGCTAATAATAGTTTTCATGCTTCCTATGTACACACGCCGAGATAGTGATGCCTACTACAATCTAGATGTGATCTCGATGAAATATACTGTTTTGTTGATGAAATAATTTTCGCGTATTTAATGTGCGCCTCGCGCGTGGGGTAGGTAATAAACGGACTAAGACTTTTCGAATGATAACATTCTTAAGTTGAGTACAATTTCCAATTCTTGTCAAACAAATTACTATACCTATTCAACGAACAATATTCTACTTGCGTATAGCAAGTGAAAAACATTAACGAGATAATAGGTCATAAAATTACTTACTCGCTTTCGAGTATGGATAAGGCGCGGTCGCAGGGGTTATACAAACTAGCAGGGTACTATAATATAAAACGGATTGTACTCAAAATATCTGGTATGAGCCGAAAGGAAATTTTGATTAAAACGTAGGTATTTCGTCATGTATGTGAAAAGCTTTGTAATTTTTTTTGTTGGTTATATGTAACATAAGATAAAAAGATTTTAGCCAAAATTGAAAATAGTTTATTTTAGGATGTTATAGGTACCCTATTCACATTAACCAAGCTTTAATATATGATTTTTTTTTTTAAAAGAAAAGAAAATTCTAGTCCGCTTATTTAGTGAATGAAATTCAGAGAGCGACATAATACTATAATTACGTTTCACTGTCGAGTGGGCGTGTCAGGGGGCAGATTTTAAAAATATTTGCGTAAATAATGTTGAGGTATAAAAGATTAACAAAAACAGTCCGACTCACAACTTTGGTTAAAAAATAAACAAAACGAGTGGCACTAATAAATAATTTTTGGGGTCCACCTTAAATTTTACGATATTTTTAGTGCAAAATGATCTACTGTGACCTGCAAAGAATTTTAGGTGAATTTCAGACACAGCCACATAAGTATGTTTTAACAAATAAAAGTGTTATCATCGGCTTGGCCGATGCTTTGATACCCTCCACTGCATAAAAGTCATGCAAAATGGTTGCCATGCCATATTGGTTTGGTATAAGAGGTACCATAACTACTTGACCGACATAGACAATTTTCTATACCAACCTGACGACGGTAAAAAGAAGATCTCTCACAAAATTTAATTCGCCTAGATCGATTCGTTTGGACGCTATCGTGTTTTCAACAGGCAGACAGACGGACAGACGGACATGGCTAAATCGATTCAGAATAGGGTCTTTATAGGGTCTCCGGTGAATCCTTCTTAGCGTTACAAATGTAATGACAAAGTGAATATACCTTCCTGTGGAGGGTATAAAAATTAAAAGCTGACATGAGTGCCATGAGGGGGTCACAACATATCTACATATTTTATTATTAAAACGAACAAAAAGGAATCTAATATTTTTAAAATGAGTCACTTAAGCGGGTAGGAGTCTAAAATACACATAACATATTCTGTGTGACGAAGTATGTGTCGAACTTATAACACCCTATAAGCGATGGTTTACAAATAAAGCAATAAAATGTTTGTTGTTTATTAACAGATCGTCTTTGGTCAGCTATGACATTGAGATTTCATTGCGTAGAAACTAAAATAGTACCAAATGGATTTATATTTAAGTTTAAGACTTTAAACAGTATTTAATTTTTAACCTTCACTTTAGATATTTTGTAGATCAGAATATAATTATCATTTTATATAAAAATCTTCGCTATTGTGAGTTCTTTAAATTTAGTCTGGATACTAAAAATAATACAAATTATTATTTGGGACGATCGGTTAATAAAACAGTTTCGGGTGCCATTTTTATGAGAAAGTGGTATAAACTGATCTATATATGTAATTTTAGTGCCTCCCTCGGCTTTTGGTTTGATTCAAAGTTTTCCTAGTACGCAATAGTTGAAAAAATGGCAGTGAAATCAGTTTACCAGCAGTGTTATCCATCTAACAGAAAGGTTTCCAATATGAACTATACTGACAAGTGACTTCTACTTGGGAGAAATTCCTAGTGAGACAGGGGTACAAATAAGACCGTTCGAAAGGTTACCCATTAAGAATTGTAGGCCTCAAGGTGTATCCCGGTATGGTGACGTAATTGAATGGATGTCAATCAGCCCCTTTATGGCGCCTAGTGTTACACGAAAGTCGTCATACAAAGTTTACCCTAACCCTAACCTAATTAAATTTAATCGGAATCATTAAACGAAATTGCAAAGAAAGAGCAGTGTTTTTTTTTTTTTTAATAAGCCGCACTTTGACCTAAACTTTGTGTGATTTTTTCTAAAAACAATATTTTCCAGATAAATTGCCAGCCATGACTGAAAAATATTATTGAAATAATTACATAACTTGTATTACATGGGTTGGGTATGTATAGTATATTATACATAGTGGACCAGTGGTTATTGTGATGGACTACTGAGCGAGAAGTTCTAGCTTTAGAACTCCGGAAAACACAAATTACATCTTAATGCTTTTTTCCCCGTCTCAAATAAAAAATCTTCCACATATGAATGGTTGTGAGGAGCAGAGCGTAGGGGGTCTATATGAATCTGTTGCGCCTACTATTTCTTTTATTTTTTACATAAAGCGGGACATAAAAAAGACACTTGAACATAGTGCGAATAAATTTGGTTCGAGTAAATAATAAAAGTTCGTTTCATTTTGGTGAAACCAAATTTTTGGTTACCCCTGCTTGCGAAGACATTTCTCTCGATCGAGCCATGACTGATTGTCCCCACAGCACCGTCGTCGGTGGCGTATGCCAAAGATACACATTTACGCACCCCAAAGAAAAGGGAAATTTGCTGGGTGTTGCACTTCTCAAATAGCTATGTGTTTAGTAATGAAAGCCAGAGTTCTGAGTAACTTTATTATAACAGCGTGAAACCCACTACGTATTAAAAAGGGTTGAAATGGAATTTTCGGTATACTTAGTGATAAAGTAGAGAAAAACATTAACAATTTCATGTGATCAAAAATACTTTAAGAGAATAAATTTCCCTTAAATAAAGTGCTACTGCGCATGTTGGGAACTTTCTTTTGCTTTGGGACGGGCCCGCAGATATGGAAAATCAACTTAAACATGGTTCGCGAACCAAGCTAGACAAAATGGTATATACGCACAATGCCATCAAGCGAAGAATCTTGCCATTTGCTAAGTTTTCGATATCAAAAGTTAGCCCCTTACTCACAGCACCAGCTTCATGAAAACGGAGCTCTAGCGCAGGCAGTGCCAGCGGAACACAACGACATTTGGTTTTGTTAACATTTCCTTTCACTCCACAAATATTTATTGAAAAAATATAATTGAGCCCTTAATTCATTTCATTTCGAATTTTATCGATGAACTCCACACCTCCACTTTTTTTTTTCTTTTTTCTCAATCCAGCCAGCGGGAAATTGAAAAATTTCCCTGAAAAGGATATTTCATATGCTAGAGCTCTAGCGGAAATGGTGAAATGTCACTTTTTTTTATGGAGTTTGACATCTAGTCCATGGAACGCGACCAATGTGTCACATAGCAACTTTGAAAAATCTATTACAAAAACTCGTTGACGCTCATATTGTGTTCATAACATATATCTATTTAATTGAATTCCAAATAAACATTTAATACTAATTGTTTCTCAAGCTTATATTTATCTAAGCATCAACCTAGTCACTTAGTTAATCAGACAATTGAGTGGAATTAATAAAAAAAAATCCCCCGAAATGTTTTTCTCAATTTTGTGTTGTTTTTATTTCTTAGAGGTGATATTTCCTGTTGTATGTACCCTCGCAGCAAATAAGATCTGCAGTCGCTAATCTCATCTTAATCGGCCAATGATTTAGTCATAATCTAATACATATAATTATCACGTACATATACCGAAAGCTATGTGTGAATTTGAGTTCGAGTCGCTAATATGCCACGCCTCCTCCACACACGCACACACATTAATTGAAGCTCTCTCATTTAAGACCAGGTTTTATCTCACTGAAAACAAAAATGCAATAGACGGATAAAGCTGCCACAATTTTGCAAAAGAAAATCCCATTCGAGAGAAAGTCACATCACATCGGGGGGCGAAGAAGTGATAAGCGCGTGTTAGGCGTGTGGTCTGTCTGTTATCTCGTAATCGGTTTACGATATATGAGCGTACTTTTACTGAATTGTTATTTATTTATTTAATTTTATTTATTATCTTGGCATTTGCAATAAATAATTCGCTACTCGCAGTTGGTGATTCAGTTTCATTTTATACGCGTTTGTCCTCATTTATACCTCTCAAGTGTACCTACTTAACACTACTGGTGTTAGCCCATTTTTCAGAAAGAGAGATAAACGACAGATAAATGACAGATCTTATCAACACTGTGAACACTGTGATTTTTTTGTGATAATGACGTCTGCCGAAGAGATAAAATATACAAATCGTATTCATCCTTGAGTCGTGCGATTTAATTTAAAAAAACAAAAAAAGAAACGATCCGAATTTGTTTGGCATTTCTGCAGCTAATTTTTGATGTTTATTTTTCAAATCCAAATTGTCCTCGTCACGACTTTATGTTTTCGTGTTTTGTGTTTATCGGGCACGTGTTGTCGAACTATTTCGGATGAAAGCTTTTTAGAAAAGCTATTAGATTAGTGTGACGTCTCTTACCGAATTGACTGTTCAAATGTCACTGTAGTCGCTTGTTAATGCTGAATGAATTCATTATTCTTGTGATTTGAATGAAAATTACCAAGTACGGTTGTTGTTTTATTATATCCAAAATTGTCGTTCTAATCTTATCGCATACAATTTTTTTTTTTAGAAGTTCAAATGTAACAATGAACAAAATGCTGTATGTATGCCAACATGTTGAAAATGCCTTCGAGATGTGGCTTCTATTGGACCAAAATACCTCTATATTTATTATCTAGATAATTTCTGACAGCTTTTAACTTATTTCAAGATTTGAATGTACCTACGTTCTACATACATTCACTATACCATACGTATACGTTTTTGATTAAAGAAAGCGATAGAAAAGTATGTAATTTTAGGTCAATTCTTTACACGAAAGAAGAGTCTGAGATATTTTTAAAAAGTTGCCGTGGACTCATCAATGCAGACTTGTCAAACGTCAGATTAAATCATCTACCGATTAATAATTTAGAACGCATCCAAACATTTGGCAATGTTTCAATAACAAACCCAAAACTCCGGTTCACTGTAATTAATTGCTCTAAGTCTAAACTAAACAATATACAATTGCCTATGAAGCACTTTTCACGCTTCCTGTGTGCTTTACGTTCTCTATTATTTTAGACGGAAACACAGATTTCAGCTGATTGCATTTTACCTAAGCTTAATATTGCAACAATTCAAAATGATTCTTTAAACTTCAACCAAGGAATTGCATTCAAAAACTTATAAAATGTTTGGTTTATTGTAAAATACTCAAGCGAAACAGAAACTAGTTCTATTTTGCCTTACGTTCTAGACGTTAACGTAACGCTTGCCTGAATATTGTTTGCATACGATTCCCCATCTTTTAAACAAAATGACAAACTATTAAAGCACCAAATGGTTATAATTTTGGGTGTTGCTATTCGCCCGTTGTTCGGGACACGGCTACGTAACGAAATGTCAAAGTTTATATTGCGTCAAGTTGGGGTATGTGGCTCGCTACGCTCGCGGCAAGACTCTTAACTCCAGCATAATCATTTTCGGTCATTATGCCGTACGTTTAGGATCCAACTTTTATATTTATAAAGAGTTTTTAATGAAAATAGGATTACGTTACGTTGATTACATGTCGTGTCCCGAACATCGGTAAACGTCAAGTTCAGTACAAAATCTGTCAAAATGAACGGGCGAATAGACATTCCGTATAATTTTTCTGTTCGTCAAGTTAGTTGACAGCAGCTGTCAACAAATAAATTGAAGGTTCAAATTTTAATAATTATTTTAAAATACATAGTTTGGTCCAGAACAATATAATGAAGGAAGCCGCAACCGCCATTGAATAATCGATATTGACCACATTTATTGGTGGATACATTAAAACGTCAATCACAAAGCATTCTGTCAAAAATGTTTGTGAATGTTGAAGTTTTTTTTCGACCCAACGGATTCTATGCATTCTATATACCTTTATAGGCAAAATTATTGTTTTCGATATGTAACAAAACTTTTAACAATTCAGCTGAATACAATTTACTCAAACCAAAGCGAAAATGCAAAAGCTGGAGCAAAATTCGCGCGGGAAACGGTGGGATATACCGCCATCACCATCTATTTATTTCCCGCTTTCGCGTTACGCGATGGTTTGAGCGAGCATGCATTAAACCAATAAGTAAATGGAGGCCGCAGCAGGTTTAAATACTTCCTTCTTCCATAAATTTGTGGAGTAAGTCTCATTTTGGAAATGAATGGAAGGGTTCTACAAATGTATGTCGTCTTCTTGCAGCTTTCTCATTTACTACTATCTGATGTTAGAAAACCAGTTACATATTTACAATCGACTTAGTTGTTGCTAAGGATAGATACTCGTAGTTTGGGTTCAAAACGTTAAATTCATCAG
Organism: Cheilosia scutellata; assembly: GCA_955612985.1. Classification (NCBI taxonomy): domain Eukaryota; kingdom Metazoa; phylum Arthropoda; class Insecta; order Diptera; family Syrphidae; genus Cheilosia; species Cheilosia scutellata. The sequence continues at coordinate 7,154,232 of OY015313.1, forward strand.
ATAAATAATTTCCAGATAAATGCGGACATTAAACAATAAATAATAATCAGAAATTTCCTCTATGGCAAACATACGTTTTGTTTGTCCAGGTTAAACAAATTTTCTCGCTACCTAGGATGCATCCCAGATATGGAATTGCACTACTTCGTGCGTCACATGTTGTTGTTAAGTGGTAGTTGTATCGCATACCCTTATGAATCATTTATAGCCAAGCCAATAATAATTGCTTATTGTTCTATTATACGAGTACTATAGGTATATCATAAACAAAGTATTTATCTTATTTTGCTTTCAAACTGATTTCTTAAAACAAAATTTAAAAAACGAATACCTACATACGAGTAATATGTATGTAATTACGTTTAATAAATACAAGTGGAATATATTGTTCACGAACAATAATAGGTAAGGTTAATTTGATGTAACAGCAGACCATTATACAATACACATTACAAACAATGTCAATGTGCATATTATAGTTTGTCTTAAACTGTGTTGTAACTTGAGAAATAAAACGTTACAAAAGGATTAAAAGACGCTGGTGCGATGGGCTGGATCAAATGCTTCTCTATCGTCAAGCTAGATGGAAGTGAATTCGAAAGAGATTGGTCATTTAAGAAGTCGGAGGAAAACATCAAAAGTATCCAAAACTATCTCCCTTTTTAGATGAAAATTAAGTTTAGGGTATGCAGGGGCGGATCGTCTTCGACGATTATAGGGAAATGGGCGCAGAATGCTTATAATCACTGAAACTACTGAAACAGGCCTAAATGAGTTGCAACAATATTTTTAAGTTGAGACTGCAGCTGAAATACGTATTAAGAGTCTAATTACTAAAGCCACACAATTAGTGATGAAAAATTAAGCGATTCAACGGCGAGCAATTGGCTTACAAAAATCGCTCTTTGCTGAGCGACGACGAGGCCACACCATACGATTTTAAATGTTTACATATTTTACCGCTCGTCGCTCACTACCATGACTTTACCTTACGAAGATGCCGCCAGGTCTTTAAAATTGAAAGAACTCGTCCAACTTAACCCGAGCATGGCTAGGAGCGTTGAACAAACTTTTTAACAGTTAACTTCGGTAAAATGTATTTTCACCATTAAAAAGCGGAATGAAAATAAATGAAGTGCACTCTTCATACGTGCCTTACAGCTCAAGCGGACCATATAGATGTAAGGTCACAGCTTGAGAACAGATTGTTTCATTGTGCGTTTTCGAAATGTGATTGTCCATCGTGGAACACCTCTTGAAATGTGCAACAGCAATGGGAAACATGTTCTCTGAGCGAAGAAGGAGCTCCGAGATTAGTTAAAAAGGACTTGAAACAGGTTGTTAATGCGTTCAAGTCAACAAAACTAAAGTGTATGTTTAACCCAGTTTCACATAGTGAAAAGTGGCAGGGGTTTATACGATCTATAAAAACCGTTTTTTTTTGCTAAATATGTCCTTCGACAAAACATTGTAAATTAAAGATCATTAAAATTCGTATCCCTGGAATCAGTTGTGTCTCACATATTTCCAACTTTAAATACAATTGAAAGCAATGACAACTATAGGTACTGGCTGACCTGTTTCGGAAGAAGTGGGTTAAAGTGTTTCTACCAACTCTAAAAAGCCAATTTCCATAGAGGTGATCTGATTTCTGATGATCACAACGATTGACATAAAGGGATTGACATAGACCTAGTCGTGGCAAAGGACGGAAGGTATGGCGAGTCAGGTTGCAGAAAAAATCTGTCTGTATATATGTAAATATTTCACTCACGACCAAATGAATTTTGTACGTAAAGTTTTAATTTTTCTTTCAGTTTTTAACTTTTTAATGGGAATCGTGAATAATCTTAATAAAGTTTATAACCTTATTTTCGAAAAATTTCCATACTTATATTAGCCACAGAAATAAAAGGAAAAACAAAAGAACGTGCTTTTTATTGACGTATTATCATGTCTGAATTATTACACCTTTTATTGTATAGCCTTCGATTTAAATCGATTTAGTGGCAATTCATATTTTAATGGTGTCTGAATTGTGATTTATTTATTTGATACGAATTTATCGAAGTGAATTCACTTTATTGTATGCAACTGTCACACCAATATGTGTTTGTTATATATATTTATTATGTTTTAACAATATACCATTTTGGCACTAAAGAACGGGCCGGCGCGTTAGCAACTCGTTTTTCAACAGTGGGCAAAGTTCAGTATTTTGGTGTCTATTTTAAAATTTCTTTCGTATTTAAGGATATTTTAAACGTGTTGGATCTCAATAACCGAAATATAACATTTTATTCAGTTGGATGATTATTTTTTTGTTATCCTGGTCGGATGGACCTTACGTCCATACCCATAGGTTTCAGTGGGTTTCATTTTTATGACGATCGGAATGGGATACAATTTTAAACCGTATCCAAATAATTAAAAAAATGTTTTCATAAGAGATATAATTGTCAGAAGTTCTCGAGAGAATGACGTAGTCGAAACAGATTCTACGTGTTAATTAAGTTTTTCTGGTGGTTGAATATGTAAGACACATAAGTTCCGAAGATTATGCCAAATACTATACCTACATACATATCTACATGTACATACATAAATTTCTCATTTTTGGCAAGTCTAAATTGGAATTTTTTTTTTAAGAATTGGGACCAACTAAAATGGAATATGGACCACTGTGTTTGCTGCTTCGTCTATACAATTTCGGTTTAATGGCGCATCCCAGAATTGGAAGACTACCAACTCTCAGCGATATAGAAATGCCAATTTAGGTTTACACGTGTAATTTATGTTTAATGGCTGAGATGTTCATGCTAGTAAAATTTCATCTTTAATCTCATATATAAAAAATGGAAATTACGATTCATTCACTGACTTATCAACGCCCAGCCCAAACCCTTTGCCCTAGAAAGGTGAAATTTTGCTCAGAGGTTCCTTTTATGATATACAGTAGACTCTCGTTATCGTGAACACCGGTTAACGTGAACACTCGATAAAGTGAACAGATTTTTTTTAACATTGACATCTCTAAAACGTGAACAAATCATGAACACTCTAAAACATGAACAACTATTTCTGCTCCAAATAATTGTAAAATTCAAGCAAGATGCAATTTAAAATTTGTTTTTCTTGGTAAATCATTGTATTGTACAGTTTTTAGGTACCTAGTTACAAGATATTTCGTATTGTATTTGGTCTGCCCTAAGTTGTCCCTTGCATTAATTGTTAGATATTGATTGATTTGTCTTCTCGGTTTTCGCTTGTACGAATGCAAATGGTTTGCACAAGTTGAAGTCATTAGTTATTGAAAAAGCTAAAAACTCACGTTCATTTAAAAATGTTAACTGTCCAGAAGACTACAAGAGTTCAAAATGATTTTGGATGACGGTCACATTCAAAGATTGATTTCATGAATCATTTGCACCACAAGTATGTGTGACTAAAAAAATCCACCTATATATTATGTACTAGATTTTTTGGTTTTTTTAGGTTTCGTCACTTATAGAATATCATAATCTACCAGTGAAGGCTCTTCTGCTGGTGGACAAACCTCCATTGCATCCTCCAGAAAATGAGCTAACGATAGATGATCAATGTATTACTTTTATGTTTATGCTCCCAAACGTTACTCCTTTAATCCAACCCATGGATCAAAATGCCATCAGAATAACAAAGCTTTACTAGTCTACTAGTCTAAAATAAATAAAAATACATACATTTTTAAATTCCTACTGTGGGATTGTCCTATACTTTTGGTAAAATTCAACCTTCGCAAACGTGAACTCTCTCGCAAACGTGAACTGGCTTGGTTTTTAATTGTTCACGTTATCGAGAGTCTACTGTATATTATATATAGTATCCAGTATATATACTGTATACAAGGAATAAGGAAGGACGTTTCGAGCTTAGTCTGCTATATATGATCTGTGTAGAGATGCCAGCGCTGTACTTACAAATTTAGCATATAATCTTTGACCTCTTTTCTCGCAGACTGTGTTTAACATATTTTTCACTACTACTCCTAACTACTCCTTAGATACTTTCATAGGTATCTTTCTGAACAAAATCCTGAGGGCTGCGCGAGCGAAGCCGCAGGAAAACACTGGTTGTCTATCATTATTATTAATGGGCGAAATTGGATTTTTGATCTTGAGATTGAGTTGGGCTAGGATAATTTGAGGGCACCTGATTTATTTAAAGGATCTTTTTGGAAGATGCAATTTTATATACAGTAGTCCCCGGATTGTTGCGTCGGGGAAAATGTACAATTTTCAATGCATTTATCCGAGGAACGCACTTACGAGAATCCCGCTTAAGTGCGTTGTCGACGGAATAAGGAAACACCCGCTTTATTGCCTTGAAAACGCAATAAAGCGTTGTTCAAATTAAAAACTGAAGAACACGAACAATGGTCGTTTGTGTACGCTTCAAGAACTTGAAAAGTTTTGCTCCGATTCAGCTCAAACCCTTGATATTAGACCGAGATGTTTATTGTGAAGTTTGGTTAGAAATTAGACAAAGGGGCGTGGTCTATACAAAAAAAAAATTCTAATTCTCGAAAACCGCACCGAATCGATAAGTTCAAAATTACAGTTAATCATAGGCATTGGCACGGGAGTATTCCTGTATTCCTGTGAATATCGAAAAAATTAGGCAAAGGGGCGTGGCGCATCCCATACAAAAAAACATTGCAAACTCTATTTTTCGATAATAATGGAAGCCAAGGTTTTAAAAATTTGTAATTAAAAATGATATTATCCTGGAATGGGGTTCGCTAGTTGTAAATAACTTATTTGAGGTCCTTTTCGATTAAGAGATGATGTCGGCAGGGCTTTGTAAAATAGACCGCTTTCATCGACATTGAAAATGTCTTTGGGTGCATAGTTTTTAATTAAATTGGAGAGAACATCTGCATGAAAATCTTCGGCACCTCCTACATCAGCAGAGGAGCCTTCTCAATGGCATGTCAATATGGCAATTGATTTGACAAGTGTCTTTGATTTTATTAAAGCTGTAAGTACAAAATGTCCATGTGTGTGTTCATTTAACCGGGAGATTTTGTATAAAGTTTTACGAGAAGCTTTACTTTAAGTAGCGTAATTAACCGGGTAACGCATTTAAGCGGTACGCATTTAAACGGGAAAAGTTAGGCACATTTGTTATGGAATGCTTTATTTGCTCAGTTTTCGGCTGAATTAAACGAGGAACACAATTAAGCGAGGGTCACTTATCCGGGGATCACTGTATAAACAAACTAGCTGTACCTTAGGTCTTAGATAATAATGTTCTTTCGTAAAACGCGAGAAATGAGAATAAATCGATTTGCTGGAACTTTTTTCTGTCTAAACCTGAAATACAGCAATACGAACAAAACAAAAAAAGACTTGAATGTTTTTTTTTGTAAGGGAGGCGCCACGCCCTTTTGCCCAATTTTGATCTTCTCAGTTTTTTTTTTCTTTTTTTGCGAAAAAAAATCGGGAATTTTAACTGTTCCGTTCGTACCCAGATAGAGTACCAGATTACACTCCCATATGGAAATTAACCTCAGTCAGTGTTCTAAATTTTTGACGGCTGAGTTTCCTTTGGGAAATTGGCCTCAAATCGGCAATGTCAGTTAATCAGGAATCACGTTGGGCCGCTTTCTGTGTCGGCGTTCAAACGGGCTCTTGTGAAAATTACAGATTATGTACTTCATATTGACGCGGAGCGGTGAGAGTCATTTTTGTAGTGTTAAATGAAAAATTTAATGTGATGATAGCTATCTGTTTGACGTGCGTCGTCTTAAGCGGCGTTGAGAACATCGCGTCAAAATAACCTTACCGCACGCCGATATCAGCGCGGCGTTAATAACGCGTTCTGTTTGACGAAACCTTTACATAGATGGATTTGTAGAATACAGTGGACTGTGAATAAAATCTAGCAAGTCAATAAAAAATAACAATTTTGAAGGCTAACAAATGCATTAAAAAAGACAACTGTTACTATGTGCTTGCTTATCCTTTTCTGCACATTTCAAAGCGACGTGAGATCAGTTGACGCTGATGGCTGGATAAAGAGGGAAGTGTAACCAGTAAACCAAACATATGCTTGTTAGACGCCTTCAATTCCCTTTGGCGGAAGATTTGTCCTATTGAATTCGTTAGAGAACTTGAGTAACCCCAAAAGCTGAGCGTGAAGCTGTACTAAATATAACTAACCTAATTCGTCTTTGAAACACATAATGTCTATATGGTATAAAGCGTTTTAAAAACTTTTTTAAAAGTCACAACTCAAAACTGTCCTTCCGAGATTAACGACCGCCCGTTGGCCAGTTCTACTGTGCCTACCCAGTTTTAGGTGATAAGAACGACGACTGAGATTATTTAACTCGAAATCTGACGGGCCTACTCGCCTTTCATCTTAATATATACAGCAGTCTCCTTTCTTCCGCTTGTATCATCTGTATTATCACAGTATTTATCACCCCCAGGCAAACCAGTGTACCCTAAATTGAAAACATTGCCCGGGACAGGAAAATTGATAGCATCTCACTGGCTTGAAGTACGCACTTGGAATACCAGCAAAAACAAACAGTTGTAGGTATGTTATTTTTGCAACAGAATTGATCAATTAATTGAGGACCAACGTAATCCCAAGAAATTGATGCTGCAAATAGTCACGGACCGACGCGAATAAGAAGAAAAGATATCACACTTGAGAGGATTCCCCATTTTGACTTGAAAGTAATTAATTCAAATAAAAACAAATATATTGTGCTATTGGTTCTCTTTGCTAATCGATATTAATTCATTTTGGTAGGCATCATCGTCGGCACATGTAACTAACATTAAAGCCGGCCAATGTTGCCTTTTATGTATAATTAGAATTACCACAGATTATCGTGCTTTATTGGGGAAATTCGCATAGATAATCGTGACACGTGTAACAAAAGAATACATGATCTTTTTATCAAAAGAAAAAAAAAACTAAATGTGTTGGTTAAAAAAATAAATATAATTATTATACATTATTATATATAGTTTCAGGTTTCGTTGTGAAGTAAATAAATTGCTCTAAATGGATCTAATAATCTTTGGGTTTCTTATTAGCGATTTATCTTGTCTGTTGTATATATTTATGACAGGCAAAGGTACGAAAGGGACTCAACTGTGAGCACAATTAGCACCGAAGAGTTAAATGTTTTATGACGTTATTGACAATGTTTTTAGGTTAGTTTTCGTCGCGCCAGACAATTTTTCACCAACCCAAATTGTATATATATCTACAAGTTAACATTCGGCTATTGCGTGAGTGAGACTTCGATAACTAAATAGCGGGGGATAAAAACAAGCTAAAAATTACAATTACAAGGGCTGAGCGATCACACGATAGGATTTTCGTTTATGATTGTAACACACATAATTGAGAACATAAAAAAAAGTATACACGTGCGACACTGTAATCTATGGTGTTGTCATTGTTGAGTTGAATAACATGACAGGAATTTGGAACAAACGCGTAAAATTACACATTTGCATTATTTTCATTTACAACGAAAATGGAACAAAATCTACTTAAATTTGGTCAAACTTTTGAAATGCAGTCGCTCTCTGACTTACGTTCGGTCAAACGCTTTGAACCCGTCAGTTCTAAAGCGTAAAAATTTGTAGTATTAAGCTGGCTTAAGCTTGTGTCAAAAATGTAGGTATGCAAATCTACTTAACTTCAATCGAACGCTAGTCCCATTATGATAACGATATGCTTAGCTGTATTTACCTACAATTTCTATGTACATAGGTAAATGCTCTCTTTGGATTAAGCTGGTCAAACGCTTGGGCCTCTAATCACGGATTTGACATACAATCAATGTAACCGCAATTTGGCTTAGGGTGGATTACTCGCAAACCTATGGTTATGATGACCTAAGTTTGACAACTGGTGTTTTAAGTACGAATGGTAGACACCTGCATCTTCAAGTCAGGAAAGCAGAATTAGAAAAGTTTCGTTTGGCAAATTTGCTCTACATCCAGATGTTCGCAGAATATTCTTCTTTTCTGGCGCTATAATTCCGAGCGTAGCTGGATCTCTACCACCAAGACTCACAGGACTTGAGCGTGGCACATTGCAGTTTAGGCGAGGTCTTTCTTTATCCTTTGGATTCGAATCGATGCGCGGTCCAATTTATCACAAGAGAAACTAAAATTTTTTCTTAGAAGATTGTCAATAAAAGCGTGACGAATTCTATCGTCCTTCTAAAATCTAAACAGAGGTATTTTTTCTCGTAGGAAGGATGACAAATATGAACTGCCAACAATAAATGAGGACAGTCATTAGGTGAACTGACGATAAGAGTTCTGTTTATCTATACGACCTACGGCACCCTCGAAGAACCTGTTAGAGATCCATTGTTCGTTGTGTGTTGTGATAAATTACAAAAGAGCCTTGGATAAATGGACTAATTCAACTCATGTCGAAACCAAAACAAACACACAAATACATCCATGTGTAATTGAGGTCTAATTTTAATTTGAGCGGATTTGGAACAGTAGCCATTTAAAGAAAATGGAAGTTTGCGACCAAAAAGCAGGCCTGGGTGACAACAAACATAAGAAGTGCTTATTCAAATACATTATTATTATTTGCTTATTTGCGGACATTACATTTTAGCAAAATTAATAGTATTATAGTGTTTATTCTTTGAGATACAATTTTTCTTTTATATAAATTGCATATACATAGATACGTATTGAAATTGTTAGAAAAATGCTTACCCATTTTATTTGACATTAAATTCGTATCATTTACTGCACACATACCTGCAAGAAATAGAAAGAAAAATCTGTGAAAATATACATTTCAAACATAAAAATATTTATAGATATTTTGAGGCCACTGTCGACCCACATCTTCACAATTTAGCAATAGAGATTTTGCTTGGGTTCCCCCTAACCTAAGCGACTACTTACTGGACACTCCACTGGAAAGAAATTACATAAATGTAGTAGGAAATAAATACAAATTCATTTAGTTCTCAAGCTAGTTGCTTCGTTTCGCTGAAAAACGGTTGAAATTTTCGAAAATTGGTATCAGAAATGACCGTCTAGCAGGGCACTGTTTAAATTTTGACTTTTTGATTTCCTTTATGGATTACCTATCCGAACAAGTAAAGTGAAGTGAATTTGTCCACTTAACGATCAATAAAACGATTTTGACTAGAGTGAAATGTTTCAACGCAGCTGTCAACTTAAAACTTTACATTTTATAGCGCAAAAAAAAGGACTTTGTTTTTAGTTGTTTTAATTGCTTGCTGAAGATTTAACTTTACTTTACTGAGAAAAATATCAATTAAAACATGCCGATTGACACATGATAGGCAATTAAACATTTTTATTCAACACTGCAAAATGTCAGTGATATATAGCCGCAATTTCATAGGGAGTCCGAACAGCTGAATTGGTGATCACCTGCCACTTATCGCTATTCAGCACATTAGACGCTGAACCACTGCGCTTTCAAGAAACAGCACTAATTGAAACATTCTACCAACAAATATGTCGGTAAATTGCAAAAAAAAAAAAAAGGACAAATCGACGACAAACAAATATTGAACGGTTTTCACAGTGGAAGTCTAAAGTAAAGTTCAACTGAAGCAGAACTTGAGTTTAAATTTGAAGTTCAACTCGTTCGGTTTCACAATGTAGTCTCAAATTCAGTTCAATTGAACGCAGTTTAACTAAATTTCCAAAATTCCAAAACGACTTTTCCAAAATTGTTCCTTGTCTTTTCTTTCAAAGAGCACGCAAAACAACGTCAAATATTTGTGTTTTTGACAATCGGCAGCTTTGAAATTGAAATGTCACTTTGTCAAGTGATCTAAGGTTTAAACGGCAGAATTCTGTCCTTTAACTTAAGCTACAGAATGAAATTTGTTCAAGGTTTAAGCGAAATTGTGAAAACGAATTTATTTTTGAACTGAAGTTTAAACTAAAAGTGTATATGTAGTTTAAACTTCCACTGTGAAACTGGGGGTAAATAAATGAAAAATTTCAGACGAAATTTCGTTAAATTTTTGTGAACTTACTAAGAGTTTTCAGTATGAAAAAATTAATAAGGTACGCTTACGACATAAGTCACATTTCAAGAGCAAGATTAAGCTATAAAGTTAAAGTTTCCCAAAAGATTAAAACAGTTTGCGTTCGAGAGATTAGCAAATACTTTTCTGGAATCAAATGCAGTAAGTATTTGTTTGTCACGAAACATTTGCCATTTGCAATGTATGCCATCACTTGATACCGAAAAATGTCAAACGTTTGTCACTGTGTCAAACAGTGTAATCGCCGCTTCACTTACAAAATTACAGTAGGATTTGTAAACAAAATAATATTTTTCTGTGACGAATTTGGTTGTACGTTCTCAATTTCCAACTCGTTTCATGATTTATTAAAACGAAGATAAAAAGTTTCAAAAACTAAACCTCCCACAAAATAAATCACTGTACACTCAATCAGACCAGATTTTTCTAATAGAAATTTAAGTATGGTAGCCAAGATAATTCTTGAGCGCCCCGTTTGCATACATTTATTTATTTAGCATCTAAAAAATCTTACCGAAATTCGTTTTGTGATGCTGATAGGATGCATTGTGATGTTTCGACGGCACCCGATACGCGGATTCGTAACAATTATATTGGTTGCAGGCAAACCGCATTTTTATATATGTATTTTTTTAACTAGCCCAAAACGCGTTTTTTTTTTAAATATTATATCAACTTTTATATAAAGCATTCACTGGGAATTCAAATAACACTGCCAATGAGACGCAGGGGGGGCAACAATATTTTTTTTTTCGCTGTTATTTTTGTATACTTAATTATTTCACCAAAAGAGAAACAAAAGACATGTACTTTTGTGCTTAAACTTTGGTGCATCAATTTGTTTCGTATTTTCTTTTCAACCCGAAATACATTCAGACTTTTGTTACAGCGAACAAATTCAAAAATAAATATATATATATATTTTTTTTTTTTTTGAAACGAATCTACAGGTATAATTACATTTTCTTACGATAAATCACATATAAAAATTCACTACAAGCGTGTGGGCTATATGCACTAGATATAATTTTTGGTTTTAGTAATTAATTAGTAAATCACTTGTAAGTTGTAAGGAACTTTATAAATGAAAGACAATAAAAGAAAAAAGAGTTCACTTCAGAAGTTGCACGTTAATCACCAGGGAAATCACAATTTATTAATTATTATTTTTTTTTGTTTTAGAAAATGTTTAACTGCTTAATTGTTTTTTGCGCACAAATTTAAGGTCTATTTCATTTGCTATACAAAATGAGCTGCAAAATTTGTTGAAACTTCTGAGATGGAGCTCAAGCGATGTCCGCTTGATGGCGGTTGCAAGTTCTGCGTAAATAGCGATTTGACTATGCCGATCGAGCTCTTTAAACCGATTTTGTTGACGACTGAACCGCCTATTATCCATTAAATGCAAAATTTGATAAGGGATGATATTTATTAGAGCGAATTTTGCTGTTCTTGGTTTTGTAATCTTTGTTTTGTTGTGATACCAAACCCCAAAAAGATACACCCACACTATTTTATAAAACGAAAATAAAAAAAAATTCGCGGAGACGATATTGTTCGTCGAGTGTCCTCTTTTGTTCTTTCCTTCCGATCGCTGAGGCTGAGATCGATGAACTGAATTTTTTGGGGAAGAGCTTTTTCTATCAGAGCGTATAACTTTGTGATTGCTCAGGCTCACACAAACAATCGCTTTCGGAGAACGCTTTTGCTTTTGTATTTTTGTTTCCCACCACACTCATATTCATGCGAAAAGCAGTATACTATACTCGTTCGTAGTAGGTGTCTCTGGCTTCTATTGGCAGTTTTGTGTTGAATTAGTTGATTAAATTAAATGAAACACACTACAGGGAGAGAGATAAACGATTTTTTAGCACTTGCTCAAGATAGAAATACCGGCCGCTGAACATTTATATAGACATTTTCTCGCCAAACACTTGTTCTACTCACATTCACAGTACCAACAGAACTATTGACGATGCGGGCTGCTATTCCCAGTTCTCACTGCTTTTGAGTCTGCTGTCATATGACAACGACAAGACAACCTCTACAACAGATAATGATAAACTAAAATAATATACACACACAGAGAACCATCAGATACAGAACAGATTACAGATACAGCAAACAGCACACAAAAGTCGCGAAGTAGTCAATGAATAGAAATGGAGCGGCACATGCGTTTACGCACCAGGCGCAGATATGTGATTCGGCAAAAGTGCCCCGATCATGGCGATAACAATAATAATAATAACCAGCTCAACAAAGATCGATTGACAGATATTGGTATGCAGAGCGATAAGGAAGACAGCAACAAGTGATTTATGCGCCCGGTGAATGCGAATGCCAGTGAGACGGGGTGAGCACAGGGATGTCATTTTTTTGTTATTTGTTATTGTTTTCTCTTCTTTTTGTTTTCTCATTTTTGTTGTTCGAATTTAATTGGTGATAATTTGTCGTCACTCTTGTCGTCAGACATATTTTAAAACGGAAGTCAGAAGAGATTTAAAAATCACAATATGTAGTTTGAGGTTCAATTCGGTTGGCATTAGTTGATTCGATTCCCCAGTGCGAACGTTTTTTTCACCGACAATCATGTTTTTTTGCCCTCCGAGAAAGGAACCAATAATTTATCGGATTTTGTTGGTTGCTTGCAGAGAGCCTACCTGAAAAAAATGTGTTGTTCTACTTTGCTTTGTGAGAGAGTTCAACCTGATTTTTTCCTTTCTGGGTCAAGAAATGAAGACAATTGGTTCCATTGTTGACATTTATCTTGTTTATTTCTCGCCTTATCACTATAAAGTACCTGAATGGAATTTTTTTCCAAAGTCAGCTGTGGTGCTTCTGTGGGGCTTGTCTGTATGATACTGGAATTAGTACTTTGTGCCCTTCGGTGGGAGTCTGATTAGCCTCTCAAATGTGTACGTTTCCTAAGGATTTCATGTTTATAAAATAAAAATAAAAAAAAAACTATCTTCAGTTTGATTATTATAAATGTCAATGATGTGTCGTCAAGTGTGCACTGTCAAAACTAATGTAAGATTACAAATGAGAGTTTGCGATATGTTCTTATGCAAGGCTAGTTCGAAGGTATCTCGTCTGATACAAGGCACCTAATATTGATATGAGTCGTCGGCTTTTGCAGGCAGCCACTTCAATCTAACCTTACATAAAGGTTCGTTTTTGAGGCAAAATGATAGTTCATAACAGTTTTGTGGTAATATTTTTTCTTATAAAGAACGAAAGCTTCGCCGAAAGATATTAGGGTGTTTTTTTAGAGGTATACAAATTCAAAAACACTTGAAGCTAATGTTAATGTCTATGACTATGTTATTAGCTTTATTTAATAGATAATTGTATGCCATTACTGTTTAAAAAATTATTTCGGACATATGCCACGGCTAGTTCGAATGAAGCGCTATCGTAAAGTCCAATCCGACAACTTTATCGAGCAACTTGCGCCGTATATCAGCAATAACACGGCGAATGTTGACTTCCAAATCGTCCAAAGTCTCTGGTTTATCGGCATAAACTAGTGACATCACATACCCCTAAAGAAAATAATCTAAAGGTGTGAGATCACAGGATCGTGGAGGCCAGTTCACCGGTCCATTACGCGAAATTATGCGCTAATGTTTCCCGCAATAAATTGAAGGGGTCGCGCGCCGTGTGGCAGGTTGCGCCATTTTGTTGAAACCAAATCTCTGTCACGTAAATGTCATTAAACTGAGGAACGAAGAAGCCAGAAATAATGTTTCTAAAGCGCTCTCCATTGACGGTAACGATGGCGAATCGACTCATTCGGAATCTCCTCAATACTGCGCTCTACAACGGCAATAACTTCTTCTGCCCGCAATGTTTGTCGTTTTTGGGATGTGTATTATCCACGAGAATGTACGTGGTGTGAAAACGACTCATCCATGGTGTTTCGAATAACTTTCTCAGATGGACGACTATGTCGACTGTAAAATGGAGAAAGCGCACGATAAGTTTGGCGAACCCATGGTTTTCAATTTGCACGCGTCGTTCTAGCGTTAATCTAGCAAAACGTACTAGCCACAAACCAACTTTCAACTGTCAAATTGACAATCTGTAGAAACAGTGTTGCCTTAAAAACCAAACCTCTAAAAAAACACCCTTTTTATACCAGTGCATGTTTGATCTACCAACCTACTATTTAGTGAGTGAACTTCAGTATGAACTACTAGTATGTACATAGTTTAATAAGTCGTTTTAAACTAATTTGAGGACTTTTTCCATAGAAGTTAAGTGTACGAGATTATTATGAACCCATGAAAAAAATTTAAATTGTTCAAGACATTCTAAAACTTTCTTTGACAGAATCAAAATAAAAGAAAACAAAAATAAAATCGTGATTCCCATTGGCCACGGAATGGTAGATTGCCACCTCACCTCTGCAGTTGCATTCTGCCAATTGCTGGATATTTTATTTTATAGAATGTGAAATTTATAATGTGTTTAGTGGGCTCTACATCAATGAAAACTCTTGTATTACCGATCAAAATGATTGATTTTTTTGTATCCCCGAATGTTTTCCTTTCTTCATTATTACGATTACGGAACGGGTATCAAGTCTCTTTTTCACATTAATTGCCACGCATATACCCACTCCTACTCTCCACGATTTAAGAAAAATAAATGTAAACACAATTCAATAAATTCAGCAGGATCGTCCAGCAAAATTAACCACTATCAAGATTTCTCTCTTTTTCGAGTATTCTTTAACTGGTTTTGCGCTCAACCCAAAAATGCTTTTTTTTGGTTCAATGGCTTTACTGATTTTTTTTTTCATCCTGTCGTGCAATTTGGCAGTAAATTAATGCGGTTATTATTATTTTTTCCCAAGATTTCTTCTTTTTCTTAAACAGGGTTTCTGGTTGAATGAGTTCGTTTAAGAATACAAATTGCGGTTCTCTGTAATTTGATTATCATTTCTTTCGAATTGCAGCTGTAGGTAAGGTATAATACCTATACAGGGTTTGATATCTGACATTGAAGCTGTAGTTCTTTCGAGAAAGGTGAATCTTAAAAGTTTCAACAGCACAGCGTACTGGGATGACTGCAGATAGGTGTTAAATCCGCAATTAAATGTTTGAAATTGTCCTCTAGAAAGTGAGTGCTAAAGCCGCTAAAGGGTGCTTTGATAAAAGCCTGGCCATTTGTAATTTTTCTGACATCAGAAAATATTAGTTTTGAGTTATGTCGATTTCCAGTGGGCTTAGCTTTTCCTGCGCATTGAACATATAATGAGATCACTTTTTTTGCATTTGTTTTGAAGTGTCATTTGACAGTTAGCTGTTATAACACTGTAATTTGTGTTTGTAAAATTGAAAGGTTATAAAATTACGTGATTTTTGCCCCCCTCTTCTAAAACACTTTGTCCTGACTGGTTGGCAATTGAAGATCCCGGTCCAAACAAAAATTATACTTCGAGAACCCCCAAATAAATGTTTATTGAGAATGGTGCATTAGTTATGTGAAGTATTGCAAAAAATTAAAATAAAAAAACTAGAACACAAATATCACAATTTGATACGTAGATATAACTAACTTCGTTGAAATGTGAGAGTTTTATCTTTTTTGGGTCGGTATAGTCAACTAAAACTCCTTCGCTTATGTAAAATGACACTGGAGAAAGGCCTGCTACATCAAGAATTTAGACAAGGTGACGCGCTGTCGTGCGACCTCTTGAACATCATACTTGAAAGAATTGTCAGAAAATCACAACACAACTTTCAAAAGTCCGTTCAATTACTTGCACACGCCGGCCGATGATATTGACATAATTGGTGGAACACAGCGAGCTGTCACTGGTACGTTCGCTAGTATAGAATCGGAAGCGGCTAAAATTGAATGGGACAGAACGTCACAATCGACAGCTATAACTTTGAGGCAGTAAGGCACTTTGTCTACTAATTCTGATATCTTTCAAGAAATTAAACGAAAAAACACAAAAAAAAGCACAACCGCTGTTTATTTGGGCTGAAAAGGCAATTGAGTAGTATTGCTGAAGCTTGGGATCTATCGAAAGCTGATGAAGATATCGTCTGTCGTTTCGAGAGAAAGATTATTCGTAAAATTTTCTGTCCCGTTTGCGTTGACGGGCTTTGGAAAAGAATAAGTTCAACGACGAACTATATACTAGCTGTACACTGTACAGCGACATCGACCTGGTCAAAAAAATGCGTGTCAGTCGTCTAAAATGGCTAGGCCATGTAGAGTGGATGAAAACAAATGACCGTAGAGTCATCGAGTCTAACCGGGAAGGACAACGCAGTAAAGGAAAACCTCGTCTTAAGCGGCGCGCGCAAGTAGAAGGCAACTTGGAGTCTGCAATTGGAGGCAGTTATACCTAAGGACCGGGCTAACTGGAGAGGCTTGTTAGTTGAGGCCTCGGTCCACAGCGAACTGTAGAGCCACCTATGTAAGTATAATAAACTACAGGAATTCCGACTATTTTATTATGAAACTTGGATCTAATAGTCTCTTTTATCCAACGCATTCGGAAGATTCCTAAAGATATGCGGATATATTTCAATCGATTGCAATTTCCTCAATATAACCTATAATAAAGAGCAAGGAGACCGCTTCAGATACGTACAGACTATATTTTACCAAAAATAGCATAGCACTTGGTAAATTAATTTCCTGGCGGGAGAAAACAAACGCAAAGTTCTACCAACTTTTTTATCTGCTTTTGAGCATCCCTGGTGAAACTGGCCCAGTGTCTTATCAAGACTGATATAAAACATTTTGATTTCATAATTTCCTGCAATCTAAGATATTCTAAAACCAGTTTTGATTATCTACATACATAAATCAAATCTCGACCTTTGTACATTCCACTAAATAACTCTCACTAGCAATTTAGAAAAATATACCTACTTATATATAAATCAAATAAAAAATCGAAATAGCAACGATAATATCGATGTTTACGCCAAAAAACCAAACCAAGTGGTCATAAGCTTGCTCGTCGTCGTCATAATATAAGTTACTGTTTGCATTTCGGCTTTCTTACAGATACATTCACCTTAATACTCACACATACGGTTGTTTTCAGAGTTTACTCGCAAATTCAAAGATAAATACAAATCATCTCTGTTCTACTTCTCGACATCCCTGTATGTGCGATTACGACGATCGCGATCGCAATCGCAGCATTTATTAACTTGTTTACATTTCTCACCGCGCTCTCCAAATAAATTTGTATCATTGTCAGCTAGTTGCGAACCGAGCTCGTTCGTTGACGTTTTGTTTGCACCGAAGCACAGACACATTTATAAGCGCCAAAGCTGCTCGATTTATATCTATTGCCCCATAGAAGACCCACTTCCACCCGAAATTCTATGTGCGAGTATGAAACCCATGTGTGTAGGTACGTGTGACATCGCCAAGAAGTACCAAAATTCGCCGCCGCCATCCACAGCAATAAAAACAACAATTAGGGTCTCAAAAAAAAAAAAAAACTTTTACAATTGAGTTGTTTTGATTGTGAGGTTTTTTTTGGTTTTATTTTGCGTTTTCTTTGATTACTGGTGGTATGCCATCCACACGGGACAGGGATGGTTGAGAAGTAGTTTTTTTTTTTTTTTTTGGTAAAATCTCAAAGCAAATGTCGAAAGGCTAAGTAGCCTAAGTAGCAAAATTTTGCTATCAATTCTAAAAATAAATCGCTTAGATAAAAGATGTTTCTCAAAATAGAAGCAGAAATTGAGAAACTGTCTCATGCAACACTGTGATTCGCCGTCAAAATGAGTTAAAAATACTTTTTTTTAAATGCTTGTACCTACAACAATTTTTGGTTTATTTCTTTTGTTGCGGCCTTGAATGACATTGTTTATAATGGGAAAGAAATAAAACATCATAAAGGATACATTTTTTATAATTAAATTTAATTGATGTTGACGTGGGTGTTTGATAAGAATATTTTTTTGTATCTCCAACGTGATGAAGATGAGAATAGAAATTTGAATTTTATCATATCCGGAACAGACAGAGATTTCTTTTTTGTACATTTACAACTCAATTTGCAGTACGTGATTAATGATGATGATGATGATACTTCGACTGTGACTCACTTGGTACCTGGTCATAGACAACATGTTCTACCTGACATTTAATGACACAAAACTCCTCTATCGAATCGATAACAATATAGCAATAACTAAATACAGGGATGTGCAAAAATACACATCTTGTTGCATTGTCTTTTCTACGCATGTAGAACATGTTCTAATGTATGCGAACATTTGTTATTCATTTTGTTGTTTGGAAAATATAATAACTTTATTGTTTTGACAGCTGTTAAACTTGAATAGATGACACAAACTTGGGGCTTGTTCAGTTTAACGTTTGACATTCTACAATGGGGATGTTAAAATTGCTAAAAATTCGTGAAGTTTCGCGCTTTATTTTCAGTTAAACAACAGGCATAAGGCATATCTAATAATAATTTTTAACATTCACCTTAAATACTTATCTTGAATTGACCAACGAGGTTTTGCGATTTGAAATCGATTGATTCGATTACTAGCTGTGGAGCCATGTCTATGGTGTATATGCTGGATAAACCGCAAACTATTTAAGCCTAGAAAGTCAATATTCAGTTGCGTTATTGATGAGAGCCCTAAATGATCGAATGTGTGGTCAATATGATGCTCTTGAACAAAGTATGCCATATGGCTGAAATCGTTTTAAAAACATACCACCATGAACCATTCTGAAAAAAACGTTTGATTCATCATACTCAATTCAGTAATATGCCTCTTTAAAACGCCCTTTACTAGAATTTAACGCATTTGCAGGAAGCAGAGCGACCCACGTACCCTAAAAGTAAGACCATTCCGGTTTTAATTTTCAGCCATTTGTATTACGGACTTTTTGAAAGAGGCATCATTTTCAAACAGGCTTTTGGATTCCAGTCAAAAATCCCATCCCGGTTTATCACTCTACAGTCTACACAAATGTAAGGTATTGGCTGATCAACCCCGACGATCTTGCATACCGTTTGCACAAATGGTCGCAAAGTCAAATGTGACCGTATATGTAAAATCCAGACCGTGGTGAGTGACAGCTGTTTCAACATTTATGTATTGAAGTATTTTGAGCTGTCGAAATGAAATAAACGTTAAAGTTATTTCGTTATCAACTTTTGTCGTTCACTGTAAATTGCCCTTTTGAGAAACTAACATTTGAAGCATTTAAAATAACTTTAAGGGCCAATTTAAAAGGTTAGCCACTTAGTTTGTTTCGATTCACATGTCATTTGTTTTGTCTTTATTTGCTTCGTGTTTTCTAATATTTTTTGTTGTTTTAAGAAAGTCAAAAGAAAAAAGACCATTGATAAATAGAAAAAAAATTGAGGCAGCAAAAATCCAAAAAAGAATTCTAACAGAGGAGCTGGAGCAGGTATCCCGTATATACCGTTTGCGGTTGAGCTATTTTTTAAACTGGACCCCCAACCAGGCTCGACTATCGGGTATGACACCTTCTTCCAGCCAAGGGGTAGGAGTAGGAGAAGAGGAGGAAGTAGATAAGCTCTCCAGGCTTATCGAGCACTTTAATTAAGAGTTTTTTGGGCAGCTCTTAGTTCGTTATTCATCAAAAAAAGCCTGTCTGTCATGGGTGACCCTACTGGCGCCGACAGCATAGCCTGTTGAATCATTACAACTTAAGCCTCCACACCACCAACGTCCAGAAAAGGATACGCAACGGCAAGGTGACTGGCCCTTCGTGGTAGGAAGGTTTAGGAAAAAAGTGAACAAAATGTTCCTTCACAGTCGCGTTTTCGGCCGCTTCGGTAATCCGGAATCGAATTCTGAAATCTTCATCGTCAAGTGTTTCAAAATAATTTGGCCTTGGGCGAAATACTCTGTTCCTACGGATGTAAAATGATCGTAATATTCTTAAAATTCGTCTTCTAAAAATTCAAACAAATTCATTTAAGGACACCTGTAATTGCTGTCTACGCTCGTCAACGAAAGTATGCTCTGAAACTATATTTTTTCCAGTCACTTCAAATAAATAATTTTTGTATCTTCCGGATAAAGGATTTAATCGGCTGATACTCTATCTGAGTCTATTTCTGTCAGATCTATCCTAAACCTTTGAAATCAAAATTTGAAGTTTAACTGACAGATAAGTTCCAGATAGTCTTTCCGAGACTTTATCAGATAGTCTTGAGACTGGCCCTAAGTATATCTTCGTCCATATTAGAACTTGGCTCTATAAAAAACTAAGCGAATGAGACACAAATTTTGAGTTAAGAAAAAAAAAAAAAAAAAAAAAAACAGTTCTACCAAACACACTGTTCACACTGTGACAACAATGCTTCTTTGACCCACACTGAACCAAATTTGGTAGTGATATTGACAAAAATGTACGTAGACTTGAAGAAATGGTGATCAATATAAGGTCAACACCTCCTGTCCGTTGTTTTGACAAATATTTTGTTATGTTTAAAAAAAATTGTCACTTTGAAGAAAGTTTCATCAAAATTAGTATTCTTCATTTTAAAAAAATATTCTTCAAATTGAAAAAAACATTATTCAATTCGACGCATCGTGCATTATGAATCAACGAAATTTTCTTCATTTTTACGTATTTTCTTCTTTAAATTGAAAATCAAATCTTCATTTCAACACTTCAATTTTATGCATCGATTTTCTTCAAAATAACTTACTTATTCAAAACAGAAAATAAACATTTTTTTAAGGTCAAAAACATTTTTTTTTTATTTTAATAGCATTAGGTAAATATACAATTGAAAGTTTTATTTTAACTTACATATTTAAGTGATTGAACTTGAATATGGTTTATGTCATAATTGGATTTGACTTGATGAAAGCAGATTTGGGTAAAGGTCCTAAATTTGGAAAAATTAAGCAAATTGATTAAGGTTTGTTTATATTTTTATGTCATATAACGACTTACTTACCGTCCAGTTATGGTGATCATTGGCTGAATGTGGTTTTTCTTGATGCATTTCCTTCTCAGATACCCCACGGTTTATCGAACTAGGAGAAAGCTAGCCTAGAAAAGAATATTCGTTTTTATAATTTCAAAAAACGTTTATAATTTGAAAAATATTTATATTACTTACGTTTTTCTTATACAAGTGTGTTTGTGAAGTTTGCTCAGTTGCTTCAGTTAAATTTCTAATTTCTTTGACACGACTTCACTTTGTCATTACTTCACTTTCATCACTTCACAGAAACTTCTTCACATTGACTAATTTTCTTCAATTTGAAGTAAATACGATGAAAAATCGATAATGAATTTAGAAATATGTTATGAAAAATTGTTGATTTGAATAACTGATTCTTCAAAAATTAATAAAATATTTTCTTCAATATCACCTACGGGATTTAGTTCAATCAACAACTTCAGTTTGTCAATATGACGAAATTTCATTCGTTTGAATAAAATACTAAATCGGACCACAGTTGAAGAAATTTTATTGTTTTTGAATATTAAATTTTCAATAAAACGAAAAATTTGATGAAAAATTGTCGATTCGAATAATAAATTCTTCAAAGATTGACAAAATATTTTCGTCAATATGACCTACGCGATTTGGTTCAGTGCACAAAATTGTGGTTATGTTACGTGTCGCGTGAGTTCACAATTTCAGACAAAATATTTAAACATACAATTTACGAAAATATTGAAACACGCATCTCTCAACAATTTCGCAGTTGAGAACAAAATGTACATTTATTCACTTTTGGCCCGTTTGCTGATCAAATTTGAACAAACGAACTCCACTCAACTTGGCTGCCAACAAAAAAAAGCATATAGTAGTGATAATTGATTTGACGCCCGTGAACAAATTTGAAGTATGGTAGTCGAGAACAATACCTACAAAATATCATGAAAAAATTATTTAAAAAAAAAATACATGCAATATGGGGCTTTCTTTCACACAAGTATACAAATCACGATAATTGGCCGAAGAGTGCTCGTAGAAGTGAGATTCCTTTCTTTGCATTCAAGCACTCGAATCTTTTCGTAATGAATGCTAATTAAATTGATTATATTGTTTGACCACTTACAAATAATATTAGCGCACAAGGCAACAGAGGTTATCTCTGCAGTCTATACGAACCAAGTATCTATGTACAGTATAAATTCTCAGACCAATTATGTAGATTGGTGATAGCGTAGTTGAAAGCCAGACTGACAGGAGCAGGACTATGGAGATATTATTTTAATTAAAAGGTATAGGTAAAAAAGGTATAGTATTTTCAGATTTCCAAATTTATTGAAATAAGTGTGTTATGATATAAATTTTAATCAATGAAATCGAAGAGATAACCACCCAAGTTTATGTACCTATTTGCCAAAAATTAGGTAATCTTATCAAATTCTCTTGCTGGCGCCATCTAAATATAGCGCATTGCACTCACGTGCAAGATGATTAAATAACAAAATTTAAATTGCAAAATTGTATTATATTGACTTAGTTTTCTATGACGTCCTAAAGGATCCAATTTGATGCATTTTATATGCAAATATGTAGACGTCAATGTCATATAGTAAAGGAAGAACTATACAAAATAAATATGTAGTCAAAACCATCTCATAATCTAACGTCAAGTTTTATTCAGCTGTCAATTGCTTAAGTTGTCCATAACAGGTGTATGCAAATGAAAGTGCCTGCTCAACGTTGGGTTGACTTTAGAGCTGTCAATTGCTGAAGTTGTTCATAATAAACGTACCTGAACGGAAGCGACTGACAAGTAGTTCTGGTGGTTATTTTTTTGTGTTGTTTCCAAAGATACTTACAATACAACTGTTTTGGAAAAATATCACAATTTGTTAAGAAATACTTATAGGCGATTTCACAGTACGAGCTTAAGTGTTGATCCATCGATAAAATCGGAATAGGCTTAACGATAAACTTCATTTAAATAGTGGCTTAAGTATCGATGCGCAGTAGCGCAGTGGTTAGTGTGCTGGACTACTGTGCGAGGGATCCCAGGTTCGATCCCCGGAAAAACACAAATTACATCTTAAGGTTTTTTCTACTGCGCCACCTCTCGCGAACGTCTGACAAACATCCGAGAGTATGTCTGTCCTGAAAAAGCTTCTCAATTCAGCCGTTCGGACCCGGCATAAAATTGTAGGTCTTTTCCATTCGTCCCTAAAATAGAAACTCACACAAAGTATCGATGCAGATATAAAAGGGTGTCCCATAATTCACGTAAAATGTAATTTTGATAGAAAATACAGATTTTTAATTAGAAAGCTTAAGGCGGATAAATGGCCGCCATTGCTTTGCTGGCAAGTACGTACTCTTTTATTGAAATTTTCTATGACCGTTTCGCATAAATGTGGCTGCATTTCATTAATACACCTCCCAATTTCCTCTTTCAAGGCGTTGGTGGTCGTGGGCTTGTTTGCATAAACCTTTGACTTCAAGAAACCCCAAAGAAAAAAGTCCAATGGCGTTAAATCGCAAGATCTGGATGCCCAATTCTGATCGCAAAAACGGCCGATTACACGATTAGGTAATGATAATGACTTATGAAGTAATTGAATTGTTTCTCTGGCTGTATGGCATGTGGCACCATCTTGATGAAACCACATGTTGGTCACATCCATATCTTGTAATTTAGGCACTAAAAACTGGGTTATCATGTCACGATAACGAACACCATTAATTGTTACTGCCTCGCCAGAAGCACATTTGAAGAAGAATGGTCCGATAATGCCTCCAGCCTAAAAATCCGCACCAAACAGTCACGCGTTGTGGATACATTTATTTCTCAATAATTACTCGTGGCTTTTCCGAACCCTAAATGCGACAATTTTGACAATTAACGAAGCCATCAAGATGAAAATGAGATTCATCACTCAATATGATTTTGATTTTGATATGATTTTCAATATGAAAAATCAGCATCCACTTGTTGTTGTTCCAAAATCCATTCAACGAACTCTCTTCGCGCTGTATGGTTAGTAGTCTTCAGTTCTTGAGTCAATTGAACTTTGTAAGCATGAAGTTTCAAGTCTTTTGAGAGAATTCGCTGTAAAGAGCTTCTCAAAATGCCCAATTCTTGGCTTCAGTACCGAATTGATGTTCCTGGACTGTCAGCAATACTCTCGCGAACTGCTTCGATGTTTTCTGTTGAACGACTTGTGTTGTGATAGGACACCCAGAGTGTTTAAGATCACTAATTGATCCAGTCTCCCTGAATTTTTCAATTATTTTCTTTACAGTTGATGGTTTTAAATCACTATGACGGCCATATTTTCGAAAATTGCGGACTGTAGCTGACAAACCTTCATTATTTTTAAAATATTGCTGAACAATGAAAATGCGTTGCTCTTTCGTATAGCGCTCCATTTTTAGTACTAACCCGAACTGTCAGTTGTCACATTGTTATATTTTATTCGTTGGCATCACTGTACTATTAAATGGCGCAAATGCACACCCTTTATATTCATGACATGACAAATAGTTCACAATAAGCGTTTTTGTTTTTAGTTCAGATCAGAGCTCTAAATAGAGCTCGAGCATTTTGAGCGTGCTCTGAACCGAGTGTGCTCATATCGTTCTGATTTGTTTATGAAACACACCTGAGCACATAGCTGTCATATGGTTATATTTATTAATTTGGTTTACCTTCTGTGCTAGAACAAAAAGGCTCGTCCGTCATTTCAATTATTTTATTTATGCTGTTTATACCCGGTACCACACTGTGGTGAGGGTATATTCACTTTGTCATTCCATTTGTAACGCCCATAAGGAGGCGTTGTAGGTATGACAAACTATATATATTATATATAGGTTGTCATAGTTATATATAATATTAAAATAGTTTGATTGAATGGACAAGCCAGGCCCTGGGCAAAAAACAAATCCTCTCGGCGATCGTCTTTGAACCAAAGATTCGTCTTGAGGTATGATTCACAGTCACTTGTTGATTGAAAAATCATTAGTCTCGGTGAAAATCGAGTAAACAGTGCGTCTAGATCAGATGTGGTGGTCGTCTACTGATGAGCCCACCCACCACATCGGGGCGAAACGCATTACTGGAGTCGAGGCCACCTCAAATTTAAAAATTTGTGATGACAATCGTACACTCCAAAAATGTATTCATATCATAAATATGTTTATGATTTGAAAATAGTTTGATTGAATATATATTATTGATCAGCATCACTTTCTTAGTCGATCTAGCGATGTCCGTCTGTCTGTCCGTCTGTCCGTCTGTCCGCACGATTACGGCCGTAATTTAAGAGCTATCGACTTGAAATTTGGTATGTAAGCTTTTATCCACCAAACTGAGGCTAAGTTCGAAGATGAGCAAGATCGGATGAAAACTACTACTACCTCCCATACAAAAATATCAGATTTATATAGCTTTTTATGTTAAAAATTAAATTTAAATAGCTACAGTAAAGATAGCAAGTTTAAACTTTGCACATATTGTTTTAATAATATTTAAAAATTTTTGACAAAAAATGAGCTTGGTCGAATAAAAAGTACCCATACCTCCCATATAATTTTTTAATACTAAAATATTTTTTTTATTTTACAATAATATAGTACCGGGTATTTGAGCTTCGGCATAGTCGAAGATAATTGTCTTACTGGTTTTTTTTTCTGTCAAATGTGACTATAAGTGCGTAATCAGCTTTTTGCTCAGCCTGTTCAGAGTTTGAGTTCATAGAGCGTGCTCTGATCATACTCTGAACGAAAACAGAGATACAAATTTTGAGCTCTGATGTGTCTGAGCTAAAAAAAGAAACAAGAACTCTTTTTTGACAGTTCAGGCTCTACTCTGAACTTAATCGACTGGCGAAAATATAAACTTGACATTTTAGCAATAACCACAGTAAACGACCTTCTCAAGCATCCTTGAAGAACTAAATCGCTACACAATCCGTTTAGATTGCATGACATACTTATGTTAATAGAACAAATAGACAAACTCGTTTATATTTTCTCTTAACACAACAGTGTGAACAAGTGTGTTATATGACGTACGTCATTGACTGTCTGCAACATTTTTTAGAAAGGAATCTCCTACTTTGAATCTAATTTGTTGTATTTCTCAAGTCTCAACTGTGTCAAGAAAATAATTAAGCCGACCCTTATGAACTCACGTGAGCTTTCACCTTTGCATCTGTCAGTGGTATTGGTATATCAATTTGAAAATATGTATAGTAGCCAACCCACACAAGCAGTGGGATAAATCTCACAAACAGTTCGAAATTCGCACTGTTCTAATTATTTGATCATGAATATCAACGAATTTAATGTGCTGAGCGCGAAATACGAAATAAATTTAAAGCATATAAGTAAATAAATAAATTTTGACGAACATTTGTTTGCACCTTCTGTTTGTTTATATAAAAAATTTCGTTCCTACCTTTTTTTTCATCCATTAACAAATTCTCGGAAAAAAAGTTATATGAAGTACGTGCTTAAAGAATTTAGAAAAAAAAAATATATATATGAATATGTACATATTTGAAGTATAGCATCAGTATTTTCTAACTAATTGAAATGACACGATTTTTTTTTTTATTTTTGAAGTTCAAAGTTTGATCTACATATTATGTTGTATTGAAGTGTGAGGAATATTTGTTCCGGCATCAAGGCTGGAGAGATAAGTTGTTATGTTACACTTGGTGTTGACATTTAAACCGAAGTAAAAAAAAAAACAAGTTGTGAAAATAAACTGATATTTAGGCCTATTCGGCAAAATCTGTTATTCTGTTATGAATCATAAAAGATCTCGACCATAAAAGATCTTTTATAAATCGTATTCAGGGTTTCGAACTTTTATGAAAATCTGTTATGGAAGTTCGAAACTTGAAAATCTGTTACGAAGCTGTCAAAACAAACCGCAGAGTTTTTTTTATGCATAGACGGTAGGCACCTGATCAAATTTGCACAAAAAACATATTAAAATGCAGTCTGAAAAGAGTATATTTTGAATTATTACAAACTAAATAATTGTGTAATAAATACTGGAACATCTTTTTAGGAAAAAGCCTGATATGAATTGTATCCGTAAAAATGTAGAGTCGCGAGAAACTTGAAATAAATATCCAACTATAGGTACATCGTCATCATTAGAAATACAATTTACCTGAATTTGAAATGAAATGGTTGTATTCGTGTTTTGTAAATTGTTCCAATCCAATCTAGAGCTGAATAAAACTCATACATTAGGAAGATCAAATGGATTACTATTTATTCTTAGTTCCAGCAAAAGTGATCAGTGTCTTCGTCGAAACCAAAAATATTCATTCAATAATTTTCAATGGTCCGCTTATCCATTAAGTGGGTTGCGGGTATAGGTTGCTCAAGTGGACCCTCCATAACTCATCAAGGGCAATCCTCATACGGGTGTAGAGGAGAGATTATGAACTTGATATAACCATCTCATACTGGGTCTACTTAGGGGACGCCTGCCTGATGATGGTACGGATTCCATAGGACCTCGTGCGATCCTGGTTGGGGACATGCGTTTAACATGACCAAACCACCGAAGCATAGGCCACTCCGTCCGGAGAAGTAGCTACTCGACATTGAGTTCCTCGCGAATTAAAGCAAAAATATAAATTTCGAAATTATTTTAGATTACATACCCACTAGTTTATGCACAATTATTACATGTCTTCTTTTGTAAACATTTCGTTGACGATAAATTATATAGATTATCCCTTTCAATCCGAAACTTTCTAATTAATAAAAATCTTTTATGATAAAAGTCACAAAATTCTGTCTTTTATTCTGTTATGATTTATAACAGATTTCATAAAAGATTTTTGCACGCAGAATACCAATTCTGGAGATCGTAAAAGATTTTTTGACAGTTCGAACTTTTGTATGGAAATTCATAACAGAATAACAGGAAAAATGGATAAAAGATTTTGCCGAATAGGCCTAATTATCTTGGGATTGGGAGAAAGAAAATAAAAACCCTCTGAAATACGTTAGCATTAAATTACCAATATATACTAAAGCTCAAGACGGGGAACAGGCCTCTGACATTTATGTAGGTTCCGAATAACTGGTAAGGTAATCAATTTCAAATGGAGAGCAGGCGATTGAAATATAATTTAAGGTCTGGACAGAAAACTACTTGTAATTCGAACGTACATTGCAGCCATACCTGGGTATAGTGCACTAATTTGATAGTGGATTATTCAATGCACTAGAAAAATCAAATCCAGTGCTAATGAAAGTTCGAATGCACTAGCACTAACATTTTCAATGTTAATGATATTTCAACTCCATTACAGGTACACATTTCAATTATACTGAAATTTTACTTGCATTAGAAGCACAAATTTCAATGCTACTGATGTTTCACTTCGATTAGCAGTGAAAATTTCAATGCTAATGAAATTTCACTTGCATTAGTTCAGTGCTACTTTAATTTCAATTTCATTAAATTAGAAAGTTTCTTTTGGGGGCCGAATCGTCTCATCCGTGAACGAGCAATACGTGACGGAATTTGTTTTTGCTTCATGTGTAAAATCGGTTAATTAAGTGGCGATTCGACCCCAGATTTGAAGTATACATACTATGTATCTACATTGTAAATAAAACTGACTTTAAAATTTAGAAAATTTATATAACACTTTATTTGCTCTCATTATCATGAAACGGAGGTTTGGTCTTCCTTTTCCTCTCGAACCTGTGGGCTGGGATTTGAAGATCCTCTTAGCCTATTGTCAATTCGCCCGATGTGTACGAATACGTATTTTGGCTTTTTGGACTACATCCGATCCTTTTATGTTAGTGAGTAGAGTAGTAGGAGTAGAATTTTTAATAATAGTGCAAGTCAATATTCATTAGCATTGAAATTTTCAGTGCTAGTGCAAACGAACTTTCAGTAGCATTGAAATTTGGAATGGTAGTGCAAAATCAATGTTAGTGCTTAAGTGCCCAGGTCTGATTACGGCAATGTGTGAATGGACATTTAAACGTATACGTAAACGTATTTGATTTAAAATTTCGAAATTGCATTCTAAGCAATTAGTATATGTTATTGCCCATATGTCAATTAAATTTTTTCTATACTAACGATTGCTTCAGAGTGGGCCATTTAAACCATCGGCAGCTGGCAATGCTGTAATTTTTCCTTTTGTTTTCAGATCGGTTTATGACAGCCCGCGTTCGAAGCGTCTGTCAATGCCAATTCTGATTGCTAACGGCATGGACAACTTTTGGTTCCTACAGGACCGTGCCACAGCCCACACCAGCCTGTGCCACGATCGCTTTATTTTTATCTTCGATCACCTAATTTTGAAAAATAGTGATTATGACTAGCCTCCGCTATCGCCCGACTTAACCCCTCCCAGACTTCTTCCTTTGAGGTTATTGGAAGTTCAAAGTTAACGTCAACAAGCCAGTGTTGTTAGGACTCTCTCTTCATTTTTCCCACGAAACGTGATCATTTATCCCTTTTTTCCCAATTCACCGAACTCAAATTCCCACAAAATTCCCACGATGCATTAAAATGAAAAAAAAAAAAAAAACAAAAAATGTTAAATTCATTTTTATTATATTGAAAGAAAATCAAAATGGCCGCGTTCCATTGACCGTTAGATGACTATCGGTATGCCAAACTATATATAAAAAACTGACATTTCAGCATTTGCGCTAGAACTCTAGCACATATTGTGAAATATCCTTTTCTGGGAAATGTTTCAATCTAGCGCAAAATTAACTAAATAAATAAATAGTTGGTGCAACAAGTCCGTATTAGGCACCCTATAGGTCTAGCTTCTCACAACCATTATTTTGTGAGTTTTTATTTTTGGGGCTAATAGAAGGGACCTACCATTTTATGCCGACTTCGAACGGCTGAATTGAGAAGCTTTTTCAGTACATTTATACTATGGGTTTGTCAGACATTCGCGAGAGGTGGTGCAGTGAAAAAAAACCTTAAACGTAATTTGTGTTTTTCCGGGTATCGAACCTTGGACCTCTCGCACAGTAACCGCTGAGCCACTGCGCCCACAAAATTAACTATTAAATTGAAAGAAAAATAACGAACTGCCAAAACAAATCTATCAAGTTTAAATTAATTTAATAAAATACAAGGATAAGTGGAAATGTAGAAGTTACACAAAATACATTTTTGATGCTCAAGAAGATAAAGTAATAAAAATGCAAACTGGTTCCATTCCAATGTCACTTTGCCGCTGGCGCTAGAGGTCTAGTTACATTCGCTGTCGCTACGCCAACAGATTGTTTTTGTACTAGAATGTTTTGTTAAGAGGCTATTTACATGAGCGTTTTTAATTTTTCCTGATAATTGTTGTGAATTTTTGAATTAGTTTTGATGAAATTTCACATAAATTAGGTTTTATAATTTTTTTTTATCAGATTCCTGAAATTCCCACGATTGTGGTGCTTTTTCCCTTTATCCCACGGAAGGCTTTTCCGACATCGAAATTCCCACAAAAAGGGATAAATCCCACGATATAACAACACTGCAACAAGCCACGGACCCTGGAAGCATTGATAGACAATCACCCTTATTCCCGTTGGCGTTTGTCGTATACGACTCATGTCTCGTGTCGTTGTATAAATGGTATTCCGATTTTTACCCAAATTTTGTTAACGATTTTATTTCTTTTTCTATTGGCTCACTGCTACTTCAAATCGTTTGTCTCAAAAAAGTGGCAAACATCGGCTTAAAACCGAAATGAAATATTAGTCGTTTACCACAAACGCCAACGGGAATAGGGGTAAATATTCGACATGAAATGGCCGCTATTCAGCCCGAAATACGCGCAAAAACTTGCACATTTACGAGCATTTACGCGATATCATATTCCACAAGTGATCAACACAAATTGGCGCGGTTCAAAATAAACGAAAAAAGCTATGGCATTTATTGAGGGTTATATGGAAAGAAAGTCCCAGGATAATTCACATTTAACACCAGTCTAGTAGCAAGAAAAGGATGCAAAAGGAAAGCAACTGTTATAATTCCCTTCCGTGATTATATTGAGCGCCGAGGCCCAAAGGTTTATGTGATGGACTACTACCAAGTTCTTAATATAAAATGGAATTTTTGCTCCACTCCACTTCTTCCGAACATCTAACAACTGTTCTAAGAAAAGCTTATCATTTCAGCTTTTCGGATACTCAAAAAATAGTTATGAGAAGCTATTCCTATGGGAGGGCATATTGCGCCCAATTTGTATGTACGAATATTGTTATTAATGATAGATTTCCTTTTATATAAAGTTTATTATTGAACAAAAATTAAGATTGAAAATTAGATAAGAATTTCTTGAGAACCCTGGTTGCTGGGAACTAAAAAATTAAGTGAAGGTCCGTTCACTTCCAAGGATTGTATCGTAATGAAATATTCTAATATTAGAAAATATTAAAATAAAATATATTTTTCTTTAGCTATCTTCGATTTGATTTTGCTTAGTTGTTTTTTTGCTGTTTACAACAAATATCAAAAGCGAAACAAGCGGAACTGCCTCTATCGATACCCGAACGTCGAACAGATAGGAAAGTGACAGTACGCTAGATTAAACCCAGGATCCATTCCAATGTACAACCTAAGTAAGTGTTCAACCCATTGAAAAAGGTTTCCAAATTCCAATACGCTGGGCATGTAATTGATCAGTGCCTGAGATTGAGTTGGACTGATCGACTGATGTCAAATCTGACCAGATAAATGCGAATATGTGTGGATCGACATCAAATTAGCATCTTTCATTGAACTTTGTGTTAAACAAAACCGAATAGGGCAGCTCCGTGTATAACAATAACAAGTAAGAGATGGAGATGTATGTATATACTTGTTATTGTTATGCTCTCGATCAGCTTCTGTATAAACATACTGAACGTGTCAGCTCAACTGGCATCAGCTGAACGCATTCGATTTAGTTTTAGTCTTTTTTTTTCACTTAAATCAGAGCAAAGAGCTCACTTAAGATTTCTTATCTATCAAGTGAACGACCTTACGTTGTTTACAATAATGATAGAACGAACAACAACAAGCGCGATCTTTTGTATTTTGTTGCGGTTCTGATCTGTAAATGCGAGTTCACCTTTAAATATGCCCAAGAGCTGTACTCTCAAAATAAATCAGTAACATCTTAAAATCATAAAAAGAAATATTCGTTCCTCTGGACAGATGTCTCTCAAGTTGGTTACTGCAGCCAACTTATAATGCTTGCTCGAGACAAAGACAATACATTTCTGATAAGAATGTTTACAATTTTACAGCGCGTCTCGAATCACGAGTTGGATTGATGATGATGATGATGATGGTGGTGGCAATGGGCAAATATAAATACAAATAAATTATATGGTGCAAACAAAATCGATAAGAGTCTCTACTCTAGTAGAACAGAGAGAAAGAGAGATCGAGAGAGATTCACAATTAATTAGGATTGTCTGATTATTTTAAATTAAATTGAAGAGGATGTGATTATTATTGATCGTTATGGGGCAAATATTATTGCATTTTAATATAGCAAGTAAATAGATTGAACGGCGAAGACAAATCTAACACACAACGAGTGGTTGTCCGAAAAATGCACGTAGATACTGCGTACCGTGGGTGCAAAGTCCAACAAGTTATATGTCATGGAAAGTCAGTTCTGCTCGTGCCAGGCGTTGTTATACACGCGACTCCTCTATGGTATACGGCTCAGTGGGGGCCAAATTCATCTGTCAAAAACTACCGACCAACTTATCTATGGGCATTTCATAAATTTTATATTTTTGAAGAGTTGTAGGCTTTCCAAGGAAAAATTTAATCTTAATCCATGCTGGAAATCATCCAAAAATGATAAACAAGCAACCAAAACAAGCCAACTTCATGGTAGATAATTTGACCTAAAGTTCGGTTGTATCGTATAGATCAGTGTGGTATGGATATAAGTTGAATGAAGGTGATCTATACCCGACCCGGCTAAAAGTTTGAGCTACAGAAGGCAATTATGCGCTTGAAACCTAAACTGACAACTGTTTTTGAGTTTGGCCGCAGAGGTCGGTCGTTTTAGTAGCACCACTCAAAATCGCAAAAATACCGACAAAAGTTAGAGTTGCCTATTGTATGGTGGCATTTTGATGTCGTTATTTGTAATAATATAGCTACTTCTAGTGTTCTCCTACACAATATATTTTAGTACTGCGAGTCTCGATTAAGATCGACATTTTTGTCGATTGACAATCGTTCGTTGTCGTTTGTATTTTTGTGATCATAAGTTTAAAAATGAATTGAAAAAAAAAAAAATGTTTTTATTAACAACATCTAAATGCGGCTAAAGTCAAAGCAGTGCTACCGTCATTTCTGTCAACTCGTCGATCACTACACTACAACTCAAACGACACACATGACAACTGTGAAGTCGATTATTATTTTTTAAACTTCTCATTGAAAGCGCCGCAAAATGCTTGCAGATATGTAGATTTTACTTCTGCACTAAAATTGTTGTTGGTTGTAGTCCTTCGGATACATAATTTACCCGGTAAGCGAGCTGCATTGAAAAATTAAATTTGGTAAAGTGATGTCCCGCGGTTGTCAAGTGTACTGATAGTGATGGATGATGTGCACTATCGGCCTGTCTTTGAGAGGAATCATATGTCACATTTCAAGAAATAATCTCTGATTGCACTAATCTGCCGTCGTAGTGCCTATGGAATAAGCAAAGGCTTTTAGATTATAGTTTTAGTGTTAGTGTATGATTTTCTATTAGGCGCTCTGCATATTTCTGTGGGACTTTGAGGACGCTAATTGTCCTAATTTCGAATCGACTGACTTCAAAAAGCTGAATGGATACCTTGGGATGTATGGTAAGGTCGTCCAATTTAACTTGAGGTACAGTCGATGGATTTTTCTTTGGAGAGCTGTATGTCTTCTGTGCATTATTTAAAACTAAATTTGTCTTTTTCCCACTTTAAGATTTTGTGTAGGCCCTTCATTCATAGAACTTATTTGCTCGCATCTTTCTGTCTTTCTGACAGTCTATTGATTGCTTTGAAATTCAGGCATACTGTAATAAATAAAGAGTGCTGTCATCAGTATGGAAGGCTCTTGGGAATTACATAAGAAACAAGTTGATAAATTAAGTTTCGGCGAATTAAGTCGGTTTTAATAAATACAACCGTTTGTATTTTTCCCGCTTTTCACTATACAGTTTCAGTCAGTCTATCTGTTGTTTGGACAATTTTGACAAATCTCCTTTATCAAATTTAATATTTGCTTCGGTAATTCACTCAAAATTCATCATCGCCACCACCACTAAAAGTGTATACATATTTTCAAAATTATTAATGAAAAATGTAATCACTTCTACACTTCTACTGTGACAACCAAATTCCATTGCTTGATCATCGACTGTTTAAAGATAAACCAAGCCAACCTTTAATCTGATGAACGCGATAAATAATCGTGAGAGACAAATTAGTCTACCATGCAAATGTTTGGCGAACCCTATTGTTCGATCGTCATCACCATTTTTATTGTCCAAGATCTGTCTGTATCTGGTGGACACATATTTGCAGTTTCGCACAACCCGGATCAGTACTTAAATGTGTAAAAATATTCGGCCGCCCATTGAATTGATAAAAAAAAAAAAAAAACAAAATTTCTTCAACCTGTACGTAAACAATTTGGTGAAAATACATTCAGTGCGCTATTCGATTAATTTCATTAACACATGCGAAGGGGCGTGCCGGCGCAAAATTATTTATCCCAATCTCTGATGTACACCTATACACTGTGACATAAACAAAATCAGCCGTCGACTAATGATTGTACTGTTGAAGCTCTATGCTTCTATGCATAATGAAATTTGGTTGGTGTGAAAAGTGAGATTCGCGTGGTTATTTGCTTAAGTGATCTGTTGTTATTCGGCTCTACTCGAGGCTCTGCTACAAGGTTGAAATGATCAACGGGGCATTCTAGCATAAAATCAACGAACGGACTGGGAGCAGCACATCCTTACTGCTCTTGAATGAGTACGAAACGCCATCATTGACTTTAATCTTTGATTGAACTGCGCTTTTTCTAGACACAAACATAATGTACAGTGGCGTTAGAAATAGCTGTATGGTATGCACATTGTACTATATTGAGTTAGGTTATCAGTTATCAGTAACAAGTGCTATTTAAACGTTCTCCAGTTTTAGACGTCAGACTTACAGAACAGTCATTAGGTATGTGATAGCTGATAAGACTATTATCGACGTTTAAAATTACAGTAGTAGTCGAATGCAATCGTGAGTAACGCTTGTTTCTAGAAAAAGTTCCGTGTTTTCTTTTGAAAGAAGGAATATGACCGCTTTCCTAAAGAAAAAGTTCATATTATATCAAAAACTAGGCGATCTGATTAGGTTTGATTCGGACATTACAATATATAAGTGTACCTGACAACAGTTCCGACATTTAAAAAGTTTTATAAATGGATCACCAATGGAAAAAAAATTCCACCGAAGTGATCTGACAAAAACACGTGCCATGCCGTAACGTTGACTTATCTGGTTAGATTGGTTCTAAATAAAGATCATGGTCAGCCGGATAAGTGGTGGACCAATACTTTGATCGTTATCTCACGTCAGTAGCAAATCATAGACCGGTCAATGTTAAATCGATTTCTATTTTCTGTGGACCAAAATAAATTTAGTTATTAAATAGACAAACAGTTTATACCCTACTCCGTTCTATAAATAAACAAATTGGCACTATGTAGTTGGTTAGTTTACAGAGCATACAAATATTTTGACATTATTCTATTTTATTAATACGTAGATACAAGCAGGTTCACTTTTTAACGCCACTGTGAATTCCGGCACGTGCCTAGCCAAAGTATGACGTAATTCAGGAGGTCAAGACGATATTATTTGCTACTACTTGTTAGTATAGGTGTTTAAATTGATCGTAGCTGTGTTTTTGTTGTTTAGATAATAAAAAGGTCTAGTTTGG
This sequence comes from Cheilosia scutellata, assembly GCA_955612985.1. NCBI lineage: Eukaryota > Metazoa > Arthropoda > Insecta > Diptera > Syrphidae > Cheilosia > Cheilosia scutellata. The sequence goes on from OY015313.1 coordinate 7,190,268, forward strand.
CCGGTACATCCGCTATGATTCAGTTATTGCATGCAAAATGGCGCATGTACGTATTGCTTATCAATTAATTCAATTTACTATCGGTGATGGTGAATTCAGTAAACAAATTTGAGTGAAAAAGTTAAAGAAATGTTTAAATTTGTGTTTTGTCAGACGGAATGAATGATAAAGCAATACAAACTTGGCGGGACTTATGGATACGCGTTTCCAAATGCAGTCGGACCCAAATAAAAACACACAATGTCACATTACTTTGTTGTCCATTTGATGTCACATTATCCGGGCTCGAATGTTTTTATTAATGGTTACCTGAAACTCAAAATAACCTCATTTATCGTAACAAGCGTTTGAGTTGAAAAGCTTTCGGATTTATATAAATCGAATCAAGAGGAGAATCCAGACAATTCAGAATTACTTCTTCAGAGATGATTCGTTTCAAAGAATATGACATATTTTAGAGTAATCAGCATCCAACTAATGTTTTGGGAATCAGTTGACGTTTTGGTAGTTGTCTCTTGGATGTTCACACAAAATAGGAACAGTGGTGGTTAAAAGATTGAGGGAGAACTACGCCGTCAGGCTCACTACAAACGTTCAATTATATCTACTGTATCAGTGTTAGAAAACTCAGTAATATTGCAAGAATGCTGGGAATAATTTCAGCCAAATAAAAGATAAAATAAAATCCTCAGAAGAAGTTGGCAAAACACCAACGAAACGTCAGGAAAATAATGAAATAGTTGCTATTTTGATTCGGAAACCATCGAGCACTAAGCTCAAACATAACTATTTTAATTTATAAAATACCTGGGGCCTATAACATAACGTGACAAGTCGACAAGTCTAAATTCACTTGTCCAACTATGCTTGTCCGACAAGTACACATTAATTCTGTAACAAAACGTAAACCGTTGCACTTGTCAAAAGAATGAAATTTCCTCGACTTGTCGGCATTCTTGGACAAGTGTTTAACATGTGAAGATGGCAAAAATCGGATGGCGGACAAAAAAAATGCTATTTAAACAAAAATAAGAGAGCAAAAAGATATCCTTTTTGGTGCTTTCTGTGATGTCCTAACAAAAGAAAATAAATGTGCAAAATGGAAGGAATTACACAGCCAGGAAAAAGCTTAAATATTGTTCTGCAAAATAAGAATTGGACTTATATAAGGGACGTATATTTTAATTATATATTATATATTATTTTATTTCTGTATTTATATTCTTCTTTTCCAAAGGTATTACATTAAAAATGCACTTGTCAGCTCTTGACAATATTATATAATTTCCCACTTGTCATCTTTCATCGTCACAATTGTCGAAGTATTCACGGACTTGTCGTTTTGTGTTACACAATTTTTTACAAGTTGTCGAAATTAACTTGTCCTACAACTACTTGTCGCGTTGTGTTACAGGCCCCTGGTCACTACTTACTTAGCAGAATCGTCATACTGTTACTCGACACGCAATAAGTCAATATCGCGAATGGTTACCCATATCAACTAGCACTACAACAAAATAAAAACACAGACCCCGCTATGAGCAATAGTATACGCTATACGTTTTCCCATGAGCTGATTGTAAGGAAACATATTAAACTTCATGTACACACGAGAAGACAAAGATCTCTGCTAACGCGGGAAGCCATCAACCACTTCTCACTAACCTCTGCAAAACATTCAACCGAAAGTATAACTCTCCTTCTCAATTCAGCCAATCCGATAATTGTATGGATTCCCAAAAACAAAAGCTCACTCAAACGAAAGGTTGTGAGAAGCTAGGACTTGGACGGTTGTCCTATATGGAATAGACCCGCCGCGCAAACAATTTGTTTTTTCTTTTATGAAAAATGGTTTTACATCCACAGCGGAAAGTATTGTCAGAGGTAATTTAGTAGAAGGAACAGAGAAATTTAGAATCTCAAAATGGAAAAGAAGAATCACAGACAGCATAGAGTGCGCCCCAAAGATGCAGAGCTCCTATTGGCAACGTTAACGTAGAATCTCTACCTCCCTCCACAGAGTTCTCGTTTGAAAGCCGAGTACGCACTACTCGAATGAAGGGAGGAAATAAATTATTTCTTAGCTTCATCAGAAAGGAAATCATTAGAAGAGTCGGGAACTTCATAGGTATAAGAATATCACTTGGAAAAAGTTCGTTACCATGGGAGTCGTCATTCGTTGCTCTATTAGTTGTTACCTACCAAATACATAGTTTGTACTTGTACTTATCGTCAGCGCACACCCAGTTTGTTTTACTTTATGTATCCGCTCAGCTCATTAAGATCCAACTCCCACACTTTAGATTTGGCACAAGTGTATCGCAAGCTGAAGAAAGACAGGTAGTGGTAATTTAATGATATTTATCAATCTAACCCATTAGCCACAAAAAAAGTTAACTTCAGAAGGATAGCTCACTTAATTCGCCACGGACTTGTAGCAGCTGATTACCAAAATGTTGTGGCTAGCACAACCTAGCTCGTTGATATACAACACAAAAAAAAAACACTCAATCTATTGGGTCTTAGATACAACGAAACTTATTACTATTAGAACTCGATTCCTTATCAGCACGTTCTCCGTCAGAAGAATCAAATAAAACAATGACGATAAGGCCATAAATATGTTGCCGTTGACAACCATTTAAATTAGGCTACCAAAAGCCTTTTCATACTTCCAAATTCGTCCGCCCATGTATCCTCACATTCCTCGGCCATACTCAAAAGAATGCAACACACGTAATACGCAACTACTGTATCGATATCGACCTAAAATGCTTTGATCACTTGTTTACAAACATGTGGATCCGCCATAATTTTCTTGTTTAGTGTGCGTGCATGTGTACGTATGTTTGTTTACATACTGTAGCATTTTAATTTATTGTCTTCCGAATTTTTAGAAACTCACTTGCCAAGTAAATATAAATATAAATAACCATTATGAGACAAACCCGCAGCCGAACTGTTCAAACACGTGATTAATATTTTCACATTCATTGAGCTGTTTCTATTTGTGTGCAAAAAATTTAAATAACAAAAACAACTCATTTCCAGCGATGGCGTGAATTTCAATTTGGCTCTTGGGGTTTGAAATCAGTTCAATTTATTAGAAAACTTCTTTGCTGCAATACGTCGGTCGGCGTCGCTGTAGTAAAAGACTGCCGAAAAAAGATTTAAAAAAAAAGAAATTAAACTAACAATCGTACTAAGCAAAGAGTACTATGGATCCAGTTTGTCCCCGAGCGATTTGAAAACAAATGATAAGATTAGCCGCACTCAATCAGCTTTCCCATTATAGTGTTAAGCGAGCAGTGTGCGATCTGCGTTCCACAAACTGACCGGACAGTCATTGTACCTCAATTCAATTCGTTCGCTCTGTATACTTAGATATGTGATGTGGGTCTGTGGATTATTTTCGGACTTTGGATTCGACAGTTTCTCGATAGCATCGTGTAAGTAGTATGTAAATTAAGCAAACGAACGACTGGAAGCGTAAAAGCTCGATCGTTTTAAATCAGATGCAGAGAGAACGAGAAACATCTACCACAAACTGACCTGAATCTGAACGCAGTGCAAGCAACAGATTGTTGTTGCTGTTGTTAGTCCCTTGCCATACTACTTCGTTAAATGATTTTTCTTCGAGGAAGAATCGGGTAATTCTATAACCGAACATTCAAGTTTGGCTTCCTTTTCGCGGCCAGAGTGTAATATTTGCAGTTTGTACGTTCAACGTTCTTAAACTTGTTTAGCACCCGATAGTTACCGTGGGTAAGATGAAAATCAGAGCAAATTAAAATCGTGCCAAAATACGGATAGAAATATGCTGTAGTTTTGATAAACTCAATTAAGCACATTACCAGTCGATTACTAGAGCAGGGGAATTACCTTCCACAATAGAACGTAAATAGTACGATAAGCCGAAGCACGCATCCAAATACGCCTACGACATTCCATTGTCAAAAAAAAATGTGTGGTTTAATAGATAAGAGACTAAATTTATTACGAAATCGATAACAATTGCTGGCATACATCAAAGCAAGATGAACAACGGGCAATACTGCGGATATGGACGAGTTTCGTTTGCGACTTCCTCTATACACTTTTGAAAGACGAAACATACTCTTTTAATTTTACAAACTGCAAAAGCTCAAAACCTATATCGGCAGTGACCTGATCTGACAATGCTAACGATCAGTGGCGTGGCGTGAATAATTTTAAATGGTAAGTCGAAGTCGAAAAATATCAAAATGTCGAAGGGAAGGTGTAGGTAGTACCTATCTATGTATACAAAACCTTCAGTTATTTTTTAAAGCCATACAATCGAAAACTCCAGGAAGAAATTAAATTAATGAAGATATTTTTCCATGTTGAGTGCAAAACTTTCATATGTATTTCGTGTAAACATGATTTATATCATGTCTTATAATATTGTCCTTTATTTCTACATAAAGGTTCTTTAAATGAGTGTTTAAATCGAGCATTTGGGGTTTTTGTGGAGCTTCAGTACAATCATCTACTTAATCTTTGAAACATTTCTTCAAACGTAGGTACGAAGATCATAGCCAAGACTCAAAACACTTGATTTCTCACTTAGCGACTTGTTTATAAACTTTATAAACACATCAGTATGTTTATTTTTTAAAAGATACTTACAAAATTCACCAAATAACTCGGAGAAAAGCGTGTTATTTTATTGCATAAGAAAGCGGCCTATGAACAGAGGATACTCCCCTCAGAAAAAATCAGAAAATTATTAGGTAAAAAAGTGAACTGACTATGAGCTATGACTACATCACAGTTCACACTTCACAGCGCAGCGGTAGGAGATACACACACAATTCAAATTCACCAAATATGTCGGAGAAAAGCGTGTTATTTTCCAGATACATATACTCAATTACACCACAGCGCAGCGGTAAAAGATACACACAAAACCCACCAAATAACCCGAAGAAAAGCGGGTTATTTTTTTGCATAAGAAAGCGGGCGTTGAAAAGAGAGGGCTAAACTCAGATAAACGCAAGTGTACAAAAGAGAAAGGAGACAAATTTGTTCTATCCAGTGAGAGATTTTATAACCCGTCATATTTCGGGTTATTTTAGATTTGGGTTATGCTCAGAGAGTGTGGGCAGTTATAATAGGTACTAATAATGAAGGCGAAGAAGGCCCGAAGGGTGTGTGTTCCGTGTGTATAAAGTTCAATTGAGTTGGTGGGGTCGGGGTATGTAGCTTGCGCAGATGAATAGATACATATTATTAAGTTTATCCCGTGGGTTTTATGTTGCTCGTTTTTAAGTAAACATTGTTGTGTAGCTGAAACTGAAACTTTTAAAAGGTAACTCGGTAGGAATCGGGTTATATGGACGCCACGCCACTGCTAACGATACATGGTAATGGTGAAAAATAAAATCACTTTTAAACTACAGCAGTACTGAGAACTGACATCAGGTTGAATTGAAGGAGCAATTCAAGATTGAGAACGGATTTCGAAAATTATATTGAACAAAACTTTTGCACTGCAGCTGCCAAAATGGACGGTTTATATCAAGAAACTACGGGATTGCTTGATCCGAAAGGAGTTCTGCTGTATTTAGGCTCTAAGCCTAGCTAATCACATTCATTAGTTTGGGTGAGTCCTTATTTTTTTGAAGAACGGAGGGGGATCTACATGTTTATACTTTAGCAGCACATTTGCACTCAGTCAATCACAGCTTAAACTACTTTAGATGTAATTGATGAACCTGGTTGAATCTGGGACCCCTTGCTCAGTTGCCGAACACACTAACCATTAAGCCAATGCGCGAGTAATTGTCGGCTCCAATTAAAAACCAATAGTAAAACAAGGTCAATAGGGTAACAATCATGAACCTGATTCTCCACGTTAAAAGTTACGCGTAAGGCTAACATATCCATTAGTAAAAAATGTTATTGTTAATGAAACCGACTGAATAAGGACTTGATGGCGTCTTTTGATACAATAGTTTCTAAAATGTGAAGACGCTACCTGACTCTGGTCCTCACTATGTCAGATTTTTCCAACTACAAAATGAATTCATGCAATACGAGATCAAAACTATAAGACTGAACTGAAAACTATAAGACTGAACTGAACAAGATGGTTAGATGAGAACGAGTACTTTGTCTCCAAAAACTAAAACTTAGCGATGGCCATGGTGCAGTGGTTAGATTCGTTGCTCGAACTGCCCAATGCGCTGCCACCGACAACAAACAGAAACTAATTAAAATATAATTTCCCACCACTACACCAAGAGAGACGAAAAGGTACCCGACGATTTATGGCGGTCTGTTCTCAATTAAAAAAATAGGGCTATCATGCTATAGTCTAGAAAACCACGCAACCATCCAACTACGTACAGAAGTCCAAAGAGCCGGCGGCGCTGTAAGAAACTGATTTCCATGTATAACATAAAAAGAATAAAGCCACAAACAATAGATGTACGAAGGGTAATACGAATAACAGGGACAAGCAATCCACTCTCTTTACCTGTTTTCGCAAAGGAACTGCCGAAAGTACTGCCAGGCCAGTCGATCGCAAAGAATGCATAACACATAACTTTAGAGATTCTTGGCGACGGATCAACGACTGAAAAAACGACAGTATCGTGTGTATATGAAAGAAAGAAATTTAGTCATATCTAATTCAGTTTTCAATAAATCGTCGATAATCCTTTGTATACAAAAACTATCAATGACGTCGTATTCTAATGCCCATGATTCACGGAAATCGCAACACATATTTCTAGGGTCTAGCCCAGACAACAATGTTTGATGCCAGACTGGTGCGTTTCCTGATTTACCTCCGGAACTTGTATTCCAAGAAGTGACTTAATTGGTTTCACCCAGTTTGCGGCAATTTATCAGAAATCTGAAACTCTAGTCACGACTACCTCACGGATTAAGCTGCATCGATGTATTAGCATATCGCGCGACAAAACGTCAATTCACGTGTATTCCAAGAACTTCCTATCCGATTCGCCTTGCAGACGATATCTTGAGTCAGTTGTATGGATTGTATGTTTTCAAAATAGCCTTTTGCTAGTGAAAAGACTTGAATAAAATACAATCAATGATTAGCATCTATTGGATGGAAGAAGTATCACGCTCATGGAGAGCACAAGTAACCCCAATGCAATGTATTTACATTCAGCCTTTCGATATACGTAGTATGTACATATTTTCCAATTGCTCAAGCTAATAAAGTGGAAATCGAAAGCGACTCCAAGCGAGTTCGTCAACCGCAGATATATAGTTACAGCAGTCATAAACTGATAAGCCCAACCGACATTGATTAAACTTTGAACGTAACGTATTCGAAGCCAGCGCGACAGTTGTTGCAAAATTCAAAACCTGACCTATTTACTTTTCAAATAAGACTGTCAGGCCAATCCCAGAATTGATATCCACGTGCAGTGCAGCAGACACTCATTTCGAAATGTTTCTCATTACATATTGATGCCGCTGCCTGTCAATAGTTCGATCATCAACCGTGTTGTTCTGGTTCTCCGTAATTTGTTCATACGTCATGGAATCGAATCGAATCGAATATAAACTGCATATCAACAGCTACATAGGTATGAACTGTACGAGATGATGTGGAAAAGTACTTCTGGGTCATTTCCTGAAACTGCGCGCCTTACCCCCCAGTTGAGCTTTTTCTTATTTTACCTGATGATACAATCATATAATTGCAATCCAGACGCGGTAACTTGTCACGTGAATTCTACAGAGACTGACTTCGTTAAGTCGGCCGACGACGACGACGACAACAACAACCGACAATTCCAATCCCATTGCAATGCTGGTGCAGCACGTCGAAAGCAAACATGCGAGTCATTCATCGCTCATACAATGGAAGGTGAACGCGATTGAAAAGAAAACAACATATGGAATCTAAGAGATGGGAATTACAGCAACAAATTATAGAAATTATTTTAATTAGAAGAGAAAAACCCTATGAAAACAACTACACTACACAATGCGCTTTACATCCATATAAGTTTACAATAGCGATTGTGGGCTGAACTTTGCTCGCACCGCCATATCAAAACCAAAACAACAAAAATACAATGTACATTAATAAATGTAGACACGATATTATGAATCTTATTGCATAGTAGTAGAATATTTAAGAAATTAATTGTTAAGACAAACCTGTTCCACGGGCCACTATTGTTGATGAACTTGTTCCACTGCTGGAGTTCAAATTGATATTACTGGAACTAGAGTTACTGCCAGAGGGGCCATTTCCGCTGCCAGCCCCCTTTGTAGGAGCTTCGCCTGCCTTGTTAGTGCGTGCCAGATTGGATGTACATTTAAGAAGCATTTTGGATGCGTCGAAAATAAACTAGTCACAGCAGCTGGGTGCTTCCTTTAGATTTCACAACTACAATTTCTTAATTTATTTTTACAACACTGAAGACTCGCGTTTATTCTGTTTTGATTTAAAATTCCTTGTGCGTTTCACGTTTTTATTTTTTGCTTTCGTCTCTTGCGTTTTTTCGTGTTGGATCTGGATGCGTGTAAATATTTTTGGATTTTTTTATTTCCTTGGCCGTGATTGGGTATTGCGTTTGAAGAACTTTCACGAAATAATTAAACCGAATTATAGGCACTTTTAAGGCGAATATAGAGTTTAAAGTTTTGAATTGAAAACTATATTTCTACAAAGATAAATATAATTTTTTATCGCTTATCTTTTCGGATACGATGTGTGTTTTCATTTCTCGCTCGCACACGATTTTCAATTTTGGTGTTGTTTTTCTTTCTTGTTGTGAAAGTGCATTCAGCGCATTTGGTTTTATTCAGCACAGACTGGTTTGACACTTGTTGGGCATGTTTTGCAGAGTTTCCTTTTAGAGAGTGGATGTGTTCAGCGAAAATATGGTATGATACCCATATTATTAACATATTTTATATTACGCCAAAAACTCCGTGAGACATAATTTCAGCCAAAAGACAAGTCATGACAGCAAAAAATCACTTGATTTTTTTCTTTTTGTTGTTGTTATTATTTTGATAAATCTCAAGAGTATGTACAAAGGACAACATTTTCTGATTTTCGACTAACATGGTACCTCCAAGTCCTTTACCTGTAATAATGCAAAAAATACAGACAAGAAGTCAGACATAAAAGTCTTATATAATTCAGACTCATTGAAACACTGTGTTTTATTGAACACCCAGCAAAGCAAAGTTAACAAAACAGTGGAGTGATACTATTAGGTATATTCGCGTACTTTTCCTGACAAGGAACTAAACATTTGTGCCCAAGCCTCAGAGAGCGGAAAATGTAAAGTGCGATCTACTACGAGCCATTTGCAGCCAAACACCTACTTGAACAAAACAAAACTTTTTCAAACTGTAGCGAAAATTCACAATTTTAATACAATTTATATAATTTTGTATTCCATTAGAATGTATTATTTATTTTAATTATTTTATATCTGTATAAAACATAACCGAGCAACCGTTGAAATATATTGTGTTGTTTATTTCGTCTATCTGTCAACTTTTTGCTTTTGACAATTTTGTCATCAGTAGGTACAATGTCGGATGAAATTCGAATTCCGTAAGCTGTTTTGAGACAAGAGAGAAACTTGCTTGTTTTTTATTTTCTTATACCTATCATTTTTGATGAGAACGTGTATAGACTTTGTGGGATTGCGTTCGATTTATACTGATTGCGTGTTGTTCCTATCAACTTCAAGTTTAGTTCATCCTCATATTTTCCGATCGCGAATGTACTCTATACTTTAAAATTTGTATACATATTTAACAACAAATTTATAAAATGCGAACAAACCACTTTTAATGCTTATAGACAAAAAATTGGAGAGTAGGATAATTAATTATCCCACCAAGATAAATTTTATCAACAGTTTTGATAACGATTTTCGAATTCCAAACTTTTTGCCGCGAAAGAAAAGTCCCTTTGCGCAAATTGTCAATTGAGTCGCAATCCAAATCATTTATAAAATTCGGTCCACAAACTAACGAATAAAACATTCGTTCGAACTTAGCCCCAAATTAAAAATAGAAAGCTTAAATTTGCGAACTGCCGCGACCAAGAAAAATGTTTTTTGTAAACGGACTGTCAAAATTCAGGATAATTCTTTAGGGCGTGTGTGGGTTGCGCTCAATACTTATCTTCGGCTAATGCCCTGTTTCAATTAGCCTAAATAATTATCCTCTTTAGGCGTATTTTTTTGAGAATCTATAGCTAGCTCACTTTTACTTTTAGCGTATTTTTTTGAGAAGTGAGTATAACAAAACCAAAAGTGAGTATAATAGTTTTGCATGTAAAACCAAAAGTGAGCATAACAAAACCAAAAGTGAGTATACCTGTTTTGCATGTAAAAGTAAAAGTGAGCTAGCTATAGATTCTCAAAAAATACGCATTTTTACATGCAAAACTGGTATACTCACTTTTGGTTTTGTTATACTCACTTTTGGTTTTACATGCAAAACTGTTATACTCACTTTTGGTTTTGTTATACTCACTTCCCAAAAAAATACGCCTTTTATTATAACTTTGACACACGGCCTAAGTTTCTGGCACTACCTATAGTGGTGGAAAACCTGCTCCGAAAGTATGGTAATAATTTATATTGTACGAAAATGTCTCTACGTGTTTTAGGAGGAAATTAAAGCTGAATTTCAATTGATTAAAAGCGTGAAATTACAAAATTTTCTGATCTTAAGGCGTATTTTTTTGGGAAGTGAGTATAACAAAACCAAAAGTGAGTATACCAGTTTTGCATGTAAAACCAAAAGTGAGTATAACGAAACCAAAAGTGAGTATACCAGTTTTGCATGTAAAAGTAAAAGTGAGCTAGCTATAGATTCCCAAAAAAATACGCCTTTAGTATGGAGTTTGCGGATCCATACGTTTTAGGAAATTTGACGAGGATAATTATTCAGCGCAATTGGTCGCTACCTACGAAGGGACTATGGAACATCTCCACATATATTTAACGAAACTTGGCATCATTTATGAGACGCAAAGAACTTGCTCTGTAAACCCACGGACACCATTTGACATTTCGATTTATTTATTTATACCTATGGCCACAAATAACCATTAAATTACGGTTTCTCACAAACTTTTCATAACAACTTCCTTAATTTAGTGGCAAAAATAACCTCAGTTTCACAAACATGCCACCAAAACCCCATCCAAAATGTATTCAGTGCGAAAAAACGGAAAGCCCAATGTGGCGCAGCACAGACCTCGGTCATTTGTGCCAGGAGTGCTACGATCTTAACTGCAGCAACATAAAGACCGAACCAGAAGCTGACGTTGGTGAGATTTCCAATGGTAATAATAATGCTGACGAGAAGAAACTTCGCAAAAGTACCCGCGCGACAAGATTTAAGACTAAATCTGGCGCATCGGGTCAATCGAAAAATCTCCCCAAAGGACGCAGTCGTAGGAATATCTTCAAGAAGACTCCATTTAAGACCCCAATCGTGCAAGCATCGACACACACAGTAGAGTATTTGTTCTACAAAGGTTCATACCTCCAAGTTGGCGATATAGTATCCTTGACAGATGCCGATGATAATGTATACTATGCACAGATTCGCGGGCTGCTAGTGGATACGTATTGTGAGAAATCTGCCTTCCTCACATGGTTAATTCCCACAGAGGTTAGTCCACATCCAAACGATGGATTTGATGCGAGCACTTATTTAATTGGTGAGTAGACGTTTGAGTGAGGCACTGAGCGGATAAAATTGAAATTCTTTGTTTAAGGCCCCGATGAGGACCAATCGAGGAAATTGTCCTGTCTGCAGTTTGTTATGCACGCTCCGAGTAATTACTATCACGACAAGACTACACCATTTCCGCTGCCCGATTCGATGGACTACGACACCAAGCCCGGTGGATTCATCTGGACTACATTGCCCGAGTACGAGCGCAACAAAAACCGACGACAAACAACGGAGACTTAACTTGTATACTTTTTTTTACTAACTTTTCTTAACCTGTTCACGTTCAACAACAAATAAAACAATATTTCAGTAAAAATCATCTTCGGGGTCTTTAGATGCGTGCTGCTGGTTTTTGATTTGGTCTTGACTCGAGTACATGTCTGCGACCTGTGATGCAGAGGTGGCATCTTCGGGTGATTTGTCATCACGTATCCGAATGAAACGTGGGAAGCGCAGCGAGATGCCCTTCTCGGGATCGACAATTCCAATGGCCGCCTTGTGAGCAGGAGAAAGCGAAAGGTCTGCACATTTGATTTCCCAGAGTTGAACGGCGTCGAACCACTCGTCGGGCTCATGCGAACTGTCGTAACGATAGTAGGACTTGGGTCCTTTGAGCAGGTGCTGCTTGAGGAATTCTGTATGCGTTTGGAGGTCGTCATCGCTGAAACCTAAAAGGCGATTTGATGTGTCATATAAACAGGGATCGACAACGTTCTAATTTATCCACTTACCAGTTCCAATTTTGCAGATACTCTGGTACTCCTCGTTGTCGGCATCGTAACATGCCAATAGGAAACCTCCATAGGTTCCTGTTCGCTTGCCTTTGCCAATGTAGCCTCCAATGACTACTAGATCTAGAGAGTCGCCTACTCCGGCGAGATAGTCCTTCTTTAATTTCAACCAGTTGCGGGAGCGTTTTGCGATTTCGTAGGTTGCTTCTTTTTCCAGCGTTTTCACCATGAGACCTTCGCAGTTTCCTTTAAAATGTAAAATTAACGGATGAGGGTTAGATTGCCTGTCAACAATGTGTGCACACACGCAATTTCAACGATACATCGTACCTTTGATGGACTCCTCGAGGAACGACTGCACCTCATCGATATCACTAGTGTCCACACTAGTTGCGAATTGCCACTGTCCCTGCACCTCTTTGAAGGTCTCCTTGAGCAGTTGTCGGCGCTCCAAGAAATTCTCTGTGACCAACGGCTTGCCATTCAGGTATAGTAGGTCGAACATGTACACACAGACTTGTACTTTGATCTCCGCCTCATCAGCGTCCTTGCGCTTACGCGTGCTCAGCACTTGAAAGGGAAGAATTTGTTTACGTTCTACATCCCAGGCGACCACTTCGCTGTCAATGATGTAAGACTCCACATTCTCGCCCTTTATGTCATCGATACGGGCAATGAGGTCAGGGTACTTTGAGGTGTTGTTCTCCTGATTCCTACTGTATATGCTGATGACGCCCTTCTCATCGCGATGGATCTGAGCGCGTTCTCCGTCGTACTTCCATTCGCAAGTGAACTTGATTCCCTCAAAGCGTTCCAACACCTCATGGACACCTTTTGTTGGATGTGCCAACATAGGTTTGAGCGGGGTACCAGGCTGCATCGGACAGTGATCAAGGAGTTCACCGAGCCCGTGCTCCAACAGGACTGGGATAATTTTGTTGTAGTTCGGGCACTGACTGGAATGGTATAAATAAGTTATTCAGTTCAGATCACGAGAACAGCACTCACCAGTAGGTAGTCTTCAGGATAAGTGCATTTTCTTCTAATTGCGATTTGAAGGCACTCTCGCCCATCTTCTTGGCAGCGTTAAGGATTTTTGGAGGATACTCCTTCTGATTTGGCGGTGTATTCGTGCAGGCTAAGGCCAAAGCTTGAAGAAGTGACTGCTCCGCCAAGCCAATTCTCAGCTTTCCAAGCAAAGAGCGTATGAAGAAGCGCGCCTCGGAGTGGCGACAGGCGACGAAGAGCGATTGGATTTTGTCCACCTTCTTGTTCATCGCAGCGTGACCAGACATCTTGGCGATCTCCTTCAGCTTGTGAAAGACACCTTCGACCATAAGTGGAGCCGGTTGGAACATCATTCGCTGATTACTTCTAGACTGCTCTGCAACGATTCCCATGTCGCCGGTAGACTGAACTTGAGCTTTTATTTGTGCCATGCTTCGGCCTGTTGTCTGGCAGATTACCTTCATCAAGGACGTCTCGGCAACGCCTAATTCGAAGCCTAAATAGAAAGATTACATTAACAGTGTTCGCCCAATAGTATATCTATTAGCTAAAAACCTTCATATGCTGGAGCCAGCTGGTTAAGACAGAGATAGACGCACGGTAAGAGGTCGTTTGGACTGAGGACTATAACCGATCGGAAGAAATTGCTTAGTACTTCGATCATCTTAAGACGTCCACTAATCTCCTCGATCAGTTGAAATGTTCGAGCAAGCGCTAAATAGGGGGTTCTAAGGGAATATTCCGTATAAATATCGTACGACTCTAATGAGTATGAACTTACTTTTCGCCACGTTTCCAGAAAGCATCATCGATGGGATGGTAGTTCCTTTTCGACGGATCAAAGTCAGCTCCCTTCTGTCCTTGACCAGCGGTTTGCAGTTTCAGTTCCTTTTTAACAACTTTCTCTGGAGACTCTTCGATTTTTTTCTCACTTTTAGTCTCCGAGGACGTTTCCCGCTTTATTACTTGCTTCTGAGGAGTCTCCTGTTTTGGTTCTTCTTTAACCACCTCCTCTGTTTTCTTCGCATCTTCGTTCTTTTTTTCCTTCTTCGCCTTTGAAGTGGGACTAGGTTTTTTGTTTTTTTTCTCCGATACCGGCGTCTTCTTTGTCGATTTGGGACTTGGTTTCTTCTCTGTTTTCACCGGAGGTGATACTTCAGGGGACTTTGGTGGCACTGCTGCTTTTTTCGCTGGAACGCTAAAGGGAAAACGTCACATTTCTGTCTCTTGCTTATATTCACAACTCACCTCTCGTTGGAACTTTCATCGCTACTAGAGATTCGACGGCGTTTGAACTTCTTGGTTGCGACAGGATTTTTACTGGAAAAATGTACGGACGAAAGTTTAACAAAGTTGATACGCTCTCCTGGTACTAGAATACTATTGCTTGCACGGTGCATACACCGTGCCAGTATTCGAAACGATAGAATCATCTGAAAATTGGTATAAAAGTTTTTCTTATTTTTTACCTTCCAATTTCATCTTCGTCATCAGAGTTGATTGGGGATTTCTCTGCTTTAGCAGGAGTTTTCTTAAAGAACGATCTGGCAGGGGAGGTGTTAATTTCGGAATATTGGAGATATAATTATATTTAATCCTTACGTGATAGTTTTTTGCGACATAATTCAACAAATTAAGAAAGATAAACAACAATTTTTAATGCGGGATGGTTTATTTTTACCGCCAAACAGATGCACTTTGACAGCTACAAAGTTTCAACGCGTTTACATATGATTTGGATTTGGATTAGGTGCGTTTCACTAGAAGTAAAAGTTTCATATGGTGTATTCGATTGGCAAGAAAACATCACTTTTTCTTGCTCTAGATCAATTTTGGTGTTTGATTTGGAACAAAAAGACCAATCTCTTTTGCGAATCACTCACGAGAACCTGAGCGAATCTCAAAGTTGAAGTTGATTATTAAGACTTTTATCGTGTCTATTACCTACATGATAATGCTCTTTCGTAAAATGCGAAAAATGAGAATAAATCGATTTTTTGGAAACAAAAAAAGAATCATAAAAATCGTCCCAGCGGTTGTCGAGTCATAACGTCATCGAGTTTCACCCCATAGAAGATGTTTTTTGTATGGGAGGTGCCACGTCCTTTTGTCCAATTTTGAGCTATCTTCACAGGAACACTTCTGTGTGTAAATTTGAACTCAATCGGTTCGGCGGTTTTTGAGATATAAGATTTTGAAGAAGACTTTCTGTAAATTTGAGCTAAATAGAGTCAGTGGTTTTAAGTAGCCGAACACAAATCATGATCCATTTTTTTTATAAAGATTAAGAATGTTATAAAGGGTCATTGGGTCCTCTCAGACTGAACTTCAGCGCGCACTCGATCGGTTTGTAGCCGTTTGTGTTGAAGCTGAGATGAAGGTTAACGTGAACAAATCTGAAGTGATGGTCGTCTCCAGAACGCCTGTTCAATGCACTCTGCATGTTAGTGGAGTCCCATTGAAACAGGTGGAGAAGTTTAAGTATCTCGGGGTCTTATTCACGAGTGATGGAAGGAGCAATGCTGAGTTTTCCTGTAGGATTGGTCAGGCTGGGTCAATTTTGAGACAGCTTGGTCATTCTGTTATTAGGAGGACTGAACTTGGTGTCAAAGCTAAGTTGTCAGTCTTTAAGTCGGTGTTTGTTCCAACTCTTACCTATGGTCATGAGGTTTGGGTAAAGACCGAAAGAATAAGATCGCGAATACAAGCTGCCGAAATGAGATTTCTCCGTTGTATTGCTGGTGTGACCCGTAGAGATCGCATTAGAAATACCAGAATACGTGAGGAACTGAATGTCGAGCAGCTACTTCTCCGGACGGAGCGGTCCATGCTTCGGTGGTTTGGTCATGTTAAACGCATGTCCCCGACCAGGATTCCACGACGTGCTATGGAATCCGTACCATCGGGCAGGCGTCCTCTAGGTAGACCTAGGATGAGATGGTTAGATCAAGTCCATAATCTCTCCTCTACCCGTATGGGGATTGCCCTTGATGATTTGGAGTCGATGGCGGAGGATCGAGAGCTATGGAGGGTCCACTTGAGCAACCTACACCCGCGACCCACTTAATGGACAAGACCACTTAAAGACAAGACCATTTGAAAATGATGATAAAGGGTCCGCCATCTAACGTTTTTTTTTTTCAACTAGTGCTTATTTCGCGAATGGTAACACTTAGCTCATGTCTGATTTGACAGATAATTAGTTTTATCCTTCCGCTGAACGAATATGGTTGTGTATACGCTTGAACAACGCTGGGAAATATTGCGACATTACTTTACAATCATGGTAATGCGCAGAATGTGTGCGAAAATTGCGTACGGATAGGGTAGTTCGCGACAACGTCAGTGTCAAATGAGAAAAAAAAACAAAGTGACAGCTAAAAAAACTTGTAGGAAAACAAACGAAATTTTATATGGCGGGAGATAGGGTTTAAATTTATTTTGGATTTTTTGAAACAATCTCTACAAATTTATTTATTGAACATTTGTAAACACTTTTAAGAAACTCTATATTTCAAGACTGCAATGTTTTCAATTTGTATTTGGCACTTTATTATAAACTTTTCACAAATAAAATGGGCAAATCCTATCTCCCGCCATGTAAAATTTCGTTTGCTTTCCTACAAGTTTTTTTTGACATTTCAGTGAAAGAGAAAGCACACTTCTGAAAGGGATAGCTTCGCGAAATACCCTATTTTGGAAGAAGAGAAGCATCGTCAGCTCCGTATGTTCGTTATCTTGTGAAAAAAGTGAAAGAAACTGGCATCCTCATCGATAAACCAAAGCGTGAAAAGCCAAAAACAGTGCGTATACCCAAAACGAGTCACTGTTTGGTGCGGATTTTGGTCCAGAGGCATAATTGGTCCATTTTTCTTTGAAAATGAGCAAGGAGTGGCCGTTACAGTCAATGGCGATCGTTATCGGGCCATGTTGAACGAATTTTTGTTCACAAAAAATGAAGAGGAGGATATTGACAACATTTGGTTACAACAGGACGGCGCTACGTGCCACACAGCCGAAGCTACACTCGATGTTTTGCGCCCTGTTTTTGAAGATCGCATTATCAGCCGCAGAGCTGATGTCGTTTGGCCACCGCGGAGCTGCGATTTGACACCGTTGGACTATTATTTGTGGGGTGCCGTAAAAGATAAGTGTTACGCCGACATGCCAGAGACAATTGACGCTTTAAAGGACAATATTCGTGAAGCCATTGGTGAAATACAGCTGCACACAATCGGTAATGTGCTTAAAAATTGGACCGATCGTGTAGGCTACTGCATGGCCAGCCGAGGCAGCCATTTGAATGACATTATTTTTCATTATTAACCGGAAGAATTGTACTTTCAAATAAAAAAGAAATGTGAGAAAATATTCAGTAGTTTTTTTTTATAGCATTTTCAAAAAAAAAAAAGTTATTTGGCGGACCCTTTAGCTTAAATATGACACTGTGTAATTTAAGCAAAGTGTAACTGGCAGGTAGTAGGCACCGAATTTAGCTCGCCGGCAGGGTGATTTAGGCCACTCCCTCATTTGTCGGTGCGGTATCGTTTCTCTCGGTCATGTATTCTAATGAGTCCCTCTTGATTTTCTCTGTATGTGCGGGAGCGGGACGGTAAGGTAACGACAAACCGATTAAGTATGGGGAGGTAGAAGTTAAGAAGTTATGTTGTTGCTACCATCGTTATAGGTTGTTGCGGTTGTTTCCTGAGAGCGGTCCACTCTTGTCAATTGCTGCTGTCGTATTATGATTATCAGTGCCCTCTCTTGTAGGCAAAGGAACTACCTATATTTGAAAGGTGGGTGTCCTAGCTATGCAATTCGGAATGTATGCCAGAACGGAAATTAGGTCCATTAAGCAACCGGAAATAGGTAAGTGCCATATTTCTAGATACCTTTGCTCAGATTCGATGCATTTTCTCAAAAGATTTGACAGAAGCAAAGCAATACATAATATTATTTGCTAAAAACCTCAATATCTCCGCATATTCTTGTAATCGGATAAAAATATCTCCAGGAATACTACCTATGCTTGAAATCATCTTGGTAACGGATAAACCAGAAATTGCGCACCTGTTTCTTATATACGTCTCAGTCCCACTAACAGTTGTTGTCTACTCATTTCCATATACTTACTACATTCCATTGCCAGTAATCGAAAGGCCATATACTCCTCCTCGTGCACAAGAAAAGGTCAATTATAGATGAATTCAGCCAACCAAAACAATTGAATTCACGTCGCGACGTCATCCGCGAGCATAAGCGAACTGGAATTAATGGAAAATAGTTTCCTTTTTTTTCGTTTAGTCTTTTTGCATGACTGCGCAGGGGAATATCCTTCATTGAACTCCCATGCGAATGGTTATCCTTGCAATACATAGACAACGTCTATAAACTCCTAAGTTAAGTCCATTGCAGGATATAGACTATAGACCGTTCAGTTTAGTTCTGAGCCAACTATCGAGGTAATAACGTGTTCTGTTAAAAATCGGAAATCCGTGCAAAGTGTTTGTCAGTGAATTGGAAAAATTGTAGAAAACATTGATTTTCAATTCCAATCAGAGTGAACATTTTTTCGAAAACAAAAAAATGATTCTCAATACTCAAATGAATTCGACACAGTCGAACGACATAATGGATTCGCAACAGCAATGTGAAAGTTTTTATTTGAAACGCAAACTTGGCCCCGAAGACCAAATCAATAACGGCAACGGCTACATCCAGGCAAAGAAGAGACATTTGCAAGAATTCTCTCCAACAAATAACAATTTTCAGGTTACTCCTACAGAGGAACCCCAGCAAACTCCACAGCAACAAGAGCAGAACTGCAACGATATCCACTTCAATCTGAGCACGAATGCCTTCATCAACGATCTCTTCAGTTACGACAACAATTTGGTACCAGTTCAGTCTAACTTCGCGAATGATCAGTTTGACGGCAATTGGCAGAATGCGGACTTGCTCGAGTTGGATCACCGATACAATTCCGGGTTAGCTGCTATCACACACGACACTCATCAACAGGACGTTGCAAATAACAATATTCAAATGGGACAGCTTCCAGTTCAACATCAACAGCATCAGCAGCAACAAAACTTGTCCGTTTTCAGTATTCAAAAACAGAGTACTAGTTCCAGCTCACGTCGCACATCAGATGGAGGAGGTCTCTCCACTAGTGGGCCGTTCAATTCTGATCCGGAATCAGATTTCGAGGATAAAAACCTTTCGTGGTTGTTTAATTTTAAGCTGGATGAATTGCCGCATCTTTCGCCTGAGGTCAATCAGGTTCAGACTGCCCAAATAGTTAAAAATACTACAGAGACGGTAACGAAACCACCAACGAAACTGCAATCAAAGACAGGAAAGAAATTTGAGGAGCTCGTTATGGAAGTGACGTCGGAATTGGATGGAAACGAAATGATTGTCGGAGAAAATATTGTGGTCGAAAATTCTCCGAGAATGTGAGTACCTACAATTTAAAAAAATTTAGAATTCGTTAGTTAATTTTTATCGATTCAATGTCGTTGGATCGATCCGTCGGTGTTGCAATTTAGGGTTTTGATTACCCAGTCTTGGTAAGTTCGGAGAATAAGGGAGGTTATTATTGATCGTGCCAAAATTACACATTTTTAGGGCCTTTTACTATAGAATGTGGTTTTTGAAAAATGCGTGTGGCCGTTTTTCGTCTGATTTTTGGACCAACAGTTCAAAACGCCGCCCATCATAGGCGAATGTCCAAGATTATTTTTATAATTAAAATAAAGGTTTAACGAAATGCCGATTTACTCCAAAATGGTTCTAGGTTTCTGAGGCAATTATTTACGTATTATATTTGGTCATAATTTCTTGAATAAAATGTTGTAAATATTTTGTTTTAAGTAATTGTCCTGTAAGAAAGTGTAAAGTGTACTTTTTCAGTAAAGTCTTGATCGATTAAAAAAAATCACGTTCTTATACCGAGTGTTAATTGCGTTAATAAATTATACCTACAAGATTATAATTTCCGTGAATTTTGAAAGTAAAGTTCGCCAGAGTCCAATTTTAGAAAACGATGTTTTTTTTTCAAAATGAAAATAATTTCCCCCTACACACTCCAATTTGGGATTACCAAGCAAAACAAAAAAAAAAAGTCAAAAATTTAACCTAGAATAAATCCAGCCATATCATCTTGGACCTGACAAGAATTCCATAGAACCTCTTGTAGTTCGGTACATGAATTCAACGTTACCAAACCACTGAAGCATGGACGAAAAAGTAGTTGCTTGACATTGAGTACCTACGTCTCGTGTTGGAGTTCCTTATGCAAATACGCCATCAAAAGGGATCCGCTGCGCTTTTGGGAATAAGCCCCCCAATTTGGTAACAGATAAATATGACCAAGTCATTAGCAAAGAACAAATGACTTTAGGTTTTCCAGTTTGAATCGTTTTTTCTCACGACTGCTCCATAACATCCAATCTATCTATATCTATACATATATTCACCCCTATCGTGGAATCCGCCGGGGGGAATTATTCACGGAAAAGAATATTTTGGTATCGTCAAAATCGCAAAATGAACAGTTCCCCGTTCGGGAAAAATTCGATTTGAACGTTTTTAACGATACATTGAAACTCATTCACTTTCACATTACCCACACGGGAAACTGTACACTTTGCGATTTTGACGATACCAAAATATTCTTTTCCGTGAATAATTCCCCCCGGCGGATTCCACGATAGGGGTGATTGTTATGAAAATAAGATGGGCCAAAACGGTCAACTGATGAATTCTAAAACGCCCATTGTGAAATGTATCTCTTGATTAAAATGTCGTATACACCCAACAATTCGGTTTGCCATTTACTATTCAAATGACATTTCGTTAAAATTGACTCGTTCACGAAAAAAAATGTACGTTTACTTAACTTATAAATTATAATACCAAATTACGTGACGTTATACGTTATAAGTGATTTTACGTCACGACTGATGATACGATCACGGAAGAGACGATTTGGCCCCTGAATACAGCTTGAGAACCGTCAATTCTAATCTGTGAGATCATAACACTTAACCTGGTCATTAGAAATCATTATTAGTACCGCGCATAGTGTTTTAAATGAATTTGTTGTATGCAAGATGCCACGCCCGTTTTCCTATCACGGCCTCATTTTGCGAAATGGACGTCAATTTTATAACTTTAACTTTTATTGGGTGTCGAGAAATAACGCTTGTTTTTTTTGCTATAAAGGGTTTTTCAATAAGAACTCTTTTTTAAGTAAATTATTGCAAACTACTTGAGATATTTAAAAAAAAATGTTATTGTCTTGAATTACTATCAAAACATTTATGAATGGAATTAGACTTCGTTCATTATGTCCAACACGGGAACGTATGCAGCGGTCGATACGATCAAATCAACCCAATTTTCGATGACTCGGTCGCACATTTCGACCGATACGGATGCGTTTTCGTTCAATATTAGGTCTGTTTTTTTCCACATCTATCTCAGTGAAGTAAAGTAAAGTAGGATTTTGAACACGCAATTACAACAACTATATAGAGTCTCGAATGTGTCAAACAGTTCGTAGTTGTTGTAATTGCGTGTTAAAAATTCTACTTTACTTTACTTTACTGAGATAGATGTGGAAAAAAAAGACCTATTGGCTCTGAGCTTATCTAACGTCGCCGGCTTGTTGGTACAGACCAATGATTTAATGTAGCCGCATAAAAAAAAAGTCTAGAGGCGTTAAATCACACGATATCGGCGGCCAATAGACTGGGAAGAGAACTACTGCCGAAAATTTGCGTTAACGCTCTTAAAGTTGCGGCCACCGACTCGGTTGATTTTACTGAATATTTTGACATTGACAGTTCAGTAATCGGTTTAAGGGTGCGTTCACACTGAAAGTTTGAAGTTCAAGTCGCTAATGAAAGACCCTTTATGTGTGGTGTGCCCCGTTTCTTTGTTCATAATACCGCCCACATCAATCTAGAAATCTTCGAGGGATTTATAACTCATCAAAGTTTCATGTACAATCGGATGAATGGTGTAGATAGGAATAGGAACACATAGAGGACAGACATACAGACAGACAGGAAACACGAATATTGTATAGGAGTATAGCATACTAGCATTTATCTGCTGCTTCGTACCCGTTACATAAGTACCTAGTAAGCTTTGCTACGCGCTCGATAGGATGAAAAAAAATTGTCAAACTGAATCCTCCTTTCCCATCGCTAATAACTCGGGCACCAATTAATTTCCAAAATCGGGAAAACCGAATATATATATTTTCCTTATAGATTACACAAACCGAGTTTGAAGTCAATCGGATGAAAAATAAGAATATTAAAAGGAAATATGTTTCAAAATATCAGCTTCCTAGCTTTTACCGTTGTTCTGGGTATATTGAATATATAAAATAGAGGAACTATAAAGTGAATACACACCTCTATTAACCAAAATTAAAGTAACCACAAAATCTTTCAAGAAGATGGGTTTAAAGTCCTCCAAAGCGGCATTACACCAAATATATTTTTGAAACCCTTTACTTCTTCGAATTAGAATAATAAGATTTTGTAGCAATGCTTTGGCTTGAGGTAACATAATGTCTGTAAAATACTAAAGAGGATAATTTAAAACTAGCTTTTAAAACCGCAGTAAAGTATCTAATAACATAGGTGCATAGATACATACAGTGATGGAAAAAATAATAGAAACAAGTATTTACATAATGCTGAACCATCATTAACTGCATACAATTTGGTCTTTCTCCGAAATCAATTCTATACTCAAATGCTAGGTAAAAGTACTTTGAAAAGCTGCAGCAATTCGCTCTTATCAGCTTTTAGTTTTCGTCTAACAGTAAAAAGTCTGAGCAAAAATGTTATTTTGCCTGGAAAAAATAATAGAAACAAACGATTACCACAGTCGGCATCAGTGATTTTGAAGTAAAGCTCGGTATTGTTTTAATTGAAATAGTTGTAAATTAGTTTATCCTGTAATTTAGTGTTTTTTAGAAGAAAATCGTAAAACTATGAAATTAACATTTTGTCAAAATGGGTCTAGGAGTCCTTTGCACCAGTTCTGAGCGTGAGGTGATAAAAAAGACGGCAAAACAATGGATGAAATATCTAAGGTCGTAAAGTTTTCTAAAAAAAACAGGTCTAAAAAGTATTCTTAGCTATCCATTCAAGTCCCAAAGTAGAAACCAGATGCAGAAAACGAAAAAAGACGCCATGATTTGACAAACTGTTAATACGACTATGCAAGAAGAAACCATTTAAAAAAAATGATTTAAACGCACCCGTTACAAGTCATACAATAAGAAATAGATTAAAGGAAGCAGGTCTTCCTGGGAGAAGTCCTAGAAAAGTTCCATACTTGAGCAATAAAAATACTAAAGAGAGACTAAGTCTCGCCAACAAACACCTCCACCGTGCTAATTGGAATAACGTCTTATGATCGGATGAAACCAAGGTCAATTATGGACAATTTGTTTGGTTCCGATGGGAAAATGTACGTCAGACGACCAAAGAATTCCGAATTCGATGCCAAATATACAAAGAAGACAGTTAAACATGGCAGAGGAAATTTAATGATTTGGGGGTGTTTTTCAGTATCTGGGGTTGGTCCACTTTTCATGATAAAGGATAAAATGTGTGCCGTAGACTACGTGGAAATCTTAAACAATGTTATCCTGCCATTTGCTGAAGAGGACATGCCTATTAAATGGGAGTTTATGCAGGATAATGACCCCAAGCACTCCTCAAAGTTGGCCAAAGAATGGTTTCATAAAAAACAAAATCAATGTTATGGAGTGGCCATCACAATTCCTGATCTTAACCCGATAGAACATCTATGGGACACCCTTATGCGCAGGATCGGCGGCTGCAGAGCCAAAATAAGGAAAAACTGTGGTCAATTATTCAAAATGCATGGCACTCTATAACTCCCAAGACCTGTGCCAAGTTGGTTCATTCCATGTGACGAAGATGTGGAGCAGTTATAAAAAATAAGGGCCCAACGACCAAGTATTAAAAGGATATGAAACACCTTTACTGTAAATTAATTCCTAACAGAAAAAAACAGAAAAACTAATTTGTTTCTATTATTTTTTCCAGGCCAAAATTAAGGAAAACCAGAATCGACATTTATTCAGTATTTCTCTTCTTTTTTTATTAAACATTTTAATGTTACATTTCTTCATTACATTCTATAAAAACTATTAGTATGGGTTTAATTTATCTTTTTTCCCGAAAACATTTTATTTTTGCGATAAGCGACGAAGAACCAGCTTGTTTCTATTATTTTTTCCACCACTTATGTAGATTTAATCGGTCAACAACCCCATTTGTCACAAACAGCTTCCATTAGGACTTCTTTAATTGAAAGTTTTTTTTAGTGAAAGCTGAACATTTTATACAGTTACTAACAATATCTAAAAACATTTCGCATGTCTTTCTTTTTTCAGGCCAAAGAAACCACCGTTCACATACACCGAGCTTATTGAATATGCCCTCGAGGACAAGGGCGAATTAACTGTCTCTGGAATTTATCAATGGATATCGTAAGTATTCCATCTACATATCGTAAGAATTTTAAATACTTTCTCAAGTTTGCTTTTCACGTTAATGCGCTTTTCATAGCCCGTAACGGTCCCTTTTTTGCATTAGACCAAGTTTGTGTTTATCATTTGTGGTTGTCTGGCAGTGCATAAGCCGTTCGGAGGGTGTGTGTGCAAGTGTTTACAAAACAATTTTTCTGCAAATAATCTCAACAAGTCTTGTGAAGTTAGGAGGAAAGTGAGTTTCCGTAGCGAAAATGTGCATATACGTGTTGATATTTGTTTACCAGTTAACCACCAGAGTTCCCAGTTATTAGGCTGCAAATTAACCAAAGCCAAACACATAACTTTGTGAAGGATTTAGGGGATGAACAGATATACTTACGAAAAGTTTATGATTTTCCCTCCAGCCAAATCGAAGGGGTTTCTTGAGGGAAATTCGCGTGGGAGAAAACGCAAGACACACTAAAAGCAGTCAATCAATAGTGCCTGGTGCGGAACGGCACGCTATTGCACTACCTATATTTTTTAGAAAGGCTCATCTTCAGGGTAGTGGTGTGGAATGCGGACGGCGGCGCTGTCCAGATCAGCTGTTGAAATTTCATGGATTATTTGGCCAGCACCGATCAGGCATGATCCTCACCCAATGAAACCACCGACTGGAACGCAGGTATCTAAATCGATTAACTTGCTAAAGGGTGGGCAGGTCCGGCTAAGACTGCATTGGCATACACCCTTCCTAACTCTCGACTTATGAGCGACACCAGTGAAGCGTGTAAAAGGTGTATACGCGACCGTGGAGGTCGTCACGTGGCGAATGTACCTGTATAGAGGAGTGGAAAAATTGATGATGAACAATTAATGCTGAAAACGGTAAACACATTTTATGGGCAATTTGTAAACGATAGATATGCGCAACGGAAGGGTCTATGTGTAGGGGATGAAATATATGTGCATACATATTTGTGAATGGTTTTCCCAACTCATTCCACTTGGTGAGTTTTACCGGGTTCTTTTATTGGTTGCAGAAAGAACAGGTCGTTTGTTGCCGAAAACTTACACCTTGCACGCAATGCTGTCTATTCTATTGCTGTAGTATGGCTTGCTCGAATGCCGCCCTCCCTGATGGTTCGTATATGTATATGTATAATCGGATGGGAATGATGGCTGAGGTTTTAGGGGCCACTGCGAAGTTTGATATTTCATCATATTTGGTTTTAGAACGGGGTTCTTATAGTTTTGTCGTAGTTCAATGAGGCACTGTAAATGCAAATGTAGGTAATAATTTGACTAACGGCAGGCAATTCATTGTGCCCCCTTTAAATCGTAAATTATCAACTATTCTATTATGATTTTCAAAAAGGTTTCAAATACACTAAATATATTGGTAGTGTTTACTGATAATAGTTGTTAAAGTTGGAAGAAGAGTCTTAGCACTAAATTTGTGTCCAAAATTGTTTGCATTACGTATAGGTATGAACAAGAAGAAAAGGTGACACAGAGTTGTCTTACCATGTTCCTAACTTGAATAATTAATGACAATTCACTTCAGGAACCAGATAGAGGCAAGGTTCTTTAATGATTGAATGACATATCAGCCAGTCTTATAACACAGCGTTATTAATGACCAAAGAGCGAGCGACTGAACCTTCTATTGTGGTTCAGTCTCAATTTTTGGTTTCGACTCTAAATTAACGCAAGCTCACAATATGAGAAATATAGCTATTCTATACTCTAAGTTTAAAGTCGAAACTGTAATAATTGTTTTCCACTTCTTGTTTTCGATAAATGTTTGGTGTTACAAAAGTTTCGGCAAAACGTCTTTTCTTTGAAAAAGAGACAAATTGGGTTTTACCAATTTTTTTTAAAAGGAGATTTGTAAATTTTCTACAGTTTTTGGAAAAATACTTGTAAGTTGGTGAAATATAGGGATTGGGGACACGATCCCGAAAACCAAAATCCCGAAAATCCAAAATCCCGCAAATCCAAAATCCCGAAAACCCAAAATCCCGAAAATCAAAAATCCCGAAAAACCAAAATCCCGAAAACCCACAATTGCGCAAATTTTTCATTTTATATAATTTTTCGGGATCTCGTTTTTGAGATTCTTTATTTTGTTTTGAATGTAAAATAGACAAGTGTTTGTCCATTCCATTTACGGTAATAATATTTTGTAATGTTGCGCTGCAATTCGCAATGTGCATTCAGTTGTGCTGATCTCATATAGTAGGCATATTTTTTTATGGGAATCTATAGCTAGCTCACTTTTACTTTTACATGCAAAACTGGTATACTCACTATTGGTTATGTTATACTCACTTTTGGTTTTACATGCAAAATTGTTATACTCACTTTGGTTTTGTTTTGCTGACCGACTAGATTTTAGCCAGTGAACATCGTAATAAAAAGTTAGTAGAAAAAGAAAACATTTTTGCAGCATACTCCCCTAATTTTTGGTCGGTTTGTAACCTTTTAAAACAAAATCTGCCGCGGACACAGACCAACGTAGGCGTGGCTCCGCCGCGCGCCGGCTGAAAGTTCTCGCAGGGCATTCACACATTGGTGTATTGTGTATATTCACTGATTGCTATTTTATGTGAAGATGAAGAGCAAATCCGTGCGAAAACATGTTTGGCTAAAATAATTGCCGGTGAGATGCAACAACTAAGAAAACGTTACGTGACGACGGAAAAAAAATTACAAAATTTTACGCGGAACGTAACGAGCGTTCTGAAATAAGTTTTCTAACAGGAAATGCGTACAATATGAACTTGTATTAGATATGTTTTGTCATGGATCGTTTTTTATATGTTTTTGTTAATAAGACTTAAACAGTTTTTGTTATGTTTTAGGTATTTGAAGTTTGTTATTTTGTTTATTTTGTTAAATAAATTTGGCATATATTTTTGTTTGCGCAAATAAAATTTTTAGATTCACTTTAGGGATTTTGGCCTTTCGGAATTTTGGATTTTCCGGATTGTGGATTTTTGGGATTGTGGCTTTTCGGGATTTTGGATTTTCGGGATTTTGGGCTTTCGGGATTACATTTTTCGGGATTCTGTCCGACTCCCGAAATATAGGCCACTGATATGGAAGAAATGTTGCGATTTTGAAAAGGCTATATATTTTGTACGCCTCTTTAGGTGGGATGTGTGAAAAGCATGCTATTTGAACGCGCAAATGACTAAACGGAGTATTATAAAAAAGAAATGGTGGCGCACCAGATCCGTATAGCCAACCATTCGTTTGTTAAAGTTTTTATTTTTGGAAAGAAGTGAAGTTTGTAATTCAGAAATTCATAGCATTCCCTGTACTAAAAAGTCATACATTAATGGTTTTTAACGCCGCTGCTTCTTGCAGTTAACACGTATAGTTAACATGTTAATTAGGTACTTTTTTGACATAAGGTTATTATGGTAATTCTAAGATACGATCGAATGGAGAATTCATTGCATTCGAAACTTTCACTCGAATAAACTGGCCTTTCCATTGGTTTCACTCTGAGATCCAATGAAACTAGAATTCGACTCCGTTAAGATGCGAGCAAGGCTATCGCCTGAGTCAGTATAACCTCAAAATTAGTATTAGAATGTCGAGAGGAGCTGGCCTCGCTTGATCAGTTCAGGATTACCCTGATCTGGATTCCAGGCCATAGCAACGTTTATGGAAACGAACAGGCTGGCCAGGCAAAGTTCAAGCCTCCAGTGCTCACTTGCGGAATCGATCCACATATTCCATTCCAATAGGAGCAGTCAAAGAAAAAATATCCGCAGAATCCCTATCGAAAGCCAATCTCAGATGGAGGAGGCTAACAAATTGCATCATGCCTCCCCATACGTTTTCGTTTTTCGTTTGGGGTCTTATTTCATAATGAAGTTTTACCCCAAACTGAAAAATGAAAAAAGGCCCCAAAATATGAATTGCCCCAATTCGCAGAATTTTACGCAATTTTCTGTTGTTGTTGCCTTTCATGTAAATTTTTGGGGTGATTTTTCAGTTTCAGTTTGGGGCCATTTTTCATTGGGGCCAAATTTTATGTAGCCTATCTGGGTCCATGCAGTCAGATTAGGCATCCCACACAAATGAAAAATTGAAGAACTAAAAACAATTTTAACAAATAAAATAAAATAAATAAGTTATAAAAATAAAAGTCAATTCTAACTTTCAATATAAAAATAAAATAAAATAGGTAGATAATGGCATAATAAATATATTTGTCGTTTGACCGTATTTTTTTAAAATATAGTCGTATGATTCTGAGCAGGACATATTTTTGAAATTAAATTTACAAAAAATAATTGCTTTTACAATTTCGATTTTAAAGTCTAGGTATTCCGTTCCATTGGTCCATTAGATCGTTATCAAAGTAAATATTCAATCAATTTTAGCATTACAGTGGCCGGCATAAGTATTTTGACAAAACTAAAGTTAATTCTGCTCATAACTTACTTCATGTAAATTTTGGCATCAATGGAAAGGTCATTTAAATTCCGTTGGAATGATACACAACTTTCCTTAACCCATTAAGTACCCATTGAAAATTTAGAACTTTTGTAAAAGCCGACTTTTTTTACTTTTTTGCTCGGTCAAAAAAAAAAAATGTTTGCAAAATGATGCAAAAAGTTTCTTCAAACAATTCTAATAGGGACTGCAAAAACATTTTTTCAAACATCTTTTCGCTAATATTTTTTATGATTTTTTGAATGGGATGATCTCAGAAAAATTTTTTATGAAAAGGAGGAAAAAGTGGCTACAATTTTTGAAAAATTTTTTTTTGCAGTCACTATTAGAATTGTTTGGAGAAACTTTTTGCATCAAAAGATTTTTTTTTAATACCGAGGAAAAAAGTCAAAAAAGTAGACATTCACAAAAAATTCTAAATTCTAAAATTTTTAAATGGGTACTTAATGGGTTAAGGAAAGTTTTGTATCATTCAAACGGTATTTAAATGACCTTTCCATTGGTGTTAGAATTTACATTAAGTAAGTTTCAAATTCTGAGCACAATTAATTTTGGTTTTGTCAAAATACTTTTGCCGGCCACTGTATGTCCAGGAATTGAAAAAAACAAACTGAGCAATTTTGAAAAGTTCACTGTGTAATTCAGTATTGTAATTTCTTAAAATTATTCTGACAAAATTGGTAAAACACTTTATTTTCGTTTAATTTGATACCTTTGTTTCGCAAATAAAGCAACGAATTTTCGATATCGCTCCAGTTGAGAATTTAGTTTAAATCCATCCATGTAAAACAATTAAACTCATCTAGAGATTCGCCCCATCTTTGAAGATATTTTAAACACATTGAATAAACCTCTAATACTATTTTTCCACGTTTAAGGCATCATTTTCATTTCCACCTTTAACTACAAATTTTAGGTCGTGTTCATACCAGAAAGATGCAGAAAATTTCTGAATTAGTGTTAAAAAAAAGTTTTGTTGTAGTTTTCTGGTGTCAAAAAATTCCGTAAACTGATAAATCCCAAAAAGAGAAGATATTGCATATTTTTTCAAAAAGATACAGGACATTTTTTTTTTTAAGATAAAAAGAGGACATGTTCTGGTCAGCTTACACATAATACACAAAAATAAAACCCTCATTCACTACCTATGGCCTTGTCCGGCACTAGCTAGAACTAGACTAGACAGCGAGCTCTGGTTAAACCCTTCTTCGCATCCTAGAGCAAGTTTCGAAGAAAAGCATCAAAGAACTTATAAATTTTTTGAATTCCACAGGCTGGATCTAAACCACCCTTCATACACCAACAATAACCAGGTCAAATGAGTAGATATGTGGTAACAAAACGGCACATAGTGCTAAGTTTCATATTTTTATGGTAATAATATGAAAAAAATTCTAAAGAAAAGAGTAGGAAATCAAGCTTAAGTTTGAAGAATCCGCTGAAGATTACTGTCGCCTTTGAGCCTTGTCTATATCTTTTGTAATTTAGAAGTTATTTTGCCTTAAAGTGCATGCTTTTACTTAAATTTTGCTTCGACTTCCGCTCAATATCATGACTGAACAAATGCCACCCATTAGCTGTTTGTTACATAAGTAGTTGCTTTTTGACATAGAAACGCAAATTAAACTCTTCTCGATATTTCTAGGCGGACTTATAAGGTATTTGAGTAGCAATAACCACTTACAAGTAGGTACCTAACTATAAGGAGATGTTGTAATTATATGTAAATAAATACCTGCCTGGATTTTCAATCCAGTTTGTATATCGAATGCATTTGGAGGAAAAGTGCAAACCCAGCCATAACCAAATGATTCGAATTTCACTCGCTTAAAGTTCCCCGGGAGAAGATTTCGTTTGGGGAGAGCTCATTTTAGAATTTCGGGATACACTTTCCGAGTGCAATGGTTGAAGTGGCGGTGAATGTTAGTGGAAGAATCGGTTGCGATTCTCCAAAACACACGCGGAGGAACAAAATGCTAACATTTTAGAAAAAGCCTTTGCGAACGCATAGCATAATAGCACTGGTACAGTAATGCACATGAACTCTGAAGAAATCGAAATTGAAATTTTTCTATGTATCCCGAAATCATTGGCACAAATTTATAGTCAGATAAAGTAGGCTTTTAGTTTAAAGCTGCTTATAACTAGCGTGAAGTTAAGTTCTAAAACATGTATTGACTATAATTTTGCGCCAATATACATCATTAATTGATGTGACAGATAATATTAAAAAAAAACTGGGTCTAAGTAAATGGACATAACAAAATTTACAAATGTACAAATATGTACATATATTCTCACCAAATAAAACATTCTGGCAAGGAACTGTCAAATTGGGATTAAAAAGTGTTGGCACGAAAAAGGACATCGGAGTAGACCAAGTTGACTATACACCATGTCATCTATTAGATAGGTAGTTTAAGCGTAGTTAACATGTAAATTGTACAGCATGTGTTATGCTACCTATGTAGATGTTCGCATCATTGAATTCGTATGTTTTAAGTATTATGTCGGGCGAGTTGCGGCTTATACGACGTTTTCAGTCGATTCTCCTACTACTAATCATAATGCCAATTATACACGTCAAAGTACATAAAATAAAAATAATGTTCCAATCAATGCTGCTACTTATAAATTTAATTTTATTCCCCAACCATGAACGTAATACACAAGTACCTATAGATGTACGTACAACTACTGTCAACTTCGCACAGTCCACACCATACCACATCCGCCCACACACCTTAACCTTATACGTAGATATCTATACAACTCAACTATTACTATTGGTCATATTTAGAATTCCAATTATGAAAGTTTCCCCAAAGTTTATTCTCCCGAAGAGGAAGGAGCAAGCAAAAAATATGTAGGTATATAAAATGAAATAATAATAATGCCTACCGTATGACAAGTCAAAAAAAAATAAAAATCAAAAGGAAAAATGTTCATAAATTTATATTCCTGTCCTCCGTCCGCGTGTGCCGCCACACCCACAACCGAGCTCAACAGAGATAGTGAACCAGGTTAAATTGACTTTCAAAGTTTCATTTCTTTTTTCGGTCCCGCAAACCTTCCGTGGGGCCAAAATATGGCACGGATGACTCTTGCCACTGATTCGTTTCTGCCATACAATCTGACAGACACACATACACACCAACATCAACATCACTGATGTACGTATATATAAAATATATAATTTATGAACTCACTTGGTCTGGTGCCACGGAACCGCCTGGCACGAAATCCTTCGCTTGGCCATTCACAAACTCTTCACAAAAGTTTCATGGAACTCCAACGAGGGATGGACAATGAAATGAAACCACCCCCTTTCCGAGGTTTTCTAGGTTCCTGCTGTTCTCTTCTATATAGCCCACCACCGTCGTCGTCAGTCAGATATCTATCCGACCAACCAACCATTACCACCCTTAAAAGAATAATGAATAGTGTAGATATGCCTATAGATAAACGGATAGCCAGGACAAATCGTGGATTGAATCTATTTTTCTTTTACCAAACGAAAAATATTCAAAATATCAAAACACAATTGAAGGATGATAGACCCGGCGCACGGGAGGACATAAATGATATTCCTTCTACTCGTGACTTCGCCTCGTGCGCCCTCCCACCCTGATGGAAATAATATTGAAGTGGCATGAAACACGATTGACAACTCCCGGTCTATTAAAGAAGACGAAGTCGTGACGTAGAAAATCGTTCAGACGATTGTATATTGTATATCCTTGTCTGTTTTTCCACAGAGGTTAAATGTATATTTTATATTTCCACACTTACGAGTATAAGGCTAGCATGAGCCTGCTGCTTGGGTGGAACAATTAAAAGCACGCAATGTAGACCGGCGAAATGTGTATGGAATATGATACTTGCTGAAATGCATGATCTCGTAGTCCTACGGAAAGGTCATTAAATTTTCTTTCATTTTCCGAAAAAAAAAAAAGAAAATGTTTCCGACAGGTCTCATTTAATGGTTAATGGTAAATTACGACCCCCCGAGGGTAGGCGAGTTTGTGCGAGAATGTGGGACTGCGCAGGCTTTTGCGTTGTCCTCTGATAGAGTTGGACGATTGGTGGTAGGTATGCGGTGGGAGTTGCCTTGAACAAGATAATAAAATGGAGTCCTGACGAAGGGTGTAATGGAAAAAGTTTCGTTTTTTGAAAAAAACTTTGCAGTCCGAAATAGACAGATGAGGTAAATCAGACACGATATATAGATTTAAATACTTTAGGTGGGGCATAGTAGTGAGTTGAAAATACAAATGTAACTATAGACCGCGGACGTCAGCAAAAATAAGGAAAAATAAGAAGGTCGGGGAAATTATATGCCTAATATAAAAGCCTGCTGGTAAAAGGGAACAAATTCAGATCTGTCTTTCCAAAATCATGCTCTATAAATCCGTCCGGAAGCAATCCGAACGCTTCTGAAAGCGTTCGATTGGCACTCAAATGTCAGTTCTTCTCCTGAAAAGAAGAGAATTTTGCTTCTGGATTTGAATTCAGAATCGGAACTAGAAGCACTAATACATTCATACACTATAAACGCCAAAATCGTTGAATGTAAATTTTTTGTGTCGCATTTGATAGTTTTGCATTTTAAATCAGATAAAAGTAATTGATTCGAAAAATAATATTAAAATTAATATTCCGATGGAGTTTTGTAATTCAATTTTATCTTCTTCACCATCTTCCTCGTCATCTACTTGATGATGGTGATGCAATTGCTTGAGTTTAACAAATACAACGACACATAGACTTCAAATTGAAATAAGATCTGTTAGCTTGTTCGATTGGGATTCGATTCGGAGAGTTCTTCCGGATGGTTCTGTACGACCAACCGAAAACGACTTCAGTTTTCAGTGCGGCCGGCGGTGTGAATAGGCTATTAACCTAGAAAAAGATATGGTTTCTTTTGAGGTTTTCGTCTTAAAGACAACACGGATATCTTATTTAGACAATTTATTGACGATCTACCTCCCTGCAGCCCCCCTGCTTAGGGTTACTGTCAGATTTGGGATATGTGCGAAATGGGATATATTGAAGGGTTTTTTTTTTTTAGAATCCCCACCTCCCACCTACTCCAAAATCCAACAGAAAACCCAAGCAGGGGGGTTGCATGCCCTAATGCCCATACACCAAAAATGACGAATAATTTTGCAACAACAAATTGTACGAGTTTTTTTAGGGCGTTATTTCCAAATTGATTTGGGCGTTATTGGCTAATGCCCTAACGGTAACTTAAATGGGCTGTAAAAAATAGAAAACGAAAATACAACTGCAGTACACATAAGACTTAGCGGACTTGCCGCTTATCTCTTAACGCAGATGGCGAAACAGTTTAAATTTCTCCTTATATGTGTGCCGGTCCATAGGGACATTCCAAGGAATTGCAAGGCGGACGAACTCTCTAGCCATGGTACAACTATGTATGTCGATTCTACTGGAAAAGGAGAATCTCTATATGCCTCTCGCTATGCGCAGACTTTTAACTAAACAAAGAGGGCTAAGAGTTAATCGAAGGTGGTCAAACTGCATCACGTGCTCCATCACGAAACAGATCTGACCAATGCTGTATCTCAAAGCACTCCAACAAATCTTGTATCACTAAAAATATCCATTAGTAGGTGTCATTAAGGGACACTGAATTATGGGCAGGCATGTTCTCAGATTGGGCCTCCCTGCTAACGATTTTAGCTTTCTGTAGAAGCTGCATGGACGAGGAGGAGGAGAGACTATTCTTCACCTAACCAGCCCTCTAATCTCGTAGAAAACTACATCTCGGAGAATTCTTTTGACAATCTCGGCGAACTCGCGAATACAAGCATACGTTGCCTTCAACGCTTTATTCTTAGCTCCTGTTGATTCA
The DNA here is from genome assembly GCA_955612985.1 of Cheilosia scutellata. NCBI lineage: Eukaryota > Metazoa > Arthropoda > Insecta > Diptera > Syrphidae > Cheilosia > Cheilosia scutellata. The sequence continues at coordinate 7,225,627 of OY015313.1, forward strand.
ACGGATAGTTGTGAGATCATTCGATACTGTGGTATCACAATGGGCCTTCTCTCTGCCCTAAGTGAGGCTGCACTTCTTGCGGCCAGCCACCCTAACCTAACCGAACCTAGGCGGAATCAAAAGTAGTAGGAGTTGCCTATAACACAAGGCGACAAGTATTTTAAAGTAGCAAAAGTAGGTTAGGTTAGGTTAGGTTAAAAAAGGGGTATGAGAGAGATTTCTCATACGGCACTAGGCACCATAAGGGCATATCGTGATCCCTAGGGGGAACCAATTGCAGTGACCTACAATGGAAAATCAACTAAACACTTGCCCTTGAGAAAGCCCCAATTTCCCTGCAAAAACCAAGTAGCCCCTTATAGTTGGTATTGTCATCTCCTGTATGTTGGAAGAAGTACCTGGCCAGAAATTTCCTTCTACTGCGACATATTGCCTCACATTCACACAGTATATTATGTCTTATGTCCTCTTCGGCTTGAAGGTCATTGCAGAATCTGCAAGTGTCCGAGTCTGCCAGCCTGAGCCGTTTGGCACGTTTTCTAAGAAGACAGTGCCATGAATTCATTATAGGTAATCATTTCGAGAATTTCAAACCGAAATGTTAGTTAATTGTTAATGGAACCTGAAATTCATTGCTGTGTAAAATTGAAGACATATTTTTGGTGTTACAAATCTCATTTTATAATTATGTTATTTACAGAGACCGCTTTCCATTCTACAAGTCCAACGATGATCGATGGAAGAACTCTGTCCGACATAACCTGTCAATCAATCCACATTTTAGAAAAGGTGTCAAGGCGCCACAAGGTGCTGGTCATCTGTGGACAATATCCAGTGGCGACTCAGAAGAAAATGTTTTAGCCTGGGAGCATGTGAGTATCTAAAAATGTTATACAATTAAATGTCTCGAATTTATTTGAATGATTCTTTTTTCTTTTCCTGCAGAAAAAACAACGCCTAGATCTATTCTTCAAAATGGAATCCATGCACCGGGAAAGAAATGTATCATCTTCGCCCAATAGTCGCGATCAAAGTCTACATGTGTATGATGAAGCAGCAATAGCTGTGGCCACGATAACTCAAGAAATGCAAACCTCCATGTCGTCCGATCAGTGTTCGACAAGCTGTTCGCCATCCACCTGCGATCGCTTGGGCACCACGGTATCTGTGGCACATGAGCTGCCATTTAATGACCTCATTTCTGACGAAGATTTGCGTAAGACGGCGGGACAAATCTTGAATGGAATTCACCGAGAAGTCGAAGTACAGGCGGTAAACTCAATCATTAGTACCTATCACGATAGTCTGTTGGACTCAGGTAAGAGTTTAGAATGGCTTAGACCAGGGTTCCGTTGAAACCTATTTTCTTCTTTTAGAAGACTACCTCAACCCAATTCAAAAGGACGTGTCCGTGCACGAGAGTGGACTGCGCAATGACTTCTATGTGACTGAAATCGATCCAATTGAATTGGGCATTCAAATGTCGCAAGTAGAAGAAGAGGTTCTATTCAGTGATGAGTTCAATTTGAATTACTTTGGTTACAATACAGGAAATGATATAGTGGCTTGACCGAGATCACTGACAGGCCAAGGGCAGGCGGCTCAAAAACTGGACGACTCACAGTCACAGCTACAATCTCATCAGCCACTGACCAATGTTAACTTTGATGCCAACAACGGTGTGGTCGAGCAGCAATCTTAGACATCATGTTTGAGCGTATAATTATTTTAGTCGTTATAAAAGTTTTTAGGATTATGTTTAATATCTAAGTTTCTTTGAAGAGTTTGTGTAATATAATACTTAAAAAAAAAACCTTTTTAGCCTGTAAGAGGGGGTCTTGCAGCCCGAAGGGTGTATTTTAATTTTTCAATAAATAAGTAATTCTTGATGATGTAATGTAACATTAAAGTAATAAATACATATGTAAGTTTTCTTCTGATGAGAGAGATTTGTTTAGTTGCAAAGATGATGAAGTGTCAGAAATATGGCATATTGCAATAAACCAGTGGTGATTTCAATGCGGCGGGTTAGTAAAAGGCCAATGCCACACAGCACATGCCTTCCCATGAAGTCGATTTTAAATGAGTAGAAAATATAAGAGATTTTCGGTGTAATCTAACCTTCTTTTCTCAACTAACCTAAAAATCTATCTGTCTCGCCTGACACGACTTTCATTGGAAGGTATATATGGCCATGCACAAATTTACTAAGATGGGGTAGATATCGCGTACTTACGGAATCGGAAATTTACTACTATGTACTAAATTTACTAAAATTTTGGTTAATTGGTTATATAGTTAACAGACTCAACTAATAAAGGATGTTTTTTTAAAAGATTGTCAATTTGACCGTTGAAAGTTGATTTGTGGTTTTGCCATTTTACGATGTATAGATTAACCCCAGAACAACACGTGCAAATTGTGCAAACTTCTTTTAAAAACTATGGTTCGGTTCGACAAACTCGCGCCATTTTATGGCCGACATAATCGTCTATCTGAATGAGTCGATTCGCCATCGTGGACAGCAATTGGAGCTATGCCTATCCACTTTGTGGAATATTCTACGGAAAGAACTTGGCTTAAAAGCTTATAAGAACCAGCTTGTGGAAGAGTTGAGCTCTTTGGTTTCAACAAGAAGGTGCAACATGCCATAAGGCGCTCGACACCACCAATTTATTGCAGGAAACATTTCCTGATCGCATACAATTTCGCGGAATGGACCTGTGAACTGGGATCCGCACGATCCTGTGATCACCTCTTTACTTTCTTTAGGGGTATGTGAAGTCACTAGTCTATGCCGATAAACCAGAGATGTTGGACGATTTGGAAGTCAACTTTCGCCGTGTTATTGCCCCAGTTGCTCAATAAAGTTGTCGAAAATTGGACTTCCATTCGAACTGGCCGTGTCGCGAGACCATGGCCATTAATTATGCCTGTCAGGATTCTCAAACTATTTTCGTCCACATTAATGAGAGAGTAGGATTTTATGTTGGACAATTTTGGGAAGAATTGTATGGTGATGGTGTAGTTCTGCCTAGGTGTTTTAAGCGCTCCGCGAAATAAGACCCCAGGAAATAAGGCCCCAAAAAATTATACAGGAAACAACAACAACGATTTTTAATAAAATTTGGGGTGTTATTTCCTTTTTTGGGGCCTTATTTCCTAATGAAAATTGGGGTCTTATTTCATTATCCTAAAAGTAGAAATGAAATAAGGCCCCAAACGAAAAACGAAAGCGTATGGGAGGGCATGCTGCCCCCCTGCAACCCCCCCTGCTTGGGTTTACTGTCAGATTTTGGGCCTTATTTCATTTTTTTGTTGGGGCCTTATTTCATATTTGAAATTGGGGTATTATTTCATTATGAAATAACACCCCAAATTTGGGGCCTTATTTCATTTTTACTTTTGGGGCCTTATTTCCTGGGGCCTTATTTCGCGCAGCCGTTTTAAGCCAGACTGAAATGTTTTTTTTACTGATACCGCAGACGGGTTCAGGTTCGATAAGTGGTATTGTTTCTCCGACTTTATAGCCAATGAGTCAGCTGTTTCGTTGCCAGACCTCCATGGTAGGAGTAGTGGTCAATGTTGGTCGAATGGAATAGGCGATAAGTATTCAGTCTTGTCTCCATTTACCTTGAATATATGTCAGTTCACAATGGGAAAATGTTGTATTTATTAGTACCGCGCCATATTGATACGTTTTTACATGTCCATTCCTCAAAAGATATATAATTTAAATTTAAAGATATATAAATTTAATTCAATTTTTGCTTAAATTAATATTGTAGGTCACAATAGCTAATTTCGAATAAGATACATTATGGAGGTGGCTATACCGCGCAATAATTTCTGAAAAAAATCTACTTCTCTAAAATAAAAGCAACTACATACGAGTATGTATTTCAGATAATTGAGAAAGATTTAAAAGTAATAAGCTGTCTAAAAGATAACGCGTTCACTTCCCAAACAGACGAAAATAAGTCAAGCTTACAAAAGTTATCAATAAAACAATTATCTGTTCTCTTGTTCAAAAGGTATAGTGGAAAAACCCGCCGTTAAAACGAAAAGCTATGCAAAAGCAGATAGTGCCAGATCGGATTGATGATTGAAGGTATTAGTAATTGAATTTATTTATTTACGCTGCCAGTTCAGTGCATGCAGTCATGAAGATCGCTATTTTAATTTTTGTACTCGCGGTACTAGTTCGTGTTGAGTGTGAAAGGAACAAAGGTTTATTATACTCAATCATTGACAACTGAGAAGAAATACATTGGTATTTGTCTTTTAGCAGATTGTCCAACGATTAAGACAAAACGTCAGTGGGGTGGGTCAGCAGCTACTTCAGTGGATTATCAAACAATTCCCGTGCAATATGTGATCGTTCATCATACTGTGAGTCAGAAGTGCAATACCTTCGCAGAGTGCGCAACTATCCTGCAAAACATTCAAAGCTATCAGAAGAGCGGTGGATTCGATGATATTGGATACAAGTAAGTTGGTGAGGTTGACTTATTTGAAATTTCGCAAGTGAGATTGATTATTAATTATTATTAAAAGCAGAGCGTTGCTAATATTTCTATCTGCACTTGGGATGATAAGACAGAGGTCAAGACAGTATTTTCTTTTTCGTTTTTCGATGTGTGAATCTTTAAAGATTAAAATATATAATAATAAATCACTTGGTGAAAGTAATACTGTATATTATTTACAGTGGGCTTGGTTTAAAAAAAATATGGCAAAAAAAAAGCGTGTTGATAAAAATTTGTTTCCGAATTTTAATAGAATTCTTTGAGTTTATTTTTATACAGCATAATATTTAAATACCTACATGTTCGCTCGCATCCTTTCCCTGTTCTATACATTATGTAGTTTCGGACGAAGATAATTCTCAATGCAAGGAAAGTCGACGGTATGTTCCCAATAGTGGCCATGTCCATGAGACAGGGAATGTGGGATCCCTACGTTATCCCCTTTTCCAAAATCCCTTATTGGAAAGGGGATTTTGGAAAAGGAGATTTCATCACTAACACAGGGAATGTTCTTCTCGCGATATCATCCAGATAGAAATTCTAGTGTAGTACCAAAAGGCAGTTCTCCTTAATTATTTGATGATGTGGGTTTCCACATGTCGGTTGATTGACAAAGTTTGACAGCTCTCGTTTATGTCATTAAACGCCACTACTGTCAGTTCATTTCCACTTGTGTCCATTCTTGGCAAACAATTGTTTGTCATAGTTCATTGACAATGAAATTTTGACAAGTGTGTTTGTCAATTCACTGAAAGCTATTTCCACTTGTGCTGCCAATTTGGAATTGTCATCTCTTTGTCCATTGTGAACTGTGGCGCACGTGAACAAATACATCTATAGGTAGGTACTACATAATGTACATAAAACAAATAACATTTTCTTTTTTAAAATCAAATGAACAATTAAAAAAAAGAAAAGAAATGAATCGCTCTCGCTTTTTGTGTTTTGTTGGCCGAATCTGAGTTGAAGCCGAAAATTTGCAAAATACCCAAAATACAAAATTCAAATGCTTATAAAATGAATAAAACTGACTTCGAATTTATTTTGCAAAAGGTTAAACCATTTTTCATAAAAAAAGATACATTCATGCGAAAAGGGGTTGTGACCTCTAAGAAGCTTGGCCTACCTTGTATATCGAAATGTGTCTATTCATTGACAAACATGATTCCAATTCATTTTTACCGTCAATTAAAGAAAAAGTGACATTTTGTTTGACAATTCAGCTATTTCCACTTGTCCTGCGGTTTCTTTGTCAGTTATTGACAAGCACAGTTTCTAATTGACATAAAAATACGTCACATGTCAATTTAAAATCGACAAGTGGAAACCCAGGAATATGGTAAATTATATCAAGAAGGTCGAGGTTTATCACAGCATCAAGAACAAATCCAAGCGTTCTAGGGAATACACCTAATTCGCTGAGAAAGATTATAGTTCTTTGAATTTGAAATAGGCAATGGATCGTTTTTAATCTTCAACTTAAATATTTTGACGGTCACAATGGATAATTTTATACGGAAATTTTCGCCATTGTGACTTATTAAATGTTAACTAATGATTATTAGTACCTACCGCGGAATATCATTTATGTACAAGCCTATTCTACTAAATAACCGGTGCATACGAAATGATAGGTCTATAATAATTGCCGTGTCGACACTAAGGAAATTTGTTGATAAACAGCATACTTTGTAAAAATCGCCTCTGCACTGTCAGAAGATAGACAGCTCTTTTGAGACTTTTGATTCGACATATACATATTTAGCCCAAAGCAGTTTGCTACAAAAGATTTCACCGAGATATAACACCTCGCTGGCATATAGGATGGTGGTACCTTTTAGCTACATGGTGAACAAAGGACTTCTATCTGGAAAGGATTAACCAAGCAGGGCTACAACATCCACATAGGTCTGAGCAGTGAGCATAGACATGCATTGTATGCAGTAGATAAGCGGAAATCAAGCTCTATATCTCTATACGTACATATAAAACAAAGTGGCAAAAAGTGTATGTTCCCAGGCTGAATAGTTTTTTTTTGCCTGTCTTAGACCTGGGATGTTCTCCCAATAAGGAATACTCTTGTTGCGTGTATACGACTTTAGGCCGTTTGGTGGGTTATTGCTAACCCATGCTTATGTAGGTACATATAGATCTAATAGAAAACAGGTGCATAAATAGATATTATCTTCGGCTCTAAATTATGTAACCAATCATACGAAGCTTTGAAGTCTTCTGCCACAAACGTTTTTACAAATTGGGCGCCGTACTTGTACCAAAATCTAGTTCCCACTTTAAATTTACGGAAGCTTAGGTACAATAGCGTAATTTCTACGGAAAATAAATTGTGAACAGCTTAGATTCAAAGTCATTATTATTTTTGTTAAATTTTAAGAACTCGCAATAGCAAAATTAGCGATATAAAACGATATATTGTTATATAAAAGATATTTAAAATAAAGGATAATATATACAGTGGCCGGCACAAGTATTTTGACAAAACTAAAGTTAATTCTGCTCATAATTTGAAACTTACTTCATGTAAATTTTGGCACCAATGGAAAGGTCATTTAAATACCGTTTGAATAATACAAAACTTTCCTTAACCCATTAAGTACCCATTTAAAAATTTTAAAAATTTGAATTTTTTCTGAATGTCTACTTTTTTTACTTTTTTCCTCAGCATCAAAAAAAAATGTTTTGATGCAAAAAGTTTCTCCAAACAATTCTAATAGTGACTGCAAAAAAATTATTTTCAAAAATCTCTTCGCTAATATTTTTTATGATTTTTTGAAAATTGCTAAAAATGACTATTTTAGCCACTTTTTCCTCCTTTCCATACAAAATTTTTCTGAGATCATCCTATTCAAAAAATCATAAAAAATATTAGCGAAGAGATTTTTGACAGTCCCTATTAGAATTGTTTGAACAAACTTTTTGCATCAAAACATTCACCCCTATTGTCGTCGTCGTCTGTCGCAAACGACTGGCGACGTTTGTCGTGTCGAGTCGTTTGGAATTTGGTATTGCGTAACTGAAACGACTCGACTCTCTGAACTCTCACATCCCACAAACTATGACACATTGGATTTGACATAACAGTCGACGAATTTATATTTGGTCTGGTGTTTTGTTTGTGACTTGGTTAATTATTTAATAAAACAAATCAAAAATGTGTAGTGTGAGATGTTTTTTGAAAGTGACCAGTGACCAGGCTGTGACGAAGAAGAAAACCAGAAAAAAGTGCTGGTAAAGGAAGGAAATTCGAACCAAATCCAATCCATTGGATTTGCCCGACATTAAGTGGGTGATAGAAATAATTTAAATTGCATACATTGTGTTAATAACAATTATTTTCAGATTTTAAATGTATTTTAAACTATCGAAGTCGAAGGTGGTCCAAGACAATTCAGAGATAAGGCTATGTCGTCCCATTGCCGATTAACATCACGTTTGGTTAGGCTTTCGTGAATGATTTTGCCAAAGGAATATTTTTCTGCATTTCGTTCACTAAATGTAGAAATTGCCTTTTATTTGTTATCTCCATTCTGCAAAATAACTATAATTGTCTTTTTGTTAACTAAAAATTAAGTACACATACTTTTTTTAACACATTAAAACACAGAGTTCCGCAAAATAGTCGACGACAGAAATGTATCATTTCCACTACAAACGTCGTCACAAAACGCCTCACACAATACCGACGATCGTCGTCGAAAAATACAATCCACATTTTTTGACATTTCAGACGCCATTTGTCGATCGTCGCCGCGACAAAAGTCGTTTATTTTCAGTCGCCAATACCAAACAGTCGTGTCGCTTTTTTTTAGAGTCGTAAACGACGACGACAATAGGGGTGATTTTTTTTTTTTGGACCGAGGAAAAAAGTCAAAAAAGTAGACTTTTACAAAAGTTCTAAATTTTCAATGGGTTCTTAATGGGTTAAGGAAAGTTGTGTATCATTCCAACGGAATTTAAATGACCTTTCCATTGATGCCAAAATTTACATGAAGTAAGTTCAAATTATGAGCAGAATTAACTTTAGTTTTGTCAAAATATGTACTTATGCCGGCCCCTGTATATTAGTAAGGCCCATTATTTTCGGCGAAATATAATGAAAAAAATGAGAGAAAACAGTTTGTAAACTTAATAAAGTCTACAGCCAATTAAAATAGATAGTACTAAGTACATACATACATAAATCGTAGATATTAAAAAATAAACAAAAGTGGAGGAGTTTGTCGATAAAATTCGGATTGAAATGACTATTAAAGGCTAAAATCATATTTTACTATTGCAAATAAATTTATTTCTGGAGTTAAAACAAAACCAAATGTCATTTCTGTTCCGCTGGCGTCAAAGCTCCAGCGGTCGTTTCGCGATCTGGAATATTATGCGCTAGACGTCTAGCGGTACAATGCAACGCCGCAATTATAGTAACGAAACAATCTTCTCAAAAACTAATTTTTTTTATAATAGCACACACAAAAAAAACCTGAACTATGACGGGTTTTCAGCTTCAATCTTAAAATAAATATTATTAAAAAAGCATACGAGCTTTTTGACCGCATGGCATGACGTACCACTGTCCGAGTAAGCATAGAATAGCAGCAATGAAAAAGATAACGAAACCGCTGTTGGGAATCCCCTAAACCCTTGTCTTATGCAGATGCTGCCAAAAAAACTCGTCTGAATTCAGAAGAATTAAGAAGAACTCATCAGTTCCGTTCTCGTATTAGAGATGACAATGTGCTGCGAAAAATTAAGGTGGGGATTTTTATAGCAATATAGCAATTGTAAGCAGAATAAATAGATGAAGCAGGACTGGAATGGTGTTCGTGTTCGTGTTCATCTAATTGTTTAGTGAGACTTTGTCAGTTTGAGTTAGTATCGACAATAAGTAAGACGTTCTGCGCGCACGCAACAATGAAGATCGGTTTGGCAATTCTGGTACTTGCTCTGATTGTTTGTGTCGAAAGTGGAAAGGACAAAGGTTTTTGTTAATTATTTCGAAACTGAAGGCAGCGGTATTTTATTGGGAAATATCTTGTTTGCAGATTGTCCAACAATTAAGACAAAACGTCAGTGGGGTGGGTCAGCAGCTACATCAGTGGATTATCAAACAATTCCCGTGCAATATGTGATCGTTCAGCATACAGTGACTAAGAAGTGTGATACCTTTGCAAAGTGCGCAACTATCGTTGAAAACATCCAAGCCTATCACAAAAGTATTGGATATAATGATATTGGATACAAGTAAGTGAGGACCTTTTGAACTCGTAGTTCGGGTATAGCAATTAAGCTGTCTGATCTTGGGGTGATAAATGATGGGGTCATGCTCCATGCTGCACCGGTTTATCAATTTGAAATATTGCTAGTTTGTGTATATTATAAATTCTCACTAGTTTTACAAAGCCAAATAACAAATTGTAATACCTTTGTACCTTTATTAGTTTTTAACGACATCATTTTCTTAATCTTTACATTCCCTGATGAAGTTATCCGCAACCCCTCGAAATTCGAGAATGCACTTGAGGTACTTGAAAAGTACGAGAACAGGATCTAGTATTTTTGTACATTTAACCTTTAATTCAACGTTCTGCTGAGCATAGCTGCCAACCAAAAAAGAAAAAAAGTGTTTTTTTTTTTTGTTTAAAAAGTCGCGTCATCCGGTGTGCAAATGCAGCAAGACGCATTACTTTTGCAGCAGTTCTGTCAGCATTGACTTTTTAGGAAACATCACTTTAGTCCGTGTGTCAATTGGGCTAAATAATTGTCCTCGGTTAATTTTCTGACACTTATAAAAGTGTTGAAAGAGAATTTCACCAAACTCTAATCTTAAAACAGAGATTTATCGAATTTTACGCTATTAATTAATTGAAATTCTGTATTTTATTTCCTCTTCAACATTCTAGCAAAACTCAAGCAGAAGAAAACGTCAAAAAATTAGCCTCTCTCGGTCTCTCGGAGCAAGATAATATTTTGACAGCTGAAAATTCATTTTCCACCACGATAGTGTCAGAAAATTATCCGAGGATAATTATTTAGGCCAATTGACACACGGCCTTAGATTACATGACTTGCACAATTTCATTAGATTTTGAAAACGTGTTTTTTTTTTCAGTTTTCTAATTGGTAATGATGGCAATGTGTATGAAGGTTGCGGATGGCATAAAATTGGTGCCCATACCTATGGCTACAATCGTAATGGCACCGGAATTGCATTTATTGGCGATTTCACGGGTAAGTTAATTTATAGTTCATAAACATATCTATACATGATTAAATTACATGAAATACAAATTTCAGATGAACTTCCAACACAGAAAGCATTGAAGGCTGCGCAAAAGCTTTTAAAATGTGGCGTCGCTATGGGTGAACTTGGTACCAGATATAAATTGCTGGCCGCACGACAAGTACAAGGTACAGTAAGTCCTGGACTTCCAATCTACGGAGAGATTCAAGAATGGGACAATTGGTCGGAGAGCCCATGAGAAAATTGGTTTCTGAATAATTATGTGAAAAAATGTTTGTTACTTTTGTTTTTTTTTAATAAAAATTTAATTAATTATTTACTTTACTTTATTTGAACAAAGGCATAAACTTTTTTCTTATGATTTATGTTACGATATTAGTAGGTATTATAATAATCTAGTACTTTAGTATTTTTATGAAGCCTTATATAATATATAAATTTTCGAGAGATATTCGAACCAGACCACCATTGTCGGGTCTCTTTTCGTCTCCCTACCACTAATATACCTTACCCAGAGAGACTTTCTGGATTTCTCCAGAGTTCTTCCCTGAGTTCGATTCCTAGTGTTAACGCTAGCATCTGTTTATGTGAGATCTGTTTCATCCAATGGGCCCTCGACCCAATGTTGTCCCAAGATCCTCATTCTTCTGCCAGCCAAAGCTGGACATTGACACAATATATGTGCCGCTGTCTCAGATTCCTCCAGGCATAGCTTACAAGTATCATCCTCTCTAAGGCCCATCTTCCTTAAATGATACCCGAAATTACCATGACCTGTAGTTAACGCCACCACCCATTTCAATGTTCCTCGACTCATGCTTAGAACCTTTCTCTGAGTGGAGCAGGTCGGCCATTGTATCGCCATTTTAGCTTGTCTACATTGTTCCACGGTTGACCACCTACTCAAGTGTTCTGCCGTGATCCATTTGTTGATCAGCTGTTCTACCATTCCTCTACCAATTGAAGAGAATGGTTCTGGTCCCAGCAACTTTTCAGTTGACCCCTGTTTTGCAAGGGAGTCCGCCTTTTCGTTGCCGTCGATCCCTATGTGTCCTCGTACCCAAGTCAGTGTTACCTGGTTTTTAGACGAACACTTGTTGAGCTTGAGTACACATTCCAGTGCCAGTGATGTTGTGATGGTTGTCTGTCCCATGCATCTAATCACCGCCTGGTTGTCCAGTGCTATTAGGATATTTCTTCCTTCCACCTGACTCTCAAGCAAGTAATCCAACGCATGCAGCAAAGCAATCATCTCAGCCTGGTATACTGAAGTGTGTTTCCCGAGGCTAATGTGACGGGCTAGTTCCAGATCTTCTGAAAAGATTCCGGCCCCCGCTCCGCCATCCATCATGGATCCATCTGTGAAAATCACGATTTCACCATTCCTCTTTTCTGGAAGTAATCCATTCTCAATGCGAGTTTTGTGATTCCTTTCCATAATACGCACCTTTGTTATACCATCCATAGGCATGTTCAGTTCCCTAATCTCATTTTTGACAAGCTCCAGGATCTTCCTATGTCCATAGATGGTACCACTATTGTGCCATTTCCCATCTCGATGCAGACGAAGTGCTGTTAGGGCCGCTGTTTTCTTAATAAATAAGTCTAGCGGTAAAATCCCTAAGATCACTTCCAATGCGCATGTTGGTGTTGTGCGTATTGCACCTGTAATTCCTATACATGCTAAACGCTGGACCCTATCCAGGTGCTTCTTAGCAGTCTTCTGGGAGGCTTTTGCCCACCATACAACCGAAGCGTATGTGATAATGGGTCTAGTAATCATCGTATACATCCAGTATGCTGACCTAGGAGAGAGTCCCCACCTCTGTCCACACACACGTTTGCACTGATGTAGCACCCTTTTTGCCTTCCGTACCTTCTCCTCAACATGGTGATTCCAAGTAAGTCCAGTATCTAGGTATACTCCCAGATACTTAACCTTCTTGGTCGTTGTTAGTTCAGATCCGAAAAGTGTTAAGGGCTGAAATTCCAGATTTTTCCTCTTCCTAGTGAAGATTATTAAATCTGTTTTCTCCGCATTAATAGAGAGTCCTTGTTCCAGACACCACCGCTCAACCACTTTGAGTGCATTCCTCATGATATCCGCTGTGACGTCTATGAATTTGCCTCTTGCCATTATTGCTATGTCGTCGGCATATCCCACTGTGTGAATGCCAGTTGCCTATCTATCTATCGAGAAGAGAGTCCACAGTGATATTCCATAGTGTAGGTGAAAGAACACCTCCCTGTGGGCAACCTCTGCTGACTCTTCCTCGGAGTTTTGAGGTTCCCGTCTGGATATTTATCGCTCTTGTATTCAACATATTGTCCACCCATCTTACTACTAGTGGGTTAACTCTACGTTTTTCCAAGGCTTGTTTCAGACTTTCAAAGCATATCTTATCGAAGGCACCTTCAATGTCCATTATAGTGGTCATCGCAATACCCCCGGTATTTAGCTCTTCCTCCGCAGCGCGTACTACTTGATGTAGCACTGTTTCTGTAGACATACCTGCCCTATAGGCATGTTGTCTACTATTCAGAGGATACATCTTAAGCGCCGTACTCTCCATATAGTCCACCACCACCCTTTCCATTGTTTTCAACAGAAAAGATGTTAGGCTGACTGGTCTGAAGGACTTTGCCTCGGTGTAATCCTTTTTTCCCGGTTTTGGAAGGAAGACCACCTTTGCCTCCCTCCATGTAATCGGGATGTAGCCTATTGCTAGGCATGCAACGTATATATTCCTGAGCCTTGGTGCAATTACGTCTACTCCCCATTGCATTAGACCTGGAAATATACCATCTGGTCCCGCGGTTTTGAAGGGTGAAAAAGTTGCTATCGCCCCCTTAACCGCCTCTGGTGTCACGATCCGTTCTGCTTCCGTCCTATCCATCCTGTTCGCTCCTTGTTTCCTTAGAGCCCAGGGCCGATCTGACTTGTAGCTTCCTGGAAAGTGTACTTCCATCAGGACCTCGTTTGTTTGATCCAGATTTTCCACTATCTCTCCCGCTCTATTACGAATGAGTCCGATCTTGGAAACTGGGTCTCTGGAGACAATCTTTTGTAGTCTACTGACTTCAGATGTGCTCCTCATAGTCGAGCAAAAGTCCCTCCATGACTCCTTATGAAGCCTTACTATGTTACTCTTTTTAAAAATCTTTAATAAATGCCAGTGCTAATCTGGACTCTGAAGTGTAGACATCGCCATTTATTATAGTTACAAGTACGTAACATAACAATTTATATCGTACAAATTTCAGATAGCAAGATAAATTCACCAACCCGAATTTTTTAATAGATTAGATTTATGTGCGAGTGGTCCCAGGTTCGATCCCCGGAAAAAAATACAAATTACATCTGACACACATCCGGGAGTAAAACTGTCCTGAAAAAAGCTTCTCAATTCCGTCGTTCGGACTCGGCATAAAATTGTAGGTCCCTTCCATTCGTCCCAGAAAAAAAAAAACTCACACAAATGAATGGTTATGAGAAACTAGGCCTAGTGTGTCTACACGCCTGTTGCGCCAACTATTTATTTTTTTGAAATGGACACCCGAACTTGCAACCCCACGAATTTCTTGCATTTATTACTTACCTTGTAACGACTTTCTTTTTAAATTAAATTAACACTACTGCCACCTATTTATCAAACTAAACGAGGAAATACTTATCCTGTACAGCAACCATATGGTATTTCATTTTTTAATTTGAAGAATCAACATGGAATCGAAACGGAAATGGTTGAAGTATTCGGTTAGTGTGGCGTATTGGCGGAAATGGTTGATTCAAAATTGTCACTTCCGTGTTCGTTTGTGTTTTTAGAGTTAAATTATTCACAACTCTATGTGGATAAAAACATGATTTAAGGCAGGTAGGGATAGGGAACATAAATTGATAAGGGGTGCCAGTCACTGGAACCCGTCTTGCTTGCTATGATTGGCTGAATGGGGAAAAGACGTAACAATACTTCCGGTGGCGATAATTGAAAGGCGCCCAAAATTGGCTCATCATATTTGGCGACATTTTTGTTTACATTTTAAAAGGCTTACAAGTGAAAGGTAAACGTAAACCTATGCCATTTAATATCGGTTTTGGTTAAGCTCTGATAAGAATTTTTCAGTTGAACAATAGCATTGAACTCAATGACAATAGGTACTTAAATATTTAAGTTCTGTTGGAAATTCCTCTTTTGGTAACCAGGACTTCATTTGCTGTTAATTTGGTCATAACACGTTGTTAATCAAAGTCGAGGATATCCTACTGAGTAAAAACATCCTTCAGGCGTAGGTATGTGTGCCATTCAACGGTTATATAAATTATTTCCATGGTTTCTTTCACGTCATCTTAGCTTACACCCAATAATAATTAAATTACAAGATAATTCTGTCTGAAGACATTTACTAAAGTTTATTGAACCCCAATAGATACTTTGATGGATCATCTGAAGTTTGTTTCTTATACAAGAAAATTCGATGACGCACGACATGGATCAACATATACGAGTATCTATAAATCGTTTGGGTGCGCTGCGGGACAATTGATTACAAAATCAAAAACAAAATAATAATAAAACAAATTGAACTCACGAGATACAGATAAAACAAGACTCTCCTGAGCCGCGTTTTGTCCCATGGTTCGCCTTTGACTCTCTTTTGTTGGTTACACATGCATTTATTTTATGTACGTGCTCCGAAACGAACCGAAAATGTTTATACGCAGTAGATATACGTTATTGTACATGTACACCTCTTTCACGCCCATTTTTTGTTCAGGGTTGTGATCTGCAGCCTGCACCACCAGCGACAGTATTTAGTTCTAGCCAAGAAACAAGACACAAAACTATTGGATAACAATAAAACAAATAATAAAAGTGACACGTATGTGTCACACCTATATGTTGCACGAGTCCCTTGTCGGCCAGTCGCAGTGTGATAGGGCACGCGCATACGGCCAAGAGAGAGGATCGTTGTAACGAATGCAATTAAAAAAGGTAATAGCTCTGTGTACGTGAAATAGATACTGCACCGCGATTGATTGCTGTTAGAAAATAATTGAATCACCGGATGAAGTGATTACCTTTGTAGTTTTTGCTGATCAATATTATGTAGGCTGCAGCTGGCGATTATATTAGAATTTTAATCGACATTTGCGGTACTCTGGAAGTCCTTTCACGTGGCTGATGCAATGATTTATTGAACGACTAGTAAGTGGGATTGAAAATCACACTTGAAGATGAAATGTCACATACTGCTGGGGATTTGAAAATTGATGTGGTGATCTATACAAAAGCGAACTTCCTTACTTGACTTTTAAATTTTAAGTAATTACCTACTCTTTAAGGATCCAGATAGGCTCCATTATAGTGCTCAATATTTTACGAAAATCCTCATAAACTATTTAACATAATCTAGGAAAATATTTGCGACGCCTTGGAAAGGTGTTCGTAGTGCGATTTTTAGGTTTAGGATTTTCGAATTTATGTCGGAATGATTTTTCAGGCACTTTTTAAATTTCCGACATTCCTTCTCCGGGTTTTTAAGGCGATTGAACGTCTATCAATGCATTTGTTAAAACTTGCCTTGAAAAAGAGATATGCGGACAAAAAAGGGCGAAAATCCGCAAAAAGGAAAATTGCTCCAATATCAAAAAAAGAATGAGTCGAAAATCGTCTAATGACTAACAATAAAAAATTGTGAAATATTTTTTAAAAACCTTTCGAAAATCACGTTAAAAAAATATAAAAATACAAACTTCACAAGAAACTTGGAAATACATATTACCACTGAAATAGGCTAAATAACTTGTCAAAAAATTATCCCAAAAAGTCAAAGATTCAAAAAATGCATCAAATATTTTCAAAATTGTCATATAAACGAGTCAAACAATTTGGTAAATATCACATACAAACGTCATATATCGCATAACAAGACGTCAATAATTATTGCCTCGGTAATACCTAGGTATTCATAAAACAAGCAAAAAGCACGTCGACAGTATCCTCAAAATAAACATCAAAGTGAGTCCAAGAGAAATCGCTCTAGAAACCGCATCAAAAACAAAAAACAAAAAAAAAAAAAAAACATGTAGGAGAGTGACCATAAAATTGTCACCAAAAAACAATTAAAATATTGCCCTAAGAAACATTTCAAAATTGTCTCATAATGTAATTAAAAAAAACACCTAAAAGCGGATTAAATATTTACAATAATAATCACGTGGGCAATGGACTTGTTAAAAAACACCAAACTAGTAGAGTAAGTTAGGGTAATATGGAATACGTGGGTAATATGGAATACCCCCGTTTCTCTGTATTTACTACACCGACATCTTTTTATTTACACTCAGAACTTAGATTTTGTACGAAATCTTGGTAATCTTGAACTCGATTTCAAATATCTGTCAAACTGACAAAAAGAAAATTAAATTTAAAAAACTGCTGCAACCAAAACTTTTCATGCTGTGATGTTTGTAAATAAAAAAAAATATTTTTAATAAGAAATTGGATATAAAAACTTGTGCTCTCCAAAGCAGTTAAATTGGACGTCCATATATTGCTTTTTGTTTAAAAGAATTATAAGTGGTATGTGACATTTTACTATTTTTCAAAAATATGCGAAAATGAGGTAATATGGAATAGCTAATGTTGGTAATATGGAATAGTATTCCATATTGCCGTCACTTTTTTTCTTTGTTATGACTAATACTAAAGCATTCAATCCAGCATGTGTTCGCACAAAAAGTGGTTCAAAACGCAATATCTTTGTAAATATTGTGAAAATACATTCATATAATTAAAAATAAATAATTAAAATAAATTAGAAAAAGGAACAATTATCGAATGTGGCTAATATGGAATATTCCATATTCAACTAAATCTCGGTAATATGGAATATTCCATATAACCCGCACATTTTGTGGAATTAAGATATCTGCATTTTTTACATAAAAATCCATAGCTCAAAATTGGTAAGTGTTAATGTTC
Source organism: Cheilosia scutellata (assembly GCA_955612985.1). Lineage (NCBI taxonomy): Eukaryota > Metazoa > Arthropoda > Insecta > Diptera > Syrphidae > Cheilosia > Cheilosia scutellata. The sequence goes on from OY015313.1 coordinate 7,243,395, forward strand.
TGCAAAGTTTGGCTTAGGTACCTGGATAGACATAGGTCATTTTAAAACGCTTATGAGAACTTTGGTCCAAAAAATGTGGGTGTAATTTCACAATAAAAAAGCAGTATTCCATATTACCCTAACTTACTCTATCCACAAATCGCCAAGAATAGCTTCAAAAGTTGAGAGAAAAAAAAAATAGAAAAATTACATAAAAAAGCCATTAATGAAAAACTGCTCTGAAAGTTATAACAAGACATTGAAAAATTACATGTTAACAACTGCGTCAAAGAATTAAAATTAAAATTAAAGAATTAAAATTAAAAATTCGTTAGGTAAATGACGTGTAGAAAAAATAAATAATAAAAAAAAAAACATTTAATATTTGGCGCAATATTCCCCTAGAACTGGGTGGTAGGAAACCAACTTCAAAATTTCCAACTAAAGAAAAGCGTTCAAAAGCGTATCCCTTGAAATGTGTTAAAAAAAACAAACCAAAATTAATCATAGAAAAACCCAAGTGCCGACGATTGCTTCGAAAGAAGATATTAAAAATAGTCACTAAATAACGTCCAGGAAATAGACTCCAAAGCTATTCGCAAAACCTGTATAAGAAATCAACTACAAAATAGCCCAATAACACGACTCAGTTGCATAGAATCGTGTCGAGAATTGGCTTGTATTGTATAGAAAGGGTTTAAATTAGTCGAATATCGTCCCCAAAAATCGCTCCAAAGTAGGTATGTATCTAGTCATAAAAATTGCCTAAAATAGGTATAGCATTGACAACTTATATAAAGTTGCGTCGGTTACAACGTCAAAAGAATGTACTTGTACAGTCTCCTATAACTTCAAAAACACATCAAGAAACATAGATATATGTAGGTATTTAGTTTCCATAATTACAAAAAAGTCAGAATTTACATGAGAACCGCATAAAAATATTGAAAAACGAATTAAAACTCATTAATAATCTTCTAAAAAAAAATATGATCAAATAAATTTAACGACTACTTCAACAAATGTGCTTAGCAAACAATATGTGAAAAACAAATCGATAACTCTTTAAAAAAAATTTGTCAAAAACGTGCCGAAAGTCGCCTAGAAAATCTTAAAAGGACGTATATCAAACCGAGTCCAAAAGTCCCAAAATAACAAGAAATAGTGAAAAAAGTGATGACAAAATATCCCACAAAAATTGCGAAAGAAGACTAAAACGACAATTGCATCGAAAAATACATCTCATAACAAACGGGACTTTCGCTATCACACATTTTCGTCACATCACGTGAATAAAATGTTTTACTGTGCATATTTTAAGAAAACGTTCAAAGAAATCGTTTACTTTGACAGAAAACTGATGATCACACACACTAATCTGACATAGCACTCATAACTGGTCGAAAACTCATGAAAAAACTGACTCAAAAACTGTCGAAAATCTAAAAATCATCTTCAAAGACTGGTTAGATCTATGCATAAAAAAAGGATCAACAATTGTTCTGAAAGTCATCATACAAATGCTTAAATTAACGCGTTAAATCTATAGAAAAAATGGGTCAAAAATCATCGCACAAAAACAAAAAAAGGCCAAAATTGTTCCGATAATTGTTCAAAATCGCGTCGCAAATGCGCCAAAAATGTACCACGAAAATTCAGTAAAAACCCACACAAAAATGGACTCAAATATTCGCCTTTAAAATAGGAGGTTATAATTATAACTTTATCATTTCCATCTTATTCCGATTATGCATCAAGTGATCAAAATGTAATCCATCTGGTGAGTATTTAGGGAACTAGGGGTCATCATTAGAAAATTAATAAAAATTATAGAAATCTTTGACAAAGTGCTGTCGCAAATGGACCACTCCCACTATTGTTGTCGGCATCATTCACCAGAATGTGCTCGTTGGAAAATCAAACTTTCTCTATAGTCTTAAATTAAAACCATGTAATCGAAGAAAGGTACCTATGGCGCTGGTATCTACCTGCATGGAATCAAAATTAATTGCATTCGCTCTTGCTAACAATAAGGTGTGCTTATGCTTGTACATAATTAAAAAAAATGTTTTATGTTTAGAACTTCATCATAACTAGGTGTATCCGCGCAGCTCATGGTTACTTGTTGCATTTTAAAATTTATTCGAATCTATAATCATGCACCTCTCGCTGCTGGTCATTCATATCTGTCAGATGAAGTAGAAAAACCCCATCTAATCGGTTGAAACACTAGACCCAGAAAGGTAGGAGACGGTTAGCCGCAGATATACAATCTAGTCGTCATGAATGCTGGGCCGGCATAGAATAGACAGCACCAATGAATCATTGTCGATGGCTGAAGCAGGCAGAGTCGCGAATGTAGTTCCATTTAAATGCGATTAACGCGTGTGCTACCGCTGCAGATGAATCAATATGTGGTGTTGGTTACACTCATGAAGAAAACAATCATTTCAAGTCAAGGGCGAACCGCAAAAAGTGTGTAGAGAAATTCTGTGGTCTATAGAGCTGGTTTGGAAGTAAAACCAGTATCCTGAAGATCTAGACATTAGAACATTTGCCTTTGCCTTTAAATCTGTATACGAAATGCAAGCGTTTGAATGGTTTTCAGTAGGTAACCAGTTCGATTAGTTTAGTGACGAATTGTAAGAATTGCGTCGGGCGACATTAAGTTGAAGGTGTAGTAAAACCTTCATTGAGGTTCGTTTCGAGTATGAATCCTGCAACCCAATTCGGCTATATCGAAACTGGCGTTTTGATGACCAGGGCTTTTTACGAAAAACTCTACTTGTAGGTCAATACTTGTAGACAAACTCAATATTTAGGGTACTGGACACCTAAGTAGATATTTTTATACCCTCCACAGGAATAAGGTATATTCACTTTGCCATTACATTATTTGTAACACCAAGAAGGAGTCACCGGAGACCCCATAAAGTGTATTCTGAATAAGGATCAAATTCTGAATCTATTTACCCACGTATCCGTCTGTCTGTCTGTTGAAAACACGATAGCGTCCAAACGACCTAGTCGAACGAAAATTTGTGATAGGACTTCTTTTTACGGTCGTAAGGTTGTTTTGGAAAATGGGCTATGTCGGTCAAGTATAGTTCTGGTATCTCCCATACAAAACTAATATTAGACTAATATAAATACTATAACTCGCATGGCAAACATTTTGCATGACTTTTATGCAGTGGAGGGTATCAAAGCATCAGCCAGGCAGATGATAAGGATAACATTTTTATACTTGTTTCAATTGCGAAGAGCTGTTCGAAATATACTCTTGTGAAGGAATTTAGGATAGTTGATGGTTATGCAATACGCTGGAACCCCAAATATTCGATTTGTCACATCTATGCTATTATGTGAACTTTTGAATTTTAACCAATGATGGTTTTAAGTGGCTGACCATAATGGCTGTCAAAATGTCAAACCAAGTAGCTGCGTTGAAATTGGGGTCTGAGCCGTATGTGGGTAACTTCACTCGTGATATTGGTAATAATAAACCCGAACATTATGAAGTACGTCCGCGTCTCACCGAACCCCACATATAGACTATGTCTGGAGAAGGACATTCACGGAATGTCCGGCTCTCTTTCGCCTCAGAAAAAATATCCTTGGAGAAGAAATCGTTACATCAGCAAATCTTGCTGAATTACCCCCAAAGAAGATACTTGTCTTCCTGAATGCCTCCGGAGTAAAAAGATGGCTCTAGAACCCTACCAGGGAAGGCACAATAGGCCCCTTTGAAGAGGCCGCAGTGCCAGGGCCTCTAATCTAAGTGCGTCCGAGATAGTTCTAGTGACCCGAATCATTTTCAAACATTGATGCGACTCCAATAATAACAAATTAATGGTCATCCGGTATATTTACCAAATTTTGAGTTCTGATTGATGTCTTTTGCCCCCGCCTCTATACACGTGCGGATGGTGGGTATCGCTATCGATTTATTAGTTTTCAGCTAAAGTACCATAGTTAGTATAGAATCCCCTGGGATTTGAATTAATTATCCAATTGTGTTTGTTCACTCTCTCAAGTTGATAGCCATTCCCACTAATACGAACACCATTCAAAGTTTTTCTCGATTCGAGCAACTTTTACCTACACTATTCGTACTTAATTTATTGCTCGAATATTTAAATTAGACTATCAACAACTTGAAAGTTAGGCCCGGCAATAAGAAACAAAAGGTTTGGCAGTTAACACATTTTAATGACAAATAATGACCGGGTGTGGTGTAGGTTAGTATAATTATGCGAGTTTTGAATCTAGGTGGCAATTTATTATTCCAAATGTCATAATTGAAGATAAATGTGTAAGCGCGTCTAATTTGTCAAGCAGATATCCCCTTGGTCGTCGTGAGATATGATCGGTGAACAGGTACCTTAATTTCTTCTATAAAAATGCTTTTACCCATCAAGATCAAATGACTATGACATTCATTCGGTTTCCTTAAATTGCAATCTTACGTCATATGATTTTTTATTAAAGAAAATCAATCTTTCTCTGAAAAGAAGGAATACATATAAATTTTATAATCTGTCTCAGCCGTCATTCATTCTTCGACGAAGAAATATGTTCAGTTCCGAAGCGACAACACAAAACGGCACCAGAGCCTATGGAACATGATATTCGAAGCTAGAACACACCATTTTGTGGTTAAGCCCAAGAAGTTGTGCATTTCCCATCCACATTGAGATGAGAAAGCTGCCGCTCAGATGGATCAGATGCTGTGCAATGAAATTCCAGAAAACAATCGAACCGGAGATTGAAGATGGTTTTAGGTTGCATTATGCAAAAGAATAATCATCTGCGCTACATGTTGAAGCCAAAGACTATGCTGTGTGGAAGTGGAATCATCTTATGAAATTGTTGTCTTCCTGGATGATGATGTAACTTTACCTCCTACGCTGGAAAAAAAACTGCAAGTGATTCTACTTGAGACATAATGTGTATTCTAATGACAGGGGACTTCTGCAAGACTGCAAAATATCTTCGCAAGCAAATACTTGATGGTGAGAAGATAGTATAAGTAGTGGTGCCACTTGAAGATATAGAGTGGCTCATTGCGCAAATGTTGACATTCTATTCCATAGCTCAATTTTACATAACCATCTTGTGAGTTAAGTAAATTTAGAGGTTAAACCTTATTTTAAAAAGAATTGCAACCAACTAATAAGAGTCTGTACCACCCGCAATCTCATGAATATGTCTTCTTACGCGATGCCACCGAAAATACGATTCTGAAGAAAGTAGACTTTCCTTTCGTCCAAGCTAGGGGGTGCGATCAAGTTATCATGAGCGCCTCGAAAGCTATATCAAAGTGGTCTGGTATGCGGTCTTCGTTTTTCACGAGAGTTATACTCTTGGATGTTTGTCAGACGTTCGCGAGAGGGTGCGCAGTAGAAAAAACCTTAAGATGATTTTGTTAGTCGCGAAAATATGTGACAGCCTTTCTGCACAAAACTCCAAAGAACGATTTGTCTTGGCTGCACAGGTGCTTTCCCGAACACGCCGCGCCGGGCTCCGCTCTAGATGATCTGCTTGTTTTACCTCACTTTGATACCTTTATCATGTGTTCTACTATCAAAGCAATATACCGTCTCAGGCGGAGTCAGACGTTCGCGAGAGGGTGCGCAGTAGAAAAAACCTTAAGATGATTTTGTTAGTCGCGAAAATATGTGACAGCCTTTCTGCACAAAACTCCAAAGAACGATTTGTCTTGGCTGCACAGGTGCTTTCCCGAACACGCCGCGCCGGGCTCCGCTCTAGATGATCTGCTTGTTTTACCTCACTTTGATACCTTTATCATGTGTTCTACTATCAAAGCAATATACCGTCTCAGGCGGAGTGGTTTTTGGTATAATCCACACTGGAATTTCGATGACCTTGCGCGACACTTATCCTATACGACCATAGTTCCATGGATATGCCGTCTGATGCATTGATACCGGAACTTCGGCTGTTGTGTAAATTTAAAGTCAAACTTCCTTGCGTACAGGATTGGGTTCAGCCTGGTGTGGGATATAGTCGTATTTTCACAGATGGCTTCAAAACTAGTCAAGGGTCTGGTGCTGGGTGTCTTCGTGGTAATCGAAAACATTAGACTTCACTATTTACTCGTTAGGCAAGCATGCATTCTTTGAAATGCGATATCCGATGAGATTGCTAAGCAATGGCTAGAAGATAATTTCTCGGGACTAGAACCTGCGCTGGGTTTTCCGGCATCCTCGGTCAGGGCTTCCATTGACGATTGGGTCTCAAACGAACACAATTGTTTATGGCAAGGCTCTACAAGATGTGGGCAGACTAAACGCATGCTTCCGAAAGTCAGTAAGAAGTCTATGCGGTATTCCTGCTGTCTCCCTGCAGAAAACTTATTGGCGTTCTTACGGAACACTTTGCTTTTGCTAAGCATCCTAGTGGCTTAAGTAATAGAGAGGGCGGCGACAATGCTTCGGTTCATTTCCTTTGTTATTGTCCTGCCCATGCTCGGATCAGGTGGCAGATTTTTGGCGCTGATGTGGTGAGTGCTGATGAAGTGCATTCTCGGCTTTCGAAGAAATTCTAGTAAAATGGGTAATACTGGATTATGCTTCCTGGTAGTACAATGAACCAGTTGCGTCTGAGTGCTCCAGTGAAGTGTTTCCTAACCCGACAAAAAGCTTGTGTATGCGCCTATGAACTCCATATATTTTGTCGCCAAACTAATTACCTATACATACATACATACTTTGAAACTGGTTTAAGTTCCAGGTCACACTCGTACCCAGAAGAGGGAATTCGCCAATGAATTTGCAAGACAAGATTTAGAAGACGGTTTCGAACCTATACGCTGTGCTTGCCAATGCCTGCGGTTAGAAGACCCATTAACGAATGGGTTACTCATGACAACAGCCGACGCACGATTGCACAACTTTGCCGGACAAGCAAAATACTTCGCACTTTTGTTAAATACTTCAATACTAGGGGCTACGCTTCTTGAACCACACGCCGCCAGGACTGGTTCTCAAAGCCTAAGCTACAAATTCATACAAAACAACAAGTCGAACAACAAGTCTAAAATTCAAAAAGCACAATTGCATCTAAATTTGAATCTTCCATCATAAAACTAACTTCGGTACCTGTCCCATTGACAATCGCTCTATATATGACGCTCTCAGCTTCTTCTGCAATACCATTCGAAATTATTATAGGCATCATTTACCAATAACAGATATGTCTTAACTTTATGTATAACACATTTTCGTTCGCCTCTAATCCACAGCTAAAGAGCTTTGCTCTTTTCTCTTCCGCGTTCATTTCTCAAAAGTCGTCATTACCATCACACCAAGCCAACTGAAGGAGCAGGTAATAACCATAATTTTGCTCTAGAAAATGTCCCACAGGTGTTTCCCCACCTCGTCGCCTCCCTAGAAGTATACAAGTGATAATTTGCGCCAAACTCCCGGACAGAATAACATCGCATGCAACCGAATTATTCAAATCATCAAACCTAAACACACACACCAACTGGTAATACCCGTCTGCTGTTTTTGTGCCGCACACCGCCACAAAACTGCTAATTGTGTTAAAAAGAAAATCCAAAGAAACTCGATAAATCCGCTGCGTTATTGAAACATGAATCCTTGCATTTTATGGACTTGAAAAGTTAGAACTCCAATGGTGACACCAAAAATGAGATTGCGCGCATCAAATGCGCTGTTAAAATGCTTACCACTGCGCCCCTTCGTAGCGCACCTCTGAAACCAACTGTGCTGACCATGAATCCAAATTGGAAGTGGTTTTTGGCAGCACAACAACAAACACTACCAACAACAACGTTCAGCATAGAGTGGTTTTGCTTTTTGGAAACAAATATGGCCGCCAGTTTTGTTTACACCGTACACACGCGCTCAACAAGTAGCACCCACACAAAACAACGTATCAAGTGTTAGCTCTGCGAACAGTGTGCATGGAAATTGTGAAAATATTATTGAAACATTCGAGATTCGAACAACAAACACAGGGTAAAATATTGAGCAATGTGAGTGTGTGCGTTGAGTATACTTCCGTGTATCTAGCAGTCTCTCGACGTGGATCGGGCTCCACATCCACTCCATACTCCTTCCCTTTTCCAGTCTGTAGTCTCCACTTTTACCTGGGCTGGCTGTTGCTGATGTGCCAAGCCAATGCCTAGCCTATAGTGGAATGGATTTGGTTTTGGATACTTGCGCTGCGATGGTGTGTTGATTTTGCTGATCTAGCAGAGAAGTCTCTGTTTGTGTTGTTTTTTCTTGGGTTTCTTTTTGTTATGCTTTTCCGTGTTGCTTTAGATTTCTTTTGTTGCTTTCTTGAGTTTTCTTTTATTTTTTCTTCTGTCTTATGCTTGGTGTTTTTTTTTTTGTGATTTTTATGCTGTCAGATGCACTTGTTGGATTTACTTTGCGTTTTCGAATGTAAAGCGGTTTGCCAGTTAACATCAGCCAAGATGGTGAACAGTCAAGATGGCAGATACCTTTTTTGAGCTATTTCGAAATACTTGGGGCTGAAGTCAGTGAGGATTTTTCAGCACTACTCAGGGTGCTGACGCTGAGACAGAGATGATGGCGGAGGAACTCTTTATGCAGCTCTCACATCCCCGAAGTGGGTTGCTGACCCCGGAATATGTCCTCTTTTCTCCAAGGAGTTCAACAAAGGACTTGACTTGGTTGGGGGTTGTGCGTCGGGGTAACTTCCCTGCCACGGAAAACCACACTTGTTACGATACGACGACAAGTCTCGGATATGGATTATCCAAATGTTAATGGCCCTAGTAAACGAATTAAGGACACCGAGCTTCGGATCTGCACATGGAACGTCCGGACTTTAAACAGGCCACGTGTGGCCAATTAGTATATACCCCGCACAAGAAAAAAGCCGATATTACAGCCATAAAGGAGGTGAGATGGGATAGGAAAAGCCCAAGAAAGGTGAAAAAACGGTGTGATCTACCACGGCGCCTGCTGTATGCAGGGTCAGCGCATATTTGTATGTGGATTTGGACTTAGACCAGAAATCTTGGTTCCATAATATAGGCCCCTAGCTGGTCACAATAGGCATCAGGGCCAAATTCAAGAATATCACGCTGATCTATACCCACGGCTTCACACTTTCACAGTAAATTCTTAAAATTATTGTTTTTCTCTCATTGTATCTTCATTTATAACTTAAAGATTACATTAGTCTATTGTAAATGATCTTGATAATTAATTAATAAATAACGAAATAACGAAAGTAAAGAAGGATGACGCAGCCAAACAAACCTTCTACAATTTAATCGAGAAGACGTACGACAAGTGGCCCAAGTACGATGTCAAGATTGTTCTCGGGGACTTTAAAACGCTCAGGAGTAGGATCGGGAAGGAGTGCATCTTCGGCTATACAGACGGAAAGCACAATCTGCAAATTTTGTATATCCGGAAACGAAATACACAAATGGGCCAGGGGATAGCGACATAAGTCCGCGCGACATATCTCCGCCGAACTAAGAACGACATATCTCCCCGCGAAGTTATGTCGCTTGAAAACGACATATGACGTTTTAAAACGACATATCTCCGCGCGGAGGTATGTCGTTCTTAGTTTGGCGGAGATATGACGTTTTCAAAACACAGAAAAGTTCATGTATTTTTATTGACTAAAAATATTATACATAACGCCTATCTCCGCGCGGAGATATGTCGATCTTAGTTAGGCGGAGATATTTCGTTTTAAATGCGACATAGCTCCGCGCGGAGATATGACGTTTTCAAAACGACATATTAACTCCGCCAGAAAAAAAGTGACATAATTCCGCTCGAAAAATGTACTGGGCGGAGATATGTCGCTATGCCATGGGCCAGGCGTTGCGGTATAGATGCTCGGTACGGCAAACTTCTAGTGTCTTGGATGTCCGAACGTTCCGAGCAGTCATTCGGACCCACTACCTGGTAGTTGCCAAAGTACGGTTGAGGCTGTGGTCCACCGCGGACTGTGAGGGTCATCATGTAAAGTAAGAATACGAGACTTTCAGAAACTATACTCGCATTCTCCTCTTAAATGTATCTACAAACTTTCAATTTATCATTTTTACTTAATTAACGTTTTTAAACACATTTTCCACTTGTTTACAAAGTACAGCTAAACAGTACACCTGTATCAACATCATACAAGTGCCAGTCCCAGTGCCTCCAACTGCTTTCGAACGCACCAACGATCGTTTCATTTTACCTCATCCGCTGTTTGCCTGCTTCCATTTCATCGTTTCTTCTTTCCAGCAGATAAACAGAAACATAGCAAGCATAGTATATTGAGTTTGACGCTTGCCTGTTGATATTTTGAACGACAGTTCGCTGTAACGTAAGCAAGCGATCGCACACATGTAATTTCTTCACGTAGCCGGGTCTACAATCGAACGAAACCGAAACTATTATCGGACGGATAGGCGAAAAACGCTCGTAGATAGTTCAAGATACTTTTTTTTTTTTTTGAATGTTTACATCGGAGTAGTTTTCAGTGTTTTCATAGATAGTTTTTTCTTTTTGTCTTCGCTGTGTGTTCCCAATTGACACGCAACGTCAGACTTTCTACCGAACTCTACTATCGATCCGATCGGATTGCGAAAGACGATCGACGACGACGACGACAAACCACTTGATTGAGCATTAATCGAGGTTATTTTGGCCAACAAATTCAAAGAGAAAGCGCGACTTTGTTTCTACGATCCTATTAGATCCTATACGAGTATTAGAATTAGTTGGATGTGAATTTTCCTAGACGTGATCTTGTGTAAAACAAAAGATACAAAGTGTTATCAGCAGAAAAAGTGGGTGTAGATACAATATATAAAAAAATATTGACGAGTATCTACTAGTGCTATGTTTATACTGTTTGGTGTACAAATTTGAATCTAGATACCTAAAATAACCACAAAAACGGATTACGCCATTACGAAAGCTGACTCAACAACAACAAAAGGATTAACGCTATAGAGCCAAAAAAAGCCAACCAAACAATTAAGCATTGTTCTTGATTTTTGCTTGCATCGTTCATAGGTGAGTCCAACATTCGAATCAGAATCAACCTTTGTAGTCTCTGCTGTCAGCAGAATGGTAGCCAATTATTATTTTTGGCATAAGCATAAGGGGAACTACAGACACCGAGAGGGAATGATGAATATCAGCGGCTTTCTTCGAAGACCGCGAATTGCGTTCCATGCCCCCGTTTACGCAAGCGTACATGAACATGAACATGATTATGAGGTTTTTTCTTTCCTTGGTATATAGCTTAGCCCGTGAGAGGGTAAAGCTAAATTGTTTTATAGCCGGCTGATGAAATTAAGAGGTAGGTAGATACGCATTACTTAATACGGTATACGTACTGAGTGTTGCACTTTGTGCCAATCTTTTGTATATACTCGTACGATTCCTGGAATGCTGAGGTTTCAGATTTCAAGTATGTTTTCGTTGTAAATGGGAGACTGTATAATGTACGACGTACGTATACGTATTGTTATTGTTGACAAAATCGATTTGTTTCGTTGAAATATGAAACCTTTACCAAAGTAAACAATTAAGGGTAACTGGGGTTGGTGTATAGGAATATTGTGTCCACTTTTATACGTTATGCAACACATGTGTGTCGAAAGTGGTAAATGAATGTGTCATCGGATTATTTTTTGTTTATTTTTTTAAACACGTAAACCGAGACAATGCGACACAAACGAAAAAATGGATCATTTACTTAAGTGGCTGTCAAGTCAAGAGACTTGAGTTCGTTTTGTGTTTTGGTGGCTAATTGCAGTGTTTTAGGATTTCATTGACAAATTCCGCTTTAAATTTGATATATGGGAAGGTGTATTCACTTTCAGTATAATCAGTACTGTGCTTTGGATGTATTTATAGCACCTACACATAAGTTGAGGAATTTCTTACATAAAGAGCTCCGGAGAAATATTGGCCAGTAGGTACCTAACGACATCGTTTCTATTTTCACTCAAACCTCTTGATGCCTCCCACAAATCTACTTCCCATGCATTAGTTGGTTGAAGTGATTTATTGTTTCTGTTTCTTTAGCTTGGATCACTAATTTCTACAAGGAAAAGTCAAATTGACATTGCATAGAAGACTAGTCTTCTGTTTCTTCTTTCTTAGGGGACTGTACAGTGTACAGTTCGGGGTGAACCGAGGCCTCAGTGGTAGTATCTAGTAGTATGTCTTTGATGAACTTCCTGCTTGACCAACAAGTAATACTATCAGGGTAGCTCTATTAATGCTGTTCGTCGGTACCTAAGTATATGACCATATCTATCCCTCCAAGTTGCTTATAGTCTGACACTAGTAGCTGCACTTAACCATGTTATAGAGCCATTTGAGTTGTATGAAAAGTGCACCTAAAGCCCTGATTGACTATCTGAGAGGACATGTAGGTATTCTGCCGCTCTTAATACCTACCTACATATTTTAGGTTATTTCGCCATTGAGGCATAAGACTTTCACATTAATATCGAGAATGTGGTGTTTTATTCGCTTATTGCCAATAATAAATATTTGTTATTCACGAAGCCATTTAAGTAACTACACTCAGAGGAAAAACGAGCTAAAATCAAGAATATCAGTGTCAGATCAAGCTCGTTCGTTGACGAAAGTATGGTAATCTCGGAAAATCTTATTTCAAGTACGAAAATCTTATTTTGAGCTCGTTTTTTCAAGACCAAAAAATCTTACTTCAATCCTGTTTCGGGATTGATTTAAGCTCGAAAATTCTTAAAACAAGACCAAAAAATCTTACTTCAATCCTGTTTCGGGAATGATTTAAGAATGTGGTTCTTACATTATGCGATGTCTGAAAAAAATGTATTTTGGGTATTCAGGATGTTTCGGGATTGATTTAAGAATGTGGTTCTTACATTATGCGATGTCTGAAAAAAATGCATTTTGGGTATTCAAGATCTAAACATAAGATCTGGATTACCTACCATCTTATAATATATCATCACATCATTCATTCACATTTCACATCAGTAGATATCATAGGTTAGGGTGTCCATATTCCATATTTGAAAAAAGAGGACATAATTTACAATCAACAAACACCACCCCCTCCCCCCCTGCCGTACGGGTTTCGTTAGATAAAAAATATTTTTAGAGCTGGAAACACTTGTAAAACTGTTTTAATAGTAGGGTAAAATGAGAACCACCTAGTAGGTAGTGCAATGCCGGAGCAAGTCCTTAAATTCAATCGCAATACAACATTTTTTTTAAACCTTCAGTTCTTACTGTATAGTGTAGGTTCCCAATCTTTTTCTTACTGCGGCTTTCACTAAAGGGTTTTTCAATAAGGACAGTTCGACGTTGAAATATCGTCGTCTCATATTTATGGCAATTTTGCTTGTTCACATACCCACATTCATCTAAAAATGCGTCTAGTCGCTAAAGATGATTTTTTGGCCAAAATTGAGGTCCTCTTCCAAACGCTCCGAAGCCAAGTCAGCGAACAAAAGGCTTTGTCTATGTTCATTAAGTTTAAGTTCCTGGATTAGTTGGATCTTGTACAGGCGTAAGCCCAAGTCCCGATGCAAAATTCGCCAAGTTGGAATCTGCGAAAGGCTGATATCTTATGCACGTGGATGAATTGACTGACTCGGGTTCTCCTGTACATTCTCACTCATGGACCACGGCAATGCTCCCGACGAATCTGGCTGGCAAAGACCCGTGCTAATTGAAAAACCCTTATTTATTTTTGAGTGCCAGGCAAATATATGAGTGCCAGCTATGAAGCAAGTCTTACTGGAAATGCGGGAAACACAAACGCGCTTAATCTTTGCCTATTGGATTGACCCAGGGCGTCGCGACGCACGTTAGGGAACCTCCGGTGTAGGTATATAGTATAGAAAAGAGAATACATATTTTTATTACAATAATTTCGTTATCAATTGAAAATGATTCAAATCCGTTTTTAGCTGTGTTTGATATGATATGGAAAGGACAATCAATTCCAATTAAGTCTTTTCCGATAGGTACTGGACTTAAGTTTATAAAAAAACGTTGTTCAAGCCTGCTCTTTTTACACTTTTTACATTGTTTATATTGAAATTGAAGGTATTAAAAAAGAGAACAAAAAGAGGACACAATAAATAAAGAGGACAAAAAAAGAACCAAGCGAAAAAAGAAAGTGTGAAATAGATCGCGGACAAAAAAGAGGACATGTCCTCTTAAAAAGAGATGTTCTGGAAACCATATCATAGGTAATAATATTAAATTTTCAATGTTGCCTTATGAGAATTCACTCAGTAAGTGAGTGTGAATTTTAGGAACGAATAGAAATCAAAATAAAGTACATGCGCATGCAGTTTAAGTATTTTTGCGCTTGTTTCAATCATGAACAAGCTTGAAATAAGATTGTTTCGGCTTATTTCAAGAACAAAATAACTAACTCAAGAGCTCATTTGTGTTTCAATGTCCTCTTTTAAGATTGTTTCGGCTTATTTCAAGAACAATTAGTGTCATATTAAGATTTAGCACGTAAGAATGAAAAAATCTAAAATCAAGCTTGAGCATACTTGATTTCAGCTTGCGATTTTGCTCTGAGTGTACTCAATATTGTTAGCATTAAGTTATATTTAGATTGAAATAAAGTTTGAAAAAAAAAAAAAAAAAAAAAAAAAAATTTCAAGATGCCAGCTCCATTTCCAGATTCTGTTTTCGGTCTTTCGGTGAAGCGGAATTCTAGAGTCCATTGCCGGTTTGGTTCAGTTTATAAGGTCCAATATATCTACTTCAAATAATCTCCAAGAACAGTAGGTACCTACTTCCAAACCAGGATATAGTACAAAACATATATTTTTCCGATGCCTATATAAGGAAGAGAGCAATCTTGACATCGTACTTCGGGAACTTGTCATAAATACTTTTTCTCGGGAAGATATCGTAGAAATGCCTCTTTTGCATCACCATTCTCATTTGTGAGGGCGTGCGAGCACAAATTAGCGTAGTGCTTTAAAATTTAGTCCCAATGCAGATAATTACTTTAAATTACGGCGAAGCCTAAGTCTTCTTTTACTTATTACAACTCCGCGTCCAAATAGAAGCTGACCTTGCTCCTTTTAGTACTTGTCATACTAAATAATCCTTCATCCTTCTTGTCCGCTTCTATTCCATATCACTTACATAATATCGCCTTTTAATCTATCCAGACTTTCCACCAATAGTTCGGTTGATGGCGGCCTGTTTAAGGTCCGGACATGGGATATCCCAAATGCAATTTCGAAGATAGTTGTCCTTTAGGTATTTCCTTTGATGACAGTTACACTTACAGTTGAGAACAGTCAGAGATTTTGGGACCTAATATATGTAGGTGTAGGATAATATGACATAGTTATCTGCAACTTCAAAGAGATACCAAGATTACACAGGCCTCCTTTATTCTTTGAAGAAGAAAATGGTTGGCAATCGAGGTATCTTCACCGCCTACCGAATATCGATATTCGGGTTGCTTTGCATTATCTTTTCCTTCGCTGTAGCTAATTGTCGTCATTTGCTTTGACTGAGTATAATTTGTCTTTTCTAAGGATCATATACTCATACCATATTTGAGTTGAACGACCACTTCGCTCTGAAGTCTTCACGATACAACGACGTGTTATAATTCAGAAACTAACTTTATTAGGTACCTTCGCGAACGTTTGAACCGTTCGGACTCGGCAGAAAATTGTAGGTCCCTTCAATTCGTTCCAACAAATAAAAAAAAAAACTCACACAAACGAATGGTTGTAAGAAGCTAGGCATAGGGACCTGTTGCGCCTTCTATGTATTTATTTTTTCAATTAACTTTATTACCTCCTGAAATTGCTGCCTCGCATAATGCAGTCATAAACACGTATAGCTCTACAATTTCACGACCATAGTTGCTAGAGGCACTCCGCTAAGCCTTTTCTGGAAATTATACAAATCCGTTCTGAAGAATCTCATTTTCTTGTATCACTCATTAATGTCATATTCAGCCCCAACTATTCGAGCAAAGTGTTACAAAGCACATAAAATCCAATCAACTCAATAAAACTATTAAATATGGGTTGAGACGCGAATGTCTTTCCCCCTACAATAAAAAAAAAAATATCTTATTTCATGCCATGAAAGGAAGTCTATCCACGCCACACAATTATAGTCAAATTCCATTAAAATATTTTTTACGATCGATTTTATTTCATCGAACTTGTAAATTATGAAAAATCACATAAAAGAGCCGTGAATACTTATGCGTATGACATGGCTATCAATTTATTAAGAAACAAATTTCATAGAAATCTGAAGATACACCTAACCTACAAGTCGACGCACAAAACAAAAAACACTCTTCATGGTGAATATTTTCAGCACACAAAAGATTGTAAAGATGCCCCAAGCCCATAAAATATGCGTGTGTTTGTGAAAATCGTAAAAATACGCACATACAACTAATACCTACTGCCGGAGGTCACACAAAATGGCGAAAATTAATAAAATTCCATAGCCCAACTGTGTATATGCGAAAATTATTTGCGACACCTCCGCGATGCTATACGTCCCAAATAATACCGAAAGTGAGCAAGGTTCGTGACTTTGAAACGTCAGCCAAGCATGCCTTAATACGTGACTTCAAGTCGAAACATAGAAAATACTAAAACACCCATTTAAGTGCCAAGACAGTCAACCTAACACGTAACATTTACGCCAATTCCGTCTGCTTAATTACTCTACGCGTTTTTTGCGGGACAAAGCAGACATTAAACGATACCCGCTACCACTTCCCTTGTGCGCAGGGAAACAACAATTAAAAGGTAAATTTTTGTGTGCTTCAAGTCGCACTTCTACCTTGAAAGACACGTAGATACCAAATATTTACACAGCACCCAAGATAATTGCTCAATTAGCCGGAGTGTAGACCTACCTTTCGAAATAAATCGACATTAGATACACAGATAAGAGATAGATACACAAATCGGGGGACGTCAGCCAATCGCTATCACTTCACTGCCTCTCATTGTGTAATCAATAGAAATTCTTTTAGCATGTCCATGAGACCATATTATAGGGACTTTAAGTAAGAAGATACTTTGTTCCCTTGATTCCGAGAAACGTAAAATATTAGACCAATTCACGCGATACATAAGTGGCCATCAATCAGTGCCGAGTATTGTAATGGAATTTGAAATATTTTCCCCAGAAAGAAACGGCGACAGGTAGCTGAAGATACGTTGCATACCCACAAAAGATATTTATCTAAGAGAGTGGCTGAACGTATGATATTCTATATCTCTCCAGAGAGATCTGCATTCTAAGAAGAAATATGTCATCATAATTATTCTGCTAATCAATCAGCTCTGGGAATAGCTATAGAAAAAAATAAACGTCAAGTGCGCATGAGAGTCTATCCCATGTAACATGACAAGCCCACACAGACGCTGCTGGCGGTTATCTTTGGCGATCTTGTAACCTTGTTCGTGGTAAATCTGGGACGCACTTAACTAAACAGAACACACACCTTGTTAGTAGGTTTCAGGGGTTAATTGGGCGCTGAGAATACTTTCTTCTTCACCGAGGTCATTCTATATTGTTTGTTCACCCTCCCGAGGGTCAATTCGGGTTAAAGATGAAAGTGACTGGGCTACTTGCCGGTGATTCGCCGCCACGCATTGGTCTCTATATAGATAGAAACAAAAATCAAAAAAGTTTCTTGATCGCATCCAAAAATAGTGAAAATTTCGACAAAAACCGCTCACTAAATGCGTGAATCATAATTTTACCAATTTCATGTTTTCTGACGCGCGTCCTAAAAATAAAAATGTTGGTGCAAGTGCTTAGTGCATATAATGTCGGATAATATTGAGTAAATCCCCGAGCACACGTGCTCCACTTGATAAACATTTTTTTCTTCGTTCGCTTTAGATACTTTTATAGTTGTTTGGGTTTCGAGTGTATGTATCGGCCTGAATGTTCGATTACGAAGTGTGGCATAATTATGTGAAGCAACACAGAACATGTGTGCAACGCATTCTGAGGAATCGGCCGAACTCGTGCCAGGAGCGTTTTGTAATGCGAAAGCCAAGTTGGAGGGATTCGAGTTGAAGTTGTTTATACTCGATGTCTAGCTGGGTGTGCATCTAAATACTTGAACTTTGGGGTGGCAAGTTAGCACTATGATTGACGACGATCACTGCTGCGCTGCGGAAATTATGCATCCTATGTAGATCTGCCGGAAGATTGACAGATTGTGTTTTGGAAACGATGCGTAAATTGTCACAACATGACAATATTTAGATAGACAGTCGTGTGGGTCAAAGATATACCTACTATATGAATGTGAGCTGATTTTTTTTGTTATTTTCTTTACGAAAATAGAAACAAGGATACCTACTTGGGACATGGATAATCGTTGATGTAGGTATTTAGGATAGGAAACACTGCTAACAAACTAAATAATAAAAAAAACTCTCTGACGAGTGAACTAAATGAACTATCTATCTCGAAACCGGTCAATATTTTAGTTTAGTCGTTCAGTAGTTTAGTCTTCGAAACAAGAACATTACAAAAATGTCTTACTTAGTGGTGTTGGGACAACAGGGAGAGCAGGCACGACACGCCATTCCAAGCGTCGCCTGAACTACACTGAATTAACTAGACGAACGCCACTAGTATAGTACTAGTAGTAAAGAAGAAGTTTTGTAAACCTGAACACAGCTTCTAAAGAAGCTATAGGTTGTAAATAATACACAAGGGATTGTACGCAGGCGAAAGAGGTCCTCGAGAAATTTGATACCTCTGATGGCTAGTACTCAACATTTGTTAGCTATGGTCAAACGCACGTAACTTTAAAGGTCCTAATCTGATCAGGAAAACAGTTACGGTCTCACCAGATGCCTGCTTGTCCCTAATAAAAAGTCTATAAATGTCGTTGCCGAATTCGGATTGGTGTTTGGGTCTATTTCGTTTCGGAAAGCAATGGTTTTGGTTTCCATAAAGGTTGGTTTTTAATCGGGCATCTTAGTGGCCCGTTATTAAACCAATAAGAACCCTTAATTCTTTTTTGTTTTCTGAGTGCAAGTAACCTGGGCTTATATGAATCTCTTAGACTGTGTCTGACCTTTGGTTTCTGCCCAACATTCAGCAAGGTTAGTATCTTTAAATTTCCTGATTTTTAAGTGCACGACTCTCTGCTCACACTAGTCCGAATCAATCACAAGCAATCCGAATCAACGCAAATCTTTTTCTTGGTCTCCATGTCTTCCCAGTACATAGTCGAATCAAAACGTCAGAAATCGCACTATTTTCTTTAACTTTCAATTAAAAGTTTCACATCCATGGTCCAATTGTTCATTCACAACTGATGGACGGAAGAATATTCTGGCATTCTGAATCGGGCGAATTGAACCAGAATCAGTTGGTATGAATGGCATTATTTGGTTGACTGTGATTGATTTGTTTAGTGTGAAGGAACCCTAAGGTACCCCAAAGAAGCGTGCAGGACCGATGAACAGGAAAACATAATTTGTGCACATTATGAGAGTCCTAATTCTCTGTTGTATCTAACATACAGATATCAACTAATTCAGTAAAAAAGATTTATTGCTTGACTAGAAAAGAGGCAAATTCAATGAACTTTAGGTTAGGATAGGTGTACGGGTACTGTGCCACATTTAGATGCTTCTGGACCCATTGTGATGCCCTTTTATGGTGGTTAACCATTAAAGGGCGTGGGCGCAGTAGCGCAGTGGTTAGTATGCTGGACTACTGTGCGAGGGATCCCAGGTTCGATTCCCGGAAAAACACAAATTACATCTTAAGGTTTTTTCTACTGCGCCACCTCTCGCGAACGTCTGACAAACATCCGAGAGTGTGTCTGTCCTGAAAAAGCTTCTCAATTCAGCCGTTCGGACTCGGCATAAAATTGTAGGTCCCTAACATTCGCCCCAAAAATAGAAAGATCGGATCAGAAAGTTATTGTAAGTCATGGAAGTAAAGACTTCCGAGTATTCTGTTACTCAAGTGACAGAGACTGGGGCAGTGACGGGTGTCCTCATGGACCTCTTCGTCTGCGCAGCCTCTACATATATCGTCATCATTGAGATTTAGTTTCATTGTATGGTTTCTTAGGAAGACCCATTAGAGCCCCTACTGCCTTAGATAGCGATGACTTATTAAGCTGTAGAAGTAGAAGAAGAAGTCAGAATATGACAGTTGTCCGGCCTTTGTCATATTTTGACCAAAGCTTTCATGATATTCACAGATCGTTATAGTTCTTTCCACCTGTTGTTGGTTTTCATACGAAACTTATTCTCCAAAAAAAAGTTCTCTGAGACATTATGCGTTAACACGCCAATAGTATAATATTGTCACACTAAAAATTCGTTAGCACACTTTTATAATAACTTAACACCACGTTAGCATTAATTTTGACAAAACGAGCCAAAGAACTGCTACACCGCCCACTGATCCATCCGTATCTTCTGTTCCATCTGTATCTTTACCTATTTCAAAACTCCTACCTAACCGTCTTACCAAATCTATGCTAATCAGTGCTTACTTAGGTGGACTAAGGAACCTGTAATATCCAATATTCCATTATGAATAAATTTCCAAAAAGATAGCTCCACTAAATCATTGAGTAATAAACAAATTAAAATAACATCCAACACGTGGATAGAAATTCGATATATTCGATATAGGTATCTTTTGCACGCAAAAAATCGTACGCGGGAGTGTCGTCGTCGGATAGACATTATAGACAAGCCCATGGCGTTGTTTTGGAATTTTTATGAATTATGAATGCAAATTAATAGCGCAGTTGGAGCTTTGGGGTTGGCTTGTGTTACTCAGAGCTGTCGAGATAATCTCAGTTTAACTACCTTGTGACAGTAAAATGACGTGTGAAGGTATGCTTGCCTATATCGCTGCAATGGAGCCGCATGGAAAACAATTAATTTGAAAGTGAGTTGTTTTAGTGGAATATTTTTTTTTGGTCTCCATGAAGTTGTTTCATAGTCGGCCATTGTTGTGGTGAAAATATAATAAACAGAAATGAAAGTGCAAAATGAAGACACTTATGACAGTCACAGACGTTCGCAATTAGACAATGGAAAGTGGATGTATGTGTTGTGTGGTCTCAAAAAAACCCACGTACAAAAATGTTTGACAAAAATGCCTTTGTCTTGCTCTTTATGAGTAAACAAATTTATGCAATTTTTTTGTTTCTTTAAAGACAATGTAAGTGCCAAACATTTCTTAAATGACTTAATAGGGTAGCCAATGGCAGGTAATAATAAACCCATTACAATGTAAACAGTAGAAGATACGTTTCAAACAGCGAGTTGCTTCATCAGTTTGGAGTAGGTACCTAAAATGACTGTATGTACTTTTGTGTTAAGCCCTTGAAACGTATTGAGAGTTTTTTTAATTGGTGTAAACCATGGCTCATAGCTATAAAATTACACTTTAGAGCTAAGTGACACCTCTTTGCTGATTTAGGTATAAAGTTTGCGCAGTCTTTTGGGTTTACCACCGATTCATCTGATCGAGCAACAATCGATTGTATGGAGGGTCATACAAATTTATTGGAAAAACGCCACTGAATTGATTTGAGAAATAATTTCGCTCAGTTTGGAGGACTATAAAAGCTCAAGGTAATGTAAATGTATTGTCTATCAAGTGAGCCAGGGGCTATGGCAAATAAAATTACTCATTTGATGCCCAAGGTAACATTTTATGGAAATAATCCTAAAATCTGGGGGATTACACAATTACCCACTTGGACAAAATGACAAAGGCGAAGCATTAGGTATTTTTGTTTTAAATACCATTTCGTTTGACAGCGATTTTTTATTTAATTCATTAACTGGATCTCTACTCTCTATGTTGGCTTTAAGATCCTTCGTTAGCGTTGCCATAAGTGCATATTTGTCTGTGTTTTGCAGATTTTTACCCCAGCCGCAGACTTTTAAAATCCTAACCTTTCAAAATTTGATTTTTTGATAGCTATATATGAATCCAGATTTTTTTAATAGAAATCTGAATTGCAGATTTTTTTCTGCATGATTGCAGATTTGTCAAAATATTTTCATGGCAACACTGCTCGTACTATAAGTATGATTTTTGAACTTTTCCGTATAGGTAATAGTAATAGAAAAATATTGTTTTCGTACAAAATTTTGAACTCGAGATGTTAATTATTTCTGACATTACGATGATAGGGGAGTAGTTCTTAAAAGTGTGCCTCGCAATTCTGTGTATCTGCTCCAGAGGTCTATAGTCTGAACTGCTGGACAGATGTGATTCAAAAGTCGTATTTAGAGTTTGTACGGGCGCTTACAGGAACTTTCTATTTTGTCACAAGGATACACTCTAATTGAGTTCAAATTCGACTAGCTACTTATGACTTATCGTAGACAGTAAATTGAGATGTAAACCCAAAATACTGAACGAGTTAGGAGATCCACAAGGGCTCTGTGATGCTCTAAAAGCGTTCTTGGAAAATCATATTCTATATTATACATATGTCTGATGTATATTCATACTTACATATGGAGTGAACGTCTGGTAGACCAGCACTTCTAAATAAACTAGAATCCATCTCAAAAAACACTGAATAAACCGTCCCCCAGCTCCAATCTTCTTCTCATACCTATATGAAAAAAACCGGCCAAATGCGAGTGTCACTCGCGCACCGACGGTACCGTACTTGGCCAGAGTTGGTGTCTTGAGAACGTTAGTGCGTCGGTTCTTCTTGGAGTTTTCAAACAGTTTTTTGTATGAAGGAAAATATTTTTTCATCAAATTACTAATTCATTCATACCATGCATCGCTGGTATCATTGGTATTTGTCGTTTTACTAGGGGTTAAGTTAAACTATACCTGTTGTTGTGTGCAAATTTCAGCCTTCTACGTCAATTAGTTTTAGAGATAGACCTATAGGTACAAAATTGGCTTAGTATGGGTTCGAATAGACATCGTAGCAAAAGCCATAAGGTTCCGATTTGTCCCTATTGAAGCGGAATCTTAAAAATGAAAATAACGACTCACTGATTCATCAACGCCCAGCCCAAACCCTTTTGTTCTAGAAAGCTGAAATTGCACAGAGGTTCCCTTTATTATGTACTGGACCCGGCAAACGTTGTTTTGCCTGCTCTTACATTTTCATTTCATTTTTATTTAACCGATGTGTCCAGACTGATTCTGTACTCCGTGTGCTTCGATCGATATTTCCTCGGACGTGTGCCCACGAATTGTATTGTCTAGACAAATTTTTTCCCATGACTGTCGAAGAATAACGTTTGAAATGTATTTTTTTGTTATGAGAGTGTGTCCAGTCCCGCCAGGTTTTGTAAAATTCTTCAATCAGGCAATGTTCAGATATCGTGATTTAAATAACTTTGTTGTAAGGGTGGTGCCATGGCCCGTTTTCCAATCTCACCCACTTTAGCTCCCATGGGTGTCCAGAAATAGGATTTAAAATGTATATTTTTTTATACGCTCCTTTGTCCAATTTTGATCAAACTTTCACAGAAACACCTTTTTCTTTCTTCTTCTTCTTCTTCTTCCTCTTCTTCTTCTTCTTCTTCTTCTTCTTCTTCTTCTTCTTCTTCTTCTTCTTCTTCTTCTTCTTCTTCTTCTTCTTCTTCTTCTTCTTCTTCTTCTTCTTCTTCTATCTTCTTAGATAATAATGTTCTTTCGTAAAATGCGAAAAATGAGAAAAATTGATTTTCTGGAATTTTCTTTCTGCGTAAACCTGAAATACATCAATACGAACAAAACAAAACAAAAAGAATCATGAAAATCGGCGGTGCCACGCCCTTTTGTCCAATTTTGACCAATCTTACAGCAACACTCCTAAGCCAATACCTAAAATTGTCTGTAAGTTTCAACTCAATCGATTCGGCGGTTTTCAAGATATTTTTTGTTTAGGAGGTGCGACGCCCCTTTGTCCAATTTTGACCAATCTTCACAAGAATACTCCTGGCCGATACCTAAGATTGTATGTAAATTTGAACTCGATCGATTCAGTGGTTTTCGAGATATAAGATTTTGAATGTTATGGGAGGTAACACGCCCCTATGTCCAATTTCTCACTTTTTAAACCTTCTCTGGACTTCCACAAATAATTCAAGACCAAAATTAGCCAAATCGGTCCAGCCGTTCTCGAGTTTTAGTGAGACTAACGAACAGCAATTCATTTTTATATATATAGAATATATACAAGGAATAAGAAAGGATATTTCGAAATTCAGTTTTGTATGCGAAAATGTACCCTATATAAGAAATGAAGACATAATAAATCTCTCCGATTTTGGAAATTCAACCTCTTAAAGAGGTAAAAGGGGGGTCAAAGTTGTATAGGAAAATTTGTATTTTTCATCTGATTGACTTTAAACTCGATTTGTGTACTCTATATACGAAATAAAGGAAATCAATTCGATTTTGAAAGTTTTGCTCGGGACCCGAGTTATTGGCGATGACCCCTTTTAAGGGGGACCTTTTCATAACTCAGCAACCTTTGGTCGTATCAATTTGAGACTTTGTAGTGCGTCTCAACCTCTGTCGCCGTTTAATATGATTATCGCTTCATCCAATTCTACGGAACGTACTCCAAAGATATTCAAACGGGATTTCACCGATAGATAAAAGCCAAAACAATAAATATATCGCAATACGAAATGATGGACAATAGGCACTACGCCAAAAATGATTGCCTTTGATGTACGTAGAGTAGACAACACTGGTTCTGTCAGAAAAATATACGAGAATCGATTCATTTATGTACTTGCAATACCTCACAAGTCACAACTAGCGGTACATCACAAAGCACCAACACTGATGGGTTCCCATTATTGTCTCTTCAATTTCAGTCACACTATAAAGGAAAGGAACTGTTCGAAAACATAATTTAGACAATTATAAGAAATGTTACCGCACTAACGCATGACAAAACCGTCTCTCAAACTTCTATTTTAAAATGATGGCCAATCAAATAATGCACCGACTGAGCAAGAATAAAAATCTAATCTGTAATCCGCTACCGTATTTGTCAATTTCTTTTTTCAATATACAGCTCGTGGCATGAATTCTTAATTAGAAAAAAAAAAATCAAATCCTTCATTTAAGTTATAAGGGAATTTTTAATTTTCTATCTATTGTAAACAATATTGTCTATCTGTCATTATTCGCCCATCAACCAGATTGTCTGTCTGAATACCAATGAGCTGGATAGTCCACCGTCGCAAAGTCAGCTCAGCATATTTTATAGTTCAACATACACAATAGATAATATTTCTCAGATAGAAATCGAAAGAAATCTACATAGATTAGATACACGGATATACGTATATGTAGGAGGCACATATATGTATGCTTTCATTTGATAATACGGGATTGGAATAAAATACAAACAAAATTATTCAGACGACTAATGGAGTAGGGCAGCTGGCAGCCTATAGAAAACAGATCCACTCAGGTCAGATGATTAACATTTTAATTTTCCAGTTGGTTAGGCAAAGTAAAGTAGTTTTTGGATTTAAAAATAAAATCAAAACCAATTTGGAGATTTTTTCAATTTCGATTCATCAATAAAAAGAGTCAAAGGGGCTTTAGTGTTTCACATTTGTGTCTTTTGTTGTTTTTTTAAATACCTCCATCCAAATACTTCTTATATATTGCTCAGAGTATCTACGCCTAATTGCGCGTGCTTTCAGGTAAAACAAACATGATACTCGATTTAGAAGCAAGACCAACTTTAATTCTAATCCTCACGCATTATTCACATCCACAATAAATTATCCAAAATCTATTTTACAGTCTAATATAGATGAGGACTATTATTGAGGAAATCAGCCACACGCCGACTTATAATCCATCGACCCCCACCGATTTTCCAATCTTCAAGCGGAGCACTTTAAATTGGCCTAATTACTGCACTCGCAAACGGTCCACTTTGCGTCTTCCGTTTTCTACAATTGTCGGTAGATAGGTACCGATCTGTGAAGTGGATAAAATTCGCGTGCGTATGAAAGTATGAAATGATGCGTGTCCCACACGGTAGCATATATTTTTTTATTTTTGTATGGAGAGCAATTTCAGAGGAATTTTAATTACAACCTCACCAATTGAGGATGGAGATTCACACGAGCCGATTCCCATGTGGTCGTAGCAATTTGCAATGAAAAGTACTGCACATATTATGCACTCGTACGAGTAGGTTAGGCTAGATATCCGAGGGTGTGGTTCCTTTGTGGATTATTCTAACAAAACAGGTGAGTTACAATGCTATCGATATCGTATCGATGTATATTTGTATATCGACAATTTCTGTGTCCCATACATTTGTGAGTTAAAATGTTTATGGCGAGACTTGCCTTGATATGCTTTGATTTTTTCGCAAACGACTATAAGAAATGGGATGATAAGGGAATATATACAGTGACGGCAAAAACATTCCGGATTTTTTCTATAATGTTTTCCTTATATTAGGTATATTGTAAAGGTATTATATTTTAAAGGTAACTATAAAGGTTTCTAATGGAATTCTTCAAATTATTAATTGTATTAAGTTAAAGGATTTCTCCTTGATGTTAAGAAAAATATTACATATATCAAGAAAAAATCCGGAATGTTTTTGCCGTCACTGTATAAGACGACAAACATTGAGTCACCGGAATTCTGGCGCAGTTGTGTGGAAAATTAATTTTTAAATCAATTACCACACCTGTTAAAATATTATATTTTTCTTATTTACATTATAATGAGATAAGAGTACTACATACATTCGTAAACGATATGTATCCATACATAGATCGGTCTTTTGGTATACTCTCGCGCGAAGGGACATTACTACGACTTGTCAATAGTGTTTCAAATTAGATTGGAACACATTTTGTGCAAAGGCTGTCAAGGATAGAAGAAAATAAATAATAACTTAACTACATATATTTTTTGAATCAGTTTTAATATGTTTCTAACCATTAGCAAAACAGTACCTACTATAATCTGTCTAAGCCTAAGGCATGGTCAATATACAACATGTTAGAGCACATAACATAACTGGGATCATGACGTTAACTAGAACGACTAAAATCTAGAATGGTCAAGATCTCGAAAATGAATTTGATAAATCTCGAATGCAAAAATCTCGAATGGGTCAAAATCTAGAAAGTACAAAAATCTTGAAAGACTCTATCTCGAAAAAAATCTCGAAAACAAAAAGTAAATTCGAGATTTTTTCTTTGCACCCATCCCATAGCCAGACAGTAAACCTAAGCAGGGGGGTTGCAGGGGGGCAGCATGTCCCCCCATACGCATCGAGATTTTTTTTCGAGATTTTTGTCATTCGAGATTATGCTGTCTAGATTTTTTTTTTCGAGATTTTTTAAATTCGAGTTTTTTACATTCGAGATTTTTGCTTTCGAAATTTTTTTTTTCGACATATCGGGGTAGACCCAACATAACTCTGCAGCACCCCACTGTGTTTAAGGCCTCACTGTATTTCTAGAGGATAAATGAAAGGTTGCATTTGCATGTGGAGTGGAACTCACTCACAAGGATATTGAGTTGAAATCTGTGAGAGCTCGGATCCTCAGTCAATCTAGTAACAGTTTGTCCTGACTGTTTGTTGACTGTTGATCATAGCGTTACCGTTTTGAAATCCGCCTTCCAGTCACATTTGACTGGGGGAAAAACAGTCAGAAATCTTAAATCCAGTTAAAAAAAACAATCAAAGAAATTCAGACAAAAATCCAGTCATGAAAGTATAAAAAAAAACAAGAAAAAGTGCCTGGCCGTTGCTTTGATACCCTCCACTGCTACCCTCCTCTCACCAAATTTCATTCGGCTAGGTCGATTCCTTTGGACGTTATTGTGTTTTCGACAGACAGACAGTAGGTACTTGTGTAAATGTATCTATGAGTGCGATATGTTTCCAAGCTCAGAGCAAAAAAAAAATAAATTCAATCGCATTTTGGCTCTATAAATACGTTTTAACAACCCGGGCTGTATGTATTGGCGCTTTATCATGTTGTTAGATCCATGGCAGATGTCCAAAAAGGTTATGAAAATATGTTAAAGCCTTATCAGTAAGACAACGAATTCATTGTGGTTAACAAAAATTTTAATTTTCGGCCCCCACACCATCACACCTTCAACTTCAACTCTGCTATGCAGCCGGTCCAAATGATGAGTTTCTTTGCGGAGGTTATGGAAATAGTACCTAGCTATAGCCATCGGGGCCTTCCAAATTAATTTTTTTTCGCCGGAAAAGACCACACGGTGCTACTTCGAAGTCCAGGCCACAAAATCGAAGGCGTTGCGCTTTTCGAACCGGGTTAAGGGGTGTCTTTTTCTTGATTTTTAGTCTTTTTATATCCTTGGCATTCGAAATAATACGACGAATAGTTGTGAGACTTGCTTTGATACCACATTTTTTCCTGATTTTTGGAAAAGAGTCGTGAGAATTTGACGCTTTTCCTAATATAAGTCGCCTTTCCGCAGTTGTAAGCACACTATGCATGCGGCCTTTCACGTTTATATCCATAGTTAGACTCATTACTTAAAAATATGCATATAACGTGTCGGTTCCTCTCGATTTTCTTAGCTAAATTGGCAATAAATAGGCGAGCGTCCTTTAAGCTTTGATTTGTCCTTTTTCCGCCTCGGTTAAGCTTTTTCTCCACACATTTTTTAACAAAAAAAATCTATCAAAGAATAATATGAGTCCACCTTTTTTCGGTTTTTAGTTAAAATTTTTTTGTTAATACATACTTAAAGCTTTAGTTTTAAATCTTCCTTCTGGTCAAATCACAACAATTAATTGAAATTTAATTTAAAAACAAAAATTAAGTCTCTAGCATGCTTGGTTTGGGCCATAGAAAACCGACCTTAGGGGGTGTGCTATTCAAGTGGCGCGGAGTGTATATAAAAACGACATATCTTAATCACTTGCCAGGTAAATTCTCAGTTTTCGGTCCATTTTCAGAGACGAAATAGAAAAGTCTTCGTGTATTAGAGAACTTGATGATTTATTAATAAAGAATCATTTTATGTCATGCAGCTTTCCTGAAGTATGTACTGTGTTAATGTTATTTGTTACAATTCCTATGACTATAGCTAGTGCTGAACGATCATTTTTAAAACTAAAATTAATAAAAACCTATTTAAGAAAGTATATGGGACAAGACAGGCTACGTAACTTGGCTATTCTATTGAAAAATTAAACTGTTATTTCATTATAAATATGTATGTATGTATAAACCTATGCTCTTGAAAATAAAATTCATTAGATATTTAACTAAAATGCATACAATATTATTAATAGTGTTGGTTAACTGTGAAGACTTGTAATTAAAAGAATAGAGACGACTTTATGTGTTTAGTTCATGACTTTAATTCAACGACTGACTAATATGTCTGTCACAATACATTGTAGTACTTAACCTAATACATCTTAGTAATATAATACTTATAAACTATGCACATACACTCACAACATCTTTTTCTTTTTATTAAAATTCTTGATTTATATTATTATAAGTATTTCATGATATTACAAAAAAAAGTAATAATTAATTCTTATACTACAAAACTACTTCATTCTAATTCAATGGTTCAAATTCATATACAAGGTACATGTGAATAAAAGAAATGCTATTTCGGATTTATGTCCTGTCTTACTGAATAATCTGATGGTGAATATCTTTCTGGAGGTTTAACTATTCTACCCGATTTAGTTCGGACTGAGGACGATGCAACACTAGTAAACGCGCTACCATCATCGTTTTGTTGGATCTCCTTCTTCAAATCCAAAGACGACGATGAGTTACCAACCGTGTCTTCCTGATTCGTTTCCGGATTCCAATGTGAATCTGAGATTTTTAAAATATGTTCTCTACTTCTACGATAAATATTGCCCGATTTATCTTTTATCATAAACGATCGCGGTTCTTTACATTTGCTAAGAATTGTAGCCGGCATCCAACGCGAATTAGGATCTTTTTTATAATAGACTTTTTCTTTAGAATTGACGGGCAATAGATCTTTGGAAGTTCTATCATAATGTTGTTTCATTTTTAAATTATAATTTCGCATATTCAACTGATGCTTCTTTTTATTGATTTTTATCGGAAATAGAACGTTTTTTGTATTTGGCAATTTGGTTCGCAATCTGCGCGACATTAAGAGTTCTGATGGTGAATTAAAATTGGCTTTGGGGGTGGAGCGTTGTTGCAGCAAAGCTATGTATGGATCAGAATTTGTTTCAGCGCATTTAGTTAGCAGTGACTTTATAGTTTTGATAGACCTTTCCGCTAGGCCATTCGACCGTGGAAGATATGGGCTAGATGTCTGGTGCTCAATTCCCCATTCTTCGCAAAATTTTCTAAACGCATGTGCATTAAACGGAGGACCATTGTCTGTGACAAGTTTTTCCGGTATGCCATGTCGAGCAAATGTCGATTTAAAGGCTGTTATTACTTGTTGGGAAGACGAGTTATTGGAAAGTGGAGCAACCTCGATATATTTTGAATAGTAGTCTACTATTATTAGGTAACTACTTTTTTGAAAATAAAATAGATCTGCTCCTACCTTATTCCATGGCAAATCTATCTTTTCATGAGGCATTAGAGGAAGCTTCTGATTAGATGGCCTGTTGCGAATACATGTCTCGCAATTCGAAACTACATTGCGTATATCATTTTTGATTTGTGGCCAATATACAACACCTCTGGCCATTCTAGTGCATGATTCTATTCCGAGATGGCCTTCGTGAATCAGGTTTAGTATGTAAACCCTGAGGTTTTTTGGGATTATGATACTGCTACCCTTGAGTAGTAGGCCATTAATGAAATGAGTTTCGTCTTTTATGGAAAAATACGGTCTGGCTAAGATGTCGACTTGTTGTTTAACACATGGCCAACCATCTTTACAATACTTGATGACTTTTTGCAAAACATTATCTTCCAACGTCTCTTTTCTTATAACTTCGAGTTTAGACTTCGATACGGGTAACGCAGAAATTATTAGATTGACCTGTAAGTTTATATCCTTATCTATTTCAGAAAAAGTTTCGTTTGGCAGAGCCGCTCTTGACAAAGTATCAGCGACTACTAACAACTTTCCGGGTTTATATATAAGATTTATGTTATATGATTGCAGCCTTAACATTATGCGTTGCAATCTCGTAGGGACTTTGTATAGAGGTTTGCCTATAAGACTTATTAAGGGTTTGTGATCTGTCTCAACTGTCACCTTTTGACCGTACACATATTGGTGAAACTTCACGCACCCAAATAGTATTGCCAACAGTTCCTTTTCGATTTGAGCATATGCCCTTTGTGGATCTGTAAAAGTGGCAGATGCATAGGCAATGGGCTTGCTATTTTGACAAATAACAGCACCCATAGCGTCCTTCGAAGCATCGACTGAAAGAATAACTGGCTGGTTAACATCATAATACGCCAAAATAGGTGCATTTGATATTAACTTTTTAAGATTTTGAAATTCTATCTCATGGTTATCTGTCCACAGCCAGACGGAGTCATTTCTTAATAGTTTTCTAAGGTGAGTCGTTTCAATGGATAATCCTCTTATAAAAGACCCCAGATAGTTAACCATACCCAAGAATCTTTGAAGCTCCGTAACTGACTGTGGTGTCGGCATCTTACATATGGCCTGAATTTTATTATTGTCTGGACTTATGCCTTTATTAGAAAATGTATGACCAAAAAATTTTATTTCCGGTACACAAAATTTTGACTTATTTTTGTTGAACTTCAACCCGACTTCACTTGCTCGCTTTAGCACGCGTTTTAATATTATATCATGTTCTTGTTGTGATTTCGCATATATACGAAAATCATCAATGTATATGATGACACCCTCAATATCACCAAAGAGTTTTGTTATAAGTGCGTGAAACATTTCCGGGGCAGCATTTATACCAAATGGCAGACGCAAAAATCTAAACCGCCCGAATGGGGTAATAAAAGTACATAACATCGACGATTCTTCAGACAAGGGAACTGCCCAGAATCCAGATTTCGCGTCAAGGGTAGAAAAATATTTTGCATGCAATAACTTAGATTTAATATCTTCCACGGTAGGAAATTGAAAGTGCGGTCTGTAAATTGCTTTGTTTAGTTGTTTTGGATCAAGACACAATCTTAATTCACCATTGGGCTTAGTTACTATAACTATCGGATTGACCCACTCTGAGGGGTCATATACCGGCACAATAATATTTAGTTTGACTAACCTTTCCAATTCTTGCTTTAACAGCGCATGCAGCTTGAATGGGACACGTCGGGCATATTCGATCATATTCGACGGTCGGGCAGGCATCACCTCGGGATTTAAACGAAAACTACATTTTACATTAAGACATCCAATTCCTTGAAACACATCAAAAAATTCATTTACAATTTGGTTGTGCTTACTAATTTCACTACAACTATATAATGAGTTTATTTGTTTAACTAAATTAAGTTGGATACAGGTGCGCAGACCAAACACTGTTTGACAATTCAAATCTATTATATGAAACGGTATTGAATGAGCTTTATTATTGATTACGCAGGGAATGTAACTCATTCCTCTCACTATTAGTTTTTCACCACTAAAAGTTAACACGTTTGTATTAGAAACTTCTAAAGTATTTGTTTTAAGTCCAAGTTTTTTATATGTTTCTAGCGACATTATATTTGTTTGTGCACCTGTGTCCAACTGCGCTTTGACATTTCTATGATTAATTTCTACACTACAATACCAATTACTACGATCATGCGCCTTTTTGTCTTCCGTCTCCGTTAGCAATGTACCGATGTAGAGATCTTCATTTGATGACGTATTTTCACTCTCCTGGTTGTCTTTGTGTAATTCAATGGCATTTACTTTCCTGGCTGCTTTACACATCTGCGCAAAGTGATTTGGCTTTTTACATTTGTGACATATTGCTCCCAATGCGGGACATTTGAATCGATGACGTTGGCCGCATCGTCCGCAAGTGTCTGTTTTCTTAGTGTTGGTTGTCCATGTATTTTGCTTTTCCGTTTGATTTCTTTTGTTAGAATTTTTGTACATAACTTTCCGGTGTCTGTTATTTGTGGTAGTGTGTAGCGCACCAACAAAATTTGAAGAGTTAGTGCAGCTTTCCAATTGCTTGGTTTGTGACCTTGAAATTTCAAGTAATTTAGAAATTTCGATTGCTTTCTCCAATTTGATGTTTCCTTCACTAAGGAGCCGTTCTTTAATGAAACTAAAGGATTCATGCAGCCCGCATATAAAAATGTCTTTTACAAGTTCATCCTTTAGATTTTTGAATTCGCAGTTTACACTTAAGATTTTGAGGGCTGTTACAAAATCCTCTATGGATTCATTAGCTAATTGACGTCGCGTAAAAAATGAATGCCGCTCCATGGAAATATTTGTTTTTGGGACAAAGTGTGTATCGAACTTTTTTATAAGATTTTCATATGTGATCAGGTCGATGTCCTCGTTGAACGAATTAAAAATGTCCACACTTTGTGATCCCATGTGGTGTAAAAGCAGGGCTGTTTTACGCTTATCATTTTGTTCTTCTAGACCACTTGCCCGCATGTAAATTTTAAATTGGGTTTTCCACTTTGTCCATGCGCTCGCTAAATTCACTGATTGAAAGTTTATTGGCTGCATGCTAAAACCACTTGTCACTATTTCGGTTTCTGTTCTTGACTCGTTTGCCATTTTTATTTTTATTCTTAATTGTTTTTTTTTTTTTTTTTTTTTTTTTTTAATTCACATCTGACACCATGTGAAGACTTGTAATTAAAAGAATAGAGACGACTTTATGTGTTTAGTTCATGACTTTAATTCAACGACTGACTAATATGTCTGTCACAATACATTGTAGTACTTAACCTAATACATCTTAGTAATATAATACTTATAAACTATGCACATACACTCACAACTTAAGTGGTTTATTAAAATTAAAT
The DNA here is from genome assembly GCA_955612985.1 of Cheilosia scutellata. NCBI lineage: Eukaryota > Metazoa > Arthropoda > Insecta > Diptera > Syrphidae > Cheilosia > Cheilosia scutellata. The sequence goes on from OY015313.1 coordinate 7,277,353, forward strand.
TACAACGTTACGATTTTTACTGGGAGGGCCCCATCCAAAGAATTTGCCACGGGCCTCAGATGGTATAGTTACGCCACTGCATTCCACTAACAGCGATTTCGTTGTGCTCACTATTTTTGGCTTGCAGATGTTTGAATATTTCCACCAGAAATCTGCTATGAGGAAAAGAGGAGTTTATAGGATAAAATAGGGATTTTGGAAATTTTCAGGGGATAGTTTCTTTGACTTCGAAAAAAGGGATAATCCCCTAAAAAAGAGGATAGATACGAGCGTTATCTATACTACATAGAACCTTTTGTACTGCTTCTGTTTTAACATTTTTGAAGATCCCTTAAAAATACTGCAAGCGTGTATTCCTTTAACTATAGGTGCATGTTGACGTTATGTTTTGTTTTGAACTTTCTTGATTTCGTGTAATCAAGTGATCCGCCTACACGCATCTTTAAAAGAATGTCTGTTACTCATTCAATTTATTACAAAATACATATAACGGTAAGAATGCAAGAGCACCTACTTTAAGACAGATAACACATCTGTACGTACGACTGTCACATTTGATGGCGCTATACGAAATGATAAATAAAACATAACAAAAAAAAAAAAAAAAACAAAAAACAAATCGTTCAACAATCAAGATGCTGCAATGATGTTCGTGATGACAACAAGATCACGAGATGTCATCTTGTGCTTCTCATCTTCCTTTTCCATTATACGCGAAGACATTTAAACTGAAACGTGATTGTTTGTACGGAACAACTTTCCCTCGCAGTTTTCCCAACTACCGATGACTGTCTCAGTTAAATTTACAATCTCATATCGAAGGTAATATCCTTTAAATTTTAGTACACATCTCAGACGCAGAAAAAATTCATTCACACAGGTATCTGAAAACTTAATGTTGCGACCTCACACTTGAGAGTCCTTTTTTTTATACCTTGAAGAAGAGTGAAGGTTTCGATTACATCCAGTTTCAGTGTTTTATTTTTTTGTTCATTTTTTGTCATCACCCATGTTGATATGGCTAATTATGCTTTTGACTGAAAATAATTGCGAAGGGTAGCCTAATTGAAGGCGGCAAGAGAAATCTCAACAAAGAAATAAAAAAATTCCAAAATCCTACCAACTATAGACTTGTTGGAGTAAGTAGTACGGCTACGGCCGTTGCTTATGGTGATTAAAAAAATGGAGTCTTCAACTTTTTGGCCAACTTTAGTATGTACCTACTTATAAGCATCGTGGGAAGTAATTTAGATTGAATTCAATTAGGTAAAATTATCAAAGGGATTGGGGATTTGTTTTGGAAAAACATGCCGGCAGACTTTCTCTATAAAAATATTGCGAATTTAATTTATGCCCGAAACTTACTGCCAATCATTTTAAATATTATTGAGTGGTTAGCTGGACGCACTAATTGATATGAGCTTCTGTATAATTAATGGGACTAGACTGGGTTATTTGGGTTTTGATTGGCAATACCAATACGAGATTGGTAGACTAATGAACTTTAATATACAACATAATGAGTGCCATTTTTTTTGTAGCATTTTATTTGATTAAACATTGATCAGTCAAGATACGTTTGAGCATTAATAAGTCATGAAGACAACTGGATCTGTGACTGATGGACGATTTTAGATTTATGACAAGCAAGTGAAATATTAAAGGAAATCACTGAAGAATGGGATGCTTGTTTAATTTTGTGTATGATCTGATTTGGTTTGTTTTCATTTTTTCTTCGAAATGGCGTTGGCTTTGAATAGTTATGTTCCACATAATGTTCCTTAATTAGTCCACCGTTTGCTTATACCTAATTTTTGAAGTAGTTAGCTAATTTTTGACTAAAAATTCGCACTATTTACACATCAAGACAGCTTGTATAAGGGCTGCCAATGTCAAAATAATATATTTTTTAAAAGGAAACCAACAAATGGCTCACCCTTTAGGTAAGATTCTTGTCTATTAAGACAAACAACAAAAAATTTTACAAACTTTGGCTTCCATGACTATCGAAGAATAGCGTTTTGAACTTTTTTTTGTATGGGAGCCGCCACGTCCCTTTGTCCAATTTTTCCGATATTCACAGTATCACTTCCGAGCCAATACCTAAGATTGTCTGTATATTCGAGCTCAATCGGTTCAGTGGTTTTCAAGGTATACGATTTTGAATGTTCTTTTTTTTTTTGTATGGGAGGTGACACGTCCCTTTGTCCAATTTCGACCAATCTTCACAGGAACACTTCTTGGCTAATACCTAAGACTATCTATACATTTGAACTGAATTGATTTAGTGGTTTTCGAGATATGAGATTTTAAATGTTTTTTTTTGTATGTGCGGTGCCACGCCTCTTTGTCCAATTTTGACCAAACTTCATAATAATCATTTCGTGCCAATATCAAAGATTGTCTGAAAATTTGAGCTTTAAGAAGCCCTTTGCATCAAGAAATTTCAAACTCGTCTTCGTCTGTTAATTTGTTGACAGTTTTCAATTTCTTGCGTCTTTCATAAACAAATAAAAATGTCTATCGAACTTCATTCACATGATATCGGAAATCAGCGATTATGCGAAATTAGATCACTGAAGTGAATCAGTTTGAATTGAATTCATATACAAAGCAAACAATCTCTGTTATAATAGCTACCCAGCCCAAACAGTTTAAATAAACGTTTGAATTACAAAAGAATTTCGTTCGAAACTGACGATTATAGATCAATAGATCGATTGAGCTCCCCAGGGTGTGTCTATACATCTATTATAAATTCAAGTAAAAAAAATCTCCATTCACAGAGAAAATTCCACAAACAAATTTCCCTTTCATTCGGAACCCCTTACTAAGGTCAAAGTCAGTTTTACGAGCAGCCATGTAGATCGCCAAAACATTGATCTAACATTGGCAAGACAATCCATTGTTGTAGTGCACTCGCAGCGCACTGCACTTGCCCCCATTTCGGGCTTGAAATCACGCCCGAAACTAGTAAAACCGGCAGACGCGATGCGCATAGTTGACGCTTTCGCCTCATACATGAGATACACAATTTGTTCGGCTTTTTGCTGTTTTTTTTTTGTATAATTAAATAGCTCCCGCCACCACCATCACTGATGCAGTTTGATCATTAATTGCTTACTCGCTCGGATGACAGCTAACAGGTATCTCTCTGCAATGGCACCTCTTCGCGGATGGTACCTCGATCCATCTCTTCCAATCCACCGTGCAATAGTACAGATGGAGATCAACAACATTCCGCCGTCGATTTTCTGGTTTGCGCTAATGGCTGTTATTTTATTTTTTGTCTAAGGCTACCGTAACACTTTTCTGCGCTTTACGCCATTCATTCACGTAGTGATCTTGTATTGTGAGCTTTTGCTTTTTTTTTTTTGTGAATCAGCTAACGAGTTTAGTTTGAGGTAGAATTTTATTTGTTTAGCTACACCTCTGGGCTTCCGCGATAATGACAATGATGATGGCAACACTATCGTGCAAAGTTTTACGATGCTAACGGCGTAGACTGGCGGTTGGTAGGCATGCACATGCAAGACGGCTTTATTTGTGGCAATGACTTGTGTTGTAGCCAGTGATTTGTCGGTTATTTGGAACGCATGGTACAACAAAGTGGGTTTTATGATTTGCCAAACCTACAAATCGCTCACTATAGTATCTATCTATACGAATAGCTCAAAGCAGTTTTCTAGTCTTTTTTGCCTGCTTTCGTTTTTTCATCGCGGCTTTTAAATGGCCGTTTAAATAATTAAAATTTTCGAGTCAATCATTCTTGGCGACTCAATGGACTTGTCATCCGCTAAGGCGTTAGGTATTATCGCCCAAACCAACAACGTCAAAATTACAAAAATGTCACAAAGCTCAAAACATTGCTAGGCAATTTGTTGCTGTAAAATATTCACAGAAATTTGGGCGATGTGACAATGATTTTGGCCGGAATGGCGACAGAAGTGACCTACAATTTTATGCCGAGTCCGAACGGCAGAAGTGAGAAGCTTTTTCAGGACAGTCATACTCTCGGATGTTTGTCAGACGTTCGCGAGAGGTGGCGCAGTAGAAAAAACCTTAAGATGTAATTTGTGTTTTTCCGGGGATCGAACCTGGGATCCCTCGCACAGCAGTCCAGCACACTAACCACTGCGCTACTGCGCCCACATGCCCCCCATACCTACGTATTAAACTGAAAATGCTTTTTGGGTTTTATTTCCATCTTGTTGTTTATTTTTGGGCGTTATTTTCAAATCGATTTGGGCGTTATTTCCTTTGGAGTTATTGCTTAACGGAACGTCATTTGCTATACGTACCACTTTAAACTAAAGTCATGTCAAACGCCAACTTCATCAATTCACATCGAAAGTTCTGGGTTAAAAATATCTAAACTGCGTTGTGAAAAGTTTTTGGAAACTTATGCCCACTAGTGTCCCATTTTTTTGAAAGAAAATTCGTCAAAATTTAGAATAGTTTTCATCATCATCGTTTTCAAGTTAAAAAAAAGTTTTCTATGTGTTGCCATTGCAAGTACAAGGGTAGCGGATGTAGGACGTTAAACAATAATAATATTGCATGAGAGTAATCTAGCTTAAGCCAACGAGCAATTACATTGGAATGACATATCAGTATTCAGTAATAGATTAAGTGCATCCCATTTGAAGAGCACAGAACAAAAGTGGATTTAAGTTCACATTTGACACTTATGCCCAAAACACACGTGCAGAATTCACTGTGCAGCAAGATTAGAATACACATGTTCTTATGTAGTGATACAAATTTAAATTCTGCACCCCACGGCGCCACTACAACATGTCTCTATTTCTAAATCCACTGCATACCAACGCAGTGAAATAAATTAACTAGACTTGGCAGCATCGAATTTTTAAATTCAGCTACTGATGCATACGAGGAAAAGAGAGACGGGAATTATTTGTCGTCTGTGTTGCACTCTCGTATTTTTCTCCGCATTGACAGCAACCGATGCAAGTTAAATTCTGCACATCTGTTTTACCTGCAGTACTGCTTGCAGTGAAGCATTCAGAATGTCTGCACATGTGTTTTGGACATTAAGCTCCTATTACACATGTCAAAAATTGACACAATTTGACGTCAGATTCTGTCCTAAAGTTGTGTGTAGACCCCTAAAATTCATTGGATCTAATGCACCGGTGCATGTAGGAAATTGGGGTTTCTTAGTGATTGGAAGAAAAGTCATTATCAGTAGAACAAAGTTCTGAAGTTTTCAAATTTAGGGCTCTGTGGTGGCCCATTTGGAGCACGCCATGATTGGTAAGAAAGAAACAGTAAATGGATCATTAGGTCCATTGCACTAATGACGAAGCAAATAAATTGATAATGGTCGGTAAGATGGGATGGATGTTCTCAAAAATGACATATAGTAACGTCTAAAGTATTAAGGTCTGCTCAATCTAATGCGAAACGAGAAAGCGAGAGCTAGAGCAGCTTGGTTTGAGCAAACCTAAATACTGGTCTTATTGCATTATCCATCCGAGGATGGGCTGCCTAGTGCCTATAACGGCATAAATCCATCGATACTCTGTGGAAACGTGGACGACTTGATTGAATCGTCACAGTTTCGTTGCTAGAGAAAATTATTATCCGGTTTATAGAATGATTGCCTATCAGCTAGCAGCTTATAACTTTGCATGCAGTTGAAGGGACTCAAATATTTACAAAAAAATAACAGCTTTCCACTTGAACGGTCACTGATAATACCACACACTTGACGACATTTTTCAAATAAATACACGTTCCACCAATTTTTATAATTAAAAAAAAAAAAAAAACTCCCAACGATCATGCAACGCGATTACATAATTGATTTGGAAGAGCTTTAGAACCAAAGATCAGTGAACCATGATCCATTCACCCGGCCCCTTCTTTTTTTAATTCAATTTGTCATCACTTGACTGTATAGTTGTTGGCTCGTTGAGAAAACACCAGAATCACCCTCGAAAGACACAAATCCATAAACACCCAATTGAGGGGAATGATTGGCGTTCCCCCACAAAAGCATAATGTTGTGACTTGTGTTGCATTAAATTCAGTTTGACGTTTTCAACTTCATTTCTGTGTTTTCTGTTTGGCCTATGTTTGTTTTTATTTATCGTCGAGTATGGAGGAGGAGGATAGATATAGACATGGAGCGCGAGGGCGTTTGATGAGATAGTATAAAATGACCACAGCGACAAATTTTCGTGATTAAGGCACTTAACACCCACGACGATGGTCGTCGGACGTCGTGGGTCCATTATTTTTTTTGGTTACATCAGTCATAATTATTGGGAAAGCGTTTCCCAAAAACAGAACAAATAAAGCATCAGTATAGGTATGTTGGGCGACAATTGAGTAGGTTTTTGTCGCATTTTGTAATGGAATTTGTGAGTGTCATCTGACCTTCACCGACGGGCATTTACCATCTGTGGACATAAATAATCCTGTCACAGATCTCAAACATTTTTTTTTTCCAACTCCAATGATGTTTAAACCAGTAGCGATGCTCTGCAAAAGATCAAAAAGCATCCACGCGCTGCGCCATCGGCGAAAGAAAATAGTAAAAAAAAAGCAAACGACGACCAAAGACATTAAAAAGTGATTCCACTAGGACAGTTGTTGTTAAACTAATAAATTATGACCCACATGAGAACAATGCCCTTGTACATCTCGCTTTAGATACTGTGTTGTACGAGGGAGAACTTTAACATCAGTTGGCTTGGCCGATGTACATCAATTGAACCTTTGTGCGAGTGCGAGAATCTGACGTAAAGAAAAAGAAAAGAAACGAAAAGCAATCGAAATGATGGAGATGGACTTTGAGTTTGAGTTGGATGAAGGACAACATTGAAAAGAGATCTGTCAGGATTATTTATGTGTATGGAATGGAGTCGGAGAGGGTATTTAAGATCAAATTCCAGAGGCGAATTCTTTGTGTTTTTTTTTTGTGAAGAAGGATCCAAGATTACCTCATGGAGTTATAAATAGAAAAACTGTGTAAGGGTATTTATAGAAAGCCGATTAGCTGGACTGCACGTTGGAATGGTTATAATGTGTACAACGTAGGGTTTTTTTTTTAATTTCAAGTTTAGATACATTTTTAAGAAACTTTTTTAGTATTTGTCTAGGTTGAAAAGAAAACGTCTCGAACGTCTCCTCAGAAACTCTGTACTGTGTACCATTCTTACTTACTTAGAAGAGTAACACAGAAGAGGGAATGTAAGAAAGTATTATGTGCAGTACGTCTGCTAGAAAATCTGTATAAGTATACAGAAATAATCCATTGGATTTGTGTACCGCCATCATTTGTTGAAAATTGGTGGACGGCAATAGAAATGAATACCTATTTTAATATCCTCTCAAAAGTACAACGATTTGGGATACAATTGCCTATCTAGAGCTATGAGATCAAGACCTCAAGCTGGGGTAGAAGTGATCGTAAATTTGCTTGAAGAAAGTACCCACGTGATACTGGAGAGGGTTTCAATGGTGAATGTTTGTCCAGGCTAAAATAATTGAAGTTCTTCAAAACGTCATCTATTTTCCGGTGAAACCCTCTCAAGCTTCACATACATCACACTCTTTGCCAAACAAACCAACAACCATCACTCGCCATAATCTAAAAATAGAACTCACAGCCCAAAAAAAAAAAAACAACTGCCGCATGCGTTAAACGAACTTCATTTCACTTGCACATCTTCGCTCTCTTTCTAACGCCGAATTCACATCCCAAACCGCCCCACTACCACAACAGACCACAGGTCCAATATTTCATAATATGTAATTGAAAATTGTGACAAGTGACAGGTGGCGATTTGTAAACTGACAACTAGACAATTGTAGACATCTATTCTTTCTAGAGATTGAATTGACATATTTCATGAAAGCGCACAAACGATTCAGCTCAAATCTATAGCCGCCAGCATTGCAAGTGTTTAAAGGAACCTAACGAAAATATTCGTTGAAATGCGACATTTAACAGCCAAAAATGCATATAACCTATCATACATTTGACAGCTGCGAGAATATCGCACTTGAAAATAAAGCATAAACACATGTTTTATAATTTCTTTTTTCTACCACTTCCATTCACCTTGTTTTAAAATTTATTAAGGACAGCTTTCAGTTCCTTTAGCTCGCTCCTAAGATATGATGTGCATTAAAAAAGAAATGTATCCACATTAGTCATTCCATATGAGAAGTGATATGAGTCCAACATGTCCTCCACTTGAACCTTGTACGTCATTTATTATAAATACCACAACATAAAAAATGTTAATTCAGGAAAACCCATTAAAAGACTATATTCATCTCCGCACACATTTAGCTTTGGATCAATAAAAAAAACATAAACAAAGGCGACATTCCTCATCAGTTTGATTGATAAACACCAGTGCATGTGTTCACGATCATCTAACACTGTCATAGCTACACATAGATACCCTGCTCCCGCACCTTACTTTTAAAGTTATCGTTTTTTCTATACAAACTTTTTGCATAATAAGTGTGATGCTTCCGACGGAGTCATCTTAAGTGCTTGAAAATAATCACTGCCACTGCTGCATCTAATCAATGATAGCCTGCATACTTTAGCATCAAATAAAATTCCAATCAAATTGATTGGCTGTAATTTTTCAGGGCCACTTAGTGAGACTTGTTGTATAGTTGCAGGTGTACAACGTTCGGGTATACTATACAATTGATCGCATTCCTTTAGCTGCAGTGAAGCTAGCCGCAAAGAGCACTCATAATAGTCATTGTAATTGTGAGTATGTTGAGTACTTGTGTGTGTTATGCTTATGATTGTGAATGAAATGAATTTCTGAGAATTAAATCTTCGGACTGTAAGTTCACGTGCATAGCGATTGTTATCTAAAGTAAGTCGGCGCCCTTTTTCTGGAACTTGACTGCCGTCCAATGAACCATGCAAATTGTTATGCTTATCACTCAAAATACGCACGCACTGGGATGTTTTCCTATGTCTATTCCGTGCGTGTCTATTTTTTTGTTCCTCAATTGTATAAGTATAAGAGAAGCAATTGACCCACGAATGTGCATTAGCCAAGGCATCGATTGAATAATAAATTCATGACGCAAATTGAATGATAAATTTTTTCTTGGACATGTGGAAGGAGTTTGCTATATGCTATTTGCATTTTTTTTTTCTTGTGTCCATCTCCTTAAGTGCGAATACATTTAAATATAGAGCCGGAGGAATGACTTTATATGGGTACATGTTGAGTAGTGTCTTATGAACATAAAAAAATAAAAATATATAAACAATTTTTAGTGTGGACAAACTATAACTTATAAGGCCATTTATGTATAGGTAGGTTTGCACTCAATTTGCAAACAAATTAAAGGTTAGCACGTGCACAAATATTTTTTGTTTAAACTGACAGAGATGACATATATACACATAAGAGTGTACAACGCTTACAGCCAACTATAAACCATTACGATCCCGACGAGTTTACGTCAATCATCCCTAAAAGCCCTTTCCTAAAAGCCTTCGAATAGCATCTGAAACATCCTTCAATCACCTCCTGATGCAGGTGCGGACTAAGAGGCAGTGGCAGTAAAGCAAGCGGTAAAGCAAGCTTACACCCCTTAAAAATTTTAAGAAAAAATCAGGAACAAAGATTTTATTTGCTTTCGAGCTTTTAGTGCACTCAATGAACCTATACTTTGGCTCATTGTTGATCTTAGAAAATTCTTAATTAATTTACATTTTGAAAAGCTTCGTTCACACGATGCCATAGACGCAGATTGTTAAATAAATTCTCATCGCCAATGACAGACTTGGTAACGGTTCTGAAATGGCCCACTTCACAATGAAGCTTAAAAATTCAAAGGATGTCCAGATTTGTGCATTTTTTAGTTTTATTTTTGGCAGCTATCATGTGACGCCGTATTCGCCCGATTTCCAATATGATACTGTTGTCTGTTAGTTCTGTAAATAGCGAAGTAAGCATTGGAACAACAGCACTCAGTTCTTCTTCCATTCCATACAGTAATATTTTCGGTTCTTTGGCCTTATACCGATGAATAAGTTTAGTGTAAAATGTATCCTGACATTCTAACATGGATGTTCGTGTTTCTTTTTCCAACGTCAAACCAGCATCTTGAGACTTTTCGCTTGGCATAATTTTCTTATTTTTTTGTTTTTCCCCGCCTTTCAATTGAAATTTCTAGCTCAGTATATTGTTCTCTTGCGTTATATTATGGCCTTTTTCACGGTTTCATCACGATGTGCATGAAGAAAACCCGCGAGTGCCTTAAGTTATATTACACTTTTTTCTAGAGTGAGCTCGGATTTTTGCAAGTATTTCTGTGCTGCATCAATTTTCAAAATATCGCACCAAAATGAAAGATAACACAAAAACGTAAAGTCGCATACAGCATAGATAATAGTATGGTTGCAGGACCTCTTGTATCCAAATTTTCCTTTTGGGGATCACAATTCACAAAGGAGTTCAAGCGTTGAAACTGTCTTAACAAAATTTTCCTTCAATGGCTTAGCAGCCTCGTGTCGTGATGAGCGCTCCATCTAGTGTCTACAAGTCTCTTGACTGACACACCTACATTTTTTATGATAATATCCCAACTATGCGTAGATGCTGAGAAAAATGTGTAAAGTCTTTCACACTGTCCCAAAAAAATTTGTACTTGAAGGAGTGCTTCCCAAAGAGTGAACTCCACAAAGGTTTAAAGAATGGTTTGCACATGGCGTAAACAAAGCTTTTGGATTAATTTGCCGAATTATTTTTTGAACTCCTTCATGAATACCCGCCATAGTCGCAGCATTATCATATCCCTGAGCCCGGCAAAGTTTAATGCCAGGACTATCTTCATTGAGTTGGTTTAAGATATCGTCGGTATTGGTAGTTTTTCCAAATGTAGGAAAAAACCGTGCCATGAAATAAAGTCTTATGCAAAAAGGTTCAAAACTTCGTTTTGTGCTTTATTGTACTTTCAAAAGTGAAATAAAGTCCAAAACGCATTTGTTTTCCAAGCAGGGGGATGCAGGGGAGCAACCCCCTTGCTTGGGGTTATTGTAGGATTTGGAGTGGGCGCGAGGTTTTTGTATGTAAAGTTTGGAACTGCTCTCCCTTAATAATTTTCCCCATATATATTTGTTGTTTGGATTTTATTTCCACTTCGATTTGGACATTATTGCACTTTTGAAAATGAAATAAAATCTAAAACTCGTTTTATTGTTTTATTTGTGTTTTTATTTTGTGTAATATGCAAAATAGTTATTTTGCTGTTACTGATGGCACCCCCCTCTTAGTCTGCCACTCAGGGCGGAGAATGGTACAAAAACAAAACTTTCTTCAAATTTTCAATTTCATGGTATCTACTGTATGGATTGTAAAGATAATCGGTGGAAAAGGCACAAGGAACAATGACACACTTTTAGACGATAATCACTTGCTGACTTGAATAAAATCGTGGAGATGTAGGCATTCATTTTAAATGTTTTGTCAAATACAATTCGGAAAAATAGATTATTAAAATCTAACTTTCGATTTGAGTTTTACTTCAATTCTTGATTCTTTTGTGGAATGGAACTATCCGAATAAGAATTTAAAAATATCGACATATTTAAGTATCTTTCAAGACAATATCAAGCGATGCAATGGTATAAGCACTAAGCCAATTTATAATCGTGTCACTGAAAGCATTTTGGATTGAAGAACATAACTTAAAGATTCCTCTTTATTTCGCAAGGATTCTCTTTGTGCAGAGTACACCAAGTCATTACCAACTAAACTGGAATGGTAGCAGGTCTAAACATCACCTAAGGCAGCATTATTTTATGCGCGATACTTTTGATGCTCAACAAGATTGACTGCGAAAATCCATCAGCTAAGCCATTGTTTTAAGTCCTTATCGTATCGTTTATTAACAACGAGCAACCCACGCTTCATCCGAAGATAACTCCATAGCCAAAGATAGAATTTCACTGACGTTGACGTATTCCCGGGCGGCATCTATCACATCCTAACAGCTAACCGGTACCAAACTGAAGCAGGTGCACTCTTCGTATCTCCAGTTTCGCATCTGAAAAAAAAAGGTTTCTCTGCGCTCGTTCGTAATTAATTTCGATCTAGAGCAAATCGCTTATTATGTCCGAGTGAAAAAATAATAAAAATTCCTTCGTGTGGGTTGTGCTCACAGACGAAGCAGGACTGGTTTCCTAGGAATCCAGATCCAGAGCAGAACTTACCATCTGATAGACAATTTTTGATTTAAGTGCATTTTTTCTTCTCATTGCAGGCATGCGGCAAACAAGTTAAAATCTGTGGACGGATTAAAAGCCATTTTACGATCGTAGAAATGGCTTCGCCAATGAGTGCTGTCACACTCTATCGGAGCCCAGGCGGTATGTGCAGCTCGCCGCCAGTTAATCAACAGTACTTCAACAACAATGAACACAAACGCATAGTGCAACTGTTGAGTGCACCAGCGATCTTGTCCCCGACACTGGAGCCGACGTCAAAGGGACTGTTGAATGGACCAGGCCAGAATAATTGCTTTCTCAATTGTGCAGTTCAGGTGAGTCTTAGAAATAGTGTGACCTCATTCTGATGATGATTTGTGGCATCTCATGTACCAATTTGCGCTTGATCTACAAAGCCAAAAGTGGAACTCTCCCCACAGCGCAGCGGCACATATGACCAGAAAACAAATGCAAAGACCCGCGAAATTGTATTCTTTACACGCGAGTGTTTATATAATTTTTCATGGGAAATGGACTTCCATAATATAATATGCATATGGATGTATAGATACAAGAGGAGGGCTCATTAAATGGCGTCATCGCTGCCTAGTTGTTCGACATGCAATAGAAATGTTGGGTGTGCTCTCTTTTTTCGCGTTTTATATAGGGTGTGGACTGTGGAGCTGCTCATGTTCAATTGTGAGAATCTCAATTAGTTTGTGTGTTTCATTGTCTACCCGACATAAGTAGTTCTAGCAGGAGATCGAGTCAATGGGTCTCGTCATGAATCTTATGACATGAGATCCAATTGTTCTTCTACCATGTTACTCGGTTGTGTTCTGGATATGGTAATAATTAATTCGTGTTGGTAGAGCCCTTGTCGAAAGTGTATATTAGGGGCGATGAAGAAAGTGCAACTTCTTGTTAGGCATATCATGGTAAACGATGATTGATGCATTTTGCCTGGGAAAGCGAACACTTATCCGTTACTGGCAAATTGTGCTAATGGGTTTATCTTACAAGAAAGATCTCAATGAAGATAAGAACACAGGTTATTTTTTCTATTACGAAAGTGATATGCAACTTGGTTTGAAATTGCAGCTACAGATGGTGTTCGAGGTCTTTATTTCTCCTCGTGGCGGTCACCCACACGAAAAAATGGTAGGTCTTGCCACCTTGTATAAAGCCAATGCCTAATATTAGACTGTAGCCAACCACACTTTCGCAGGAGTAGATGGCAACCTTTGACACGTTCGTTGATGTTATTTCACTAGAGTAGCTTTTGGTCTAACTTTCATCACAAGTAGGTAGAGCTGCTTGAGATACTTGGAAACCTATAAGGTCTAAGTTTTGGTATGGTAAACCTGAAAATTTCGAATTTCCCTAGTGAAAAAAACCAACTGGGTATTGATCGGGCTTACCACAGCTAGTTTTACGAAATTTGTAGGACGAATAGTGGGTACTTGCCTGATACCTACAAAGTCTGTAATCAATATATAAGATACAACCCTCTTCAAAAATATAATTATATTCGGCGACTGTTTACCATTACCAATAGAGATTAAAGTGCAAAGAAAAATTGGCTACCAAATGTGTTCCAAATGAGAGCTTCGCTAATTCTTCTGTCAATTTTTAAGCTTCTTCATTTGCTGCTTCACCGACTTGTACTTGAAAACCTTGTTTAAGTTTGATGAGCTGCAAAATTGAGACTGATGGGTTAAGGTTTATCCCTTAGACGTACTTATAGAAGGGGTTAAGAAAGTTACCGCGGACTTTCTAGGGAAATGTTTTCCATTCTCCTATTTTGCAGCCTGTTTTTGTTTTAGGCCTTTGTTTTCAAATATGTACGTCCTAATTTTTTATTGTCAAAGGCGACTTTAAATAGTTTTAAGAACTATATGAACATTCGCCACCTCCAGGTGGTGGTTATGACTACTGAACTCGAGTATTCAATTTTAAATTCAAGCCTTTACATTAGGGCTATAATCCTATGTGAGGTCTGACCAAACTTCGAAGAATACACAATATCTTACTTATCCCATTTTTGTTAAGGAAGAATTTTCGTTTAAATGAAAACCAACTGCTGTGCAGCGAGAAGTAAAAGATGGTATAGTTATTTGACCCAATCCATGACACATAGATATTGTGTTTCACGCATAGACCCTGTTCCTGTAACTGTATCCTTCTTAAAAAGATTTTAATCTTTTTATGGTGTTTTCAAAATTAACCCAGCTAACTGTCAGAATTCAACTGTTCAATCAATTACTCAAAGGAGTCTGCTGGCGCGTCCAGTTGAAAGGGAACCACAACCACAACGTGGCCTGGGCAACTGGTCTGAAAACAGCTAGCGATAGATTGAACTGGCTAGAAAAACATGTTGTTCGAGTATGTGATGAATTATTGGTGTAGTTCGAAATAGCTACAGTTTCATCTCAAACACAATACCTACTTCAAAAAAATTATAATTAATTTTTCTTGAGTCTCTCTCCTCTTCTCTGGGCTGCAGAAAAAGTGCATTTTCAGTTTAAAGAGGTTAAACATAGAACGATGGTCCTAATTTTGTATGTATTCAATTGTAATTCGCTACAAATCCATAAAATTAGCCCTCCTTAAATTTTGGAATGTGCCATAACAAAACAAAAGAGTCCAACAGCGAACTGTGCTTACTTTTACATTCGGTTGATGTTCGTTCGTTTTATTTGTTTTTGCTTTTGACGAACATTCTAACAGCAATTAAGGAACACAAAATTATCTTTTAAGAAACCCCAACTATTATACACCTGCTACCTACATCACTGTCTATCATCCTTCTGAAAAGGGTTACATTTCGTGGCAGCGTTAAGTAATATCCTCCTTAATGTCCGCGTGTCTAAGTCTCCTTTGCCAACCGGTTGAATTAAGAACAAGACAAGGCAGTATTTTAAATGTGGATAAAGGAGTTGTATATAGCAGGTGCCATCAGTCGAGTTTTTCGTTGCTCATTTTACCCTTTTACCACGTGCTACTGCCAATTGATTTACTGTCTGCAGAAGTTCATGGTCAGATCCTTATTTTAGGGTTGCAATTCGCATGCGTGACCACTTATCATGGGCAGATGCAGATGCAGATACATCTTTTTCAAACTACCACTTGCCCGTTTTCGGAAACTCAGCTGACCAAAAAAAAAACAGAAGCAATCTCTGCCAAGCAATTTAAATTGTGGTTTTCTTCTCTGCAGAATTAGTTACAAGTCAACGCACTTGAAAAGAGTTGGGTTTTCAATTTCAGGCAAAAAAGACAATAAACTCTCTCCCACACACGTTCCGAATTCCAGCGAAGCATCAATAAATTTCGCATGAATACTATATCTGGCTCTGAAACGGGTTTTGATGTCAGCCAAGCCCACAAAATTCGAAATTTATGTGATAAAGGGTCGAATGCCAAAAAAAAAACAAATTCTCAAATATCTTCTCATATTTTTATGAAGCCAATGCATGTAATTTATTTTGTGACTGACGCAGCATAACGCGTATGGAAATTCACACCCCGCTTAGTGCTCAATTATGTATTGTTCTTTGGAGTGGAAGCCATCTTCTGTGTAAGCCGATTAAAATGAAATAAATTCCATTAATTGCTGGAGATGACAATTTGCATTAGCGGGCTTTTTGGTATTGTATTACCATCTGGATGGGCTAAGTTTGTTACCAAGGTGCTAACCATCGGTAGTGAAGATGTAAGGCCATCTTTTGATGGAGATAAATCCGGAAAGTCCCCTCAAGTGATTGGGGCTTAAAATTTTTGTTTGTCTATAACATAACTCAGTGATTTCCGTCAAATATAATGAAGCTCAATGTGGTAGATGTGTGGCAGGAGTGCTCGCATGAGGCTTGTTGAATGCCATGGGAATATAGACTATGACTAAGGTGGGTCGGAGTATAGGTGTGTTCAAAAAATACCACTTAGTTCAACAAAATCGTCATGAAACTTGCGTGTGTCACGTATAAGAACGTGTGTCCGATAAATGCAGATGAATTCAAAGCTGGCAGAAGAGGTGGAGCTCAATGCAGACTCTATGGTCAACGACAATAACTATGACGTACTTTTAACGCTCTCAATGGGCCTGCAGCATAAATGTTCAGATTGATGCGGATGATACGGCTGTGCTGTTTTAATAATATCCATCGACAGTTCAGATGGTCTAGACATAATCGACGGCTAGTGAAATGATGAGTACTTACTTACTTACTTGGGTGGCGCTACAGTCCGGGGTGGACCTGGGCCTTAACCAGTACGCCTCTCCAATTAGCGCGATCTTTGGCTATAACTTCCTCCAGTCGTGCACTCCAAATTGGTTGTGGACCCCTTCTACCTCTACTGTGGAATCAAAGACTTTTCGGGCTGGAGCGTTGGTATCCATTCGCTCTACATGACGCAGTCATCTTAGACGACTGAAACGTACTTTTCTGACCAGGTCGATGTCGCTGTGTACAGTACAGTATAGTACAGCTCGTAGAGTTCACTGTTAAATCTCCTCCTCCAAATCCCGTCAATGCAAAGGGGACCAAAAATCACTCGAAGAACTTTGCATTCAAAGCGACCAAGGAGATCTTCATCGGCCTTTGATAACGTCCATGATTCTGCGCCATAAAGCAGGACTGGGGTAATGAGGGTCTTATAAAAAGTCTCCTTGGTGTTTCTCGACAAGGCCTTACCAATCAATTGCCTTCTTATGCCAAAGTAACAGCGGTTAACAAGTATAATAAATTCTTCGCTTGTTTTCTGATGTGATGTAATTTGTCATGAGTTAATAGCATGATAGGTAGACAAAGTGCCTAACTACCTCAAACTTCTGTCCGATTCATCGATGTTCACAGTATATATTTTGTTTTGCCCTCATTCACCACTAAACCCATTTTTGCGCCTCTGCAAACGCACCAGTGACAGCTCGCTGTGTTCTGCCAATGATGTCGATATCGTCAGCGTATGGAAGTAGTTGCAAAGACTTTTGGAAATTTGTGCCCGAGCATAGTCGCCGAAATAGAAGAGGGTTGCAACTGCAATATATTTTGGAAGAGGAGAGCCTTCACTGAACTAGTACCAATTATTCAATGAAAATCCATCGCCTTCTATCATTCTACCCAGATCAAAGTTCTAACTCAAACTCAACCAGCATTCATAGAAAAGTTTAGACTTGAACTATGCTAGTACTTACCTTTGACAAGCATCAATTTATTGCCCCACATGGCTCAGTTCAAATGAACAATAAAAGCCCACACTCAACGCTAGAAACCACTGAACCCGTCAATTTAAATGCCCCATCCCTATGATGATCCTCCTCCGCGTAATGGTAGCCCACCAAACCCCAGCGTGCAACGACAACATTTTAATTAAATCGTCAGTGCAATAAAAAGGAAATTAAAAATTCCCATTTACCTCAGGGTCATAGACAAACAGATACGTGTAACACGAAGAGACACATCCTACCCACGCTTCTAGCATGATCCACGAAAATGCATAAATTTCCTTCAACGACTCGAAGCAATCGTCGTCTTTGTCGAACGGAAGGAAGACACTTATTTAAGGCTGCTCTCTGTGTTGCATACCAAATGCACACAACATTTACGATGGGAAATCTACACAGAAGATGATATAATTTGATATGCGCCAAGGCGGAATTGAAGGGCCGCAAGAGGCGGTAGGTAGTACTAGATGAATTGGTTCTCCCCTCTGCTCGTAGTAGAAGTAAGTAGTATGTAATAATAATCCCATAGGCTGTAGCTGCCGAAGAACAAAACCAGATCGAGATTAGTTCACACGATAAGCTCTGGCAGTAGTAGGGCAAGCCAGTCAAACCCCATGTGGAACTGCTCAATCGTGAAGCATGGTAATATTCATGTTGCCATACAAAATGAACTTTTGTATCGTCTCACCTTCTGGTGGAAGTGCAATTGCAACAACCACTGTGAACTGGCTGCAGAAGGGAGATAACATTAAATTGGAAAAACCACAAACTCAGGTGTCATCTCGATTCTCTGTCTTCGTGTCATCGCTGGGGATCATAATATCAATTCTGTGCAGATCTTCCCACACCCATAGATCGGATGGTGGTGGTCTAGAATATTATTTATCGGCTACTGGCCGGTTGCAAATCAATTTTTTCACACTTTTCCCATCGGTTCTAGGCAGACTCTCAGTCTTTCGTTGCACGGTTCGCAGATTTTCCTGGGAAAATTGCATTCGCCACTGCAGATGGTGCAATTAGTTCTTAGACGGACCGAAAAGTTCGCTTAAAGTTTATAGTAAGATTGGTGAAGGTCTGGGATGTCGCCGCTCCCGTCTAGACTGGTTAATTGAAGAGAGCGAAATACAGTTCGTGACTGAACTCTTTCGTTTTGTATAGACTTTGTTGCGCGCAGTGATTTCACTTTCTCATATGCGACCCAAAAGGACACAATCCCAATGTAAATGTCTTTTCGTGCGTGGCGAAGTAATAAAATTCAACAGCTTTTTATCGCCCTTGATATAGTTAGTTTGTATTGGGTAATTCGATGCGAAATCGTGCGATGATCGTTTGCTTGGCTGTTGGTTTTGTTGCATGTAATTTTTTGGGGGGACGACTGGACGACAATGGTCATTCCGACGAAATGCGATGTGATGGTGGGGTCTGTCTGTGAGAACGTAATGACTCCATGCATAGCGAAGTGATTATGATTTTATAGCCGACAAGCTTAAGACAAACGTTTAAAACGCTTAAGTGCTTGCGCAACAGGCTAAATTGTGATGTTTTCGTGAAAGTGATGGTTTTATGTCTGTCGAGAGTTGTTAGGGTTTGATGTCTTTGCATGAGTAATCACTTTTTTGTGGCACTCTTTCGAATATGATGGGCCAACATTTGTATACCAGGTAGTGAGTGGAGGCGACTTCTTAGGTCAACAACCTTAGCTTACATTGTAAATCACTGGGCTATAAATTTACAAATTTGTGCTATGAAAATTTTTGCAAGCTGGAAGGGGGATTAGTGTTCCATTGATTTATCATCTATTGCAAGTCTTGGGATACCCGTCGATGGAGACTATTGGCCTCCTGACTCTCCTTTCTATGTTTACTTCACGCTGTTCGGCTATTGTTATGACCTAGGAAACCTCAAGTGACAGAGACTCATGAAGTGATAGAGAATGTGAGGTAGCCTCTTCACCATAGCAGCCTCTACAGAAGTTGTCTGCCTTCCGATTTATTTTCATTTAATTCAGTAGTCCATCATTGATCCATTTGCTTAGATGGATATAGATTTTCTTGTCGCGGATTTGTGACCCAATCTTTCTTCTTCAGTAAGGAGCAAAAGAAAAAAAGCATTCTTGGCGGTCGAATCTCCATGTAGATCTAGAGGTAGCTGAATAAGAATCCAGCGGTTGGTATAATTTTTTTTTCTTTTCGGCGGGTTAGGAAACACTTCACTGGAGCATTTAAACGCAACTGGTCCATTGTACTACCAGGAAGCACAATTAAGTATTACTCATTTTACTGGAATTTATTCGACTTTCGGAGAAATCCGAGAATGCAGTTCAACGATGAGGAGCTTACAACAGTACCAACACTCACCACATCAGCCCCAAACATCTGCCATCTGATCCGAGCAAAGGCAGGACAAAGGAAATAATCCAAATTATCGTCACCCTCTCCACAAGCCTCGCAGATAGTGATATTACCTAAACCACTAGGATTCTTAGCAAACGCAAAGTGTCCCGTAAGGACACCAATAAGTTTTCTGTAGAGAGACAGCAGGAATGCTGCAGACTTCTTACTGACTTTCGGGAGCATGCGTTTAGTCTGCCCACATCCTGGAGAGCCTTGCCATAAACAATTGTGTTCGTTAGAAACCCAATCAGCGACCGAGGACGCAGTATAAGACCCGGCACAGGTTTTGGTGCCGAGAAATTTTCTTCTGAGCCTTGCTTAGCAATCTCATCAGATATCTCATATCCGCCGCGTAAACGAAGGCTTCTTCCTTCTCCACTTCCTTGGACTCTTAGTCAAAAGCCCATCTGAGTGCGCAGCGTTCGATGCTTGTTCAGCAGAGGCTTTCCGAATCAAACCATCAGCGGTAGCACTACGACCTTTCCGCCACTTTCTCCCTCCTTACAGTCCATTCTCCATCAGAAGGCTGTAAACGAGTCGGATAGTGAACTGCCGCAGGAATCTTCAGAAGCGAGCAGTGGGCCCGGATCTGCATCATCGCCTAAAGAGACGAAGCTCGCGTCTTTTGTACATATTTTGTATGTGGGTTGGCGCCTCCAGAGTCCTTGTCCCGACCGCACTCGAAAAGGCCACGGGTGGATTTTTACTTTCGCGAGCACCACCTGGAGTATTATCATCACATACTTTTTGACAGGTCTTACGTCGAAGTTGATTTTTGTCGCCTCTTACCACAGGCCTGCCTACTTCGCGTATATTCTCCCTATTCATGCTAAACTTATTGTCATTCCGCGGTACTAATAATCATTTTTAGTGTCCAGGCTAACTTTTGCGAAATCACAATGGCGAACATTTCCATATAAAATTATCGTCAAAATATTTAAGTTGAAGGTTAAAAATTATTATTGGTAAGGCCCATTGACATCAGATTGGTTAGGTATCTCGTTTGTGGTTTGTCACTAGACTATGCTGCCACATGTGAGAATTGGCAGAGCGACACTCCTGCAAACATTTTTCGTTTTTCGAAACTATTTCTGCGAACACTATTCAGACGAAATAGGAATGGACGATAATGTGTGGCTGTGACTAAGTTCCTTCTACAAGGCTTGTATTTTTGTCTTTTCAGTTTGTCTTTACGTGGTTGACAAGTGAGATCCATTCATTCATTACTTTAAAATGTCCCGCTTATCCATTAAAATTGTCGCGGGCTTAGTACGCTTAAGTGGACGCTCCATAACTCTCTATCATTCGCCACTGACTCTAAATCATCCCCATACGGATAGAGGAGATATTTCAGGATTGATCTAGGTACATAGATACCTATAGAGAACTTGCCTGATGCCACGTAATCCATAGCCAGTCTTGGAACATGCGTTTAACGTGATCGGATCACCGAAGTATGGACTGCTCAGACCATAGAAGTAGCTGTTCCACATTGATTACCTCTGGGTTTGAGTAGAATACTCTTCTTGCCGAAGCGCTAGTGTCCATTGACTCTAAATGTACTAGGCATCTTAGACGACTGTTTTTTTTTGACTAGGTGGATCTGATGTATAGCTCGAGTTCATCGTTGAATCTCTTACTTCAATTAGGACGTTTTCTCGTCAATGTAAACGGGACCGAATATTTTACAAGGAACCTTTTTGGAACCTATACTGCAGACATCTTCATCCTTTTAAGATAGAGTCAAGCTTGTTTTCCTTATAAGCTAAACGATTGCATATGACAGCTTGATGCTTAGGTGGATTTTCATTTGATTTCTGCTTTGACATTGCCAACATTTCCAATCCATATAGTGATGCAGGTTGGTAAGCCTGCTGTATTAGCTGTCAACACATCTCTGGTCTTGGTCATTATACACGCATAAGTTTCAATACGATTCGAGGAAAGTCATAATTGCAACAAAGGCATTCCTGATCTTAGTGGTGGCCGCCAAAGATTCCTTGTCCAAGAATCAACTACCAGCTAGCTACTGTAATTATCCACATAAAAGCCAAATGCCACGCCTTTGCACTTTCTATATATTCCAATACATATAATGCATGCCAATACATATATTATTGTATCTCTCAAGAGGTCAAGCATATTTACGAGAACCTACCACTGCTGCCTTGCGAATTCCGTCGAATAAATCAATCAATCAACTCATTTCATTTGTTGTGGATGTGGTTATAACGTAATTTACCGGCTGACTCGAAAAGTGAAAAGAAAAAGCGGTTTGCCCCAACACAGTTGGTGCTTAGTGAATATCTAGAAAAAAGGTAATTAAATTCAAGAGGTTTCTGATTTCGACGTTGAAAACTCAAAGTCTATCAAAAATCCATATTCCAGTGACCATTATGTTCGGAATTATTTATAATGTTTAATTAACCACCCATATACTATATTGCAACACCGCAGGAGTGGATATCCAGTGTAGAGAAATTATCCGTAATGAAAACTAATTAATTGAGGAAATACATGATTTATTACTAAGGCGCTAGATACAACAGAAGAATCATCGATCATATTGCCCGCGTTTGAAAGTGTTAAACCATTCCAATCCACTTAGTGCATCCTGTCTCTAAGAATGAGATATAATTCGCTACGCACACCAATAAATTAAGGGCTTATCTGCGAACTGCTTCCTTAAATAATTTCTAAGTCAAATCTAAACCTTACCAATGGGCAATGAAATTTCCTATGTGCTGTAGCAGACAAGATGTTAAGCTCGCTAAATCCGAAGTATAAAGTGATTAATGGCTACACCGAATGCACCAACGACAATGATGGTGCTTGCCACTATACGCGCAATAAACACAAATAACAAGAGCTGACAGACACTGGGCACACACTCGTTCCAAAGTCCAAATTTATAAATAAACGTTTGAGATTTTCAGACCGCGATCTGAAGTCAGTCCCAGGTGTGTTCACCATGGACGCTGGAGTCTAAGGCACAGCACGTGCTAATCTCCAATGGCTGTCGTGTCGTCGCCATTGAACACAAAACAAAAAAAGGAAACTACTCTGAATACGATAGATAGACTTAGGCCCAACACTCTGATGGTTCTTGCCATTTCGACCTCTCAGTGATTACCCTCATCCAGGTAGACAGCAACAAAACGAAAAAAAAAGTTCATAAAATGAATTAGTGGCCATGGGACAGTAATTTGCCTTGGAGATACTTTCAAGCGATAAACAGAGGTTAATTGTTGTCGTAGGCACTTCGTCATAGAATAGCGATTGCAAGAATAATAACGACGACGACGTCGAGGTTAAGTATATCCTGTGTCTATCCAATATCCGATTGATTGTACACATGGAACCGGAAGGATGTGTGTGAGAGCGCCATCACTTCTTTCATCCGGTGAATCTCATTTCCCAAGCCAATTACCGAGTACCTTCGACTCAAGGGTTAAGTAATTGATACGATTTAGGCGGCGCGGCAGTAGCAGCAGCGTCATTTCGAAACATTACCAATTCCTGTCATTAGTTGCCGTGAAATTACCTCTCCGGCCAAATTCATCAGAGCGGTAATAAACCGCGACAAGAAAAGAAAAGAAAAGGCGACAATCACTAAATCTCACACGTCTGTGTTAGAGACGAGCGGGATTTTGGTTGTAAAAAAAAGTATCTCGCACCCAGTTTCCAATTGAATCTACTGTGGGAGATGTCAACGGCCTCTGGTGATCGCTACAGACAGAAGTAAAAAACGAGATGAAAAACTGTATACAACGCAAAGAGTGACATGGAAACTGGTGTTGAATTGCGGTAAATTATTTATCTTTTTCTTCGCCTTTTCACTAACGAGATACACTGCAAATGTGATATCTTTTTGTTGCGCTGCAAGCATGAGATCTAAATTGTCGGCAAATGATTGTGGCCGTCAAGTGTTAAACACACATGTGTGTTGCATATTTAATGCCCATCGCTGACGCGTATCCTTAACAGGATAATTGCGTCTTCCTGTGATGGGATAGCTTTATTTCAGAGGAAATGGTAATTGTTTCGATTTTGTCCACCGCAAAAGGCCAGCCATGTCAACCCCAGTTCGCACTAACACTCTTTTGTTTTTTACTTACTACTCCAGGGGGTATGAGTATTTTTCGGTAGACTGCATTCTTTGGTAGCAAATTCAAATTGAATTGGGCAAGACTCATGTGCACAAGTATGTTCTGAATGTATTTATCAAAGACAGTCTTGCGGTGGAGGTATGTCCGCAGCAATTATTTCCAGTACTGCACTTGAGAGACACTGTGTGCCGTGTTGTTTGCGAGGATAATTGGATGTTATGTCGACTACCTTAGAAGGAAAAGTCGATCAAATTATACAGGGGGACCTTATCTTGAGCAATTATTGGTAATTTTTAGACTGCTTCGTCATTGATTTGCGGTGTAGATAGGGTTTTAATTTATCCACTGGTACTTGTTGTTGAAAAGTCGTTTAATTTGGCTTTGTTTTTTCTTCGTTGTATGTGCAGGATTGTGTGTGGTTTTGTTATCCAGGAGAAACTTGGATTCAGGATTTGTAAGACAATTTTACGGTTCACATTATTGATTGATCTGTAAGGCTTTATTTGTCGAATACACAACTAGATGGAAAAGCAATCGGACAACTTACAAACCTTAAGCCCGCTTTTGTTAGTATGCGTTTTAAGTGAACATTACATTTTATGGTATTTGTAGTCAAAATTCCAGCAGTTTTTAGGTTAACTTTCTTTGAAAAGAAGACACTGAAGTCTGATTTGTGTCTCCTGAGATCGATATTTTCATTTATTTTGTTTAATTGCTAATCAAATTTTGTAATCTGTATCACTTTTAAATATTAATCTCGTGCTTAAGATTTTGAAACAATTTTCAGTTATTTAGATCAAATTTAAACTGCTCGAATCTAAATGATATCTACCGATTTTCAACTATCACTTGTCACTAAGTGACAGTTGAAAATCGTTATTTGCAATAAATAGTTTTTTTCTTTGCGATTAGTTTCTATCACTTACCGTATAAGCAACTCCTTTTTCCACCAGCCAAAAGGGTAGATTTAGCACTATAAAATCTGTAATTAAGCTCTTCATGAAAAGAGCAAAATATTCAACTCGGAAGTGGTAGCAAAAGTTGCATGTCTTGCGTACTTAGTCTTAAATTTTGGATCTTTCACTTCGTGGCGGATCAAAGCTATTTCTATATTCTAACTTCATGTCATACCATGAGACTTCTGTACAATAAAATCAGTATGAGATGTCATATGTATTTATTATTAGGCTCTTTTTTAAATACTTCTCCCGGGAAAGGCGAACCTATAACGCTTCAACAGCGCCCCGAGATGCTTACAGATGTATGTTAGTTCTGCACTTAAATTGCTGCAAATTGTATACTTCTGGAAATATATCCCCAGGAAGCGAATTCCAAAGTTTGCTTGTCCTGTAACAGAAGGAGTTTTGGAAAGTTGATGTCCTCGCGGTTGTCAAGTGTACTGTATGGTCATGAGCATTAGCAGCCTGTTTTGTGGGGCGCCCAAAAGTTGCATTTCGAGGGATAATGTCTTTGAGTTCCTCGGAACATCTACCATGGAAGTACCTAGAACAAGCATAGGTCAGCGACTTATCTTCTGTGCACCAACGGTTGTAGATTCGATGTGAGGGTAGGGTCTGCAATCCGTCGAACTGCTCGTCTCTGTGTGCTGTCAAGTAGGTTAAGTGAATGTTTTGGGGTCGAGCTCCATATATGGGAGCTTATGAAGAGGTGTTCTTCCACTATGGCAACACGTAAGCTTTTTTATCTGTCCTAGTCTTCTGGAATCTTTCCGAGTAGATGGGAAAGAGCATTTGTCCAGCCCGTCAATAAAAAAGGCGAATATTCTTCTCCTACCAAAAGAATTTCCATTCTTTCTAAGGTCATGGAAACGCTGATAAATCGTCAGCTTATAAAATATCTTGAATCACGGATACTCCTTAATGACCGGCAGTACGGTTTGGGTGCTTATGGGATCTATACGTCCTCTTATTCAATGGATTAGAAACTACCTTTCTGGCCAAGTTATTTTGGATGGTTTCAAGTCTGAAACTCACCATATAAATGGTGGTGTTCATCAAGGCTCCGTTCTGTCTCCGACTCTCTTTCTCATTTTTATAAAAGATCTCGTTCATTCGCCCAAAACTTGAGTACAATTCTTAGATCTGGTCTGATGCACCGAAAATCATATTGAACCTATAGAATCCAAAATCGTGCGTCGAAATTAATCGGAGATACGAATCTCGCGAATTTTATTAATTCGCTTGAATATTGCAGAAACGTTACGTGTCTCGCACTGTTTTATTGCTTTTTTAATAAACAATGCTCAAACAAAATTTCCAGCTGCATTAGTCGCCTTAAGCAATTCAACCGCAATACCCGCTATGCTAGGAATGCCCATCAGTTTATCACTCTATCTTCGGGCTTACCATGAAATATAGAGACCATACCGCCACCAAACGCTAATGAAAAACTTAAAAAGTTGAGCAACCCCTTAAAACGATATTGCGCTTCAAATATACACCATTATGCTTGCCTATGACAGTGTCCATTGAGACCGAGAACATCTATTTATATGGTTAATTTATGCTATTTATTGAAAGACGACTTTTAGTTTGTTTTGGCTTTTCATTTTGTACCCCTAAGTGCTAACAGGTGCTTTTTCCTGGTAGAATAAGCTATCAGTCTTACAATTGTCTGTAATGCATAGTAAAAAAAAACAAGTCATTTCATTAACCCGCTTTCAGGCAACCAAATTCTATAATTTTATGGAATTTTATCGTCTAGATAAAAGAAGAGGGTAAGATTGAAGAGGTGAAGCTTTCAATTCTCTGTTTCCATTTACAATAAATCGTTTGCAGATATTGCTGCTTTATCAGCTTCCTCATTACCACGAATATTTACGTGTCCAGGGGTCCACAAAAGCCAAACAAGCAATTGACTGGAGCCTCTATCACCATCATTACAAAAAAGTAAACGAAGGAAAACACCGACCAAGATATCTCACAAACCAATCAAAGCACAAAATTTCAAACTTTGTTCGCCTAAGACTCGGTCACACCTCAACAACCCACCAACACCTCCTCACCAAAAACAACCCGCCGCTATGCACCGCCTGTAACACAACATTAAATATCCCCCACCTCCTAGAAAATTGCCTAGCCTCAAAATCCATTATGGAATCTATCTTTCAAAATAAACCAATCTATGATGTATTAAAAAATCCAAACTATACAAACATTGAAAATATAAATAAATTTATTGAAATCCTTAAATTAACTATATAAATATTTAATTAGATAAGAGCCAATAGTCTCTGCAGCTAGGCTCTATAATCTTTTATGTTACCTTGTAATTTTAATTACCTGTTAATAAATAATAATAATAATAATAACAATAAATCTGCGGGTCTTGCTTGGAGAAGGGCTAATGTAGTCATCCCCAAAGACAGTGCTGCTTACGATTTGTTTACGTCTGTTGCGCCAACTATTTATTTATTTATTTTTTAAACTGAATATAAACAAGCTCTCTAAAAAAAAATAATAGCGAAAAACCAAATATTTCAATACTGAAAAACAAAAGAGTTCACCAACGAACTGGATATTTTATGAACCAAATAACTTCAAACCATGTTAACATACTGTTCTTCCTTTTTCTACCAACAATGGATAAGAAAATTGCGCGCGAAGCCCCAAGTTACCCGCCATAAAAGTAACAACCAGTCTATTTCTAGCCATTTCCATCTCAGGATCAACAGATGCGCGCGAAACGCGCTCGTGATCATGATATTCCCGCCACGTTTTCTATTCATATAGCTTTTTTTTGTTGTTGTGTGCACTATTCCATCAAGCGCACAACGTCAACAACATTTATTTTTCTAGGCTATTTTTGGTGGCGAAGACCTCCTTCTACAGTCCTACAATTGTATACATTTACTGACAGCAATGAAGAACTCTTTGACAGCAATCTGCAAGCAATCTTGCAGCATCATCCTCAACCTCAACCTCATCGAGAGGTAGAAGAAACGTCTCTTGTGCTTTTTTATGGAAACCGGTTCGCAGGCGGTCCAAACATATCGCCATTACGTCTCTTCTTATGCTGCTTCACTTTTTCTTCGTCTATACACTTCGAGTGGTTGTTGTTGGCTTGTCTTCTGCAATAATTGATGCTTGTGTCCAGCTGGTTGCATCTTTTTTTTTTGTTAAGCACGTTGTTTTTGGTGTTTTCGTTTTCGGTTTTATGGAGACGGACCACTTTCGAGAGGCACGAGCTAAAAAGGGGTCCTCGCTCCATCCTCTCTGTTAATGGAAACTGCCAGCACGAATTTGTATGTACAAGCACACACACCCGCAGTGTATCTACTGCCACTATTTTTTTTTGTTTTATGTTGTACTGAAGTTCATTGTGCTTGTGCAGAGAACTGATTAACAGCCTCGATTGCAACAGCATCAGCTTCAGCAGTGCTGATGTAGCACGAGTGCAGAAGCATAATTTTCTGGTTTTTCAATAAAAAAAAAGAAGAGAAAAAGGATACTCATGGTCTTTGTTTGTTTAGTTGGTTGGTGCTTTCTCCCCTCGGTGGCCCGCTCGCACCAATAAAATCTCTCTTTTGTTGGGAGTTAATGAGTTTATTTACACAGCACGTACCAATTGTTTGGACAGTGGACACTGGACCCATGAACGCTGACTGTGTCTAGTTCTGCTGATGAATGTATATAGATTAGATACATGTAAGTTACGAGTAAAATGTTGTCAATGACCGGCTTATGGACGCTCACGAAACTAATTCTGATGACAACTGGCGTAAGGTGGAGGCGAACATGCATTAAAGACAGCCATCGCACCTTCTTTTCGATATCGGCCACAATCAAATGGTTAGCTTGGAAATTTCCATTTTTTCGGATCATTAGCTGTGGATCTTTCATATAAGCTTATACCACGCACGAGACACGTTCAAGGCAGAATATGAATTTATTAACATTTCTATCTCGATGGCTTTTGGGTATATATGGTGGACAGCTAGATGAATCTTCTGGTTTTTAATGATGGGGAATAGAGTTTAGGGATAACACTGACTCCCGGCAGAGATTTGTTAATAATAATGGAATGCGTTCCGTTTTGTTTTATTTTTCCACAGCGCGATTAAATTCTTCTTATAAGCATTTAAATTTTTAAGTGATTAAAAGGGTTTATGGGTAGCAGAGAATTATCGTTGGATTCGGCCATCTCTAATCGAAAGAATATGATGAGTCAACTGAGTTTGCATTTGTTTTGGTTTTTGGTGCTTGGAACCTCTGATAGATAATGGGTGGACAGTGGACAGTGGACAGTTGCTGTAGGCGCCTATGTAAGTGGGAGTCTTTAACCCTGCAGTATGTACAGTAGTGAACAAAACTTGAATGTAGAGCCTGTTTGTTTGACGAAGTTAACTGGACGTGTTCTACTGGGCCCAGTGAATACGCATATAGTATCTATCTACTAATTCGTCATTATAATGGAGAACAATTTTTCCAATGAATTGACTTGTCTTCCTTACAAATAGTCGAAATTCAGTTGCAATGCCTCAAGGGTCTGAAAATCCATGATATTTCTTTTAACTAAAAACGCACCCAGAAACTAGTAATTAACTTGAATCATTTATATCTCATTTGAGGTAAAAAAAAACTTCCAATGGGTTCGATCTAAATGCACCTTTACCAAATTTGTGGGCTTTTCCGATCTCACTTTCATATCTTTCACTTTGACTGCCATGGTAAAAATAACTTTTACATCTCCATCGATTTGGAACAATTAACCTACAAACTGACGTTTGAGTACCTAATGATTTACACGTACTTGATCAATGATCAAAGAAGCTTGCATTCAAAGGCAAGAGATTCCCTCTCTATCTCTCTCTATCCGCTAAGTGGCACATTCAAGCAATAAAATCTAAATTTGATAATTTACTTCGACGATTTAACCGCCGGTCTAGACGGAAATGGGCATTTCTCATTACCTCGTCAGACCTAAGCTGCCAATTTTTCTATTTGGGTTAATTCAATTTCCTCTCTGTCAGCTACCGCCAGACAATAACCGCTAATTTTCCAGCGCGATTTCACCTGTTTCATGCCTAACCACCAAAAAAGTCTATAAATGCCTATAAATGTTGACCAACAAGTCAACTCACACGCCGCCACCAGCAAAATATACTCCCTAGGCAATATATTAATAAAAAAATGTGTACAACAGAAGCATTAAAACTTCAATTCATGCATTCCAATCCACTCGAGCAGAGCGACGCATTATGAATTTGAAATTAAGTGCACATAATCAAAACGACAGCCCCGCACCTCAATATAAGGCCAAATCTCGTGTGCGCAATATCTACCACTGGGTCTATCTGAAATAACAACAAAAGATACATAGATACTTGCACAACACTCAACTTACTGTGTACAAATTGGAACTGGTTCCCGCGAAAAAGCACAAACTTCTTAGCCCGCACAAGAACCACACGAGTGGTAAATCTCAGCCAAATGTCTTTGCTGCGAAGTGGTATTTGTACGAGCCGAGGTTTGTTAATGCCCCCAAGATGTTGCAGAGGTATTTCGTAGATGAAGATGCTTCGTTCTTTGCAAAATTGAATGCTGTCTGTTAAAAATGCCAGGGTCAACGTGGTTATGCTAATTTATTGCCTCCACCGGAGATGGAATTGATTTTTGATTTCGATAAATAGATGTGTGGTGGGCGTTTGCGAAATTTCGTGCAATTGTGCTGCTCTGCATATTTTTTTTTATTCCTCAAAATTAAGTGCGCATATTTTACCTATGAAGGCGCAAACAAGTTCTTTAGCGCGCTTTTATGATGCGAACATCTCCAGCAAAACAAAATGACAAAAATAGATTTAAAAACAAAAAAGCCACAAGCAAGAAGCATATCCTTGGCAGCAGCATCATCAAAACTGAGATATCGTAGATCGCAGTACACAGCATCCATGGCGTACCCAGAGATCAACTGCGCGCCTTTCAAACTGGTAAACTGGTATGTTTGTCTATATAGAAAACTAGTTGTGGAGTGGCGCGGCCGCCATTTTATGACAAAACCCCATACCAAACGAAACCTTCGACGGCACGGATTTAATTGTCCAATGCACGTAATGCGCGCGTGTGCGTTTTTGTTAAAGCCAGGAGTTGGTACGTGACTAGCAGTTTCTGTTCATTTTTATTCCTCTATAGCAAACAACGAACAAAGGATTAAACAGATCTTAAGGTGAACCTTAGAAAAAGTATTATCTTTTATATCTATTGCCAGTTGACAATTCCAAACCCCAATACCAACACGATCGCCAGTAAGGTAAATTCGAAAACAACAATTCTCCCATTCTCTGATATTTTGAGAAAATTTCCTTTTCGAAGATAGACTATATTGTAAGAGCGGATGTAAATGTATTGTCTCTTTTGGTAGATTGTTCTCTTGGGAAAGAGAAAAGAGTTCCTTAGCAAACTGGGAATTTTATTCAATGTACAAAATTGTATTGCATACTTTTTGGTGGTTTCACAAATGCTCAGGAGTACTCCAATCTACCACTGGAGTGGTAACTGTGATGGTCTGTAAATCATCTCGTTTTCCTCTAAATGGGAATGCAGGGACTGATGTTTGACTCTTGTTTATTGCATACGATAAGGCTGCTTGGGTATTGTTTGGGTACGTTTTACAAGTGCAAGCATAAGACTGCTTTCAACTGTATATATTTGCAGTTAATAGTTTATTTGTGTCACAATATTTGTTAAATTTTAGAGGGACATGAGTGGCAGCAAACTTATTAAGAGTTGTATCACCTACAAAGGGCATAGTTCCCTTTTTGCCTGAAAACACACTCATAGAGCAAAACCTTTTACGTCCACAACAATGCGGTGCTACTGCTTGTCCACAGATTTGATAATTATTATTCTGGGAACTTTTTCAGGAGGGATTATCTTATAACATAAGTTAAATTGGCTCATTCTACGAACTTAGAGTTCCTTACTTCTTCCAATAGGAGTTTATAACACAAGGACTTGTCCTATATTTCTACTGAAGGCTTCAAAAGAACTTGTCCTGACATTACAAACTTTAAAAAATATATAACTCGAAAGCTTTATCAAAAGAATTTAGTTTTAGATTACAAATGTCGGTGACTTGATAGATACGATTTTTCACTCTTAAAAAATATAGCGAGAACTAAGTTTCATTAGTCGTTTAGTTTTTTTCATATCGTGAAATTGAAATCTTGATATTTTGAACGTCCTGA
Organism: Cheilosia scutellata; assembly: GCA_955612985.1. Classification (NCBI taxonomy): domain Eukaryota; kingdom Metazoa; phylum Arthropoda; class Insecta; order Diptera; family Syrphidae; genus Cheilosia; species Cheilosia scutellata. The sequence goes on from OY015313.1 coordinate 7,309,511, forward strand.
TCATCACTCAGCATTGAATAACGTATTTCAAAACTATTTCCGCTGTGAAACTTCCAGTGACACGGTAGGATAAGTTGGTATTTTACAAAATGAGAGCGTAACGAAAAATGAAACGCGATTGTAGGCCTAAAAATGTGTTACAATATTCGTTACTCAGTGTCTCATTTTTAATTTTTTGTTTTCAATTATTTGTTTAATTTTCAATTTGAAGTTTCACAAATATTTTGTGAGAGTTTTTGACTCCGAATGTCTGCTCTAATATTGAGTTGAATGACATTTCTATGCCAATTCTAACGATGTAGATAACTACACTTTCCTGTTTCATCAGTTTTTACGTCTAAATCGACTATATAAAAATCGTTTAGCGCTAGATTAAACCATTTGGGCCAACGGCATCGTCGGCTTTAGAATACCTATAGCTCCTTTACGATTAGGAGCTGCGACTGATATTGTCATTGACAGTGACAATCGAAGTAAAAACTACCAAGAAACATTTATCAGCGAAGCTCTTGTTTTGTAGGTGTCCTAACTTTTTCTTTAAGGGCTATTTCATAGAATATAAGGTTACACCACTTTAAAGCCCGCACTGCATCTATTTATCGATGTGCTACATAAGGTTAATGAATCATACCTGTTTGTCACTATTTCGAGGCCGGGTAGGTGTAAGGTTACCTATAGTGAAACTGCATACGAAATGGAAAGAGCAGTACGGACCTAGAGCCTTAATATTTGGAAAATCATGAGCTTCACATATAGATTAATATCAAAAAAGCATACAATTGAAACTCTTGATAACTATGGTGATAAGTTTATGGGCAAACATCTTCGCCCTCAATCTTCACAGTTTTTATAAAAAGTTAATGGCATTTCCCAATGGCTTTATTAATATTCCATAAGAAAAAAAAACCCAATGTGCGGGTGCATTGTTGTCACTACTACCACCAACCAGCGTTTATTCCCAAAGTTATAGGCTTTTCCAAGGAACCTACGGTCACCGCTATTGTCGTCTTGGGGTCATTAATCAACCTGACGCGTCCATCCCAAAATGCAAAACCAACAACAAGGGAACCCCTTTTTTCCCACCAACAGTAAGTTAGTTCCATTCGAGTAGGCACACGCTGCTATTTCAATAAATTTAACCATCGTCAACCGAATTCTTACTTGGCTATCTCTTCAAGTACAAGAAGTGACTTAAAACAAGAGAGTGAGTCTCTTTAATTTAACACTCTTATAACAAGTCTCAAGTTAATTCTCTTGTCTCACCTGTGTTACCTGCATTTGAACAGGTAAAGGGAAATTATTTTTCTTCAAAAATACTACAACAGTATTGGTTTTCGAACATTGTCCTCAAGAAAACCTAAAGAAAACTTACCAGAGAGACTTAAGCCAGTGTTAGTTTTGGTCAATTCAAAGACGGAGGTGTGTTATTAGTGCGGTGTTATCAGAAATATGTGTTTCAATTTCACTGCCAAAATTAAATATAAACAAATATTCTGCAACATTGCAAATAAATCTGTAAACAAAGTGCAGTGACTCTGTAGTGCTGATGGTTGAAGTTTTACAATTTAACAATTAGATTGGAAACAATTCAATGAGCACAAGTGCTGCACTCTAGTGTGACTACGATGAACTGTGTTGAGATGTTGCCATAAGTGTGACTAGATAAATTGTGTTTTTTTTTACACATTGCTCAAGCCAAATGTGGTGTAGATACTTGTAGGAGAGTAATATTATTTTTTGATGGTGCAAATGAAAGGTGTCTGAATTAAAATAAAAAAATTAAAACCCCCTTCAGGGGATGAAAAACATTGAACAGACTTACTAAAGTGAAGTCATAAAAAATAAACTAAGAGGGAAGACGATTCCTAACAATTGATTGTGTGTGCCAACGACAGGTGTATCAGTTTAACTTGTGCAAAAGAAGCACCTGTGACTTGTATCAAGGGGTTACTTCGAACGACCCTCTTTTTTAATTCAAAAATTCGCAATCATGCGCGAAATCGACTGGTAATAAATTTTGTGACTACTTTTTTTTTACCTCCGTCTACCTAAATAATATACAAATTGGATTAATCAAACCAAAAGATGGATAACACACTATCACCGGTTGGTGATAACAAGTTCCCAACCTCAAATGTTGGGGCATTTTTCCAGACCTGTAAGGTAAGTCAACTCTTTGATGTTTCCCGCTTCTTTACCCAAGTCGAGTCGGTGAATGAAAATGGTCAAATAATTTATTACATTGTACAAATTTGACAACGACAACAACTACCTGCCTACTAAGAATAATAATAAAAATCAAGTTACAAGCAAATTGCTGCATTTGCAAGATTTTCATGGCTCGTAGCCATGTATATAGAGAGGCAAACGTATGTGACCGATGGTTTATTGCATTAGAACACGTACAGTGACAGACCTCCGCCGGTGTACTGTTATTATTGGTGGAGGTGCTGCCATGATACCCTGCGAAGTAGGTAATTAACAATTCTGGTGACAGGTTTTCGCTTCGAATTTGTATTCAGGTGCTAATTTCTCTTTTCCAGAGAGAAGACCTAAATTAGTGGACGACTAGTAGGTAGGTAATGTACCAACACCATCACCCAGGTATATTGTATCGTTTGGGTGTGATTGGACTGTGGTTGAGATTAAGGATGTCGCCATGTCGGGGATTTAAGTTGGGTTTCTTTGTTTTATTCTTGCAAAAAGGTAGCCATTCAATTTGTTTAGTCGCATGGAAACCATGTTCTATTGAAATGAGGTTCAACCGCATAATACTTTAGGAACTTCGACTTTTCGAATTTTAGTTGAAGTTTTATTTAAAACACAAGAAGATTTTCGAAAAAATTCAAGTGATTGGGTGGAAACAGTCTTTGCACATATAAAATTGTCTAAATTTTGACGTGTATCTGGGTTTTAGAGCGCGTAGATACTTACCCATATTTGAATGTCCTGCCCTTAGCTCATTCAACATTGACTCCAAATCAGTCTTACACAGCTGCAACACACTTCGATACTTCAAACTTGCTAGAAAAGGTTCAAAAATACCTTTTAAAGAAGCTTTAAACTTCTCCTGTACTCCTAAATCGGCAATGCAACGCTGCGAAGCCATGAAGTATGTGCTCCATGCTGCGAGGAAATCTCACATCTAGGACAGACCAAACGTGCTTTTCATGTCTTCAACAATAATGCCAAGAAAATTTCAAGTCTAAGGAGGCAGAATACCACAAGCTTATAGTGGTACTCGGTTAACGATTTTAGATTTGTAGATACAAAGGCAGTGTATATAATAGCGGATAAACACGGCCCCATTCTGCTGTTAGTAGGTATATTTAGATAAAATCAACCTAGACCATCCCCTAGAGTGCCGGTTATGTCTTAAAAACGAATCAACCGAATATATAAACTGTGGAGACAACTATAGATCCCGAAGAAATAAAGAAAATCTTTCCTCGTAGCATTATCAACTTTAAAGAAAAGCCATACCTACAGAAGACTCATTTTTGAGAAAAACTGCACGTCCACCTTTTGAGAATATTTTTGATGCCACTATTAAAATAATTCGCATGGCAAAATCAAAGCATGTTCGTTGATGATTCCAGTGATAAACGGATTTACATATTAAGACTGTTTTAATAACCATTTTGCTCATTAAAGTAAAGTGAACAACACGCTTTACAACAATTACACTGTATTTAACATCTGCGATCCACACTGGGTATTTTTGACATATAGAAGTGACCTAGAATCAATTTACTTTTCGGGACTCGGTAAACTGCTTTCAGTGCTATTCACTTTTAAAGCGCGGTTACTGAGAGAACGCTTAATTAAACATGAAACTAAATCAAAAATCCTTGCATACCTTGAGGCTGATACAGAGCAAGTTAAAGTTACTCTTCTTTACTTTGCTTCGCTGAGATAGACATATTCTTACGGATGTTTTTGAGTTTTAAATTAAAAAATCATACAAATGTGCAATCATGTACAACTTTTACATATTCCCGTCCCATTCTAACATAATTTGTTTGACTGAAAAGAAAACCCAATTGGGAAACATATTAAGGAGATTCTATAGAGTCCAAGGTAGAACTTGCGCCTATGCAAAACCAGGTCTTGACACCTCTTTACATGTTGTACGATTGGGATCGCACCCTGAATATGTTGGCAAACTTTAGTGAAACTTAAGTACAAAATGTCCTCACTTAAAACATTGATTTTAAATAAAACCGCATGATCACAAAGATTCGCTTTCAAACCGCCGCATTCAAAAAGTCTTGGATCCGTGAAAGTTTTCCAAAACTTATTGTGGGAACTGACTACTTCATGCAGAAATCAATAATTAACACCGCAACTTGACCATTGTTGTCTAAAACCACACATTTCTGTTAACTATTTGCATAAGTCGTAAGCGCAACACTGTTGGAGCCACTTATGCTAACCAAACTTTGTCACTATACCAAGCAAACCGTTCATAAGGCCAGTCTCGCTCCAACCCATGGCGTCATTGAATGTAAATTACGAGAGAAAAGCAGAAGAATCATGTGTGAGAAGATAATACGCTCCAATAGGTCCAAGTTACACCTGAGTAACTTCCGCATGTAAACACACATGCATCGGTCTGGGAACTTCCTACGGAAACTACTTAACTTGATACCATGATGACGCACATTCAAAGGGTTAACTAGAATGGGAAACTCGGCGTTTTTCATTTTTTTTTTTGCGTACACTGTACTCAGAGACGAGTGGTGGTAATAAATTAACTCGTCCAAGACCAGACCACCAATCATCGTGGAAATTAATTCTAAGCCATGCACATACGGACGAGTAGAATTTAATGTGTAAGTTGGGATAATGTAAGGCGCGAACACACTTCTATATGGATGTGTAATTAATTTACAGGAACACACCGCACATACGAGTACTAATTGCCAATGTTAATGACCAGCGGTGACAGGCTTAGGCCTTAAATAGATTTGTAAGTCAATTTTATAGCTTCCAGCTCATACGTCAAACTGACGTAACAGATGTTGATGGGTTTGTATATTCATCTTCATCAGTTTTTAAGAAATCGTGAGAACTGATTTGTATTAATTGATTAGAAGATCTCATTCCATTCATGCGAAGATGAAAATGAAACAATGAAAACGAAGACCCTTCCCATAGTTACAGGTGCGCATAAGTAGGCACATCTTTTCAGTTTGGCAACAGATGGGTTGTGGTTTATACGATGAAGGGTGCTAATCAAATTTTACGACGCGATGGGAACTGTTGTCAGATACATAATATCGCGGAAGCTGTGACTTCAAATTTCATTCATAAATACCTTGAGTTTATTTTGGACCGATAACTCAGATGATTTTTTATTGATAGAATCAACGCTGTTTGGTACTAAAATCAGCCCTTGCCCTTGGCCTTGGCCTCTCATATATACATCGCTTGGTAAGATATAGAGTCGTTATAAAATTTATTGGGATGCGGTTGGCTTTTGAATGAAATCCTTACTATATGACCACAGTTTTTAATGCGGGACAATTCACTTTCAAGCCAGATGTTCATACATACAAATACAACATACCGCAAATGACGAGCATTTCCCAAAGGATTCTCATTCCCATAGCTGGCGTACTAATCGAAATCCACAGAATGAGCTAAATGTCACGCAATCCAATTCAATAGTCCATCTACGTGGGCGCGTACATTCAAATTTAACTACCAACTACCACCACCACCATGCGTCGACGTCCATCCGGTGCTCTGAATCTGGTTGCAACACCTACGACAATCAATTCTATTGGAAATATAGTAAATATTACCAAATATATTTGATTAATCGAAAAGCCGACAATTTCGGTGGTCATTTACCTTCCGGTGACCATTTCGACAAACAGAAGCCGTTTCTGTAGGTGCATAGGCGACAGTGATAGAGAAATGGTGCGTGAGTGATATCGAACCACGGATATTTTTTTCCCCTGCAGACGCACAAAACATGTAAGACACACACGACAGAGATAGAACAACCCACAGGTATATACGAGTACATCTGTTGAGTGGTTGTTTCTGTTTGGGTATTTAATTTACCGATTTTTATTGTGTTTATGCAAATATTTGATTGTCACAATGGATGTTGGGTATTTTTGATGTTTGATTCGTGTTAATGGTGAGATATTGAATTAGCACACGACTTGAGAGTTCAAAATCAAATCAACGTAAGACACGTGACATCTAAGCAAATATTTGCAAGTTAAATACTTGTAGATATCTAGATACAATCGATTTTGCTTTTGGAAGATATTATAGATGCGTGTAAGAGATGTAGCGTTAAAAATAGATTCAACCTGTCTCCACAATAAACCAGTTTCAATGCTTGGCTAATGTAGTTTAGTCTAGCTGAAAGTTATATCATGTGATGTGCTACGTAGCTAAAAATACGGAGGTATTGTCAGATCAAAAACGGTTTTTAAACGGTTTTTTTTTATAGGCGAATTTAGTGGGATCACTCTAGATTTAGAGTTTATGCTAAAAGTCTCTCTTAGTACAAAATAGTTCTTCAAATCAAGGGGAAATATTAAAAAAAAAACCCCTGCAAATATGATTTTGCTCCGATTTCTTTTCGGAAAATGTTGATCCCAAAAAAACCACGCATGAAATAATGTTCCCATGATTTAAAAACATTTTATTTGTATTTTGTTGCCATTCTTGATCAGCTTCTCTAACCTCTTCGATCGTTGATGGACATTATTATGATACCTAGATTTGCCTTGTACAAATGTACATAGGTACTAGAACAATACACTCGCAAACGTTTTTTTCTATAGATTCGAAATGTCCTCATTAATTCCATCTTGGAATCCCGAGTCACCAATGTTTCTTAGGAATCTTTCCATCTTTTCAACTCCAGCTTAGGTATCACCACAGGTTTCTTCGGGAATATTGGAAAACGATTGATTGTTAACCAAACCGAAATGCTGTGAATTATTTAAAAAAAAAAGTATTACAAATGAATTAAAAATATGTGTTCATTTTTTTACGCTCATTTTCGATAGCAAATTTAGAGAAATTAATTTGACAATTTTCGCCTATAGAGATTTCAAACTTCAATTTAAGTGGAAGAATATACATGAATATTTAGAAGACATTTATTATCTTCACCAAATTGAGTTTTCTCATTAACGATGATAGGTCTATTCGCGTACGCGGTTTAAATCGAACGCAACCGGTATAAATCGATTGCAATCGCACAAAGTTGCACGTTCTCATCAAAAATTACAGGAAAAGAGAAAACCAGCAAAATAACGAGTAACGAGTAGCGAGCAGTTCCCCTCTTGGCTCGAAAAGCTCAGGAAATATATTCCTACTGATAAAAGTGTCAAAAAAGGTTGACAGATAGACGAAATAAACAAGAAATATTTTTGAACGGTTGCTCGGAAATTTTCGAATTTGACAGATTTTTAGTGCCTTGCTCGGAAAAGTACGCGACTAATATTTAACTCGTGAGTATTTACTCCGACTTCCGAGTTCACTTAGATTTATTCACAAAACCCATTATATTTTGGCGATCCATGGAACACAGAAAATTTAGGTAGATACAGTTCTTCGCAGCAATGTCAAATGATGGGAAACTTGTCAAATTGACAGTACATTTATGAAAGACGTCAGTTGTAGTAGTTAGTCAGATAAATTTGTATATTAATTGTAATAGATTTTAAAGAATAAACATTTACAGAAATATTAAAAACTCGACTTAATCTGAAACTTTGTGGAAATTACAATTATTATATTATTACAATATTACAATAATTACAATAATTACAATAATTATACAAGTGTAAAAATAAAAAAAAATATGTTTCCCCAAAAAGAAAGTTATAAAAAGTTTTCTTATATGTGCAGTGTGACCACAGTGGAATATAATATTCCACTTGTGGAATATTTTTAAGCTGCAGAGAATATATTTTTTCCAAAAAATATTCGCATATAAAAGTGGAATATTTTGTTATCCAAAAGGAATTTTTAGATAACAAAATATTCTCGGTAAATTAGATTTCAATTCTTAATTGAAGTTGAAGCTATTACTTCTAAATCGCTAAAGTTTTGAGCTCTGGTAACACTAGTTATGCTCATTTGCCCATAAATGTATTGATAAATGTACAATTTGGCCTGCGATATCGGTAAGCGGTGCGTGTAATTTTGTACAGGTAATTTATTTATTTTATAAATGAAAAACTATTTGATTTGATGTAAACGCCTTGTCGGTCTAATTTCAAGTATTGTTTATGAAAAATAAAATAACCCCGGGTTCATAAAATATGTTTAAATCGTTTAAAAGTGAAATGAAAAACTTGTGTTGGTTTCGTGTAAACAATTTTGTTTTTTGGATTAGACTCTGACCATCTGTGATATTGCAGAATATTTTAACGGCATAAAACGATCCATCGCGAAGGGGAAGAGCTCGTCAAGGCTAATTATACCTAATAATTGTACCTATTATTTTTTTTTTAACTTTGTTTGAAATAAAAGTTTATTTGTTTTGTATTCATGTCTTAAAATTAGTTTTATTTATTTAATTTGTATAAAAAAAATGCTGAAGTGGAATATAAATTTATATAAATATTCCACATTTCAGAGTAAGTGCAATATTTTTGAGAGAAGCTGATGGTCACACTGTATATGTGTATTTGGCTGTCAGCTGTAAAAAAAAAACAAAAAAAAAACCTATTGGCAGCAGGTTGCTTATTCGCGCGTATCTGGCCGTATTCCAGATACGCGCGAAAAAAAAATTATTGACTTCGGGTATATGGACTAATATTCCGAAAAATTATCGCAAACTTGTTGTTGCTTGAAGTAAATTATGGAATGACTCTGTTTACTCTATCTTCGATATTAATCTAAATATGCGTTAGAACACGACAATCAGTTTGTCTTTTTTGTTAGATGCAAGCTTAATGCAGCAAGGACCTATAAGTAATTTCTATTTTGCGAAACCTGCTTATATTGGTAAGGTTCTTCTCACTGAGACCTATCCTTTTCCGAATGCATACATTTTCTAGATTCAATAACCTTACTATGGTTGTATAATCCACAACTATTCTCTCATCCATTAGCACTTTCCTATATGCTGTTCTACCATAATGTTCCCTTTTGCCTAACAAATGAGACCTAAATTGATAGGCCATCGCTTAAAACTTCTTACGGGCCCTTTTCTAATTCCCCTAAAAAATGCATCGGATTTTTTTTTTGTCTCGAATAAGCCCCATACCGCAACTAATTGAAATTAAATTCTGCGGTTAATGTGTATCAAATTTCTCAGCATCACCTCAGTTTAGGGTTTCAAAATCGAGAGATGAAAAAAAAACCTCGTCTCCTTTTTGTCCCATACCACATGATAAATAACCTAAAATAGGTGAAAGGTTAGACCCAATCTATCGCTGTCACACATTTGACAATCTGATATCTCCGCGTGTGCGCGTGGTTTGAATTACATCCACTCAACAGTCGGCACATGGTCAATGAAAGATGATATTATTTCGTAGTTTTTATCATCCAACATATACATATTCATACTGACTCACTAGCACTTCCTAAGAAGAAAAGCGAAAACCACCGCCGACATTCCTTAAGCTAATCGTTCTCGGAAAAGCCATATATTTGTTGGGGGTAATTCTTTGCTTAAAACCTTCTTAACTTTTTAAGCGTGAAATTACAGAAACTTACTACACATGAACCACTTTTACGAGGTGTGGCGTATAATTTTGCTAACTTGTTACCACATTTTATTGCCACTATAGATGTGATGGAAGCAAAATGCTCTACTATATGGTCAATTGGTCAAGCAACGAATGGCGCATAGACTCTCTCGTGTTCTATGTATATAAGTGGACTAGTTCTACTCATGATTAGAATGAGAAATGATATACACTATACGAAGAGTGGGAATACAATAGGAAAAAAAACTAGCTTCATCTGATGAGGTTGCTTCTAAAGAAATTCTGTGATTATCCTGTTTTATATTTCGAAGAAAATCACAAAAGATGTGACTGCCAATTACTGTTCTTTCGCATTGAAGATAATCCAAATTTTGAGGCGAAATTCTCCGTTAAGAGTGCCAAGTAAATGAGCCAATTAAGATAACAATTACAATCGGTTTTCATCAAAATATGCTCGAGTACAGAGGAAATGTAAAAGCAACCAGTTCGTTGCTCAACTCTTTTGTTTTTATTTTTGTTATTTGCGCAGTTGTTGTACAATGTACATACATTTTCTAACGCTGCATGCAATGTGCCGCGAAACATGGCAACAATGTAAATTTTATCTAATTTCATGCGCCAATCTCCCTTTTAACACCCAAATCTGAAAGAAACGCTTTATTTTCGTATTTCATCTATCCAGCGCAGCAGCAAACACTGTGCTTGCTTACCTCTATGTATACCGCAAGTCGTGGATACAAACAAAACCAACTGCTGAGCCCTATGCACAAGCACATGGTATCTAACCAACGAAGAAACGAAACTTTCAAATCTATTTAAAACCTAAATCTGCTGTAACAAAGCAAAAACGAAGAAACACCATCAGCAGTCCAACAACAGAAAATTCAAAACCAACGCCAACAACTATATCCACGAGTGCCAGGCACTTCGAGTCTCTGGCAAAAATCGTAGAGCTTGACCCGAACACAACTCGCTTCATATACTGGTAGTACATAAGAAATCCGACTCACCACATATAAGAAGTATAAATAGAAAGGAAATATATACGACTGGGGAGTGTGTAGGGGTATTGTGCTGTTAAAAAAGACCAACAAGAGGAAAGAAACTACTTTGCCATCTAAAGATACATTTCCCCAACTCCAATCCATGGCAAGACCCCATCTTGGATTTTGGCCAACAACACAAAATTCATTGCAAGTTCCAGTAGTACAGTCTGTAATAATATAGAGATACCTATGCCTTGGATGCTTGGATACAATCTTGGGGGGTTCATTGTGTTTGCTGCAGATACAAAGCCTCAGAAACTGGTTTTCCGTCTTCCATTTAACTCAACTCTCAGAGCTAAGGCGTTGTCCGATACCCAGCAACTCTCAAAAGCCACCTATATTTCTTGTTTCTCATTTAACACTCACACTATTGTGCTGTGGATACTTTATTTTGGATTTCTCTTTAACCGTTTTGTTGTTTTGTCGTTATAGGTTCTATGGCACTTGGACGCATTCAGAAGATCATTCCGGCAGTTGAACCAGCATGTCTGCAGCGGGCAAGATTGTATATTTTGCGCTTTGAAGGTAAGTGGAACTTGTTTGATCTGTGTTTGTGGAATCCATTGATGTTGAAAAGTATGCAATGGAATATTTTTGTAATGATCACTCACAAGACATTAGAGACTACTTTGAGGGGCAATCGGTAATATTTGAAATATACATGTGACGATCGTGTTCAAAATCTATCGGCGGTATAATAATCATTTTTAGTGTCCAGGCTAACTTTTACGAAGTCACAATGGCGAAAATTTCCATATAAAATTATCCACTGTGACCGTCAAAATGTTTAAGTTGAAGATTAAAAATGATTATTGCTAAAGGCCCATTGTGAATGCTTCGATATAAAAGTATCTACATTATTTAAGTGAGGATTAGGTTCGCCTAAATTACCACTACCTGTATTTTGAGGTTCAGAGCCGCATGGTGTGATTTTAACACCGCGTGTTTGTAACTTTTCAGTTTGAGCAGTTTGAGGAAATTTTTTTTTTACCTATGGGGACTAGTTGAAGAGTCTAGTGCTGGCATCGGATCACCAGGTTCGTAAATGAGCTGTATGTCCACTACATAAAGTGATTCAAGTCGTTTAAGTCAAATTTAAATATGTTGTTGAGTTCATTCGAGGGTTTAAAAAGCTGTGTCCAAATTATGATGGATTTAGAACAAATCCAAACAATGTGAATACCTACTTACTTACTTAAGGTGGCGCTACAGTCCGGGGTGGAACTGTGGATTCGAACATCTTTCGGGACAGAGCATTCGCGTCCATTCGCTCTACATGACCCAGCCACCTCAGTCGTTGGACCTTCACTTTTCTGGTTAGGTCGATGTCGCTGTACAGCCCGTACAGTTCGTCGTTGTATCTCATTCTCCACGGGACCGAAAATTACTCGAAGAATTTTCCTTTCAAAACAACCAAGAGTAACCTTATCCGCTTTTGATAGAGTCCATCGTGTCTCTGCACCATAGAGAAGGACTGGGATGATTATATGGTCTTATAAAGTGTCACTCTAGTTGTTCGAGAGAGGGCTTTGCTTCTCAGTTGCTTTCTTAGCCAAAAAAAGCAGCGATTGGCAATAGTTATTCTTCGTTTAATATCAGCGCTGGCGTCATTGCCTGAGTTCATCGCGGAGCCTAGGTTTACAAAGTCCTTAACTTCCTCAAACTTATATCTGTTTATATAGTGACATTCTGTCCCAGACGTCGGTGTTGGGTGTCCTTTCATGATGACAGCATATACTTTGTCTTGCCCTTATTGGCCGCCAACCCCATCTTCGCCGCCTCCGTCTCAATACTCTCGAACGCGCCAGTGACATCCCGCTGCGTTCTGCCAATTATGTCGATATCGTCGGCCGGCGTAGGCGAGTAGATGGACGAACTTTTGAAAGATAGGGCCTCTGGTGAGCGTTTGAGTTGTGCACTATTCTTTCAAGAACGATGTTGAAGAAGTCACATGACAGCGCATCATTGTCTAAATCCTTTTTTGACAGTCTATTTCATCTTTCTCGGTGAGTTCTTTACCGACCTTGATGGAGTAGCGTCCATTCTCAATTGTCAATAGACTTTCCTGTGAATGGTCTCGCTTTTATTTAAGCAATTTTGCTTCATTGTAGAATTTATTTGAACAATATATTTTGAGATAATCTTAAAGACTTTAATGGGTAATTTTTGTCAATAAAGTAAATGACTGCTTTTCTATACAGTGTGCGATGGACAGTGCAATTTTGGTCACTTTCGTTTCACATTCTCATTTTCCTAGCTAAACAAAAAGGAGCTCATTCAATGATTGATGTCCACAAAAAGGTTGAAGTATCGGGTGTGTTGATAGCTTGGTTAACAACCCAGTTGAACGTTTATGCGGGGCTATTAAGATGACAAAGTAGAAGTTTTATTTGTTTAATATTTAATGATGAAATTCGTATAAATACTGCTTCTATCCAATGATTTGATGAGGGGGTAATCCCTCTCCTTGATTATTAAAAATCAGGAACTTGAAATTATCTCCAAACAATCTTCCCACAAAAATTAACAGTTCAAACAACCTCCTATCATCCCAAGCAAATCTTCCAACTAATGAAGTTCCATTTGCAAAACCGACTAAACGACAAGATCCACGGATCACAAGACAGAATAAACTTCTCGTCAATATTTTCGTTTCATTTTCATGATCAACAGAAACAGAAACAGACCCGCGCATCTGTATCGAATGTACATTGACCCATAATACTAACAGCATCATATTACAGTTTCTATAAACACAAACACAAAGAAGAATAGGAAAAACCTAGGAAAAGTGACGACTGTACTTTTTTTTCTCGCTCTCAAGAAGTTTTTCCAAAAGGTTCCATCGTTGTCCGCTCCCCCTAATGGTGCAACATAAGCGCACACCGCAATGACGGGCACCGATTTTTCTGTGGTCTGCATATTGTTGCACTTACCTGTGCGTGTGTGTGTGTGTGTCTGTTTGTCCATAATGTCATTCCCCCTTTTTGTTTAAATTAAACAAAAATTAAAAGAATAATACGAATGAGAACGATTATAATTGATATACGTGACATTCTCCCACGCACTCCACCAGTAGAAGCAACGAACCGCGAAGGAAATTCATCTCCTTATAGGTTTACCCGGATTACATGGATTGTGATGCACAATCCTCGGGTTGAGTTTGGAATAAGGGCCAAATTGAAAGTACCTGGCGATCATGAGTCTATTGTTGGTTTTGATTTGTTTGTCAGTCGATCGATTTTAGGGGGCGACTGTTTGGCTTTTGGATTTTCAACATTTTTCATGACCCTTTGTCAGATGTAAGTATTAATAGCCGCTTGAAATTATGTGGGAATGAATGGAATGACTAAGCCTGCGAAAAGTCTAGTATTTACGACATGTCCTTCCTTCCGTCTCTGGTGCTATCTTTATGACTTGCAAGAAATGTGTCTACTTCCTGCACCGCATGGCGAATAATAGGTAGCTTCCTGGAATTACCTTAGTAGCCCTAAACCGTAAAGTATTCAATTAGTGACGGTCATATGCATATTTCAGTGAGATATCCATCGCAAGGTCAGCAGGCAGCCGAACACTATTAACCCTCTTTGCGCACCTATACAACGCTGCCAGGTGAATCTACACAACGTCACCTTTTGCTGGTGAATAAGTAATTGAGTCGATGATAAATTTCGTATGGAATGGAAAACGTGAGTGCGAATAGCACTTGCGCATTGGTAAACATACTCGAACTTATGAAGTAACTACCGCAGCCATCGCATCTCAAGGGGATTCACTTTTTTTTCTTCTCATAAATGAAAACTCCATGAAGATGCAATAATGTGCGAGGCATTTGAAGATGTGCGCTTTGCGCAGTGTTTTCCAAATGTCAGAGTTCTCGTTTAGTTCCTTTTGTAAATGTTACATTACAATCGAGCAATAGGTACACAAAAGATTCGAGTAATAAAATTCGGTGTGTAGGGGATTCATTTTGTATGGTCCATCGAGGAGGAATGTGGGAATTTTTCCAATTTTTAAGGATACAAACAATTTCGAGTGGATATTTAGGTGTGAGAGATCTTCATTTCGCAGCACATGTCGAGGATAATTTGTGAATTGCACCTTGTTCATACGCACTGAAGTTCTCACGTTCAACATGTGTGCCTCGAAGCGGGATTTCTATTTGTTTTTACCAATTGCATTCGTTAATTGAGGTGTCTTTGGGAAAACACACGTTCGGATAGGAAGTACGTAAATTATTATTGGATTTACTTAAATATCTAAGCAGTAGTTTCCTTGAACTTGTACGTGGAAAATGTGTTTTTTTTTTAGGGTGGTTAGGGAAAGTTTGAGGGTTTTTTTCTCAACAGATAGGTGCGAATAAATGTGGTTCACATGTGTTGGGTGTGGTGCTTGATAGTAAAAGTAGGAGTGGGCATTGGCCCTAAATCAAAAAAAGAAAATAAATAGAGCCGAAAAAGAGAATACGCTCTTCCTGGTCAAATACAAAATTATTTATTGACTCAATTTGCCTGCCACATCACCCACCTAGCTGCGTTTAGAAGCCTACTTACTATATCCTTATTTTTAGAGAAGAAAGGGCTTTCTCGATCTCATTCTAATGACCGATCATCGTTATTTATTTTTAAAACCTTTTTGTAAATTTGGACAAAATATAGGTATAGGGAGTTTACCTACATCAGTCGAATAGAAGTTACAAATCTGGTTAACGCCCAATTGAGGTTTGTCAGTGCTTCAGTTGAAGTTGATAATATTGGAAAGATAAAATCATCTAATTTAAAAAGGCTACCATGGTCAATTTGAAGAAAGTAAACGAATCGTAGCCGGACTGCTATTTTTAAACACTCATATTTAAAATTTCCAGTTCGCACATAGACTCTTTTGTTTTGCGTTTTTATGGGATAGCCTGTGACGTAAAGTGAAATATTTGCAGTCGTGTTAGAAGAATTTTTTAGCAAAAATTATTGCGGAATACGATTTCCTACTAATGTAATCGAAATACATAGTTAACATGTGTAACGCGTCTATGTAACGCAGTCGCATACAATTTTAAATGTTTAACAAAAAATTGTAACATTTTAGAAACACGTTGTAGCTTTAGTAATTCTTGTCGAAAGTGGAGGAAATATATGCTTTTTTATAAAGGTAAACATAAACCAGCAAGACAATTATCTTCGACTATGCCGAAGCTCAAATACCCGGTACTATATTATAGCAAAAAATATTTTAGTATTAAAAAATTATATATTTGTATGGGAGGTATGGGTACTTTTTATTCGACCAAGCTCATTTTTTGTCAAAAATTTTTAAATATTATTAAAACAATAGGTGTATAGTTTAAACTTGCTATCTTTACTGTAGCTATTCAAATTTAATTTTTAACATAAAAAGCTATATAAATCTGATATTTTTGTATGGGAGGTAGTAGTAGTTTTCATCCGATCTTGCTCATCTTCGAACTTAGCCTCAGTTTGGTGGATAAAAGCTTACGTACAAAATTTCAAGTCGATAGCTCTTAAATTACGGCCGTAATCGTGAGGACAGACGGACAGACAAACGGACATCGCTAGAAAGTGATGCTGATCAATAATATATATAGTTTGCAGTGGCGTGGCGTCCATATAACCCGATTCCTACCGGGTTACCTTTTAAAAGTTTCAGTTTCAGCTACACAACAATGTTTACTTAAAAACGAGCAACATAAAACCCACGGGATAAACTTAATAATATGTATCTATTCATCTGCGCAAGCTACATACCCCGACCCCACCAACTCAATTGAACTTTATACACACGGAAACACACACCCTTCGGGCCTTCTTCGCCTTCATTATTAGTATTATATATAACTGCCCACACTCTCTGAGCATAACCCAAATCTAAAATAACCCGAAATATGACGGGTTATAAAATCTCTCACTGGATAGCAGCTGTGCCAGATTCCACGATTTATCGTATTTTTACGATTTTAGGGCTTAAAACTTATTCCAAGATTTTTGAGCTAAAAAACCATAAAATTCCAAGATTTTTTTCAAATTTATTGAATACAAAAATTCATTTGCAATATTCCAAATATCTTCTGAAAATATGAAGGTGAACCAGCAGCCACAAATACATAAAATGTATTATGAAGTCAAGCAATTAGTTTTAACAATTTTAGATTTTTTTTCTTAAACCCGATATTTTAAAGGTGGTAAACATAAAATACCTTAATGATGAATTTAAATTGCCTTCGAATATTGTTTCAAATTGTATCTCCGTGTAGAAGTTCAAGACCAATTGGATTCTTTAAATCTAAACAGGAACGATGTTGAAGCATTCAAACAGGCTTGCTTGGGTTTCTATATAGAGCTTGTCCATCAAATCTTAAAAAAGATTTGACTTCAAAAACCAATTGCTTCAAAGTTTAACCCTTCTAAGTCCACTAAACATAATTGAAAAAAAAAGTAGATTATTTTTATCCATTATTCAAAAGTTTTCCAAATTTAATTCTAAATAAAGATATTCAAGACGCCGATGCCGAATTTCGTGAGATAAGAAACCTCAATTTTGAATATCTTTTTTCTGCACCTCGATCTTCAATAGATGTAACATTTTTTTGGAAAAACGTTTTACAAACAAAGCATGGTAATGAAAGTTTACCATTTCCGTTAATGAAAAATTTCATTTTTGAAGTTTTATCACTTCCGAAGTCATCTGCTACTGTTGAACGTATATTTTCTATATATTTTTTTATTTTTTTTATTTCCAACAAAATCGTATTTCCACGATTTTGAAAGCTAGTAATCACGATTTCTGGGGAAAAACATCTGGCAGCACTGCTGGATAGAACAAATTTGTCTCCTTTCTCTTTTGTACACTTGCGTTTATCTGAGTTTAGTCCTCTCTGTTCAACGCCCGCTTTCTTATGCAAAAAAATAACCCGCTTTTCTTCGGGTTATTTGGTGGGTTTTGTGTGTATCTTTTACCGCTGCGCTGTGGTGTAATTCACAGTTGAGTATATGTATCTGGAAAATAACACGCTTTTCTCCGACATATTTGGTGAATTTGAATTGTGTGTGTATCTCCTACCGCTGCGCATGCGCTGTGAAGTGTGAACTGTGATGTAGTCATAGCTCATAGTCAGTTCACTTTTTTACCTAATAATTTTCTGATTTTTTCTGAGGGGAGTATCCTCTGTTCATATTCATAGGCCGCTTTCTTATGCAATAAAATAACACGCTTTTCTCCGAGTTATTTGGTGAATTTTGTAAGTATCTTTTAAAAAATAAACATACTGATGTGTTTATAAAGTTTATAAACAAGTCGCTAAGTGAGAAATCAAGTGTTTTGAGTCTTGGCTATGATCTTCGTAGGTACCTAAATACGTTTGAAGAAATGTTTCAAAGAGTAAGTAGATGATTGTACTGCAGCTCCACAAAAACCCCAAATGCTCGATTTAAACACTCATTTAAAGAGCCTTTATGTAGAAATAAAGGACAATATTATAAGACATGATATAAATCATGTTTACACGAAATACATATGAAAGTTTTGCACTCAAGATGGAAAAATATCTTCATTAATTTAATTTCTTCCTGGAGTTTTCGATTGTATGGCTTTAAAAAATAACTGAAGGTTTTGTATACATAGATAGGTACTACCTACATCTTCCCTTCGACATTTTGATATTTTTCGACTTCGACTTACCATTTAAAATTATTCACGCCACGCCACTGATAGTTTGTCATACCTACAACGCCTCCTTATGGGCGTTACAAATGTAATGACAAAGTGAATATACCCTCACCACAGTGTGGTACCGGGTATAAAAAGTGTTGAACAAAAATTACCATCAGCAATAAAAATGTCCTACTCGTTGATCTATCAGGCAATCTTTAGCTTATTGTTAATTTGTCTGCTGAACAAGAAGAAATTGCAGAAAGTGTTTAGACTTCAACTGATCAGTGGATTTTATTGACAGAATTTAGATATTTTCGAACTGCGTCAATTTGTTTGTGAATGCCTTCTTTTTCTGTAGGTACCTATAGTCGATGATGATCAAAGACGATATAGGTACGAAAATTACTACAGAATTAAGGCTGATAATTTTTCATTGATTAAATTAAATGTTGTCTTATGTTTATGATGCTTATGATGTTTGAACAATAGAGTTAAAGGGATCAACGTTCAGACTTTTAAACGCATAACCAGAAATAAACAGTTTGACATAAATGTATTAAGTAATTTCATTTAGTCGGGCGTAGTTTGGAAGCATAATATTTGTTATAACAATTTTGAATTTTTATTTTTTAATTTACTTGAGATCTTAATGTTCTAAAATGGGGTAGATTCCACACCTACTTGGTGGCAGCTTTTACGTGGACATATTGTTAATGTATGCCTTAACTCTTTATTATTAAATATGATTTTCCAGTTTTATTTGATCAGAACATAGCAATTTTACTAAATTCATTTCCTCTCTATAATGAATTGCTCAGAGTCGTTTGTACTTGCAAATAAAAGCGATTCTTTAGGTGCTTCGTACATACTTATGTAAGTAGTTGTTTTTTTTAGCATTTTACATGTTTGAGGCGTAGAGCGTTCCTGTACTTTTAGTTATTTTGCCTCTTGGTTAGAGATTGATAAGGTAGGCCAATTTCCTTAGTTTTCGATTTGGACATTTATTTCCCAATTTCGGGATCGAAATTATACCACATTTGGAATGATGGTTGAGAATACAAAATTTCTCACAACCCGTTAATATACGTGCCACTAGCCGCTCTTCTTTTATTTTTCTGAATATTTTACTGTCTTTACTTTCAACTTTGTCAGTTTAAAAACCATTATAATTGAGTTCCAATTTTTTTGAAACGATACCATTTAAGTATTCGATATTTTTTGTTAATTACTTTCAGCGATGCCAAAAGAACATATTTTGACAGCTCTCCGATCGGCAACTATTTTAGTATTTTTTGAATTTATTTAACAAATAATCTCCTTTAGACTCGACTTGTGAGGAGTTTTCTTGCAGATGTACCCAAATATTTTTATGGACAATTTTCGAACATTTTTCAGGTTTCTAAAATTCTTTTTTTTTTATTGCCAAGACTATAAGTCTGTGACAAACGTGTAACTACTATTGCTGGATTTGTTAGAAACTCCAAAAATGTGCTGATATCTCATCCATAGTTTCGAGATAATTCAATTTTAGGACCCTTAGGGCCAGTTTGAAAGGTTCCGGATAAATTTTCGGATAGTTAGCCGACACATAACGCTATCCACCAGATAAAAGCGGCTGACATTTTTTTTTTCTATTTCATCGTCAAAGTCTCTGATAAAATAACATGCGGAAAAATTTATCAGCCAAGTTTGTTTCGATACACATGTCATTTGTTTTGTCGTTGTTTGTTTCGTGTTTTCTAATATTTTCTGTTGTTTTAGGTAAGCCAAAAGAAAAAAAAGACTATTTGATAAATTAACAGAATAAAAAATTGAAGAAGCAAAAATCCAAAAAAGGATTCTAACAGAGGAGCTGGAGCAAATTTTTTTTATTTTCTGGATAAAGGATTTAACAGCCACTTGAACCGGCTGATACTCTATTCGAGACTATATCTATCAGTTATCACTATCCGAAACCTTTGAAACCAAAAGTAGAAGTTTAGTTGACAGTTAAGTTCCGGATAGGCTATCCGAGACTTTATCAGCTAGTTTTGAAACTGGTCCTTAATATTTTATTTACAATGTACAATGGATGTCTTAATTCGTATTGGTATACTTTTTGAATTGTGTTGTATTTTATAAGAACAGCAATTTGTTTATAAACACTTTGGTTGGAATTACAGCTATTTCGAAAAATCCACACTCACAATAGGGGCCAATATATTATTCTTGGACAATTTTTTTTTAAGTCAGAAATCAATCACATTTTATGACTTCGACTTCATGAAGTCACAAGAAATTTATCGATGCACGGACCAGTCTAGTCGCTTACCCTTTTCGCAACACAATTCCTATTGAGCCTCGTATAATCGAAGGACACTTTAATGTTAACCAATATTCCCTAATGGCCATCCGTCTATGCTGTTGCCTCGTGTCCATTATCGGAAGTCTACAATCTACCTACTAATTGTGGAATCATTTTTCAAATCATAAAAGACTCATTCATGGTGCCACTCGAATTACAACTACTCTTACCCTATCATGACCTTTAAGCGATTTTAAATGCCTCTGCGGAGGCATCTTAGCAATTTTGTTGTAATTTTTTTTCATTTTTGTCGTGTTAAATGTTTACCATAATTAAACTTAAATACTTTCCTTGGAGCTGGTCATTTGAAATGACTTTGAAGCGACGACGCGACGGTTTTTTACGACATTCAAAATCATAAAACAATAAATTCGTTCATTCAACTCAAGGATTTGGTTGATATTTCCATTTGATAAGCCCTCTCGCCGCCGGGTGCCCTAAATCTGAGACAGTAAAGATTCCTCGTCTTCACAGTTGTATGTAAAAAGTCACACATGGGATATGTTAATTTGTTGGAAAAACAAAAAGTGATAACCCGACCATTAGTCGAAATGAAGCGAGATAGACAAAATGCTTTACATTTTTATTTTTATCTTTCTGTCCTAGTTTAATGTTTGAACGAGTAATCATGGCGAGTGTATACCCTTTAAAACCTAAAACAATCTGTCTCCATGTAAACAAATACAATGCACACTATACCTGTCCATGATTGTACAAATAAAAAAAGTGAAAATGCGAACGCATGGAGCGGTATCGTTCTTGGAAACCTTAGTTATTTGAAAGGTACCACACCAAAAAGGGGGAACAATCATGAAAAAGGGTTGTAACTATAACTTGTTTGGTTGATAAATACTTATTTGAATTTACGAAAGAAGTTTGCATTTATTAATGTTTACAGCGCACGAGCTTGTTATTTTAAAGAAATTAATTTTATTTAATTAGGAATTATTAACACTACACAAGAGATATACAGTTTCTTGAGCAATAACGGAGATTGCATTTCTGTCATGCACACATCCAACAGATGTCATCTTCTTATGATGTAGTTATATGATGTTGATGGATTTATTTCTTGAATATTTGACTTTGGCATGGCAGAGAAATTGCATCAGAAGTTGAGCGACCTAATTTGGTCGAATTTTTGAATGGAAATAAATAGTTTGAAGTCCATATAGGAGCCTAGACGTATCTTTTCACAACAATTCGATTGTTTTTTTGTCAAAAGCTTATTATTAGGTATAATGACAGCTCTTGCATATCACATGTTCAAGAAAGCAATCTGCTTCAAATGCAAAAAGTCTGCCTTTACCACCAAAAGTGAGAATATGAGTAGAATCAGGTGAAATTATTATAGATTACTTTCATCATATTCAATCTCAAATAGAATCATCTAAAACAAAATGAAAAAAAAATCCGGTCGCTTAGTTAGCAGCCCTAAGAGATAAGCGATTCTCCAATTCGTGGTTTAAGCTGTTTCGATAGAAAATTTGTCACATACTTTTCCAATTCAATTTGTCCTTCGTGACGATGGTACGTAAAATCAATTTTAATTGATTACTAAAATCATATAATTCTCCGAAACCTACACCAAGGTCCTCAAAAATAAAAACCCTCCATTGACATAATCCATTATGATGCGTCGCCGACATACCTTTCTCAAGTCTGGAAATCTTTTCATTGGTACTCCATGACTCACTTGAAATTTTGACTCATCGAAGTAGTAAACCAAGAGATGCCGCACGCGGTGGGGAACAGAGTACACTCGTAACTCTTTCTTCAGATTACCTACCATTTCATGGAATATATTCCGAGACCGAACAGAATGATTTCATTCGGTTTCGATTAGACACATGAGCGTGTGCTGCCCAACATGAGACCATGAGAGGCATCAAAAAAATCATAAAAACCGTAAAACTGAGGTGTCATAAGACCCCCATCAATTTTGATGCTACCAAATAATAGGTGTCTAGATGAAGGGAGAGTCTCGAACAACTTCCGGAAGCTGTTTGTTCAACTTTCATTTATGCTAAGCGCAAACCTTTCAATCTACCAATATTGGCTTCGATCTTGGCTAAAACAAAGAGAATCAAATAAAATTCATCCAAGTCCAAGGAGTCGTCGAAGAACAAAGAGTCTTTTGGCACAGATCGAGATCCACCACCAACCACCACCATTTGTATGCGATTTCCCCATGCTTTGTGTGCAAAAAAAGAAACCCTATCCTCAAGAAGACAAGACCCCTATGGGGGGATAAGATCCTCATCCTCACACACACTATCTGAATTAGTTCATCTTTCTTTGAAATGGAAATTGTTGCCAGCAATTCATGCCACAAAATGTTGGAAAAAAACTCGTTTGTCGCCACAGCTACCACACACACCATGGTCCGTGAAAAACCTGTTCCCTAAGTTACTTGTGGGTTGCCCATGCTTCTGATTCAGCTTACCTTCACGTTCACCTATAAAATTTTACCTACACAGTGTAGGCAGATACAGGTAAAACCATTCTCTCAGGTGTGTGTACTGTGTACTCAGGTGAACGGAGGGAAATACACCGTCAAGCCAGAGTCAGTCTTTTCGAACGCTCCGCGCGGTTTACAACGATTTTCTTATGTAGTGCGGACAAAAAACAGTTTAATCAAACAATTACCGTATAGTGTTGTGCGCAGAAAAAAAAAACGCAAAGAAACAAGGAATACATTTGCCAAATTCGATTCTAGTGATGAAGTGAATATTTTGTTCTTATTTTTCGACAAAATTTCCAAAAAGAGATATCGTAAGTGTCTAATTCAACTTCGTATGGAAATTGTGTGCTGCGCGCTTGATTTTATTGGATATACATACATACGATCACCTAGCATCATCAGCATCAACATCAACTCTTTGGATATACATACGTGTGGAGTGGTTTGAAAAACTGGAATCAGTTTTTTTTTTCTTTTTCTGTGAAACATAATCTGCATCTGCATTCTCCCACACCTTTTCTTATTTTGCATTCTCAGCATTATACATTAGGTTCTATGAGAGTCTTAAACTCCCGTTTAAGGTAGGGACAAAGCAGAATTATATTCCATGCACAGAGCCTCAATCAGAGACGATCATATTTCTTGTAGTGTAGCAGCAAAGAAACAAAAGAGCTCAACAGCGAACTGGGGTTTTATGCAAATTGTTTTATATAAATCGAAGAAAAAAATCTCCGTTTAGCGTGTTGCTTGCTGAATATTAATTTATCCATAGAATTTTAAATTTCCTTAAACAATACGCTGTTCTAAGCATAAATTTATGTTCCTCTCGTTGCGCGGCGAGCATGACGTGCATTTTTAATGCGACACTAGGTATAGCTATATTCTTTGAATTCGACAAAAGATTTGAATCGATATTGCTCTAGAAAGGACAGAAACATCATTAACTTGAGGTTGAGATGAATCTCTGAGAATCCATCGCAGCGGGCAGTTACAATTCTCCTATATGTATAATGGTTGAGGGGTTTTATGTGTGTGTCCCTTAAGGGACCGATAACAAAAAGAGATTCTCGAGGCGGGTAAATCTCCTAAGAAGATGAATAGAAAAAAAAAACGAAACCTCTATACAGGTGTGTTATCTGAGATTTTTTTTTATTCTTTATTGGCCATCTTCTGGCATCTCTTTCATGTCACCTCGTAGATTTCGGAAAATAGAAAAAAAAAATGTAAATAATTGATGGGTGTTTTTTCTTTTTTTTTTTCTTTGATGATTATACATTTCTCTGTGCCCTTCTCTTATAAATTGGTCTTTAATTCAATGTTAGCATTTAACTAAATATTAGTTGACGTTGCGCGGCGTTATTATTTGCTGGTTCACATCATGTGTCTCTATCTTGTATATCGATTTAACCGATTTCTCAAGGTCTACAAGTGCTATTTCGTGCTTTTAATGACAGCTATTTACTTTTCTTATTCCAAAGAATTTGCTATTAATCATTTTGAAACTTGTAAAGTGGTTATAGATACTTGGAATCGCATTACAGATTCGGATTTGCAGTCGCATGATGGATTTGTATTCCATTTACCCTCATTCAACTGTTTTTTTTTTTTTTGTTTGTGGTCTTTCATGGCAGCACTTTTATGGATACCATATTGTATTGTTTTTCTGACTGTTTTAGGGTGAAGTTTTTTTTTTGTTATTGTTTTTATTACTCTTTGTTGGTGGTCTATTGTTTATAGTTCTGGAAGGCACATACTTTGGCTATCTTGCGCGCAATTTGTTGTTGTTTTTAAGTTTTTATATAGTTATGAGAGTTAGAATGTCACAAGTTCAAGTTGCACCTGGGCACTGACAGTGTTGTTTACATTTCCGTGTACTTGTTTTTGGATTTTACAACTTGCATCTTATGAGGTGATGGAGGGTATACCTACAGCAGAGTTAGAATGTAACTGAATTTTATACAATAAAAAATTTTTCTTTATTATCCTATTCAAGGTACATAATGCCATTTTAAATGAACACTTCTACAGTTACAAAAACATTGATTCACAGAACTTTTGTTCATACTACGCAAGGAAAATACATATTGGGGATGTAGGTACTTACGTACGGTCTATTAAAAATATAGTCTTAATCCTACAAGCATTTTGGCAATATTTAGGTCAACATCTGGCAGTTTATGTGGTAGCACAATTTTAAACAAACCAAATGATCTCGTGTTCCTGTCTTTGCATTTTTGCTTTCCCAGTTTCACCCTGTTCCATTTTTTGAAGCCTACTGACCTTCCGATAAAAATGCAACCGATTTCGTGGATCTTCATCAAAACTGTTAGACAATTTCGCCAGCATTTTACTTATGTCCAAAATCTTAAAAAAATTGTATGAGTGATCGGTTTACAATGATTAGTGCAAAACTTCACTGTAAGCATCTGATTACTGCAACTTACAAGAGAAGTCCCACCCTTCTACAATCATCTATTAAGTTTAGTTTAAGTTTAAGTTAAGTTAAGTCCAATTCTCAATGCTAACTTAGACTTATATACTCTAGTGACCTTTTTCCATAGAGTCATGATCATTAAATGACGTAGTAGATTATTTTGGCAAGATCAGTCAATTAGTATATGAATATGGTATACCATGTAGATTAGAGCATTCGAATTTAAGTTTGTTAAATACATTCTTGGAATTTATTCACTGATCAGCGAACACTTTGAAAACAAGATCATTGACCTTTAGAACCAGCTGCCAAGTTAACATTTTGCTGTTATTTTCTGATTTTAGGAAAGATCTTCAGAGCTACAATCATAAAGCACTAATTAATTAAATGGGTTCGATAAAATCAGTAAATTTGACGATCATTTGTGAATATCTTGAGCCAGATTTTATGTTTGTTAGTAGATTTTTTTTGGTAAGATCACTAATTTTCAAAACGATCTCCAATCCAACATATATTTTTGCTGGTCTTGTTGAAAAGAAATTCGACAGTACCAATTTAGTAAGGCAAGATCAGTGAACTTATAGACCGTTTTAAAATATTATGAGCCGGTTTTTGAATATGTTGTTGCTTTTAACTTCTGGTAATTGTTAGCTATTCAAGCAATATTTCCCCAGCAAGCGAACTCATCTCCAAAATGAACTTCCATCTAAAATTAGAATTTTTCGCCAATTTTGTCAAGTGTTTGGAAAAATTAATACAAATGCTTTACTGTTTAGTACCTACAGCGAAAATGAACTGGATTGGTTGGACAAGAACAATAAATTCTACACAACACTTTAAGCCGGGCCATCAATATGTTGGCTTGGCAGTATCTTCAAATGTTGGCAGTATCTTCAAAAAAATGCTGATAAGTTACTGATCGCAATAAAAATTTCCCTTGCAATATCAATGTTCAATAATCTTCGAAATGAACTGTCATCAAAAGAGCAACATTTCTGCTGATTTTTCTAATTTTTGAGAAAAATTCACAGAACTGACCAATCCGCTTAAGTTTATTGGCGCAGTTCTATTCAGATTTCGGAAGATTTAAACTTTTAACATTTTTTGTTATGATCAATGGGCACATTATATATCGCAACATATTACTCTGGACACTTTTGAGCATTATATGAATAAAGTACATAATGTATTGACATGTTCCAAGTTCCACATCTGCCCCATTTTAGTTCTAAACCAAATAATAAAAGCTTGTTTTCATCACAGCTGCAAATTCGAAATCAACAAATTCAAGTATTTAATGTATAAATTTGCCGTACGGAAGTTAAGCTTTTGAATTAAAATTTAACTGGTATAACGCTCAAGGCTAGAAAAATAATTTCAATGGAAACAAGTTAGCAATCAACCAAATCCGAAATCGAGTCAAATTCGACACAGTGTCGTACTTGAGTGTGCGTCTTCAAGAGGACAACTATCCGAAAGGTTAAGCATAATTCAAATCCGTTTATTTTTCTGACGAATTTCAATGTGTTTCGCCCTCCGGTTTGCTATTGTAACTATGTAATAAAGTCGTATGTGTTTCCTCATATAAATTCAACGACTACTTCAATAAAAATATTCCCATAAATACTACTTGTCGCCTCTTTCAGCTGAAAACAAAACAGTTGACATCAGATCTGCACTTCACTTAAGTGTTGAGTTGCCATATGACTCAGGAAATATTTATCACCCACGCAAATGTAATAAATATACATGACAGTATTTGGCATTGAATTCAACTTTTTGCCAAACATACTATTAGCCAAAGCGAATCAGGCCAAGTCTTTCTCACATTTCGCTTTTTTTTTTTTTTTTGGTTTCACAAACCAACTCTCGATTAGAACAATCATAGTTCTCAGATACTAAGACCGACCTCAATTATTTAAGTTCCCAAGAAACTATACTAACCTCCTCTAAAATTGGCACTAAAACAGCACATTAAATACCATTAAGTTAAATTGTTATTTTTTTTTTTTTTTTGCGAAAATATAGAGCAACCACAACTTCCGACCGAAATTTCTCGCCGGCGCAGTTTAGTTGGTAATCATCTGTCAAGGCCCACATCTGCATCGACCTGAGCGTCTGTAAATCTAGCCAATAAACAAATTTGAATAAATAACAAAACAAATTTCGAAGAAACAGAAAATATGCTTCGTTGAACAAGTTTTACAGATGTTTTTTTTTTTCTGTTTTAGCGAAAAAACAAAAGAGAAAGCCAACTTCGATTTTAGGCGGCGGAATGTGTTAAGTACAAGAAGGGAAATAAAAATATGCCAAACATTTGAGACTCGAAACACTTTCCTTCTTTAGTTGGCTGGTGGACCTGTACCAAAAAGAGGAACACAGAAAAAAAAAGTAAAAGTCAACCACCGATTTTAGTTGGGAGGCTGTAAGAGATTTTTGCGGCTAAATTGGGTTGGCAGCCTCTACACGCTAGACGAGTGATCATCAATCATTTCAAAGAGGGTTTTCTTACTCTTTAACAATTTTTTGAGTATCGAGTGGTATTTGATTGATGATCGTCACTTGATGATGATGATTATTATTCAAGTAAACAAGAAGCGGTCCAGTAGTATAACCTTGTGGCAGTCCTATGAACAAAATTATTATCGATAACTCGATGGCCTGGATGAAAAGTGCCCGAATAATAACTGAAAAAACGATTGTAATGGATTGTTTGATTAGGGTGCATGCATATCCCTATAGAGTTGGTGCATTTTTAAAAAATTATTTTCCCATCAAAAGAACCCGAGAACTGCTCAAATGTATTACACAGTTGCTTGAGGCATTATCGTTATTCAAAACTAAGTAGGTACCTGCTTCATAATAGAAATAAGGATGAATGTTGTTTAGGTACCTATAATGCATCCCTTGATCATTAACGATCGATTGGATCTTGTCAGAAACATTATAGTGGTGGTAATCGTTTCGAGCCTTAAATGTGCGCTCGACAAATGCTGTCATTACCATCGCAATCTCAGAAGAATAAAATTAAATTGTGGCGTGTTCCACAATTTTTGGAATCAGAGTAGTTCATGATTCCTTTTCATCGATGACTTCTGCAATATTTGTTCACCTAATAAAAAAGAAGCACAGCCAAAGTTAGGCTGAAAAAACAATTCTCGGAACTTTATCGGTCGCTAGGAATTTAATAACAATTCTCCCTCACATATCACATATTAGGTCCAATGGGTTATGTTTGTACAACGTACAAGTGAACTACCCGAGAGAGTTTCTCTCAGATACTATATAGGCAATAAGGTATTCGCTGCAGTTGCGTTCAACTAAAATCATTCTGACATTTTGGCTTCCCTTGAAATGGCTCACTATTATTTTTTGACCATATTCAACCACCCCTTAAAAAAAAGGAACTAACCCAACGAAATTACAAATCAAACACAGAACCTTGCACTCCATGTCTAACCCCTACCCATTTTCACCGTCTATTCAAAGGTCAGGAGTGTAATTGTTTTCCATTTCTTAGCGGCTATCTAATTTCCTTCCAAGTATCAGTTAACACAAAACAGCAAATAGAGTATCGCTATCTGATATACTTCTCCAAGCTCAAGTGGCTTAGTAATCAGTTCACCAAAGGTCAACCTGCTGAAGTACTTCTCGTTGGCATTTTTTTGGCTTTAATTTTCGGTATCTAATTCAAATCGATCTTTACAGCGACACAACAAAACCAGTTTATCCATAAAAATATAAAAAAAAGTAATTAACATATAAATTCTGTTCATATGCGCTATAGATACATATCAAACTCACACTAAAACACTCACCAGGTTGGGGCATGATGCCAAAACTGGTACCTGCAATTTATATATGGACCATGGTCGAGTGCAGTGCTTCTCTCAGCACAACATGTGTTCTACATTTTCTTTCTAGAAGCGAATAAAAGACTCGAGTACAATGGGTAATCGATTTTTGGCCACCTGCTTGTGAATTTGGATGCCACATGCCAGGAAAGTGTCTTAACCATCCCCTAATGGTAGTAATTAGACTTTGGTAGCCCTTTTTGCATATTTTTTTTTTTGCCAAGGCTTGTCCTAGTGGTAATTAATTGCAAGCCATCATTGTTCTTCTTACCATACTCTGTTGACGGTTAGTCGATCCCCTTAAAGGAAGTCATCGAGGCGCAGAGAAAGAATGTCATTGTAGAAAAAAATACGTTTCCTGTGTTCCTGAGATGGATTTTTTTTTTTTGCATCGCCTCGTCGGTCGGTCGTGAGCTTGGGTCATGACTCACATTACCACTACTGTGCTTCTGTTACCATTCTTTTTTTTTGTCTTGTTGGCCTCTTTTTTGCTCTGTTTCCTTTGTATCTGCGTTCTTTTTCCGATGCAAATAAAAGAGCTGCCCACAGATGTGTGTACACATTGGGACATGGTAAAGTGACGCTTTTGCGGCCCGCCATTCTGACATCATTCTAAAGTGATTGTTAAACGAAAATTAGTATCCATTAAGTATCCATTAGATGGACTTTAATGGATACGATTATTTTACAATGAATCCGAGTGCGGTGCCTGATGGTGTTTGTTATAATCGATAGAGGATAGGATAGCTCATGTTCATAGATCACTTGCGCTTCAAGGTTAGCGGGTGTGCTTGAGTAATGAAAGGAAATTAATCAACGGACTTTGATATTGTTTAACTTTCGTGGAAACACGTGCGGCATATTAAATTGAGTAAAGCTACCAATAAATCTTTTAACTATTAACGTCAGCAACAAGTAGTTGCACACTTTATCTGAAGATTCGTCAGAAAAAAAACACAACTTATAAAGGTTTTAGTAATGGAGAATGTTTTGATTGTCGATTAAATTGGTTGAAGAGGTTTTAGGAAATCTATGGCGGGAGGTGATAAATAAATTGACAATTTAAATACTCATGATAGACAACCATAACAATCCATATGAACTGTCGAAAACTTCTGGTTGATTGTAGGTACTTTTGTTACTTATAGACAAACTAAAAGTTGACTATAGGTTTAGGTATCATCATCTCGAAATTAGTAGGTTTTCGAAACAAATTTGTATGAATTTTTGAACGAATTTCTAGAACAATCAAAATGGTAAAGAGTTCTTAAAAATGCTCTTAGACCTACTGATTATCTAGATTCCTACAAACGTGATCTTGATGAGATTATTTGAACACATCTGGGTTCTAATGACGTAAATGGATGTCATCGAAACTATGTGGACTTCAGAAACCATCAGCTCAGTATTCAGTTTAATCTTCACAAGTTTAGTGGTTTTCGGTAGGCTAAAGGTACATGTCTTGTTTTCTAATGCTTCAAAACAGTCATTTAATTTAGTTGCATCAATCAAACTGTTCGTCTATATTGATCACACTAATTTTTGGACTGAGAAGTTCTAAAACATGTCCGTCATAAAATCCTTCTGGGAGTAGCTGTAAAAGAAATACAGGGATGTTCCTATAGTTGTAATAATTACGATAAGTAGAACCATAAGTTAAAAGTTATAGCTACTACTTAAGTCTTTTTCGGCATTATGGATGTCCATTAGAATTTTATTTGCAAGCATAGACTTAGGGTTCGATGCGTAGAAGACTAGGAGGTCAAAAAGCAATTAATTGCAATACCCCATAAAATGCAAGTCCTAGTGAGTTCATAGAGGTGCGTATATACCTAAGTATTAAATCGGCATCCGTCAATTGAAATATGAAATTTGTGAAATTCCTCGGCCAAAAGTTCGAGTGGATTCCAATTTCCAAATACGATCCACAATAGAATGTCTTGTTCAATCGATCTTGTGTAGGAATGAAAACCTAATCTACCGTATGTATACCCATCGATGATGCTGTGTAGGGAAAATCACAGCGCCCAGCACAATTCCAGACAGAAAAACCCCAAAGATTGACATAAATCACCCAAAAACTTCCACCTTCTCTCCTTCAGCTGCCATTACAATTTAACTAAACCAACTACACACACAAAAATGATAAAATTTCGCTACAAACGAAAAGAGCCAACTAATATAGTTGGCACAGCGGCAGCCACCGCTCCCGTCCAAAAAGCCATCAAAGAACAATCAACCAAGCACGCGAAATTCAATCAAACTTCATCATCCGTTGTCAATAGCGTTGGTAACGGTGGTGGTGGTGGTGGTACATTACCACGCATTAGTCCAAAGAAATTCATCGATCAAAATGATGGCAATAAATCGTCAACGCTTACGCGTAAGAGTACGGCTAAAATTACCTCCGGTATAGCGACGGTAACACAAATTCCATCAACGGCCGATCAACTTCACGGATTGAGCAGCGAAAATATTGCCGATCGTGATCGTTGCATCAATGCAGTCATTGTGAGTGATTATTACAAATTTTCTTTGTATAAATGAAATAATTTTTTTTAAAAGCACGTAATTTAAATGAGCACGTAATTTTCTTTTCTTTCCCAGGAACTCTTCCAACAACTACAGACCAGCTCTGAGCCGGCTCTATGTCCGGAACCGCTGCGGCGAGCTCTTGCCAGTGGTCCACTGGCCGGAAGAAGATTTCCGCTTGGCTGCCTTGGAGATGCAGCTGAGTGCTTTGAGCTACTGTTACATCGTGTGCATTCTCATATATCACCAGACGATGGAGATTCCTGTGAGTCACAAGCATGCATCGCACATCGTCGCTTCGCCATGCGTGTCATTGAGCAAAGCGTTTGCAAGTGTGGCGCCAATTCGGAACAGTTGCCGTTTACTCAGGTAAGAAAGTGACATATTTTTTTTTTGTCCACATCCTTGCGACATCATCTACTCAGTCACCTACATACATCTAGATTACCCAGAACCTTAATAACCTCCACTCAGATGACTCACTGCGCATACACAATGTGTGCCAATAGTCAACTTCTTCCCAGCAGATTCAATTTGCAAGTCCACCTGCGTGACCGATAAAGAAAAGACACAAACCAAAACCCGCTCAGTGGAATAGTTGATTTTGTTCTCATCTCCCAATATGGTCGCATCGTCATCGTCGCCATCGTATCGGACTACACACTCCATTCAGAAACACGACCTAAGAAATTAGACCACCTTATAGTACTATCTTAAGCTACTTAGCCAAACTAATTTTCTCTTCCGTTTCCATGGTATCATAGACTAATCTCTTTTCGCAGTCTGGCGTGGGTTACGGTTCACCACCCATGCGCAACACAACACCAGCAAAAAAAAAAAAACAAGAATGCTGCACGTGCAGAGGTGTTGATTTACGAAGAGGTTTACAGAGTTACAATCGAACCCTATCAATGGGCGATTTGTCAAAAAATGGTCATAACACGTTAGGCTGGCTTTTCGACGTAATGAATGACAGGCCATTGGTCAAATCTAGCATTTATATGGTATTTTGAATTAATTTAAGTTGGCCCAACTTATTGTTGGCGTGGCGGTTACAACTGTTTAAGATTAAGACCTAGTGTTGGCGTTAAGTGTTTATTTTTTGTCGCAGATTATTACAAGTTTTAGCATTTTCCGGTCTGTTGTAGATTGAATTTGGAAATTGATCCATTAGCGGTGAATAAATTTTTGAACAAATATGGATACGAAGTTAAGACGGATTTTAATTTAATGGTTATCGGCGTTGATCTTTGATTATACGAGTTCCGCAAACATTGTCCGTCTTCAGTTTTGGATTGGTTTAATACAGGAAGTATACATTACTGCAAATGACACGTTTTTTCTTGGCGATGACGAATAAATTAATGTTTTGAATAGAGCACAAGTCATCGGTGAAGATGGCTACCATAAATAATGAACGATGGTATTCTGCAATATTTTTCATATGTTCACCTTAGATATGTCATGACAGGTATGACATCTGTTGACAATTCAGTTTTTGATGCAATGTGAGTAGGATATTGAGCCTTTTCTCGAAGAATCATTTAAATTAAAATGGCACGCGTTAGTCTGTCCCATGTGTGCGACATCACAATCCCCATTCAGTGAACTAGGCTCTTTCATCTCCGAACTATCATATGACATCTTTTGATTTTCGATAAAAACAACGTTTTTGAGTTGCTATATGGTACTATATCCGCTGGTTACGTTGTCATCGGATTTCCTGTCACAAAGTTGTAGACACGGATATTCATAAAAAAAATACCTATTTAGGTAGAGTTGTTTTATAGATATGGCAACATTTTTTAATTACCTGCTGTCGTTCATAAAATGAGTGAAAATTGAAAGACCAAACCTGCAAGGTAGGAAACGCCCTTGTAAAGTAATATAGCTTCGGGTATGTAAAATATACTTATGCTTTAATGATGATTAGTAGTGCTGCTGCGCCTCTTAAAAAGATTTGGAAGAACTTATGGATGGTAGACTGTTGCACTCTGAATCGTGCAATGTGAGAGCTGAATCGAGTCTAGAATCAGCTGTAGAATAATTTTTAAGGAAACGGACTGTATGCAGCAAAGGACAATGTCACTAGACTGATGACACTTAACACTTTTTGTCAAATATCATTTTTATAGGACCGTGATTCAAGTTTTTCTTCCTCAATAGAGCTCTGGTTTTATTTTTTTTTCATCATCATCATCATCATTTTCAAATGGTCCGCTTGTCCATTAAGTGGGTCGCGGGTGTAGGTTGCTCAAGTGGACCCTCCATAGCTCTCGATCCTCCGCCATCGACTCCAAATCATCAAGGGCAATCCCCATACGGGTAGAGGAGAGATTATGGACTTGATCTAACCATCTCATCCTAGGTCTACCTAGAGGACGCCTGCCTGATGGTACGGATTCCATAGCACGTCGTGGAATCCTGGTCGGGGACATGTGTTTAACATGACCAAACCACCGAAGCATGGACCGCTCCGTCCGGAGAAGTAGCTGCTCGGCATTGAGTTCCTCACGTATTCTAGTATTTCTAATGCGATCTCTACGAGTCACACCAGCAATACAACGGAGAAATCTCATTTCGGCAGCTTGTATTCGCGATCTTATTCTTTCGGTCATTACCCAAACCTCATGACCATAGGTAAGAGTTGGAACAAACACCGAATTAAAGACTGACAACTTAGCTTTGACACCAAGTTCAGTCCTCCTGATAACAGAATGACCAAGCTGTCTCAAAATTGACCCAGCCTGACCAATCCTACAAGAAAACTCAGCATTGCTCCTTCCATCACTCGTGAATAAGACCCCGAGATACTTAAACTTCTCCACCTGTTTCAATGGGACTCCACTAACATGCAGTTTTTTTTTCTAGTCCTATTAAATAGAGTTTGATATTTTTAAGACCCACTACATTTTTCGAAGCAAACATTACGTGCTTAGCTTCAAAAATATAAAAATGTCTGCAATAAGTACGATTGATCTAAAAGTTAATGAACTATAGTACTATGAAAACAAAAAAAGTGCAAATAATATTTTGTAAAAGAAACTTAAATGGCATTTTAAATCGCTGTTCGATATGAGAATTATTGGGATCCCTACGTTATTCCCTTTTCCAAAATCCCTTATTGGACATATTCTCTCATTTTGTTTCTTCTCTTTTTCCAAAATCTCCCGGGATGAAATCACCTATGCCAAAATCTGCCACAAGCAAAATATACTTTGCATTTACCCAACCTTGCATCTACTTCAAATCCTACAGGCTACAGTGATCACAAGTTCACTTTTTAACACCATTTTTAGGTGTCGCGGTGACAGATTTAATAACACCAAATCTAAAACTATGAGATTTTGTCCCGTGGGGATTTTCTCTTAGGGTCTTTGGGCCTTTTGGAGTAAGGGATTTCAGCACAGGGGATTTTTGAAAAGGAGATTTCATCACCAACCCAGAATTATTTCATCTCGGGCGTAATATTTTCGATTTTCCAAAATGGCAGCTTCTTAAATCGGAGTTGTAGTTTTAGTTTCCATCTATTCCCTATCCAAAAAAAACTCGCCAACATAATATTGTGGTCATTGTGAACTGACAGACGATTTTAAAGATAGTACAAGAAGAGATATTTTCTTACCTTTATCTCGTCTAGCTTGTAGTCTTGTACCATTTACTTCGGTATTTTAAACCCGACACGAGACATTTTTTATAATCCTACTGACATTACATAGTTTTTGAAAAATGACTTAATTTACGAAAACCTTGATAATCAATTTCCCTTTGATTAGACTGGAACACAATTTTGTTTTCATCAATACTAAGTTTTAAGTAAATTCGTCCAGATTAAGCTGTCACCGACCACCGGTGTATATGGACACGTAGAGTGGTATCATTTTTAGTGTCCAGGCTAACATTTACGAAGTCAGAATAGTGATTTTTTTTATGACTGACAAAATATTTAAGTTGAAGTTTGAAAATGATTATTATAGGTAATGCCCATAGTCTTAGCTTTTTTCTAAATTTTTCCACTTTTCTATTAGCGTTGTGGCAAGTTTGATTTTTTAAAACTCTTGACCTAAATAATATATGGAATTTGTAGTTTTAACGGATGCAAACGTACTATTTAGCACTTAAGTTCATGGTTTTAGCAAACAACCATTGCTATGTTTTTTTTGTCAAGAATTAAATAAAATTATAATAAATAATGGGCGGAATAAGAAATGTCCCATTTCACATTTCATAGTAACATTTTACTATTCCTATTCCTAACGTGTCACTAAAAAATACTTCTCATCAAATATCTCTTCAAATAATAACAAATATTGATAATGACATTTCTTCTCAATATAGGCATTTTTGAAAATGAGCTAATTGTATGGCCTAGACCCAAATATTTGCTGTACTTACTGGTACTATTATATATTTACATGATTAATGAATTCACCAGCAAATGACCATTAAAAATATGGATACTACTTCTTGCTACTTATGATGAGGATAAGTTGAAGTTTTGAGTATCAAACAACACTAATTGATTTCAATGTCAGCAACTTCAGACAAGAGTATAACCTGCCCACTGTAAATTGGTTACAACAAAGTATGATAACAATTTTGTAGTGATTGAGGCCCTCATTCCAACATATATTTGTGTACTTAAAGATTATTACATATTTAAATTATTTATTAGAAAAACTCTCCCGTAAGAATTTCATTAATTTCAAGTAAATTCTCGTTGGCATCACTTTCGATTAACTGAATGTATTTCGAATTTTTAATCAAAAAGAAAACAGAAAGTTATGACTATAAATTAGTTAAATAGCTTATTTTGCTAAACCAGAAGAATTTTGTTGATTATTACAATAAAAAGAAAAAAAAAAATTATTTATTCAAAAGTTGGCTGACATTGAAAAGTGAAAGTATTTACATTTTAGTGCCATAAATATGTAGTCTCTTTTTACGGTTCAAAGTGTCCATATAATAATAGAAGATTTTGCAAACATTTTTGTGGTAAAATTGTAGCTGAATATTGATCAGAAAGAATGGAAAGGAATTGTTTTAATTTTATTTGAAGAATTGATATGCGAAATGAAAGTGAAAATTCCAAATAGAAAAGTGAAAACGAATTTATCATTTGAGATCGATATTGAGAAGTTGATGGAAAGGGGAGTTTGAGGTTTAGAATGCCATAGGAAATAGATTGATGTGTTAAGTGACTTCTGACTTATCCACCAATTTTCTTGCAATATTCTATGTCGCGTACAAAATATTCTTTGCCAAAAATGATTTATCCTCAATCGGAACCCCTACAAAGAACAATTT
The DNA here is from genome assembly GCA_955612985.1 of Cheilosia scutellata. Taxonomy (NCBI): domain Eukaryota; kingdom Metazoa; phylum Arthropoda; class Insecta; order Diptera; family Syrphidae; genus Cheilosia; species Cheilosia scutellata. Next base: position 7,346,855 of record OY015313.1, read on the forward strand.
CAACAAAAACTCCCTTAGCTCGAATGGCCACCACAATTGCATCTTTTTCGTATACATCTTGGGAAGAAGTTAAGACGCTTGACTTTAATATTTTATGGCACTTGTACTTTGACCGTCTGGAAAATATCGTTTTCGAAATTTCAAAGTGACTTTCTCAATTATCAACAGATACTATGCATAGCATAATGTATCTGTGAAGAGTAAATACTGCTGATGGTCTCAACATTTTTGAGGGCTTAAGTTTTGTCCAGAGCTTCAATCTCATATCCGATTTGTAATTTCTATCTAGAGGAAGTCTCTATTTTCCTCCTTCACACTCCCCTTGAATTGCTAGTCTCAAGAAATCAGGAAGAGGAGACGGTTCTGGTATAGCCACAGCTCTATTAGCTGATGACTGATGAGCTATCGCATACATAAGCAAGTCATAATCAAGCAGGGGTAATCAATTCGATAAATTCTACCACCTTCGTCGTACACGATTCCAATTACCTTTCACAGATTAATAGATAAACACAAAGCGCAGGTATTCATAAAAATAAAAATACTTTAACGTGACGCGCTTGTTTTATTAATCAATACGACTTCCCCTTGTTGCAACATTAGAAATAATGAGCTTATCTGTACGTGACTTATGTACGAATGTCAACCGATGCCCTTTGGGCAGTGTCAACTATTTAATATTCCATTATGCCCGCATGCATCAATCAACTTTAAAGACTGCCAAGGGTTTCACGGTCCTTAAACGGAACTGCACGAAAAATAAAAAAAAACCGCACAAATTCCAATTTAATAACTAAAAAAACAAACTAAACAATTAATCTTTCCTTTGCAGATGGTCCATTATGTGTCAGCATCAGCTCTAACATCACAAAACAGTTTAGCCATTCAAAACCATCAACAGTTGACTTTCGGCCAACTACTCCGTTCGGCGGGAAACATGGGAGACATACGCGATTGTCCGGTGAGTAATGATTTACATTTCACAATAGTGTTGGCCAATCCACATCCCGCAACACGCATTCCGACTTCATTAATCAATTGAAAGTGCGGTTATGCAAACATGTAGACACGACACCAAACCACAAACACACATATACTGGCCGGCCATATGCCGTTGCTCTGACCTGTCAATATCGGTCATCATCGAAGCTAGTAGGAAGCTGTCCACTTGGATCAATCTCGTGATCGATATATATTAGTATCAGGTCAGCAGCTGCTTTGAGGCGACATCGGCTGCAGTATTTGTGTGTGTGGTTGTTTTCCACAACCTTGAAAATAACATTTCTTTGTGTTTTGTCTTTCCAGAATTCCTGCGGTGCCAAGATAGGTATCTGTCGCGCTCTACTCAATCGCCCAGATGTTGTGTCGATCGGAATTGTTTGGGACTCAGAAAGACCTGCCGCAGATCAGGTCCATGCAGTGCTGAAGGCAATTGGCACCTCGCTGCGTTTGTCCGACGTCTTCCATCAGGTATCCGATCAGCGCTGGGCACAGACAGTTCAGCATGAGTTGGTGGGCATTGTGTCCTATTATGGCAAGCACTATACGACGTTCTTCTTCCACACTAAATTGAAGGTTTGGGTGTACTTTGATGATGCTAATGTTAAGGAGGTAAGTTTGGCGCATAAACGTTCTTCCTCGTAGCTTCCCGATCCTAAATACTGTTCGTCTTTCATAGGTTGGTCCCAACTGGGAAGGAGTAGTGGACAAATGCAGTCGTGGACGGTACCAGCCGCTCCTTCTGCTGTATGCAGTTCCGCAGCCACCTGCTGGGCCACAGATGCCCCCACAGTATATTCAGGAACTCGTACAATCCACTGCCCGTCGGGCCATCACTCCGAGTCCTGAGAAGCCCATAATGGGCAACACCCGTCGTGCCATAACTCCAACACCAATACGCTCGCCCAACGACTATCAGAACCTCAGCGTCATCCAGAGCAAGATCTTCCCTTCGGATGAAACCGACGCGTATATCAGCCGCAAGGCAGTTGAGAATGTGCTGAATGCCCAATACCAGAACTTGAGCGTCATACAGGATAAAATATTCCAAAATGGCGGCTCACCTATGGAGGACAAAGAAGGCGGCTTTTTGAACCGCAAGCCCATCGAAAACACCCTCAATTCGCAGCTCGCTCGAAAGCATCACTTGAACTTGCATCGCAGCCTGAGTGCCGAATCCGGCCAAGTAGCAAATGGATCCCCGCCCAGCGATGGACTTACCATCCCTGATCACTTGAATCAACCCCGGCGACGAGACTCTGGGAACTGGAGTGGCGACCGAAACAGCGCCAGCTCAGCATCATCCACCACTCTGGACAATCCCTACCTGTATATGGTAGGCAAGCGGGGAGGACCGGCAGCGGTCCCTCAAAGCCCGACCAGACAGGCCGGCATGCCCTACGATCCGGGTTATGATTCGTTTTCACTATCTTCAACGGACTCGTATCCCCCGAAGCACCACAACCCACAGTTGGCCAAGATACCGGAATCCATTGTTCTGACCGGAGACTGCGAGAAACTATGCCAGGAAGCTGATCAGCTGCTCGAAAAGTCGAGAATTGTCGAGGAGTCTCACGATTTGGAGACGGCTCTTGTTTTGTGCAACGCTGCGGCTGGTAGAGCTCGTGCAGCTATGGACGCTCCCTACAGCAATCCACACACGATGACTTTCGCCAGAATGAAGCACAACACGTGTATCATGAGAGCTCGTAGCCTTCACCGAAGGATTCTGGTTGAGAAGGGTCAGGACTTGGAGACAAACTACCCCCCCGAGCTGATTAAGAACATCATGAGTGGCGGCAGCGTAAAACATGTGCGTCAAAACAGCAAGGACAAGACTTTGGAGAAGGCAGTAAACAAGAATATCGAGATCTACGCCACATTGCCTAAGAAGAAGACTCCGCTCAAGGCTGCCCTGCTTGCAGATGAGAACGCAATTGAATTTGATCCACCAGCTAAGCCAGAGCGTGAAAGCCGCAGCATCTTTGGCCGCAACAAAGAGAAGGACAAACGCAGCCGCAGTGAGGATAGAAACAAGATCACCAGGGAATTCTCAGTCGCAGAGACACTACTCGTCAATGCAAAGGACACCCTCAAGAAGCACAAGGAGGACAAAGACGAGAAGAAGGAGAAAGACAAGAGCGGCAAGAAACAGCATAAAATCAGAAGGAAGCTTCTAATGGGAGGTCTGATCAGAAGGAAGAACCGCTCCATGCCCGACCTAACTGAGGCCAATGCAGCCGAAGAACAGCAGCAAAAGGAGAAGCCGGTAGCTCCCATGGCGTCTGTGGATGACAGTACGGTGGGTTTGAACAAGAACAGCATGAGTGGCTACATATCCGAGGGTCACTTTGATTTCCGCGAGGCAAACAATGCCAATCCGAACTTGGAGCGGAGTAAGCTTATGAGGAAGAGCTTCCATGGTAGTGGACGTCAGCTGACTGTGGTAGCCAAGGTTGCCCCACCACCACCGCTGAGAATAAGCTCAGCACTTACCCAGCAAGAAGGGATGCTGCAGCCATTCCACGAGGCGAACTTGTCCAACATCTCGAGCATGAGTGAGGACTCCTGCCAGACCATCATCACTACCTGTGCACAGGTTCATTCGGAACAAAGCCCTGTGAAGAGCGACTCGTACGGCTACATGGACGGAGGAGTGGATGAAGTAGACTGCCGTATGATGGATCCGACTCTGGATCTCCCTCCATATCCAAGTCCACCAGCATCAGCATGCCATTCCAGGCAAGCCAGCGAGGATTTCCCACCACCACCGCCAGAGATCGACATGGAACCGCTGAATCAGCAAATCAATCAGATTCAGGCACTAGAAGCGAACAAGATCCGGAATCTAGAGACCCTTGAGGGCACCACAAGCATCCTAGCACAACTGCAGCAACGCCAGCATCTAATGAAGATGCGAAAGGATCAGAACTCTCCCATTACAAATGACAGCGACAATTGGTTGCGGGAGCTCCAAATGAAGCAAAGCGATCTGAGGAACAAGAAACCAGAAGCCGTAGGATCGCCGAATAGCGTGCGCGATCTAGCCAATCGCTTTGAACAGGCCAAGTTACCGTTGCCCGAACAAGCGTCGCAGATGCGGTCCTATCCATCGCAGGAGCTTCTAAGCAGCAAACCGCAAATTCGCACACAAATGAATGGACTTCCCGGACCGAATGGGGGCGTAGATGAAGTCGATTGCCCACGTCCAAGGCTGCCGCCACACCAGATCCTCCCCAAACCGAAATACGAGATTGCTCAGAGCCAAATCGCTGAGGAAATCCGAGAAGTCGAGATGCTGAATGCGGTTGTTCAGCAGACGCTCAATAACTCTCAAAGTGGCGTCAAACGAGTGAAGAAGAAGAGCGTCTCATTCTGCGACCAAGTAATTCTCGTCGCCACCGCAGACGAAGAGGAAGATGACAGCTTCATTCCGAATCCGATATTAGAGCGAGTTCTGCGAACTGCCCAGAACCCCAATGACAAGGTGACCGCCCAGCTTATTCAGCAGCAGCAGCAAAATATGCTGAGGCTGCAAAGCGAAGCCATTCCACGAAATGTCTGCCAGCAGCCGAGCCCAACGCCCTCAATCATGGATCCGCGTCGCAACATGCCCCAGGATATGCAGCGCTACATCCAGATGCGACAGCAGCACAGTCCACAAATGGACAATATGCGGCATGAAATGACCTACCCCGGCAACAACAGCCCGCAGTTCCATCAGCAACAGCAGCAACAACTGCCACCCCCAACCCAACCTAACCCGAATACTAACACCGCCGCCACTCACATGCGTTCCCAGGTTTACACTCCAATGCAGGACATTTTCCGCATGCAAAATGTACCAGGACAGATGAACGGAAGTGCCAATACTAACAACAACCAATCCAGCCCCCACCTCAACACTAGCCCACTAACCAATGCAAACGGAAACGGCTTGGTTCCACCGCGAACCAGTATGAGCGGCATCGCAAGCGTTGCCAACATGCAACACATGCAGATGCTAAGTGGCAACAATGGACAAATGGACGCCGGCGTAAATGGTATCGTTGGATCACGGGCTCCAATAACCGAGCAGCAGGCTTACCCCTCCGCAAATGCCCCCAGCAATCGCATTCAAGTGCCAAATCTGAACCAGAGCTACTTGGTCTCACTACAGATGGCAGCACAAAAGCAACAGCAGCAGCAACACCAACAACAACAACAACAAATGATGAATGGCTATCACATGGTCGCACAGAACGGCTATCATCCACTGCCAGACGAAAGACACCACCCAAATGGCCCATCGCCATACCAGAGGGTTCCGATGCCTCATGGCGCCTACCCTGGTAACAGTAACACCCAACCTCCCACCTCCTCTCCCTATTTTCAGCCTTCCGCCCCACTAAAACAGATGTCCCAGAAGAAGGTCAGCTTCGAGCCCGGCACCAAGGGCGAGACAGACCTATCTGCGCAGCAACAAAATGGCGTTCCCACACCAGAGAGTGCCCAACAAAATGGCGGCTCATCCGTTACCGTTATTCCGACCCGCGTGTACAACAATGCAATTGTCAAGGCCTCCGCCAAGGCAGTCGAATGCAATCTCTGCCGGAAGCGCCATGTAATCGCACCCGCGATCTACTGCACCAATTGCGAGTACTATCTTCAGATGTTGAATAGCCGAAGATAGGACAACAACAAACTCTATCCGAGCAGTTCCCGCCCTTCCACATATTGGTCTCTGTCACTCTAAGTGCAAATTATATAAAATATATTTTGTTTTTTGTTTTTATTTTAATGTGTAGCACTTAAGGATTTTTCTTTTAACTTCGAGATATATTTTTATAATCGTGCCGCCCATTTGGAAACAAGTGGTGTGTGTCTGTGCATAGTAGGAGGTAAGTATATGTATGGAAAATTATATTGTGATATAAGTTACAATATATTTTTTGCTTATATTTTTTACTACTAATTTTATTTATAATATTAGCTATTTTCGAAAAAAGAGCATTTTTTATGGTTGTACATAAAAAATAATTAAATATAAATGAAACAAAATTTTTTTTTATATATTTTTAAGGCGAAATAGTTTATTTTACTAATTTTATGTATTTTTATTCATATATTATGTATTTTGCTTATAAACTCTTTTTTTTTTTAAGAAAAAAGCGATGTTGTCCAACGGCGTTGCAATTAAGTACGGTTTATAATGATTTTACAAAAGAAATATTAAAAAATATTCAAAACATATACGAGATACATATATACAATAAATAAAAGATTCTTTTACAGATAATAAAACAATTCGTTTTGTGTTTGATTTGGTGTTAGAGATGTTTCAGGCATGTCGATTTTTTTCTGTTTCAGCTTTGTTCTTTTGGCTTTTGTGATTTCGGTGATTTTCGGTCTTATGTATGGCGAATAAAGTCTGCAGTAGATTTATCGTTTTTTTTTTTTTGCGACTAGATACTTTTAGTAACGAATGGACCGTGTCGTCGCGGCGTTAGGTAACAGAACTTATAAACGATTTACGAACAAGCTGTTGATGAGCCTTATTACGATTGTCAGAATATGTTGCGTCCGTTGCGTTCTTTGGGCTGCTGTGGCTGAACGTTTGAACAATATCCTTTCCACGAAAGCTGCCCCTATATCTGCGGTAATAAAAAAAGACTGCTATTGTCTAAACCTCTAAACAATGGTGTACGATCGTTTTCTAGGTATTTTTAAATCATTCTGTCATATTAATCGTATTTCATTGCTTTTGACTTTTGGAGATTCCATATCCATTCCTCTTTCGAAATACTCGTAGAGAGTTGGAAATATGCTTCCGGAACGAAATTCGGATAGGAATTTCATGAGCTTAACATACGTTGGCTTTCCATATCTATGTCCGAAGAGCTAGGGACTTGAGTTCTTGTATATGAGAAGTTATGGGTGTTGTCAGTAGTGAGGCAGCGAATTGGATTAGCAGTTGCAGATAGTAGATCTTTTATAAAAATCAGAAAGAAAGTCGGAGACAAAACGCAGCCATGAGGAACACCATCATTTATAACAGCTTGAATTGAACGGCCAGAAATGCAGTTTCCTGTTACTCTGAAGAAGAGACGCATTAATCCCATATGGACGCGCTTTTGACAAAAGAGCTTGATGTTAAATTCTGTTAAATGCCTTTGAAATATCAAGCCCAACAATTTTCGTTTCACTTGAATGATGGAGGAGAGATGGGTTCCACATTTCGGTGAGATAAGTAAGCCATCGTCAACTGCCACAAAAATCATACTACCGGATACTAAGGAGTTTTCGTGTGGCATTTTATAAGCTGACGATTTATCGGGAAACGCTCAGTGACCCTAGAAAGAATGGAGTTAAGTGTTATGGGTAAGTAATTAGTAGGAGAAGAAAATTCGCTTTTTCTAGGGCCGGTCTGGAGAAATGCTCTTTTCTATCTTCTCGGAAAGGGTCCAGAAGAATATGAAAGATGGAAAAGGTTCAGCAGCGGTTTGGAAAATGTACGATGGGAAGATACAGTCCGGACCATCGGATTTAGTTATTTAAGTATCATAATGTTTCGGAGAAATATCAAACTCATGTCAAAATAAAATTTCTAGGCGAATATAGAAACCACAGTGGTAAAAATCTTTGCTAAAATCTTTGGTAAAAATCTTTGCTAAAGATTTTTAAAGCTTTTCACTTTCTTTTATTTATACGGAAAAGAAGATAAGCGACATTAAATAGCTAATTAAAAATTGTGAAAAATAAATACATACATTATTGTTAAGTAAAAACATACAAATAAATTCCTAACTACCTAGTTTACAATAGGTCTGTTTTTTTCCACATCATCTCAGTGAAGTAAAGTAAAGTAGGATTTTTAACACGCAATTACAACAACTATATAGAGTCTCGAATGTGTCAAACAGTTCGTAGTTGTTGTAATTGCGTGTTAAGAATCCTACTTTACTTTACTTCACTGAGATAGGTGTGAATAAAAAACAGACCTAATAATGGAAAATAAAGAAAAAGTGTCGCATCGAGCGTCTCATTGTGGTGTACCCGAAGGCTTTTCCAACTTTGCCCCACTTTTGTGTGCACCTGGCTGAAGACTAGGTAGGTGTCCTGTCCTGAATAGAGAAACGTTTCTAATGTAGAATTTTTGTAGAGCTACTAACAATTTGAACCTGTTAATTGTATGTGAATGGCATCGATGTGTTTTACATTTTCTTCCGTCACCAGCTTTGCACAAGAAATCCGAAACTTCCAAGACTTTGTTAAATGTCTTAGTTTGATTTCGTGGAGTTTTGAAGTCATCGAGGATGCATTCATGATCAGAGATCAGACCAGTTACCTTACTGTTTGATGAATCTGGTATCACACCAGCATAGCATAGACCCAACCAGCCTTGACGAGCTCTTCCCCTCCGCGAATGGAGCGTTTTATGCCAATAAAATATTGTGCAATATCGCAGATGCAGCGATGCCAACTAAAAAATGTGATTTAGAGCCTGAAATGCGATTTCAGGGCTAGTTCAGGGCCAGACCAAACGACTTTAGTATATATCTACACTGTTTTGACGTTTTTGACATATAAAATACTGAAACAACATTTTAGTTTTAAATAATTAACTACATTTTTACAGAAAAACTGTTTTATAGCAATAATTAAATGCGCATTGCTTGAAAATATAAATTAAACACAGTGCTAAAAGGTAAATTTACAGTGCTAGATCGAATGAAACAGGGCTAGAATTACACATAATTGGGCTAGGTTTGGCATCGCTGCGCAGATGGTTATCGACAAAGTCTGAGATTGCTAAAATTACACACTGTGCGGCGCTTGCCTGTATGCAACTAATAACCAATAACGTCGGCATCGACGGAATTTTTGCGATTGAAGAAGTAGCTCATACCTTTTTTTGTCACAACAACAATTTTCAATACAATTCGAGTACTTTTTACTAGAATTCTAATACCATTTTATGCAATTGACAATTGCAACTCTAATTTATAACCACAGTATAGCTAAGAAGTATGCAATACAATTGTAGGTTTCTCTAATATTGTCTCCTGAAAATATGCTGCAAGTGTTATATAAACTGTGTCGATAAGGTAGGTTTATTTTGAATTTATTAAATTGTTATTGTGATTCACCACCCTCTTCAATTTTTAAAACTTGAAAAATTCAGAGAATGATACTTTTTGTAACGGAATTTTTACCAGTTAGGGACTTGAAAGTCAAAAAGGATTCAGCATTTTTTATGAACCCCTTATCAGGCGAATAGATGAAAAGAAACCGTATTCCTCGAAAATGAGAGGTAGGTGCAAAGTAACGTTAATGAATCGAACGAATTCTGTTGAACTTCGGCGACTTAGCTGGTTACATTTCTTTGCAATTGAGCTAGAGTTTGGGATGAATCTAAGCCTTTTTGTGCATGTCAATTTTGTTTTATAGTGCATACAATAAAATGCGACACATAAGGGTTTTTTTTTTTTGTAAAAACTTCTCTCGGGAAAGGCGAACCTATAACGCTTCAACAGCGACCCGAGATGCTTGCAGATGTATGTTAGTTCTGCACTTAAATTGCTGCAAATTGTAGTATTCTGGAAATATATCCCCATGAAGCGAGTTCCAAAGTTTGCTTGTCCTGTGACAGAAGGAGTTTTGGAAAGTTGATGTCCTCGCGGTTGTCAAGTGTACTGTATGGTCATGAGCATGAGTGTAGGGTCTCCAATAAGTCGAACTGCTCGTCTCTGTATGCTGTCAAGGAGGTTAAGTGAATGTTTCGGGGCCGAGCTCCATACACTGCAAGTCATAAGATTAGAAGCAGGCATTTTTGAAAATTAAAATCGATATTTCTCCCGTTACATGGTGGATTAGAAAAAAACGACTATGGTAAATGAGAGACTATTTTGTTAACAACAAAATATAAAATTTGTGTATAGGAGAGATTTAGTTAACGGAACTTTGAAGACAAATTGTAAATTGAGTAAAAAATATGCGGAAATAAATCGAGTCATTAGATTAGAAGCAGTGAGCAAATCAACGGTTTTTTTTAGAAGTGAATAGTTTTTTTTCGGTTTAAACGGTACATTTTATAAAGTAATTCTTCTTGATTGAGTGTTAATAAAAATGGGCAAGAAAAAATGTTTAACAGTGGAGGAAAAGGCAAGAATAGGTGTTTATTGCTCTGTAGGTCTTTCATGCCGTGCTATAGCCCGAAAAATAAAGCGAAGTGATCATTGTGTAAGCCATTATTTAAAAAACCCTTCGTATTACCCAAAAAAATTATAAAGGAACCACTTCTTCTGCCTTAACATCTTGCAAAACGCGAAGTATCCTTAAAATAGCGTAAAATTCAGCTTTATCGGCAGCTAAAATTGGGGAGAAATCGAATATTAAGGACAGGTTATCCACTGTTACCTGCACAATTCGTCGTGATAAACACTTAAGGCACCTGAAACTTAAAAAAAAACCACCACTTAGTGACGCAAGGATGAAGCAACGCTTGTGTTTCACGAAAGATCACATGAGCTGGGATGTGTAAAATGGAATGAGCCCAAATGATTGGCGGAAGGTTATTTTTTCCGACGAAAGAAGTTTTACCAGATGGGTTATAATAATTATTATTTCCATGACCTGAGGAAAGAGGAGCAGTTTTTAAGCCGTCACCATAGCAGAGAAGGACGCGTTATGGCGTTATTCCATTTTGCACATCCCAGCTCATGTGATCTTTCGCGAAACACAAGCGTTGCTACTTCCATGCGTCATTAATTGGTGGTTTTTTCTTAAGTTTCAGGTGCCTTAAGTGTTTAGAACAATTGTGCAGGTAACAGTGGATAATCTGGCCTTAACATTCGATTTCTCCCCAATTTTAGCTGCCGATAAAGCTGAATTTTACGCTATTTTAAGGGTACTTCGCGTTTCGCAAGGTGTTAAGGCAGAAGAAGTGGTTCCTTTATAATTTTTTTGGGTAATACGAAGGGTTTTTTTTAAATAATGGCTTACACAATGATCACTTCGCTTTATTTTTCGGGCTATAGCACGGCATGAAAGACCTACAGAGCAATAAACACCTATTCTTGCCTTTTCCTCCACTGTTAAACATTTTTTCTTGCCCATTTTTATTAACACTCAATCAAGAAGAATTACTTTATAAAATGTACCGTTTAAACCGAAAAAAAACTATTCACTTCTAAAAAAAACCGTTGATTTGCTCACTGCTTCTAATCTAATGACTCGATTTATTTCCGCATATTTTTTACTCAATTTACAATTTGTCTTCAAAGTTCCGTTAACTAAATCTCTCCTATACACAAATTTTATATTTTGTTGTTAACAAAATAGTCTCTCATTTACCATAGTCGTTTTTTTCTAATCCACCATTTAACGGGAGAAATATCGATTTTAATTTTCAAAAATGCCTGCTTCTAATCTTATGACTTGCAGTGTATATGGGAACAGTATTCCAGGCCTGCTCTGCTTTCGATTCGAAGTTATGAAGCTAAGCCCCATTTAGACGATCAGTTATTTGTTCAGTTATTAGTTCAGTTGTCAGTTAAAACTGAGAACTGAACTGAAAACTTATAGGAATTCCATCAGTTTCAATCTCAGTTTCAGTTAGACGCTTCAATTTTTCCATTTAGACATCAGTTTAACTGAAAGCTTAACTGATAGCTCAACTGAAACTGAAATGATCATCTAAATGGGGCTTTAAGTGTCAATTCACTCTGTGCTAAACGTCTTGGCCAAATAATTCACACCGTTCTCACAAAACTATATCAATAATCAAGTTTCATTCACTTTTAACATTCTCTATGCTTATGCGTAGGTATACTATAGCAGAACAAGACCGAGAACGAGATGATTAGATTTGCTTGCTACCCTACTCTATTGCTTAGCCCGTGAATAGGGTGATTGTTAGATTTGTAATAAAATCCTATCTCACACTTTAGGACTCTCTAGCTAGTTTGCTCTGAGTTCGCTGCCCTTCCATTTTTCATGAGTATCTTGTAGCGTCGATGTGGAGGCGACATATTATACGTAGGTAAACAGTACAAGTACACATTTTATTTTTAGTCGATTTAGGCTCTGTGGGGGATAGATACCTCGAAACAAATATGGTACAATCAACGACGATTCGACAACCGCTAGCATTCTTCCGTCCTTCCTCATCTCATTGGAGGCAATTTGAAAAAGCCGTTTCCATCTTAAAGGCTTCATTCGCAACTACACTCCCATAGTTAATAAAAGACTAATTTTTATTTGACTAAAGTAATCCCCCAGCTGCTTTTCTGTGGACACAATATCAAATGCTCACATCATCTCAACGAATATACATTAAAATGTTTCTTAAATATACATAACCTACAAAATCAACAATTAAATATAAATTAAGAGGTAAAAATCTATAATATATAATTATGTCTACAAGTATGTACATGGAATGTGCTACAATCTACACAATTGAGATAATTTAGAAAAATTATTTCCAAAAGAGAAAAGAATAAATTACATATATAGCAAAGCTAACACTAACAAAATGAGAACAAATTCCTTGGCAAATATTGATTTAAGTAACGAGGATCCCAAAATCAACAATCTCTTCACTTTTCTGCCTCGTAAGCGTTATTAGAGTGACCGTTCTCCTTCCGGGTCAATTGGGACTCCATTTGATTTGCAGTCTTGTCGGTTGCAATTTCGGGCTCCTCATCAGAATCGTCTGAATGCTCAACGTACTCGAAACGCATAGCCAGCACGATGAAGATGAGCATATCGGCGACCATGAGTGCGGCGAATAGAATGAACTCCTCGGACTTAAAAAATAAAGTGTTAGTATGGACGTGTCTGAAGAGAGGAATGCAGCTTTCTTTACCTGAGAATCGAAGAACTTGAGTTTGGCAATTATCACAACCAGAATGTTGCCAATGGCTACAGTGAGTAGCCAACATGCTTGCAGGACAGATTTCATACTCGCCGGGGCCTGCGTGAATGAAAACTCTAGACCTGTCACGGAGAACATCACTTCAGCAGCTGTCATCACAATGTATTGTGGCAACTGCCACATGATGTGAACGGAATTGGGCTCCACAAGCACATGCGTTTTGGTAGTCTGAAACGATATAGAATTATGAAACTTATTCTGATGCCTTCGCCGGCTCTACTTACATAGCCCTTCGATTGACTTCCATCCACTACTAGGACCTTCACCCCTCCAATATGCAATTCCAGCGATGTCACTTCCTTATCATCAGCTCTGAGCGAACTGATCCCAGGAACAGTGTGTAAAAGGTTTGTTTGGTTTCTCCCAACAGCGGCAGAAGAATCGGGACCCTTGAGCAGCAACTTTTCATTAGCAGGTACATTTAGCAGAACTCGTAGAGCCGAATCGCCGGACTTTGGCTTCCCAGGGCTATCCTCGAACTCGAAAACTTCATTCGACGCAATGAAGTAGCTCATAGACTTTCCCGGCAACACGGAGAAATCACCTTCCAATTTTGGACACCTAATTGAATCGTTCGATGAAGCTGTGTAGTTGTAGGTCATTGCATTAGACACAGTTAGATCCTTTTCCTCTAGCATTCCGTAAGGTGCCAAAGAGAGCTTTCCCTTCACTGGGATAAAGGTTTCAAAGTCATAGCGGCAGTTCATTCCGTTGTAGATCCGAAGCTGTGCCTCATGCGTTGTCGGCACCCTTGGATCCATCGATTCCAGTTTCAATTCCACAAACGCGGATAGAAGAAAAGCAGTGGCAGCCAACAGACCGCCCAAAGTAAGCTTCTGCAGTGGTCGCTTGATGCCGACCTTCTTTAGCATGGGATATACAACGTAGTTGAAAAGCGGAATGAATCCCAGAATCAGGAGTGGATTGACGACCTGCATTTGATCGGGCTTAATGGTGAAACCCCCAATTTCACCTATCATTCTGGTAGCTTGGAAGGTCCAACGAGAGCCTTGCTGATCGAATAAGGCCCAAAACACAGGCAGCGGCAGGTAAAGGACGAGAATCTTTAGCAAAGCCTTGGTGTCGTCGATCAATCTGCGACTGCACTTGCCCTCGGCATAGTCCAGCCAATGGATTTTGGGGCTCTTCTTGCCGCCCTTGATGCGTCTTGTAATGGCCTCGGTTATACACTGCGACACGCCGAGAATCATGTTTCCAGCGGGGGGTTTGATTACGTACATTCGTTTTCCAGCGATGAAAATGATTAGAGAGAGAACCATTAGTACCGCAGGGACACTGAAAGCCAGCGAGAAGCAATCTTTATCGCCGAAACAGTGCACATCGGCACGAAGGATCGGTGTGATTGTCGTCGAAATCAGCGATCCAGCATTGATGGCGAAGTAAAAGAGCGAGAAGAACATAGCCAACTGCTTAGCTTGTTCGGGGATCTTGAATTGATCTCCGCCAAAAGCTGAAACGCAGGGTTTTATGCCTCCAGTACCGGTGGCTATGAGTAAGAGGCCGATCACTGTGACTTCCCTAAAGAGAAATTGTTTACGTTAAAAAAAATGGACAGCATTTGCAATTGTAAGGAATTGTATTAGATTCTATTGGATTCAAGTGGCTTGAGCAATTTAGGTACTTAAAGCGGCGAGAAATTAATTTATTTTACTTACTTGACTGGCAAATTGAGATGCGGAACCGCTCCTAGAGCGATAACCACAGCTCCTATCGTATACACCACCGACAAATACCATATTGTCTTGAACCTTCCAAGCCAACTGTCGGCTAGAACTGCTCCAATAAGTGGGAATATATACACCAAGCTGGTGAACACATGAAATAGAACCGTCGCCTGATCCTCTTGGTAATTCAGCTTGTCCGTAAGGTAGAGCACTAGAATTGCTAAAATGAAGAAGGGACACAATATTGGATACTTTTCCGGGATTCACACTTTCAATTTCTACTTACTGCGCATGCCATAGTAGTTGAACCTTTCGCAGAACTCATTTCCGATAATGAATCCAACCGACTTGGGGTATTTGGTGGCGGCGCCCTGTTGAAACGAGAAAACAAAAGTTCAAATTCAAAGACCATTTTGAGAATATTTGTATACTGAAATCTGCTGAAAGATACAATTTCAACTTTTACGCAATTCTACCACAAATGGTATGGTTTGGTGTATGATTGACGAGAAACCGATTTCACTGAAATGCTACACAGCAAGTCAAGTCGCAGATCAATCTACCAGTGGACCACTACTGGTTGACGTTGGTACTGCAACCTACAAGAGTGGTGCGCGCAGATTGTTCAACAAAAACTCTTATGGTGGCAAATTACACGAATTACAGCCAGAGAATGGCAAATTCCATAATCGAATCGATTGAGGTCGCTCGCGGGGTGGCGGGCGGCCGGCCTTTCAAACTGTAAATATGGTCAAAGAGTGAAACTGTTGTTTAAACTTCATTTAGACGCATGTACGTGCGCTATTAATTAGTAGTACTGTATGCTTGAACATTTCTAAGAAATGTACGCTGCACCGGTCATAACTTTTTATGGATGCGTTATTTGCTGATTTAAATATACCGTCTAAAGAGAAACAGTATTGCATCAGAATTTAATGGCACAATATCGACCGAGGATACAATTTTAACGTGTCGAAGATACAAACGTGTTATCTAGATGTACTTAGGTACACATTTGAGCGATATGGCGGCCGGCATGTGAGTTTGGATATTTTTGATTGGGTAGAAATGGATGATAGGAAGACCAAACACAATACAGACCAGTATTAGGTAACTTCTAATACCACGTGAAAAATGTTTTTCCGACTTCTGTCATTCCAATTTTCCAAGACCTTGTTGATGGTTTCGGGCTGTAGCTCACGGATTGCTTGGATGATATTGGCCTTAAGTGCTTGAATCGTTTCCGGATTGTTGGCATAATATCGGTCCTTCACGGTTCCCCACAAACAAAATTCCAAAGGGATCAAATCGCAGCTCCGAGGTGGCCAATTGACATCGAGACAAAGATCGATTGTGGCATGGGCTGTGTGGCATGGTGTGCCATCCTGCATAAACCAGAGGTCGTCCAAATCCATGTCTGCAATTTCAGTAAAAAAAAGTCGGTTAACACGGCTCTGTAACGCCCACCGTTGACCGAAACGTTGTTCCCAGCCTCATTTTCGAAGAAAAATGGTCCAATGATGCCAGCACTCCACAATTCACACCAAACTGTCACTGGCCGCGTTCAATGTGGTTAGGCACCTAAATATTTAGGTGACAGTTTATCATTGAACGGAAAATTGCCTAGTTCCTAAGTTAAATGTCAAATGCTTCACATGTGTTAAGAATTGAACATTCACTTGCTGTTTTTACATCAACTGATCAACACATTGGCTACCTACTAAAGAAAAATATAAAATTATTGAAGTGTAAAATGAATGATTCTATGGATGGTTTTATGCAAGTACCAATATCTACTTAACCAATACCTATTTCATTTTATTTAATTATTATCACACCTATGTACGTGTTGATTTTATTACCCGTAGTCAATTTGTTGTACGTTTCCTCGCTATAATCGATGTCCTACAGATCACCGTCAATAGTAACTTAAAATTTAATTTTTTATCATTTTTCCTAACAAAACCACATACAAGTCTCAGCAAAGTTCAACAATGGAGTGAAAATTTCTTCGATTTCAATCAGCTGTTTATGACATTTCTCAAATCGACTAAGAACATAGGCAGAAATTCTTGCCTAAATTTCCAGTCCCCACAGCTGACCGACCTCACGAAACTTGCCTAGATTTGCAGTCAAATCGACCAATCAGAGGCTGTTGACTAGCTAGGCAAAAGCGCATTGAACGCCCCCACTCTGTGGATGCATTGACTTCTCGACAATAACGTGAGGGTTTTCCGAGCCCCTGATGCGGAAATTTTGTTTGTTAACGTAGCCGCCGTATTAAAATGCGCCTCGTCAGAAAAGATGATTTTTCGCCTGTCCAATTCAAGCTGCTCTAAGGCCCAAACTGCGAAGCGGATGGTCGTGCGCCTTCAATTACTGGGTCAATTGGACCTTGTAAGTGAATAATCCGAGATCTTTCTGGAGAATTCTCCTTAGGCTAGTGGGTGAAATTTTGATCTGTTGAGTGTTGAGATCGATGGCGAGTTGATGTTCGGGAATTGAGCCACATTTTCGTCTGTGCGCACCATACGACGACGGGGACCATGAGTGTTGTCCACTAGCGTACCAGTTTCACGGTGCACGGTGGTTGCTTCATTTCGGCCAAAACTTCTTTTCAAAAAACGAAGCACCCACTTTGAAAATAAGTTTTCAATATTTTCCAAACAGTTGTTCAATCGTGAAGCGACTCATTTCGTTCCGTGGATGTATGATACTAATTTCTGTTAAGATTTCGAGCGGGAAACAGCTGTCAGTGTCAAAATAACCTATGTTTTAAAAAGAAACCACTAGAGGGCCCATTCTGTATACTTGATGAACTAAACCTTAGTTCGCTCGATCCACAAGAAAATGAGGCACCACAACATTTCATACAATATCCTATCTGAGTCTGGCTGCCTCATTGTGTTAACCCCTAAAAACATTTGGTATGGAGCTAATAGAACCCTATAAGTGTGGTTTTAGTCCCGATTAGTTCACAACCGACCAAATATTTACACCACGACATACCCTGGAGAAAACACAAGATGTATGCAAATAGATATTATACTTATCGTCTGTGTATACGTCATATTACAAATTACCTAATAGTTCCCTAAAATGCGAAATAAAAAAATGTCCCCGAACTGTAAGCCTATACAGTTCGTCAGACTACGACGTTTGAAACAAATCCATCCAGGCCTTTAGGCTATAGCACTCAAGCAGGGGCGTAGCGAGGGGGGGGGCGTGGGGGGTGTTGCACCCCCCCACGCTTTTCAAGAGTCGGCAAATCAACGATCAATTTTCAAAAATTAGGTCTTAAATTTGGATTTGCACTAGGTATAGGTTTTTAAACTTGTAAATAGATACAAAAGTCGGCATTTTCAAAGGTTCCAGATGAACTCCTTAAAATCGGTGAATCGGTGAATTTGCCGACTGAAATTCTTAAAATTTTGCGTGTTTAGATTCAATTTTAAAAACGGTCGGCATCGGTGAGATTGCCGACTGAAATCCTTAAAATTTAGCGAGTTTAGATTCGATTTTAAGAAACGGTCGGCATCGGTGAATTTGCCGACTGAAATCCTTAAATTTTATCGAGTTTCGATTCGATTTTAAAAAGGACGGTTGGCATTTCTAATTTGACGTTAAATTCGAAGGAATGTGTTATTCGCTAGTTCGCGGCTTATTGATGTGGAATGCGAACTTTAACAATTCGCGGCAAACGTGTGTTTGGGCAAAGAGGAAGATAATTAATTATCCCATCAAAATGTATTAAGAAAATAAGTTTATACACAGTTTAAATAACGAAATTTCGAATTCCAAACTTTTTGCCGCGAACGAAAACACCCGCGCGAATTGTCAAAGTTTATTCGCAATCCACATCATTTAATACGCGTTCCACAAACTAGCAAAATAAACATTCATTCGAACTTAACCTCAAACTAGACATTGTGGGTAGAAACTGGTGGCTGAAATTCGCGAACAGCCGCGATCTGTAAAAGTGTTCATGTGAACGGACTGTTAAAGCTTGCGAATAGTCGTTCGATCGCAGGTAGTTGGTCGCTCTTATGTGAATGGTCTTTTAGGTATTAGCCCAGGGGTATTCCTGTAAGATTGGTCAATTGGACAAAGGGGCGTGGCGCCTCCCATACAAAAAACATCTTCTATGGAGTGAAACTCGTTGACGTTAGATATAATTCGATAATTTCTTCATAATTTCTATACAGTCGGCAAGTTCGTGAAATAAGTCGTCATTTCAATGAAAGTCACCCCCCACGGCTCAAACCCTCGCTACGCCCCTGCACTCAAGATTAGAGGCAGAGACAGAAGGAATCCTAATCTTAGAATTGATTAACATCTTCGAAATTGTGTACGAAATAAACATCTCTCTTTCTACGTAAATGAGGAAGTTAAAAATAACTTACGTATTATTGATGCAAAGTCTAGACCCCACACAACGCAGACTTTTTCGTCTTTACATAGTTGCAGTCCTTAGGGTATAGCCTAGCCAAAGATGGCCTATAGATATTCTCTAATAAAAAAATCATAAAAAATATTAGCGAAGAGATTTTTGAAAAATTTTTTTTGCAGTCACTATTAGAATTGTTTGAAGAAACTTTTTGCATCAAAACATTTTTTTTTTTTTGGACCGAGGATAAAAGTCAAAAAAGTAGACATTGACAAAAATTCTAAATTCTAAAATTTTTAAATGGGTACTTAATGGGTTAAGGAAAGTTTTGTATCATTCAAACGGAATTTAAATGACCTTTCCATTGGTGCCAAAATTTACATGAAGTAAGTTTCAAATTATGAGCAGAATTAACTTTAGTTTTGTCAAAATACTTGTGCCCCCCACTGTACATTCTAGATAGCTCGTCATTAGTAATCATGTCATGCTTCACTCTCTTCGCATAGGTACCTATATTTTATTAATAAATAACAAATGAATAACCTGTTAATGTTTTTTTTTATACCAAACCGGTATTTTGCATTGTTTACCATTTCTGTTTCCCATCTTATGCAATTCTCATAGCTAAGCAAGACTTCCACGTTCCAAAACAGTTCCGCAATGCAAACACATATAGACAGACAATATGGCGGTTATCAATACAAATTATTGCGAATAAATTTGCCGTTTCTATTCACCGACAAATCCACCAGCTGACTACGCAGCTCTAGGTCAAGGACGGTTATCGAAATACTTTAAAACTGTTATAGGCAGATACAAGCGAAAAGAAAGAACTGGTTACACCTGTGCGCGCTAATTAAAAAAAGCTTAATGGATAGATGATCATACATGGGTAGATTTATTTTTTTTTTTCTATAAAATGCTGACAGCTGACACCGAATCGATGTCGAAAATACAACTCAAACTTGAAATAAGTTCCACAGCGCAAAAGTAAATTGTAAATAGCTTCAGGTACCTACTTAATTTAACACTCTCTTGTGAGTAAGATAAAAAAGTTGTAGAAATATTACTCGGCATGTAAGTTGTTGTCCCCATTTTACAGGTTTAAATTTGCATAATAGTAACACTTTTTTTTTTTTTTTTTATATATTTCGACTTTTGGTCGGGCGAGAGTGACTATTGACTAACGCACTGAACACATGACTATCGAATTGAAGAGGGGTTACTTAATTGACTCAGAATGAAAATATATAGTTTTGCTGGAATACATTAGTATGGGTTGGCCTTGCCTGAAGCTTAACTTGATGCGCTTAGCAAGTAAGGTGTATATTAACTTTTACGTGTACAGAGACCACTCAAGAGTCAAGACTCAACTGCTTGACAAGTTCATAGATTGGTGGTATGGTGCGAAAGCAATTTGCGTCGTGTATTTTTTGGCTTGTTGTGTGCCACTTATTGATCGATCTTCAGAAAATATTTTTGAAGATCAATGGGGTTCAATTAGACTTTTCGGACGTGAGGTGTTTATTTTGAAAAAACGATAAAATATACTGCAATCTTGAATGGTCTTAATATCAATTAGTTTTCAAAGTAGCCACATTTAACCTAAATGCAAATTAATTTGCAACACGTACGGTTGATTTTGATTACTGTCAGTACTTAGATTTGGTTTAAATTTTATATACCGACATTTATATTTTATTTATAACTTGGTTGCGGGTAAGAATTTGTTGCATAACTCACTGAAATACCATCGACACGTGATTTAAACTTCATGTGGGCACAGGCAAGTGTAAGTAGTGTCTATAGGTATAGCTCTAGCTCTAGCTCTATTAGGAAAGTATAGCTATAATACAAGTTTAAACCATGTGGGACACCTGGAAATACTTAACTCAACCCCAAACATGGACATGTTCTGCTCCATCCCTGACATTATGGTTAGGGAATATAGCTTTGGGAAATTATTTGAGGTAGAAATACTGGACCGCACGAAATGGGCCAATGGTGTTACGACACTGGACCCTAAAAGCTTGGTCTGGTACACTGATGGATCGAAAATGGAATCTGGAGTTGGTGCTGGTGTCTTTGGACCCAATACACTTATATAAAGTCTCGATACCCATGGGAATGTGTCCCACTGTTTTTCAGGTTCATGCCATTGAGATCTGCGCCGTTTTAAACTCCAACAACGGAATTAAAGGCGCCTACATACAAATCTTCTCAGATAGTCAAGCGGCCTTACAAGCTCTATCGTCCAATACGATGGACTCAAAAACAGTAAAGTGCTGCTACGATGCCTTGCAAGTCCTATCCAAACACAACAAGGTCAAACTTGGCTTGGTACCTGGCCATCAAGGTATTGCAGGCAACGAATCGGCGAACCAACTAGCTAGGGCCGGATCTGAATCCGCGTTCTGTGGACCAGAACCTTATTGCAGAGTCAATTGGTCTACTGCTTTAGGTTTAATTAACAATTGAGAACATCAGCTTCGTCTGTACCACTGGGAAAATGTTCCGGGTTTAAGACAATCCAAAATTTTAATTAAACCCTACTCCTACAAGGAAATATTCAATCTAAATAAGGATATTATCAGAAGTCTGGTGGGCTTTCTCACAGGCCATTGTGGCTTGAGATATCATCTTAACAAAAGGAATTTGCACCCGGAGACAAATTGCAAATTTTCAAATTATTGAATTTTATTACCAAAAAAATGTATTTAGAGCACTTCGTCCATTTTCTGGTCGTCGTAATCGACCTGCTCAGTAGGTAGGCAATTCAAACCACTGTGACCAAATTTCGCACCAATTTCCCCTTATTGGACATTAAACAACCGACTCATTTGCGTAGAGTGGGTACAGAGGAGAATATTGCTGTCGTATCAACCAGTGTTAATGAAGACCGTGAAATGTCCATCCGGCGCCGTTCACGGTAATTGGCTATGTGTTATTCGACCACATTCGGACCACCTAGATCGTGTAATTTAACGCCGCTGGACTGTTTTTGGTGAGGTTATGTGAAGAGTCACGGATAAGCCAGCAACTATTGCCGCCTTGAAAGACTACATTACTCGTGTTATTGGTGAAATACCAGTAGATATGTTCGAAAAGCATATGCCAAAATTAGACATTCTGGATGGACGGACCACTTGAGGCTTAGTCGCGGTAAACATTTACAGGAAATAATATTCAAAAAGTAAATGGCAATAATTGATTTATCGGCTCTAATAAAAATTTACTCAATTTTGCTATTTTTCGTTGTTTTTTTTTTTTTTTTAATTTTAAAAATCAAACGCTTAAAAAATGAGCCTTTAGAAGGCACAGTACTTTAGTTATATAATGTGAGAAGATTCTTTCCATGTAGGTAGTCGACGTAAAAAGAGTCTCTATTTTTTACAAGTGAATATACGGTCCTGAAGAAAAACAGTGATGGGGTATACTTTCATGGAAACCAATTTTGCAGCGATCTAAGCGACTAGGACGTGAGCTTAATTTTGCGCTAAGATTTTAGTTTAGACATATAATGGCTATCTTCAATTTGAATTTGTATGCCAGTTTAATTGACAGCCAGCTTCCGTGCACCTAATCGATTTGAACAGCAAATTTTGAAAGTGCTTTAAATTTTTCGACCTGTAGGGAAAAAGTGTCGAATGTGGTATTGTTTAAAACGCACTGCTGTAAAGAAAAACACAGAAGACGAGATGTCCTTGAAAAGGGTTGTAAAGTAATCAAAGATGAAGTAAAACTATACATACCAGGACCCCAATTCTCAAATTCCGCATAACGCAACTCGTATACGAGCAAATCCGCCTGAAATTATCGCATACGAAAAAAATTGGTATTCTCAAAGTTTTTTCCACCTCTGCGAAAATTGTATTCACCTCTCGCATGAGGTAGAATTTTACGTCGAAATGTACCTACTTTTTGTGCAAAGAATAAAAAAAAAATAAATAGGCGGCGCAACAGGCGGTAGACACCCAAGGCCTAGCTTCTCGCAAGCATTCGTTTTGTGTGAGTTTCTATTTTTGGAACGAATGGAAGGGACCTACAATTTTATGCCGAGTCCGAACGGCTGAATTGAGAAGCTTTTTCAGGACAGTCATACTCTCGGATGTTTGTCAGACGTTCGCGAGAGGTGGCGCAGTAGAAAAAACCTTAAGATGTAATTTGTGTTTTTCCGGGGATCGAACCTGGGATCCCTCGCACAGTAGTCCAGCACACTAACCACTGCGCTACTGCGCCTTGTGTGCAAAGAATGGCATGAAAAAAAAACTATTCAAATTGGCTAAGAAATATTGTGGAAAAAAAAACATTTTGCGATTGTGTGTGATTGGTTCTAATTTCAGTTAATAATTAATTGTGTTTTTACAATGGCTACATTGGGCGAAATGAGATTAGCATTTGTTCAGTTGGCAATGGAGCAGTTGGAGCAACTTCAAATAGACCGAGATATCCGAGAACCCCTAGACTATTTTGAACTTTTCGACACAAAATTTATGAAATTATTTCGGTTAAACTAGCGCTCGGCACAGGAATTCATCGATTTCTTGGCTACTCATATGATTGACTAATTTAGATCAAACGCTTTCTGTAACTGCTGAAGAACCTTCTTCTTTTGTTTTCCTTCCATTTTAATTATTTTTGCCTCATCACAATAAATTATTTCACACAGAAATTAAAAAATCAAATTTTCAAACTCACAATTCCGTATGCGAGAAGCAAATCCGCCTAGAAAAAGCAGACGAGTAACATTCGAAGAGAAATTCTCGTATGCGGAATTTGAGAATTGCAAATTTCAGTTTTTCGCATGAAATTGGATATTTTGACAGATAAACGTATGCGAGAATTTTTGAGAATTGACCCCCAGGATGTAGTGACATGATAACGTGATAGCTAAAAATGTCTAGCAATACTGTTGCTTCAATGTGATAGGTTAGAATAAAGTTACGCACAGCTTATTAACAATAATTGGTAAAGTTGCTTAGTTACTTATTGCTTGATGCCTGAGTGGTAGAGTCGCCTAAGACAACAAACTTTGAGAATTATTAAAAATAAATAAATAGTTGGCGCAACAGGCGTGCAGACACCCTACTCCTAGCTTCTCACAACCATTCGTTTGTGTGAATTTTTTTTAAGGGACGAATGGAGGGGACCTACAATTTTATGCCGATTCCAAACCACAGCGTTGAGTTGAGAAGCTTTTCCAGGACAGTTATATTCTCGAGTGTTTGTCGGACCTTCGCTAGAGGTGGCGCAGTGGAAAAAACCTTTCATTACAAACAAATCTAATCTAATCCATGTACCTAATTGGTGTTTTTTCAGGGATCGATCCTAATCACTAATCACTGAACCATATAGCAGCCACTGAATGCGCTTAAAATAAATAAATAGGCGGCGCCGGCGCAACAGGCGGTAGACACCCAAGGCCTAGCTTCTCGCAACCATTCGTTTTGTGTGAGTTTCTATTTTTGGAACGAATGGAAGGGACCTACAATTTTATGCCGAGTCGAACGGCTGAATTGAGAAGATTTTTCAGGACAGTCATACTCTCGGATGTTTGTCAGACGTTCGCGAGAGGTGGCGCAGTAGAAAAAACCTTAAGATGTAATTTGTGTTTTTCCGGGGATCGAACATGGGATCCTTCGCACAGTAGTACAGCACACTAATCACTGCGCTACTGCGCCCACGCTTGCGCTTACCATCAACATATTCAATGGGGTCATTCACATTTCTGGTTTATTTGTAAGTCTGTGTGCAGTCAAACAGGATTTGACTCTTTTTTGGACTAGATTGATCACAGAACCGGTGTACAATGGCTAGTAAGGGTGCGTTTATCTTGGGGCTGCGATTACCGATTACTTATACATATTATCATATAAGTGTTTACTTAGGAGCAGTTCTTTGAGTAACGAGTTCCGATTGGAGCTTCGATAATTTGGTTGTATATTCTCCCAGCTCTCATTGACGATGGACGTTGAAGTTTTAATTAGTGGACATTTTGCCAGACCCGCATAGTGGGATTAAACGACAAATCATCACAACAATGTTTGCCACTAGGGAAGCCCCAACATGAACACACTAAAACCAGAGAGCAAAGCTTTGATTTAAATTTAATCGTCGCTCCCTTGCTACTTATCACAGCTGAACTTTTGGCACGATATCAATAATTTTTTTCCAACTTGAAAGGCATATCCTTGAGAATAAAAAAAGCCAAAGTTCAGTTTGCAAGGTTTTGAAATTCAAAAGCCATTGTTCACCGAAGTTTGAATTAAAAGTTGGAAAGTTGTCGCGATAACGTCTATCTACTTACAATATACTTCCATGTGTTTTTTTTTTTCGTCTATGCGAATGACAATGTTGTCAGTATATCAACTTCCCCTTGGCATTATTAACACTTTTAATTTATATTACCAACCATCAACAAAGCAGCTGATAGCACTGTCTCCCGTGTCAGTCACGAAATAATCACATTAGCTAGATTTAGATACGCACCACTTGGAAACAATATGCACCTGTACCCGGTTTAAAGATCGGTATAATCAAATCTGCTTTACGTATACAACCCCCAATGCTCTTCTTTTTCTTTTTTTAAATCATTCATAGTGCAACAACTGTCACTTGACCAACAACGTTCGGGATCTTTTCGAGCCCACACTTTCATTTCTCATCGTTACCTAACTATCAGCAACAAACAAATTAATTACGCTTGCCCGTCAGCACGAATACAATTACCGAGTAAGTTACATCGTTTCCAACGAAATTTAGGGCTTAATTAAACAATAAAAAAAAATAATAACATCACCGAATTAATTCAAGAAAAGAGTGGGCACTGCATTGAAATGAAAGTCTACCAAGATCTGTAGTAAGCCTTCTTACCATTTTTTACTTCTTGAAAAGAAATTACACTAAATTAACTACGCCACCGTTAACAAAACTCAACTAAGCGTGTCTCGTTAGGAGTGGTGCGTTTAGTAGTCTACTCAAAACTGAACATTTGAAATCAAATCTCCAAAAATTATGAACAATCAACCATCTCCACGGCTAGACCATCGTCCGTCGTACACCTGTTGCAAGTGACGTATAAATCGCATAATAAAAAAGCGTGGAAGTTCAATTTAGTCTGGCGCCCAATTTGACTTGATGAAGACATTACTCACTCACAATGAGGCGAGGTTTCTGTTTCTTCTGACATAGTAAATGAATTAGTATGCGAGATCCAAAAAAATAATTGACAACCATCTAAATTGGAAGCGTGACCATTGACTGAACACTAAACCATAAAAATACGCATTTTTTAAGTAGATACCGGAAAAAAACGTTCAATGAAATTGATTGCGATCTGTGATGACCCTAGCGGTTCCTTAGCTGTTTCATTGTTTTGCATAGCGATAATTTTTTTGGCGAAATTGGGTCAAATTGAAGAATAGAGCATGTGTGGCGGAATTAATTGTCATTGATTTGCCGGTAATTATTGCAGAGATTGGAATCACGTAGATCGAGATAGCTGACAGAACGGGGAAAGGACATGTGTGTGCTATCTGGAGGATTTGACGCCCGATTCAGCCTTGACCTAGATTCAGTTTGAGTGTTTTTTGATTGAATTGAGATTGAAAGGATAGTTTAAAATTTTCAACTTGTGTTTATCTATTTTGATCGCTGATTTGAGAGTACTTAATGTTTAATTGTTCGCTTATTCGAGTAATTTCTTTCTTGCACTGTGCTACCTAGGTATTTGGAGGAGGTGTGTTTGAATGGAGTTCTCTGATGACTGACCAAAACTTGTTTTTTTCTGAGTCTTACTGAGCTGCATAAAGGAATGAGTCTTCTTACTTTCTAATAATAATAATCAATTTAAACATTCACCTTAAATATTTTGAAGGTCACAATAGATAATTTTAAAAACGAATTCTGCCATTGTAATGCCATTTAATATGAAAATCAAAATTGAAAAAATTTCCAGGAGCTCGCTTTGGGATAGTCCGATGAGCTTCCGTTGGTTTTACTCCTGCCGTTCGTTAGGATGTACGATTTACTAAGAACCGGCCACAATACTAGTGTAGCTTGTGAAGATGGGAAGAACTACGGCTGTATATCCGCATCGATACCACCACATTGGGTTGAAGCTCTCACACATGTTTTCCGTACTTAATATTCTACGGCCTGCACTGCTGTCACTGGTGCTTTACGCACTACGCCCACAGCTCGACTCGAGGCATTTATGTATTTTTTACCATACGACTTACAATTAAAATTACAAGCTGGGAATAGGCTAGCTAATCCAGGGCTCTTCAAAATCGGGCAGGTAGGATATAGCTCGATACTCAAGGAATACTTCTCCAATATTCATGATAAGGCGGATAAAAGTTTGGGTGCCCTTGACTTTGACACTCCGTACCCAAATAGAGAGGACAGGCAAGAGAAGAAAGCTTCGAATGAGAATGAAATTTCGATTTATACGGATGGTTCCAAAACTATAAGGAGGTTCAGGTATATGTATATTTATAATCTAGTGATACACGAGTCATTAAGACTTCCGTACACATACACTGTGTTACAGACAGACGAGGTTCTGGCCATGCCCAAAAATTTGATGCATAAAATGGGATCAATATCTAACAAGAATATCGCCATCAAGCTTGCGCTAAAGGCGCTAGAGTTTTACATCATCAAATCTGAACTATAGTCACAAGTTATTTAGTTACCACACAATGCTCAGAGTATTTAGCGCGCAGAACCATGACTGGATCGAAAAAAATCTGTATAGAATTGTTAAAACTCAGCAGATCAAAGCTACACGAATGGTGATTGGGTTACTCACTGGGCACTACTAGGAGATTAGGTATAACAAATGCGGACACGTGTCAGGTATTGCGAGGACCTATACATATCGCAGAGGATATTACTCGTCTTTATTGTAAATGTCAAACAATCGCTTGAAATAGAAGGACACATTTTAGTACGCATTTTAGGGTTAAGTACGACAACTTAGGCACCAAAAATCTATCTCGCTTCGTTTAGGCGGCAGGGGTAATTTAAAAAAAATAATACTTAAAATAAAAAAAAAAAATTATTAAAAAACAATGGCAACTCTTATAATAAAAGACTATTATTAATTTTGGAAGCCTGCAATCATATTATTTTTAAATCAAATTACTTCTGTTAATAACCTAACCTAACTAGGTATTTGTTCATGTATCTACAAGATTCTCTATAAATAACGCTTTTTATGAGCTGTCACAGTTGCGTTCGACGACTTGAATGCGAATAAAGGTAAACATCGCTTCGGCGGAATGGTTGGTAAGGACGAAATCCACTGGGTTCGCTACCTTAGGCTGCAGTTATAGCCATCAGTAAAATCCATCCGTAAAAACACGAAACAGAACAAAACTGAAACATTTAACCATAGCATATCATAGGAATTCAGTGGAATACTTCGTGAAACTGGTTGAGATGTTGAACAGAAAAAGTTTTTCGTACGGAAAAATAAAGAAATTCTTTTTTTAGAAAATTTAAAGATCAATTGCTTAATTTTTTTTGACGAATTAGTTTTATAATTCAAAAGCAACATTTTAAGACCAAGATTGAGTTCAACGATTAAGTTTAAGTGCTCCAAAAAAGTAAAACAATTTTTTTACGGATGGATTTTACTGATCGCTATAACTGCAGCCTTAAGAATCAATAACTTGACTCTCTACAACTGGTAACCAAATCAAGCATAATAGGCTGTAGGAAATAAGGTCCTAGGAAGTAATTTTTTATTTTGGAATTGCAGTCTGATTTAATTTGTTATTTTGTTCTTGTGGGATCTTATTTCATTTTTTTATTTTATGTAGGTAAAATGGCCTTCTACTTTTGCATATACCCAACCTCCAACTTACACCAAATACTAAAGGGACCACAATCAAGGGGGACAGCAAAGATTTATAACTTGGGTATCCAACAAAAGAAGCTGTAAACCATCCCATCGGAAGGAGAAATTTCACATTTCTCAGAACAAAAATTGGAAACGTCGCCAAAAATCGAAAAAAAACGTCTGAAATTTAATAGAAATCGTCAGAAAATCAGATATTGGAAACGTCTGAAACAATTTTTAAAACGTAAAAAATTAAGTTTGAGTAAAAGGAAGTTTGAGTCATGGATGAATTTTGAGAATCGACATTGCGATCTTTAATTCTTTAAAATATAATATAATTTAGTTGATGGGGTATCGCGGGGTATTGACATGTGGCGAATATCGAACATCTAAGTTGTAATTGTCTTTGACGAAATTAAAAAAAATATATAGCTGCCAATTTAAATTTTTTTTCTGTCAAGATTATATTTTTTTTCAGACAAAAATAATGCTGACGATTTATTCAGATTTTCAGAAGAAATTTCAAGTTTTTCAGACGAATATTTCAAAAAAGCTGACAAAAACTAGCAGATGAATATGAACTAATTAGAATATGAAAATAATTTCTTTTCAGACGAAAATGTTTTAACCATTGCAAAATTGCATTAAGTAGGTTACGAACCGCTGAACTCCCTACAATCTTAAAAACAAAAATCCATTTACGACTTTTCTTAAAACTTTAATGTACCTACACGTATGGCCATTACATTGTAAATTACCGTTAAATTTAAAATGATAATATCCGATTTCTAAACGAGGTATGAGGCATGGTTGGTCTCCTTATTGGCAGATAAAAAAGAAAATAAGCTTGAGGTAACCTCATAAATTGTATTACACTCGTACTTTTGCCAAAAACTTGAACACGACTTTACCTGATTATATTACGTAAATAACTTTATTTTTAATACATAGTTGCTTATACTATGGAGACGTTAAAAAATAAAACAAAGCGAAAAAGTAAAATTACTTTCAGTCAGTGATTATTTGATATTTACTAAATTTTGCAGTAAAAAGCTAGTAATTGCAAAACATTGTACCTGCTTTCTTTAGCTTCGTAATAACACATAAAGCAGTTGAATATATTTTGACGCATTTAACCTCAAATTGACGCTTTCTTGTGAATTCTCACAAGTCATTTATTGAAATTCCTTAAACGGGGCTCAAAGTGCTCGTTATTTGTTTTATTACAAAGATAAGCAAACAATAATAATATAATCGAAGGTAAATCGCACAACAACATTAACATCTCCAAATTGCGCTCTCTGAATGCAAAGCCAATTTTGGCGGTCACTGCCTCGAATGCGGTTTGTCTGGTATGAGAATCACGTTCCGCTCGTACAGCAATTTGAAGCACCTTCGATATAATTCAGATGAAAACGCATAATTTTGTTAATTTTTTTTGTTTCAACAAAATAACCTACACTTTTGCAAGCAATGAACTTTTTAAAAAAGAGGAACGGAACATTTTTTATGTCACGTGACAAAGAAAAAATTAAAAAAAAAACTCGACTGTAGTCAAAGTCACGTCAATCAGAAATGTATTACCAATAAGAGACCGTTCTTCACTTTCACAAACAGCACTTGCATTTATGATAATTAACGGTAGTTCTCATAAAACTAAAAAAAAAAAACAGCAACTCTCTGAAAAACCTATAAGTTCCTTACCGATTTCTCAGTTATCTTCAGCGTACTGCTAACCATTTTTGCGACTTGCTTTAAATCTATCAAGTCGATCTGATATATTCAAATTCGAAATACTCTTAGTTGCCGATCGTGTTTAACATTACGATGCGGAAATTCCAATAACAATAAAACTGCACACCTTTGGCATATGAAATTTAGATAACTTTTTCACGTCACAACGCTGTTCAAGGACACCGACTTAATAACTAGGTGATCGATAGCAAACAACAAAACACTGTCTATGGGGAGAAAGAAAAAATGCAGGCAATGACAAAAATGACACAGGCTTACACAACGCGTACGAATGGCCCGACAGTCGACAGTGATATACAGAAGCTGGGCTTGATGTGGTTTATAGAATGGAAAACCCCTCACCGAAATTTTACTCATTCGATGCAAGTACTGAGCTTTGAAGAGAGAGAGACCGACTCAATTGACTAAGTACATAGTATGTGGAACGTAATAATACAATGCACTTTTTCCCTGTGGAACATAAAGCCCATAGCAAAAACTCGTGTGTTGACAGTGTTAGCGAAGAACGATAATGAATTGTTAACTTCGCCGTAAATAACCGTTTAATTACCACTATCTGTGGTGAGAGTTAGGGTACACACACACTACACACACAGCAAAAAGGGGTTAATGTTTCATTGAACTTGGGAGTTGGGGCGCGTTTACATTTTGGTTTGGAGCTTATTTTTGGTAGAATTTTCGAACTGAATTAATTGTTTGACTGTTTTTTTTTATTGGATACTAGACATGCTAACTGATAATAATGTTCCAGCTGTAGTTGTATCTTGAGAAATAATCATATAGTACAAGTTAGTCAACATGAGTTCTTACTTATCATGCATTCGAAACTAAATGTCGGTTGTGGAACATTTCCGGATAGAAATTGCAAATTGAAAAAAAAGCTGTCTTGTCGATTAGAAATCACTTGTCGAATTAAATGTTTTTCAAACTACTCTACGAGCTGTACAGCGACATCGACCTGGACAGAAAAGTACGTATCAGTCGACTAAGATGGCTATGACATGTAGAGCGAATGGACAACGAAGGGACAACGTAGTAGAGGAAGACCTCGCCTTAGGTGGCGCGCACAAGTGGAAGGGGACCTCAACCAACTTGGAGATTGGAGTGCGCAACTGGAGGCGGTTAGCCAAAGATTGTGCTAACTGGAGAGGCGTGTTGGTTGAGGCCCAGGTCCACCCCGGACTGTAGCGCCATCTAAGTAAGTAAACTCTCTCGGTATGGAATATTTTATTTGCCTTACTAATTATGCATATATATTTGAATAATCTGCTGACTAATACGGACGATTGAAATTATTCTTACATAAATCTCTTGTCGTGTTACTTTGAGCCACATTTTCGCTTAGCAAATCTCAACATGCCTATCAACCGAGTAAATCTCCCGAGTCAGCACTCAAAGAATTAGTAACTAGAATTGAATACTCCGTCAATAAAACATAAATTTGTCTTATTGCTTTCTTATATATTGAAGGAGTTTTCAACTACACGTCCTTTGAGTCCACCAACAGGGCTCTCAACAACATGATTCTGTCTCCAATAATAGGAAGATGGATTATGGCAATGCTCAATAAAAGAGTAATCCAGACCCGTATTGATGATGTGTCCACAGGGGAGCATCCTCTCGCAACTCTTAGGATCCCTAGTCATTGACGATGCTATAGAATATGCCGACGACACGTAACAATCGTTGTAAGTGGTAAATTCGAAAGCACGGTCAGAAATACAGTAAAATGCATTATCCGTAGTCCAAAGGTGGTGTCACAAAGAAAGACTTTCTGTTAATCCAAAAAAGATGACTATCGTCTTTAAACGAAGGGAAAAAAATCTCCTAACTTGGCCTTACTATGTGTATGGCGTAACCATTGAATTTTCACGGGAAGCAAAATACCTGGGAATCATCTTTGATAGTAAACTATCATGGAACCCACAAATAGAACGTATCGTAAACATATCTCTTTGGATCTGCCGTCGAGTCTGCGGTAATAATTGGAGTCTAAGACCCCGGATGATATATTGGCTCTATTCGCTTGTGGTTAGACAAGCGATTACCTATGCTGCCGTGGTCTGATGGTGAATAAAGGCTAACGAAGTCACTACAGTCAAAAAGCTAGAGCGGGCCCAACGTGTAGCCGGAAACTGCATGACCACTGCATTGAATGTCATCGTAGGCCTATTACCTGAAAAGATTTGCTTCCATTTGAATGTGTACCTGAACATTCAAATGGAAGCAAATCTTTTCATCGTTTTTTCCATTCGAGAAACATTGACACCTATTCCTACCATGGAGGTCACCTATCCCTAATCGACGTTATGGAGTCTGAAACAGTATTCAGCATTTTTCTAGATGTCATGCTACCGAAATATGGCTTCCATAAAAACTTCTCTATCATCATTCCTCCAAGGGAAGACTGGGGAAAATACAAACCTATTCCATCGCGACTTGACCTAGTCTGGTATACAGACAGGTTCCAAGATGGATACAGGGACTGGTTCTGGTATTTATGGAGAAGCGAACTTTTCAATCAGCCTAGGCAAATACTCGTCCATATTCCAGGCTGAGGTCCTTGCCATTAACCATTGCGCTCGAATAAACTTAAGTTCGAATACACGTGGTAAAACTATATTTATTTTCTCAGACAGCCAAGCTGCTCTTAAAGCTCTGAACTCATTTGTGATATAATCGAAGCTGGTCCTGGAAACGTACATGGCCATCTACGAACTTGCAAAGATAAACCTAGTCATACTACACTGGATTCCAGCCCACAGAGGCTTTGCAGACTCACTGACCAAAGTCGGCGCGACAATGCAACTTTGTTGGACCTGAACCCTTCTGCGGCTTCAGTAAGAGATGTTTTAGAAAGCACATCAAGAACTTAGCTCTAAGAGAATCTAATGAAGTCTGGCTTAAAACACCTGGGCAGAACTGCACCAAACAATTCTTCCCAAAATGTTCCGCCAGCATATCCTACTTTCTTACTAACCTGGATAAAAATAACCTAAGAATCCTGTCAGGTACAATTGCTGGCCATGGCCTTATGGAAAAATATCTTCACCGAATTGGAGTCTCACCGGACCACACACGTAGACCAAGGTATATAGAAATACATGGTATGATATTGCGCATGTTTGTTTGCATCTCTCTCTTCAAAGTGACGTCACCAGACGACAAAACATAGGGAACAGATAATAATTTATTTAATTTGTTAACTATTCTATTACACTGAAAACAGCACACAAAACATTATTCTTATTAAAAATGAAACTGGGGCACAGAAAACTACCCGTATTTTAATATATTTTCACAGAAACGTTAAAATCGTTGTCGTCAAGTGACGTACATGCGCAGAAAAAACGAAAAATTAATCGCGGAATATCATACCTTGTAGTTCTATATACCTTGCACGTAGACTATGTCTGCGACGAAGCCCCTCTTCACATTCTCACGGAATGTCCGGCTCTCTTTCGCCTTAGAAAGAATGTCATTGGCGAAGAAATCCTTACCTCAGCAAATCTTGCTGACATACCCTCAGAGAAGAAGATACTTGTCTTCTTGACTGTCTCCGAAGTAAAATGAACTTTGTATATCGTATACAGTATACAATACAATGACGACGGTAAATATTGGTTCAGTTGATGACATCAAAATAAGAAAAATATTGACGAATTAGCAAAGCATTGTTTTTATTTGAATTTGAACTTAGTTGAATGGCCTAATATGGTTTTTGTAAACAAGGTAGTGGTGAGAGAGACAACAAAGTAAAATGCTCACCTGGGTCTCATGTAACTTTCTCGTTAATTAAAATAAATATATTTTGTTTTTTTTTTTAAGTAGGTTAGGTATATCTAAAAGCTTAGGAGCGGTAGGTCTAGGTAGGTAATAATGATATAATTTCTTATTTAGGTCCACTAAGTAGCACTCTCGAAAACAACCAATTTTTGGAAGTTTCCACCTATTTCGGTTAAAGTGTTTTAAGC
Organism: Cheilosia scutellata; assembly: GCA_955612985.1. Classification (NCBI taxonomy): domain Eukaryota; kingdom Metazoa; phylum Arthropoda; class Insecta; order Diptera; family Syrphidae; genus Cheilosia; species Cheilosia scutellata. The sequence goes on from OY015313.1 coordinate 7,381,425, forward strand.
GCTTTGTGCACTGTTTATAAAGACATTAAAAAAGTGTTTTGTATATTATTGTGAATCGTAAAAGTGTGCAAAATAAAAAAAAACTAAGAAAAAGGTTTAAAACGCCTTATAAGTTTTTTAAGTTTATAAGTGTCGAAAAAGTTGTCACCCGTTGTTCTTTGACTGTCATTTTTTTTTATGAAGGAATCATTTTGGTTCTGCGCTCTTGGGTTATGTTAAGTGGATGTCTAAAGTATTTTTCTCCATTAAGTGGAGAAAATAATATCGGCTAAGTGACCGCCGCGGCGCCAGAATTGATGACCATTTGGGCCCTATTTATTGATTTTTCTATCATTGCTAGAACTTCCGGTGACAAGGTCCCGCAGTCTTGACGGATATTCTCTTTCAAAAGTCTTAGATTTGTTGACATAGACTCGTGACTTCAAAAAACCCCACAAAAATATATCTGGAACGGTTAAATCGGGCGATGTTGCCGGCCAGTGCAAATCGCCAAAACGAGTTATGAGGGCACCCGAAAATGCAGAATTTCGGTTGTGGCTCGTGCACGCACAATGTGCCGTTGCTCCATCCTGTTGGAACTACATGTACTCCATCCAGTCCCAATTCATACAATTGAGGAAGAAAAAAGTCGTTGAGCATGGCTCTGTAGCGCTTGCTGTCCACAGTTGTAGTCGTTTGGCCCGCATCATTTTCAAAAAAATAAGGCTCGATGACGCCTCCAGCGTAAATAGCATACGCGGATTTTGGGTGCCCCAGAAGCGATAATTTTGTTATTCACATAACCACAGAGATTTTCGGTGAAAAGTTGTCTCTCTCGTGGTCTAGTCGATACTCCGGGGTACTCTGTGACATATTCAGTCAAGCTGTGATATTTTCAGCAGAACTGCAGTTCCGCGCTCGGCCAGACTTAGCAGTATCTTGGGTTGTCCTATACTCTTCTGACTTCTAGGCTGCGAAAAGTCGGTCGTAGTGTTTGCCCATTTGGTGTCAGACGACCGGGAAATCTACGCCGAAATTCACACAAAAATTTAAACAATTATTCTGCATTCTTTAGGAGTATAGCGGTTCACGTCTTTTTGACGTGTATTTTGTATGTATTTGCTGCACAAATCTGACATTTCCCGTCATTTGCAAAAAAGTATATCATCTTCCGATAGGGTGACGAACCTTAATAAGGGTTGTTGATCTTTCAGAGGATTTTTTTATATATTGAATAGAATAGATTCGTAATGCTGGGATAGGTGCCTATAGTTGGAAGTAAAGTTTTTGATATGCACAACCTTACAAAGTTCTTTATACATACCTAATGTATACAAACATACTCATAGAATAAGTTCAAACAAACAGGTTAAAAATATTAATTATATTTAAAGCTTTCATGATTTTAGTTTTTAAGTCCGGAACAATTCCTTTTATCAATCTTCTAACTTGTCATGTGTCAACATATATATAACGTGAATTGGAGTTGTGCCTTTTGATACGTATAACAACTTAATATATCTGTTAAATACATAAAAGTGCTGTAGGTACTTGACCTATTTTTAAAACTGTTTACTTTATTTTTTGTTTGCAAATAATAAGCCAACATCGATAGATATATCTAAGATATGGAGTGCCTTACTACATTTCTTTTTGCTTGGGAAAACCGTATTTCCAAATAATGCGTTCGCATGTTTGTCTGAGTAATCAACATTAATTGGAGTTTCAAAAAACGACGTCGACGTCGAATTTTTTGTGTCAATAAAAACGTGGTAAAGACAATCGATTATATGGTGTAGAAGCAAATATGGGACCAACATACGTGCAGCCAGTCTTTTGTATTTATATATATATTCAATTAAAAATGAATTGCTGTTCGTTAGTCTCACTAAAACTCGAGAACGGCTGGACCGATTTGGCTAATTTTGGTCTTGAATTATTTGTGGAAGTCCAGGGAAGGTTTTAAAGGTGATAAATTGGACAAAGGGGCGTGGCACCTCCCATAACATTCAAAATCTTATATCTCGAAAACCACTGAATCGATTGAGTTTAAATTTACAGACAATCTTAGGTATTGGCCCAGGAGTGTTGCTGTGAAGACTGGTTAAAATTAGACAAAGGGCCGTGGCACCTCCCATACAAAAAACATCTTCTATGGGTTGAAACTCGATGACGTTATAACTCGATAACCGCTGAGTCGATTTTCATGATTTTCATTGCTGTATTTCAGGTTTACGCAGAAAAAAAATTCCAGAAAATCGATTTTTCTCATTTTTCGCATTTTACAAAAGAACATTATTATCTAAGAACTGTGCACGGGCAAAGCGGCGGGTACAGCTATCTTATTTAATTTTTCTGTACGTGTGTTGTAATCGAACTCCTCCTAAACGGCGCGGGACCAATTTTAATGAAATTTTGTGTGTGTGTTTGAGTGGGTCCAAGGATGAATCTAAACCATCCATTTGGTGAACATTGGACAAAAGGGCATGGCACCTCCCATACGAAAAAAACCAAAAAATTTTATATCTAGAAAACAACCGAACTGAAATCAAATTTTAAGAAAATATATGTCATTGATCCAAAGGTATTTCTGTGAAAGTTTGATCAAAATTGGACAAAGGAGCGTGGTACCTACCGTATAAAAAAATATACATTTTAAATCCTATTTCTCTTACAAAAAAAGTTATTTAAATCACGATATCTGAACATTGCCTGATTGAAGCATTTTATAAAACCTGGCGGGACTGGACAAAAGGGCGTGACACCTCTCTCATAACAAAAAAATACATTTCAAACGTTATTCTTCGACAGTCATGAGAAAAAATTTATCTAGACAATACAATTCGTGGGCACACGTCCGAGGAAATATCGGTCGAAGCACACGGAGTACAGAATCAGTCTGGACACATCGCATCGGTTAAATAAAAATGAAATGAAAATGTTCAAGCAGGCAAAACAACGTTTGCCGGGTCCGCTAGTATTCAATAAATATCCACACACTCCATTCGGTTTCTAATTTCGGACTCTTTTTGGTATCCTATTTCGTTCGCAAAAGTCAGGGATTTTCAAGCTCGATTACAAGTTTCATTAAAATACTTCTGATCACTATAATATTGCGCTATGCTATAAGATATTTTCAAATTTCACTTTAAATTTATTGAAGGTCGCCTTAAATTTATTAAAGATCACAAAACGGACAACTAACATGTCAATTGCAAGATATCCGTGCACCTACTTAAAATCACGGCCCCGAGATTAGCGTCTTTAAATTCGGGTTACTTATTTAGAGTATAAACGTATTTCGGCCCGAAGAAACTGTTCTTCAAAACCAAAACACAAAGTTTTAAATTACTAGTAAACAGATTTATCTATCTCATAATACAATAGTTTGTTCTAACTGATTTGGGATTGATGGTCAATGCCTATCCCAAACGTTAAGAGCTAGGAGGCTGACATTATGAAACAAATTTCCTATGTGGGCCGTGGGGGCCATTAAGAGGGAAAGGGATGATCAAAGTTTGTATGGGAAAATTCTTATTTTTCATCTGATCGACTTCGAATTCAACAAACAATACTCTATAGAAGAAATAAAGAAAATCAATTTCTCTGATTTTGAAATTTTTTTATGGAACCCGAGTTATTACCAACGGGAAAATGGGGATTCATTTTCGATAGGAGGCAATTGTTTTTCATCCTATCGAAGGCATAGCAAAGCACACTAGGTACTTCTGTCACGGGAGCAAAGTCGCGTATTAATGTCAGTTATTTCATAACTAAGCAACAATTACAAGTGTTGTAATTTTTGTATATAACCCCCAGCACCGTTTGAATATTATTTACAAATAGAGACCTCGGCACCTAAAAGATCACTTGGCATGCAGTCTAGAAAAACCGAAACCAATCTTCTCAAAAGACGCAATTTCATTATCATCGAGTTCATCAGTACGTCCTATTCAATCAATCCCTAATTGAGCATCATTCACCTCTTCAATTGTTTTACAACATTATACATGTATGGAGGATTCTCGGAAGAAGTTCCGTATTATTGCATTAAATTGATCACTTTCTCAAGGCGTTCGGTAGAGCTTTAGCAGTGCATGCAAAAAGTGAAATATTGCAATAATAAATAATAGCACTATCTACTCGTTCAAAAAAAAAAAGATTCCTATTGAATTCGAATTAAATTTAAACGAATAAATTGCATCTACACGACGACACACAACGGAAGCGTTGTATTGTTCGTCGATTCGTTTCAGTTCATTGTCTCGCCGGCCGGCCAAGTGCAGTAAAGACGCGCAAAACATTCCTAGAGAGATGATCATGATGGAGTCCCGTCTATATGTTGAATCACCGTGTGACGCCCGTTAGCCGTGAACTTCACTAAGGGCAGTCACTGTCACCACACACGGAAACTTAAATGGGATCTCATTGTGGTTGATAAGAATGAAAGCTGTTTCATAAAAATTGCACCGAGCTATGCATGTTTATGTAAGCAAGTTTCAATCGGAAATTATAAGGAACTCAGCTTATCGCTGTGTTGCGAGAATGCAGTCGCTTTGACATTAGATTGCATGTGATGCATGTGATAGCTAAGGTAGATTGCAATTAGCTTTTCAGTAAATGAAAATGTGATTAATTTTAAAATAATGAATTGAGTAAAATTTGTTAAAATTATGTTATTGGGAATAAGATGGTCGAAGGTCAATTTATAGACAATAAAAAATGAAGGGCGGATGCTTAGGCTTTTGATGTAAGATATGTATTTGATGAACTCCAGTTTCAAACTTACCTGCTCATAATGACATTCACATGTTTTCAAGGGCACTTCTGTTTCTTGCTTTTTAGTTTTTCTTACAAATAATTTGCTGCTGTTTCTGGGAATAAGTGGCAAGCCTATAAAATGTTTCAACAAAAATGTAGTTGCCTACTGAATTTAAAAGCAAGTGACTCACTTTCTCTAGATGTTGGTGGCATTTATTCCGATTTTAGCCTCTAAGTGCTAAAATATTTTGATTATTCGTTCACATTTTAGGAAAACTATTATAATTCACGTCAAAATAAATAATGATGGAAATTAATTTTTATTGAAACAAAGTTTTAAACAAACAAGTTGTTTAATTTATTTATTTTTATGAAAATAGAAAAATGCGGCGTTCATGCCAGAAAATTAAACATAATTTTGGAATATAATATGTCATTCAAAAAGTACGCAATAATGTATGGACCAGCACTAGACTGTTGCTAACTTTGCTGCAAAGATCCGTTGCATATTTTGTGGTGTAAAATGACTTACTTACTTATCGGGCTCCCGACCCGTGAAGATCCTCTGCCTGAGACACTGCAGCCTTCCATCCTCTACGATCCCGGGCACGCTGCTTCCAGTTGTCGAGACCAAGCGCTCTGGCATCCGCGATGGCTTGGTCTTTGAAACGGAGGTTCGGTCTTCCTTGTCTTCTCGAACCTGGGGGCTGGGATTCGAAGATCCTCTTAGCTGGAGCATTATTGTCCATTCGCTCGATGTGGCCGAGCCAATGTAGTCGACGTGTTTTGGCTTTTTGGACTACATCCACATCTTGGTACAGCTCATAGAGTTCGCGGTTGTATCTTCTCCTCCAATTCGCCCTCCTCACATACATCAGGACCAAAAATCCGCCGAAGTATTTTTCTTTCGAAGGAGCCCAGTATCAGCTCTCCCTTCTTGCTTATCGTCCAGCACTCGGCGCCATAAAGCAGAACTGGTAGGATGAGGGTTTTGTAGAGCACACATTTCGTCCTTCGAGTTAGGAGTTTTGAACCCAGTTGTTTTGCCAAACCGAAGTAGCAACGGTTTCCTAGGGTAATTCTTCGCCGGATCTCCACTAGGGTGTCATTGTTTACTCCGAGGTACGTGAACTCCTTAACTACCTCGAAGTTGTTGCTATCAATAGTGACGTTTTGTCCTAGGCGGTGGACAGATGCCTGTTTGTTTGTTGATAGCATGTACTTAGTCTTGTCCTCATTTACTTGAAGGCCAACGGACTTCGCCTGTTCTTCAATCGCCGTGAACGCTTCTACCACGGCACGCTGGGAGCGACCGATGATGTCAATATCGTCCGCATAGCCCAGTAGCTGTACGGATCTGTTGAAGATAGTGCCTTCCGTATTGACACCTGCCCTGCGCACTATCTGCTCCAGTACGAGATTGAAGAAGACGCATAACAGCGCGTCTCCTTGCCGAAATCCGGTGCAAGTTTGAAATAGATAAATAGTGTAAATAATAATAATGTAATAGTGTAAAATTATTTTGTAATCAACGACTTGCTGCTATCACTTCTGGGAATATGAGGAGAAAAGCTAATACAAGGTATAACAACTATGCCGAAGAAGTAGAAGCAGGCATTATGCAGCAGTCAGAGCCGAGTGAGAACTGTGGTATAGCTGGAAATGAGCAAGCTGATGAGCTTGGGAGAAGAGGCGGGGAATTGTTAAATAGAGAGGAGGTGGATATTAAACCACCTCCTTGCATCATAAAGGGCGCTATTAGGAATAAAATAACAAAGTAAGCGGAGGTGGGCAGGCCTCACCGGTCACGCAGTATCTAAGGCACTTTGGCCGCAATTCGACCATAAGAGATCTACGTAAATTCTCAAACTAGGCAGGGCTTTAATCGGTATGTTATCAGGGCATTGTCTTCTTAGAATACATGCCAAAAGGCTCAGGCTAGAAAAATTGACACTTGCAGATACTGCAATGACCTGCAAGACGAAGAGGACATAACCATAATATACTGTGTGAATGCGAGGCAATCACAGATTTCTGGAAATTTCTGTACACAGTTAAAACAAAACAAACAAAAATAAAACTAATATAAATTTTTCTTTCGATATTTTAATGTCAGTACAAAACTGCTCGAGTGCTCTCGAACAGGCTTACATATACAAATTGGTAACACCACACAATACAACAACAACAACATGCAACTGTGTATCTATATCATTCTTGGACAGAATTCCACCTTAAGCTCTAAAGCATTCGCTTAAACTTTACTTAAAAAAAAAAACAAAATTATAATAAATCTCTATTTGCTATCGCTTGGGGCAGCAGGTTTTTCGCTATCTACAACAGGCTTTTGACTTTCCTCAGACTCGGTGTGTTTTGGCTCTTCCTCTTCAACTTTATTCACAGTATCTTCCGGTTTCACTTCCTCGATCTTATTCACATCATCGTTCAGCTTGGGAATTTCTAGCGTATTTGGCATTTGGTAGCTGTCTCCACCAGCACCAGCACCACCCTCATCCTCTGACACATTTTGATTAAGCTCCAGCGAACTGGGCTTAGTTTCCTCCGTGTCCGTTTCGCTTATCGATTGAACGGCGTTGGGATCATTGGGCTTGTATTTTATCGCCATGAACATGAAAATAATCATATCAACAAACATGAGACCAGCGAACAGGAAGAATTCATTGGCTTGCGACTCAAACAGTTTCAGTTCAGCAATAATGACCACAATGACGTTTCCGAAGGCGACAGTTAGTAGCCAGCAAGCCTGCAGTACAGACTTCATAGAAACTGGCGCCTGCGAGTAGGAGAATTCGAGACCAGTGACGGAGAACATTACCTCACCAAGGGTCATAATGACATACTGCGGAATCAGAAGAAGTATGCTGACAGAATTGGGTTCAGCTATTTCAAAGATCTCAGACTGGTACACTCCATTTTCGACCTCTCCTATGACTAAAGTATATACACCGCCACTTTTGAGGGTGGTCCGCTTAGCCTCTACGCCATCGACAGTAATAATATAATCACCAGTTCGTAGCTCTTTTAGAGGAATAAAATTGGTGGTGTTCTTGTAGGCTTCGCCCTTTTTATCCGCCCAAATTATTGTTTTGACGCCGCTAACACTTGCCAAAGTTCTGGCTACAGGGCTGCCTCGATCGGGTTTATCCACATCGTCGATGTAGGAAAGGATTCCACTAGAACTAATGAACATACTTTGGGCGATCTTGTCGGTGAACTTCCACTGGCCATTGTCTATAACGGGGCAACCTTAAATGCAAACATATATGGTTATTACTATCAATTGTGTTATGGATTGCCATCTAAATTTACCTTCCGAGGAGCTGACTTCGTAATTAACGTTGAGAATTCCACCCGACACGGGGACGTGCTTATCTTCAAACTGCTGCAAAGACTTTACAATGAAATCGGCATGGCCAGGCAGATTAGGCGACTTGAAAGCATAGTCACAGTTCGGCACTCCGTTAAAGATGCGCAATTGGGTTTCTCCACCGGCTGGTAGCACTGGATACGTGGTCTAAAAAGAACACTCACTATAGACACGTCAGCAGTATCATTGCATAATCAGTACTCACCTCCAATTTCAGTTCAACGAGGGCAGATACAATGAAGGCAATTCCAGCCAAAATACCACCAGCAGTCAGTTTTTGCAGCGGCCGCCTAATGCCAATCATATTCAACAGTGGATAGAAAGCCACATCATACAGAGGGATAAAGACCAAGATCAAGAGAGGATTTAACATTTGCATTTGATCAGGTTTGACATTGAAGCCGCCCAAGTCGCCGTCCATTCGAGTGGCTTGGAAAGTCCACCTAGAGCCTTGTTGATCGAAGAGAGCCCAGAAAACCGGCAACGGCACGTACAGCAGCAGGACACGCAACAACACTTTAACATCGTCAATTAGCTGCTTGTCATATTTCTTGTCCGCATGATCCAGCCAGTGTTCGCGAGGATTGGTCTTCCTCTCCTTGAAGTAAGTCGAGATGCCGGTCTAAAAGAGTAAGACAGTTTGTTCAGTTAAGTTCGATAACCAATCCTTGCACAACTTACTCCAATAGTCTTGCAGACCATGACGACCATGTTTCCTGCTGGAGGCCTGATCTTGTACAATGGACGGCCAAGAATGAATACAACTGCAAACAATATGAATTGAATTCTGATCCAATGAAAGATGTCAAAACTTACCAATTGAGACAACCATAAGAATCGCAGGTACACCAAACGCCAGCGGGTAGCACTGATCCTCTCCGAAGCAGTGAACATCTTCACGCAAAATTGGGGTAACCGTTGTCGAGATGAGCGAACCAGAGTTGATGGCGAAGTAGAACAACGAGAAGAATGTTGCCGCTTGCTTAACCTGCTCAGGCATCTTGAACTGATCACCACCAAAAGCTGAGACACAGGGCTTTATGCCTCCGGAACCCAACGCTATCAGTGCCAGACCGAGCATAGTAAATGTTGTTGCAGGTAGATTCCATGGTTCGATAGCTCCAAAGGTGATCAGCAGAGAACCGGCCACATAAACCATTGACAGGTACATGATGGTTTTGAATTTGCCCAGCCAACTGTCAGCTAATATAGCTCCAAAGACGCAGAGGAAATACACAAGCATGGTGAAGATGTGAAAGATGACGGTAGAGGTATCGGTGTCGTATCCCAGTTCTCGATTGAGGTATAGAACCAAAATTGCTAAAATGAAAAAAGGAAGAAGGTACATAAAAGAAATTGGATTTTATACTGCTGCTTCTGATCTGATCTTTCGTAGTGGCAGATACTCCAACGAATTCCAGTTCATACTTGTAGCATACATATCCCATGAAAAATTGCATCACACTGACACCACGAAAAAATGTTCCACATACGCCCTGGTGTTCAAGATGGTGTTCTCTTTTGGATCGTCTTCTTATACAAATAAATCGAGGGGATTTTTGATCCACTGCACTGGACTTTCAAGCCGTTTTAGCTATATTTGGACAAACGTAATTCATGCTAAACTTACGCCGCTAAGAACCTTGCTAGCATTGCTGCCATCTTTGATATTAGATTATTAAATTCAATTGAAAAACTTTAAACTTTTCGAACTTAATGGTATGTACTGGGTTTGGTAAAAAGCGCCAAGTAAGTAGGTATAGGAGTAGAATTGTTCTGCGAGTCCCTGTGCATAAAGGTACAAACTCGCCATTGAAAAAGCAGCATAAACCCCGTGAAGTATATTGACCTTTCTAAAATTGCAATCTCGATAGACATCAAAGCACTAAAGAGCGTTACTATTAAGTCAAATCTTGTCAGGAAGCTCTGAACGAACTGAACGAAGTAGGCTTAACCCACACGGTCGCTTTTATTCGAATTCCTAAATATACGTATAGTCCCATTGAGGTAATTGAAAAATTGATGCAACGATAATTTTCACATCAATAGGTTTTTTGATTGACAAAGTTTGACAGCTCTCGTTTATGTCATTGAATGACCCAGTCTCAATTCATTTCCACTTATGTCAATTATTGGTAAAAAATCGTTTGTCAATTTTGACACATTTGTTTGTCAATTCATTAAAAGCTATTTCCACTTGCGCTGCCAATTTGAAATTGTAACCTCATTGTCAATTGTGAATTGTGGCGCCACGTAAAAAAACTACAACTATAACAGCCTTATTTATAAACTTTATACACTCTCTATAATAGCTCTAAACGCAAAAATATAGGTACAGTAAAACCTGTCAAGTTGGCCACCCTTGTAAGTTGGCCACCTGCCGAAGTTGGCCAGTATATAGTAGTATATAGTATTTCATACAAATATTCGACCAAATACCTCCGAATGTTGGCCACCTGTCTATCTTGGAACTTGGCCACAAATTTATATATTTCAGTTCAACTTTCGTACTAAATAACCTGCAAAAGTTGGCCTGGCGTTCGAACTTTTTCGTCTGGGCGTTTAAAAATGCACAGAACAAAATGGCCGCGCTCAATACGCGTTTGCTTAGCTAGTCAAGAGCTTGTGATTGATCGATTTGCCTGCAAATCTAGGCAAGTTTCGTGTGTAAGGCAAGATTTTCTGCCTATATTCTATGATAAATTGTCACCTGAATATTTAGGCGCCAAAGCACATTGAACGCGGCCAATGTAACGAAAGATTCGTTCGTATTAAATCTTGTTGGGATAGATTTGACTGAATTTCTGCAGTTTGTGAATAACTTCTGTATTCCTCTGCCTTTCGTGGAAAATCAGGAAACAGCTAAATTTTTATAAATTATGTAATACTTTTCGTGCTGTCTTTTTTTTTAAAACTGTTTCTTTTGGGGATTGTTTTTTGTTTTTAATAATGGTTTTAATAAACTAATAAAATGGATAAAAGCGCCATTTATTATTTATAGGTATTAAAAAAAAAAATAGGTACCTACCCTTATAAGTTGGCCACCTCTCTAAGTTGGCCAAAAATGTCTGCACCACAGGTGGCCAACTTACTCAGGTTTTACTGTATATGAGATTTTTGCGTTTATAGCTATATTAGAGAGTGTATAAAATTTATAATTTATGTATAATTCAGATACGTAAAACAAATCACTTTTCCTTTTTTCAAATCAATTGAACAATTTTTAAAAAGAAACGAATCACTCCGCTTCTTTTGTTTTGTTGGTTGAATGTGACTTGGAGCTGCAAGCAGAAGACGAAGAAAGCCAAAAATTTGAAATTTGCTGCACAAAAGGGGTGGAACGTGCCAAAGACTGGCCTACCTTTAAAATGTGTCTATTCATTGGCAAACAAGTGAACATGATGCCAAGACAAAGTGACATTTTGTGTGACAATTCCGATATTTCCACTTGTCCTGTGAATTTTTTGTCAGTTACTGACAAGTGCTGTTAGTTAATTCAATGACAGTTAGTCATTCATTGTTATTTTCACTTGTCAATTTTCTAATTGAAACAAAAATACGTGAATTGTCAATTTCAAAACGACAAGTGGAAACCTGCCATTAATTTAGAGAACAAAATTAACATCTAGGTACTGGTCTTATAGACACGACTTGCAGTTTATGGACAGGAATAGACGAAAAAAGAACAAAATCAACGAAAAATACGTATCTTAACGGGCGTACTGACATTCCATTATGCCGTAGGTAAATAATGGCCATTATAGACTAGGTGTTAAATCGTCAGACTACTGCAGCATCTGTCAAGATATAGAAACAACTCACTACTATCAAGCACCTGCTTTGCGAATGCCCAAGCCTCCAAACTAGTCGATTCCGATACCGATTCTGGAAACTGACTTTTTAAGAGATCTAAAAGACACACCGTTGACGGACGAATCAGGTTTGTAAAAGGACGGTTTGGGTTTGGTTTCAAAAGGCCAATTTCATGAGAAAATAACTTCCAAGGATAAAAAGTAAACTGCTATAGAATAAAATAAGTCTTAATGTCCACGGAAATTATGAGGAATGAGGAACGAATGGAACAAATTTAAACCGTCTCCGAACAGCCAAATTTAGAAGCTCTTTTAGGACAGGCATAATGGGTGATTTTTTTGCTGTTTTATTATTCAGCCTGATTTGTTTGACAGTTCACGCGTGATTCGTGTCACGTGTCAAAGTAAAAAATGATAGGCCATTTCACCATGGATAGACTTACGCCCGAACAACGTTTGCAAATTATTGAATTGTATTACCAAAAGTCGTGCTCAGTAAAAAATGTGTCGCGAATCCATGGACATATTGTGAGGCAAATTTGGTGAGCAATTCATCTCAGGTTTTGGACCGACTAGATCGTGCGATTTGACGCCGCTGGACTATTTTTTGTGGGGATATGTGAAGTCTCTCGTCTATACAGAGAAGCCAGTAACTATTGCCGCCTTGGAAGACAACATTAACTCTTGTTACCAAACGCTTAAAAAATCACCCTTTATAATAATTATATTCTAGAACATTTGCCAGAAGCTCGCTACGGTTTCAAAAGTTGTTTTCTTGATTCCGGACGCTTCTGTTTGTAAAATGTAATGGAAGAGAAAGTAATGTTGTGGAAGTAGCTATGTATTCCAGAAATCCTTATTTGCTAATAATGTCCTTTTCTACTTACTTCGCATTCCATAGTAGTTGAATCGTTCACAAAACTCATTACTGATGATGAAGCCAACAGCTTTTGGGTACGGGATTTTCTAAAATAAAATAAAAAAAAACAGAAAACCGTTAAACAAGTTTATTTCCACATAACGCGTGTAAACAATAAAAGTATAATCTATCAAATATTCTTGTCCTACATTAAAGCAATTTTTTTTATTGTGCAATAGCTCAAATCAATGTTCATCCGCTGAGTCGTAATTAATTGAAAAAAGTTCAATTACTGCCTATCTATGCGATATCCGAGGATTTTGCGTTAGAGCTTAGCGATATACCCGCGTTGTGTAAATGTGTGTGTGTGTGTGTTTTTTTTTTTCTTCGATTTTTATCGACTATCATTAATCGCTTTTGAAGTGCAAGTGCGATAAAGTCGATGGGTATAAATATTTGCGTTTCGAGTAATACAGCTATGGGCACTAAAACGATGAACCTATATTTCTATAGTGTTTTTGACCGAAGTGTTTGTATATAATGTCGGCTGAGTCGGATTAAGATTTGATAAGCTAGAAAAAAAGAAACAATGTGTTACTGGGCCAATCAAAGAGAGATTACAACACGATTGGATTATCAAACTAATCGAATGAGATTTAACAAAAAGTTTTAGATTAAATAAATCCGAATGGTTGTGTTTTCAACTATGGGATACCAAATTTAGAGGTCTGCAATGGAACCAATTCCAAGACATTCGTTTTATTTCAAGTATCTACACTTCATAACTGTACTCACAGCATGAAAAGTAAAATGAATATGAATCACCTGACACGTGATAACTATATGAGTTGGGTATCCATTTGAAACCAAACACTCAGTGCAGTGTACTCATAAAGAACGGGTATTCACAAATGGGTATTCCTGAAGTGGGAAAAAGACAACTGTGTGTATTTAATGCAAACAAGACACAGCTCACAACATTTTCTAGGAAAAATTCATTAACAGATCCAAATGGATGACTATCCAATCCATCCTAAGGACTCACTGTGACGAGCAGATGGACTTATTGGAGACTCTATACACTCACATCAAATCTACAACCGTTGGTGCACAGAAGACAAGTCGCTGACCTATGCTTGTTCTATAGGTACTTCCATGATAGATGTTCCGAGGAACTCAAACTTTTTTATCCGTCGAAATGCAACTTTTGGGCGCTCCACCAGACAGGCTGCTAATGCTCATTACAGCATACAGTACACTTGACAACCGCGAGGACATCAACTTTCCAAAACTCCTTCTGTTGCAGGACAAGCAAACTTTGGAACTCGCTTGCTGGGGATATATTTCCAGAAGGCTACAATTTTCAGCAATTTAAGTGCAGAACTAACATACATCTGCAAGCATCGCGGGGCGCTGTTGAAGCGTTATAGGTTCGCCTTTCCCGGGAGAAGTAATTTAAAAAAAAAAGGGGCAATTCAACGACGATTCCAATAAATAAAGATTTTCATAAAAAGAGCTTATTTCTGTTCAAAATCGGTAAAAAAAACCGAAGGTACTGTGATGGCATAAAGAATACAACTCAATCTATTAAGCTAAGAAAATTGTTTTCAAAAGCGCCTACCGTACCGAGTCTGCTAATGAATCAAGATGGATTATAAGAAGAAAGTCGATCAATCTATTGCGGTGGTGGTTGCTATTGCGCTAGCATGTCTTTGACTAAGAAATAGGCATACAGCCAGGGAAGTGAGTTTTCATCAGCATTCAGCTACGCCCTATTGAATTGCAGATCTCTCCTAACGAGAAACTTAAGTGGGCGACCGACAAGTTTGAAATCTGTGAGAGTAGTTGCTATTTTTTTTTTTGTTAACTACACACTCGACCAAGAATGATCTCGGTCTTCTGAGGTATTTTTTTTTTGCTTAAGACTATATATCCAGTTTTTCCAGCAGTTCTAATCACCAAACTCAGCATCCACAATCGTCAGGGCTGCGCAGGGTGGGAAACAGAAGAGAGAAGGGGTTCGCAGTACCAAGAATTACGAAAGAAATTAAAAACTTGAAATATCACCTTTGATAGCAAACAGACTTTATTCTTCAAATGTTTCGTTAAGACTAAAAACAAATTCCTCAAAAAATATTATATTAACCACTTGTGTGGAAAAAATATTAAGCTTTTACTGTAAACATGAATTACATAGTTCAAAAATACTCGCTATAATAATTGAGTAATTTTACTCTTCACCTTTTTTTGTAATATTTATGAATCCAAAACGTATGCAACGAATAATTTTAAATATAGTTTTAAAACAAAGTAAAATTTAAACTCTTGCATATGTCCGGGCGTTGAACCTTCTTATTGAAGTAAGCACTCTCCATTTAAAATGTTGATATACAAGGCACGTCTATTGAGACATATTTTCAAGCAATCAAGAAATTCACCTTTGTTGAAACCAATTCAATTGTCAAAAAACCTACGCGGTAGAGTTAACAAATGACCATATTTTGAACCAGAGATACAACGCAGACAGAAGAATGTACTAGGAGGAATATAAATGGTAATGACTCTTGTCTCTTGCAATTTTTGTTAAACGTAAGTTTTAGGTCCCACTTCTTAATTCTTATCAATATTTTTCTTAAAACTATATAGCATTCGTATCGTACAATTGCACACAAAAACATTCAATATTTTCTCAACTCACCTTAACTTGTCCCTCGAGAGTATCTGGATCGCTGATTGTGTCATCTTTTTCAGATTCTTTAAGATCCTTAGTATCTAATACAGGTTTCACTAATTGCAAATTACTGCTGCCTTTTGTTGTATCACCTGTAAATTTAAATAACAAATTACATAAAACAATCTTCAAAAGTGCGTGACTATAGTCACGATTCACGACTGCGTTAAATTCGCATGTGACTATACGCATATCATCCAAAATATACGTGGGTGTACTAAATATACTAATCAGTTGCTTATCGTTTCTCTTTCAATATAATCTTTTATAAAACATATTGGTATTACCCAAGACCTCATAAAAATAAATATATACATAAAATAATCTGTAGCTAAACAGTAAATTAATACAATGACATGCGGAAATACCTGCTCACAATGATGCGGTTTCGAAAAGACTTCGAAAACTACCGAAAACTATTTACTGATAGCAAATCATGTTAAATTCCAACAATAATGTTGCAATAACTTTAAATTCAAGTCTATGACGTTTTTTGTTTGATTATAATCGATATAGCCCAATACCAAAATTTGGCAACAGTTTAATGCTTAAAAATGTCAACTGCCAGTCTTAAATTAAGACAATCTAAACAATCCATCTGTAGATATACATATTTCCACGCACAATAAACTAGACAGAACAAAAATAAAATATTGAAACAAAAGAGAGAGAAAGAATAGATAAAACTTATAATTCTGATACCACAATCAAATGGGTACCTAATTGTTAATTGTTATCACAATTTGGTTGAACGAAGTTAAAAATACAACAATCGCAATGTCATGGTGGTGTTTTAATGCATAAATTCAATTTGTTGAACGCCTCCGATTTCCTTTGGCATTTTTGTTGAAACTAGACATTTCCATTAAGAAGTTTATATCACCCAAAAAATAAATATGCAACCAACAAAATTTGGAAAATGTTATCTCGTTGCTAGGCAAGAGCACAACAGATGTCCAATTTTATAGTTCATGGCGAGGAATGCATTCTTTCAGGAGATTATTGTAATTTTTATTAAAAGGGATATTGAGACTATGTGTTGAGATGCATACAGACTTCTAGGTATAAGAAAATGGATTGAATTCAATTTGGAGTAAATTGAAATCCATATACTAGTTAGCTTGAATGGGCTATCCGTTTCTCTTTACATAGATATTTTAAAAACGAGCTTGTACCTATTATAGTCGGTACTATATGCGATGCTATGGGATATTGCAGGATACCTGCCAAATTTACGAAATCAAATCTTGAAACAATATTGTGTGGTCTGCGTAAAAACTTTCAATTAAGTAAATGCATCTGAATCTGTATAAGGACATCGATCGGTCCCTTATGCATCAGTATAGTTCATTTGGGGTGTAACAAGGGAATCTAAGTTAGCGACAGTTACATCGCCTTAGCGAAGGTTCAGCTTATTTTTGGTAAAATGGAAGGGCGAGAACAAACCTTGATAGGCGCATAAATATCAAGTAGACATGCATTGTATAGGTAGGCATTAGCCGGATATAATGAAGGGTTTTCTTATAAAGGTCCTAGTAGGTACTCGGCATGTAGCAGTCCACAGACGTATGTAGCACTGACGTAATTTTTACTTCAGCGCATGGTCCCAATGGATACATGCTGTGTACATTGTACAAGCTCTCTTTGTGCACTCTCTGTTGACGTCAGAGCTACATACGTATGTGACTTGCTACATACCGTGTACTAGCACCTTAACGGGTTTGAAAAGTTGCACAATCCACTAACTGGTTAATTTGTGGGAAGGATGGCTGTAAATATTTACTTAGACAGGCGTGGTCGGCAAAATAAAGTTGGCTGAGGTTCTAAGTTTTCTCAAGAGTAGACGAACTTTTTCGTCTTCGTCCAACGACTGTGCATCTTTGTCGAATAAATTGGCATAACGTTCGAACCAGTGAGCAAATGGGATACCACTTTCCTCATCGAAGTGAAATTCCTATGTATATTTTTGCACAGGACTTCAATGGTGTAATCCATTGATTTTTCCTTCTTCGTGTCCAATACTTTAGCAGGTAGACGCTTAATTAGTGCTGCCTGATTTGACATCAACGCTTGGAAAAATGTAATGAAATCCTGTGGAACTTCCTCATGTATTTGAGGTTGTGAATTCGCCATATCTCACTATCAATTTTAATCTCTATGTTTTATTCTAAAATCCTCGTTGCAACCCTTTACGTAGAGAGCGATAATTAGAAACGCTGAACCGATCGAGTTTTTATGGACCGAATCAACGTTGACAAGAGGAAGATTCAAGTGACAGCTAGCGCTGATGATAGATCAGAAAAATTAAAATATTTAAAAGAACAACAACCTTGGTGCTTTATTTGCGCGTGGCTTACTTTGCAGGACTTATTGTAAATCATTCTTAACAATTTGATAGAAGTTTGCAAATGTTGGTATTATAGTTTTATAAAAAAGCTGTGTTGCCAACTTCTAATTATTTTCTAGCGAATGCAATACCATAGGTTGGTCCACTTTGATACAAATAGCCTAGAAGTCATTTTAATACTAAATAAATAATTTAAATACTAAATAAATACCATTCTTCCAATTGTCAATTCACCAATATTTTCAAGGACAAGCAATTTGAACTACAGAATTTTTTTTACCATAAAGTTCAAGACAATAGTGTAGAATTTTCCTGCACTTTGTATAGAAGTCATTGTAAGGATGATTTAATCTACGGGCATATTGGCCTAAGAGGTTGTCCCACCAAAAAGGTTTTGATTTAAGATACAACGTGCGATGCGATATTTATTTTGCTGATCACATTTAGCATTTAGTTTAGTTTGGCATTACTACTGTACTGGTACTGCTCACTTTTCTGAAGATATGAGAAAGGTTGTTCAATTCATGACATAAGTTGGGATGCAGGACTAATCGCAGGCAGCGAATCTATCAACATCTAATAGAGTTTTTATATCTGACAACATTCATTAACGTTGTGATGTCTGGAATTTAAAAAAAAAATTCTGGCAGGAAGTTAAAACGATCTAGAATTTTAGAATGATTGTCAGTATATTTATTTAGCATCATATCTAATCCAGCATTGGTGATAGTTCTGAGATCACTGATGCTTTTGGAAAAAATGGCTTTGCTTGCGGTGCTCCGTGACCTACAAACCTAAGAGACGAGGGCACTTCCCAGTTTGGTACAAACGAATCAGCATAGTAAGAGTTTCCATAATAGTATACTGAATGGAAATTGCACCCAGGATTACGTCAGTGATAACCTACGGTCAGACTTTGCTGAAATGCCCCTCAATATATCCATGCATGCAGTCATAGTATATATGTTCATTACAGCTGTAAGATTTTTCTACTTCGAATACAAGTGAAATACAAGGCAGTCTTATATGTTAGAGCTTGAGTATGTATGCAGACTGGGAAGCAAGCAATAATATGCCAAAAACTAGATAGACTGTATATGTATATGGTAGTGTTTCAAAAATATTAACATAGACTAGGTAACATAGACAACTCACTACCATTTCTACGAGCCCCAGTCAATTCGTAATTAATATGTTAGGACCACGTATCCAATGTCTTTAGAGCAAAAAATTACTAAAGTCTGAAGCAAATCCTCCTTTTCAATATTTAGGTACTCCAGAAATCGATGATCTACATAGATCATTATGGGGTTAACTAAAAAATGCCTACTATATTATACCATCAAGTCAGGCTATGTATATCCCGGTTCCTTTACTTCGATTATCTCTGTGAGTATAGTTCGGGCTCATCAGCCCACCTACTGACTCTCCTATCTCTACTTCTGGAGTAGATTCAAATACCATTATCCCTAACAGAAAGGTGTGTATTGCATAACATTTTAACATGAATGAAACTTAATGACCTCAAACATTTAAAAATTTTTTCTGACTAATTTTACCACGAAAAATTAATTCAATTCGGCCATTTTGGGCTACAACACTAATTGAAGCCGTGTGTCGCTTGTCACGAGTCATGATAAACTTGTATCTACTAGGTCAGAAATATCGCCTTGACATAATTACTATAGGTGTCATTAATAAAAAGGTAAATAGGTATCTATTTCGTATATTGTCAAAAAATGACTTTAAAACTGATACAAATAACTCGGTGTCCTTGCAATTTGTATACACCTATAGTACCAGCGTTACCGATGGGCGACTTTGGTCGCCATTTGGCGACTTTTTTGATCTTTGGGCCCCCGGCGACGACTTTTCAAAAATTCTCTATTTTGGCTCCTTTTTACAACATTGGCGACTTTCGGGCGACTATTTCCATAAAAGAAATCCTAAAAACTGTTGAACAACTCAAACAAATATGCTCTGTATCCATATAGTTAACCCATTTCAATATGATTCCACTGTTCAGCGCCAAGTTAAGTATGGTTTGTTTTACTTCTTCTCCCTCATTATTGCATCTTTGATTATGCAAACCAAACCTTCACTGAATAAAAATTGTGGAAAGGAGTTTTAAGTGATGAACGTTTTGTTAACTATTTTAAAGAACCAAATGTTAAAGAATTTTGGTTTAATTTAAATTTGATTTTTTGAATGGAATGATCTCAGAGAAATGTTTTATGAAAAGGAGGAAAAAGTGGCTAAAATAGTCATTTTTAGCAATTTTCAAAAAATCATAAAAAATATTAGCGAAGAGATTTTTGAAAAAATTGTTTTGCTGTCATTATTAGAATTGTTTGAAAAAACTTTTTGCATCAAAACATTTATTTTTTGGCCGAGGATAAAAGTCAAAATAGTAGACTTTTACAAAATTTCTAAATTTTCAATGGGTACTTAATGGGTTAAGACAAGTTTTGTATCATTCAAACGGAATTTACATGACCTTTCCACTGATGCCAACATTTACATGAAGTAAGTTCAAATTATGTTTAGAATTAACTTTAGTTTTGTCTTTTGTCAAAATACTTATGACCACCATTGTACTTACTCTGCCTCAGAGTAGTGCGTGTTCCACTGAGAATCTTACTAGTTCTTACTCAACGAATTTCTGGTACTAAGAAAAGAATTGAAAAAGCTGTCAGGCACTTGACAATTGACAGATGATTTAAAATTTGTCGTCCTATTTGGCATATGCAAGCAATTACTATTCGCTTTTGTGGTTTGACTTCATCAAAAAGATGTTCGATTAATACCGAATAACTTTCGCGCGCTAATATTGCTAACAAATTAGGAAATTATTCGCTTTTATCAGACATTTTAAAGACTTTTCACCACTGCAATTTATGAATTGACAAACAAAAAGGTCACATCATATACTGCAATTTACGGAAAAACAAAATGCATCTGTCATTATTTTTAGATTACTACAAAAGCGTTCCCTAACTTTTTCGTAAGTTTCTCTCTCTGAGAAAGACTTTATCCCCACTGACATTTTGACAGTCTTTTCCATTCTTATTACAAAAGTAAAGAAAATACCTAATGAACATGTTTCGTTGAAAATACATCGAGTATTAAGTTTTATTTGTATGAGGCCCCTTTTTGAACTCTTGGCGACTTTTTTTGGCGACTTTATCATTTTGGCCATCGGTAACGCTGTATAGTACTAATCCAAATCCATTTCTGTGCAAATGTAGATACGTGTCCGCAATGAGTCAAAGCTGTTTAAGACATACGTCAATGATAATGCTCCTCTAAAATTATACAATATTTCAACGAATGTATATTAATTGTTCACGGGCTGTAAATTCCACTTTCGATCGTATAAAGCCCGACATCACACGGTTATCGTGCTACTCCACCTTATCGTCTTCATATACACGAATGTAATCGATTGTTGATTTCGATTATCGCTCCGTAAAACGATTGTTATCTGCGATTTATAAACATGTTCATAAATTAAATCCTGCAATATAATAGCGCACTATAAACTGACACGAGCAGCTTGTGAAAGAAAAGTCAACACTCCACCTTGCTTATCGGTCGTCTGTTCAATCCATAGTTGGACAGCTTTCTTTTTGGCAACGCATTTAGGTGTCTAATTGATTTGGCAAACATACTAATTAGACGCAGAGTGTCGAACAGATACAAATTTTATCAATGAAGTTCTACCGAACGAGCTGTCGCGTCGGAAAAAGGTTCAATTTTGACAGAACATGTGTTCGTGGTGTTGTTGTTTAATTCTAATGAATGGATAAGAGTATATATATCGAGTCGGTCGTTTGCTCATTCTGTTTCGTCAAGTGGTTATTATTGACAGACACCTCAGTAAATAAATAGCAATAAACGTTTTATCGTTAAATGAGCGCTAGCTAACCGCACGCGATAATTTGGTGTTAAACTCTCGTAGCATTTCGCACTCTCATTTCCCCTCCAGACAGACAATATTAATTGTTTGCTATAAATGGTTACAAAATGCGTAAATATGTCATTGAGGTTGTACACGACGGTGGATGATAAGCAAAGATTGACAATCTGTATGAGAATGAGTGTACCTACATATACGCGTTGGATCTTATATACATAAGTGATACAATTAAATAGGCCTTAAGAGACTACTTTTACGAGAACTGATGGTAAAATATTGTGCACAGTGTGTTTAATTTTCAACTTCAAGTCTTCACTTCAACCGCTAAATCTACCCATTTTCGATTTTTCTCCAAAATTAGTTTACGATTTTGACGTAAAAGTCAATTAAAAGATACGGGGAGGTTGATACATTTTGAGGTTCTGTTGATCTACAAAATGACTGCAAATTTATAACATTTCATAGCAGTTCAATAAAAACAATTTTTGTTATGACTTTAGATTCACGAATTGCTTATTTTGACAGTTTTCGATAATACTACGTAAACGACGGTGGTAAAGATACGATTATTTTGTTTAAAATGGCGTCAAATGAATTCACGCACGAAGTTGTATTATGAGGATTTTTGACACACTACTTTTTTAAACTTTTTGACGCCATTCGACAAAATATTAAATTGGTTATAGCTGTCAAATAAAATAGCTGTCAAGAGTGTCTGCCAAAATGTCAGACGGTTTGTCCCTATATGAATAAGTTTGTTAGGTTAGCCCTAGCATAGTATTCGTCTGCGCGCCGAGAACGAGAAGTGTCAGTGCATGATTCATGCCTGGCAAAAACAATAATTTTAGGGATTTAACACTTGAAAAAACATTTAACTTATTCAATAAATGACTTTAATATTGAAAAATAAGTTTCTGGTTACATTAGTCCAACGTGTTCAGTCCATCATAAATATTTTACAAAAATAACAACAATGCTAGTATTTAAAGGAGTTTCCGCAATTTAAATTTGACATTTCACGGAAAGTGTTTGACAGTTAGTACAAAATGAATGCACAGCGATTGTAAAATTGTTTTTGTAAGGGGATAGTTTTAATAATTGGATTTGCACTTTTAAGAATTGTAGTTTCAGTGGCTCAGTGGTCAATGTGCTGGACTTTGCGATGGGGGAGGTAGGAGACACCCCGGAAAAACACAAATTACATATTTACATCTTAAGGTTTTTCCACTGCGCCACCTCTTGCGAACGTCTGACAAACATCCGAGAGTATAACTGTCCTGAAAAAGCTTCTGAATTCAGCCGTTCGGACTCTGTAGGTCCCTTCCATTCGTCCCAAAAATATAAACTCCCACAAACGAATGGTTGTGAAAAATTACGCCTGTTGCGCCAACTATTTATTTATTTTTATGCACCTATTGCTATTTATTTATTTATTTACATTTAACAATTATGTACAATAGCAAAAAATAAATTAATTTTCATTTTGTTTAAAATTTTATGGGTAGAAATAGACCTATTATTGTATCAAACTGTACACAATCAAATTGGTTTTATGCTCTTCCTCTTTTATTTTAAATCAATCCGCCCGGCGGACGTAATCCACATGCTTCTGAACAATAAATTGCCAATAAAATTAATAATTTGTAATTCCCCTAATCCCTATGTTGAAATTAAATTGACTGATATTGATATTGATAAGACAGGAACTAATAAATGAATCTGATAAAATGTGCGCAGTATTTTTTTTTTTTTTTATTATTTAATAAAAATATTGCCCCTTTATCTGGGCATATCGACTCGACAAAAAGTTATGCTAAAACGCATTTTAAGGAGAATAAATATTTCAAATTTTAGCAGTGAAAATTAAAAACTAACCAAACGATTATACCCATCGGAGCGAAAAATAAGTGAAACAAAATGACGAACCATGTTGGATTTCTCCATAGAATGCTAGAGGCACCTATTGGGCGTGAGAGAATTTATGAGGTAAATTCAAATTGTTGCGTCTCTGTTTAAAGTAGATGGCATTGGAAAACGAAGCCAATGATCACAACCATCTTTGATTTCTCCATAGAATGCTAGAGACACCTATAGGGCGTTAGTGGATTTGGCAAGTAAAACGGTTGAAATTCAAATTGTTGCGTCATTGTTAACAATAGATGCCACTACAAAAAAGGGTGAATTTCCAAATTATTCCGCTCCGAACCAAGAGGGCTAGTGGTTATGTTGGAACCAACGCGAAGACGTCTACTAGCAGTCCATATATAATAAGTCAATGATAGTGTAGTGATTTTCGGAACCGGTCAGTAAATATTTGGCAAACTCTGAAATTGACTGTTAAAACTTTAAATTTACATAATATGGAATGTAGTACCATTCAATGTACTTTTTATTTTCATTTTTCTGTAATTGTACTTCTTTCACCGAATAAATCAATTTTCGGAAATTATTTCCTTATAGTTTTTACCAGTCAATTTTGTACATTTGATACATTTATAATAAAATTCTCTAAACTATTAAGCGATTTCAGATCTCTACTTTGGTAAGATTAGACCAGATTATGTGCGAATTATAAAGCCATGCAATAAATTTATAATTTTTATAATTAAAAGAATAAAAATTAATAAATAGTTTCAGTTGCCTAGCTTCTCATTATACCATTTGTTTGTGTGAGTTTTTTTTAAACTTTATGACGAATGTAAGGGACCTAAAATTGTATGTCAAATACGAACGGCTGAATTAAGAAGCTTTGTCAGGACGGTTGTACTCCTGGATTTTCAGAACAATTCGGAAGAATGATTTATAGGTCAAATGTATCGTTGACGAATTTACTGAAAACATTTCTCTCTAATAATTCAATAAGCCATTGTTGAATCAGGACTGTGACCGAAAATTCGATTCGAATATCCCCTTTCTAGCACTTAGATCTCGCATGCTCAGCTCATACATATATAGGATACAAACATACACATCCCTGAGAAATGCATATCATAACAGCGCATTTCAAACTGGTTACTAGTTGTCAAGATGGTTGTCTAATATCTCCGCAGACATTTTTCCTTCTTGACTTTCTCATATATTTTACTGAAGCTGCTTAGCAAACTATTTACCTATTCTATTCCATTTTTTAATACGCTTTTGTAATAAAAATAAATAAATAAATAGGTGGCGCAACAGGCGGTAGACACCCAAGGCCTAGCTTCTCGCAACCATTCGTTTATGTGAGTTTTCTATTTTTGGGACGAATGGAAGGGACCTACAATTTTATGCCGAGTCCGAACGGCTGAATTGAGAAGCTTTTCAGGACAGTCATACTCTCGGATGTTTGTCAGACGTTCGCGAGAGGTGGCGCAGTAGAAAAAACTTTAAGATGTAATTTGAGTCTTTCCGGGGATCGAACCTGGGATCCCTCGCACAGTAGTCCAGCATACTAACCACTGCGCTACTGCGCCCGCTTTTGTAATAGAAGTTGGAAATCGAATGCCAAATTATATATCTTATCATTTTCGTAGGTCATTAACTGTAAATACAGTGTCTTCTATTATAACATAGAGAATTGGAGGTTTGAACAAGCAAGTCCATATGCTTTCTCTAAGTTCTTATACAAATATACCTAAGGCTTTCCAATCATTGTTTCTATATTCAAAAATATGCTTCCCTCAGATGAAAGACTTGAGTTTTGAAAAAAAAAAGTAACAATATATTTCAAAGTCATCCGTATCTTCTTAATAAGTTCTAGGCTATTGAATGGCCGAAAAGAACTTTTTTTTGGAAAGATTGATACCTAACACTTTTTTCAAAAATTACACTAAAAGTTTTGAAAAAAAGAATTGAAAACATTTTCAACAAAAATTGTAAATAAAAAAAAATGTATTCCTCTCTCCATTTCCACACAGACATTTTATATATTTTTGAATTCTTATAAGGCAATATTATAAGGGAAAGAGGTGCACAATTTTCTATAAAGCATGAAACATTTTGTTTTTTTGATAAAATGCTAAAACTTGAAAACATTACAGGTAAAAAATGAAAATCACAAAATTTAGATCACTTGCAACTTTTCGACAAATTTGAAAATTGAATTAAAACTAAATTTATTGATAAAATTAAATCACCGAAGCTTACACAGTTTTTAAAAATCATTAACTAGTCGTTTTTTAAAAGAAAAAAAGTTTCACTCTTCGAGATGAAGACTTCCTTGGGGTTCGGTTTTGTAAGATTTAAAATACGATTTTTGTTAAACACTGGGTATCATATTTTAAATCATGATAAATGCTGAAATATTTTTCATCGTAAAACAAATATTTACTATGTGTCACTTTTAGGATTAGAAAAAAAAAAGCTAAAACCTTAAAACAAATTAGTACACCACACGAAATTCTTCCACAAAAATACTGTTCATCACTATTATCAGTTTATTGGGAGAAAAACTCTTTTTTTTTTTAATTTTCTAAGTAACTCCAATTTTGGAAAAAAAAAATGCTGCATTCAAAAAGAAACAAAAAGAATCACCGATTTCTTGTGTTTTTCTGCTGTCATCTCCCATGACTGTTGTTAGGTAATATTAAAATTGTCACCGAAAATTGAATTTAATATTTAAACTATATTTTTTTCAGTTTCAAAACTGCTTCCACATTCTAATAGACCCGGATCGACCAAACAACAGACCAGTTTAAATCACAAATTGGTCCTAGTATGTCGAGTTGCTTGCACCGACTAAACTCGTCCGAACTGAGACCCTCCAATACACGAAGGCTAGCGGGATACCTGCTAAGGTCGTCTCTTAGATAGGGCGTTATATATTTTTTTCTTTTGTTATCTCGAACCGATTACGGGACGGTCGTGAAGGATGAAGAAATGAAATATTTCTCTGTCGAATTCGATAGTATCGCGTTCACCAATTTAGACTTATATGTATGTTTTTTGTTTTACCAGTGTTTTGTTACGTTATCAGAGTATAAAAGCAGTAAAAATCTTATCAATCCCGCAACGATATCTGAAGAATTTATCAAAGAGTTGTAATAAAAGCAAGCGTATTACCTGATGTGTATGCATAGATGCAAGGGCGACGACACATGACGGGCCTTTCCAGAAGGGTTCAGAGGGAGTCCAAAGTATCGTCTCGCCTATATAGGCTTAAGGTTTTCCCCTGTGATTGGTTTTGCGAGAGCAATAATGGTTTTAGCCACTAAAGTGTAGATACAATATAAATAACGACATCGCTTCCTGTTGGTAGCACAAACGGACCAATTATAGAAGGCTATAGCTTCAACAAAGCAGGCAGTTTTACGAATTGCTAGATAAGAACTTACTTTTGAAGGGTTGTACCCAATTTTTAAGTAATCCTTTGGATGACATTCGTATGGATATTTTGAGTACATTAATTACAACTTTAGTGACTGATCGGTAATTATTGTAAACTGATTTAAATCACATTCGGTCAAGTATCTCGCGCGTGTACACGTACTTTTCTGATAATTTCATTGAGAAACTCTGAACGTTGTAGTATGACAGCCGATAAGGGTGTACTGAAACTGACACATTTTCGTCAGCAATTCATTAAATCAACATAATAGTACCGTGCTCT
This sequence comes from Cheilosia scutellata, assembly GCA_955612985.1. Lineage (NCBI taxonomy): Eukaryota > Metazoa > Arthropoda > Insecta > Diptera > Syrphidae > Cheilosia > Cheilosia scutellata. Next base: position 7,408,808 of record OY015313.1, read on the forward strand.
TGACTTTTAGGCAAATAATACTGAGAGTTAGATAAATAGTGGATGGGACAATAAGCGAGAGGTTGAGAATCAACGTTATCTTTTGCAAATGACATATAATGACAGTTGTATTTTCGACAAATCTATTGACATGATAGATAGGGGGGTTTATCGCAGAAGGTAGCAAAAACACTAGAATGTTCGCGATTCGAGATCGTTGACTAAGAGTGACGCAAATTTTTGACAGCAATTGATGCAGAGATGCTTTGAGACAACCAACTGTCATGTGGGACGAAAATTTGCAACAAATTTATGGACTGCTGTGATAAAAGCATGTATCTACCTAGCCAGAAAATTCCTATAAAACAAAGACTGTGTATAAACAGTAAACGTTCATTTAAAGTTTCAATAAAATTGTAACTAATTTCCACAATTTTATTTTAAAATTCCATTATAATAGGAATATTCCCTTACTCAAAGTTTGTAAAAGTGAATATAACCAAGAGAATGAAAAATGTGCCCTTCATGAAAAATAGTTTTCCAAAAATCTTGTTTTTGCAAAAACAAATGAATTGACGTTTATGTGCTGAAAACTTTGTAAATTTTTGTGTTTAAACCCGTACTTTTAGTAATTTAAAATGTTCCTATGAAAAAATGTAACTCAATCTTTTTTAAATGTATTAATGGAAAAGTACATGAACAGACCTAATATAAATTCTAATTGCTGAGGAAATATGGAAATTTCAACGAAGAAATAAAGAAGAATTTTCTTGACTATAGATTTACTTTATTTAATGCAGTTTGCAGTTTTTCAGTCGTTTCTTCGACTGTTTTACCTACTACTAGAATAGCGGTGTCATCGTCAAACGTAGCAAGAAAAGTCTCATCTTCCTTTGGTATATTACGAGTATATAACAGGTAGAGAAGCGGCCCAAGAACGCTTCCTTGGGGCACACCGGCCAAAATTTCTTTTAGCTCCGAGTATTCGTTTCCATGTTTTACACGGAAAAGTCTATAATATAACCGAGATATGATTTCAGAATATCGTATAGAATAGACGTACGGGGAGAACTTGTCGTAATTTTAGTTTTAAGCCTTCGTGTCACACCTCATCAAAGGCTTGCGAGATATCAAGGAATATGCTTGAACATATTTTTCGTTCCTCAAGTGGTTTCTCGATTACGTCAGTAATTCTATGAACTCTGGTCAATCGTCGAATGCTTACTTCTGAACCCAAACTGGTGGTCAGGGATAAGATTATTATCTTCTATAACCAGTTGTACACGCCTTAGTATTATCCTCTCGAAAATTTTGGATATGATTGGAAGAAGCGAAATTGGTCTGTACGATTTTACCTCATTTGGCGGTTTTCCTGGTTTTAGAACAATTATGACTTCCGCAACTTTCCATTGGCTCGGCACGTGTTTTAATCTGGTTGGTTGACCAATTCTCTTATTTCCGGAGGTTATCGTAAGGCGTATTTGTCCGGCTGTTTCTTTGGCTTGGGCGTATTATTCCAGGAAGCGAGCTGTACAATCTCAACGAAGCGGTCAATTTCAACCGTATGGTGTCGTAAGTGGAACGCTCAATTCCACATTCGCTTCGATTTCGTTCCTAAAACTGTCTCAGTTAGTTAGTTGTTCTACACAGTCAATCTCGCTGGCTCTGGGTTATAGACTAGTTTTTTGTGAAATCACTTTTTTCAAGCGCGAGACGTGGTGGACAGTAGATAGATGAGATTTTAAGAATACTTTGGCTTTTTACTCGAATTGTGCACAGTTGCAAAGTTTCAAGCTCTATCTTAGGGTCTACGTATTGTTCAATGAAGTCTTTAAGAAATAAGGTTGATCCGCCTCTCGCTTTTCCCGAAGGGTGACAAGCATGATGGAAATCATTATAGCTAGCCTTTTATTTTTAAATGCAATTTCTTTTATTAAAAGAAATTGTAAATTGTAAAATTGACAGGACTGGAAGCAAAGGGAAAATGTCAGTTAGATGCTAAAGTTGATATCATTTACTATGAATAAGTTAGATAGAGGCAGAATGTATGTAGTTTTCCTTTAGATTTTAGCATTTATTTTTCGGGGAGGGATTTAAAAAATCGCGGCGATTCTTCCACAGGAATTCGCCAATACACCCAATTATGCATCGTTTGAAATTCTCAGGTCAATTCGTCGGCGAAAGTAATCTTCTTCGAGAGAACTGAAAGCGAATAGTAGTTGCACACGTACTTAACTTTTTAAAACCAGTACATATACGCAGTTTTCGCAATTGGACGCTGAAAAGATAATTTCCTTTTTTTGTATTAATAAAACGTATTTATCAAACCAATTACTAATCTCATGCGATTGCCGTATATACCTACTCGTAGTTATAATTTCAGCTGTCATTTTGTCTTCCTGCTATTGGATTAAAAATCGAAATGACTACTCGGATTTAATTCCAATACTGAATAGCTGATTGCTGCAAAATTGATCAATCTTTATGAACCGGATGACAGAAAGATAGCTAGATCTAACTGTAATAGCTAATAGCTGTAATAAATTTGTACTTACAATTGTTTGATACTTTGCTATTTGAGTGTTACTGTTTTAATCATCTTTGTCCACATGTCCACATTTTAAAGAGAATTTCTACCTATACGTACGCGGTACCAAAAATCATTTTTAGTGAAAGGTTATATTTCATGAATTCACATTTCCATAAATGTTTTACTCTAATCCGCATTACCCCAACATTTCTCATTACACATATCGTTTTGTCTTACATATTATATACCACAACTCGTAGATAAAGATTGTCAAATCAATCTATGTATAAAGTGAAATATCCTTATTTAGATTAGTACATAGCTTATAGCTAAATTCAACTGGCTAAGAGCATTTTGATAAGCAAATTTGTAATCTTTTCAATAGTGAACATACGAATTCGCATACATATACATATATGAAGCCAAACACTTAAAACAATTTAAAGCACTTTAAATAATATACGGTTCAATTAACAATAAAGCGGATATACATATCAGTGATTCTGATAATAATTGCCAAATAAATGTCGACAATAATTATTTAAGACATTGACTTACGTCACATTATACAGAAAATAAAATGTTTGTATTTTTAAAACCTTACTGCCACCGATAAAAGATTATTTTCAGCTCGTAAAATAAATTGCATATTTGCTGACATTTTATCTAAATAGGAAATAGTAGTAACAATTGAAATATATATACGTATACTAGCTGACCCGGCAAACGTTGTTTTGCCATCAAAACTATCCCCAGCCAATATCCTCCATGCCTTCCTCTTGCTGTTCGAATTTTATTCTTCCGCGTGGACATTCTCCACGACACGTAACGAACGATATCCCTGGACTCCCGAAGAACGAAAAATGTTCTTCAAGAAAACTTGAATTACAAATTGCGTAGATATTGGAGCATAACTGCCCCGGCGCTGTAGCATAGTCGTGAGAAAGCTTCTGAATTCAGGAGTTCAGAATCGGCATAAAAGGTCCCTTTTATTCGTCTCACAAATAAAACTTACACAAAAGAATGGTTGTCTGGAGCAAAGGCAAAGAGTGCCTATATGGACCTATTGCGGCAACTATTTATTTAATCAACTCCTTTTTGGTCCATGATTTGATAATATAATTAAGTTAAAAGCGTGTCCCCAAATCGGATTCAAGACATGCCATAAGATCTCTAGGTAGTACCAGGATGCGATTTTTGGACCAAGTCTGACATCTTTCCTCTAGGTACTCGTAAAAGCATTGTACCTATACAACTGACGATTTCGAGTCAGTTGCGAAGGTGCACTCGTACGTTGTATAAAACCAAACGATTCGCCGGAAGTTTTAGTAGAAAATTTAACTACATAATACCAATGATAAAATGTAGCTGCTGAGGAGTAGGCTCTTTATTTTCCGGCTACGTTTTTAAGGTTCCGTTCCCATAGGGATAAACCGCAACCTTATTGTTTTCGCTACGATGCGATGTCTGTCCGTCTGTCTGAGCCCACTTAGCCAATTTTGTTCCTAGGTCTACCTCAAGAACTAATTGACGTAGAAGGCTGAAATTTGCACACAACATCAGGTATACGCATGTATAACCCCTAATTAAACGACAAATACCAATGATGGCGTTGAATTGACTGGTTTTGGAGTACATAATATTTTTTGATATTTATTTTTATTTATATTTTATTTATAATAATTTAGTGAAAAAAATATTTTCCTTCATACAAAAACCTGTTTAATTTTGAACCTAGGTCTATCAAATTAAAGAACAACCGACTTTTCAAGACATCAACTCTGGCCAAGTACGAATCTTCGGTACCCGAGTGATACTCGCACTGGGCGGTTTTTTGATTTACTACCGCTAGTACAGCTTTCTGCAGTAGTAGGTATTAATTTGTTACACTTTTTATTTGTTCAGACTTAAGACTCACAGATTGCTATCTACTAAGTAAGTAAGTAGTAAGTGATTCATTTATTTACATTTCAACATAAACATAGTGTACAAAAATGAATTTAAGAGCTATGGCTAAGCCGTCAGCCTGGTTGGCAAATTTAGAAATATAAATTAAATTTAATTTTCGACAAATAAAAGAAAAAGCTAAAGATTCAAACGTATTCTGATATTAGTAACATTCTATACTTGTAAACTGATTTTAAAAAATTGCTTAGGGTTTTCCAGTGCTACTGATCCAAACTTGGAGCAAAAAATCAAGAGCCCTTCTTATTCAAGCGGGGAAACACAACACAACTCCCATGCCAAACTTTTTCTTATCGTTCGCAGCTCCTTGACGCATTTATCTGGTTGCTAACTACATCTGTCTATACATACGTTGGTGGAGTCCGAGTCCGATTAAATCAGTAGGTTTTGGCCTATAAGATAAACCGGGCGATAACACACGATCATAAATTTCACTGCAAAATAAAAACCATTTTTTTTTTTAAGAACTTACTATTACTTTTATTCCAATGTATGTATGTGTTGTTTGAGTATACTGCCCTCAAGTTCAACACTTTAAAAACTCTAACTGCTTTCAGTTTTTCCTTTGGAGTTTCAAGATTTCTTTTTTTTTTTTATCGGTCAGATTAATTATTCCATTCTTGCACCCTCATTTTGTCGGACGTTTAGTGAACCATAATTTGCAACTTCAATTTCGCCTATATGGCTATATGGAAATTTGGCTAAATGCTATATTTCTCATGATTCAGTCGGCTTTCTTATTTTCACTGGATGATACTAAGCCTACCTTGTAAAGGCTCAATATCGCAGATATGTACAAAAAATCCCTCTAATTGAGAATAATTTACATTTTCCGATTTTATTTGTATAATAGTAATAGTAATACACAAACATACAATTAAAAGAGAGAGAAACAAACATTACATTATTCACATAGATACAAATTACAGTACAACTTTACATATAAGTAAAAGTGCCTTTTTTTAACCCCTAACTTATCCAATTTTGCAATTCAGCATTATTTGTAAGGTCCATAGCCCTGCAATGGGCCTAAACAAACTTTGATGCACTTTGCTTGCACCCAACATAAAATATTTTCCCAGCATCCAAAATTCAGCACACACATGCTTAACAGTTTCAAAAACAAAATTTCAATAAATTTAGATAAACAGACATAGATACAGATACAGAATAAAAACTTAACCTAAGCACTTGTATGTTTCATTGTTATCACATTTTTTGTATGATCATGCCCAACAGGACCTAAGTATCACGTTGAAGTTTCCGTTTCCACGTAACCGTTGTGCACATATCCGCCCAGGGATTCGCTACTATCGAGAATCTTCTCGAAAACCGTATCCAGACGGCAGCGGTTTATTGTGTAGCGAATCGAGGGATTTTCTGTTGTCAGGGAGTTCATCCCGTGGAAGAGTTCGGCGAGTGTTGGATTGGTTTTTGAATCAGACTCAGGTGCTGAAGTGATTGAATTGCCATTCTAGAGAAAGGAAGATTTACAAAATTTTATTTGGGAATTCATTTTGTGCTATATAAGAAAACAAACATTACCTCGACGACATTTTGCTGAATCCTTAGGACAAACTTAATTGAGTGAGTGTAGGGTTGGACATCTTTGCAGGTCGGGAAAGTTTCGCGTATTTTCTAAAAGTAAAATTTGATTAGAAAACAAATCACGATAATTGTGCTTTCGAAAGTTTTTTTATAATTCGCCTGGAAGTCCAGTTTCTAGAACTACTCAAGCTATTTATACTGCCCTAAGTAAGCTTCGTACGGAAAAGGGATTTTTACAATTTCTCTCTTATCATGTACATCATTATTCATTAGAAGACAAACCTTTTCAAATTCGGCAACCTCGTCTGGCTCGCAGAACACTGCCACACTATAATATCCACCATATTGGATCTTGAGGCTCTCCGGCCTGCTGCACGTTATCATCTGGCCGTCTTTCATAACCGCTATCCGATGGCAAATATGATCAATTTCCGATATCGAATGTGAAGTAAGTACGATCGCCCTTTGCTCTGCAATAAGATCGTCAATGGCCTGGTAAACTATGGATCTTGTCACCGGATCCATATCGCTAGTAGGTTCATCCATCAGAACAACATCCGTCCAGCCAAAGCAGGTGATTGCAACATTCAACTTTCGCCTATTGCCACCGCTGAGATTTTTTACAAGAACATCCTTGTAGCTTTCTAGTTGAAAGGACATCAGTGTGTTTTCTGTCAGCTGAAAGAAAATACGTTTTTTTTTTCATTTTTGAATACTTTTTTTTCTATTTAATTTATGATGTCAAATCCCTGTGAAAACTGCGATCGATTGCAGGACACCCAATCGGGGAATGCCTCAATCCGACCTGCATTCCAGCAGCCCACAATGTACGATCATTTGGGTAGTTTTTCGAAATACAAAGAGGCGAAAGCTCTAAGCAATAAATTGAAGACAACCAAGGAGGAACTTTTGAAATGCAATAAGAAATTTACCGATCTTCAGCTCGACACAAAAGAAAAAGATGAACTTTTGGAGAAATTCAGTACACAGGATATAGCTAAGTTTCGTGGCAACCTCAGGGAGGGTCGTTTTCATTGCACACCTGAGACTGCAGAGCCCGATGATTTGTGGAAGAAGCTATACGAATTAAAGCCCGCCGCTTCGCTAACAACGATTTCGAGGACTCCAGTCTGTTGTCCGGTGAGTAAATGTGCCAGGACCATAGGTGTGACGTCCGTGTTGTCACATTTTCTGCGTGATCATAATGAAAATTTGGTCGTGGAATGTCAGAAATTGTACAGTGGAGGTCGTTCGTTGCTGCTTTTTGACCGAAATATGTTTAACTTTGGGGAAAATGTTTGCCTAGGAGTTCTGCCTTATGGAGGAATTGAAAGGTATGGCTATGTGTATTATCGGTCCTTCTTTTTAAAAATTATACAAAACTCGCATCCAGTCAGCAGGAAACTCGTCCTGCTATAAGAGGGATTTGCAAACAAAATTCTTTTCTTTCAAAATCCTACGCTCACTTGGAGAACCATCTTCCGATTTTGGTTATCGCTTGTAAGACGTCAATTGGTGCAATGTTGGATGACGAAAAAATGGTAGAAACTCTATCTCGAAAATGCATTCACTCTTTCATATTTGAACACTTTCAGTGCGAACAGTTTATGGATCCCGAGAATGTTGCGAGACACGTTGTGGTTTTATGGTTAGTGACTGTTCAAACAACGAAACCAATTTATTGTACAATCACAGCATTTGACGAGTCGATGACGTCTTCTAGGAGTAGTATAACTCGTGTAAGAGTGATAGACATAATTTCATTGTTTAATCTTTTATAGTGGGTTCCCTTTTGTAGGTACGAAGCTTGGAGTCAACCCAGAATCCGAAGCATTTTCTAAGCCACGACACTAACTATATAATGCTTAACCATGGCGAATTGGAAATTCTTTCGGAGAGAGGAACAAAGTCGGTCCATCTGGAAATTAAAATTCACGAGTTTTACGAATAAAATTCAATTCATATAATGCAACTTTAGAAAATGTTGTTTTTCTGTTATAGTCTTGGTAATGGGTGCACTAAACTAACGAACACCAGCAATGCTGAAGGAAGAAGAACTTTCGTCTCTTGAACATGTTTATCAGTTTCCGGTAATTGCCACAATTTATTAGCATGGCTCGATTTAGAGCTAGTTTTGCAAGGCTGAAATGGTGTTTTAGCCGCTGACTGGCGCTGATAGAGTACCTAAATTTATCTTTTTTCTGATTGATATCAGTAAAGAGCATAGAAATTCGTAATTTCCCCCAATCAGAGACTCATTGCAGACCGGAACGCGTCATTATAGCACAAACCATATAGCCGACTTCCGTGCACCTACCCGATTCTCCCCGGAATTAATTCCCCTGTCTGTGAATACGTGTGAAATGTCAAAATCAATGGCGGCAGTGGTTTTCCATGCTATACCATAGGCCTAGGATTTTTCATGTATACGTGATTTAATGGCGAGCGTTTGGTTTTGTACAGCTCCAATACATGAAAAATCCTGGGCCCGCAGGCAGCTTGTAAGCAAAGTCCGTTATGTGGGAGGAGTCGACGGTCTATTCTATGTGGTTCGTGCTTTATAGTTATAATGTCCACGCCTAGATGCCACTACTAAAATGATCGGAATCAAATCATGAAAATAAAATGGAATTGGTTGCAGAAAGCTTCATTTTAAGGTTTTTATGAATCACACTGTTATTTGAAAAGATGAAGAAGACGAAAAATACATTGTGTCAACACGTCAACCACAAAAAATTAAGCAAACCTTCAACTTGTTATTTACTTTTTCGGGGGTTGAACCGGGTTCTGACTCTGAGCCACTGTGCCGAAAAATATCTTTTTTTTTCACAGTCGGTCATTCCTGCACCGAATATTTGCTTTCTCAGTTGGTTTCTCTTCAGAATTCTGTGAAATTTCATAAAATGTTTCGAGTTTGGGAAGACATAGGTCTGACTCATTGACTCTTGTAATTTGTTGGTCAATATTAGTTAAATGCCGTATCACTCCTTGTTCTTAGATCGAATTGATCTCACTTACCTTCTGAATATCATTGATCCTCCGAAGTTTGCCATAGAACGCGATCATCTCCCTAACTGTCAACAGTGAGTCCAAAGTGTTAGTCTGCGGACAGTATGCGATGTTTTTCTGCAAGGACTCACTTTAGTATACCCAAATCTTTGAACACAAACACTAACTTACATCTGCATAAACAATAGTTCCTCCGGTGGGTTGCATCTGTCCCGATAGCATTTTGAATATCGTTGATTTTCCGGCACCGTTTTTCCCCAGCAATCCGAAACACTCACCAGAAGCCACTTGAAAGCTAACATTCTTCACAGCATATTGGCGACCACTGAAAGCCTTTGTTAGCTCATCAACCTTTAGGACATGTCTCTCCATAGACCCTACTTTGTCACTGCGTTTCAGTGAGTTTTGTACCGAAATGATCTTGAGATCATTGAGTGGCTCCTCCATGCGCACACGCATTATCTTCTGGATATACCTATTAGCCAAACCGCTCTCAATCAGTATATTCAAGATTGTAAAGATCACTCCCAGTGCGATCATCGAACAAATGTGTGGCGTTAGAAGATCACTAGTGATTGGATTTTTGTACGAATCGATGTCGTAGCGACGGAAGAATTCAGCAACGATAAAGTTTTTACACATTTCGACTAAACCATCACACAACGCATGCTGGGGAAAGATCAGGAATGCTCTGTTCAGGAAGAATCGCCAACTATCAGCTGCTTCGGACTTGCCAATGATGCCTATAAGGATGACAATGGACATTGTAAGCATCGGGAGGATCACATTCATGCAGAATATGGTGACTATGGCCATGCTGGAGTCGGTGAAGAGTTTCTCAATCACATGTATTGCAGGAATACAGGCAAAGCTGTAAGGACGACTTTATGAGTAAGGCTTTTGTAAAGTCTAAAAACTTACCCATAGAGGAAGGCGAGGAAGCAAATACCCCAGAGGTTGGATCTGGATGTGTAGATTGGCATTCCGAAAGCCAGGAGTATGATGGCGCAGATTATGATACCTACAATTAGAACCTAAAGGACGACTATAGCATCTCCATGAAGGACGACCTTATGCATGCTTACCAAAAAATCCCAAGCAAATGCCACACCCCAGTAAGTAGTTGCATCCACTCCGCATAACGTCTGTTGCAACTTTTCGCCCTTGATTCTCTCATTCACTATGTAGACTGATGCCACCGCTATTACCAAGCTAAGGGATATCAGCAAAATGAACGAGATACCTGCGTCGCCAACTTGACGAAGACTAGAAAAAAAATATGAAATGCTCAGTGAGCTTTCGTCCAATCTGATATCTAGATCTCTCTTACATGGAAGACGTACTAAACTCCTTGTCGCCAAGCTTCCATGGAACATTGAAAGTCGTGATACTATATTCAGAGTCATTCATCTCTGCCTGAAGCACATGTGAGTTCAGATCATTTAGCCAGGATATCATGGAATGATGGCCCTTATTGTTATACCACACTGTCGCTCGACTCTCATTAAATGTCGTACCGCCATACCGTTTCTCGTGATACTGATGTACCGTATCCAAAATCCAGTAGAAGGCCTTCTCAGAGCTCATAAACTCCTTGCAATACAGCTCATAGTCCTTACAATCCGAACGCAGCCTGTCGTAGATATCCTGAGTGAAATTTGTCGGGTTTTCCATACTAAGCATGTTTGTGGTGCCCGGGTATAGGTCTCTGGACAATCTCAATCCTTTTTCAAAGTCATCCTCTAACCTTAGATTTACGAACCACATGGCTATAATCTCAAACACAGCTGGTAGTAACAAAGCGCACAGTAACATCCTATAGTTGCGACTAAAGTGAGTCAACCTCTTCCCAAACAAAAGCTTTACCTTTTCGCCTCTACTCAGCGGCTCACTGCGAATCATCTCCTGAGTAGTGGGCTTTTTCAATTCGACGGGCTGTAAGGTCTGCCGCTGTGCATAGCCATTGGTCTTCTCTGACATGTTATTGACCTCTGTAAATACCTCTTCCAGGTTCTTACTTGTGATGGAAATGTTACTGACTTTGCCCTCCTTTTGTAGATCGGCCAGCGCTTCCATAAGTTGCGGGCAATTGTTTGCTTCCTGATCGTAACTGATCTCAAGTTTCAGATCAGCAGGAGAATTTTGAGCGATCTTATAGTTGGTCAGGTGTGCGTCGAGAAGTTTCTTTATGCCAGTGACCGCTTGGATGTCGGAGCATTGAATATCCAAGTCAAAGTTCTGGGTGAAGAGCGCTTTCATCGTCTGTGGATTGTGGTGTGCTATGATTTTCCCCTGAAAACAGAAACTTTATTCTGAAGGAAGGTTTCGGAGGGATTTTTTGTAGACTTACGTTTTTCATTATGACGATGGAATCGCTTAAGTACTCGGCCTCATCCAAGAAATGTGTGGCAAAAACTACAGCCCTTCCCTTTCGTAGGACTTCAATCAGATCCCAGATATCCCTGCGGGCCTTATTATCCACTCCGTTGCAGGGTTCATCGAGAATGACGACATTTGGAGAGCCTAACAAAATAGAAATGTTAGTGTCTTCGGAATTGGGAAATGGTTTAAGAGGTCTTAAGTGGGAATATAGTTTGAATGTGATAAAACGATGAATGAAGACTTAGATAAGGCCTTCCTAAAGCCAAATTTTAGATACAATAAATTAACCAACTACTTAAATCCTTAATGACTTCCCACATCTGATTAATTCTCTCCGTCTATACCGAAACTTACCTATAAACGCGATGGCAACACACAACCTCCTCTGGTAGCCGCCGGATAGCTTCCACGCCTCAAAGTTCTCATGCTTGCCAAAGTTGATGCTCTTAAGCGTTTTATTCACCTCCGAGTGATACCCCTTCTTCAGTTTAATCTTAGCATACATTTCCAAGTGTTCTCTGGCCGTCAAATTCGGTATTAGGACATTGTCCTGTGAGCAAACTCCAATTTTGTCATACTCCTCTGCTTGACGATCCGATGCTTGCGATAGTATAACTCTGCCGGTAGTTTGAACGATCTGACCCGTCAACATTTTTCTAAAACAACAATTAAAATTTGAAGGATTCTTGAGGTATAGAAAAAATAACTCACATAATGGTACTCTTTCCAGCACCGTTCCTGCCCAACAAGCACGTCACTTGATCCCTCTGGAAGCCGAGTGAAATATTGCTCACAGCGATATTGTTGTCGTCGTATATCTTCGAAACATTGGTCATTGTAGCACCCATGTTTGGCGACAGCTCTTCTCTGCTCACATCAGTGAATCGAAATTCGTCTGGAAAATTACAAAACATCATAGAGGTCTTCCAGTTCCAAAGCTTTCCCTAAGGCTTACCATCTGTCCAGTACTCGATCACATACCCAATGCCAGCATACAGAAAAGTATCAAAAATCAGCATAAATAGTGCAAATGCGAATTCGCTACTCAAGCCCTCCTCAAAGGCATCGCCAAATGTTAAGCCGAACAACTGAAGTTCTGTTCGCATGATGTGATTCCACGCCTGAGCGAACGCCGAAGTAAACGATAGGTTTAGGAAGAAGTTCTCAAAAGTACTTAGATTTGCATCGTAGATGAGGATTATTATGTACGGACAGAAGGAGATCAGGAAGAATAGAGATGTTGCCACTGAACCGATTGTAGCTGAAGTGAAGAAAGTTGCACACATGTAACTGGAATAGAGAATAGGTCATGGGCAATTCAAAGTATGAAATGAGAGCTCGCTTACCAAAATGAGATCAAACACAATCCAAAGATGATTAGGAAGACCATCACGAAAAAGAACGTTGTATAGTACACTATGCCGCCAGAATACAAAATAATGCATACGGCGATAAAGATCAAAAGCAGTTCGACAAACGTAGCTATAGACCATGAAGTGAGCTCAGAGGACGCCTTAAGGCCCATTGAGCGCATTATCTGAAGAATATGGTTTGAATACAATTTAAATCTTCGCTCTGGAGTTTGGAAAAAGCTTACTAAAAGCTTTCCTATTAAAGTGAATATTTATCCCATACACATTCAAAACTTCAGGCCAACCCATAAGCCGGACATTTTGGAAGCAAAAGCTTTAAGCTCCAGCATTTAAATTTCGATAAAAGGAGCCCGAATAAACTCCTTAAACCTATACACTTTCGCGGTATATATGAAATGTCTATGGGAGAAATATTCTTAGACCAGATGTGCGCTAGTTGAACAGTTAATGTCACTCTTAAGCCGACACATAAACAGTGACCTCCATGAGACCTCCATCACTTACCATGGTATTCCGGCTCTCGCGCATCCAAATCCGATGACGAACACACATAGCAATTTGTGCCAGCAATCCAATATAGAACGCCACCTGAATTGCTTGGGCGAGATATAGTCCAGTCTTGAATCTGCAAGAAAATGCCATTAACGGCTTATTTCTGTAGCCATAAGGCATTTCCAACTTACTCATCATTAATGTACGATGGATAAGGAAACTGTTTGGTAAAGAATTTCATCTCGTCGACTTCAAATTTATCCTTGGGAGTCTGACTGCTACTGCCCGAACCAAAGAGCAGATCTAATAGCCCCTGCGGAGCTCGTTTCTCCCTTCGTAATGGCTCTTCGGATGGCTCAACTGTTGTCGTGCCAACAGTTTCTTCGTCATCCAAATCAGTGACGATGTTAGTTTCTACTGTCGTCCCCTCTTCTTCCACATCATCATCATCCACAACGACTCTAAGAGCAGGCTCATCTTTCTTCACGCCATTCCACCCATCCATAAATCCTGAGAACCAACCGCCACTCGTACCATTTCCAACACTCGGCGAACTGTCATCATCAGTTAACCAATCGTCGTCATCATCCTCCTCATCTTCCTCGTCTATTCGGACAACCTTGATGGAGCTTTCAGTTGTCGACATTGGACTATCCGTTACTAGTCCCTTCAATTGATGTTTCTTATGCCTTATAATGCCCATATCAATGGCGTGTTTGATTTCAACAAAACCTTGATGATACTTCATATCTTGTTCCATCCTCCCAGCTGGACCAGGGAACCAGAAGCGATTTTTTGTCTCTATTGTTGGTGGCGTATTGTCTGTGTCCATGTGAAAATTATAAACAATATCCTTGTCGTCCGTTCGATTGAAATGTACAGCTGCGTAAAACAGTCGCTGCTTATTCATACTGTAGGCGAGCTGTTGAAGCTCATCCTCGGTTTCGACCCCAATAAAACGATCAACCGAAAAACACTCCAGGATATTCTTAATTGTGTGAACAACCTCATAGACTGTTTGGTCTGTGCGGATTCCCATCATTACCGATTCAATTTCTGCAATGTTCACAGAATCGCCAATGAGACTTTTAATAATTGGCGACTTGGCGAGTTCGAGGAGTCGATTGAATTCACCCTGGAAATGGGTGTCATTGCGAAGCTTAACTAACATGTCGTCTAATGCAAACGACAGGGTCACCAAGCGATTGAGCTCCTCAAACGTAGTATTGGACTAAAAGTAGAAATATTTAAAACATTTGTATTAGGTGCACATAGATTGGGTACCGCCGAAGGAACTTATAGATCTTCCTTCAATGCTTCAGATAATTGTATGTACTTTGGCGCACGATACACGACACTAACGGTTAGTGAAATTTAGATAATGTTGACCTTAAGGTGGGCTCAGTGCTTAGTTTTGTCGGATTACGGAGTAGGTCTATTCCATTCGTCCCACAAATACAAAAGAAAACCTCAGACAAACGAATGGTTATGAGAAGCTAGGCTTTGGATCCTATATTGATCTGTTTACGACAGATCTTCAAGACACTAGTACGCAAACGCACTCCTAGGCCGCATGGCCAGGACCACACATGTCTTCCCATGAAACTTGTATCGAACGAGACAGGTCGATTTTTAGATTAGTTGGTTACACCGAAAATCCCTTCTCTGTTCTACTCACTTATAATTGAATAGTCTCGCCCGACACGACTTTCATGAGAAGGCATGTGTGGTCCTGGCCCTAGTCTGTGACTCGGAAATTACCTATGATGTTGTTTGACTACATTGTAGTTGACGAGCAAGAATAGCAATACTGTCGATTTTAGGGCATGAGCTGCATAAAAGGTAGCAAGACTAGGGATACCTACAGTTTTATGAGCAAGAAAATAACCAGCGGATAATCAAGTTGGGGAAAATTCGTTTAATATGTCCAAAACTGCCGAAGCACGGGCCGCTCCATTGGGATGAATAACTGCCCGACATTGAGTACCTCAAGTTTTCTGTTATTTTGTACACGATCTCTGCAAACTGTTCTTTTTAACAACAGATGAAAAAGGGAACTTCGGCTAACAACATTTTTAGCAAAAGTACCAGATTTAGCAAATTGATAAAATTTGTGAACTACTATTTTTCTAAAAATGTTTCGTTAACTTTTTCTTTTGTTGTTTTCCAGGTTGCGCGTTTCTGGAGAACGAACCTAAGACCCGTCGCTCAGTTGTAATCCAGCACACTAACCAGAGTAAGCCCACAGAGTAGATAAATGGTCGGAAAATTGAAAAGAAGTAGTTTGGAAAAATAACTGCTATCTGCCACTTACAAATTTGACAATAGAATTTGTGTCCTCTGTCATTGGTGAATACAAAATTTTTCCATGAATGATGGGCTTAATTTGATTCCACGTCAGTTTTCCATAGTTAGTACTTGTCACATCGAGATACAAACGCTTGCAATAGTTGGCTGAAATAAAATAAAATAAATTTAGCATAATCTGTTTGATATGTCATTTAAAAATACTCACTTGGCATAGCATCAATTTCATCATCGTTCACTTCACTGAAGTCTTCAGAGTATAAAATGTCATTAGCCAATGGTATAATTTCAGTGTGCGGAAACGGATGTCCACACAGGATATTGCCACCTCGAACAAATGTTTCACGATCTGAGAAAGAGGATACAGTAAAAATGATTTAACTGGAGCTAAAGTCGATACTTCTCGTACCTTGTGGTTATTAGAAACCTTGTTAAACTTATTACTAAAGCTTGTGTATGAACTTGGATAGGAGTTTGCTATCATCTATCATTCGATATTCAAAATCATCGAACTGCCCACCTCCCATTGACTCTTAGATGACTAGCGGCTGCGAATATCAAAATTCGAACAACAAAAATCGCATTTAATCAAACTATTTTCAAATCATAAACATATTTATGAAATGAATAAATTTTTGGAGTGTACGATTGTCATCACAAATTTTTAAATTTGAGTTGGCCTCGACTCGGCGATAGTCTTTGAACCAAAGATTCGTCTTGAGGTATGATTCACAGTCACTTGTTGATTGAAAAATCATTAGTCTCGGTGAAAATCGAGCAAACAGTGCGTCTAGAACAGATGTGGTGGTCGTCTACTGATGAGCCCACCCACCACATCGGGGCGAAAAATCGCATTTATTACAATTTACAAATGGTTCGAAAAGCATACATTTTTCTAATATGGAGTTTGACACTGATTTCAAGTGCCGCTAGTGAGCACAGCGGTCAGTGGAATGCAGACATTGTTTGTTGCAAATGATAGTTCAAAGCAATATGTCGTCTTAAGCTAGTGTCACGAATGGACGAAAATCCACATAAGCTCTATCAAACGCTGAAAATGGGCCACTTATTATTACCATTTATTAGCAAACCACTGTATACTCCTAGATGAATCTAACGCGAATTTTATTTGAAAAGATAAAAAGGAACATCAAGCGATGTTTGTTTAAACATCCGGTTCCGGTTTAAAAAAAAAATTCTACAATCGTGACGGGTGTTTCGTACATTCGTCTTTCTTTACCAGCGATTTTCGATCGATTTTTGCCGCGACGTCAAGCATTTCACACGATACATGATTCTATCGCTTAAGATTCTTAGATGAACTCCCCAGCGAACTAAATATTCTCGAAACGAATGAAATGCGAATTGCTTGGTTTTCTGGGTATAGACATGACATGATACAATAAAAATCAAATCTCACATTATCTAGCCCATGCTTATCTACTCTCATATATTATTTGTATAGCTAGTTCTCCTTTAAAACTCGTTAATTTATAGCGATCCTTACCTGAGAAAAGTTTTTTTATGTCAAAACTTCCTCCAATCATCTTTTCAACTTCTGGTATTGATGCAATTACACTCCCAATGTGACCTGAAAGTAAAATCAGTTGTATAAAAGAAATACACAAAGGTCTAAAAAAAAATTTAAAAATATTCCTAGTCAGCGCAAAGATTTGACGTTCATACATTCGCAAGAACGCCTTTAAAATTATGTTTATTTTGAACTGAATGCGCGTGAATTAATGTGACGTGAACAATAATGACAGAAGGAAATGTCACAAAAGATGTATACAAACCATCCACAACTCAAATTAACACATAAATCAAATGAAAGTGCAACTCACCCCGAATCTCGTCAAAGTACTTATTTGTCACAAGAGTTGTCACTGCCGATATAAAATTGGCCTTCTTTGGCAGGTCAACTAAAGCATTATATAAAGAGTCATCTTTGATAAAAATTTGCGCAATGTCAATAATAGGTTTCATTCTAAAACAAAAACAACATTAACCGTGACGCCATCTATTGGTGAAAACAAAATAACTTACGGTGCCTTTTCAAGCTTTGAATACTCCTCATACTCCTCGGTACTGGAACATTTGTTCTCTATACTGCAGATGTACGAGTGAAAGAATGGTAAAATATTGTCCTTCGTTGGCAACTGACGTGTGGGAAACTGACAGTTGGCAACTTCCTTTGGACCAAAACGAAAACGAATTGTGTAGAGCAATAGGAAGATCAGACATGGCCATATAAACTGTACGATAGTCATGCACTAAAAGAAACGTTTTTTTTTTAATGTATTTCTGTTGGTAAATTTATTTTCAAAAACGACATACTGGCTGTCGCAATCGAACTAGAGCATCTTTCTTGAGCAGGGCCTTTATCTGTGGCGCACTTAATGTCATCCGTAGGAACTTCATTGTGCACTAGTTTCTAGAGTAAACTAAACCAACGCGACTGTTATTTCATCGTCTTCTTATCAGTGATCTGGAAATATAGAAATTGTAAATATTTTGTATGTTATTGCGCAAATCAATCAATGGAATAGAATTATGTTTTAATGTGAATCGCATAATCACAAGCGTAAAGATTATCTCTGTTTTACAATCTGAAGCCATGAGAGTGAAATAAAGTGTGTATGTACCTACATAGATTTGATTCCAATGCTACCAAATAGTGTCTATAAATAATGACACTTGGACATGAGTGAGGGTTAAGGGCAGAGGTAAGGTATACAGAGCGATGGAGAGAGCAGAGTTGAATGTTAATTTAACATCAGACGAGGAGTCGAGTTGACTAGTCAGTTTCAGGTTTTGCATGTTAACGAACTTAAATAAATTGTTAATAAAATTACCTGATTGATGACTCAACTTACTTAAAATGAATCAAATTCATCATTAAGTCACTGTACTCATGAATTAAAAATGCAGTTACATCTACTACTTACAACTTAATACATAATAATTGTCGAGCAATCACACCCATGTTCAAGTCGCGCCGTTTTACTTTAGGTTCGTGCATTCCGAGAATGCCTTTGACCGGGTAGAATGTGCATGTATGTATGGAGATCTTTTTCAGGCGGTAATCCCCCCGAAAATATATTTACTTTAGATACTAACGAGTTCTACACTTCATCGGTAAAGTCTATGCTTCTGGACCATACAGCATAACCAGAATCACAACAATTGGCAGGAGTGATTGTGCAAGATAATTGTAGCCAGAGCCAAGTAGACAAAGTCCTTAACTAGGTACTTCGAATTTGTATGAGTATTCTGATGTTTTCACCGAGTTGCCAATTTTGACAGTCCTTTCCGCGATCAGAACATATTCTTCGTTTTCTCTCCATTAACAGCCAGAACCATCTTCGCCGCATCCGTTACAATAGTTGTCAACTCTCCACTGACAGCTCGCTGGGTTCTACTGATAATGCCAATATCATAAGCATTATGCAAAGCAGTTGAATTATTGTTTAAAAAATGTGAATTTTGTACAACCAAAAATTGCCTGAAGACTGCTATTAAAGAAGTCACACAAGAGTGCTTCATCATGCCTTAGGACTATTCGGCATCAAAGGGATAGGTAGTGTTCTTTCCGACTTTGTCAAAGCCAGCGGAGGTGGTGTATGGATCGGAAGTGGTTAACTTTCCTGTCCAAAAATTGCACTGATATTGAACGATCTTGTTACTGCACTGGCCACAAACCACATAGAATAGACCGTCGACTCCTCCCACATAACGGACTTTGCCTACAAGCTGCCTGCGAGCCCAGGATTTTTCATGTAGTGGTGCTGTACAAAATCAAAGGTGCGCCATTAACGCACGCATACTTGAAAAATCCTAGCCCCATGGTATAGGATATGGAAAAGCATTGCCGCCATTGATTTTGACATTTCACACGTATTCACAGACAGGGGAATTAATTCCGGGGAGAATCGGGTAGGTGCACGGAAGTCGGCGGTCTAGTTCTATGTGGTTTGTGTTACTGACGAAAGGTCCACAAAGTAGGACGAGATCTTCTACACGATATTTGAAAGACTTATTCCTTTGTACCCAGTAGGCGTAATTGTGAGTTTATTTTCTCCCGTGGATGCGGATCATCAGCGTTTTTTCATTTATCGGGTATTCATTCATCCGACAAATAAAGATGACTTGGTAATGCAGATAGCAGATGAGTTTGTGCATAGTCATCTCCCGCCATTTTGAAAAGCTCGAGCGGTAGACCAAACACTGCAGACTTATTCTTCGTCGGGTGAACAGAAATTAATGTCGACTATCGTCATCCAGGTTGAACAAGTCACATCGCCCTCTAGCGTATTTTTGGCTGTTAATCCTATTTTGCGATTATATTAGCCGTTTTTTATTATCAGCGTGATCTGATCCGGATCAGATCAAGAAAATAAAACAAACTGGATCATTGATTGAGTTGTGGCAACAAACATATAAAATCCAATACCAATTATGACAAATTTCATTATAATTAACCGTATTGTACTGCTAATATTTCCATTTATATTTCTATGCTATATAGCGAAACAAAACATCTCGAAAGTCGGAGTAGTAACTTATTCGAATTTGAAAAAAATGCTAATTGATTTTTTGTGTTGTTAATTGTGGTTCACATTTTGGTCTGGCAACATTACTGTGTGGCTATAATTTACAGGGACACCAACCTTTAGTGAATGAAATAAACAACGCCACGAAACAACAACGAGAAATAGTTGAATTAATTTTCAGATCATATTTCGTGATCTCGATGAAAAGCAGGATCACATGTTGTTGTTGTAAGTGCATGTAAATCGATGATCTATATGGATCATAGCTGATAATAAAAAACGGCTATTGTGAAAAAATTCTTAAAATGGAGTTACATACAGCCCACCCTTTTGTTGGCTACAGCGATTAGGGTTGCTGCTAGCTACCTAAACTGACCTCCATTCATAAAATTGCATTGAAATTAAAAGCAGTCACTATCACTACCTACACTTTATTAGCCACGCGGTAAAAATCAAAAACCTGAATAGCCACTTTCCGTCATCGAAATCATTTTACCCATCATTGAAAAGCCTGTTCTTTACTGGTGCTACACTTACAGTTTACGTTCACCTATGTGGACGCGTAATTAAATATTTACTTACCCAGATCTTGTCAAGTCAGTAGATCATTAAAATGTCGGCACGTCCCGCAGCTGATAATTGTAGTAGTCGCTGATATAAGAATGCTTGTTCTACAAGAAAACTGGTTATAAAATTTGTCCCGCAATGCTTATACAATTTAGCGCAAACAAGTTATAATCTTATTATATCTAATTTTTCTTCAAGGAGTTATAGAACATCTAACTTTGTATGAGCACTTTTTTTGAGGTCAGGTTCAAACGATAGGTATAGATACAGTTGGAGAAATCAAAACTAGACTATGATTTGTCTTAATTCATTCGTTCGTACTCGGCATAAAATTGTAGGACTCTTCCATTCGTCCCAAAAATAAAACTCACAAACGAATGGTTTTAGAAGCTGGGCCTAGGGTGTTTACACGCCTGTTGCACCAACTATTTATTTATTTATTTTTTTTTTTTTTTTGTGCCGTGAAATAAAAAATGTCGAATCGTGTTTATTTCCATTTTGATTGGAAAAAACGGACCAAAACGTGAGATGAATTGCTCACCAAAATCGACTCACAATAAGTCGCATTTTTTACAGTGCACGATTTTTGGTAGGTAATAAAATTCAATAATTTGCAAACGTTGTTCGGGGGTAAGTCTATCCATGGTGAAATGGCAATGCTAACTGAGCATTTTTTACTTTGACACCTGTCACGAATCACGCGTGAACTGT
This sequence comes from Cheilosia scutellata, assembly GCA_955612985.1. NCBI lineage: Eukaryota > Metazoa > Arthropoda > Insecta > Diptera > Syrphidae > Cheilosia > Cheilosia scutellata. The sequence goes on from OY015313.1 coordinate 7,430,224, forward strand.
CGAAAAAAAAATCATGCTGAAAAACCAAACAGCAAAAAAATCACCCTTTAGATGTCATTCGGAAGGGAACCTTCAAAACTATAGCAACTGAGTGCTGAAGTCATGCATAAGTTCGAGAGCATGATCCAGTTCAGTCTCCAAAAATAGAATAAAAGCTGCCTACCTATAATTGAATAAAAAAAACCAAAATCATTCAGAAACGGTCGTAAAAATTCGAAAACGATATCGTCCAGTGAATGAACGTCATATTCATACATATATGAACTGCCTCGTAGCTTCCATTGTGCCTATACATTAACTGATTTCTCTTCACCTGAATAGTTTTTTCAGTTGATGTTTAGGTATGGAGGGATAGCTCACTAGTAAGTTGACTTTTCGATTGTGTGACAGACTAAGTAAAGGTGACGTTCCAGACCAATTTAGATTTTTCATTCAGGGTATATGTATATAATCGAGACAGGTAGGTAGGTAGAAGTGGCGGTTCACCTTGAACCCAATTAGCACTATGATGTGCCGTTTTGTTACCACGACTCGTGTGACCTTTCTTCTGGTGATTGTTAGGATGTGGTCAAGTCAGTTCCTATACCCAACCTGTTGAATTGAGAAAACGGATAAGATCCTGTATCCCTTTGCCCGAGATGTCGCTAAGGTCGTCAAAGAATGGTTGGTTCAGTGCGCGTAGTCTGGCTCTCGCTAGAGCTGGACATTTGCAGAGGAAGTGGGAGAGAGTTTCTTTTTCATTTGTATTACCGCAACTGCGGCAATGCGGGTTGTATGGGATACCTAGCTTGGCCGCATGGTCTCCAATTGGCCAATGCCCCGTGATTATTGCCGTGATTCTGGCGATATCTGGGCGGGTTCTGTTTAGTAGGTTATTTGTTCTGTTTTGGTTGTAGGTAGGCCATATCTTCCTTGATATGACTCAGTTTGTCAACCCCGACCATCGGGAATTGGCTTTTTGCAGAAAATGCGAATGTATTTGTCCCTTTCCCGCTCCTAGCGGAATGTGGACCCTCGTTGAGAGCGAGGCGTGTAGCGCTGAGCCCTTCCTGGCCAGCTCATCCGCGCGCTCATTACCTGTTATGTCTCTATGCCCTGGAACCCAGAGAAGTGTGACCCTGAAGCGCTCGCTCAGACAGGCCAGCTCGTTCCGGCACTCCTGCACCAGTTTGGAGGATATGGTAGCCGAGTCGATGGCTTTAATGGCAGCTTAGCTATCTATGAGAATAGCAATGTTTTGTTTAAGCGTTGTATCACGCCTTAGTTGCGTGCAAGCTTCCCGGATGGCCAGTAATTCCGCCTGGAAAACGCTGGCAAAATCCGGTAAGCGTACTGAAATTGATATTTGAGGTGATTCCGAGTAGACACCGGCCCCTACACCACAGCTCATCTTAGATCCGTCGGTGTATATGACCGTGTCGAAGCCCTTCACTACTTCGTCCCTCTTCCACTGATCCTTTGTTGGGAAACCAACGTGGAAGCCTTTCGTGAAGTTTAATTTGGGTGTTATGTAGTCGGTTTAAATCTAAACCTAAATCTAAATCTATGGCCATACGGCCTTGCAGTCCAGCATCCCGACTCCTTGAGTCTTATAGCACTGCATAATGCGGTATAATCGAGACAAATCTTGTGGACTTAAGACAGCTTGAGAGAGTTTTGAATGTGCCAATTCTGCTTCTTATAAGCTCTATGATTGGTCAGGCGAATGGATTTTGATTTTTGAATTTTGACAGATGACAGACAAATGTTTTATGATCATGTAAAATAGCTTTAGAGTGTTAACTAAAAAAAAAACAATTCAAAGAAAATTGTACTATATTTTCTGATTTATTAACATTTTGTATAAGCTAATATCATTTGAATTTAAAAAGAAATAGTGCTCTAATTTGCCGTCGCTAACTGTACGCCAGTTTTTCGAAATGAAACTGAATACTACCACTGGACGCATCCATTCTAAGCAGATGCCAATCTCAAGGTCTTGGCTGTCCACTTGTATAATATAATAATATAGTTTGCACTTCGAGTCTAGGCCAAGTTCATGCCAAAAGTGGTATACCTTCAGATTGTGGCTTTGCTGTTTGTAATGCTACTGATTAAATCTGCTGAAGCATAATATTTACGATATATTTAAATTGAAAAACTACCGACTGTGGGTGTTTGGTGCAATTTGTGCTCTTGACTTTGGACCATCGATTGCGAACCTGCCTACTGGATATATCTACCTTGTGGCATAAAAATACTCGTATACTTTTACTACCGATGCCATGAACTATAACCTCAGCCAAGAATAATTGCCTTACTAAAATAATGATGCGGTTATAAAAATAAGAAAAACGCAAATAAATTTTATTATTTAATTGTTAAACAAACTTGAGAAGAAAACTTGTTTGAATCAAAATGGGAATGTTAGATGTATACTATGTATGTAATTATATTTTATTTGTTTTAAGACGGAAATAATCAAAAGAAAAATATTAATGCCAAAATAATAGACACGCTAATGAGCCTAACCTCATCCAAGTAGAACGTTCTAAAATCCAATAGTAATTATGCGTTGTAATGAAATGAAATTTTCAGTTTATTACTGTACAAAATTTGAGACAACGAACTTTCCGACCTTGGTCGCAGTTAACAGACTTTTTAAATTAAACATTGTTGTTTGTGAATATGTTTTGTAAAAAAATGTTTACACAATTTGAGTTCAAACGAATACCGGTTGCAGTGGGAGACCCTAAATGCAATCTGTGTGTACAAATGTATATGTGGTGCACGTAAACCAGACAAAAAAAGTCGTTGAAAGTAATGGTAAAAATAGTGAGTTTTAGCATACAAAAATTGTAGCAGTTGGTTTAAGAATTGCACAAAATTTGCATTGCACTGAACGCTCTACATAGCGCATTGACATGGACTGCTAGTGAAATGTCAGTTCATACAAATTTTTCCCAGAAAATAACGCCACCAACATGAGCTGACGCTCGTGGTTCCGAAAAATAAGAAAATAAAAAAATTACAACCATCTTGGATTTCTCCATGGAATGATAGAGACACCTTTTGGGAGGGAGTGAATTTGCAAAATAAAACGGTTGAAATTCAAATTGTTGCGTTATTATTTACAATAGATGTCACTTCAAAAAAGAGAATGTTAATTATGACAATGCATCGGAGATCGGATCTTATATTTTTCAAAACAAGGCTGGGAGCTCATGTTACTCATCAAGGCTGCTTCAATCCCTATACTATTACTCGAAAAAGTGGTAGAAAATCGGATATTCTGAATACACCTTCTTATACGAATTTTTTCCAAAGTAAAATACCTACCGAAATGTATCAAAATGTTTGTTTATTTCATACATTGTGTCTTAGGTAGCTACTTGACGCTCCTAAAAAGACACTTTCCAGATTCCAGCGTCCCTTTGTTAACTAATTTGCAGTTACCTTCAGGCCTTATTAACAGCGATAGAGTCAGTGAAAAGTTCCATATATAACACAATAAATGTAGCAAGTCGACAAGTCTTACAATAATTATTGCCTATTGAATTTGTCTCATACATCTGTATTGAACTTGAAACACAGGAATTTACTTGTACCAACTAAAAGTATGCGTAAAACAAAAAGTTGGAACAATTACCTGGTCCTATGTTCTAACCACCTAATGTTATGTTAGGTTGTCATTTTTGGGACGAATGGAAGGGACCTACAATTGAATGCCGAATCCGAAGAAATACGCCCAAGCCCTACTTGAATTTCTGAGTTTTCCCTCACGTTTGTTACAGTTGCTAATAAGTGCTTTGAAGTGCTTAATATTCGCAGAAAATTTGCATTTTGAATTAAGAGCTAAAATTACAATTTCAGAGTCCACCACAGGGTGTCAACAGTGAAAAACTAATTTAGACCCAAATCCACTTAACAGTTTAATCTGCAGCTAAAGGTTCACACGTTCTATGGGAGGAACGTTAAATTTTGGAGCAACTACCAAAAATTCTGAAGTGGTGGTCGTCCCCAGAACGCACTGGGAGTCGGCGGAGTCGAACTCTTATTCTCTTATGCACGAGTGATGGAAGGAGCAAGGGATCATGACGTAATCTCGAATGACAAAAATCTCAAAGGCTAAAAATCTCGAAAAGTTTTTTTTTTAATCTCGAAAGCCAAACCTCGAATGTACAAAAATCTCGAAAGACTATATCTCGAAAAAATCTCGAAAATAAAAAGTAAATTCGACATTTTTTTTTTTTTGCACCCATCCCATAGCCAGACAGTAAACCCAAGCAGGGGGGTTGCAGCATGCCCCCCCCCCATACGCATCTCACTTTTTAACACCATTTTTAATATTAATTCGAGATTTTTTTTTTTTCGAGATTTTTGTTATTCGAGATTATGCTTTCCAAGATTTTTGCTTTCGAGATATCGTAGTAAACCCATCAAGGAGCAATGCAGAGTTTTCTTGTATGATTGGTCAGGCTGGGTACATTTTGAGACAATTTGGTCATTTGGTCATTCTGTTATTAGGAGGACTGGAACTTGGAGGACGAAAAAGGGAAGGGGGCAGTACGGAAATTCCTGACCAGATTCTGATGGAATCAGCCATGACACAGAAAGAACCGCTAGTAAATGTAGTATCTATTCGCAGCAAAGTGCTGTGGAGCACTTCATAAAGCGTTAACCCTTCTTGCGGGGGACACACCTCACAAAGAAAGAGTTTAGAAAATTAAAGAAGGAAAAGATTCTACACTTGAGACAAGACTAAAGACTAAACAATCCTTGGGGAACTATACTGTAATACAATAATTTAAGCCTTGAGTCATTCTATTTTGGAATAAACCAATAATCCCAATTGATTTCCTAATGGGGCATTTTGAACACTCAACGAAGATCTGAGAAAAATAAGTTGGTATGTTGTATGAAGGTCACTGCAGATTCCATAACGGGACCGCTGAAACCGCAGCTCAAATCCGGAAATCGGGTAATGCTGGGTTTCCACTTGTCGATTTGAAATTGACAATTGACGTATTTTTATGCCAATTAAAAAATTGGCAAGTGGAAATAGCGAAAAATTGCTTGTCAATGAATTGACTAACAGCGTTTGTCAATAACTGACAAAGAAACCATTGGACAAGTGGAAATAGCTGAATTGTCAAACAAAATGTCAGTTTGTCTATAATTGGCAGTGAAAATTAATTGGCATCGAGTTCATAAGTTGGTCAATCAACTGACAAACGATTTTTTGCCAATAATTGACATAAGTGGAAATGAACTGACGGCGGTTTCGTTCAATGACATAAACGCGAGAGATGTCAAACTTTGTCAATCAACCGACATGTGGAAACCCACCTTAATCCATTGAATTTTTTCTAGGTATTGTAGTGAAGAAACTCTTATATTTAATATTGTTCGTTTGTTCTTATGGTCGGTGGCAGTAAGGGCGCAGTTTGCTAAACCCACTGTAATATTATTAAGTCAGAGGGCTAAAAACAAAACTCCAAAATCCAGTACTTTCCACAATAGATAATTTTTCATAAGTTAGCGCTATTTTATCATTATAAGGTGTTTTATTATCTTTGATTATAAGGTAACAAAAGTGTTAGCGAGAATTGTTCAATGTCCATCTAAATAAATATTAAAAAAGCATATCTGACCCGGTATTTTTTATCTTATAATTTATATTATATGCAAATGCTTGCTCCTAGTTTGAGCCTTTCTATTTATACGAAAATTAATTAAGTATGCACAAAAAAGAAAAATTAACATACAATGATCTCCACATGTCCGTAAAATATTACTAACAGCTAATTAAAATTTGCAAGTATGTATGTATCTACCTCCATATTCAGCGACCTTGGGTACTATATTAATGACACGGCACCTTTAAGACGACTATTGGCTCTGGGAATTTGGAATAAGAAATAAAAATATCCATCACCAACTAAGTAGCTCACATTTATATTGGCCTACTTTCAGTAATAATGACATTGAGCTATCTAGGTTTGTACTAATTTAAATTGTAGGATCTAGGATGGAACCACGCTATTGGACCCATTAAATAACTTAATAAAATATCCCAGCCGGCATAGCTGCTGGGATTCACAAAATTGAAAGTATTTTTCATCTTAACACTTGAAGAAGCAGCAAAAATAAAATAGCAAATCGAATTAACATTTATTACACAATACCTAGACTGATCAAGGTAGCTGTGCTGCGTTTATTATAAAACTTCAGTTTAACGCATATAGCATTAGGTATATTAATGTATACCCTGCTTTGCAAAAAAAAAAAAAAATCGCCGACCAATTCAATTTGCATATAGCTGAGAACATCTCCGTGATGTTTATTTCCCCTTTATCTGTATGCCTTTGAAATTAAATGAATATTTGTCGAATCTAAAGGTGATTTGTATGCCAGATATACTGCAACTTTACGATACTTTACAGTTGGTAAACAGAGCAATATTGGCTAAATGATACGCGTTTTTACCACCCAAGAGCTCCAAGGTACAATGGATAACCTTCATCTTTCTTCAATGCTCCTCATACGTCAAGAGAAGTAAGTATGAGTTCGTATTCAGTTTTTTTTTTGTTGGAGTTGGAGACAACGTGAGAAGGGAAAAAAATATCTAAACCGGACAAACGCGTAATTCTCTTCGCTCGAATACAAACTTGAACTTGAAAACAAGTAAGAAGCATTAATACAGAGCCCCAGTAGTGATCAGATATTTTTTTTACTCATCATTAATTTTTGTTATATTTTTTTTTTCCATTCTTCAACTCAATTATCGCGATGCAAATAATTGAAAAGTAACGTCCGCCCGCAAAATAGTATGAGTATATCAAAAGTGAAAATATTTTCACATACCAAAGTGTATTTATAGGTTCACTATGTTTGTAGCCAAAGTAAACAAAGCTGAAGGTCGTGAAAACGTGCATTTTGGTAAAAAATGGGTACCTAACATTAATCTGACGTAAATGCCGGAGAAAAATGCGAAATGTCAAATGAATTTATTGCTTGTCAGGTATTGCGCGTTAGATGAGTGCTCAAAATTCTAGCTACTAGCCACGTTTTATCTATAAATAAGATACTAGTTAATTCTACTGTTTGGTGTTATTTTTCTGCGAAAATATAAAAAAAAAAACCTTGGGGAATTACCGACCGACTGACCATCTTGGCATTTAATGACTTAAGTCCACGGTGTTTGATTTCAGACCAAAGCAAGAAACTTTGCTGAGAACAGGATGTGTCTATTTTATCGTTTGCAATGAAAGTACTATTGCAGTTGAAATTTTATTTTCAGTATAATTAGTATTTGGCACTTTATTTAACTGTAAAAACAATCATTTACAATAAAGTATATACAAAATGTGGATGTAAACAAAAAATATATTTTTCAATAAATTTAAATTTAAAAAATAGTAATAATGTGTTTAAGTTTAACATAATCTATTAATAAATAAGAAAGAATAAAGGAAAAAGATTTTTAGTAAAAAATAAACTTATTTTTTCTACTACCAGTGGCCTATTTCACCAACTTACAAATTTGTATTTACAAGTATTTTTCCAAAAAAAAAAATCGGTAGAAAAATTACAAATCTGCTTTAAAAATAATTGTGGTGAAACAGAATTTGTATCTTTTTCTAACAAAATTGTCATTGCAAATGACATGAATAAAAACTCGGCAATCTGTAGTTGCACAAGTAGAGTGGAATAAGAAAATTATTATAGCTTCTGATTGGGTCAACATTCTATATTTCAAAATTTGGCTTTTTTAAATGTTTTCCTAAAATTCTGTAAGTGCAAATTCTGTAAACAATTAAAAAAAAAAATTGTATTTATAATGCGAAAAGTGTTCACTTTTAGTACCTATCCCAGACTTTCAAAGGAAAATAATTGAAGATTTGGACACCCTATATAACAACGATATTCTATTCCAAAAATAGACTCTCACACAAACGAATGGCTGCGAGAAGCTAGGCCTAGGATGTCTACTACATGCTTGTGGGGAGTGGGGACAACTATTTATTTATTTAACATCGCCCATATTATAACTGCTGCCAGTTTAATAATACCAGACAAAGAAGATCCAAATTCAAAGACCTAGAATGTCTAAAGGCTGCAATTGCTGGCAACATACAAATTTGAGGGTGAAGGCAAAGATGAGGTAGATAATGTTTTGAGAACATTGATTACTACATTCACTTGCTAGGAATAAATCAAGCAGGGTATTATTGTGAAAAATTAGTCGACACCAGAAATATGCAATTTTATATTTTATTTATTAAGTTTTTAAGCAGATACTTTTACACAACTACTTGGCTTGGCTTTTTCGAATCGACTGACCCATCGCCAGGCTATAGCTTCTTTTAACAATGGAGGGGTATAGTACAGTGGTCTCACTCTAACGAACCGTTCTTCCGGGGCTGCCGCTTTAGATTCGGCCATCCTGCTTCTCTTCGTCGTCCTCGTCGAAGTCTACGTCAAATTCTATCCAGCGTTTCATTCTGTCTGCCGACCATATCGCGGAATACGGCTTCTGTGTTCTGGGGGCGAACGGCATGTCAGCTACCTGGTACCTATCGTGTGGCAAGACAACAGTTACGCAGTAAGGCCCTCGGTATCGCGCTTCAAGTTTTCGTGAAGTTCCAGTTGCAGCAATTCCATCATTTACAGACATCACTAAATCGCCGACTTTATAAGATTTTGCTTTACCGTGTTTTCGGTCATGAAGTCGTTTTTGAGATTCCTGCTTTCTTTCTGTTGATTCAGCCCCTTCCTTCCGAATGTGGTCGATGTTGGTGCTTGTTTGATTCAAATCCACACATTGAGCTAGGGCGTCTTTCAGGGGATCACGAGGAATGTATCCCATCAGCAACTGATGCGCTGTCTTTCCCGTAGTTTCATTGTAAGTATTGTTAATTCCCCATTGTACGAACTTAATCTTCTGGTCCCATTTTGTTTCTTCCTCCACAGTTGACAGGAGAGCATGCAGTATGGTACGGTTATACCGCTCAACCTGTCCGTTTGCCCTAGGGGTTTTCGTCGCATTTTGTATGTGTTGAATAGAGTGGGTTTTCATGAAGTCTTCGAATGCATGTGACGTAAACGAAGATCCTTTGTCAGATATCATTCTCCGGGGCGAGCCAAAAGTAAAAAATATATCGGTGAGAAAATTAAGTACGGGTTTCGTCTGGGTGCTGGGTACGGCTTTTATGTTGATATATTTGGTGAATGCATCCACGAGTACGATGAGGTAGGTATTCCCCTTTGTAGATTTAACAAAAGGACCCAGATGGTCGATGTGCAGGGTATCGAAAGGCACACTTCCCTTGTCAATTACAAATAATTCTCCCCGTGGTTGAACCTCCCTTTTATTATAGGCGCACTCGACGCATGCCTTCAGATATTTTTTTACGAACTGCGTCATCCTCGGGAACCAGTATCTATCTTTTAGATGCATTAAAGTTTTCTTTTCCGAAAAATGACCCAGTAGGTCGTGGCTGTTGCGCAGTATTCTATTTCGTACCCCTTTTGGTACGAACAGCCTTAACTCACCGTCAATTTTGCGATAGAGTCTCCCGTATTGGATGATATAGTCCAGATGAATCTGTTTTTGTGTTGCGTTTGTGGGAGATTGTTGTAAGATGGTTACAATTTCGGCAACTTCTTTATCCTGGAGCTGTAATGAATACAGCCAGTCGGGTTCCTCTATATTGACTTTTAGTACATTCAGCTCTGCAATCTTTGGCGACCTTGCGGGTTCACACGGATTCCTTGATAGAGAATCCACATGCGCCATTTGATTACCAGGCCTGTGAACTACTTCGAAATCATACTCCTGCATCCGTAGCCACCATCGAGCGATTCTAGGAATAATTTCTTTCTTTTTCATAGTGGATTTTAACGCCTGACAATCGGTGACAATGAGGAAACGCTTCCCAAGCAGAAACTGCCTGAATCGATTAGTGGCTTCAACTACCGCCAGAGTCTCCAGTTCGTAGCTATGATATACCGATTCTTCTTGAGTAGCTTTTCGACTATAATAGGCGACAGGGTGTAGCTTTCCATTTTCGACCTGCAGCAGTACTCCTGCAATTCCCTTGCAGCTAGCATCGGTGTGCAATTCGTGTTCGGCATCTGGATTGTACAAAGCAAGCACTGGTTTGTTGACCAAACAATCTTTCAACTGATCGAACGCGCCCTGTTCTCTTGCGCCCCAAGTGAATGCCTGATTTTTCTTAGTCAAATCGGTGAGAGGTGATGCTATCAGTGAGTATTCTTTAATGAATTTCCTAAAGTAGCTAGTGAGCCCGATAAATTGTCGCACTTGATGTTCATTCGTAGGTCGTTCAAATTCTTCCACAGCTATTGTTTTGGCTCTGCCGGGTTGAATTTTACCATCCTTGACAACGTGCCCAAGGAATTCTATTTCCCTTTTGAAGAACTCACATTTTTTCAAATTCAAGGTCAGGTTCGCTTCATCCAGAATTCTCATGAACTTCTCGAGTTTTTTCATTCCATCCACAAAAGACCGGACAGGTAAGACGAAATCGTCCATGTAGCATACGATTCGTTCGGGTAGCATCTCTCGCTTTATAATCCTCATCAGTTTTTTAAAGTATGCTGGTGCGTTTACTAACCCGAATGGCATAACCTTGAATTCAAACAATCCATCCGGTGTGATGAAAGCCGTGAAAGGTATGTGTTCCTTCTTAATCGGTATCTGGTAATATCCGGATGCTAAATCAAGTACGATATAGTAGTCGTACCCCGCTAAGTTGTTGAGCTCCTCTTCGATTAGAGGCGCAGGAGATTTTACCTTTTTTGTGACCATATTGAGTTTTCGATAGTCTACACACATACGGTCTTCTCCATTTTTCTTTTTGACCAATACGACAGGTGCGGCAAACTCTGACTCGGATTCCTGTATGATGTCACTCCTCAGCAAAGTAGTTATCATTGAGGTAATTACTTCTCGTTTAGCATAGGGTACTTTGTATGGATGTTGCGATATCGGTTCCGGTTTGTTTAGCTCTATCTCCATCTTGACTAAGCTTGTCCGTCCAAGTTCTTTTTGGTCCATGGCGATGCATTTACGAAACTTATTGAGTAACGATATGAGATCCTTTGAATCGAATTCGTCATTGAAAGAAATGTCGGCCGCAGTTATTTCTGAGTAGTCATAGTTTGTAGCTATAGCTGTATTTTTGTCGATTCTCTGAAGAGTGAGGACATTTCCTTCTTTAGACACCGTGCAAGTTGGGTCGTTGAGTACGTCTTTGCCAATCAGAATAGGTTTGGAGAGGTTTTCATCCGATACCACTAGAGCATTTATTGAGAAGCAAGCATCGTCAATCCTTATATCACACGTTATTTTTCCAATAGCATGGCATTTCCCACCTCCAAATCCATGTAACGTAACGCTGCATGGTTCTATTCGTAGTTTGCTCTCATTGGCCACAAGTTGTGTGACTACCGTTTGTTCGCTACCGGAGTCAAGTATTCCGGGATATTCTCTTCCATTAACCATCACGCTCTTATAATAACAGTCCGATGACTCCTGCTGGCGTATGATGTTTATACGGACGTTCTTTTCTACTTGTTTTTCAATTTTTGTCGGGATTCGATGGCTATTCCCGTTACTATTCGTCCATGACCTTTTCCTACTTTGTGTGCATTGTCGAGAAATATGACCAGTCTTGTTGCAGTTGTAACAAATCGTCAAATTGTTTTGATGGGGTGGTGGTCGACTATGCCAGCCTACCTGTTCGTTAACTATCTGTCGGCGTGGCCAGGTTGCCTGTCCACTGATCGCAGGTCGCCTGCTGTAATCTGGTCTTGGTTTATCATTGAAAGATGGTGTAGCCCGAATATTTCCGCGAATACTTTCGCACAACTTTATTTTTTCAATAAGATCAGCTATACTGCTAAAACTCACGGCTGACAAATTTGAACTAAGTTGTCGATCGTTCAGGCCGGTGAGTATATACTGGATGATGGTTTTGTCCGCGAGATGAATCCTTTTTCCTATCATGTTCATCTCGAAGCAGAACGTCTCGATTGATTCATTCGATCGCCTGGTCTTTCTAGCCAGCTGCTGGTGAACTTCGATTTCGCTGCGTTGATGTGGGAAGTTTTCTTTGATTCCCATTGCTAGCTGGGTCCAGGATACGCATACTTCCTTGGTGGTATCCCACCAGTAGCGCGCCGGGCCATGCATCCTCGACGCAGCCGCCATTAGTAGCGCCTTCTCTTCCCACTCGTAGATATTTGATAACGCTTCGACCCGTTTCACCCAGCATTCCGCCGACATCGAAGAAACGTCTCCAGGTGAAAATATCGGCAATGCATCCGCAATTTCCTTGATGCTGCAGTTCAACCTTGGTCTGCGTATAACTTCTGGAACTTGAGTGGCTCTCTCTTCTAGTCGTTTTAATTTATCCGCGATTTCTCGTCCTTTTTGTAGAAGAATTCTCTCATTCTCCAGAAGTTTCTTCTCTCGTTCGATTAAATCCCATTCTCTCTCCCTTAACGACTGATCGTCCGCCGTGGCTGTTTCGGATATCGTTGATGCGTCGTTAACGTCTTCGTCAGTACGGTTCATTTCGGCAACACCTATATTAACCTCCCTTGATTCAGACTCCGATGACTGTAACTCATGGTTTTTGTTTTTATCATGCGTCGTGATCCGGTTGATTAAGACTTTCTTAGAGCCTGTAATTGGCAATCCTCTATTTTTGAGCTCACTTTGAAGCTGTTTAACGCTGAGCTTGTCCATCGAAATCTATGAAATAATGAAAACATCTTGGTTAGACAACAAAATCGGTAGGCAGTTCATGTGGCCCCTCTAAATCGCAGCCGACTACCTTAACTGAGCGAGAGAATACTAGATTAACACAGGAGCATGACTCCCTTTATCTACTATTTGTAAGGATGTAACTACTAGTTCTAGATACTTTAACCAATACCTACTGTACCTATGCAGAGGCCTCATTCACGCCCGATTATACTTTCACGTTATCACATGAACGCACATCCGACACGAACTCAGCGTCTGCCTCCCAGTTCGGAGTCAAATTAATCTTCATTGCCACTCTTCGAGTGAACTCTCAGTACCATATCAATAAGAAATTATTAAACTCTTATGGATATAGAGGCACTGACCATCCCAACCAAATAACTCTGTGGACCCAGTCCTATAGTGTAATATTCTTACACTATCGCTAAAACGAACAAAAAAAAACATAGATATCATTTACCCAGAATCGGTTTATATCTCTAGTAGGTAATATGTATAGCTAATTACAATGGCAACCCTAGGCCTTGTCAGTGCTGAATGCAGAACGATATCTTTCTCTCTCATACCATCGCAGTCAACAAATGGATTTCTGTTTTCTTGGCTTTTATTTCAATTCACTCTTCATTTAAATTTTTTTTTTTTTTTTTTTTCATTCGCTTTATTTCTTTTGCTAATCACTTTTTACCACGGTCCCAGTCAACACATTGCAGTTACCCTTTCGTTTACCGAAAATGTAACAACATCATGCTCATCGACCTTCATCGGTACATTTAACAATGTTCTCTTCGCACCGGTTCCAGTCGTATTCTTTCGATGAATTTTCCAATCGCCTACTGTGTTTATGCAGCAATATATATTACAATTACGACCATTAACCGTCTTTCTCTGTCGCTGGCATTTTCTACAACTGCGCAGTATACATTCGCTGCGCTGACAAATTTAATGCGACACTTTTCCGTATGCCGAAAATGCGTTATCTCTCTCAAACTTATGCTCACCTTCTTCGCATACCACTTGTTGCTATTTCGCTTACGTTCACTCACACTCATAAATACGCTCAATTTACCACTACAGAACAGACCTCGCTCAACTGGCTCAACGCACCACCTATATATATACATATATGTATCTATATCGTCGTAATAGCGTTGGAGTTTGCCAGCACGGCAATCTAACATTTACAATGCGCAATAGAATTTCATGCATTTTGTACTATTATTTGTCATTAATTTAGCCAAAACGCAATAAGCTCAGTACACCCATTATTTTGTGAACCAAAATTGTGAGCCCCGAATTCTTATCCGACGCCACTAACTGGCAATCACTTGAAATTTTTCAATTAATACACTACACATTTAATTATTAGGTACTATTTTTTTTTTTTTTTTTTACCATCTATGTATATCGATTCTAGATCAATATACTTATACTTAACTTTAGTTAGCGCGTGAAGTACTTATTCCACTTCTGAACTATTGTGAAAAATTAGTCGACACCAGAAATATGCAATTTTATATTTTATTTATTAAGTTTTTAAGCAGATACTTTTACACAACTACTTGGCTTGGCTTTTTCGAATCGACTGACCCATCGCCAGGCTATAGCTTCTTTTAACAATGGAGGGGTATAGTACAGTGGTCTCACTCTAACGAACCGTTCTTCCGGGGCTGCCGCTTTAGTATGTACAACTGGTACCAGTTGTTGTAGTAATTAGTAGTGAAGTCTGCATTAACAATGTTCAAATTAAGAGATTTAAAATTTTCAACAAATGATGTTGACAATTCCTTGTTGAGTATATTACAATGAAAATCGGCACAGACAAAATTATTTGCAAAAGAAGTTGTACATTCTTCAAGGAGCGTATAGGCGTTATATCCTTGTTATGACTATTCGGTTGGTAGCAAGCTGCAAAAAGGAAATTGTCTCTCACATTTAATATTTTAATAAAGTAATCCTGCATTGGACTTCCAGGTAAAGACTTTTCGACAAGATAACACCTAATAGCAGATCGCACCTAAATAGTACCACCAACTCGACCTTGCCTAGAAATAGCAAGAAATAATTTGAATTCATTCATATCCATGTCATATATAATTTTTTTAAATATTATAATATTATATGCGACACGTCTTAAAATGTGTAAAGAACCTACTAGCCTAGCAACTTATGGGTCACATATAATTTTAAGACCTATTCTCAATGGAGTTCTTATATGTATTTTGACAACGCAGCCAGACAGTGAGCTAAAATTCTAAATTATTTATTTCCTTAAACGATTTTGAACAAAAAAAAAAGTTTATGACAAAAATTGGAGGGCGGCTCATTGATATCAAGTTTATCTGTGGTGTTGGTGTTTTGAGAGGAGTGAGGCTGTGAGAAAACCTTTTGGATGCTCTTTAGTAAGCGTAAATCTGACTAATGAGCTCAGCATTCCAACCAATAGGGCATTATTGTCAATTAGGCAAATGTTTTAGTTTTTCATTTACGTTTACACGATTACGACCACTAAACAGAATATTTATTAACCTTTTTAGATCTTACCTAGGTGACCCGCGCTATTTTAGGACTTACTTAAATGTACATAATTTTATTTGTTTTTTGATATTATATAGAATGCAGGTAGGTACATGAATAATTATTTTAATAAATTTTATTGTTATTGTGTCATTGAAAGCCTGCTCAGTAGCTATTCGACGTTGTCTAACTTCTGCTCAATAAATAAATTCATGCCGATAGCAATATAGCCCACCGTTTCTCCCTCAAAATTCGCTCCCGCTTTCGCATTTAGGTTAGAGCAGACCTTAAAACAACACGATGAGTAAGTTTAATTTTAAATACACTCGCAAAATGTTCATCTCGGGTAATTAAAATGTTACTTTATTTAAGTAGAAACTCGTTCAGTATGTCAATTTTTAGTTATATCACCTCCTTGAAGTTTTAATTTATTTGTGAACCAATAAACCAAAGAAAAGTAGATTATCCATTTCGGACACGGGGCGTATGCGCAACTAAATGGCCTATTAGCCATCATAACAAATCACACAGGTTGTAAATGTCAAATATTTCATGGATCATTTAAACAATAATCGTCGCGATAATCTGATGACGCGCAGCAACAATTAAATCTAAGCGAAATATGAACACTCCAGGCCCAGGGGTTATAAATTTAATGGGCGCTTGGACATTAGTTTGGGTCGCGTATATCTGTCAAATTCACTGATCTTCTATAATGATCTGTGAGTAGCGTTTCACCCTTCAAAATGGAAATATTAAGCAGTTAAACCGCGCACAAATAACACTTAAATTGATGGCTACGTTTATGGTCTCGTAATGGACTAGCTGATGTTGGCGCATTTTTCTGTCGATCTGTGATTTATACACGACGGCCGATCATTATGGCTGCCGTCCAGTCCACCGCCACCAAATAGATAGCTCATCGAACGAACAATGATCAGAGTTTGCGATGCACGAAACGAAGCTTCCGTTTCGAAGTTCATTTGCCGTTTGTTGGGCTAGGCAAGGGGCAAATGAGGTCGTCGCTGGGTTGATCCAACATGCCATTGAGCAAAAAATGCGAAGAATAAAAAAAAACAATACTGCAAAAAGAAGACATTCTTGACATGATTTCCGTGGGAGAACGCCTCCTTTACAAAAATATTCTTTTGATGTTGGTTTCCAAGAAAACCTATGCGAGTTGTATGGGTCTGTTTTGAAAGGCTGATTGGAGCGATGGTAATGAAATCGTACAAATTGGTCAATTCAGTGATTTCGATCAGAGCCGGGGTGCAATTAACCAAGCAGCAGATTGCATGTTCCGTACGTAGGTTCACAAGAAATACAATGGGAATGAGTGAGAAGTAAGTTATCTAAATCTGATGTTGACGGATTGCAAAAGGTGTTCACTTCTAATGAATGGTAATCTACGCGTGTGGGCGAGAATTCTCGCGCGCTTTAAAAAAAAAACACGGCTGGAGGATTCGCTCAATGTTTATTTATTTTGTATGCGCTGATTTGGAAACAAAAGTCAAGGATATTGCATAAAGCAGCGGCCTTTTTAAACCAGTTTTTGTTAACTGATAAATTCTATGTCCTAACCAGTCTATTAGAATTCATTTATTAGATTGAATAAGATGCACAAATTCCTTTCTGATTATATTAACATAAAAGAAATCAGCACACTCAAGGTTATTCAGAAATCTAGATTTTATATTAGCTTGTCTTATTTGCATTCCATTTTATGTTTGACGGGACAGGTGTCATCAATTTATATTTCTGTTGCCAATGTTTTTTTTTTTTTGTTATTAGGACATTTCTCGAAGTCTATCTTTTTTGTTTAACTGCAATAACAAATTTGTACAGGACATAATTTATATTACCATAGCTTCTGAGCTTTTATGAATACTTTTGAAAATATTAAAAAAAAAAATCTCAATTCTACAATATGCATGTTTTGTTGAACAGGGTGACCCGTAATTCACGCAAAATTTGAATTTTGCGCCATTTAATAGTACAGTGATGCCAACGAGAAAAAAGATAACAATATGACCGCTGAAAGTTCGGGGTTAGTAAAAATGGAGCGCTATACGAAAGAACAACGTATTTTCATTGTTGAACAATATTTTAAAAATAATAAAGGTTTGTCAGTTATAGTCCGCAATTATAGAACAAAATCATCTTCAGTGATGAAGCTCATTTCCATCTTGATGTCTTCGTTAATCGTCAAAATTATCGCATTTGGGGTTCAGAAAACCCACCAGTAATTGTTGAGAAACAAATGCATCCACAATTACAAGAACTACACACTGCTTGACACTTTCAAGACTCTATAATAGTTGTTGTAATTGCGTGGTCAAGATTCTATTTTACTTTACTTCACTGAGATAGATGTGGAATAAAACAGGCCTAATGTTTTCGTACTGTATTTTGAACTTTTTATAAACTATTAAATAATTTTTCAACAAAATACTGATCTGGTTTTGGTTTCCTTGTATTGGTTTCCTGGTTTTAGCATTCCCTTGCTTTTATTCTACTTCTCATTTGACACTGACTTTGTAGGGAACACTCTATAAGTAACGACTCGTGACGTGAGTTTAAAAAAAAAACAGTTCTTTGTGGTCAATGGAACGCGGATATAGCGCAATGTTACCCGCTAAAGATTAGTAGGCTGCTCGAGCTATATTTTAGCTCCCATACAAAATGCTTTCCAAAATTTACTAAATTTAAACGAATCCATTTAGCTTCAGCTAAAAAATTAAGTTTTCATTTCAGACTGTACTTCATTATATCTGTCAAAATTTAGATCGCCCATTAATGGCTCGGCATATTTTATTCTCAAGCTAAATTTTGACAGATCTATTGTTTTTTTTTCTGTTGTGTTTTTGTGTTGCGGAAAAGTAAATAAGGATAAGGAATCCTTTGAAAGTGACAAATTTGAGATAAAAAAATATCAGACAAGATGATAATCTTTGAAGGATGCTGTTTTCAAAGAACAGCTGTTTTCTGTGACACTTACAGTGATGGCAAAAACATTCCGGATTTTTTTTTATATATGTAATATTTTCCTTAACATCAAGGAGAATTCCTTTAACTTAATACAATTAATAATTTGAAAAATTCTATTAGATTTAGAAACCTTTATAATTACCTTTAAAATATAATATAAGGAAAATATTATATCAAGAAAAAATCCGGAATGTTTTTGGCAGCACTGTATAGTGTATATCCACATAGCGAGGTATTTAACTAATGTTTGGAGAATACAATTGGAGAGCAGCTAAAATTTAGTTTTGCTCGAGCAGCATACTTAGTTTAAATTTAAAAAAAGGGGAGAAAAAATTAGCTCTCCATTAATTCAACAAACAAACAAAACAAAAGTGCAGGTGGACTTTATCGATAAAATGCGAAATTAAATAATTTAAACGCTTCAATCATATTTTCTCATGGGAAATAAATTTATTTTTCGAGTGAAAAGGAACGTCATTTTGTTTTGCTGGCACTAGAGCACTACCGGTCATTCCTCCATTTGGAATATTATGTTCTAGATCTAGACGTATAGCGGTCAGTGCAATACAGCTATTGACATAATCGGAAGAACTCGGTGAGCTGTCAGTGGTGCATTTATGGTTATTGAGGCAGAAGCGGCAAAACGTTGATTTAAGATGGCGCGCGTAACTTGCATTTAGAGGCTGCGTAGAGCGTATGTAAAACAGTTTCAGATTGCAATGTGTGGCATGCAAATTGTTCACAAAATACCATATAGACGTCATTCGGTGTAATGATGCCTTTGTCTTATTTATATTTATTTACAAAAGAAATTTGTCGAAAAACAGGTAAAAGTAAAGAAAAAGTAATAGATTGTGGTGTTTACGTAATAGTTTCTTAAATATTCGTAATTATTTAGACACCAAGCTCGTTTAGTAGTTGACTTATAAAGTTAAGTGTTTAACCAGGGTACTAATAATCATTTTTAGAGTCCAGGCTAACTTTTACAAAGTCACAATGGTGAAAATGTCCCTATAAAATTATCCATTGTGGCAGTCAAAATATTTAAGTTGAAGATTAAAAATGATTATTGGTAAGGCCCTAAGTAACTAAACAGCCCCGCATGAGTTTTTTTTTTTAATAAACACGGTTGGAAGTATTTAGTTTTGACAGCTTGAACACGTAAACGTCAATGAATTTCCTCATCTTTACATAATTGAGTAAGTTTTCTGAAATAGGTTTTGTGTACAGTATTAGTATTCTTCATGCAATACTAATTTTTTTTTTCTCTTGGTTGAACCAGATTCAGCATTTTTGTCAAGGTTCGTAAAATTGATCAGTGTGATCTTTATTTTAGACCAAAATTTAGCCAAAATCTCCAAAATTGATTGCATTCTTTCGTTTACAAAATAAGTATAGGGATTTTAAAAAGCTTAAGTGGAAACTATACTTTAAACAATAGATTGGTTGCTCGACGTGTCTGTCTAGTCTCTAGTCCATTGAACGATGCTTGAAGATTGAAGACTTGATCAAGCTTACCTAATGTCAATGCGTCCAAATCCAAACCAAATATGGTCGCACAGTGAAACTGCGAGACGATCCCTGTTTAGTCACACAAGAGGAATGTGGAATTAGTAGTGTTTGATCCCTTAAATGTCATATCCCCTCCAGGCCTAATTACCGAGAGGTTGATTTTTGATTTTATGTTTTATTTTACAAAATAAAAGAACTCTTTTCGAAATAAAAAAAAAAACAATACTGCCCCTCGGGCCGATTCAATGACCCCACTTCTTGTCCGTCCGACTTACCACGATATTTCTTTTGTGCGCGTTCTTCCGCAGTAATTATACGTGCTTGCGCCACTTTCCCAATCAAAGAAGAATTCGAAAAAAACACCACTTTGGAACGTTTCTATTTTTGGATTGCTCTGTGCCTTCTAGTTCTCATAAAAAAAAGACAAAAATAATAAATCACAAAGTTAACACTTTTATTTTCTATCACTTTGATCACTAAAATTGACGTTTTACCACGATCGCGAATCACGCTCTTTGTATCGTTGTATCGTGGTTGTCGTTTGCTTTGAGTTGTCTTCCTGCAACTTTTTCTTTCACTGAAATTGAAAATAATTTTTTTTTTTCATTTGTAAGCCACTTGTGCGCCATGAAGTTCCAGAGAAAACAACACTATTCACCAGACTTAGTATGGACGTCACGTGGGAATGCGGACAAGTAACTATAAGTGCAAGTGTATCCAACTTAACTATATCGTACAAAATGTAACAACTACGCAAGCGCACGCGCGAATGCGTATAGGTAAACAAAGAGCCAAAACGTTCGCTTTCCAGTGGTTAAGAAAGGCCAACGGATAAACCAGGCAGACAAGAAGAAATTCAAATGCACCGAGAAAATCACTTTCCAATGGAAAATTACTATTCTCAGAGCGGTGGGGCCAAAGAATGGTTGGAATAAGCCAGGCTTTGAGGAATTTTTTCTTAACAATTTAGTCGGCGAAAATTGCTGCCATCCTGTTCGGGACCGGTCTGGCTCTGGCTTTGGTTGGATGCAAATTACTTTTTTAGATCTTCCCCAACAGGTCCAACCACTTCTCAGAATCCAAGCAGATTCAAAGTGCGTCACTTGTGTGATAGGATTACACTTTCCAGTATGGTACATTACAAAAGAAAAAAAAGTTAACAACAGTTTTATTGAAACACAAGTAGTTGCACACACGAACATACAATTTAGCAAGTAATGTGTTGCGACCTTTTGGACCCATCTTTAGTTGTTAGTGATAAGAAATTCAATTTTGTAATAGAATCTACCTATATAGACAGAAAACTATTTGGTTGCACGGTTCAAATCTTTAAGCGGTAGCGTTGCGGAATACACGCTTTAGCTAAATTACAAATACACACCGAAAGGAGATTGTACATAAATTCCGCTTTCCGACCGATTCTATGAGAAGTCGCAATGAAACTGACTCTGGGCTTAGCCATTGGATTATTTCCAGACCCGGTCGGAGTCAGATGTCAGATCGATTGGAAGAAATGGTATAGAATCAACTCACCAGTCACCATACCGGTGTGAAGATGATCGTTTGTTGTTGGTGGGGATGGGGCTCAATTAGGCGCTCCAACATCGTAGCCACAACCAGTTTTGGTTATTGTTTGTACATGTATGAATTGATCTAGCTAGAGAGTGAGAGAGAGTTATCGTGCTGCGTGATTGATAATGGGTTCGCCGTTGGAGCGAACTATGGAGTGTCAAACTCGGAAGCGCTTGATGGAACATTAGACACGTGATTTCTAGACTTTGATAGCTTTTGACGGCTAGTTAACGCCAGTGGTATTGTATGTCAAATGCAAAAGTTTAAACGTTGAATGATAGCAATTAATACGGACGTATGTAACTGTACAAGTTAGGTTAGGGTTGCATGTCAAAGAATTATTGTGGCGCAAGTAGACGCAAGTGCTGTGCAGTGCATGCATCAGGTGAATAATAATCATAATAACCTGCAGTCTACATCGTTCTTACAGAACGGAAGCTTAAAAGTACGGAAGCTACACAACACGCAGGTGGAACGGCCAAACGTGATGGACCCAATTTCCACTAGACATTGACACATGACAGTTATGTGAATGCAAGCTAAACATTTCTGCAGTAAAGTATGTATCAGTTTTAGTCAAATTTAGCCCAAAATTTAGTCAAACTCCCTTTCCGTAGGTACGCAAAAGTTAGCCAGAAATTCTTTCCCCCTTCTTAAAACTGTTAGTAAATTTTAGCTCAAACAAATTCAGAGGAGTAGTTACAGTTGATTACTTACTTACTTACTTATCGGGCTCCCGACCCGTGAAGAGTCTCTGCCTGAGACACTGCAGCCTTCCATCCTCTACGATCCCGGGCACGCTGCTTCCAGTTGTCGAGACCAAGCGCTCTGGCATCCGCGATGGCTTGGTCTTTGAAACGGAGGTTCGGTCTTCCTTGTCTTCTCGAACCTGGGGGCTGAGATTCGAAGATCCTCTTAGCTGGAGCATTATTGTCCATTCGCTCGATGTGGCCGAGCCAATGTAGTCGACGTGTTTTGGCTTTTTGGACTACATCCACATCTTGGTACAGCTCATAGAGTTCGCGGTTGTATCTTCTCCTCCATTCGCCCTCCTCGCACACAGGACCAAAAATCCGCCGAAGTATTTTTCTTTCGAAGGAGCCCAGTATCAGCTCTCCCTTCTTGCTTATCGTCCAGCACTCGGCGCCATAAAGCAGAACTGGTAGGATGAGGGTTTTGTAGAGCACACATTTCGTCCTTCGAGTTAGGAGTTTTGAACCCAGTTGTTTTGCCAAACCGAAGTAGCAACGGTTTCCTAGGGTAATTCTTCGCCGGATCTCCACTAGGGTGTCATTCGTGGAGTTCATGTTTACTCCGAGGTAGGTGAACTCCTTAACTACCTCGAAGTTGTTGCTATCAATAGTGACGTTTTGTCCTAGGCGGTGGACAGATGCTTGTTTGTTTGTTGATAGCATGTACTTAGTCTTGTCCTCATTTACTTGAAGGCCAACGGACTTCGCCTGTTCTTCAATCGCCGTGAACGCTTCTACCACGGCACGCTGGGAGCGACCGATGATGTCAATATCGTCCGCATAGCCCAGTAGCTGTACGGATCTGTTGAAGATAGTGCCTTCCGTGTTGATACCTGCCCTGCGCACTATCTGCTCCAGTACGAGATTGAAGAAGTCGCATGACAGCGCGTCTCCTTGCCGAAATCCGGTGCAAGTTTGAAATAGATCGGAGGAGCTGCTTCCAAACTGCACATTGCAGCGCGTGTTTTCCAGCGTCACGCGACACAGCTGAATCAGTTTTGCCGGGATTCCGAATTCGGCCATCGCCACATAGAGCTCCTGACGATGTATGCTATCATACGCGGCTTTGAAGTCGATGAATAGGTGGTGAGTTTCGACTTGAAATTCGTTGGTCTTTTCCAGGATTTGCCTCAGTGTGAAAATTTGGTCTATAGTCGATCTGCCGGGCCGGAAGCCACACTGGTACGTGCCGATTAGTGTGTTGCAGAACGGTTTAAGACGTTCACACAGTACGTTGGATAGGATCTTGTATGCAACATTAAGCAAGGATATGCCTCGATAGTTCTTGCAAGACATAGGATCGCCTTTTTTGTAGATGGGGCATATGGAGCTGATAGTCCAGTCATCGGGCATGTTTTCTTCCAGCCATACTTGGTTGATGATTCGGTGCATGCTCCCTACCAAAACATCACCACCGTATTTAAAGAGCTCCGCTGGTAAACCATCAGAGCCTGCGGTTTTGTTGTTCTTAAGCTTTTTTATAGCTAGGCCAACTTCTTCTATACTAGGTGGTGGAACTAGTTCTTCATTGACTGGACGCGGGTTCTCTTCTTGCCCTATCACTCTCTCTACATGATGCCCATTTAGCAGTTGCTGGAAATGCTGCTTAAACACATCTACTATTCCCCGCGCTTCGGTGACTAGGTTTCCTTCGCTGTCTCGAAGAGCCTGCGTTCCGGTTTTGTAGCCAGCAGCCAGTTGCTTGGCTTTTTTATAAAACCTCCGGATGTTATTACGATCGCGCGACTCTTCGATCTCCTTGAGCTGGGAAGCTGCGTAAGCCCTCTTCTTCCTACGCAGGATCTTCTTTTCCTCTCTTCTCCTGGCTCGATACTCTTCTCTCGCTGCCCTTGTTTTGCGCTGCAGCGCTTTCTTGTGTGCATCTTCTGTCACCTTTTTCCTGTACACGCATTCATCATCATACCACGGGCTCTTTCTCTGGGGTGGCTGGTACCCTACAGTGGTTTCGGCTACCTCCTTGATGATGTCGCGGTACTGGCACCACTGATTGTTGGCGTCTGTGGTAGGTGAGCGCACAGAGGAGAGTTTCATGCTCAGGCGCTCGCTGTAGGCTCTGGCTACTCCAGGTGTGCTAAGGCGTCCAACGTCGAATTTCTTCTTCTGGGCGGTTCGCAGCTTCTTCTCGTTGGACAGCCGAGCTCTGAATTTTGCTGCGACAAGAAAATGGTCAGAGTCGACGTTTGCCCCTCGGAATGTGTGCACGTCGAGGATGTTGGATGCGTGCCTCGCATCGATTAGCACATGGTCGATTTGGTTGGCGGTTCGACCGTCTGGAGAGCGCCAGGTTGCTGTGTGGATCCTTAGCCTTGGAAACCTAGTGCTACTTATCACCGTATTACGAGCTGCTGCAAAATCTATTAGTCGGTAGCCGTTGTCTGTTGTCGTTTCGTGGATTCTGTGCTTACCAACTAACCCGCCAAAGATGTTTTCCTTTCCGATTTTAGCATTGAAGTCCCCGAGTACAACTTTTACATCGTACTCCGGACAGGCTCCGTAGGCTCCATCCAGGAGGTCATAAAACTCCTCCTTGATGGGATCTTCAGCCTCGTCGGTAGGGGCGTGTGCACATATTAGGCTTATGTTTTGGAAAGTAGCTTTGATGCGGATCACAGAAAGGCGATCACTTATCGGCTTGAAGTCAATAACTTTTGTCCTAAGCCGATTTCCCACGACGAATCCGCATCCTAATACATGCAGTCTTTTGTTGCAGCTGTAATAAATGTCGCAATCTTTTCTTTTCATCATGCCTGATCCTATCCATCGTATCTCCTGGATCGCGGTGATGTCTGCCTTGTACCGCGTGAGGACAGACTCAAGTTTTTGAGTGGCACCTGGGGTGTAGAGTGTTCTTACATTCCAGGTGCATACTCTCATATCGTAGTCCATTGACGTTCCGGGTCTGGTTGCCATTTGAGGAGTTTCGTTATCCGAGGCTGGTTGCGTCTCTCTCATAACTAGTCTTTTTTTCCATGGTCGGGAAGTTACCCCGACGGCACAACCCCCAACCTGGAGGGCCAGGCCCTGTTTTGACCCTAGGACAGCGGGCCGGACATTCCGATGTCAGTAACCCAATTTTGGGATATGAACGCTGCCGTTGACCCATTTAGGGTTCATCCGCCACCAACTCTTTTCCAACACCCTGGCTCAGTATTGGAGATCCCTATAGACCTGTTATCCAAATAAGTCGAAGCAGCTCATATAGGGATTACACTTTAGTTCGACCTGACTGGAACTGTAGACGCCACCGTTGATTCCATCTAGGGAATTCATCCGCTGCCGCCTGAAACAAGAGGAAATGTCTTAGTGCGTAGACACTCCTCCCCCCTCTCTCGTTCGCTGCCACCAACGATCTTCCACAGGGGTTGGTTACCCCATCTCAGGTCGAGGTACTAGGCACCCACCAGTCACCAACGTGGAGGTGAGAGTAGGAGTTGATAGTGAGAGGCTAGAGTGGGAACGCTTGTGTTCTCATGTAATCGCATCACTACCCTTAAACCAGCAGTTACAGTTGATTAGGTATGTATAACTGACATCAGTAGCTGTCAAATATTTCAATATTTCAAATGCCCATTTGTAGCTAACTTCATTTATGTCATTTTATTTATTTATTTATTTTATTTTTATTAAGCAATAAAATAGAAGCAAAATGAGAAGAACTTGCTAAAACAAACATGCAAAAGCTGCTGAATATCTAAGCTATCTATCTACAGTAAGCGTCAAAAGTGAGTGAACACCGATATGCTCTTTTAAGTTTTCTTCGCCGTCTTGAAATAGGTCTAAAAAACCAACAATCAACAATTTTATAACGTAATATCAATTACAAAACATATTTCATTTCGACAGCAAAAAATACTTTACAGGTATTTACAAAAAAAGTTTTTAAACTCCTAAAACAAATAAAAACCGCATTGGTGTTCTCCTACTTTTGACATTCACTGTATATCTTTAATTCTTCTGTCCGTGTTTGTTACCGTACTTTTCCTAAACGGCTGCTGGACCGATTTTAATGAAACTTTGTGTGTGTGTTTGAATGGACCTTGGAATGGTTTACATTCACAATTGGATCCGGTAGGTGGCGCTGCAATCCCATTCCACAAAACTTCAAATAATAACCTCTCAACAATAAAAAAAATTAAAAAGCAAAAATTTCATGAATAAAATTTCAAATAATAAACACTCAACAAAAAAAAATCATGAATAAAATTTCAAATAATAAAATGGCCGCAGAACAATTGTCGCACAATGAAAATGTACGAGCAGGCAAA
Organism: Cheilosia scutellata; assembly: GCA_955612985.1. NCBI lineage: Eukaryota > Metazoa > Arthropoda > Insecta > Diptera > Syrphidae > Cheilosia > Cheilosia scutellata. The sequence continues at coordinate 7,456,629 of OY015313.1, forward strand.
ACAACGTTTTCCGGGCCCGCTAGTATATATGTACATTATATAAAAATTAATTGGTGTGCGAGTCTCGCAAAAACTTGATTACGGCTAGACCGATTTGGATGATTCTTCTTTTGTTTAGTTCATCTAGATTCAGGGGTGGTTTACCAAAAAATAAAGCTAGGAAAACCCCAAATTAAAAGCAGGAAAATCGTAAACATCGAAATTTCCGCCAACGATCGCAAAACTCGAAAACCACCTAACCGATGCGGAGCTCATATTTTGAGAAAATATTTTTTATTGGCCCAAAGGTATTTCTGTTGAGTCGAAATTGGACAAAGGGGTGTGGCACCCCCCATACAAAAAAAAAATTTGAAAATCGTATATCTCGAAAACCACCGAAACGATTGAGCTGACATTTTCAGGCATTCTTAGGTATTGGCCCGGGAGTGTTTCAGCAAAGGGGCGTAGTAACTCTCGCATACCTAACTGAAATACATTTCAAATGCTACCAATCTCAATGAACTGGAGTTGAAAGGTTGATTGGGATTCCTAACCGCTTATGTAAAAGTTACAAACAAATCAATGTTAGATGTTACATAGTGGTACGAAGTTCATCGAATCATCTAGTAAGGAAAATGTAGGTTTTGGATATTTTGTGGTTCAACGAGCTCCGATCTTTCGGTTATTCTTCATGGGCGTGAGAAAATTATTTCGCAATGAAAGCAATGCGATCAATCATTTACCTACTCGTACAGGAACAGCCTTAAAAGTACATATTAGGTGCTCTAGAATTGCTATTTGTACCTAAGGAAATTCGTATTGAAACCTCCCATGAAACGTCACAAATTTTCTCAGTAACATAATATCATAATAATTGGATAAAATAAGGGAAAACATACTGATCAACCTTTAATACAACACGGATTCCAGAGACGTCGTATATCTAGAGTTAGTGCTCATAGGTATTTGACCCTTTTCTTCATTCCGCTAGTACCGGATGAACTATAATATCAAAATTAAATTTGCCTTAATTAGATCACCATATTAGGTCCCTTTTCATCTCTCTTATCGTCTCCCCTTATAGTTAGCGGTATTCTCTGAATTCAACTTTGCATTCCTTTCATACACAGTTCAAGGACCAGACAACAGACCTGTCTTCCAACTATAATGTATTTGCAATCAAAATTTTTTCAATTTGGAAGCACAATTACATCGAACAATAATTACATATTATTTAAAATGATAACTTCTCGATCATATAATCAAATCACCAATCAATACAATAAACAAAATTCATCTATTTAAGGTTTGATCTCTGACCAGTATAGGGTGCGTGAAGTTCTGGCGGGTTGTTTCTCATTGTCACAGTTCGCTGATTTTAGAGATATAATTATTACAACCATCGATTAAAATATTAACTTCCGTGATTTGCTACGATTACTCGCATGGAAACAAAAAACTAATTTGAAAAGTTATGTTTTAATATTTGTTTCTCTAAATTATGGATTTGTTCAAATCATTAAACACGAAGATCTTTTTAATTTGTTTTGTACAAAATGTGCCTATATAATAATTAAAAAATTTATTTGAGTTAATGTTTAAGCGGCTGAATAGTTGATTAGTAAGGCCGATCGCATGCATGTTTTTCCGGTGTCGATAACATCCGCAAATACCATAGTAGCTGAGTAGATTTATTGAAGATAGTGCCAGCGCGCAGCTCGACGCAGCTGTTATGTCGGGATGCCGAATTCTGCCATCGGATTTGTTAAAAATTGGTCTAATGCCCAAAACACACGTGCAGAATTCACTGCGCAGCAGGATTAGAATACATAATGTTCTTATGTGGTGATACTAATGTAAATTCTGCACCCGCCGCAGCACTGCAACATGTCTCTATTTCTAAATCCACTGCATAGCATCGCAGTGAATTAAATTAAATAGACTTGGCAGCATCGAATTTTTAAATTCAGCTACTGATGCACTGAGGAAAAGAGAGACGGGAATTATTTGTCGTCTGTGTTTCACTCACGTATTTTTCCCCGCATTGACAGCAACCGCTGCAAATTGAATTCTGCTTCATCTGTTTCATCTGCAGTACTGCGTGCAGTGAAGCATTTAGAATTTCTGCACATGTGTTTTGGGTATAAATGTCGGTCTACCGGACCGGAAGCTGCAGAACCGCGAATATCTTTGTACTCCTTGAGCTACGAAACAGTGTAGGACTTATTTCCTTTTACCTTCTTCTGGCTCGATACTATTTCCTCGCTGCAGTTAGTTTGTGCTCCAGCGTTTTCACAACAATCTGTGCATCTTTCTGGCATTTTTTGGGCACTCCGGGTTGGACCAGGGCATCCAATATGCCTCTCCAGTTAGCACAATTTTTGGATAACTGCCTCCAGTTGTAAACTACTCCAAGCTGATTGAGGTCTCCTTCCACTTGTGCGAGCCACCTAAGGCCAAGTATTCCTCTACACTGCATTGTCCCTGGATAACGGACAATAGTTTGTTTATTTCATTGAATTTACTAACAAATGGTTTGTAAAATTTACCGAAACTGATTTATAATTGATGGAAAAAACCTTGAGATGTAATTTGTGTTTTTCTGGGGATCGAACCTGAGACCCCTCGCACAGTATAGTCCATCACATTATTAATATACAGATAACAATGTGACAGCTGACAGTTCGGGGTTAGTAAAAATGGAGCGCTATACGAAAGAACAACTCATTTTCATTGTTGAGCAATATTTTAAAAATAATGAAGGTTGGTCTGCTACAGTCCTCAATTTTCGAACAAAGTCATCTTCACTGATGAAGCTCATTTTCATCTTGATGGCTTTGTTAATCATCAAAATTGTCGCATTTGGGAAAACCCACGAGTAATTGTCGTGTAATCGGCCGTTTTTGAGATCAGAATTGGCCATCCAGAGATCCTGCGATTTAGCGCCATTGGACTTTTTTCTTTGGGGTTTTTTGAAGTCAAAGGTCTATGCAAACAAGCCGTAATTGGCCAAGCGACCACCAATGCCTTGAAAGAGGAAATTGGGAGGTGTATTAATGAAATTCAGCCACATTTATGCGAAACGGTCATAGAAAATAAAAAGCCGTGGCGGCCATTTATCCGATGTGCTATTCCATACATAACCACAATCTGTATACTTTATGAATTAATTAATTAAAAAATCTGTATTTTCTATCAAAATTACATTTTCCGTGAATTATGAGACACCCTTTACAATTGCATGAAAGTGACACAGCGACCAATCTAGTAAGTTTTCGCGTTCGGTTCAATCTAGTACAATTATTCAAGTTGACTACGATAACTAGGTTCTTGAATGCGGCGAAAAATATCACGATCTGGCTGCGTCCGCTCAATTTGTAGCTATCCTTTCCCTCTGGTTGAACTATTCCATTTTAGTACTATGGACATATATTTTTAGTACCTGTCGTATTTGAATTTTCTTTTAAATTTGATTCTTTGTACTTCTAACGACAACGAGTCTTTTAATTTCTCTATTATCTTTGATTGCTTTTTGAATTAGATTATTTAGAAGATAGAGCAACAGCAATTACCAATTACTATTCCACTAATTCACTTACAAAATAAATAAAACAAATATTTAAATAAGGTAAGCACCACAATATCTAAAATGAAAATGCGTTATAAAGGTTAGAATTGTATTTTAGGGACACTGCGATGGCAAGTCAAAAGGGAAGCCCATTGAAACTCGTTCCTCCAACATCGTCCAATAAGAATGAGATCTTCAAATGCGAACAACATTTTCTGCATATTTCAAAGAAACTTGAGGCGTTCTACGACGCTAAGGAGTTCTTTGACATAATCCTGATTGCTGGCATCGATAAAGTTGAACTACAAGCCCATCGGATTATTCTCTCGGCATCGAGTGATTACTTCCTTGCAATGTTTCGCAATAATTTGAAGGAATATCGATCCTCTGAGATTGAACTTAAAGAAATCGATAGCGTCACTTTAAAGCTAATTGTCGATTATATGTACACAGCTTCAATTGAGCTTTGTAGTGAAACGGTGGAGACAATCCTAAGGGCAGCCGATTTCTTTCAGATGGACACCCTGATAGCTGCCTGTTGCAATTTCATGGGTCAGCAGTTGGATGTCAGTAATTGCCTTGGTATTGCATTGTTTGCAGAGCAACACAGCTATGAAGAACTGTATAAAAAGTGCTTAAAATTCGCTTATGAGCATTTTGAGAAGGTATGCGGTGAAAAGGAGTTTTACCAGCTAAACCAGGACCAACTGACCAAATTCATAATCAATGACCATCGCTATATGCGTTCAGAGGAAAAACTCTTCCTCGCACTGATGTCATGGGTCAAACATGACAAGGCAAATCGTGAGAATCTACTTTCTAATATATTGTCGCATGTTCGTTATCCGCTTCTGAAGCCCAAGTTCATAGTAGAGAACAGGCCTTCGGTTGGCAAATCCCTTGAGTCTGACGAATTGATATTCAGTTGGCTTCAATGGCACTTATTACCCGAAACTCGAACTGCATCCTCAATAAAGCAAAACAAACCAAAGAAACTTGTTTTTGTGGCCGAAGACGAAGATGATTTCTTTAGAGTTTCGATTTTCAATTCGGAATTGAACTTCTGGTCATACGATGACTGGCCCCGACCATCGATTAAAAGAATTATGTACAGTACTGTTGTTGTAAACAACAAACTAATTATCGCTGGCGGTAAGACTGATTCGGGTGAACTTACGAATATCGTCGAATGTCTTCATCTCGAAACGATGGAATGGACGCTTTTACCTTCCATGGTGCTTAAACGCTGTAATGTCGGAATAGTGGAATTGGATGATTGCGTGTACGTTGTTGGCGGCTTTGATGGCAAAAAATGGACGCAGGAGGTTGAGATCTTTGATTTCGCAGACAACACGTGGTATGAGGTGGCACCTTTGCCCAATGTTTTTGATGACATACAGGTAGCTGTTCTTCTCGGTGTCATTTACGCTGCGTCTGATTTCGACAGCCGTGCTAACTGCTATGATCCCGATATGAATGAATGGACCGTTATGTCATCGAAGAACGAAGAATCGGTGTTATTTGGCATGGCTGCAGTTGGCGAATACCTCTATGTTGTTGGAGGAGATTTCGATGAGGCTGATAGTAATACAGTCGAGCGCTATGATCCTTCAAAAGATTCGTGGACGATTGTTAGCTCGCTGATCCTAGGCCGACAGAGAATCAAATGTGTCGCGTTAAATAATCGACTCGTGGCCTGCGGAGGAATCTATAACGATGTTCCTGAACACCTAGTTGAAGAGTATAACCCTGAAACTGACGAATGGACGTCGTTGGCACCATTGTTGCAGCGTGATTACACTTCTTGTAATTTATTTACGGTGTAAACTGATACATATATGTATAATTTCAGAGCTTCATGTACATAGTTTCAAAATTGTTAATTTCTTTCTTAATTAAATGTTTAATAAAACTTAAAATAAATGAGTTTATTTTTTTGTGAATGGAAATCAACGCTCCGATTGAATCTCTTAGCTATAGACCGCGCCATTCCGACCTGTGGAGCCCCCTAATAAAGAAATATAAACGTACATATGGATTGGATGCATGTGATCAATGGTGAAGTTTCAATGACCACTTCCATTCTATACCGAAGGATGTCTATCTACAGCACACTTCACATCTATCCCAAAAATTGTTCTTCCTTCTCGGCTGCGAACACAAACGGGTCTGGCTCTGCCATTAACGATTACTTTCTTCTAAATACAATTGCGCTTATCTAGTAAAATGTAGGACCCTAGGCCAAGTCTCCTGCAACCATCTCCCGAGGTAAACGTGTTTTCAAACGGCAAAGAATTGATTAATCAACCAAACCGGAGATGACAGTAAAACTACCCCTGTTCGGGTGAACCTGCGGCAAATGCTGGAACCAACTGACAGACAACGTCAGAAGTACAAAAGAAATATCCTCCACTAGATACACAAAATATATACATATATTTACTTGCAACATCTGAAAAAAAAACACATGGACACACACTACATTCAAGATATAAAAGCTTTTAGCTTATTATCTATTGTTCCAAGAACCGCTTGTACTCGGCAAGGATCTGCTCCTCTTGCACCAGTGGCAAATCCAAGTACTCGTTCTCATTGGCGGAAATGTCTTGGTTGAATCTCTCGTATGCCTTTATGGAATCAATTTCCTTTTGTGCTTTTTTTAGAAACTGTCCGACAACTGTCGACCCTCCCGCTGCACCTGTCGAAGTAGATGCGCCCTCGGCGCGGTCAGTTATATTTTGGATTGTAGTCATCAGTTCATCTCTATTGCCGAATGTTTTCAATAGAAACTCCATAGCTCTCTCGCCATTGTTGTGAGATGTTTCCAGAGCCAACTTCACCATCTCCTCATCGAAGCCAATGTCTTTCAACTGCAAAGGAATGTGACAGCTAGAACAAAGGTTACGAAGAAAAAGTTGCTCACCTCGGTAAGCAGTTTTTGATCGACTTTCTGTGGTGCTGATGGAAGAGCCTGAATCAGTGCTTCAGTGTTTGATTGCAACATGTCCAGCTGGAGATGAAATCAATGTGCATGCAGTTAAGTCAGCTAAAAAGTTAACTTACCGCTTTAGTGAGGTCATTGTCGGCCTTTTGCAGTGCTACAATCACCAACTGTCTGGGGAATCCCATCTCCACTAGTGTGCATACACTGCGTGGATTCACCCACAGCTTGTTTGGGGTTTCAGAAGAGGACGACAGAGTCATATTGGCATTGAGCTTCCTTTCCTTACGGGATTTTTTGCGAGCTTCGGCCACTCTGTTCTTACGATCGTGGATAAAGTTGATAGCTTGAGCAAGGTCTCCCTTGCATGAGCGCAGTCCGATCCTGGCCTCAGTTAGATCGAACCCCATCGCTATCAGTTGTTCTACGGCATTGTCGTCTACCTTAAGATCTCTTAGCTCGGTCTGAGCGAGATGAAGTTTCTCGTATGCTTCGTTGCGGCGGTTTTGATGAAACAGTAGGACACCCTGAAGCAGATGGAGTCGCATGATGAGGGCTCGCTCTGGGCTGGAGTCCCCTTTGAGGTTAATCAAGCGGTTCAAGTCATGCCCATAGCTGCGGTGGAAGCTCTTTTCACAGATTTCCAGGCGTCGCTGGGCGTCGGGTAGCTGCGTCAAGTTCTGTCGAAAGAGAGAGTGATAGCCGTAGTAGGTACAAATTAAAGAGCTGCACTCACCTTTAAGCAGAGATAACACCAGACAATGTCCAAATTAACCAGGGCATAGTTGTCCACCGACTCCAGAAACTTGGAATTGCAAGTAGTGAACTTGCCGTCGGCTTCCAGGAGTAGAATCAGTGCTTCATCATAGTGATTTCGCTTGATAGCAGCACGTGCTTTCTCACAGTATCCCATGGCCATCAATAGGGCTTTATTTTCGTCCGGAGGGAGAAATACCGGGTTGCCATCTTGATCTTCCATCTGGAAGAACATATTTTGTGACAATATATTCGATGCAGATTTACGTTACTCACCTCAAATAGGCTATTCCCAGAGTTGACTATGGCTTCGACGTCTTCCTTGATCTTCCTAATGCGATCATACATATTCTCCTGGTTGCTAGCATCGCTGACATCCACAGCACCAATTATCGTCATCAGCTGTTGGTTGTTTTTGATACCTGCAACAGCCAAAATGACACAAATGCTTGTTTCTAATTGGTTAGGATTACGTTACCTTGCAGCTCTAAAATGACCTTTGGATTTACAATCTTTCCTGCGGATATAATTCTAATGCGATTCGCATCGTTGAGTTGTAATTTCTCGGCAATTTTCTTCTGCAATTCCTCACCGAGCGCAGATAAGGAACATTTAACTTCAAACAAATTCTCTGTTCCTTCTGTGTTGTTTACACGTCGCACATTTAACGTGGCCAATCCTTTAAATATCCATCGAACTCGTAATACTATTTCACAATATTGCCACATCCATTCGGTACTCACCAGTTTCTTCAAATTCTCTGCGTGACGCCAGTTTTCGCAAAGCCCCATCTTGCAATTCACTGAGGGCCAATTTGCAGTTGGACACGGAAATGCCGAGATTCCCACTGAATTCATCTGCAAGTCTCTCTAGTTCTGATTCGACAACTCCGATTTCTTGGTAATAATAGGGCTCCAGCCAGAGTTTGATCTGTAATGTTTGAAGTCGGGCCCTTACTTGGATGATTACATTGTCAATTTGGTTCGGCATTTTGTCGATCTTTATTCTAGAAGTATCTTCCTTTGTCTAGCCAACAATGGGTACGAAATTGTACGTACTGTTGGGACTGCGTTTAAACAAATTTCGAATAATGAAAACAAAAAACATATGATTCCGGGAAAATTGTGTAGGTACACCAAAAAATATATAAACAAGTGCGTAGGCACCGGAGAATGACAGACAAAAACAAAAATCATGTTTAGGTAGTGCGCATGACATACGCACTGCAATACCAACAGATATAGTACAGTAATGGTGAAAATAAATACGGAAATAAAATTATTACACCGCGTCTCCACGAGCAATATTTCATAGATTGCCATCTGTCATTTCTCATAGAAAGAAATAATGATGGTATGCAATAAAATGTAGGGTGGGCATTTCATAGCTTACTATTTCCATAGTCATCACTCCACAAACCACATACTGGTTTGTGCATCACACAAAAACACATGTGTCAGACAAAGAAAGCACACCCGATAGAATACTATCGATAGCAAGCTATGAGCCGAGCAATAGATAGAATACCATTTTTCATAGAATACTATTTGTGGTCTCCACGAGCAATTCTCATAGCATGCTATATGGCATTCTATGAAATATTGCTCGTGGAGACGCGGTGTTACAATTTATATTAAGGAGTGTTTTAGGATAATTTTGGGTGAAATAATTCAACAATTTGCGCAAATTTCGTTATTTGAATCCAAAAATGATGGCCATACACGCCTTCCAATGAACGTCGTGCCCAGAGAGACAGGAAGATTATGAGTGAGTACCTACAACAGAGAAAGGTAGATGTTAAAGAAAATAAACCGAAAATCCACCTTCAGAAATAAGAATAATTCTCGCATGTGCATGAAGACACATTGCGCTTTCGATACAAATCTTCATTTGATATTTGCGTTGATAGAGTGAGCACGTCAAAAACGGGCGTGTGCATCAGCTTTACCATAGAATTTGTTTGTGTTTTAGATTTCACTAAATTACCTGTCAAATTGTATTTCATTACACTGCGACGCGACGTCTTGATTTTGTGTGTAGCCAAGTCGTTAATAAGAATGAAAGTCATGGGAAGGCATGTGTGACACAGCACAAATGACCAAAATAAATGTGAAATGTCCGAGCTTTTGATCAGCCTTTTCAATGTATATATAATTTTGTGACCAGAACGCCGATATTATTGGCTTTACTAATAATTAAAACCAAAACAAAAAATAGCAAATAATTTATTACATATTCTCACTTCAAGATTATCTCAAGTATTTTATTAAAAAAATTGGTTCACTTTTAAAGTTGGCCGCTCAAAAGAATATTCGAAGCAAAACGTTTTCTACAGGTAGCATGAATGGAGTCCATATTCAGTATCGCCAGTTTATTTAGACCTTTCACGCATCTTTCTGCGTTTACGCTTCAACCTACGCATACGCTTCTTACACCACTTAGCTCTCATTAGGTTCGAAAAGAATTGCGAGTCAACTCTTCACTTCTAGTCGATTTTCAATCATATACCACACGGTTTCAACTATAGATATAAACACCCCCTTATACATGTCAGCTATTAAATTAGCGTCACATTTGACAGCACGTGCCATGACAACCGACTATAGAATTTGGTTGACACAACGTGCCATAAATCATAAGAATATAAACAATTTTTTGTTGACGGACAATACAAAAAAGAAATAAAAATAACAATTAAAAACCATATCAATCTTTTCAACTAAATTCAAAAGTCGAAGTGTTCTTATTATGTCTAAAATGGACTCAAAAAACATAAGCCTAAAGGACTTAACAAAAATCCCTGAAAAGGAGTTCAAGCAACACTTTCGAAATTGGATGGAGCAGGATGATATCGCGCGCTCCTTACAAGCTAAGTTACGAAAAGACCTCATTTCGAACTTCAACAAAACTTCTCTGGGTAAGAATTCAATCTGTAAATTTAAAGAAATACTAACTTGAAACGCGGAAAAATTAGAAATAAAAACAAATCTTCAATTTGTTTATTTTGAGTGCGTTTCCATAACAACCTTTGTCGATAATGCAGTATTAACGGCCAATTCTTATTTACTTACCACAGGTAAGAAAATCATCTCGGAATCGGCAGCTACCCACAGATTGACTCTCTCACCACTTATCCTTGCGCTAAATACACTTGTTGCGGAGTTCCTTTACGCTCTAAACTGTCATTTTACACTATCGGTATTTTGTACAGAAGTACCCTACCGTAACACACTGCCCAACTTTACAGTGGAGGGTCATTTCCGGTTCAGTGAGCGTGAAATATTTGAAATATTCGATGCACTTTGTAGCAACTTTCAGATGCAGACAAAGGATGTGATGTGTAAAGAATATTCAAAGGAGAGAAATCATTCACTGTTGTTCGTTCTCCTTAGGAACCTTTTAAGTAAACAGAGTGTTTTGGGAGAACAACCACCCGTGCAACTACTCGAACATGAACAGTCACCGAAGATCGAGAAACCGAAAAAACACGATTCAAAAGCAGAATGCCAAAGCAGCAATTTCCGTTATTTAAATAAATACTTGATGGTCCTTTCGAAGAAAATAAAGGAAATGTCTCAGAATTTTGAATTATTAGCAAAAACGAGGAATTCTCCTCAAATACAGAGAAAGTCAATCCAAACGAGAAAGTTTGAAAAGTTGAATCGAGGCTTGGAAAAGATTTCTGACAATCTGCGACAAATGTCGGTATCAAGAAAAAGAAATAAGAAGCTAACAGACGTTGTTACAGCTGTTAATACCATGGCTATTCAGTTTGAGAGGTGTGCGACGAACTTTGAGCATATAAGCATGGGATTTAAAACTGCTAGCATTGAAAAATCGTACAGTGATTGGATAAAAGAAATGAGGACAACAGACAATGGAAAAAGATTTTTAGAAAAGGTAAAAATGTAATTTTTACAAAATTGTAACGTTGCACATAATGCATGCGTTCCATTGACTTCTTTGTATATAGTCTGACATAAAGTGGCTATTCACTTAAATTTAGCTTAGCTAAACCTTTGCCCAAATTTGTTGTACGGCAACTGTGACTAAATTTGATTTCCATTTACCAATTGGCTTTACAGCAACACAGTTTTTGATTCGTATAAACCATTTTCATATTTTAAGGTTGAATCGTCTCTAAAAAAAACATTACACCGTGAAAATGAAAAAAAGGAACGTGAGCTAGAGCAGAGGCTTCAAATTCAGAAGAACATTTTGAAAACAAAATATAAACAAAAACTCGCAGAGGTATAACAGTTAGTATTCCAAAATATTTCAATTAACTTTGATCACCTTACACACCAACAGGAACTTATTAAACATACATCACGAGGTAAGGAGGACAAGACGAATGAAAGCTTCGAACAAAAGCTCCACGAATTCGAGGCCAAACATAAGGAATTGCATCAACGAATTCACGAGGCAGAAGAAAGGATCCGAGAATCTCCTGTCGCAAGAGAGGAATCACGCACAAATCAGTGTGTTATGCATATTGACAGCAAAGAGACACAAACTGTAATAGATACCATACAAAAACCCACCAAAATCACCCAAGACCAACTCCAGCACATGGTTAAAAGTGTCTCTGAGCAGGAGCGCCAAATTGACCACATAGTCTTCGATGCCAAGTACATATAGAGCATAATTCCCTCTTCTACTCATAATTTTAACTAGCAATAATTTTATTTCAGATTCCGCATCCAACAATTAGAGCAGGAGAGCAACCAACTAGATCGCAGCTTCCGCGATTATCTCGAGAGACAGCGCTCGGAAAAGCAAAAAATGCGTGAAAGTGCCACATTCATCTGGCAGAGCTACGCTCTGGGGAAATCAATGCTAGATAAAAAATGCGCCACATATCGTTTGCCACCGAGGACAATAGAAAAACACGCCATCGTCTGCGAGGGCACCGTTGCCACCCCAACTATTCCCATAATAAACATCGACACTGTGTCTGCTGAAAATGCTCCAGCATTTGAGAATCCTTATCGCACTGCTCAAAGAAAGGTGCTTGCAAGGAGCAAAACACTTCCGCCACCACCACTGACTCCTACCGATACTGACTCGAGTGCCCAAAAGTACACTCAAAGTCAACTTAAAGGCCAGAAGCAGCCTAGTGTATATCAATTGATTGAACATAGCTACAAGGACAACGAGAGTCACAAAACGGTCGAAGAAAACCTACAGCCTCACTGCATTCCCACCAGTGTAGCATCAGTCGCACAGTTATCACCGGAATTAAACTTACAGGACATCACTTTGGATGGCATTGAGATCAGTGCGAGGTCTTCCTCCCTTCGAAGTGGTGAATCTATTGGTAGCAGCAGCAGCCCGCGTGCAGTATTTAAGCTAAAGAGACAATTGTTTACAACGACAGATAATAGCGGCAGTTGTCCCTCTAGCAGTAATGGCCAACAAATGAACTCCACCAAGAAAGCAGAAGAGCCACTGAAGCAGATTAACAAAGAAAATGGTGACGATGGAAAGAAATCCATTGACGAAGATAGAAAGAATGTTTCTCTGGATAGAAGCACAACAGCAATGGGGCATGGGCGGAAGGGCGAAGAAAATAGAACTTCTGAAGGGCACTCGGCGGGGTCAAGTGGTGACAAGTTAGATGCACCTTTACCTTTAACTGGAAAAGGAGAAGACGTCTCGTCGTAAAACTTGCATTTAGATATTTCTATTGGTGTACAGAGGACTAAACGGTTTGAAGTAGTTAAGAATTGCTGGGCAATAAATGGGCTATTATTATAAATTTACTTATTATAAAAGTTTTAAGTGAGTGTATCTTTCATAAATTTAAATTTTAAATTAAATTAAAAGTAAAGAGGTAATCAGGAGAAACAAATTTTACTGGCCTATTTTGATCCAATATAAGGCATTGATTCATGATGACAATTTCAGCGATAATGTTATAAATTGGCTTTTTCAGGGGTCGTTGTGACCAATTTCTTCATCCTAACCTTTCTTTAAAAGGCGCAGTAGCGCAGTGGTTAGTGTGCTGGACTGCTGTGCGAGGGATCCCAGGTTCGATCCCCGGAAAAACACAAATTACATCTTAGTGTTTTTTCTACTGCGCCACCTCTCGCGAACGTCTGACAAACATCCGAGAGTATAACTGTCATGAAAAAGCTTCTCAATTCAGCCGTTCGGAATCGGCATAAAATTGTAGGTCCCTTCCATTCGTCCCAAAAATAGAAACTCACACAAGCGAATGGTTGCGAGAAGCTAGGCCTAGGGTGTCTACCGCCTGTTGCGCCACCTATTTATTATTTTTATTTTAACCTTTCTTTAAAAAAGATTTGCGATGAATGCCCACACATCCGTAGGTAAATGGCCAATCCAATCCATTCTTCAGCTGCACTATGAATTTGAAAGCTCTCATAATCTATTTAGCTCGTAACCGGTTCCAATTAAACCCGCCTGCCGAGCATGACAATCCATCCATCAGGTGCAACCCTTCAGGGCAGCCAATAATGTCTTGACAATATCCAAGACTGGCTTTTCAAAAGACTGCGTCAAATTGTGCTGAAAGTAGAAAATCAAAATCCACTCATATCCACATATATTAAACTTATTTATTACTGATATCGCTAACGATGGACATCTTAATCTTACAATAAGAAATTAAAAACCGTACGACGATTGTTTGGTGCAAATATTAAAACTACAAAATGCGAATAAACATGCACTAATACACATGTACTCCCTATACATTCTAATTACTATCTATGACACAAGTCCATGGAGGCATCTATCGTTTACTTATAGTCTATGACCATCTAAGGTTACATTTAATTAGTTTTTATGGCTTTTTGGCAGTATAGGAATCCTTTTCAAGTCGAGCTCTCACTCAGTCATTCATTTATTTAAACAGCTGTGCCGTTAACCACGTCATAACGGCCGTCGAACAAACTTGCATGCGACCTTCGTCGCTCCCTTTCGATTTCGTCTAAATCGAAAGCGTCATAGACTCCACCAGTCGCAGTCACATCGGTGCGCCGATCATCAAATGCATACGCGCGTGTAAATTTATGATGTGTACCACCCATGCCACCATTAGTGGCTGCCCTGCCAACCATTCCCGGATGGGGATGTTGATTTCCATACAAAAAGGAATTGTTCGAGAAATTCGACGGTGACGTTGGTATTGCTGCTGGCCATTGCACTGCGGATGGCATCAAGGTCGTCGATGGTCTACGTGCTGCTGCAGAACCACCACCGCCACTATGAAGGTTAATGGAATTTCTCACGTCCTCACAGGATTTATGCAGCGCCAGACCAGAGTGATAAATGCTCGCCTCCCTCGAACCATGCGATAACCTGGTCGGCTGAGCTGTTGGGTAATGATTGTGTCCCGTGGCAGATAAGCGGCTCTGGCTTCCTCCACCCGCAGCAGTCGCTGACATTAGCAAGCTATCCTGTGAGTCGAAATTACGTTTCATAAACGACCTCGGTAACGTGCGACTTTGATAGACATTACAATCCTGCAGTAGTTTTCCGCTACCTTTAGCATAGAAGTGCTCTGGGTATGCGTTCCATATCTCTGATTCGCATCGGTCCAGGTCGAAGAGACTCTTCTGGTAGAGCTTACCCTCCGCATGAAGGGATAAATTTGAGTTTTGTTTCCGCAAGGAACTGGTTGGCGGAAGTTCGACGAACATCGAGCTCCGGCGAAGATGTGGATAGTAGACGGCTTGCTGATGATGGTGATGTTGTACCTGATGCCGTGAGTTTTGCGGCTTCGCATTGTCCACAATGTAGATGTTCTCGTCGTCGGGTTCGTCGCCACTGCCATCGATGAAATAGATATCCTTTGGCTTTGGTCGGACTCCAGCCCTTTTGCAAAATTCATTGAAGAACTCGTCCTTTGTTTTACGGATGCCACGCGATAAACCACAAATATCATGAATGCCAGTGGTGGAGCTGCCGTTTCTCATCCGTGTGCCACCATCGTTGCCATTGCCATCCTCACTGCGAATGGAATCATTGTCTTCTTCGCGTCGCCTATCCTTGGATGGTTTTGATGTTATAGTTCCTTGATGCTTTTTAGTGGTCGAGGTGGTGATCCTTTTCTCCGTTCCGCTATTGTTGGGATAATGGTTGCTCTTGCTGTTTGTCTGTTGTCCCGGATTTCCATTGGCACCGTTGGAGAAAATCTCTGTCGCTGTCGATACGCTTCGGGTCAGGGGCATGAAATCCGACTGCTGCTGCTGCTGTTGAAAGTGTATATCCAGTGGGGGTACATAAAAATGAGATGGTGCCGGTTCGGTATAGAGTTCGTTTAAACTTTTGGCAATGTTCTTGGAATGTAGGTCGCATTTCTGTGGTTTCTCGAAATAGTATCTGTGAGTAGAGTATATAATACAAGAGAAAAAATAATGTTTGCAATTTCTAGGCGATAATGATGAAGTGGGAATGTGTGTCGTAAACTTGACATACTCACCGCTTTTCCAGGTCATTGAACACATTCGAAGGGTGTTTCTTGCAGTTATAGCCAGCCACTTCAATCTTCTCCTTACGACGATGCGGATGATGTTTTGAGCTGCGATTTTCACCCTCCTTGATTTTCTCTTGAATATTCGTGAACGACAAGCACGGCAGTTTCTACAAGAGGAATAAAGATGATGAGTTTACCTACAATTCATAAAATTTAGAGTCACTACAAGGGTTCAACATAAGCCCATTTACATGAGCTTATAACACACATTCTGTCGAATTTGTTCTCCTCGGGATGTCGGTGTATGCCTGCATCCCTTCAGAGAGCTGCATCCACTCAGGTCAACATTTAATGCGAAATGGTGACAGTCATATAGCGCAACTGGCATTTCACATTATGGATGGATAAACCAAACATGCATTGTAATATATGAACACCAGAATAACGTACCTACCCAAGCTCAAGGGTCAATTTATCAAGAAGTTGTTTTAACATGTAACTACTTTGCCCCAGGGAAAAGGACTCTTGAAAACCATGGGACTGGTAAAGTCACAGACAATATGTGCCTCACAATGTGTCAACTCTGCCCTAAGTGTGTCTACAAATATATTGCAAGAAGTACATTCTCAGCAGCTTACTGATAAATTATTATCAGTCAGTAGTTTGAACTCCCTAAAGACTGCAAAAGTGCTTTCAGTCTTAATGCATTATTCGAAGGATTTCCTCCCTTGCTTGCAATTTGAAATTTCCCAACCCTTGACTTATGTCCTCGACCCCTTGCACACATTATACCATCATCTGGGCGAAAGTAAGGACGAATAAACAGTTTACACGATATATTCAAATATTGTTGCCAAGAGCACGACACCTACATAATGACATAAATTAAGAACTGGCACACACAAAAGGAGGTGGTTAACCAATCCACAAATTCACCTAAAAAGATGAACAAGAGCCGACGAGAGTTACTTGTTAGTCAGTATATATAGGTACCATGTTCGGTGTTAAAATCCTGTTAACACATTATTCCTTGCGCATTCGATTTATAAAATCACCATAATCATGCACTTGCACTCCATCATATTCCTGATTCAAATTAGCGATTCTTCGCCAGAAACTTTTGCGATAATCTTATTTAGGCAGAAGTTTTTAATCCTCCCCAGGCGGTGGTTGGGCGTTGAACTTTTCTCCATTGTCTTTAAGTGCAGCAGACAAAGTTTTTAGACAAACTCAAACAAAGCCAGTAACCCTGTTGCACTTATTTTACTTAAAGACAATACGATTTTATGAGATGCGTGGAAAATGACCGGGTAAATAATGCAGCCGCCGCTGCCCGAGAGGTTGTAAGTCGAAATGACAATTTCGGCGATCGGTCGAATAGATGGCGAATGGGGAGGGCAAAGAGAAAACCGAAAGTGCAACAAGCAGCACGTTGATGCTGTAATTTGGCTAGTCAGCTGGGAGTGGGTTCAATCACAATAATAGTAGATAATTATGATAAACAAGAAAGGTAAATGATAAATAAATGTATTTGAAATAAGGGCGCCACGCAGTCTTTGGAAAAGGAAGATTGCGAAACCTTTTGGAAGAAAATTATGGATTTTGGTGAACGATGTACGACGAAATGAAAGATGAAAATTATGTTTCCCAAATGGAAATTTTATAAGTTTATTGGTACTTATGATTAGCAATGATTACAAACTGGAGTATGGCCTCTGGTTTGTTAAAAAAAAAAAAAACATCACAGAGCTGGAAGCTCTCAGTATCGCTTTACACAACTGTTTTTTGTTGCGCGACTTAGGATCCTCTGTTCAAAACAAGAACGAGAAGGTTGGAACGCAAAGTGTAGGAAAAATGAAATTAATAAGCAAAAGCAAACCCTCAAGGTAGGGAATGTAAAAAAACGAATTTATGGAACAAGAAAATTATTTCACTTTGCGGTTTTAGGCCAACGGATAACTTCCGATTACCATACGGTTCACGGGACAACGGTCACAAAAGACACAACGGGTCGCGAAATTACAGAGTAGCCGTTAATTGCTACTATAAAAGAACGGAACGAAATCTCACTCGACTATTTTTCACAACGCAAAATTCAAACGATAAGGAACTATCTACCACACTAAAAACACCCTACTTATCTGTTTTATTTTCCCTTTATCCTTCCTCTCCTAGGAATACACTATGATGTCCTTTGACCTGGCGGATGGGGGTGACCAAAAGCTCCCCGCTACAACCACTGGATAATGATGTCCACACTGCACGAAAAACTCTTCTTTCGTCCTGTGGATTTTTCTCTTCTTAACTTCCTTTTTTGTTTCTTCGACACAACTTGTCTTAACTATTTATTAGCTCTTTTGTTGAACTCTCTCGATACGTCCTGTCTCTCAGGCGGGTAACCAAAAAGTGACGTTCGCCGCGCTGATAGATCTTCCACACACCAACACACACACACACACACACACGCAGCCTTTCATACATGGGGCGAATTCAGCCATCTTTTTTTTTCGTTCAAGGCCGAAATCGTAGAATTTATTGCTTAGAATTTTTGTGTTTTAATACACTTATTTTTGGTTTTCGCTGTTCGATTTTTCGATATGCGTTTTTATGTTTATTTATTAAAATATGACGTCCTTGTCGCCCTGTCATTTTTGGCGGGAGGAGTCTTTATGGTATTGGTGTTGAATTCGCCCCAGCTGCCGTCGTCGTAGTTGTCAAAGCAAAGGGAATCACGTCCAGAGCTTTGACAACTTCTCCTTCGGTGATACATTCATTCCAGCAGTATTCACAATAGCGATCTTGCGCTGTTCGATTAGATATCTTAGTGGTTGCTTAGGTTCGCTTTTTGCCAACCCCGACCAGACTTAAATAGGATTATTTTTCAAGGAAACAACAACTAGGAGTGGAAGGATAAATAACTCGCGACCCCCCATACTAATGTCGAGTGAGCTTTCGCGCAGAAAGGGTAGTAATTAGTAAGCTAAAAGAACCCAGGTAGTTGGAAGTTATCGTTTACAATATTATTTTCTTTTAGCGATGGCTTGTTTTGCCATATTTATTTAGGATGGGCACGGGGCCTTTCGATAACTGTTTATTTTGATTCGACGAGGACAGACGTCCTTTTTGGGCTTAAACGCCTCAGTGAAAGGGTGGAATTCTTTCGCCGATAATTTGATGTCGGTGGGGATCACCTGTCCCTTGTTTTTATCCATATATTGGGGACCGTCCGTCCGCCCATTGAGAGATTCCCGACCGTCCGTCTGGGCTCTAAGAAAAACTACTTTTGTCATCCTCCAGGAGCGAAAGGGAAGCGCCCGGAAGACAACGGGAGAAAATGGTTCAAAAGGCCAAAAAGTGGAAATGGGTCAGGAACAGGAGGGATGGAAGGACCAAAGGTTTTGTGCGAAAATTTAACGCAACAAACTCCACCCTTACCTCCGAAGAGGTGAGATTGACTTTCTAATAGAAGAAAGTCGAAGTAAAAGCGGCTGCAACACTACGCTGCCTTATTAGCCAAGTAAGGTAAACGACACTACGTAAGGAAAACATATACTACACACCAATGACAACCACGATTTTCTCTATCGCTCTTTGGCGAGTTTTGTTTGAACATCACAGAGCCCAAGGCTCTCAGTTCCTCTTTGCGTAACGATCCTGGTTTGTTACGCGACTAAGCTATTCTTCGGGGTCCTCGTAATATGGTTTGAGGTCTTTTACGTTCCACGTTCCGCGTTCGTGGTTATCTTCATCTTCTAACGTGTAAGTCCACGGCGATACTCTTTTCTTTATGCGGAATGGGCCGATATATTTTGGCGCTAATTTGGCGGTATAATAATTCGCGGCGTCGGATAGTATGAAGTTTCGTCTCCACACTAATTCGTTTTGGAGATACTGAACATCTCTCCTTCGAAGATTGTACGCTTTTGCGGCCTTTGTGGCTGCCGACTCTAGCTTTTTCTTAATACTTTCCCTAAGAATCCTGAATTGTTCATAATGATCGCCCGTATTCATGCCCCCCTCATGCGGAATGGTGGTTAAAGACGCACGTCCAAAAGTCACCATACCTCGACCAAAATTTGCATAATACGGCGATACACCTAAAACCTCATGTTGCGCTGTACGTATACTGCACGCAACTTTTGCTAATTGCGTGTCCCACACTCGGTGATTCTCTGACACATATGCCCTAAGGGTACTCTTAATAATTTGGTTTATCCGTTCTGCCGGATTCGCTTGGGGATGATAATGCGCTGTAAAGCGTATTGTCGACCCGTATCTATCAGATAATGCCTTAAGCTCTTTACTTTTAAACTGTGGACCATTGTCGCACACTATAATTTTTGGGACTCCGAACAATAAAAAAACGTTATCCTCTAACTCTTTACAAACTGATTTTGCAGTCGCAGATCTCAGGGCGAACAACAATGGAAATTTAGTGAAGTAGTCTACAACGGTTAAAATATAGTTAAAACCCCTATTCGACTTAGGAAGTGGTCCAACCAAGTCCACACAAATCATCTCCCACGGATCGGTTACCCCTTTCCTCTCCGTCATCAAACCCGCCGGCCTTTCATTCACTGGCTTCACACTCTGGCAAACTTTGCAATTTCGTACATATCTAGTTATATCCGAACGCATCTTCGGCCAATAATACCTTTCTCCTATCCTAGCAAATGTTTTCTTTACCCCCATATGTCCTGCTAACGGATGATCGTGGCACTCCTCTAAAATCCTAATCCTATCACTTTTAGACGCAACTAATTTCCACTCGGAGTTACTATCATGAACTAAAATATGATTTGCCCTAACATATTTATATAAGATTCCACGCTCTACACGCCATGCGGGAAAATCTAATGGGTTCGCTTGTACCTTCTCTTTCATTTTCGTTATCCAAGGATCTGAATTGTGCTCTGAAATCCCAGCAATTGCCGGTACGCTTCTTGAAAGCATATCTGGCACAACATGATCCTTTCCTTTCCTATGGATGATATCAAAATCAAATTGTTGTAAGCGTACTGCCCACCGCGCTAGCCTACCCGCTGGATCCTTAAGCTTGCTAAGCCAAATTAGCGAGTAATGATCCGTAATTACGCTAAACTTCACCCCTTCTAGATATGGCCGCAGTTTCTCTATGGCCCACAAGACTGCTAAACACTCTTTCTCTGTGGTGGAGTAATTCCTCTCACACCTATTCAAAGACCTGCTCAGATAGCAAATCACCTTTTCGCCTTCATCAAATAGTTGGCTCAATACAGCTCCTATCCCAAAATCCGAGGCATCGGTCTGAACGACGAAAGGCCTCGTAAAATCCGGACACGTCAGAATGGGAGCTGAAATCAGGCACTCTTTTGCCTTCCTAAAACTCTCCTCGCACTCCATATTCCAGGAAAATTTACTACTCTTCTTCAAAAGATCGGATAATGGTTTCACCAAAACTGAAAAGTTTGGAATAAATCTCCTATACCAGGATACCGTTCCGATAAAACTTCTAACCTGCTTAACGTTTTTGGGAGCAGGAATGTTCACCATACTTTCTATCTTTTCTGGATCTACGTGTAGTCCATTTCTGTCTACTACATAACCTAAAAATTTCAGCGACGGTCTACAAAAATTACATTTTTCCTCACTAACCTTTAGTCCAGCTTCCCGGATACGTTTAAGAACCTCTTCCAATACCTCTAAATGTTTTTCGAATGTGTTGGTGATGATGATGATGTCATCGAGGTAGACGAACACGTATGGTTCCAGATCGGCGCCAAGTACGGTGTCTATAAATCTTTGCCAAGTCGCTGGAGCGTTATGCAGTCCGAATGGCATTCTTTTAAATTGGAAGAGTCCCCTGTTCGGAACAGTAAAAGCTGTAAAGCGGCGTGATTCCAACTCCACTGGAATCTGCCAGTAAGCTGACTTAATGTCCAACGAGGACAAAAACTTCGCATCCCTAAGTTTATCTAACGTCGACGAAATATAGGGGAGAGGATATGCGTCTCTCTCAGTTACTTTGTTTAATTTCCTATAGTCTACGCAAAACCTATATGTACCGTCCTTCTTCCTTATCATCACAATGGGTGAAGCCCACGGACTATTCGATTTCTCTACTATTCCTTCCCTAAGCATCTCTTCTAATTCCTTATCAATATGAACTTGTACTGCTGGAGACACTGGATAATACCGTTGCTTAATGGGATCCGCGCTCGTTTTAATTTTGTGTTCCACTAAATGTGTACACCCTAAGCTTCCTGGCATGTCCCTAAAAGCATTACCGATAACTATCCCTAACTGTTGCTTTTGTGCTTCATCTAATTCCGAAAGTTCTTTAGAATGTGTTATCGAGGACAAGGTGTTTTGGTCCGAAAAATTCCATTCCCCTGATCGTAAATCCGGGACGATTCCCGATAGAGCCCAAAAGTCTGCTCCTAAGATCAGCATATGAGGAAGGCGCGGAATGACGAGACACTCCAACAAAACTGTGGTTCCCTGTACTGTAATAGGCAACGTAACTGTGCCTTCAACTGCTATACCTGTACCATCCGCTAAGGTAACCCTATTAACATTTCCTTTGTCTAACCCTACTCCTACATCTTTTAAAACTCTCCACCCATCTCTACATATAATTGAGCGCGAAGCTCCGGAATCTAAAAGCCCTATCAAATTAATCCCATAAACACTAACTCCTAAATATGGCCTCCTATCATCCTGATTTGCCTCGAGTGTGAATCCTACATGAACTTCCCTACAAGCCGACTGGTTACCAGCAGGCAACCTGTCTAAACTCAACGGCGCTCTCGTCCTGCCGACCCGAGAGTGCGTTGGCCGTTTCCCGAACAATTTGGACAATTTCTTCGAATGACGCCAACCCTACCACAACCTATACAACGCCTTGGAGCAGAACAAGTATTCGACAGATGACCATATTCGTTGCAATTGAAACATCTCAACCGCCGACCAGGTTGAATGTCTCGACTTACAACAGAAACCATTGGTGTCTCCTCGACCGCTACGTAAGCTAAATCGGGTTCCAATAAGTTCCTTGAACGATGGGGGGGAGGTGGCGCAAATGTTTCCACATTCGCTCGAACCATCTCGAGTTTCCTACCTAAAACAACTAAGTCAGGAATCGACTTAGGATCCGCCAAGCCTAACTGCGTTTGATAGAACGGTGCTAAATTGCGCTGCAAAATTCCCAACTTCCGTTTTTCCGAAAGTGGCTCTGATAGCCTGCCAAACATGCTTTGCATTATGGCCACGTAAACTCCGATCGACTCCTCTTTACCTTGAGTCCGATGTCTGATCTCTTCCAACAACAGATCATCATAATTTGGGGGAAGAAATTCTAACTTTAGTTCCCTAACCAATTCCTGCCAAGTACTAACAGTACGCCTAACTGCCCTAAACCATAAAAGTGCCCTACCGACAAACAAATCAACCGAAGACCTGAAAAGCTGCAATTCGCTTACTCCTCGGGCTTCGCGTAATTCCTCCACCCGCTCTAGGAAGGAATTCACGGATGCCCCACAACGCTCCCCTGAAAACTTCAGGTCCCATTTGGCCAAATTTTCTGTCCTCTCGGCCTGTACGTAGACCGGAGCACTATTCTCAGCAACGGTTACATCTCCTCTTAACGCCGAGGTAGATGTTGATGGAGCAGAAGGATCTGGAATTTTCTCTACTTCCGGCGTTCCTTCTTCTTCTTCGTCTAAGCTAGCTAAGAGCATTGTCAGCTCAGTCTTTATCGCTCGCTTATCTTGTTCTTCTTCTTTTGAGTCAGGGCGCGACCTTCCTATTCGCATCATTGCCCACTCAATTTTGGCAAGAATTTTGAGGTACCCCGAAGAATTTCGTTGAGGAGGGTTCTCCAACAATTTCTCTATTTCAGCCATTTTAAGCTGAACTGCCTCTTTGTCCGCTGCGAACTCAAATGGATAATCGGTGCAGTCGAAGGATCCGTTACGTTCGAGAATCCTTGCCGCCCGAAGCGATTTCCTCATTTTGTCAACCGATGTTGACGCTAAACCTCTACTTTCCATTTCGTAGGAAAGCTCATCTGCCGATAAACGATTTACTTCCATTTTGTTTTTGACCTAAGCTAAACTAAACCTGAATAACAAAAAATCTCACAATGAAAAGTTTGTTTCTAAATTCACTAAAATTCTAAACCCAAAAAAGGAACTAATCCCACGATCCACAAACTGTTTTCTAAATTAATTTTTGAACAAGAAAAAAAAATATAACCCACAATGAAGTAAAATCTCGTATCGATGAATCACCAAAAGAGCAAAATATTCCCACTCACAAAAAAAATCAATTCGATTTTGCTACGAAAAGCTTCTAATTAATTCACCAATAAATTATTTGATCATAAACTACTAACAAAAAAGGTTCCAGAAAAAGGTACACAAAAGTATCAAAAAAAAGGTACTAACTAACAATTTCACCCGATGGTAACACTAACGCGAACACACACCGGTGATCAAAGAGAGCAAAAAAAAATGACAATAATCAAACGAAAACAAACCGTATGAAAATGTACCGCACACTATACGTATAAGTATATATATATATAGGTATCGATAATTTAAAGAAAACTAATGTGATTTGTATAAATCAACACAACAGTAAAAGAAAATAGATGCAAAAAAGAACTGACTTACAGATTTCCACAGGTCTTACTCAGGTTCTCCAATTGGGGTTTCCTCTATATGCATATAATATGCCACCAAATAAATTATCCGATATGAATTAAATCTCCTCTCCACTATTAACTCAAATTACCTAAATAGAAAAAGAAATATTTACAAGTAAAACAATCAAAAAAAGGTAAACACAAAACACTTGCTTGACGAAACTTGTTGATACAGACAAGTTATAGGGATAGACGAAAGAAATGCACAACATATGCACAGCACACACTGATGATTAGGTTTTTTTTTTTGTTTTCAAACGATTTGATTGATTGGATCGATTTAAGATTTATTGAATTGCGGATTATAATTTAATTATGTGTATTAATACAAAAGGCCCCACGTTGGGCGCCAATTTGTTGCACTTATTTTACTTAAAGACAATACGATTTTATGAGATGCGTGGAAAATGACCGGGTAAATAATGCAGCCGCCGCTGCCCGAGAGGTTGTAAGTCGAAATGACAATTTCGGCGATCGGTCGAATAGATGGCGAATGGGGAGGGCAAAGAGAAAACCGAAAGTGCAACAAGCAGCACGTTGATGCTGTAATTTGGCTAGTCAGCTGGGAGTGGGTTCAATCACAATAATAGTAGATAATTATGATAAACAAGAAAGGTAAATGATAAATAAATGTATTTGAAATAAGGGCGCCACGCAGTCTTTGGAAAAGGAAGATTGCGAAACCTTTTGGAAGAAAATTATGGATTTTGGTGAACGATGTACGACGAAATGAAAGATGAAAATTATGTTTCCCAAATGGAAATTTTATAAGTTTATTGGTACTTATGATTAGCAATGATTACAAACTGGAGTATGGCCTCTGGTTTGTTAAAAAAAAAAAAAACATCACAGAGCTGGAAGCTCTCAGTATCGCTTTACACAACTGTTTTTTGTTGCGCGACTTAGGATCCTCTGTTCAAAACAAGAACGAGAAGGTTGGAACGCAAAGTGTAGGAAAAATGAAATTAATAAGCAAAAGCAAACCCTCAAGGTAGGGAATGTAAAAAAACGAATTTATGGAACAAGAAAATTATTTCACTTTGCGGTTTTAGGCCAACGGATAACTTCCGATTACCATACGGTTCACGGGACAACGGTCACAAAAGACACAACGGGTCGCGAAATTACAGAGTAGCCGTTAATTGCTACTATAAAAGAACGGAACGAAATCTCACTCGACTATTTTTCACAACGCAAAATTCAAACGATAAGGAACTATCTACCACACTAAAAACACCCTACTTATCTGTTTTATTTTCCCTTTATCCTTCCTCTCCTAGGAATACACTATGATGTCCTTTGACCTGGCGGATGGGGGTGACCAAAAGCTCCCCGCTACAACCACTGGATAATGATGTCCACACTGCACGAAAAACTCTTCTTTCGTCCTGTGGATTTTTCTCTTCTTAACTTCCTTTTTTGTTTCTTCGACACAACTTGTCTTAACTATTTATTAGCTCTTTTGTTGAACTCTCTCGATACGTCCTGTCTCTCAGGCGGGTAACCAAAAAGTGACGTTCGCCGCGCTGATAGATCTTCCACACACCAACACACACACACACACACACACGCAGCCTTTCATACATGGGGCGAATTCAGCCATCTTTTTTTTTCGTTCAAGGCCGAAATCGTAGAATTTATTGCTTAGAATTTTTGTGTTTTAATACACTTATTTTTGGTTTTCGCTGTTCGATTTTTCGATATGCGTTTTTATGTTTATTTATTAAAATATGACGTCCTTGTCGCCCTGTCATTTTTGGCGGGAGGAGTCTTTATGGTATTGGTGTTGAATTCGCCCCAGCTGCCGTCGTCGTAGTTGTCAAAGCAAAGGGAATCACGTCCAGAGCTTTGACAACTTCTCCTTCGGTGATACATTCATTCCAGCAGTATTCACAATAGCGATCTTGCGCTGTTCGATTAGATATCTTAGTGGTTGCTTAGGTTCGCTTTTTGCCAACCCCGACCAGACTTAAATAGGATTATTTTTCAAGGAAACAACAACTAGGAGTGGAAGGATAAATAACTCGCGACCCCCCATACTAATGTCGAGTGAGCTTTCGCGCAGAAAGGGTAGTAATTAGTAAGCTAAAAGAACCCAGGTAGTTGGAAGTTATCGTTTACAATATTATTTTCTTTTAGCGATGGCTTGTTTTGCCATATTTATTTAGGATGGGCACGGGGCCTTTCGATAACTGTTTATTTTGATTCGACGAGGACAGACGTCCTTTTTGGGCTTAAACGCCTCAGTGAAAGGGTGGAATTCTTTCGCCGATAATTTGATGTCGGTGGGGATCACCTGTCCCTTGTTTTTATCCATATATTGGGGACCGTCCGTCCGCCCATTGAGAGATTCCCGACCGTCCGTCTGGGCTCTAAGAAAAACTACTTTTGTCATCCTCCAGGAGCGAAAGGGAAGCGCCCGGAAGACAACGGGAGAAAATGGTTCAAAAGGCCAAAAAGTGGAAATGGGTCAGGAACAGGAGGGATGGAAGGACCAAAGGTTTTGTGCGAAAATTTTACGCAACAACCCAGTCTGAAGCTTCCTTTAGCCAATTAGAGCACATGGACGAAAAAGAAAACCGTTTGGGAGTCCTTTTTAGAAGCATGTCACACCAAGGTACATACATCGACATAGCTGCAAGTATATATACTTTCCGGTTGCGTAAAATTTCGAAAAGTTAAAAACATTCGTTGCCAGATGGAGGCATCTAATATGCCATGTACCATCTGATCAGAGTCCCACGTATATAGTAAAAGTAATCGTGACCTAATTTCTGTTTGTCTAATTCGAATAATTTACTGCGGCATGTAGGTACTGTTGCTGTAAATCGGCTATCGCGTATCCTCCCGTGGGACTGGATACACTCGGCTCTAAGTAAAGCACAACGCTTCACAATTATTGAACTGTTGACATTTACATTTACGCGACTTACAGGAGACACGTTCCTGGACACAGACAGACTAAAAAAATCATTTGCCTTTAAAATTGATAGCTTTAGATTTAAATGCATTTTACTGTGGAATGTTTGGTACAATATTTGAATATTTTGCCTTTTGTACAAGCCTCGTAGCCACGTTTTATCCGCAATGTTACCTCCATTAGATTTGTCCTGGTACTTTTGGATCAAATTTACTAAATTACATCATTTCTCTCAGTACTGTACTCAGTACTGATCCCAAGCTTAACTGGAAACCCAATATCGAACAAAGAGTAAAGAAAGCATGTATAACTTTCTATGCCTGCAATAGAACATTTGGCGGAAGATGGGCCCTGCAACCAAAACTAACCCTTTGGATGTACACAGCCGTGGTACGACCAATCCTCACCTACGGGTCAATAGTTTGATGAGCGTCTCTTAGAAAAGCCTACAACATAACCAAACTCAACAAAGTCCAAAGAACAGCCTGCATAGGCATCTCTGCGGTCAAGGCAGTCAGACGCTCTCACAGTCGTTCTGCATCTTTTAGACCTTCACATCACAAACATAACAGCACATATAGCGCGATCAGACTCAGAGAGTCAGGATGGAGGTCTGCGAGACCCTACGGCCATAGTAACATTCTGCTTTCTCTATCATGAGAACTAGTACCACCCTCAACAGATTACATTACTCCCAAAATACTTCTTACAAAACATTTTGAAGTAGAATTCCCTTCTATATCAGATTGGCAAGACGGACGAGTGAACAGGGACCGAATTAAGCAATCTACCCGGCCCGGACGGTTCAAAATGGACTGTGGAGTAGGTGCGGGGGTATTTTCTGAGTCTCTGAACATCTCAAAATCCTTTTAGGCTTCCGAATACGAACAGTGTGCTTCAGACGGAAATACTTGCCATCCGCGAGATCTGCCGCCAAATCAAACTACACACAAACATAATTTTTCTTTGTTATCGACCAATTTCTATATTCTATATATTAGGTTTATTATTAGGTCGGCTTTAGTGGTCTAACAGGTATTATGATGCAATTAAAACACGTTCAATTCATTCTTTTCACCCTCCGTTTCGTCGATTTTTTGTCGACTTCCTCAGGGGTTCGTTTATTAAGC
Source organism: Cheilosia scutellata (assembly GCA_955612985.1). NCBI lineage: Eukaryota > Metazoa > Arthropoda > Insecta > Diptera > Syrphidae > Cheilosia > Cheilosia scutellata. The sequence goes on from OY015313.1 coordinate 7,485,055, forward strand.
TTCAAAAATCAAAACATCATTAAAAACTTTCTGAATTCTTTTTACACATTCTAGCTTACGTTTTATAGGTTACATATTCAGATATTCATTCCTTTTTCTGTATCCTTGACGCCACAAACATACAAAAAATTTTAACGAATAAAACAAACATAGTTCAGAGGCAAAAGATGAACATATTCATCGAAAGTCAAGCTGCCATTAAGGCTATCGCCTCAGTCTATATAACCTCTAAATTAGTATCAGAGCTGGCATGGCCTCGCTTGTTCGGTACAACATTACCCGTATCTGGGTTCCAGGTCATACCAACGCTTATGGACACGAACAAACCGACGAGCTGGCCAGGCAAGGTTCAGCTCTCCACCGTTCACTTGCTCGGAGTAGTAAAAACTAAAATCTCCTCAGAATTCTTATCGAAGGCCAACTATAGATAGAGGGAACTACCGAACTGCAACATATCCAGAAGGATGTGGATGTGGCCAACTTACAGTTTGGAAAAAACAACCTACCTTCTAAAATAAAACACGAAAATATATCTCCAGGCAGCAATCACCACAATCCACTGGCCTATAGTGGGAAGAAACTCCCACTCACTGATAAACTTTTTGAATTCCACAGGATGGATCTAAACCCTCTCTTCGACAAACTTACAACAACCAGGTCAAATGAGTTTGTAGTACCAAAACGGCACATAGTGCTACTTCGGTTTATCTCAACCGCCACTCCTACCTACCTACCTTAGGGAGTGTTTTTTAAAGGCCTTTACTTCACGTGATGAGATGTTTGCTATGTTCAAATCTTGCAAGACAAAATATGAACCACTTCCTCTAAAATTAGAACTTTAAAATTTAGAAGGAATTTTTGGATTTTGACTTCCCCTGCGCCTTTAAATTACCAACAATAGAACAACAAAATGCACATAAATGTTTTACGTCTGGTTAAGCTTTTAATAAACACAAAATAAACAAAGACAAAACAAATCACATGTGTATTGAAACGATAAAAAACACAGCATTGCCATTCGGTCAAACAATTAGCGGCTGACATATTTGTTCACCAATAAGTGTATCAAAGACTTTGACGATGAAACAGAAAAAAATATCAGCAACCTTTATCTATTGGATAGCATTATGTGTCGGATAACTATTCGAAACTTTATCCGGAACATTTGAAGCTGGCCCTTAGTGTATTCCACACCAATATTCGACACCAATAAGATGAAAGAACCAAATTTCTGAAAGGAATTCAAATTTGTCCTCAAATATCGCTAAATAATTGTTGCTCTTCTAAAAATGGGTTAGCAAGTTAAGACTTATGTTTTACGAACCTTAAAGTATAAGCTAGCCCATAAATTTGAAGAAGGTAGTAGTTTTTTCTTTAAAGATTTGCGTCTAAAAACAAAAGAGTTGAGGTGCAAACTGTGTTTTCGAAGGATCACAAAATGTTTTCTTTTTAAAGTGGAACCCCTGACTGAGATGAATGCTACAATATTAGAAGAAAATAATTTGTCAGTACATACTGATTTGTCTGTATGCATAACTTTTCTGGTTAGCTGATGGTGCATTGGCAAAATTCTTTACCTCTAGAAAAACGAACAAAATTGAAAAGAAATAGGGAACAGCAAATAATTCCCCAAGACACTAAAAAAAAAAAAAAAAAAAAAAATTTACCAACCTATTTTTATGGTTTAGATATCCTGGAAAGGGCTTACAGTAAGCCATGTTTGTATAGTTTACACTCAAATAATATAATACATAACTAAAAGTGTGGGTTACACTCAGCCCTTTCCAGTTTCAAGTTAATACGGCTCAACTACATGGATTTATTTCTAAAAATTCACATAAATCCATGTTAGGACAACGAAAAATTGCTCTGAAAGTAGGTATATTTTTTCAGCCACTTCAAATTAATATGTTCCTTATCTTCCAAGATAAAGGCTTTAACAGCCACTTGAACCGCCTGATAGGCTATCCGAGACAGTGTACTTAAAAAATCCTCAGTAAAAGCATTTACCGTCTTTTATGCATACCACCTTTTATCTGTCAGATATCACTATCCAAGACATTTGAAAGCAAAAATTGAAGTTTATCTGTCAGATAAGTTCCTGATAGGCTATCCGAGACTTTATTAACTAGTTGTAAAAGTGTTCTAAGTCTTAAAAAAATATTTAAATTAAGTATTTACGCGATTGTTTTCTTTTAGACTTTGTCTGGCAAGATATTTGCTACATCTAAAACGTGTTGGCTTTTCATTTTTGGCAAATATGTAGGTATTATATTCTCATTGATTGATTGATTGTTGATCATAATTTCTTAATACCACAAACTATCCTCTTTGTAATTATATTACGCACAAAAAAAAAAGAACGGCTCGAAAATCGATCCAAAAAACGGGTCAAGAAACACCCAAAACACGCTGAACAAAAAAATCCGCCAAACGACCTGTAAATGCCGCTGTAAACGCTCCAAGAATGAAAAAAAAAACGAACCAACAAGCGCCACAAAAAACATCTCGAAAAAACAGTGAAAAACGCTCTGCTGAAGAACTCTCCTAAATACGCCACGAAAAATTAACCCAAAAAAGCCCTGAAGCCGCTTCGTAAAACGTCCTGAAAACAGCAACCGAAAATGACACTGAAAAACGCACCAAAAATGCCACTAAAATGCTTCGAAGAACTCGAAAAATGCCCACAGAACGGTCTTAAAAACTCCCAATAAACATCAAAAATGGCGCTGCTGAGAATAATATCCGCAATTAGAATTTATTTTGAGTCGTTTCTGACATTTGTGTACCATAAAATGAATTCCGCAATGACCAATTTTCTTCAAAATGTAATAATTATTATGTATTATAATTAAGTAAAACGACAGGTGTTAAATCAACTCGGAAATTGGTCTTGACCATGTTTCGAAATTTGCAAATATCCCGATGCAACTTCCTGAGATAAAGAATTCTAGAGGTAAAAAAGCTCCCCATTTGGATCGCCGAGAGGAGCTATTTGTATAGTTTCAACATGCAAAAGCAATTATGTAGTACCAACGAAATATTCAGCATTATAAACAACAACCACAAAGACTAGACACGAAAACCAAAAGAAGAAAACTGTCAAACGATTTATGCAATATCCGGGACTAGGATATAATAATGTGAACGTCAACTGCATACACCAACATCTGAAAGAAGGCCATACAGAATTACGCGAAACACAAATAACACTTCTTCAACTGGCTTTAAAAGTGATAGTAGGAGTCAGGTCAGAGTTCTTGATTGATTTAACACTAAAGACACCCCAATCAAGGGTTGCGTGAATCTAAGCGTAGGGTCTTAGATACATCTGATCTGAATAAGTAAAAAAAAGTAACAACTTACGCTATAGTATCCAACCTCCTGTAAACTGATGTACAGAAATACGTTAAGGACTCCAACGAACTCCGTCGATATGAATCCAAATACGTAGAGGAAAAAACTCTGTCCATAGGTAACCTTAAAAGGTGCCGGTTGCAGTGTCGACCTTGGGCGAAGTTTTGAACCAATTTCCGCCTTTAAAATCGATATGTACGCAATCAGTCCAATCAGCATAAAGAGTCCTGCAAAAAGAAGAAAAAAAAAAATCAAAATTTCATGTACGGAGTGACTCACTAGTTAGTACTCACCTGACACTATGAACATAATCCCCGAACTGAAGTAGTATAGATTGTTTTGCTGCGAACACGTTGGCACGAGGAACACGATAAAACTAACCAACAGAAAGACACCCGATGCCAGAAAGAATGGACACGACTTTGTGATGGTATCTGTGAGAGAACGAAAAAAAATTTATTAGATCAATGAATTTGAGGAAAATTTGCGTTGTCCTCATATTTATGACATGTTTGCTGCCATCCCGAGTGATATAGGGATCCTCTGATGGCGGGTTGCGTTCAGGCGAATTGGGAAAGGATTCAAAGGATTTATGGTAATTTTCCCTCCATTTGCAGACGGCAAGCGTAGCATACATAAACATTCATCATATCGAACCGGTTGGCATTTTGAGTAAACAGTTTTGGACTTTGCATATATGCTGAGCTTAAGTTTTTCAACTATGGCGGGCGGGGTTGATTTATGCTCCCCAAGTTCCGTTAGTGAAGTATCGTCTTCTTCGTCCTCATGGTGCTACTTAATTTATTGCCTCGATATTGGGGAGAGTGCATTTTGCGTCGCCTTTCTCTTTGTACGGTGTATTGTCAAGTGCTCCAAAGGGAAAGCATTACATGAGTTGCAAAAGAAATTAGCTGTGCACTACTTCATTATGTGTGACTGGCAGGGATAGTTAGTGAGTGCAGTTAACTACCCCAACTGGGTTGGAGATTAATAATGGCAGCAGTGCGGTGAGCCTTAGTCACTTTTGGTTGTTAAGCCTTAGGCAAGATGAATGAATGTGACGCCGCCGCGCCGTTTTAAATGGCATTCACTTCACACATAACAAACACAACACAGCACAGCACAGTACACTGTGACTGTATAAGCGCAGAGTACATTTAACGAGTCCTTAACCCGCAATGAGATATAAATTTCTCTGCATAAGTGGGCACGACGTCAAACGTGAGTCTCAGTTCTATGCACATATTCACTTCTTCGTTGGTACTTGGCACGATACACCGTTTAATGCCCCCAAGGATTGCGATGGGTGAGGGTTGCAGAAAAAAAAAAAACAAGATTCCCTCTGAGTAGTGACAGTTTGGTTATGGGTATCGCTTTGTGAAGCGCACCGTCTTCCTCGTCGCCTTATTTTGAGGTTAAGGTGACACTGATGTGAGTTGGCTAATGGGATGAGGATGAGGATGACTCTTCGCAATGTGATATGTGACAAAGAAGAACCTCTTTCATTTTATTGGATCAGAGTGGACTTTTGAGTGAGTCATTCATTTGCTTTTTATTATGCCTTCGTTTTGTCCCTAGGTCGAAGGAGTATTTCTTTCATATGCGCCTACGTTCCTATTGGATTAAAGATGGGTAGCAAAAAGGACTTAAATTGCCTGCAACACCTTCAGGCGGTGGGTGGAACGTAAAAAGCAATTTTGCCCACGACAAGTTCGCGTGCTAAGGGAGAGATGCTCATTATCCTTGCATACAAATTAGCGATGCGGATGAATTTAATACGTATAGGTGTACGTTGTCGGTGTTCCTGTGAAGAGTAAACAAAGCGCCTAAGTGAGGCTTTAATTAAATTCCGTAGCAGAAGGTAGACATTTTCTAGCCTCCCCTATATTAAATCCATTAAATAGTTGTATATAGTTGGTTGGTTGGCTTTAGGGCCACGTCGGGGAATTCCTTGCAGCAATTCCGAAATTGGTTATTTCTTGATGTGGGCGTTGAAGTTTCGGTATGGATGATGTAATCACAGGGCGACTGTGCATAAATTTGGTAAGTTTTACGTCATTTATGATATATTTACAGACTCAAATTTCAATAATGAAAATATGACCTGGTGAGGTGTTGTGTGAGGGTAGACTCCGATTGGCATCAACTTAGAGTTGCCCAGCTTATTGTAACTATACTTCAAACACATCAATTGTGCTTATTTTACCTTCCCGTGGTAACCGGATACTGGTTTCGCTCAGGGGCTTGATTTTCTGAGCTTATAAGCGCGGGTGTTGAACACGAAGAAAATATGTATAGTGATCTGTTGGAATGACTGATTGAATTTTACATGAACCCTTCAGAAAGAGGACGTACGGCGGATGAATTGATTGGACAAAATCAATGATAACGGCAACAGTCAATTTGGCAGATACCTTACTTGAGCTACTTTGACATATTTGGAGCTGAGGACAGTGAGGATTTTTAAGGACTATAGTGAGGGCCATAAAACAGAGATTGTGATGGATGACCCCTTTATGGGCCAACAGCAGCTCTCACATCCCCGAAGTAGGTTACTGACACCGGAAAATCCTGCCGCTTTCGTCCGAGGGGTCCAACAAAGGGCCTGGCCCCTGGTCCACCTGGGGTTGTAGTTACGAAGCCTCGAATGCCTATGGATGATTTTACGAACCTGGCAAACGAAACTAGGACAACGAATCTCGGATCTGTACATGGAGAAGGAAAACTGCGCTTATTTGAATGTGGATTCGTCGTTGGCGACATACTTATTAGGCAAGAAGTCTTAAGGCTCAATTATGTGAACGGGCGCCTGATGACAATCCGCTTAAAGGCTAATCTGCGCGCATGCACGGAGGAGAAAAACGACGCCACCAAAGAGAGGTTTTACGCGACTTAGACAAGACATACGAGCAGTGCCCTACAACTATAACATAAAAATTGTCTTAGATGGTTTTAATGTAAAGGTAGGAAGAGAGGGCTCCTTTGGTATTAGTAATGTCAGAAAGTACGGCGGTTAGAAATGGTATCATAGCTAGTACGCGGTTCCCGGATCTCGATATATATAAAGATCTCCCGATCAATCAACCGTAAATCAGATTGACCACATTGCGATCGACGCAAGACACTTCTCCAGTATTATGGATGTCCGAACGTTCCAAGGGGCCAACATCGACTAGTAAATACTGTGAAGCAGATTGTGGTCTGACGACTGAAATCGCAAGTTATCACCAGATCCTATTCCGATCGAGTATCTCTCAATCTCTCAAGAGATCCTATGCATCAAGTATTGCATACCAGTGGCAACATTGCCAAAAAGCCGTCAGAGAAGCCGCCCATTTGAAACAGCTGGTCAAAGATCGTGCTGTCTGGAGACGCTTGTTCATTGAGGCCCACTCCGGACTGTAGCGCCCCCTTAAATAAGTAAATATGAGATTTCATCGACTTTGCCAGAAATTGCCAATGGTAGAAAATGATACGATACTTTAAACAAGAAGTCTCTCTGGAGACGTTGTTGATTTTTGTTAACTCTTCAACTGTGTACATATGGACGAAAACACGCACTGGCGGATGGCCATAGAAAGGGGAGCTTTTAGAAGGCTCCGCAAGCTAGATACCGATCAGTGATCACTATATAGTCATAGGAATATGCCACGTAAAATTCAAATCCCTTTGGGAGAAGTTTATAGATCAAGCTCGGGATATGGGACTCTATAACCTGTGGAAACTTCGTGAAGGTATCTAGTCGAATCCCGCCGTTCTCGTTTTTGTGGGGTTCCATTTTCTGCCACAGAAGCATCAAATAATACATCTTCGAGGGGAAAGCTGAGTTTGCTGCAGTAGTCTTTTGAACTCAAATCCGATCAGAAGATATACGTGTAGATGTACATGTTTATATTAGATACTAACATTTTAAAAATTATAGTATAACTTCCTTTCGTTCCACTTCAACAAAATACAACACACTATTCCATATAAATATTCTTTCTTTTAATTAGACGTAACCCCCAAAAGGGAGTCACCACAATTGATAGATGTTCACACTTCGCCTACGAATTTACTGCTTATATACATAGTTCAACTGCTTCCCTTCCAACACCATCCATAGACATTCTTCACATTCCATCGCCTTAATCATCAAATTCTCAGAAAATTAAACATTCCATAAGGTCTACCGCACATCACCACCACCATCGCTGTCAAGGCACAGTAAAGCTAAACACCGCTTTGAATACATAATTCCGCATTAATTTACGATTAGCTTCCTATTTCGCTCCAGCCAAACGTACAAATTGCGGTTGTACATTACACCAATCACTTCATTCCTTTATCCCTTCAGTTGCCATCCCCTTGAGGGGACGATACGATATACCGAGCCCCAGGCTAGTGAATGGTTTAATTTAATTCATCGGATAAACCCGACAAAAGCGTAACCTAACCACACATTATGTTTTCTAAGTCAAACGGAACTTGTTCCTTCATGTGATCACCATCATCCCAGCCACACATATACGGGTATATCATCCCCCCCCCCCCTTCGGGGCAGACAGAATAGTATAGTAGCTATTCAACACATTCATGTTAACGGGAAGTCCAAAAGGCGTTCGTATTCCTTATTACTTCCTTGGAAGGAGTGAAGCGGGCAGGAGGGCATCTGAAGTCAACAAAAGAAATACAAGAAGTACGAACAGAATCCGGAAGTGAGCCTTCAAGTGAAACCCTCATCCTTTTTTCAAGCGCTCACCACATACATCCTGAAGAGTGGGAGTGAACAACCCCGATGGGTAGACGGGCAGGCAAGTATAGGTGGATTTGTAGAGGCAACCCACTAACCAACGACCTAGCTAACAACATGAATTCACAAGGAAACCAATTTTGCGATTTTCCATTCGAACAGCTCCTTAATTTGTCGGATGAACTTATTACCTGTGCGGTTAAAACGGAATGAAGGTGTGTGGGAATGAGTGCATCCAGCAGGTGAGAGTGAGATGAAGTGAAGATGGGCTGGCATGAGGAACTTGTTTATAAAAATATACTCGGACGACATTCCTGGGTGCGGGTAATGGGAGAATCACTCAATATAGATGGATTGTGGAAGCACGTGCACAAGGAACGCGTTTTTAATATGGGGTTGAATTGGCGAATGATGATGCTGCTGCTGCTTGTTTTCAGCATCTCTGACAACGGTGTGTGTTTTACCAAGCAGCAATGACATGAATTACGGTGTGGTAGTACCGATGATGACATGAGTTTTGCCCCACCCTGATTGTAGTGGTGATTTATTGATTGTATGAGGGTGGCGCTTACCTTGTGGATGCATTAGTTGGAAAGACTTTAATTCAATCAGGTTAGTCAAGACGGCAGAAGTCTGTGATTGTAGCAAAGGAACGCAGTTTGATGTAGGAGAAACCATTAAATTAAATTGAAAAGGAAGTGCATGCGAAGGAAGATGGCTACCACCATGCGATGTGCCTAAATATAAAAATTAGGCGCGATTTTCGCAGGTCTTCATTGGTATCTTATGTCAATTTCCATTGGGGAAAAAAGCATTTTTTTTTAAGATTCAGAGCAGTTTTTCTTCTCTAGAAATCAGCTATCTGTCAAAATCATGTTCCATTGGGGAAAAAAAAACACTTTTTTAAAGATTCAGATCACTTTTGCGAATCTCGATTCGAGGGAGAGATTCGCACATACTTTCACCAATACCAAGACAAGTGACATTTGTCAAACTTTGAGGTTAGGTAGTTATTGTTAGGGGAGACTGGGGCACATTTGAAAGTGTGGCACATTTGAACGTACAAATTTTATAGTGAGCTTTTCTTTTTGTGTAAAATATATATTTTTAAGGCACAAATTCATTTGAAAACGTATAAAGATACGTTTTTTGACAAATGTGAAAAATATAAATATTTGCGCACTTTTTTATGTCGCTTGACTTATTGGGACAGGTTTGAACAATACAGTCGGGTCACATTTGAACTGTAAGTAGCATTGAACTAAAAGCTAAGCTACCAGCACCTATTAACGCTCCGGGAACATCGAGGACAGCTGCGGTGATAATTCTTGTCTTAATTTTTTCAAAATGTCTGTTCTGTTAATAAAATAACTCATTTTTTTTCTTTATTAAAATAATAAAGTTAATTTATTTTATTAAAAATAAATACAAACCTTTTAGTAACTTATTAGCTTCTAAAAGCAATTACAAATACTGTCGTTCAAAAGTGTCCCAGCCTAGTTCAAACCTGCCCACATGGGCGATACCTTTGAACATAAGGACCTACTTCATTTTTAAATAAAAATAAACTATACGCCCTTACTAAATTTAAGCAGTTATTTGTCCAAAACAAAGTTTATTTGCATTTCTTAAAGTGAGAATACTTTGCAGTCTAATAATTTAAACAAATAGGATTTTATGAGACCTCAAAGCAAAAAGTGTTCAAATGTGCCCCAGTCTCCCCTACCTATTGTGGAATAAATTTGAAAATTGAAAATGGATAAAATGTAGACGAATGGACCGTCGTAGAAAATGCCAATGGGGTTGATTTCATGGGGAAGGGTGAAGTTATAATTCAAAACAAAACAAGTAAGCAGTTATTGTGATCGGCATATTATCAGGGCATTGTCTTCTTAGAAAACATGCCAAAAGGCTCAGGCTGGCAGACTCGGACAATTGTAGATTCTGCGATGACCTGCAAGCCGAAGAGGAGATAACACATACACTTTGTGAATGTGAGGCAATATGTCGTAGTAGAAGGAAATTTCTAGGCAGGTACTTCTTCCAACATCTAGAGGAGATAGACAATACCAACTACAAGGGGCTACTTAGTTTTTGCAGGGAAATTGGGGTTTTCTCAAGGGCAAGTGTTTAGGTGTTTTTCCATTGTAGGTCACTGCAATTGGTTCCCTCTAGGGATCGCGATGGGCCCTTATGGTGCCTAGTGCCGTATGAGACATCTCTCTCATACCCCTATTTAACCTAACCTAACCTAACCTAAGCAGTTATTGTACAAGTGCAAGTAAAAAACTAACAAATAACAATTCAATTTTATAAACACAAATTGTAATTTAAAAACAGCTGACTGTCAAATCACACACCAACACAAATGCAAAAAAATGAATCTCGTTTCATGTTCCATTGGGCAGGAAAAATCTGAGATCTGAGAGCAAAACGGTAAAAGCCCAATGGAAATCGACATTAATGAAAGTCAGGGGCAAATAAACAGAACTTGATCTTTTTTTTTTTTTTTAAGTCTTAACACAGCTCTTAAAAGCTATTACATACCATCTTCAGGTTTTGCACAAAAACTCGAAAGAGGGCGAACATTGATGTAAAATTTTCTTTCTAATTTTGCAAAAATCAAGAGGTCTGACACTTCATTTTGACAGTACGTAAATGACAGTACCTACTGGCTGATTAAAAGGTTTGTTCGACGTGGCCAGCCCTAGTGCGCCCTAGTGTGAATTTTTAGAATATTTATGAAGTTTGTTATATTTTTCTGTAATTGCAAAAGTATCTTTCGGGATATTTTCAGGACAGTTTTTGAGAAATTTGTCGTTTGACAGGACTATTTTAAAATAAAATTTTGAAGTTGATTTGGACAATTTTTAGCGGTTTTCATGTATTTTTATGACCGCCTTTTGATGATAAATTTTTTTTGGGTTATCTTTTTTGTTCGATTTTTGGAAACATTTTTGGAGTTCGTTTGGTCCCAAATTTTCTTAGCATTAGCATCAACAAAATGTTCTCTGATCAGTTTTAATTTTAATAAGTTTAAATAAGTTCTTATATTTTTGAAACATCATCGGCATATTTGATTTTTTTCTCTGAAATAATTCAATGGCAGATCTTTTGGTTTTGTCTGCTTTAGCCTTTTTGAACAAATCATTTAGACTCGTATTTTAGTATGCTATATACCAACAGTAGGTATAATGTAAGTGGGATGAGCGCTCTTGGGTCATAAACTTGGATTCATTTTGGATAACTAGTGAAGTCCGATCTGAAGAAATAAAGTGTTTTCATTCATTTTATTTAAATGTAGGACCCCAGAACTATATGTGTCCACCAGAATCCTTGTTCCAAGTGGAGTCGGTTGCCCAAATAAAACTTAATTTACCACTGTACCCCCGCCCAACCGCACTACCTATAGCGAATATGCTTATATTTATGATGAGGGAAACACCTTACGCTTATATCCTTCGGTGTAAATAATCCCTTAAGAGTTTTATTAAAAACACATCCTTTTCATCATCACTTCATGTGACATCACAAGAGGGATTTCCCCCTTTATTTTTAAACCCTTATAGTAACAGAATATTTTTAAAATAGCCCCACACACACTATTTCGAGCTCCACTGGACGAATAGAACAACAACAAAAAATATAACTCACCATCACCATGTGTCATTAACACCAAAAGAAAGCTAGTACCATCCCACCTAGTCCCTGGCTTTCACGTATGTGACAACACTCCCAATCAAATAATCGGTCCAACTTGTAAAGCCATTAGAGCATCCCTCGGTACCGCCAACAGCACATGCTTCGACTGGCAATCAGTTCATCGATTATTTCCACACAGAAAGGGGTTTGAAATTGATTACTAGAGCATAATTAAAATGTTTCGATTATTCGTGCATACTGTGAGCGGTAAGTGGTCAATGGACTCCCCATGTACCAAGTGTACACACATACACACATACAGTGTGCATTATATGAATAGAAAAAAAAAAGAAAACCGTCCACAGCGACATTGCTTTTTTGGCTTTGGAACAATGTTTTACTGTCATAGGAGCCTTATTCCTCCCTTGGTTCGTGTTGGCCCTTTTGTTATGTCAGTCGCCAATATTTGCGTTGCTGTGTTTTGTTTACTCTGGCCCACTGGGAATTGGGCCAATGAACCAGCCTGAAGCTGTGTGGTGGGGGTGGGTTTATTATTTATGATCATGTCGCCAGTTATTGCACTGGCACAGTTGTTTTTTTTTTTTTTTTTTTTTTCCTGCCTAGGGATATACCAATTTTCAAATTCTCGATATGCTTATAAAAAGAGTATTACATAATTCTATGTTAGCAATAATATATATTAGTAATAGCCTACGGGAAATTCGTGCAGACCAAGCATACTCAGAGGGCGTAATGAGATTAAAATTAGATCCGCATCGTTGCGCTTTTATGTAACAGGGAAATAAAAACCGACGCATTAAAATACCAAAGGACTAGGTAGTAGGTACTTGAAATGAGTTTTTCATGATAGGAAATTAAATTGCGATCTACTATTTGTTGGTGTGTTGTTCAGTCAAATGAACTTTAGCCAAATCCACTATACATTTTGAATGGTTTTTGGAGAGTCAGTTTTTGAATAGACATTAAAAATCGTAGGTACTCAATTTAATGTAGAGTGCATATTCGATTTTAGCGGCACATTTATTATGGACACTATTCACTGATTTTGTATAACAAGTTTTAAGGAAAAAGTTTTCGGTCCAATGCTTGTATCAATGCGGTAGTCAAGAATTGTGATAATGTTAAAAACTCACCACTTGTAATGGTAATTTAAAACACCCTTCCACACTATAAGCCACGATCCTAAGTATGTATGTATAAGTATATGTAGTTAGTGGAAGGTATCGGATCGACTAAGGCCTGCTAGTTTTGTAGACACATGCTTTTCTTCGAAAAAAAAAAAAAAAGCATTTGGTTAGGGAACTGGAGTAGGGAGCGGGGAATAGAATGGGAACGGATAAAAAAAATAATTTACAAGGGTGCACGAACACCCCGTCACATCAACATTCCTCACTTCTCTCAATGGATTTTTATTGAGGTGTAAGATACAAGCATTGTTTTACTATGGGAGGGTGTCTTGCTCCTCCGGCTTAGAAGTGACTTACTTATTTATCGAGCTCCCGACCCATGAATAGCCTCTACCTGAGACACTGCTGCCTTCCTCTGCGATCGTCTGCGATCCCTAACGCAGAGAACGCTACTTCCAATTGTCGAAACCAAGCGCTTTGGCATCCGCAATGGATTGGTATTTGAAACGGAGGTTCAGCCTTCCTTGTCTTCTCGAATCTTGGGACTGGTATTCGAAGATCCTCTTAGCTGGATCATTATTGTCCATTTGCTTAATGTGGCCGAGCCAATGTATAGTGGACGTGTTTTTACTTTTTGGACTACATCCACATCTTGGTACAGCTCATAGAGTTCGCGGTTGTATCTTCTCCTCCATAAACCCGCCGAAGTATTTTTTTTTTCGAAGGAGCCCACTATCAGCTCTCACTTATTGCTTATCCTATAGAACTGGCAGGATAAGGGGTTAGCACTTTTGAACCCAATTATTTTGCCAAACCGAAGTAGGGTGCGATTTTCGATTGGTCGTGCAGAACCGTCCAGAAGAACTCTCCGGTTCGGGATGCCAATCGAACAAGCAAACAGACCTTATTTGAGTTTGAAGTCTATGTGTAGCTGAATTTGTGAAATTCAAGCGCAATTGCATCATCATCATCACTACTTCATGACGAGGAAGATGATGAAGAAAATAAAATTGAATTACAAAACTCCACCGGAATATCCATTTTAATATTATTTTTAGAATTAATTACTGTCATGGTCATCTGATTCAAAATGCAAAACTATCAAATGTGACAAAAAAATTTACCTACATTCAATGATTTTGACGTTTATGGCGTATGAATGTATTAGTGCTTCTGGTTTCGATTCTGAATTCAAATCCAGAAGCAAAATTCTCTTCTTTGGAGGAGAAGAACTGTCAGTTAAGTGCTAAGAACGCTTTCAGAAGCGTTCGGATTGCTTCTGGACGGTTCTGGACAACCAATCGAAAACGACACTAGTTTTGACCTTATTTACTTCAAGGCCAACGGATTTTGTCTGTTCTTCAATTGCCCTGAACACTTCAATCACGACCGACGACACCACACTTGGAACGACCGATGATGTCAATATATGGTCCTGTTGAAGATAGTTCCTTCAGTGTTGACGCCTGCACTACGTATTATCTGCTCCAGTATGAGATTCAAGAAGTCGCATGATAGCGCATGATAGTGCATTTTTGAAATATTTGGGAAGAGCAGCTACTTCCAAACTGCATGCGTGTTTTCCAAAGACACGCGAAACAGCTGAATCAATTTTGCCGGGATTCCGAATTCGCCCATCGCCATATAGAGCTCCTGGCGATGTTTGCTATCATACATGGCTTTGAAGTCGATGAATAGATGGTGGATGGTGAGTTTCATCTTGAAATTCGTTGGTCATTTCCAGAATTTTCTTTAGTGTGAAAATTTGGTCATATAATCGATCTGCCGTGTCGGAAGCCACACTGGTACGTGCCGATTAGTGTGTTACAGAACGGATTAAGACGTTCACACAGTAGGTACGTTGAATTGGATCTTATTGGGCAGGAGTGAGGGGCAAATAAAAAAAAGTTACAAAACAAAAAAAAAAAAAAAAAATTTTCAAATCAACGGCAACACTTACAATAAGTAGGTAGGTACATCTAGATATAGATGTAGATGTAGATGTATATATATAGATGTTTAGAAAGCCAGCATTTTGTCTTTACTTGAAAATCAAGTTCTTTATATAAATAGTAGTTTAAAAAAATTGCTCCCGTACTCAAAATTAAAAATAAATTAAATTATTTCCCTAATTTTACTACGAAAATAATGAAAACAAAACTGAAATGGAGACGGTTGCAGGAGGGCAGCATTCGTATCTATTCCAAATGATAACAATTTGTGCGCGCCAGACTTCTGTCTGTCTTTCAGAACAGGTATCGTACTTTATTGTAAAAACTGCTGATTGAAATATAACTTGATTTAAATATGTATAATATTATGAAACAAAAGTGCTATTGTAATTACATAACTGCTTCTTGCTACATATTCCACTGCAGCGAATTGCAATCCGCAATCAAATCATTCAGCCATATCAAACAAATAGAGCGCGGCCTCGTTAGAATCTTCAATCTATCCAATATCCATCTTGGCACCGAAACATCCATTCAATTCACCTTAAAGCCAATTGCCTAATTAAACAACCTAATTTCTATCAATTTGCTGGCGGAAAATCATTGCAAAACGGAAATCAAAATGAATTGCTACAATTTTCCTTCCTTGGGGCGTTCGGTAAATCATCGATCGAGTCCCACACAGCGCCTTTTTCCACAAAGGAACATGTACGTATTACGTTTACCCAATTTTCGACCATGAAGCAATTTCCTTTGTAAAAGAAACTTTCTTTCAAATGTAATTAAATACTCCCCCGAGTGCCGATACGGACCGACTTTCACTTTTACTTTGGAAAAATCAGCTGCAGAATAAATCACCTTTACATTATTTTTCGGTTGTTATTCTTTTTAAAACAGTTCAAAATGAAGTTATCTCCCGATGCCATCCCGATGGCAAATTGAATTTGAACTTTCATCTCAAAATGACCATATAGATGTGTACTCGTATCCATATACTATAGAGAAGCAAATAGTTTGAGAGGATAACTGAATAAGTTGTTATTCACCCGAGGCGCTGCGCTGGCTGCTCGAATAGAAGATTCTGGTGTACAAAAAAACGCACAAAGGGAAGATGACAATTATCTTTGCAATTCGGATTCTTATAGAGAGATTGTGGCAACAGTACGATGACAGATGACAGTGTGTTTCAAGTGAAACTTGCTGAAACTTTAATTAGTCGAAAAGTTTATCGCACAAGTTTTGCACTTGGGGCTTCCTTCGGTTGGCGGCAGTCGTCCCGCGGGAGAGAACACAGATTCAAGGAAATTACAATATCCATTCGGGTGACGAGAAGGGATCAGAGCGAGGAAGTTTCTTTTATGAATTTAAATTGTCTCGGTTAATGCTGTTTGTTTGTTTTCTTAGACAGAGGTCCCAACTCCCAAGCCAAAACGAATTTTATGAATCAGCAGCGAATTTTTGGCTGTCAGAATTGAATTCATAGCTATATAGAGATATTCGACGAAAGTCTACCAATTTGGCATGAGAAGCGGCAAAAAATATGAGGTGTTGATGTGGCTGGTGGCGGGCGGTGCAGGCCTACATACACAAAACCCAACATAGAGTGACGGTATCAATAATTTTATAGGCTCCCAAGTGACACTGTTTTTTTTTACATTTCTACAATAAAAACTTTATCTGATGTTGTTTTTTTAATGCAAACCACCTATAAAGTTTAAGCATTTTTAGCGTAGGTACAATTTTTGCTTTTTTTAAAACGAAAATTTAGGAATATAGCATATTCAAACTTGAAAGTCTGATAATGAGTATGACAGCAACAATTTTGTAATATATTTCTGAAAGTCTCATTATTATTAACGAGACCAATTATCATTATTGTTTTATTGGTAGCCATTACAGATGAGGGGCCCAATTAGGAAGTAGGGTGAGTGGGAAGTGGTGACGAGTAAGGGGGTGACAGGGAGTAAGGGGGGTCTCACCAAACGTTAGCGGTGTGAACTTGAAGGGCACGAGTACCTACGATAACTACGGCGCCAAAAATTGATAACGGTATTTTGTAGAGGGGTTAAATACAAGCATTTTTTACTATGGGAGGGGGGGGGTCTATCTGGCTTCGTTTAGGCGGGAGGGGCAATTTAAAAAAAAATAATACTTAAAATGAAAAAAAATAAATTGAGAAACAATGGCAACACTTACAATAAAGGACTTTATGAATTTTGTAAGCCAGGAATCTGTTCTTTGATATAATTTTTAAATAAAGGTATAGCTGTTAATAGTTTTTGAAAAAAATACTTTCAAACTTGAAATTTAAGGAAAAAAATTAAAAAAAAAGTTTTATGCTGATTTTTTTCAATATTGAGTAAATAGATACTTAATTTATTTATAGTTTTTACTGCCTAAGTCAATTCTTAATCGAACACTCAAAACCAGATTGATTTATGTCTTATAATTTTTGAGAAAATTGAAAATTACTTTTATATGTTGCTCCGCTTAGAGTATAAATTGCTACCCTTGCGCCTTGAAATTCGTATGGGGGGGGGCATGCTGCCCCCCTGCAACCCCCCTGCTTGGGGTCACTGTTGGATTTTGGGATGGGTGCAAGGCTGAGTATATGCAAACTTTCTTTTAATTATATTAGTTTACCCAATATCAACAACATTCTTCAGATACAATCTCTGGCCAAAAATTTCACATTGGTAGACAAAATTTTGCTGATTTGCATTTTAGACAATTTAGAACAAATTCCTGGCTTTGAAAAATACTATAGTTCTTTGTGGTAAGTGTTGCCATTGTTTTTTAATATTTTATTTTAATTTTATTTATCATTTTTTTTTTAATTACCCCTCCCGCCTAACCGGAGCGAGATAGACCCCCCTCCAATAGTAAAAAAATGTTTGTATTTAACTCCTCTACATAAATCCGTCATTAGTTTTCATCGCCAAAATTATTTTACTCACCCCAATTTTTGTCCTAAAATTTCAAGTTTGAAATTGTTTTTTTCAAAAACTATTTAAGGGAATAACTTGATTTAAAAATAATATAAAATAACAGATTCTGGGCTTTATAAAATGTTATAGTTTTTTATTATAAGTGTTGCCATTGTTTTTTAATGTATTTTTTTCCATTTAAAGTATCATTTTCTTTAAATTACCCCTCCCGCCTAAACGGAGTAAGATAGACCCCCCCTCCCATAGTAAAAAGTGCTTGTATTTAACCCCTCTACAAAATACCGTTATCAATTTTTGGCGCCGTAGTTATCGTACTCTCCCCACTTGAAGCTTTGTATCTTGATTGAAAAGTCAAATTTATTACATATCTCATTGATCGTTTTCCAAATTAGTCCTATAAGAGTTGAAAAAATGGGGTGTAAACTTTTCTATTTCGACCTTACGATGCTCAACTTGCCATTATACTCATAAATCTATGTAGTCAATTCCAAAAATGCTTTTAATTGTTAGGCAATACTTCACCGAGTATTTGGAGTTAACATGCATTTTTCAATAGAATTATTACTCCCACGACGCGCATTCAAAATGCACATTGTACACGTTAATGAATGGCGTAGTTCAATTCGATGTAGGCAATGGATATGCATAAAATAAACTATGTACATCTGTACGTATATAAAATTAGTTTGTAATGCGTAAGTAGGTATGGTCGATCGTACATACATATATTTGAGATCTGCAGCTGCTATGGAAAGTGTAACTATGATTGCGTAGTTTAAAAAATCAAAACATACCACTGTCACGACTCACGAGTTTTCATTTATGTGGAGTATTATGTCCATTGACTTATAACTATGACATTTTGCTGGATAATTTCTAATCAAAATTACTGTCTGTTGTCTTTGGGAATGCGTATTATCCACTAGAGTGTAGTGTAGAGTCGTGCGAAAACGTTTCATCGTGTTTCGAATAACTTGCTCAGATGGACGATTATGTCGACCAATAAATGAATGAAGCGCACGATAAGTTTGGCGAACCGAACCAAGGTTTTCAAAATGATTTTGCTCAATTTGCACGCGTTGCTCTGGCGTTAATCTATTCATCGTAAAGATGGAAAAACGTAACTACAAATCAACTTTCAACTGTCAAATTGACAATCTGTAGAAACAGTGTTGCCAGTTTAAAAACCAAACCTCTAAAAAGAATACCCTTTATTAAGGTAGACCTGTTGCGTCAACTATTTTATGATTATTTTCAATGCATTAAGCTTGTCATTATTTTATTAATAACTTGGGCATTGACACAGTATTGTGACGTCGGATCTGTCTCCATATCTTAACGGCATTGTCTGTAAGCGTCGCGTCGTCCTCTAGAAATGACATTTTTTCTAATATTTTACCTGAAATTGACACATCCTGTGAGTATCGCTTCTATTTGTAATTTCGGCTTGTCAAAATTTACCCACTTCTGACTATATTTTAAGGTATTCAGTTGTGGCGCAATTTTAGATACAGCTGCCTACTATTCAGCAGCAGAGACAGTAAAAGTCTCCGAAAAAAAAAAAAAAAAATTTAGAGGGTAATTTCTATTCGGTATATGGAAGTGCTCGCAAATGTGATGAATAAATTGGCTCTCGGAAAAAGCGTAACCATAACGAAACACAACATGCCTTTCCTCAAGTTCCATAACATAGATGACCACTCAAAACGAACCATCTCTCTTCGAGGATACTATACCTAATCATTCAGTCTTTTGCCTCTGAAGGCTATATTAAAAGTCTTAACAATTTTCCGCACAATAAAACGTATGATACATCTCTCATCGTTGTTCTCAATAAATCCAATTCGTTGAATAAATAAATAGAATAGAAAATATAACACTCATATTAATCCCACCCACACATACACATGCGTCCTTCATTTATCATCGAATAATGGACACAATCCAGGATGTTTCTCGATATCAACTACATACATATAATGTAAGCGCTAGACAATTCCAAGAAAGAAATACTTTTCAGCTCAGCGAAGGACGTCAGATTTGTAATCAACTTCAATGAACTGCAATTTGCCAAATGGATTGAATTGTAACGTATATACACTACAAGTTCAGTGATGAGGATGCGAACAGTGGAAGTTAAGAATAGGATACGATTTTCATTGCACCAAAATGTGTCATGTGTCAGCAGTCGTTCTTTTATTTTATATTTTCGCAGAAGGCTTGCATCAGTTGCAACGGTAACTTTTCAAACGAAATGTGTGCGTATGTGTGCGAATTAGAGAACAAAAGTGAATACAAGAAGGATTTCTTTTCGGTCACTATATACAATTTAGTAGATGAGCTAAGGGATGAGTATAGGATTTTCTATACTTACATGGTATGGCCGGTGTCGAGTCGTGTGGATCCGGTTGGTATCCCTCTTTGGGAAAATAGTCGATTTTAATGCAGTTGTAGGTCTCAACTCCTGTGCAAATGGTAAGCCGGTCGTCCATGTAAAGGTGATGCGCATGAAATTACATAAAAAGAAAACGAGAATATGAATGGAATGTAGAAAATTCTTTAATATTTCCATTTTTAATGAAGGAATATTCGCTCCTTTTTCAGTTCTCTTTTTCTCTTAATATAATTAAGCGAGAACTCTCCGGCAGGAAGTGACTCTGAAGGATGGAGATGGACAATGATAATGTAATCAGGGGCTTACATGGTATAAGTACAGAGAAAGGGTAGGTATGAGATTTTAAATGGAATATAAAAGTCGTGAGGGAGTTGCTTTTTTGTAATGCTCGTTTTGAAAAGAAAACATTTTAGGTTGCGGTACGACCTCGGTGTATACATTCAAAATAGCATAAGTGGATTTGTTACATAGAATGCATTTGTGGTGTACGTTCCAACGGAGAGAGCACAGGAAATGAACATTTTTGTGCATAACTAAAAAAAGTACTTCAACACATAGACAAAAGGAGATCAAGGTATTTCGGAAAATACCCGTAGCAGCTTAATTGCTTTATTTACTGTAGTAAAAGCCTGGCAAACCTTGAATTATTACGACTCGATTATAAAAATAAAACTCCGAGTTAGGCTAGAATAAAAAACTAAAGCCTTCAGGTTGCTATCATCGAAATGGGTCATGTGTTGAGAATGTTAGAAATCCAGATAGGTGCTTAATTTCAGTAAGGGTAACCTACCCGTATCATGTGTGCGCTAGCCTGTCAAATACAAGTTTACAACTTTATTTATGTTCCATTGATGAGCTCGTTTATGTTAGGGTAGTCTTTAATTTGTGATTTGGTTCGATTTGAGCTGTTATGCCAATCAGTCTTGAGGGTATTTTGATATTACCGGAAGTCCATATATGCTTTATGTTTGGCTGACTATTGGAAATTGGTATATGACAATGCTATCGAAAACGCGGACAAATTTGCTCCGAATCAAAAATACCCCCTGTAGTATCTAGAATCGGAGCAATATTATTATATGAAGTAGCTATAGCAACCCTCACTTATTTATAATATGTCAATGGGAATAAAATATAAAAATTCATAATAAACGACGACGGGGCTGAGACTGTAGTACAGATACAACACCCCCACTGTGGGAACATCCGTCCCAGTGATAAATTTTATGAAACGAAAGCAAATCAAGAAACTGCACCAATTTCAAAGTCATCAGTCTCCTTATCATCACATTTAAGATCCTTTCTGCCGTACTGGGTGAACTGTGCGGCTTTGGGCACAGTAAACCCCAGTAGGTCACGAAGTGCCCACCATCAGTTTATCGATTTCAGTACCACATATGACAACATTTATAGAAACGAATTATATGGAGCAATGTCTAGTTTGACAATGGAGAACATTCGCTGCTCCATAGGTCGAAAACAATCTCATCGAGATCTTTGATGTAAAAAAGGATTTAGACAAGGTGAAATTCACTTTCAACACAGCGCCAGCGCCAGCGGGCTGTCACTGGTGATTTCTGGTTTGTCTTGTCATCGTAACACCGCGGCAGCTTGTCATCCAATGCACACACCAAATGCAAGTACATTATAAGAAGTGACGAACACATTGGAAGCAACTATAACACCGCGTCTCGACGAGTTTGAAGTATGTCACACTTTTCAGTCAGACATCTTGTTAGCGATATTTTTATTATGACATTTCATTTCACAACATGTCATCAACGAAAAAGCAAATGAAGACGATTATAGCTTTGATAGCATTAAAAATTACCTAGAAAATTTAGAAAACCAGATGTTAGCCGAAAATAAGAGAATGCATACATACATATTCACTTTCTTCAAAATGACATGCAAAATGGAGTACATAATATATTGGCCTAATGCAAGCGTATGGTTTATATAAAATGCCGATCTTGAGGGTTCAGCTAATACGGAGAACTGTCTAATAATCCGTACCAACTTTAGTTTAATAGGTACTGCGTGGAAAAAATTACTTGATACCAATTTAAGTACCAACTTTTTGTGCTGATACCGATATTAGCCCTCATACTCTGTAAAGAAATCGAGCTTTAGTTTTTTAGAACCCGATATTTGTTTTTATGAATCAAATGCCCAGTTCTACTTTCATTTTAGGCACTTATAGCTTCTGAATTTGCTAGAGGCTTACCTTACTTCTAGTCCCGATTAGTATTCTCGTGGACGATCCAGCAAGTACATAAGTGTACAGTCAACCATCATCATTATCATTATCATCATTATCATAGTGGCAAAAAATCTACACAATAGAAGTAGCTATGCGATTTCCAAAACAAAACAAAATTCACTGCTTCAATGGCAATGGTCAAAGAAAACTCTCCTCTACAATTACATTTACCCAAAACTTGTCTACTTAAAGACAGGCAATGGATTATATATTCACACCATGGTCCATAATATCTGATGTGAAGGAGGTAGTTTCTTTTTGTATTTGTGTTGAGTTAAAGGTATATCAATTTCATTATGGAGACATACATACCTCCATTCGCCTTAAAAATACGGACACATCGGACACCCAACCCGACTTCCATAAATTATATTGCACCAGGCGAATAACTCAAAGCCAATCCATACCCACAAGGAAGAAGCAACTTGCAACGATGCGACGTCTACCTCGAAATCGTATTATCTAATATAAGGTGCACTTTGTGCAGTCGGAACCCCTCGTAATTCCGCCTCCAACCGCACACTGACTCCATTTGGAGAAATCCCAAATCAATATCTAGTTCAAAGGAAAAGAAAGCGTTTGCAGGACGAAGAAAAAAAAACACCCTCTGAACGGCTTCCTGCCACAAGCAACAAAATGCAGCTTCCTTTCTACCGAAAGTCTATCAAAATCATTTCCGTCGTCAACAAATCCAATAACTCGTCATGGCTCCCTTGTGGAGGCAGTATATAAGGAAAAAGTAGTCACTCCTTGCAGTTTGCCACATCCTCTCCTCCTCCCACGACAACTACGACCATCACGATGCAGCAGGGAGCAAAAGCCGCAAGTCTACTGCTAATTCTGCGACAGTTGAATGATGTTCGCCACTAGCGCAGCCACAACTACCCATGTAAGATGGGCCAATAATACGGCACTCTATGCTCGCACAGCCAGGCTACGATAAAGTGCAACCCAGCAGAGCTCTTTATCATGCTAAGGGGTGGGATGAAGCCGAACGCCCTACACAGTATATCAGTGGTGTTACGACACGGCTCCGAAATGCCGCTGTCGTAAAAGTAGGAACAACATGAAAGATGGCCTTCATCTCTGCCTTTGGCGGACGACAACGACGACGAAGCCACCGCCACGTTAGGCAAGGAAGCTAGTCAAGTTTCAGGTTGCAGCATTTACAAGACATTCGAGGCGAATGCTGTGTCGACGGTTTCTTGTTGGTAACACCTGGGGCCGTGTGGCATTTGCTTTTCGCACTTGCAAATTGCAGCTCCTTTTCGCAGGATTTTCTTATGCGTTGTTAAGTGGGCTGGCAGTGGATGTGTTACATGGTGCCTCTGCAGTGAATTGAAAAATATTGTCCTTGCTGGGAAAATTGAAAGTATAATGTATGGTGTTGTGGAATTATTACTGTGTTCTCCTTTCGCTGTGAGCTTATTTATTTTTTTGTTGTTCCCCAAGTGCAACAAGTCTTCCGTTACGAAGAAGATGAAACGGAAATGTGGGTATGGCATGAGGAATACTAATCTTGTTGCAGGGAAAATTGTTATAAATTTAAGTGAGGGCGCGTGTTGGGAAACGCTTTTGGGGCACTTCGTCCACGGTGCTGATGATAGATGGAGCAAAATGAATAGGAAACCATGGAAATTATTTCAATATGAGGAAGTGATGACAAAATGTTTCCATTTCTTATTCGGATGTAGTAATGTAGTATAATGAGAATAGATGCTGTTGATGTTTGTCTCTGAATTAATGAGAAAATACGAATGTAGTCTCGCTTTTTGCCATTATTTATTAAAGCCTGCTAGACTTATAGCCCCGCGCTTATAAGACTTTTGCTCCGGTTTTGAAGCTAAAAAATATATGATGAATCGGGTTTTGAGCGAAATAGAATCATATGTCGATTTTCTTTGGGCAAAAAAAAACACTTTTTTTAAGATTCAGAGCAGTTTTTCTTCTCTAGAAAACAGCTGTCTGTCAAAATCAATTTTCTTTGGGCAAAAAAAAACACTTTTTTTAAGATTCAGATCACTTTTGCGAATCTCGATTCGAGGGAGAGATTCGCACATACTTTCACCAATACCAAGCCAAGTGACATTTGTCAAACTTTGAGGTTAGGTAGTTATTGTTAGGGGAGACTGGGGCACATTTGATTGTGTGGCACATTTGAACCTACAAATTGTATAGTGAGCTTTTCTTTTTGTGTAAAATGTATATTTTTAAGGCACAAATTCATTTGAAAACGTATAAAGATACGTTTTTTGACAAATGTGAAAAATATAAATATTTGCGCACATTTTTATGTCGCTTGACTTATTGGGGCAGGTTTGAACAAAACAGTCGGGACACATTTGAACTGTAAGTAGCATTGAACTAAAAGTTAAGCTACCACCACCAATTAACGCTCCGGGAACATCGAGGACAGCTGCGGTGATAATTATTGTCTTAATTTTTTCAGAATGTCTGTTCTGTTAATAAAATAACTCATTTTTATAAAGTTTCTTCAGTCATTTGTAAACTATTTCAGTAATTTAAGTTTGCTTTTGCTAATTCGATTTTGTTTTCTTTATTAAAATAATAAAGTTAATTTATTTTATTAAAAATAAATACAAACCTTTTAGTAACTTATTAGCTTCTAAAAGCAATTACAAATACTGTCGTTCAAAAGTGTCCCAGCCTAGTTCAAACCTGCCCACATGGGCGATACCTTTGAACATAAGGACCTACTTCATTTTTAAATAAAAATAAACTATACGCCCTTACTAAATTTAAGCAGTTATTTGTCCAAAACAAAGTTTATTTGCATTTCTTAAAGTGAGAATACTTTGCAGTCTAATAATTTAAACAAATAGGATTTTATGAGACCTCAAAGCAAAAAGTGTTCAAATGTGCCCCAGTCTCCCCTACCTATTGTGGAATAAATTTGAAAATTGAAAATGGATAAAATGTAGACGAATGGACCGTCGTAGAAAATGCCAATGGGGTTGATTTCATGGGGAAGGGTGAAGTTATAATTCAAAACAAAACAAGTAAGCAGTTATTGTACACGTGCAAGTAAACAACTAACAAATAACAATTCAATTTTATAAACACAAATTGCAATTTAAAAACAGCTGACTGTCAAATCACACACCAACACAAATGCAAAAAAAATTGATCTCATTTCATGTTCGATTGGGGCAGGAAAAATCTGAGATTGAGAGCAAAACGGTAAAAGCCCAAAGAAAATCGACAATAGTGTCATAGGGAAGATCGACGTAAGCCACCCTAGAGTATTATAGAGGTTTTAACATTTCGACAATATGTCATCATTTCAGTTTTTGTTAGGCTTTGGGAACACAAAAACAATTATTGAACTCTGTGCCAGAGAATTTCAGAAGATAAAATATCAGCATACTGACAGACAGTCATCAAGCAGCGCACAAAACTCTTGACATACTATAGAGCAACTTTCTGCCCACACTTAAATCGCTCTCCTATATGGGTTCCATCCTGGTCACGAGAGATTCGAAGGCAACGAAAAGAATTGGAACTCCACACAGGGCATGGGCCAGGCCGAAAAGCTTGTCAGCAGTACTAATCGGAAACAAATAACTGATTTAATCACCATTCACTGCTCTCTAAACTATGAAATCGGCTGAAGTTCCATATGTGCAGACTGTGAAGAAACTCTGAAATTGCCCCAAAAAGAGTAAAATATTTTAAAATAAACTTTTTACATCCTCAAGACATCAAAAACTTAGCCACGATGAAAAAAGTAAGATATCTTTGTAACAAAATCATAGAGATTCTGAGATCACATTGGTGCGCTGAGTGGTTATTGTATCAAACATAATCAATCACTTCCTACTCCAAAAAAACGAAAGTAGGTTATCCATAGATTCTCCGTTGAGTTTCTGAAATGTTACCAGCATTTCGCTTTCTCTGCTCCAGTCTGACGATTTACCAGCACTTGCTTTGTCCGGACTCGGATCCGGCTCAGCACGTACTACTATCCAATTATGTTAAGGCAGCTATTATTGGCATGGGGAGTAGCTGCCCCCTGCAACCCCTCTGCTTTGGTGGTTTTTGTATGTGAAGTTCGATCAATTTCAAATAAATAACATTTACTGGCCTTTTTTCCAAAATTAGTTTGGAAATTAGGCCAGAATATGAATTGATATGTTTATTATCTGGCTTAATTTCCATTTTACTCTCTGGTGCTTTTTCCACATCTATCTGGCATAATTTCCTAATTTCTGGCATATTTTCAAAACAAATCAAAATTTTGATATTTTTTCAAAACAAAAAAAATAAATAAAAAATACGCAATAATTTGGCGTAATTTCCAGGAGCCGCACCGCAGTGAAGTCAAAAAAAAAAGACACTTTGGTCAATAACGATCCTAAAGGACGTTGTAATGAACAATAGCCTAAAACCATCTCGCAGTCCTAAGAAACTTTAAAAAAAAGTTTCATTCAAATTTGTCCAGTAGTTTTCGGGCTTTGAGGTAACAAAAAAATTCCCGCAGTTTTATTATATAACTACTTAGCTAACCCGTGCTCGCCTTGCTTCGCTCGCATTGAGCAAACAAATGAACTAAAATTTAGTCCATTTAACATTACACTTTAAATGACAACACGAATCACGAACTTTAAAAAAAGTTTGCAAGAAATGAAATGCGAAGACAGAATTTCGATGATTGTCAGAATGTAACGACATTACAGGAAAAAGAAACCACGTGTTTTGGATAATTTTTATTTTTCACTTCACTTTCGATGATGTGCTAAATGAACATTAAACGAATGATTAACGAACATAATCGGCCCTAGCGAAGTATCCATCGGAACGGAACAAAGCAAAAATGTTTGTTTCTTTATTGCTTTCATTTATCAATACTACAATACTGCAACCAATTCCTGTCGGAGCATATCGGAAGAAAATTCTTATGAAATCGGAGAACTTTCCGTTCCGACGGATACCTCGCTAGGGCAGACTGTATCTCTCATTCTTTCTACCAAGCGCTATGCACTGTACGGCCTACTAGCACATAGGCCACATCACATCATGCTGGGATTTACATTTACGCCCACCACCCCAAAGCAGAGCAACAAAAGATAATTATTGGTTTAGCATTGATTTCGCATTTGATCAACTCACATATTTAACTTATTATTTCTCATCTCAGCTTCTTTATGGAGTAGAAAGATAGGTGATATGATAGCTCAAAATACTTGGGTCGGCGCGCGTGAGCCCATGAACCGAATAATCACCCCTATTCCCGTTGGCGTTTGTCGTAAACGACTCGTATTTCACTTCGTTTTTCTGTCGGTGTTTTTAACTTTTTTGCGAAAAAATTAATTTAAATGATGGTTAACATTTAGAAAAGGAAATAAAATTATTAACAGAAGTTTAAAAAAAATGTGAACATCGTTTTACAAGACACAAGTAACATGAGTCGTATACGGAAAACGCCAACGGGATTAGAGGTGAATATCTGAGTTTTTCCAACGACTACACAGAAAAAAGTTATTTCTGCTTATAAGTAGGTATAATAGAGTAAGAGGATATGAAATCCATTATGAACGTTAGATGTCGCTTACGCTTTATGACAGTCCGAACTTATCCCGCGAGATCTGTTGTTGTTACCTACTATTGTACGTAGATAATTCGTCCACTTTTTCTTTGAATCTTCAAGGAAGTGTAACCTCGGCGAGGAAATAAAAACTACTCTCATCGCACTCTACACGCTTTTGTTTTCAATTTCTTTGAAACAAATTCTGCTATCCTATCATACTGAAAGGTCTACCCAAAATATCAGCCAATAATACGCATTAAAAGTGGCAGCCCAAAATGGACCATATAAAAGAGGCGATAATGTTAGTAGGCGATCATATACTCATCTTGCACTTTGATAAGAAAAAATTAATAATAATAGAATAGCAAAAACAAAATACAATCATCTCTCCTTCGAGCCGGATTTGAACCAGCGACCTATGGATTTCCGCCAACGACTTTTATACACATCTACAGTCCACCGCTCTACCAACTGAGCTATCGAAGGTGTATTAAATTTTTTATTTAGTTTGTATTCAACCGAAATTATCGGCCACTAGCATTGAGCTGCCAAAAGTAAAATATGCATACAGCTACACCAACACCAAATAGCACTGAACATTGTGAAAGTTGATGGTGTTGCCATTTGCCACTATTTTGACATTGCACTCAAACAATTTTAGGGTAGATATCGAATCAATTGAGTTGAATATTTTAAATTCGCTTCTTTCGGGCAAATTTAAAATATTACTGTGATGTTTCCTTTTCTCCTAAGAATTCCACATTATTTCATAAATTTAGATGTGTTATGCATAATATCCACATATCGCTTCCTACAAAATGATGCAACACCTACAACTCGTTTATAGTCTGTGTAGGTACCTGTTCACTGTAATACCTGTTGAATTTGGGGAAAAGGATGGTGTGGTTGTGAAGGTGAATACTATGAACGGTGATGTAGATTATTATGACGAGCGACGAGCAAGTAAAAATATTCTCGTACTTTAGATAAACATTATTTGCATGAAATATTATTGTGAGGTACGAAAACGTGAGAGAGTTACTTGCTGTGTGTGGAAATGGAAATAAAATTGACTTTGAGTCTGAACCGTTTAAAGTTGGTCGATATGAAAATAGAAGAATTTTAAAATGTTAAAGTTAAATAATCAAAAAATGCTTGGTAACTCATTATTTATGTAAAATGTATGACGAGGATGACGAATTAAATATTGATTGTCAGTGCAAATATTTATGTATCGATGGATCATTTACATGTAGCAATTTTAGGTTAGTCATAAATCCCGAGGGATTCTTAAGAGTCGAAAAAAACACCTACAATTAGCTTTTTGTAGGTGTTGAAACAACAGAGCTCTGAATCAATTTCTATTAAAATTGACAATGGTTATAACAATTTAAGTGTTGATTTATTTATATATATTTTTTTTTTCTGAAAAAAATGTTTAAAATGATAAATGAATTACAGTAGGACCTCGCTACGATGAACTATTCAAAAATATGAAACCTCGAAAAGATGACCGCAAAATTTGTTTGCATTATACAGGGTGTCCCAGTTAAGAAGGACAATCCTTTAAGGGAATATTCCTGAAGTTATGCCGAACAAAAAATTGTATGGCAGGGGGGGGGGTCTATTTTCATCGTATTTCCCGTTATAGCCCATCAAACTAGGTGACCTCTAATTTGGAGGTGTTACCACTTAAAACGCTATAACTTCTGAACTATTATGGCTACAAAAATAGTTTTGTACATTTTGAAAAGACAATTTAGTAGCGCATACAAGTCTTAAGCACTTCGACTACATCTGGGCAGCTACAAAAAAGTTCTGGCTCCTTAAACTCAAAATTTTGAAAATTTTTGTTACAATTTTTTACTTAAAATGCCTTTTTCTCAAAATTTTGACTTTATAAATTTTCATTTTTTTAATGAAATTTTTATCCTTGAGAAATTTCCTATTTCTATTCTATCTTAATTATGTTAAGAAACTTTTTTACGTACGATCAACAGAAGTTATAGTAAAAGCCACTTTTTTTCAGACAAAAATGGTAAAAAAGACTAGATCTGAGCTAACAACCATGGATTTTTTGTTCTGGGGTACTTGCTGTTGTATGATTTTATTTTCTTTGTCTGGAAAGCATTTCTTGAATGCCTTTATTATTTATTTATTTATTTATTTATAAAAAAATTCAAGTGGCATTTTTGTATGTTGTGAATTCATTTGAGACTTTTGACCACTTTTTGACTTGTGAGTTGTCACCTCGAAATATCTGTTGACATTATTAAAATGCAGTGTTTCGTTGTCAAAGTCACCCGAAAAAAATATAAAGCAAGAAAAGTTAAAGAAAACTTGGCTCAGGTTTCGATTATGAACACTAAGCAAATTTATTTTTTTTATATAAATTGACTTATTCTAAGATGTACCTACTGTAAAAGAATTTTTCTGCGGAAACTTTTTTTTTATTTTTAAAATTTCCAATTTTGCTTGAGGTTTCTAAGCTAATTTTTTTTTATTTTTTTTTTTAAATTGACTTATTCTAAGATGTACTGTAATACATATAATTTTTCTGCGGAAACTTTATTTTCTATTTTTTTTTTTTAATTTTAATGTTTCCAATTTTCACAGAAAAGTGCATGTATTTTTATTGACTGAAAATATTGTACCTACTGTTAAATACCCCAGAGTAAATATAATTAAACTTTAGCTCCAGGAGCCTGTCAGACAGTTGTTGACATACCCTAAACCGGCGGCTAAGCCCTGCGAAAAAAGGGTTAAAATCCTGTTAGTGAGCGAAGCGAGCCACCCACCCCATACTTTAAATACACCAGACTTTCTTACAGGCGCCTATCTGACAGTTTTTGGTATAGACTTTTTGAGCAAAAAAAAATTAAAAAAATTAAAATAAAAATTTTCGTTTCCTCAGGAAAAAAATATTATATTTATGGTTTTAGGCCATTTTAAGCCAGAAAAAAAAAAAAAAAAAAAAATTTTGCTCAGTGTTCATAATGGAAACCCGCCCCGAAAACTTTGTAAGAAGACTCTTATTCAGATGTTTTTTTAACTGGCCCATAGTTGACTATCGCCCGGAAGCTGGTGTGGAAAAATTGACCTCACATTGCTTTCAAAATTTCATGATGGCTGAAATGGCATCTGCTTGTTTGACTACATCGACAAACCTATTCTCCACGCAAAGAGCCTAACCACAACTCTAGGCTAGATATTATTAATCCATTGCTCGGGTTGACAAACGAAGGAATTAAAGACATAGAAACAAAAAAAAATCGAGCTAGAAATAAGGCGGTCAATATTTTTTAATAGTGGGTACATACCCAATTTTCTACCTGTTTACCATTTATAACACTGTAATGAAAAAAAAAAATCTTTCATCTTTCCGAAGTGTTAATCTTATAGAACCGTTCATCTTTCCGCGATTCTACTGTAATTTAAGAAAAAATGGAGTGAATAATTTCAAATTGCTCATTAATTGGAAAAAATGGACTCACTCGCTTAGGACTTAGGACAATTTTAGATTTACCTGCTTCATTACCGACATATAGACACGATACTTTGGAATTAAAAAGATAAAATCAGTAACAAGATAAAAGGTTCATTAGTACGTGGAAGAGGAGTAACGTGGATCGAGCAGGGAAATTTTTTCAAAGATTCTTGAATAGGCCTTATTGCTCAGAAATATTTGTTGTTACCTATATTAATGATCCGCCTTATAACTTTATACTATAGTATGGCCGTCAGTATGGTTTTAGTTCCGCCACCCGATCTGTTGAAACGACAAGTTTTCGATTTTACATAAATTCGGAAACAATCAGACGCTGATCATCGTTTGGTAACGCGAGCATAGTGTTCACCAAAGAGTGCATTTGACTGTTTGTCTCTAGGATTTTAATTTATTCGAAAAGAACTCTTTTTATCGAGTTATAGTTATAGACTTGCGTTTCTAGCCGATCGTGTGCTCATATTAGCCTTATGTCGATCATTTGCTGAGTGCCGCTTTATTTCGTTCACGTGAGTTAAAGACTTACTTGCAAACTGTACTCTTTCATTTTGCATTTTCAAATGTTGGGTAACTCGAAAGATGTCTAAGCGGGTCGATAGTATAAGTAGACACCATTCTATAACGCAGTTTCTAAACACAATTAATGCGCATCAGTCTGTTTGAATTTTTGAAATCTTAATCTACTCCCCTGCTTCGTAAATTTGAACGCTTCTTTCTATAACTATACAGCAACTAATAAAGGTCACCCTTAATTGACAAGCCATACTACGATTATAGTCACAGCGAGACCCATTAACACTCTCACAGTGAACCTATTGCCAGTCTGCCCTCTTACCTCTGACACAAACCTACGTGCATGTATAGTATATTCTCGGCTACATCTAACGACAGAAAATCCCTATTGTCTTCTAAATCAAATCGTTTACGCTTTAAGTGGATATTCTCGCAGGTATATTTCGAAAAACCTATCATTAAGACTCTCGCACAAATCTCTCCACCCCATACACAAAAGTAATCGCATCTCTCCGAAAACATTCGCCTTCGTCGTCGATTATTCCCTAAATCTTCATTACACGAGAAAATTATTCCCCCAAGCAAAAAGATTATCTCCACATCCAAGCATCCAGAGGTAATCCGCAGTCTACCACACCATACACCCTTACGACCCCTAAGTGGCTGCGTGCGAATACCGTTTGAATGGATATTCTTTTCGAGGATATCCCAAACAATGCCTTTCCTATTCAATGCGTAAATGATTTAGTTTAGTCTGGGTGTTGGAAAAAATGTTCACAAACTTTATGTATACGAGTATTATGTGGTCGGTAACTTACATGCAATTCAATTAGCGAATAAATCAACATTAATCAGCGCCATCTCTTGGCCAATGCGCCGCACCACCCATCCATTTTCACTTACCTTGTAAAGCCGTGCATAGAATCCATAAACTGGACTTGGTGTACTTGGTGATGAAGGCACCATCGTCCAGAGCGTTGAAGTTCGCCGTCCCATTGTAGTTGGCATTCGGAAGTTTCTCCTCGGTATACAGCCACTGTGGACCGGCCAAAGCGGCGATAACTATCGCCACAGAAAAGCTGCGGGTAAAAAATAGAGAAAAAAAAAAAAAAGTTTTTGTAAAAAATTTATTTTTTTTTATTCACAACTTAATGGAATGAAGGACGATGGTCCACAGAAAAGTTAACACATTACAGGGAGGAAAAATGTGGCAAATGTATCTGGCACATGTAGTTACCTATGGGCGCTGAGTTTTTTATCTTTTTTTTTTTTTTTGAAGGACATTTTTATGAATGTAAAACTCACCGAGAAAGGTTTGGATAATTTTATTAACCGAACAAAAAGGACACAAGCAGATCTAAAGTGCAGTTTATCTTTTAACTACGCGACAATATTTTTTTTGTTTGTTTTCGGAACGCAAGTCAGAATCCTATTTGGGGTTTTGTAAGAGTCTAAAGTACTGTTTGGGTGAGCGTATCCTTTAGTTCATTAAATTCCAATTACCAGTTAAAATGGTGAAATACTTGTTTTGCTGACTGTCTGCTGAGGGAAATTCCAAAGGATGATGAACTTTAAAAACAATTTTCGAAAGAAATCCGAGATCCTTCTTTGACGCACACTGTCTGATGGTGGGGTATATGGAACCCAGACACGGAATTCAAGGAGAATATTTTTCTTAATTATCCCATTTGCAAGGATTTGTTGGAATATATTGTCGGATTCGTTTATTTTTTTTCCTTGCAAACTCACATAACATGTATTACATGTTAATGTTTCATTATGGGATTTTTCTGCGAGACAATTTTATGATGGCAGCTCGTAGCACCGAATGTGCGATGTGAGATTTGCTTAAGTAGATCTGAGGGCATCTTAGCAACTTTCATTGAAAGTCCGTAATTAGAAATGTTGAAAATGTTTTTGAGATTAAAAAACTTTGACAAGAGGGTGGTGCTGGTGGTGGTAAGGTATTTGGGCCTGACATATTGAAGTCTTGGCACAGAATTATGGAGGATCAAGGTGTTTCTATACTCGTATACAGAGCGAGAGATGATAAGCTTATCGTCTTTCATGGATGGATTGTTGAGAAACGTGATAGCACCGCTATTGTGCGCATTTGTTGAGGTGTTGTTTGTTATACTGCTATTCAAATGCGTGAAATTAGTCTACCTTTTGGCAAACAATGTGTATATGTACATAGAACTTGAATTTGCTTTGTTGAAGGTTTAGCTGTTTTGTTCTCAAATTTACATGTGTTTAACTTTTTAGGTTCTGGACTGTGGTCATATAAAATCTCCTGATATGGCATTGCTCAATTGAATCACAATGGAGACAATAGGCAAAGAGTGCCCATCCTGACTGAAGATTTTCTGTCAATAAAACAAATGCAGTAAAACAGGAATAGATTGCTACATTTAATGCCTAGATGGAAGGTTCAAAGATGGATATCATCATAAACGTAGGCATGAAGTTATAAGAAATGATCAAATGTGCTCCTATTTATATCATATATCTGTACTGTAAATTGTGCAGTGACTTTGTACATTTTTTATACCGAAATAAATGCTATCTAAAAAAATGTTCAAACGTGCATTTATCTCTTGGACATTAAATCTAAAAAACTTCGAAATACTAATATTGCCATAAATAGGCCAAAAATTATTCTCTAAAGCGCCTTAGACAGAGCTTTCTTGAGTGGAAAAACCAGCATAAAGTAAGATGAATTTGGTATTTAGATAGTAAATTAAATTAAATTATTAAATCAATACCTTTCACCGGGGGCGTTGGACTTCGCCAGGGGTGCGTCTTGTCTCCTCTCCTTTTCATTACTTATATGGACTGGATGTTACAGCGCAGTCTTGGCGAAGAATGTTTCGAATTGGGAGATCTGAGGATAAGTCATTTGCTCTTCGCTAATGACTTGTCATCCTTGGGTCCTCTCAGACTGAACTTCAGCGCGCACTCGATCGGTTTGTAGCCGTTTGTGTTGAAGCTGAGATGAAGGTTAACGTGAACAAATCTGAAGTGATGGTCGTCTCCAGAACGCCTGTTCAATGCACTCTGCATGTTAGTGGAGTCCCATTGAAACAGGTGGAGAAGTTTAAGTATCTCGGGGTCTTATTCACGAGTGATGGAAGGAGCAATGCCGAGTTTTCCTGTAGGATTGGTCAGGCTGGGTCAATTTTGAGACAGCTTGGTCATTCTGTTATTAGGAGGACTGAACTTGGTGTCAAAGCTAAGTTGTCAGTCGTACCATCAGGCAGGCGTCCTTTAGGTAGACCTAGGATGAGATGGTTAGATCAAGTCCATAATCTCTGCTCTACCCGTATGGGGATTGCCCTTGATGATTTGGAGTCGATGGCGGAGGATCGAGAGCTATGGAGGGGCCACTTGAGCAACCTACTACCGCGACCCACTTAATGGACAAGCGGACCATTTGAAAATGAATGAATAGTAAATTTGACAGACTTTAGGCACATGGGAAATATATGAAACATAAACTTATTTCAGCAGTTATGCGCAGTTCGTTAAAAGAACAATCATCTTGTCATCATACGTAGTGACCTCTTGTCATTGTGGTCCATCATAAAGAGTGGTAGAATTTTAAAACAATTGTTTGACATATCAATTCTGCTTTATTTTCAATCGTGGCCAATGTAGTTATATTTGATATCCCTAAAATGTACACTATACGGCTCTGTTTACACTGACGCTCAAATATTTGATCACCCAATTTTCTATTTAACAAACTTTTATCACTCAAAAGTAAGCTCAAAATTTGGTAAAATTTTATTTAATAATTTTTAAAAATATGTACATCCGAACTGTCGGAAAACTTCAAACGCTGTGTGATGAAGTTGCAGACTATAAGGCCCATTTCACACATACCCGGCAGCCGGCTAACCGGTCCCGGCTACCCGGTCGTTGTAATACATTTTTATGGACGGTTTCGGTTTGCAGGTGTGAACTCGCTCATAAGAATGTATTCCCAACGACCGGGTAGCCGGTACCGGTTAGCCGGCTGCCGGGTATGTGTGAAATGGGCCTAATAGGTATTTTGACACCTGGGAACTAAGAAATTTCTGTCACCTCTATTGAAGACCCCCTTATACTTATAATAAATCTTTATATAATTCTTCTGTACGTGTTTGTAACCGAACTCCTCCTAAACATCTGGACCGATTGTAATGAAATATCGTGTGTGTGTTTGAGTGGGTCTAAGGATGGTTTACAATTTTAATTGGCGCTGCGATCTGATTCCACAAAATTTCAAATAATAACCACTCAACAATAAAAAAAAATACAAAAATTTCATGAATAAAATATCAAATAATAACCACTCAACAATAAAAAAAATTAAAAAGCAAGAAGCTCATACATTTCTCGACACCCATGAGAGCTAAAGGTGTAAAATTGTAGACATTGATGTGCATTGTATGTAGGAGCAGGCAAAACACCGTTTACTGGGACCACTAGTATATGTATAAATAAATCAAACACTACGTATACAAAAGAATTCTGTTTCTCATCGGAAGCATTTGAAGGAGCTAAACCTTATATATCTTTGCCAACCAGCAAACCAAGCTACTTAGCACAGAAATATTCGTAATGGCTTATGCGTTTCGGCAAATGTTTCTACTTCATTTGCTACTTGGTACGTCCTTAAGAGTATCACGAATTTGGTTGTAAGAGAGATCTTTATCCCAAGTGACATTAAGTTTTGAGAAATGCGTTCTTTAACATGTCTCTGCAAAATCTTGAATTTCGGCAAAATCTGCCGAAAATCTTCAGCAAAAAGCAAAAGTAGTCTTTTAGTACTACAGACGAGAGCATTTTAAGCTTAGGTCTTAGGAACGAGTGCGCTGTTATCCCTTTTAAATGCGTTGTGGATATTCCAGATAATAGGCAAAAGCAATCTCCCGCGGTTTTCGTATTATAATCTTTTTTTTTTTTTCTTTTTTTCTTTTTTTTGAATCTATTATAATAAAATTGTGAATAAGACATGTGTCTTTAATAGTACATGGTACTAAGGATAAACTTTGAAAAACCTAAAACTACCTGGGATATAACCAGCTGAATAGCCTTTTATAGCTCAGTCCTTATTTAGTTGGGTTATTAAAATAAAAAGTATCTCCTGAAGTCGTAGAGCACTCTTAGAGTTTTCACGCATGCTGCCTCTATCATATCTGTGGCAATAAACAGATACTACTATTGTCGAAACGATATCATTCGATCGTTTTAATATTACGTGATCTGGCCTCAGATTTCTGTACGATCTACCTACCAAATTTCAGCTTCCTAGGCCTAATAAGCTAGGAATTATTTCTCAAGTGATAGAGAATTTTGTATCTTATTGTGTAAACGCAGCGGTTCCCAATCTTTTTCTTCGCGGAGCACTTTTAATTAGATAAATTCACTTCGTTGTCCGTATCCCATTTTTCGCAGTCGCAGTTATGGAAAAGGCAGTAGCTATTTTCCGATTTTTTTTTTTAACTTTATTAAATTGAAGAAATAAGTAAATTGTATGTAACCTTTTGGTTTATAAATCGATTAGTTGTAGTGGCCTTTAGTTCCAAAAGGAAACAGTCTTTTTTATTCACTACATTTCGCCCATGTCTATGGACATCATCATGGAAATATAGATCCACTTCTTCACCTGATAATGTCCATAGACATGGACGTCTCCAAAGGAAAGAGTTGTTTATAAATAAGTACTAAGATAAAATACTTCTAACATTTTAATAAATATTTAAATTTAGTAGGTACCTAGATATTTAAAATAAAATAATTCAAACCCCTTTTTAACTCATATTCCAGTTGGAATAACAAAAACTGTAGGGTTCCAGTTTCCAAAACTTATAAAAAAATGCCAATATTTAGTCTTAATTTTTTAAAATGGTAGTCAATCTATTCTACAAATACGGCATCTTAATGGTATATAAGATATAGTGTTCCAGACCTGCTTAATATTTTCGAAAAGCTCTTCAGCATTTCTTGATTTTTTTGTTTTTTAAGCTATTTCGACGTCGCGTCGGCCAACTAGTCTTTAATTGGGTTCATGTCGGGACTTTGCGCGAGCCAATCCGAAACATAATTTTGTTATCCGTAAGCCTTTGCTTCACTATCCGCGGAGTATTCTAAGGATCGTTGTCGTGTTGGAAATCATTTATGCTCTAATATGCTTTTACAAGCGTGTTGATAAAGGGTCGACCCTTATACGAACTAATGGACCAACACCGAACCAAGCACCGTAGACCATTACTTTCCCTCCTTCATGCTTGATGGTCTGAAGCGTGTAATTTTGCTGCAATTCTTTGCTGAAGGACGCC
Source organism: Cheilosia scutellata (assembly GCA_955612985.1). Taxonomy (NCBI): domain Eukaryota; kingdom Metazoa; phylum Arthropoda; class Insecta; order Diptera; family Syrphidae; genus Cheilosia; species Cheilosia scutellata. Next base: position 7,523,384 of record OY015313.1, read on the forward strand.
TTACATTTTTTTATCGGATCCAAATAAATAAATATGAAATATGAATTCGTCACTCCAACAAACTTTTTTCCAAAATTGCAATTATTTTTGTAAGTGACATAATTTTAGCTTCAACAGTCTCCCTAACTTTTATGGATATCAAAATTGTGTCCGGTTTCTTGTCCGGCAAATCTAAGTGTCTTCCTTTAGAGAAGTTTTGCATCCAATCTCCCTTTCTTCTCTTTTCTTCTTAGAAACTTGAATTGCGCCTAAAACGAGCTTCGTAGCACAACCAAATCTTTTTTCTATCAACGCCATTAATTGGTTTCTATAGTTCTGGACCCATTTTTGTATTGTGTAATCAATACACAAACTCGATTGCTGTGAACAAAATGACAAATTTGTAGAAGTACAAAATTAACTAATCTGACGGAATTTTCATATTTTTTCGCATCTTTCCGCGGAGCACTTGAATATTCATTATATTATATGATATTGGGGAGCACACTTTGGGAAACTCAGGTGTAAAGGCTATTAAATAAAGATTTGAATTGTTTACAAAGAACTAAACCTGATTGAATATAATTTCCTCTTTAATACATTGTAGTCTCTGAATTCTGTATATCACTATAAGTCGAAATCAAATATTGCCCCTAAAAAAAAGGTGATCTTGAAGCAGGACATATGACCGCGGATAAAGTAGTAGATATATAATTAAGGTTGATTCTCTAGCTAAACCTAGAGCCAAACTGGCCGTTTTTAGAACATGGTGCCCTCTTCTAGCCGAAGTCAAGAGACGTTTCTGTACTTTTTGGCTATCCATCGGCTAAGGGCTCTATGGTTACCATATACCAACATTTATAAGACCAGTGCGGACCGCTAGCTGCATTCTTAGTATTTTTAGCGTGCGCCTAAAGTTAGATTACACTTTAGTTTCATTAAGTTCATGCTATATTATGGCTATTATTAGCCGTGTTTTTTATGCCCATGATCTGAACCGGATCAGATCAGCATAATAAAACAAACCAGGATCATTTTGACATTTGTCAGTGGCTTACAAATTTTATGCGAGAAACGGAGTGGTTTGATTGGCTATTGGGTTGTCAATATTTTGTAAGCCACTTTATTTGTATACACGAATAAAATTATTCGCCTAGAAGTATACTATGATACTATCTATTTGGATCATGAAAAATGATCCAGATAGAAAGTTGGATCACGTGTTGTTGTTGCGAATTAGTGCTAATTTGTGATCTGGTTCAAATCACGGGCATAATAAAATACGGCTATTATTAGTATAGACAAAATCTATAGATAAAGAGAAGTGCCATTGGCAGCTTTTCTTAACAGATGACGTTCTGTTAAATAATGTCTTCATTTGATTGTTAGTGATTCTCGAAGATTTTCTTGGATTGTTGGTTCACAAGGTCACATCACTTATTGCTAGGCTTTCTCTCACTGTGAAAATAAAACGATTCTCATCATTGCTACGTTAAGTGACTTTCTAATCAAAATCAACAATGAACAACAACACAAATCAAAATTGTATTTCAAATCTTGAAGAACCTCACCTCAGGCTGTAAACTGCTGCGCCATAAATTTGTACAGACACATTTGCATATATAAGCTCTCGCACAACTTTTGATTTTCTTTACCGCACCGCACACTCAATTAACTTCAAGACACTAATTAAAATGTATAAACAACAATCGCAGACTTCATTAAATTCTAAGTAGCTACAAGGACTCCTACACTCTTGTCAAAGTTAAAAGTTGGTATAAATGCTAACCATTTATAAAAGACATCACCCCAAGTCAGCAGGCATGACCGAACAAACTTTGAGATTAATATTATTTTGGAGAAAACCGTCCCCCAACGCTGTTGAAAACAATATCCTTCCTTTGGCTTCTGCCATCATCACCATTACCATTCAACAGGTATTACCCTTACCCACTCCGATGCAGACTTTGTTATTCCTCGTAGCCGCAGTTGGAGAGCAGAAAGAGAAGTTTTCATCCGCATCATCTCGCATTAATAATCCTTTCTGAATTCGGTCGAGCAGGAAGGAACTTTTACCACTGTTTACATCACTTCCATTAGGATTAATCCACAGCTAAACTTTGAACAACGGAGCGACAGTATATTTACCAACTAAACCTTACATCACACCTCACCATCAGCTGCCGTCGCACCAATCAACTTGCGATAAGAGCATTCGCAGAGCAGGAGAAGGACATAAAACATTTGACACATAGTACCCTACACCTAACATGAAACGCAAACAAAATTAATCCTTAATCCCTGGCCACAGCCACAGCTCAGTCAAGCCGTGCGAGTATAACTTTGGGAAACTTTTCGGAAGGCAAAAACTGACAGCAAGGACCAACAACCGCCGGCGCTCACTTACCTGGCAGCCACAGGTGTCATAATCCACAAGAAGTATCCCGAGTTCCTTTCGCTGGAGAACCTCCGATTCAATATTGCAACATCGCCAGCTGACGTCAACTGTTTCTCACGGTGCCTTGTGGTTGTTGTCCTCGAACAGGACGGTATGTTATTGATTTCGCTAAACGAATTCACACTAATATTCAAGTCACTTCCCGGATAACCGGCACTGATAATCGCGCCGGCAGGCGGAATGCCACCAGAAATGCTATTAATGGCGCCACCACCGCCCAAACGCGACGATGACTGGCTACTGTTTGCGTGGACATTGTTATTGCCTGCAGTGGCCACATGCCGATTGGAATTACTCCCTCCTGTGGCGTTGCGCCTCGATAAATATTCAGCAGCCTTACCGTTATGGTAATTTAATTCAATACCCACAGAGGAGAGATTCTTTTCGGTTTTCTTGGAGCGACCCCCACCGTTTGGGGTGTCGTTGGACTGTGTAGCGCCGACCCGTCCGTTGGCCTCGATAAGATTTACGCTATTTGTTGAACCGCCACTTACACGAAACACATTCGGAATCGAAGGATAATCGCGCATCCTTTCGATGAAGTACCGCGTAGCCACCCAAAATCGACCGATTGTATCAGCAGTTGTCGCTAAACTGAAAGTGAATTACACTCAAATCCTTTCGGATAGCCGGGCACAACTTCTGAACTAAACCACACCACACCACCACGGCACCAACGACGACGGCGACGGCGACGATGATGATGATGACGATGACTACAAGGAGCGACAACATGCAACGATACTGTAGCCCGAGAAATTCACTTTGTAAAACGTTGTAACACGGCGAAAGGATGTTATCAGAATGATGTCCTTTTTTGCTTAGTGGAACGTATGTAACGGTGGCCGACATGGAACATTATATCTCTCTGGCTGGGATCCCAGTTTAAGTGGCAGAGGATGGTGGAGCATAGAAGCACACATCATAGAAGTGTTGTTGTGCCAACTGATGTTAAAAGGACGCATGTGCCGCAGAGTGTTGCTGCCACCGAGTCCCCTTTGGATTGCAAACTGGAAATCGGATACCAAAAGCGTAAGGGACTCTTGGTCGGTGGCGTCGGCAGCCAGTACCAGTACCATCATTATCATCCTAGTCGTCCTGGAACATCATCATCCCCCTGTATACGCTTCGTCATCGTTATGACGATGCTAATGTTGTTCTATAGTAGCCATCGTTGGTTTATTGGAATTCATTCGTTCGCTGCCAAGGATAATGATGTAAAATGTGTGCGTTTGGAGTACGGTTGGGCGCGCATATTTTTGTCATCATCCTGCCGGTTGTCTTTGGCAGAGGTAGCGTCATATGCGTACGCGTGATAATTTATTCATTGACCATGTGATTGTGTTTCTAATTTCTTTTTTCTAACTCCATCCCCTCTCTGTGCATGCGAGTGTAAGGCCTAACCCATTGACAGTTTGATGGGCATGGTATGGGTTTATAATGGCAGGAAGACCCCTTCCGCTTGGTTGGGTTTCCATTGACGAGAGCGGCATGTGTAGGCTATACCTACAGGTAAATTTGTAAAGAAGGGAGGCACATTTTTTTGTGTTATCCTTCTATCTACAGCGGGTTACGAATTTTTCCCAGGCAAACCTGGAACCTGGAGCGTGGGCTGACGATACCCCCTTTAATTCGAGCCGACTGACAATTATTGGACAAGCTAGTGATGATGTGTGGAATGGTGAAAGGACGAGGCCTATTTCTAGGAATCTTGCCTGTAGTTGGGTAGTCCATGAGAGGATAGCGTAGCGACTACATATGTTATAAAAGTTGCTGGTGAATGAAAAAGAGTCGACACGTATTACATCAGGCAAGACACAAGTGCATTTATATTTTCCGAGATATTTTGCGAATGTTGTTGGCACTTTCTACATGCACGCGTTATTGGAATTCGAGAATCAGGAAATAGTTGAGCGTGCCATTAACCTTGTAGTATATATGGCTTGCCTACATAGTGCAACCAGTGGGCGCCATCCTGTATAAATAAAAATGGTTGAAACTAATCCCAACTAATCGAATAAACGGCAAGTGACTTTGGAATTGCCTATGTTGAACTATTTAGTTGCAGTAGTTGCTCTAGGAATACCGCGTGCTTAACTCAAAATCGCTTATATACTTGCTTTTTTCACTTGTGCGCGCCATCTAAGGCGAGGTCTTCCTCTACTGCGTTGAAACTCCGGGTTGGAATCGAAGACTCATCGGGCAGGAGCGTTGGTGTCCATTCGCTCTACATGTCCTAGCCATCTTAGTAGAGAGATACGTACTTTTCTGACCAAGTCGATGTCGCAGTACAGCTCGTAAAGTTCTCTCTTAAATCTCCTCCTCCATAGCCCGTCAACGCAAACGGGATCGAAAATCACTCGAAGAATTTGCGGTTGAAACGATCAAGAAGATCTTTATCCGTATTTGTTAACGTTCATGCTTCTGCGCCATAGAGCAGGATTGGGATGATGAGAGTTTTATATAGTGTTTCTTGACAAAGCATTACTAGTCACTTCACAGCGCATCACCTTGTCTAAAACCTTTTTTGACATTAAAGTCCTCGGTGAGATTTTTACCAACCTTTACCGAGCAGCGAGCTTTCTCCATTGCCATCCTGCACAATCTGACAAGTTTAGCAGAAATGTCAAAACTCTATAAATGCTGTCATATAAGACCTTAAAATCGATAAATAGATGGTGAGTATCGATTTGCACTTCTTGGGTTTTCTCCAGGATCTGCAGTAGTGTGAATATTTGGTCGGTTGTGGACTTATCGGGCCTAAAATCACACTGGTAGGGACCAATCAGTTCGTTGACGAAAGGTTTCAGGCCTTCACACAGTACGGCAGATAGGATCTTATATGCGATGCTGAGGAGACTAATGCCTCTATAGTTGGCGCACTTTAGAGGGTATCCTTTCTTGTGGATCGGGCAAACGATGCTGAGGTTCCATTCATCTGACCAAATCTTGGAGACGAATTCTGACTGACAATCTGCCACCTGCGCCAAACAAAGTGGGACTAAAATGAAGAGACAGGTTTAGAGATTTATTAGTATTTTTTGTCAAGGTCTTAATAAATTATAACTCCATTACTTTCCCTAAAGGCACCGACCAATTTACAAAGAACATAAACTGAAACTGAAAATCTGAGATCCGAGAGCAAAACGGTAAAAGCCCAATGGAAATCGACATAAAACAGAGGCGTTAGGAAATAACGGCCAAGGAAATAACGCCCAAATCAATTTGTTATTGCAAAGTGTATTGTATTGTAGGAGTTAGTTTAATTCATACAGTTCACACTCGCTTCGTGAATAGCCTAATATGAGTGTCATTTCTTCTATATAGGACTTTGGTTTGGTAGAGTCAAATTATTGGCGTGTTTCCGCAACCAAGCATTATTCTATGTTGTAACTCGTAAGATTCATGGAACTATGCTTTGCCGTTCGTAACGCCCACATTAAAGAGCTCGTTGGGTCGCAATTTGCTTTCTGACATCCTGGAATCACGCTTTGATGTTGGGCCTCAGCACATAAAAGTTTAGAGGTCTAACATTCGTTAAAGTTAAATTAAATTAACTAAAAGTACTGTTCCTGCAATTTGTCAGTGCTTATCTACCTGTAATAACACTAGCCCTTGCCTTAAGACAACAACCCAACGCAACGGAACAAACATTGTGCATACCTACATAATTTAAACTCGGCTAATTAAAGATTAAAACCTTTAAGAATAATCCAAAGTGTACAGTCAGTACAGTGCTTTTTATAAATATTTTATCCTTCCATAGTCGGCTGTATACAGTTCGTGGTGAACCAATGCCTCAATAAAAGATGTCATACCTACCGAAAATAATTTGCTTTTAAATTATTGGGTCATCTTAAAAGCCCTATATGCAAATACTTTACTTACTGCCCTTTGTGTGTAGGTATAACTCAACTCCGTTATTGAATTTAATATGGCACAACTACATTGTCCATATGGGATACCAATATCTACTTTTAAAATACAGCTCACATGAGTTTCGACAACAAACAAAAGATATCCCCCATCCTATCTGCTCTGACACCTTATTCAGAAGATGCCATCTGCATTCAATTTGAATAGGGATTATAGACTAAAATATTCGATCTATTCAAGTGTATGACACCTGTCCGAAAGTTAAGTCCTGAAAAAACAAAAATCTATGTGCTTGCGATACCATAAACTCAATCATTACAAGGAAATAATCTTACCTTTCACGTACATACTTTGTGCAAAGTTCCACAACATCATCCACCGTAAGTTCTTCATTGATGCCACCATTTACCAGACCAAAACTGAACCTTACACTCATTCTTCTTCCTTTCCGTACTTACCCTCAAGTTCATCAGAACTTTGACACAAAGCTGCCGAAAAGCTCAGTATTTAAGTTCAAACTTAGTTGAAGCGTTCACAGATGGCACCACCATAATTCGCACTGACAACAACAGGAAGGCCAAGTAAATGACGTTAAGCTTTCATCCCTAACCGCAGTACTGCTACTGCTACTGCATCCTGCAAAAATAATTCAAGCTTACGTACTTCCTTCTGTTTCAACCGTTCAGCATCGAAGACTACCATCTGAACCGGCACAACCTTCTCGCCTCTTCTCAGTCCTCATCCTTGTTGATTACCTTTTCGGCAATTAAGAACTTTTGTTTGGGGTATTTTCCATTTTTCTATATAGGTATTCTGAAGTGTCTGGCTCTGCATCGGTATCGTCGTCGTCGTCGTCGTGGTGCGAAGAAGAGTCTCCACTTGGTCTCGTAGCCACAATTCATTCAACACATACTATAGCAGCAGATAATTTAGTGTCTGGGGCTCTTCAGAGTCCAGGCCCCATGCAAACTATCAGAAGGACCACTTCGCTCATCTCTTCCTGGTCTGCTTTGTTGTTCCTTTGTTTATGGCATAGCCACAAACCGTGCAATAATTTTTGGTTTATATAAAAATATTCGTTTGGCTTTATTTTTTGTGAGTCCTGTTGAAGGATGTTTTTTTCTGGGGGGCGGAGGAGCGGTCGAAGTTTGGTTTTAATTTAATTTAGGACAGGTGGCGCTGGTGTGGGTTCGCCTCTTATATTCGGTAGAATGAGTTTCCCTTTTCTGTTTGTGCATTAGATCGGTGATAGCACACACAAACTCACCAGGTCCCTACCCATCCTTGCCCAGTCCTTGTTGACTAGGACTACATAGAGCATGTGTCGATGGAAGTGGGAATTAATAACAAGCGGATGTATTCATTTTAAGTGGGTGATTTCGGTTGAAAAGATTTCCATCCACGGCCATATTTTGGATGTTTTAACATCCCTTTGTATTAACATGGCGGCCGGAGGGATGTTGCTGATTTGCGGTTTCGTTTCAATGATAACGTCTGTCGGCACAAAGAACTCAAGAGTCTGTTTCGTTGGTGTGCGGTTAATAGACGGAAATTGGGATTTCCAATTTCGGCCAGTGTGTGCCTATGCGTTTTAATGACACATTTTTGTTTACATTCCATTTTGCGGCTTTTGGATTTCAAATTAACGGAAATTGGTTAATGCTGTTTGAACAAATTTTGTGGCCGGCAATTGCGAAATTAAGCGCGTTTGGTTTTTTAATTAAGTTTCAGTGATTTTTTTTTCTATGGGGGCAGATTTCTATTTGGAATCACTTTTTCAGATACAAATACTGCTGCAGATTTGAATTTAATTAATGTTGTTGGGTAAAATTACTGAAGAATGTAATTTGTGGTCAGCTCGCGTGCTTTGTGTTTCTATTTATCAGAATTTAATTTCGAAGTCTAATTGGTAGTATTATTAATATATTTTACGGCTAAACGCTGCAAGGCATTTACAATCGTTTTCATAGCCAATTTTGTTAACTAATAATGTGCATCATGTATAATATATTCGTTACTGTGAGCTCATTAAAATTAATTGAATGGACACATTTAAAAGCAAAATTAATAAACTATTATTTGTATTTTTATTAAAGTGAAAATAAATTATAATTTATATTAATTTTACAGCACTAGCTATCCTATATGGGCCTTCGGCTAGAATAAATAAACTGTTACTAATTACTGTTATTCGTAAGGGATGATTTGACTCGAGTTGTAGCATTGTGTTTTCATTCATCACCACAGTTGTAAACAGAATGTTCATGAATGAAATAATGTATTCATAAATCCACGTTTGTCCGAACGCCAAATTAATACAAAATAAATTTAATTATTATATGCAGATCTAATCTGGTAGTGCGAAAAAAACTGATATAAGAGCTTTAATAGGCTTGTTTGGGAAGATAGTCTTGCTTGTCCATTCGTTGGAATATGTCCGAGCTAATTAAGTCAATGTCGTGTTTTGGACTACATCCACATTATCTATTCATCTTCTCGCACACCTATGAAGTATCCAAGTATCAGCTCACCTTTCCTGCTTACTCGACGTCTTAAAGCAGAACTGCCAGAAGGTTCTGTAGAGCATTCTGTAAAGCTTAGATTTCGTTCTTCATGAGTTTTGAAACCATTTGTTTTGCCAAACCGATGTAACAGTTTCCTAGGGTTATTTTTCGGCAATAAATTGATGTTTACTCCTAAGTAGATGGACCCTCAAACTACCTCAAAGTTGCTGCTGTCAATAGTGTAGTGATATTGTTTTCACATGTATTGAGCCTTATCCTCGTTTATTTTAGGACCAACCAAGTTCAAATTGTTCTTCAATAAGCGTAAAAGGTTGTCAAGTTCTTAAGCACTGTACTTAGACAGCTGCTTCGACTTTCTTGTAAAATCTCCGGATGTTGATTTAAGCAAGAAAAAATTCGACCTTCTTTAACTGAATCTGCGTGGGTTAGGCTCACTTTTCTTATTCCCCTTCCTTCTTTTGGTACGATACTCTTGGGTCTTGCTTGCCTCGCTGATTTCTGGGGTGACTGGAGGTCTGCGGTTGTTTCGGCTACCCGTTTGATGATTTTCTGATGGTACTTGAAAGATGAATGAATATAGTTTCTTAGTCACACTGCTACCAAAAGTGCCTCAAGGATTAGTCAAACTAACATTTGCAACCCATGCAGTTTTGACCCAGCTTTTAGGTAAATATAAAGGGAAAGTTGTCACTTCTGACTATACTATACATGTCTCCCCATCGAAACCAATCTCTTGCTCTTATTCTCGCAGGAATTAAATATACTCTGCTTAATCACGCCTTGTGATAGCAACAATGTCTTATAAGCGGAGATTCTGGGAATCACAGAAGCTGCCCGTATGGTGTCAATGTGGACAATACCGCGAAATGATATTACCATTTTCATTGACAGCCAGGTTATTATAAGATCGGTCTCTGCTACTGAAATAAAATCCAAGCCAGTACACTGGTACCGCGATTAGCTCAACATTTTTTTGCTCCCAAGACCCCACAAATCTTTTCTGGGTCCAGTGTGGGCACCCTCATCTACCTACCCGTAAACCTAACTAATGTTTGTACAGTGCCTACTGCCTAGTATTTGTTTTTTTATACCCGGTACCACACTGTGGTGAGGGTATATTCACTTTGTCATTCCATTTGTAACGCCCATAAGGAGGCGTTGTAGGTATGACAAACTATATATATTATTGATCAGCATCACTTTCTTAGTCGATCTAGCGATGTCCGTCTGTCTGTCCGTCTGTCTGTCCGTCTGTCTGTCCGTCTGTCTGTCCGTCTGTCCGTCTGTCTGTCCGCACGATTACGGCCGTAATTTAAGAGCTATCGACTTGAAATTTGGTACGTAAGCTTTTATCCACCAAACTGAAGCTAAGTTCGAAGATGAGCAAGATCGGATGAAAACTACTACTACCTCCCATACAAAAATATCAGATTTATATAGCTTTTTATGTTAAAAATTAAATTTAAATAGCTACAGTAAATATAGCAAGTTTAAACTTTGCACATATTGTTTTAATAATATTTAAAAATTTTTGACAAAAAATGAGCTTGGTCGAATAAGAAGTACCCACACCTCCCATACAAATATATAATTTTTTAATACTAAAATATTTTTTTTATTTTACAATAATATAGTACCGGGTATTTGAGCTTCGGCATAGTCGAAGATAATTGTCTTACTGGTTTAATTAGTCACTATTTTTATTCGTAATTTTCCTATTTAAATTTAAGTTTTTTTTTCACATTTTTCTAGACAACAAAAATATTGTCCCTCAATGTAATTCTTAAATAAGTTGTACGAATAAAATAACGTTTCAGAAGAAAGATATAATTTATCATGTCTCCGAATGTTTGGTAACAGAAGAAAATTAAACAACAAAATAAAACTTCAATCTGTTTACATAACCTTAGGAAAATATAATTGATTCAGTTGTACGTTAATCAATAGGTAAACAGTAACAGAGGTGGAAAAGATTGGCAAAATATTGACTTTAAAGCTTTTGTTGAGTGTGGGCTTTGCTAGTCCTTAATTAAATTTTTTTCCTACACCCTTCTGGTAGGTACCCTCAGTTAAGAATCGCACATAGCAGCAAGTTCCATCGACGGCACTGACGGCGACACGTGTACCTAGTACCTACCTACTTTCAACGATGGAATGGAAATGGAAATTTTATTGGAGATTCTAAAAAAAACTTTTTGAAAATGAAAATAATTTCTTAAATTAAGTTATTCCAATAAATTTGTCCTTTTATTGTCTTTAAATCTGGGTTTCGAATTATTAATTTTTAACATATAAACTAACAAGTTCTTTCGAAAAAGATAAATAACAAAAAACTGATACCGCCAATTATCTGTCAGCGCTGTGGATCAGTCGGTTTGGATCGTATGTGGTGGAAAATGAACTACTTATCGACGACCGACCGACGTCATACCCTATCGTCGAAGTTATGAAATGACTATTCCCATGAGAGTGAACAAACATTCTACGAACGAACCACTATTCGCGAGTTTTGACAGTTCGTTCACATGAACACTTTTCATGGTCGCAGCAGTTCGCGAATTTCAGTCATCAGTTTCTATCAGCAATTTCAAATTTGAGTTAAAGTTTGAACGAATGTCTTATTTGCTAGTTTGTGGAACGCGGTTTAAATATTTGGATTGCGAATAAACGTTGACAGTTCGCGCAGAGGGAGCTTTCGTTCGCGGCAAACAGTTTGGAATTCGAACTTTCGTTGTTTAAACTGTTTTTTAAACTTGTTTTCTTAATACATTTTTATAGGATAATTATTTTTTTTTCTATTTTCCTATATTTTTCTGTTCATAAATGCATGGTTTGTTTGCATTTCATCAATTCGTTCGTTCGCTCTCATGTGAATGGTCCTTAAGTCTTGTAAAATAAAACGCCTTAAATATTTTTTATTTGTAAAACATAAAATGCAATATTGAAAAGGGTTTCTGACTAAAAAGATTTAGGGCACCAATCTTGAGAATACTCTTACGAGTGAGTACATATTTTGGAACCTTGTTTCACATAATGAACTAACCAAATTAGACTAGCATCTAGTAACTACACATTACTTTTTTCGTTTTATTGTCCTGTATTTATGTGTGTATTTCTTTTCAAACCTAGGTATAACTATAAATTGAAGTCGCAGAACAAAATATGATGGATTCTAATCCTAATACTTTGGCTTGGGTGAATTAATTACAATGGAAACAATCCCGCTTATTCTGAGATTCGCATTCGATCGAATCGAGTACTCCTCGAATCCAAAACTTTCACTCGAATGAACTTTTCGAATTCTAATGCCCAGCTGCACAGTGCCCACTTAAGAAGCCTCAACGAGTTGAAGTTTATATTGAACTAGCTGAACACACCCCGGCTTCGCAGGGCAATTTTTTTTTCAATTTTGTTGGCCTATCAGATCACCGTAATTACCGACATTTAAAAAAAATCAACTAAATTGAAAACTACGGGCGACAGAGCGAAACATACACTTTTTTGCAACTTTGTTTTATATATACCTATAGAGATTTTGTGGAAAATAAAATATATCTATTTTGTGTTTATTGATTTAATTCATAAAATTTTTGTAAATATGGACTCAGATTATGATTCAGAATTGTTTAGTGATGTAGTTTTACGTAGTTCACTAAAGTTAGGCGTCCTTTTCCTTTGGCGATCACAATCCATTTGGAAATTCACATAAAACGTAAAATTATCTACAGCATAATTTTTTTTTAAGTGCTGCCAAGTTTTTTGTACCATTTGACGTGAGTATTCTGAAATGACTGTGAAACGCACTCCATTCAAACTCCAACTATACTTAAGTGGACACTGTAAAACTGGGCTTAAGTTTCGAGGGAATGAAGATTATTATCGAATAATTTCATTGGATGAATTTTATTTTCGAAATAAGTTCTATAAACATTTAGCTGTCAGATTCTCAATTTTTGTTGGTTTTAATTTGACTAAAGATGGAATTTATGTATTTTTGGCGGAAGAAACGATCAAATGGAACCGAAAAGTACTACGTGACAAATCTAATCCACTTAGTATGTGCCCGACGAAATATAGGTTTGCATTTTAGTTTTTCGCTTGTTGGAAGTTTTCGGCTTAATAAGGTAGCATTTAAATATACCTACGTGTTGTGTCCATTTTGATTGCGACCTGCGATTATTAACATTTTGAATTTTGTTTTTCTTATAACGAACAAATGTTTCTTCCTATTTAATAATTCTATGTTTTATGTACATTTTGTGATAAGAGTAAGAAACATATATAAATCAACCACACATTTTCGCACGAATAAAATTTGACATTTAACTCGATCCAATCGAGACTGAGAATGTGGGGAGAAATGAACAAAATACGAATCTTCATAGAAATCGAAAATTGGAATGCCAGTTGGCTGAAGTCGAATGAATTTCAATTCGATTCGAATCTCAGAATTAGGGTAACTTAATTGGTTTCAATATGAGTAAGGAGCATTCCAGATCCATAATTTTAAGTGGATTGTATAAATATTATCAAATTGTTAATTTAGTTAATATTTATCTACAATTCTACATATTTTCAACATGCAGGTAGTTGTCATAAATAGTATAAAAAAAAAGTACAGCAATATTTTGGATTTAGGATTTTAGAAATACCCTTTCAAAGTGAAAAACATCATTTCCAATTGTGCTGCTGTGGCTGTCTCTTGCGAATGACATAAAAGTTCCAAATTGAGTTCTATTTTTGGTTCAAATCGATGCATTTTTTGCTTAAAAATGCGATATAATAACTTGTTGGGTAGAACTTCAATAACATATTAAAATCTCAGAATGTATTAAAATTTGTATAAAACTTACTGTGTTCATTCCACTGTAGTAACAGCAAATAGCAAATAAAACAAAATGGTCGACATTTCCAACAGTAAATGTTTCAGTAGTAATTTATTTAAAAATTTTCTATTTTTATATTTATTTTGTATTTACATTTAAAATCGTATCTATAAAAATGAAAATACAAACCGCATTATTGCATGAACAAATAAAACGAATCCAACTCTATTGGTCTTTGATAATTTTTTTATTTACACTTGTAACTTGAGTTTATTTTGATTTTAATGTGAGATTTACATTTTTTTTTTTGTTTGTTGTATGTTTAATATTTAAAACTAATTTTGATCCTAAGTTAGAACTATTCACATGGTTTGTTTACTTTTTTTTATTTTTGTTTGGTTGTAAAAAATATATTTTATTGTTATGATTTTTTGGTTTTTAATTATAGTTTATATTCTTTTAAAGTTACTACAGAGAATTTTTATTTATTCCTCAATTGTGAATACATATGATTTTAAATAACAACTTTTGTGCTTTACTAAATTTTTTTAAATAATTTCACATGATAATTTAAAAAAAAAAAAAAGTTATTTATTTTCCATAATTTGGATTGTATGGTGGCTGAGTTGGGTAGCTTTTAGGGCCGCTTGACGGTGATGAAGAAGACGATGATCCTGATGGCTTTTCGTTGAAGAGGCCGCCGAAATTCTTCGATGTGAAGATATCTCCAAGACCACCACCACCTCCTCCGCCCATGGAGCTATGAGAACCGCCTCCGCCGCCTCCTCCAAGGAATTGTCCTAAGAAACCAAGACCACCTGAGGAGGAACCACTACTGCCACCACCACCGCCGCCACCTGCGCCAGATAGTACGCTACCCAAAAGTCCACCTAAGATGTTGCTACCGGAACTACCACTAGAGCCGCCGGCGCTGCCACCACCTTGTCCGCCACCGCCATAACCACCGGACGGTGCATACCCACCAGGCTGTCCGCCACCATTATTTGCTGTTCCGCCGCCGCCGGATAGAGCTTTCGAAATTTGACCAGAAATAAGACCAGTTACCGCTTGATTAACCAGTGGATTAGAGAGGAAATTCGAGAAAAAGCCGCCACCTTCACCCTTCTCCTTTTGTCCCGGTGGAGGACGGGGTGGAGTGTATCCACCAGCTCCACCACTATAGCCACCACCACCGCCGCTATATCCACCACCACCATATTGTCCATAACCACCCGCTGGTTGAGCAGGTTGTGGCTGATATCCTCCTTGGTATGGGTTGTACGGCTGATATCCACCAGCAGCTGGATTTGGATAGGGGTTCGGATTCGGGTTTGGATTTGGATTTGCATTGGGCAAGGTTGGGTATAGGCTATGACCACCAGCTGAGAATCCATTAAATCCGCCACCACCACCACCGTTACTGCCACCCGGATATGAAGGTGCCGACGGTGAGGATGGACCCTGATTGTGAGATGGAGAATGTGAAGCTACACTGTCTGGTCCATCGCTGTCTGTGATGCGTGATGACACAATAATGAGTCGGGAGTTTTTTTTTTTCGTTTTGCGCAACAAAATTATAAGCGGGAAAACAAAGAAACAAAAAACACATAGAAAACGTAAGCAACACATTAAGACATTAAAAAAAATAACAATAAAAATGTTATACAATATTTACAATAAAATAAATTAGCTTGAGAAATTTTGAAAATATTACCAAAAGGTTATATACGATTTTGAGGTAAGAGTGGTGAGTTTTGGTAGTAATTCCTTGCAATTTTGTTAAAAGGGCTCATCAGTGCTGTCGTTTAAATATTAATCAATAGTTAGTGACTATCCGAAATAAATACATACCGTAGATTTACAAAAAAGGATTATAAATATTTGTGCCGTCATATTCATCAGCATACCAGTGAATGGGTTAGATTCAACGCAATCAGAGTAGGTTAAGTATTTTTTGAAATGGTCTTTAGTAACAACGTTTTGAATACACTTGGTTAACATATGACGTGGCATATAAAATTTACTCAATTGGGGATATTCAGAAATTTCGAACTAAATAGAAATACAGCCTAACGGGTCACGCACAAATTCTGAACAAATACATGCCAATAAAGTATGCACGGACTATAAAACTCCCCGGCTAGATTTCACAACACAATTTACCACTTATTCCCCATAGCAGGGACGAATGGTACGAACATCAACCGATATCCATCGGATCAACCATACCTATACAGATGGGGGTCGGCGTTGGTGCGGATTTCTACGCCGAAAGTCTCGGACTATCCAGTTCAATCAGACTTCCTCACTACAGCAGCGTATTCCAAGCTATGATATTGGTAGTGACAACAGCTTCTAAACAGGTTGCAATGATGGAAATACCTCATGCGATACATATGAGTATTACCTTTTTCATTGACAGTCAAGCGGCAATAAAAGCAATCTCTGCCGTTGAGTTAAAATCGAAGATTGTAAGTCGATTTCGCAAAAAGCTAGGGGGCGCTCTCTACAATGTAAACTATGCTGGGTTCCCAGGCACAGAGGTGCGTCTGGAAATGAAAAAGGTGATGAAGAAAGTAGAAATAGAATCCTTGGTATACATAGTTACATTTTCGAGGAATTAGAAGAACTGTCCGATAGGTCCATAAATGACCTACTCAAATTTGTAAATACTTCAGGGTGGTTTGCCAATTCGTAGGTTCTCCATGGGTTTCCACTTTGTGTGGGTCATAAACCCCTAGGACATCACAGCGCGATCTGTGATCTAAATGCGCAACGTAGAGGTTTCATCTGTCTTGCCAAAATACAACCTACTAACTTTGTAAAATCGTTATCATTCTAAAAAAAAAAAAAAAATAGGCGGCGCAACAGGCGGTAGACATCCAAGGCCTAGCTTCTCGCGACCATTCGTTTTGTGTGAGTTTCTATTTTAGGGACGAATGGAAGGGACCTACAATTTTATGCCGAGTCCGAACGGCTGAATTGAGAAGCTTTTTTTCAGGACAGTAATACTCTCGGATGTTTGTCAGACGTTCGCGAGAGGTGGCGCAGTAGAAAAAACCTTAAGATGTAATTTGTGTTTTTCCGGGGATCGAACCTGGGATCCCTCGCACAGTAGTCCAGCACACTAACCACTGCGCTACTGCGCCCATATCGTTATCAGTCTAGTCTTAATTTATGCCAGTTCAAGTTCTTTATAAAGAAGACGTGAAGAATTATTTTTCATTCAAAAAAAGAATAGTATAGAAGGGAACAATGAAGCCGATACGCTGGTTAGACTTACTTCAGCTCTTCCAGTTTTCCATGCAGAGTAATTCTCACTTTCAATAAGACTCGAGGGTATATTTTTCCTCGATTTACTGTCAATATCCAACTCGAGTTGGAACACCTTAACCAATTTTGTCATATCTAGGAAGATGCCCCAACACAATCAGAACACATGACTTAACAGGGTCATGCTCTGAAGCTAGTAGAATAATAGTAAATTGGCAAAGGCTACTGACACGTTAATAAGTTCGTCAACCATTCCCCTTGACGTTGCCACTAACTAACAAGAAGTGAAAAGACTGACTAATTTCCTCTGTGAATATCTGGCATTAGGTAGACATTGCACACTTGGCGGAGCCTTAATCGACGACCTATCAGATATCCGTAGAGCACAATTCTGCATCAATAATAAATTCGCCACCTGCACAGAATAGAATTGAGGCACTCAACAATAGCCTAGGTCACACAAATTGTGATAGCAAAAGGACGCATAATCTTCAAGTTCATCCCGGTCAAAATGTCCAGGCTCTACGCAGCCACCTAGAGCTAGTGCCTAGACAGTGAGGAAGAAGATTCACAGTCGAAATACTTTCATATTTTACATTCATTCAGAATTGTCCAAATGACACAGGATCTGTCCTATCTGAGGAGTTTTCGAATGCTCTGAGGAACAACACTACTGAGAAAGATCGCACATTTGGTGGCCATTTCTAGAGTGAAGATCAATGACAATAGTACAAGTATTTCTGATTTGGTACGAATGAATTTCAACAAGCCTGGCGCAATTCTATAACAAAATTTCAATGTTACCGACACTTTTAAATAAATTGAATAAGGACTTCCTAGACCTGTGGCCTAGTTGTTTTATGTTGCGTGCCCTAGGGCAATGCAAAAAGTCGACAAGTGGCCAATGAATTTGTCTACAAGTTGTGAAAAAAGTCTTCCAACTTCTGTGTTAATTTTGTAGAAATGTTCTTGTTTCGTATCTCAAAAACTACATAGTCGGAGCAGAACTGTCTGGTCAGCAAGATTCGTGTGAGACCGATATTTTTCATTGATTTGATGTATAAGCTCCGCATTCAGTATGAGTACAACGATGTCATACTCATACGTACGATATGAAAACGGTTTCTCCCATGTTTCTGAAATTGCAATGCGTCATGCAGAATA
The DNA here is from genome assembly GCA_955612985.1 of Cheilosia scutellata. Taxonomy (NCBI): domain Eukaryota; kingdom Metazoa; phylum Arthropoda; class Insecta; order Diptera; family Syrphidae; genus Cheilosia; species Cheilosia scutellata. The sequence goes on from OY015313.1 coordinate 7,541,485, forward strand.
CTAATTCTTAAGTGAAAAGCGACATCCACACAAATGACCACTGCTGAAATCCAATTTATTTAAAAAAAAATAAATAAATAAATGAATGTTCAATAAAATTCACCACATTTTACCTCAATATACGTTAAATTCACCTCAGCAGTATTATGTACTTCCAAGTTTCCATATTATGTTAGTATACTTTATGCATTCAAATGTTAGCCTTTACATGATGTTAAAGTTAAGCTACAAATTTAGTTACATAAATATTAGTTTATATATATATATTTTTTTTTTTGGTTTAGTTCAATGGCTATATGCATGAGATGACGAAGAATACATTTTTCTTAATACAATGAAGCGAAAATGCTATAACATATTGCTAGTTAGTATTTTTGTTAAATTTACTTTAAATTATTACAAGCGGACGGATGTTAATTAATAAATATTTATAAATGAACACACCACTCATTGTCGAATGACAATAAATAACAGCTAAGAGTCGTCCATTTTGTTCTGAACATAAAATATTTACTAAACACATAACTTAAATGTAAAAGAAATAGATGTGTTTTATTCAGTTATTTTGTTTTTGTTTATGTACAATTTTGCATTAACCTATGTCTATTTTTGTTTTTTTTTTTTTAACAAATTCGTATTTTTCTTGTTTGTTTTTTACATCACATTATATTTATAATTAATTAACAATTCTTTTTGTTGCTTCTTTCACTCGTTCTATGGAGAATTTTTTTATTCAATTTGTTTTCTTATTGTGAAGTCATCGCACCAAATAAATTCATTTTATATAATATTTTTATAATTGGTTTGATGATTTTTTTTTTATTTTATATTCTTATATAGTAAACTACAAAATTCGTTGTTGAAGGGAGAAAATCTATTTTGAACATTTATTGTGAATGGATAATTTTCTTAGGGGGATTACTGACAACAGATTGGTTTTGAGATAATTTTGCTCGTTGAAATAAAATATTTCTGGCAGTTAGTTTTGAAGGAAATTTAATATTAACGTTATACATAATAATTATTGTTACGATAACTTGAAGTGGGACAACAATTCTTTTGGCAAATATCCATATTTTTAGTTATTATTGGATTTAAAATCTTTTTTAATGTGTTGACTTTAGAATATTTAAAATCTATGTAGTAGTCTTAGATTTATTGTTTTAGTATAAATTGTATGTGACAATTCGAGAAAAGAAGAAACTGGTCTTGATTTTATACAACTTGGTATTTGGTTTATCTATAAATTCTGTAATTTTTGTTAAATTGTAATTTTTTTATTATTTTGTTTTAAATTTATTTCTGTTTTGTTAGGTACACTTTGGCGTTTTTTTTTTTTTTTTTTTGATTGATTATTATTTAATGTGTGTGTGTGTGTTTTTTTTTACAACAAAATCTATTGTGACTTGATCTGGATTTAAGAAGGGAGCTGTTTGATTTTTCTATAATGATAAAAAAAAAATATTTGAGAACGAGTCGGTGGCGTATACGTAACATTTTTTCGTTCATATGCCACGGATTGAGTGACACTCCCGTTTTTATATATACATTAACATACAAAGTGGACGTGGCTCACAGTAAATACTGCAGGATGTAAGAGGTTATAATAAGATATTGAACCTATCATATGGGCATAGAGATGGAAGTGGGTGGATAAGGGCGAAAAACGGTAAAAGAACGGTAATTTAAGAGAACGCCTATAAAAAGTGGGCGTGGATTTGTATTGTTGTATTGGAAAACTGAGGAGAAATATGTGCTAGGTTCAAATCTGAACTAGTCAGGAGCTGCTGCACAATGCTCAGAGCACTATGCGTGCAGAACCAGGTCAGATTATGTTGGGTACCCGGACACTGCGATATTAAAGGAAACGAACGGGCTGATGTTCTGGCCAAAACCGGAACAGAGCTTCCACCTAATGAAACAATAGAGGGCATAAGACCACCAATGGCCGTGGCCAAGAGAATTATTCTTGAGAATATTAAAAATAGGGCAGATCAGAGATGGTTGAATATAGTAGGGCACAGGGTCTCAAAGGCTCTGTGGCCTAAGCTAGATCGGAAAAAATCTGTAGAATTACTAAAGCTCAGCAGATCAAGGCTACGAATGGCAATAGGGATACTCTCTGGGCACTGTCTTCTAAGGAAGCACGCCATGAGATTAGGTCTAACAGACACAGACGTATGCAGGTATTGCGAAGACTTACAGGTCACAGAGGATAAAACTCATCTCCTCTGTGAATGTCAAGCTATCGCTCGGTACAGGAGGAAATACCTTGGAAGGTACTCCTTCGACAAATTGGAGGAGGTTGGCCTCGCAAACACAATTGAAGCAATTTTCAGGTTCTGTAGGGAAATTAAATGTCTGGGCGAAGTGGTTTAGGTTATTTGACCGTTAAGGTTCCCCAGGGAAGTCGATGGGCCCAGTATGGTGCCTAGTCCAATGTGATGAACACTATGCGGAAATGGCGAGGAAGGAGTGTCCTTTTTGAAATTATAATATGTACTAGAATATGGACTTTAAGATGTGATCGAGAACGTGCTTTGAGGCCGGTGTGGTGAAAAAAATGTCAAACTACCTGATTTCTTCCGCTGATAGATGGCGCAACAGGTCCGTATAGGCACCATAACCCTAGCTTCTCACAACCATTCGTTTGTGTGAGTTTTTCTATTTGTTGGGACGAATGGAAGGGACCTACAATTTTATGCCGAGTCCGAACGCCTCAATTGAGAGGCTTTCCACGAAATTTATACTCTCGGATGTTTGTCAGACGTTTGCGAGAGTGACGCAGTGGAAAACACTTTAAGATATTATTTGTGTTTTCGGGAGATCGAACCTGGGACCCCTCGCATAGCAGTCCAGTTATAGTCACTGCGCCCACTGGTTTGCCCACATATAATTGGCGCAACAGGTCTGTTTAAGTCCCTAGACCTTGATTCAAACCATAATTCAGAATTGAAAAGCTTTCTCAGGACAGTATACTCTCAGATGATGGTCAGTCCTTTATTACAGTTGGCGTAGTATAAAAATCTTGTGGTTTTTCTTTATGGGTTGAACCTGAGACCCCTCGTTCAGTTATCTAGCACACTAAGCACCGAGCCAAACCGTCTCAAAGCAGCTGTTGAATTTCTTGTTTTAATTAGACAATTCTGTGAAAGATACGCTCCAACGATGATAAGAACATTTTCCACACTATCGTTGTTTGTTATTAATGGTCGGACGAATCATGAAAATTGTTCTTTCTCGACGACTTGGAATAACAACTCGGCCAGAGGATTATCAATTTTGAGAAAATCAAGAAGACAAATCGAAATATCTGTCAAAATGTAAGCGATGTGTGCCGATGTGTACTCTAGGACTGCAAGATCTCCAAGACAAGTTTAGGTTTTCTTCCTGCTTTGCAGAGTTGAATAACTATCACTATACATTTTATACGCCAAGCGTTAACCACCCAATGTGGCTTAATGGGATGGTCGATGTTTCATGTTAATTCAGTTCATTGGGAGCGAGATCCGTACTTAAATAGACATTTTTACTATTATCTGGTTCGGAACTTAGATATATTTAACGCCGCATTTTCCTCAATAGATGGCGTCCAAAGTCAACATATAAACATTGTTATATTAATCAACTTAAAACACTGATCAAGAATCTCGACGGGTTGTCAAAAGTCCAATTAGTTGTGAAGAGTGGAACGTTCAACCAAAAATGCTTAGCGGACCAAAAATCTTGATGGGGTCTCAAGAGGCTATTGAGTTTTGCCTTTTCAGGGCATGTTGTCGTTAAAAGCGCGTGAATAGACCACCCGTTTTTTGCAGTTTTAGAATTTAAGTATATTCCCAAATATGGAGTGAAGCCTTAAACACTGCTCAGCCTTCCTGTTTAGCCTAAGTGTTTTCACAAACTCAAGCCATACAGGGGAGTTAATGCAACCAGCACATCGGAGATATGAGTGAATATCGAAAGCTTATCCTTCCCAAGCAAATTACACCGAAGAAGACAAAACACCCAAAAAACTCCGAATTAAAACGCACATAGCAGGTGCGCACACAAAAAAAACTTTATTACAAGTGTAACACTATTTGAAAGAAAATTTTGAGAAAATATAAGACGAAAGACATCGTCCTACGACTTTCTACTTTTTTGGAGTCGTAGTTGAAACCGCTGCTGTAGTATTAGCTGCAGTAGTTGTTGCTTCTGTGGTAGTGATTGTTGTTGTTGCGACCGGTTCCATAGCTACAGCATAATGTATTGATGTTCCGTTTGGAAATTGAACAAATGTGTAACCGCTCGAACTTACTGGTGGCGGTGCTCCTACTGGTCCAACATATGGAGTTGCCCCTTGGGTATAGGCTTGGCTAGAGACTCCTACCTGAGTGCTATATCCATTTTGAGTAGATCCACTAGCAGGGTAATAAACATGCGAAGATGTCTGGTAATCAGTTTGGTAGCTACCTTGCTGTGAAGAGGGTGGTATATCAGCCCTCTGAGATTGGTAGTCCAATGGGCTGCTACCATAATTGCCTTGGTAGGTGTTAGTCGAAGATGCCGAAGGTGGTGGTGGTGGAGGTCCCCATGAGTGCGGATAGTGAGACTGGCTACTAGTTCTTTGCCAATCTGCAGGAGGAGGTCCCCTTCTATCGTCGTAGCCATTATAATTACTATCAGATCCGCTGTATCTATCGTATCCACGATCATAATCTCTGTAACGGCTATCTTGGCCCCACTGGTCAGGGCTTCGATCGGGTGATGGTCCTGATATCTGCGATCCACTCCGAGATTGGAAATTGTTTAGACTACTTCCAGTTACACCAGTACGACCATCAGGCGATCGTTGACTGTAGCCGATACGTCCATTAGTGGAAGCATCCTGACGTTTATTCTGACTTTGACGCGGAGCACTGCGATTATTGTTATTGGATTGTGTATTTTGACGTTGAGGCTGACGTTGTCGGTTTTGATTTTGACCTTGTCGATTTTGACCCTGTCCTTGTCGACTTTGACCTTGCCGATTTTGACTTTGACGCTGTCGGTTTTGACCCTGGCCTTGTCGATTTTGGTTTACTTGTTCGCTGCTCATCTTTGGGTGAAAGCCCGTGTTATCGTTTCGGGAGATTATAGATCTGGTTACACGTTGTAGGCTCTTAATACTGCCATTAGCTCCAGTGCTCTGTGGTTTGCCTTGCCTAGCGCCAGTTTGTTGAGTTCTTCCAGCAGGAATTGTATTCGAAGGTTGACCATTGGTGGCTGGAGAAGCTTCAGCGTCGTTTTTCTTGTTCTTGCGATTGAATTTGTCAAACAAGCTCCTGGCTACTCGATGTGGGGTTCCCATTTTGCCGTTAGCTCCTGGTTTTTGAGCGCTACCTTGCCTAGCACCATTTTGTTGAGGTCTTGCGGCTGACGTGGTATTTGTTGGAGCGCTCTCAGCATTGTTTTTGTTGTCCTTGCGTTTAAATTTGTCAAACAAACCCCTAGCTACTCGATGCAGGCTTTTTGGTTTTGTGTTGGCTCCCGTTTTCTGCGCACTATTTTGCCTGTTGCCAGGTTGTTGAGGCCTTGCCGCCGTATTTGTATTCGTTTGTTGGCTTGCGGCAGCTGGAGAGGTTTCAGCCTCATTTTTCTTATCCTTGCGGTTGAATTTATCTAATAAGCCCCTGGCTACTCGATGCAGGCTTTTTGGTTTGTTGTTGGCTCCGGTTTTCTGCGCACTATTTTGTCTGTTGCCAGTTTGTTGAGGCCTTACCGCCGTATTTGTATTCGTTTGTTGGCTTGCGGCAGCTGGAGAGGTTTCAGCCTCATTTTTCTTATCCTTGCGGTTAAATTTGTCTAATAAGCCCCTGGCTACCCGATGAAGGCTTTTTGCTTTGTTGTTGGTCCCAGTTTTCTGCGCACTATTTTGCCTGTTGCCAGGTTGTTGAGGCCTTGCCGCCGTATTTGTATTCGTTTGTTGGCTTGCGGCAGCTGGAGAGGTTTCAGCCTCATTTTTCTTATCCTTGCGGTTGAATTTATCTAATAAGCCCCTGGCTACTCGATGCAGGCTTTTTGGTTTGTTGTTGGCTCCGGTTTTCTGCGCACTATTTTGTCTGTTGCCAGTTTGTTGAGGCCTTACCGCCGTATTTGTATTCGTTTGTTGGCTTGCGGCAGCTGGAGAGGTTTCAGCCTCATTTTTCTTATCCTTGCGGTTAAATTTGTCTAATAAGCCCCTGGCTACCCGATGAAGGCTTTTTGCTTTGTTGTTGGTCCCAGTTTTCTGCGCACTATTTTGCCTGTTGCCAGGTTGTTGAGGCCTTGCCGCCGTATTTGTATTCGTTTGTTGGCTTGCGGCAGCTGGAGAGGTTTCAGCCTCATTTTTCTTATCCTTGCGGTTGAATTTGTCTAATAAGCCCCTGGCTACCCGATGAAGGCTTTTTGCTTTGTTGTTGGTCCCAGTTTTCTGCGCACTATTTTGCCTGTTGCCAGGTTGTTGAGGCCTTGCCGCCGTATTTGTATTCGTTTGTTGGCTTGCGGCAGCTGGAGAGGTTTCAGCCTCATTTTTCTTATCCTTGCGGTTGAATTTGTCTAATAAGCCCCTGGCTACCCGATGAAGGCTTTTTGCTTTGTTGTTGGTCCCAGTTTTCTGCGCACTATTTTGCCTGTTGCCAGGTTGTTGAGGCCTTGCCGCCGTATTTGTATTCGTTTGTTGGCTTGCGGCAGCTGGAGAGGTTTCAGCCTCATTTTTCTTATCCTTGCGGTTGAATTTGTCTAATAAGCCCCTGGCTACCCGATGAAGGCTTTTTGCTTTGTTGTTGGTCCCAGTTTTCTGCGCACTATTTTGCCTGTTGCCAGGTTGTTGAGGCCTTGCCGCCGTATTTGTATTCGTTTGTTGGCTTGCGGCAGCTGGAGAGGTTTCAGCCTCATTTTTTTTATCCTTGCGGTTGAATTTGTCTAATAAGCCCCTGGCTACCCGATGAAGGCTTTTTGGTTTGTTGTTGGTCCCAGTTTTCTGCGCACTATTTTGCCTGTTGCCAGGTTGTTGAGGCCTTGCCGCCGTATTTGTATTCGTTTGTTGGCTTGCGGCAGCTGGAGAGGTTTCAGCCTCATTTTTCTTATCCTTGCGGTTGAATTTGTCTAATAAGCCCCTGGCTACCCGATGAAGGCTTTTTGCTTTGTTGTTGGTCCCAGTTTTCTGCGCACTATTTTGCCTGTTGCCAGGTTGTTGAGGCCTTGCCGCCGTATTTGTATTCGTTTGTTGGCTTGCGGCAGCTGGAGAGGTTTCAGCCTCATTTTTCTTATCCTTGCGGTTGAATTTGTCTAATAAGCCCCTGGCTACCCGATGAAGGCTTTTTGCTTTGTTGTTGGTCCCAGTTTTCTGCGCACTATTTTGCCTGTTGCCAGGTTGTTGAGGCCTTGCCGCCGTATTTGTATTCGTTTGTTGGCTTGCGGCAGCTGGAGAGGTTTCAGCCTCATTTTTTTTATCCTTGCGGTTGAATTTGTCTAATAAGCCCCTGGCTACCCGATGAAGGCTTTTTGGTTTGTTGTTGGTCCCAGTTTTCTGCGCACTATTTTGCCTGTTGCCAGGTTGTTGAGGCCTTGCCGCCGTATTTGTATTCGTTTGTTGGCTTGCGGCAGCTGGAGAGGTTTCAGCCTCATTTTTCTTATCCTTGCGGTTGAATTTGTCTAATAAGCCCCTGGCTACCCGATGAAGGCTTTTTGCTTTGTTGTTGGTCCCAGTTTTCTGCGCACTATTTTGCCTGTTGCCAGGTTGTTGAGGCCTTGCCGCCGTATTTGTATTCGTTTGTTGGCTTGCGGCAGCTGGAGAGGTTTCAGCCTCATTTTTCTTATCCTTGCGGTTGAATTTGTCTAATAAGCCCCTGGCTACCCGATGAAGGCTTTTTGCTTTGTTGTTGGTCCCAGTTTTCTGCGCACTATTTTGCCTGTTGCCAGGTTGTTGAGGCCTTGCCGCCGTATTTGTATTCGTTTGTTGGCTTGCGGCAGCTGGAGAGGTTTCAGCCTCATTTTTTTTATCCTTGCGGTTGAATTTGTCTAATAAGCCCCTGGCTACCCGATGAAGGCTTTTTGGTTTGTTGTTGGTCCCAGTTTTCTGCGCACTATTTTGCCTGTTGCCAGGTTGTTGAGGCCTTGCCGCCGTATTTGTATTCGTTTGTTGGCTTGCGGCAGCTGGAGAGGTTTCAGCCTCATTTTTCTTATCCTTGCGATTGAATTTGTCTAATAGGCTTCTGGCTACCCTATGCATATTTCCTCTATTGTCTTTTGATTCTTCTTGATTCTTCTTTGGCTTGAATTGATCAAGCAAAGACCTCGATGGGTGATGGAGTAGGTCGTCTGTCATTTGCAGCTCCTCCAAATTACCGTCAATAAGATGCTCATCAATGGCTCTGGCGAAACGCCTTAAGCTCGATACGTCTCCACCAGCATCTTGATCATACGCTTCATTTCCATTATAGTCCTGGTACTGATCTTGGTCTTCGTACTGTGCATCATCAGGTGACGTAGTTGTTGATCTTCCCTGGTTATTACCTTGACCGGGTCCACCCTGCCGAGCACCTCCAGCACCTCCACGTACTTGACCCTGACGCATTCCACCACGGCCTTGTCCTTGTCTCCGCCCCTGCCCTTGGCCACGTCCTCCTCCGACTCCACCGCCTCCTCCACCCATGCGACCGTTTTGGCCATTGCCAAGTCCATTTTGATTGGGCCGACCATTCGGACCTTGACCATGTCCCCCACGGCCCTGGCCCTGGCCCTGACCTTGTCCTTGTCCTTGTCCCTGGCGTTGACCTTGTCCTCGTGGACCTTGTCCTTGGCGTTGACCTTGCCCTAGTCCCTGACCGCCTCTACCATTCGGAGCACCTTGCATTCCTGGCCCGCGTTGCTGTTGCCGCTGCATGCCATTCGTCTGTTGGCCCGTCCCTTGTCTATTCGGACCCTGGCCTTGACCATTACCTTTGTTTGGACCGTTTCCTTGACCATTTCCAGGACCATTTCTCTGAGATGGAAGACCATTGCCCTGAACCTGAAGATGGGCGTTTGCGTCTTTCGACATTGCCATCGGTTCAAATTCGAATCCATTTTGATCGTTCTTAGAGACGGCTCTCTCAACCCTAAGGCGCTCCGCTAAGCCTCTGTTATTTCCATTAGCACCGTATTGCTGAGACATTGATATGGGAGATATATGTATGTTCGCGTTACCACCGGTAAGGGTGTTTGCCTTTTCATCTTTACCCTTGTGTCTGAACTTACTTAAAAGTTCTTGGCCGACTCGTTTCATACTTGAGACTTTGCTTTTCTTCTTAGTTTTAAGTTCAGATACTTCACCATATGTGTTGCCCAATTTTTCGTCGAAGCCTGAATGAATGGATCTAGCCACACGATATAAGAGCCCGTCGGCATCGACGTCGTCGTCGTCGTCTTGAGACAGGACAAAGCCATTGAACTTGTCATCGTCGTCTGGAATAGTTTCAAGTATTTGATTAGAACGTGTATGTTTGTGCCAAAAGAGTCTGAAGTGCAAGAAAAAACCATCCAAAACGGGCTTATTTCAGCGAAAGCTTTAATTTTATTTATCAAAAGTTTCGTAAAAATCAGCCGCTGAGTGAGGACTTAAACCTATCAATAGTACTGGCTATAGTAATTGTAATCGTTGTAATTGTCTCCATAGTAATCATAGTTGTAGTTATCATTGTAATAGTAATCCGGATAGTTGTTGTAGTTGTAGTAATCATAGTTTGTGTTGGTGTTGCCATTGTTGTTGTTGTTATTGTTGTTTCCATTGTTGCCATTGTTGTTATTGTTTGTGTTTGTGTTTCCACTACTCCACCAAAAATAATAGGGTAGTGTACCGTATTGGCCGTATGGACCGTATAGACCGAAGTAGGTGTTCGTGGGTTGTTGCGCAGATCCACCAGATGACACTACTGATCCACCGTTAGGGTAGACGACAATAACTTGAGTTCCTTGGGATTGTGGCACTCGGCCTGCAGGAGCTATACCCATTGGTGGTTGTATTGGGTTTGGTTGTGGTTGATATGGATAGGGTGGTGTCAAAATCGGCCCGCCCATATAGGTTGGACCAGGGCCAGGACCATTGAAAGGTCGACCGGGTACCTGTTGGCCATAAAAGGGACCTGGACCTCTATTTGGTATTGGTCTCATAGGTTGTAGTGGTTGCATAGGTTGGAGTGGTTGCATTGGTTGCATTGGTTGCATTATTTGGGATTCGTGAGATGGACCGTCAAGCGCTTGGTAGGTGCCATTTACCGGGATTAGTTCAATGTCGTCTTCTGAAATGTTCACAGGGTCATTAGTTCAGATTTAGTTGGCTTACGGGATGAGAGTGACCAACATTCTATGTGCAACCATGATCCAACCTATGCAACTCAAACTTAGGAAGTCTATACTGTGATGTAGAAGAAAAAGTGATTGGGGTAGGCGTTTCGGGTGGGTAACGCGGGTGTTGGTTGTTGTCCTTGATATGGAATGGCTTTTGGGTTGAAGATGTTCATACAGCCGACAATATTCAAGCAAGGCTGTTGCTGAGCTTGTGGTGCCACCACAGGATATGTAGGGGCTGGTTGTGGTATAATTTGCGGCGGGTAATTTTGTTGAGGCTGCAAGCTGCAGGGCGTCACTTGGGATGGGGGATAGTTCATCGAAATTGGTAGGGGGTATTGCATACCAATGTAACATGGATCGAGTATATACACAGGATAAGGTGCAGTTCCCTGATTTGGAATTCCTCCATAAATGGGAGTTTGATAAGAAGCCAGGGGATATGATGGGTAGACGGAAGCAGGATAAACCTGTGGGAGACCTGCGGAACTGGAAGCACCAGGATATGCTCCAATGGGCATTGGCTGTTGATGTGCGGCAGGTAAAGCGGGAGCTGTCTGTTGGATAGGAACACCACTGGGATATGCGCCCGCAGTGGAAGTAGACCCGAATAGATTGGACGGTCCTTGGTACATTTGTCGAGTGTGTGACTGAGCAGAATGGCGAGAACTGGCCACAGACAAATGTTCCTCGTTGATATCAGCAGGTTTCGTCTCGTATTCGGGGGCTGTGACGACTTCCATGTCGGTACTGTTCTCATTACTATGGTCTGAAATGGTCGGAAGAGATGAGGGTTAGGGCTGAAGAGCGAAAAAGAAAAAGACACTGAGCTGGTGCAGATGAGGTGGTTTCAAAGGTACTTTTGGTCAATTTGATAGGGCAAAATTTACAAGGGCGGGTGCTCGGTTTTTTACGTGAAAAGACAGCGCAAACGTTTATAATAAAAATATATAACTTTTTCTAAATACTGAAGTTCTGTTGGAAATGTGCAAAATTGAAAGTCCGCCGTAGAGTTTGCAAACAAGGTTTGATTGGAAGAAGTAGAAAAATGTCGGTTCCAGGCGGATTAGTCTAGCCTAAGTTTTCAAATCGTCGATGCAATGAATTTTAATATTGTAGGGCGAAGGAAAATAAACAGAAAATCATAGACAGTTCTTAAAAAAAACTCGCATATTAAGTTACCTAAGAACGACCTGGATTGCATGGAGGGAGAATATTCGAAGTATCATAAAGTCATTTACAGTCAGTATTTAAAATTTGGTTAGCAGCTACACTCGAGAATATGAATAACTAAATAAAATTTAGGAATCCCAGAACCCTCCCCTAATCTAGTTCAAGTCACAATTTAAAAAAATTCAAACCTACCCTATCTACTTGTGTTATTGTTTTTCATTTTTTTTCTTAAAGTTAAATCAAATTAGAAACAAATTAGAAAAAAATAAATTCGATTGTGTTAATGGCAAAAATAAACTCAAAGCAAAATATAAAAGGATAATAAGAGGAAAAAAAAAAAGAAAAAACTCCAAACAAAAGCATAGGCGCCATCACATGGAAACCTTCACTTCACTTGGACCTGTTATTACGTTCGAAGCCAATGTCCGATCTGATGTTGCAGCATCATCAATCCCAGCACACATCCAGCTACCATACTCAAACCACCGCCGACATTTAGCAGGCCGCCGACAACAACGATTCTCTTCCCATGATGTAGACCGCCAGCAGCCGATGACGGATGGGACTGCGTCTGTCGATTGTAAGGATTCTGATTGGGCAGATACTGTGGCGGTGGCTTATTGAACATATTCGGATTATTATAGCCGCCTAAACCGATACCACCACCGGGTGCAAAAGAGCCCGGCGGACCACCGGTCCCGGCTGGATTAAAGAAGGGCTGCTGGCCAAATATGAACGGTGGATTGTATGGATTCACTGGTTGTATATTATGTGGAAAGGCGGGACTCAATCCGCTACCCGGATGGTTGGGTTGGGGGAATTGCTGAAAGCCTGGAGCGGAGGTGGGCTGATTAAACGGAAATATTGGCATATTCGGGATCATGGGCTGTGAATGTGGCGCTCCGAATACATAATGTGGATCGATTGGTGAGTTTGGATTATTACGATTGCCATTGCTACTGCCGCCACCGTTATTATTGTTATGATTGTTGTGGTGGTTGTTGCCATTTGTGTTGTATGTATTTGTGTGCGATGTTGGATTAGATGATGGTGAGAATATGGTATTGTCTGGAGCTGGATTCAAACTAGCACCTGTGGGAAGGAACAAACAAATGGACAAAACATACACGAAATGCATGCTGATGTTTCAAAATGGCTAATGAACACAAATGAGTTATAAATAGATATAGTACATATACAATCAATAAGTTCGTTGTTAGTCCCAAAATGGATGCGATAAATATATGTACCGCAAATATGTATATGTAGTTGATGAAGCATTTCTGGGGTTTGTGCAATAGTCCGCAAATCTAATTAAATATTTGTAAGCAATTTTCTATTGCAACTAGTAGTTACCCCTTCGTACTTTTGGATTAGTATTAGAATCAAGTTCAGTATACAGTTTGCAGATTTAAGTCTTTATATTAGCCAATTAAGCCAAAATCGCAGTGATTCTGATAAAAGGTAGGTATTCCCAGCAAATGCTAGGGAATTGTCTCATTTTGAATTCCTTTTCGAAACAAGTATGACACGTTTCATTTTCGAACAGTTTTTGGTTTCGGAGTTAGGGAATGGGATTCCCTATATATACTCGTATGAATGTGAGTTGCCCGAATTGGTAAGCATGTCTACATTGTCATCATAAAAACGGTCTAGCTGACACTATTAGGGGCACCCCTCTTTTGCTTATTTTTTTCGTCATTCAATATGGAAATCTTTAACGTGTTGGAAATATAAACACATAACTAAAAATACCTATTCGTTTGTGAATATTGTGAAAACGGTAATAATGTGGCAAATATGGGACAAAAAACTTGGAAACCGATTTTTGAACGCATTTTCCTTCGAAATAGAGTTTCGAATTTTACTAAGTTAAATAAATGATTGTAAACATAGCCTGTGCCTGCAAACTCATTTTCGAAAAGGATGGAGGGCGTTCAAGAATCTAGAGCGCCAATCAGAAACTCAGAACGCAGGAGAAATACAAAATTTGAGTCCAGACAATTTACGTCGACTTACAGTGATTATTCTTGAATGCGGCCATTTTCTATTTAAATAATATTGCGAAGATTGTGAAGTTAGTAATAAATTGATTGTTTCTGCACGAATGCGAAGTTGGGTCTTAGGTTTGCTAAAAGTTGCGAGAGTAGCAAAGGAGTAGGTACATCGAGTAGTAATGGCTAAAAAACTTTTTTTTTTATGATTACATTTAGTACACACATCAATTGGGACATGAACCTTTTCAACAATGTTGACAGCCGACTTCAAACATGCTACATGTTTGCAGAGACATAATTATTTTATTCACAAATGTGTATTTGTATGCCTATTATTTTCAAAATGATTTATAGATAACATAAAGAAATAAATTAAATTTAAAATTAATTAATTAATGTGTAATAAATTATTTAATAGTGTAATAACTTTACTGAAAAAAAAAATGATCGTTAAACTCGATTCTATATTGAAACAAAGATTACAAGTTGAAAATCAGAGATAATCTCAATCATCCAACAAAATTAGGAGTTCTTTTTTCATAAAAGCTTGCATACTTTAAGGCGTACTGCCTCTGGTCGGACCAAGTGATTCCCGATATTTTTACTGAGATTTTCTACTTTATTTTAAGAAATTTGCATGCAAATAGGATACTGCTTTCCAAACTTTCTAGCTAAATTTTATCTTTTTAGATATATTTGTATGTAAAATGAGAGTCAAAATTAGGTGAACAGAATTGCTATTCATTAGGCTCTTGAAACAAGTATAAAAAACCGGCAATTTGCAAAAAGTTTGGTAACAAAATGACAACACCAAAACTTATTTCGTTTTGACAGCATAAAGCACTTTATAGACATTTTTAAAAAAATAGTTTCTAATCTTACTTTTGACGCTCACGTTTATGAGCTGAAATTTATCTATGGCAGGATAATGGACTTTAATGGCAAATATATTAAGCAGAATCTTTTGAGTAAGGTTACATTTTTAGCTTGTTCGTTAAAATTTAAATTTAGCAAAGCATGTATAAAATAAGAACAGTCAATAGGTTGTAAGTTATCAGCGTTTTGATAAAATAAATATTTCGTTAATAAAACTGTCGTCTAAGCAAATTTGATTAAGAAGTTATTGAGTATTAGAACAGGCCATGCATTTCAAAGTTTACTACTTTACTTTTTGTGTTAAGATTTGAAAAAAAAAACCGCCTTAACTTCACCAAACAACAAGAGAATAGAAACTTTTTGATCACTAAATTTGCAAAAATTGCGCGTTTTCTGTGTCAGCAAAAACTGTCAAAAAGGTGATTTAAGAGATTTTTCATGTTTACTTTCTTCGATAGAGACGAAATTTTACTAAATTATTACAAATTTGACAAGTGTTTTCGAATATATTAAAGTTTAAAAACATTAAGCTCTAGCAATTGACGCTTCTGGTGCTGATCACAATAGAACTGTACTGTACAACGCCTTTTTCCAGTAGTTTCTCTTTAGTCAATAGGGTTTTAGCTTTCTATAAATTCCGTCAAAACAAGATTATCAAGACAGGCCACGCCAACTTTGATAGACGTAGAGAAAAGCTCGCTGTTCAGTCTATTGACATTACGTACTAGGTCTTTAAAATTAGGGTCGTACGGAGGTTAAAGACTAACATCTCTACTATATTGAATATTCGACCACAAACAGTGAGATCAAAAAAATAATACATGTTTCGCCCAGCACTTTCCTCCCCAATGAAAGGATTCTGGGAGGCTAGATTTTCTATAATTGGATATTTTCCAAATGGAATAAATAAAAATTCAAATCTATTCAATACTTAAAATGGCTCCAAAAGGAAGGATTACAATCGACTTGAGTGATATTACATTGGACCACAATTCGGATAAGTGAGTCTTAAAACCTTCAGTGAATAACCAAACCCCTTAACCTAACCCAACTCAATGTGTATAAGATAAACGCACTATTTTCATGATCCTTTTTGGCTCCATGGGCCAGCGAAAACATGTTATAGAGGGAGTTAATTAAATTATTCATTAGTCAAAACTTTGTACTTTAGTGTTAAAATAAAAATAAACTTTTGTTTTTGGTGACCCCTGTAGGTATTCAAAGTGAATAATATTTCTAAAACACTCCTAAATTTTATTGCACAAAACCCTAGAAAAGCATTACCCACACCATTAAATGACAAATGAATTAAAAATGTTATCCATCGCCGTCATTCCATAAATAAATGCATACCATCCCATTACGAACATAAATACAAACATAAGACAAAGGATACATTTATAGCAATAAATTAAATTTTTTTTTTTGTTGAAGGCACCCATTGTGAATGTAAGATGCTATAAAAATGGTGCGCCCATAATACCCCGTTTAAAAAAATCACCTGACGGTTTCACACCTCCACTATTTGACGATGCTGCTCCGCTCTTTTTACACGTTGGATAGTTGCCGCATTCCTTGCCATCACGTTGACCAAAGCCACAGGAATCGTGCGATAGGACACAAACCTCATTTGGCAAGCAACCGATGTCACCGCATCCGCGTCCGTATTCTGGCAAATGTCGTCATAACATATAAAATAATGTAATGCCAATAATAATAGAAAAGAACAGAGAATTTTCGATTACATAACATTTCGATTCGATTCGCAGGACAAAACGAAAAACAAAATCGAACCAAAAAAATGTAATTTTGTTCTCACAAAACAGAAAATTTGTTTATCTATGTGTGTCTGTGTGTATGTGGGTTGGAGTAAGAGTGTATATTTATGTGGGAGGCATAGGTATCGGGAAGAAGCAATCAATTTTTCTTTCAACATACTTGAGTATGAGTTGACACTGCTGATGGCGCACAAAAGGAGTACCAGCATCGCTCCGCCCACAGGGCTGAGGAAAGAAGTCGTCCTCATCGTCTAGTTGTTGTTCCCTCTGGTTGGTTACACAGATGAAGATGATCCTGTAACAAAAGAAGAAAAAATTGTAAAAAAAAAATCTCACTTTTTCAAAAGATTACTAGGATTTTTCATTCATCAGGACGACGACTATGCTATATATGTAATATCTAGAATTTCACTGAATCAATATTGGACAGATTCCATGTTCATTTGTCAACAGACACAGGTTTTCTGTACACACTCACTCACGTCGTTTGTGTATACAGGACTCGCTCTCAATTACGGATATTGAAACGCTCCACAAAAAGGAAAAGAATGAATTTTTAGTATCAATTTCAATTGGAGTCACCACTGGTGGTGGTGGTGGTTTCAAAACGAACACTACTGCTACACCGGTGTCGGGTATGTTTATTTATTTGCAAAGCACTTTGCCGATGCGCGGCTGATGTTGGCCCGTGACCAAAATTGGTATCGGTGCGGCAGTAAATTGGATTTTTCATGCCCTCAAATCAATTTAATTTCGAGAAATTTAATTCCAGCCAAAATGTGGATACAGTACTGCATCGCTGGCATAAGATAAATTCGAGCGATTGTCGCAGATGATTAGCCAAATGGGTGGGGGGAGGCTGGGGGCGCACCATCTATCATGGGCGGTCATGGAAATTAATTTCCTGACCACGTTCGAGGGCGTTATTTGTGTAATTTAACCGGTAATTAAGGCATCATCATTAACGAGGAGCTAACCGTGAACATGGGCGTAATGTGCAAATGTAATTAACTGAAATGGAATGTAAATAGTGAAAGCTACACGGAGCAGGTGAGGTTTCCATTAAAATGCGAAATGTTTAAATGTCCAAAAAGTTACATTATGTCAGGTAATACAAGTACCTATAGGTTGAATTTACAAGACTTTTTTAGTTTTAAAAATAAATGTTTGAGTTGTTTGTATGCCTATTTGTATTTGCGAACTACGTTTTAACATTGAGCCGATTCGGAAAGCATCTTATGCCCAGTTACACAGTGACCACTTTGTTTGCGCCTTAACGAAAACTTGGCATCACTATTTTTTATTTTTTTTTTTTTTTTTTGTAAATTATTTTCTTTTTTTTCTCCTTATTTGTTAATTTTTCTTTTTAATTTTTTTGTGAATAAATCACGCATACAAATTTTGTTAAGTAGGTATAACATTTTGGTCTTTAATATTTATATTTTATTTCCCTATTCGTCACTATTCTAAGAGAAATATTTCGATTAAATCAATAAAATATATTCGAATTAATCGCAAGTGTTACCATCTTGTATCATTTGGCAGGTGGCAAGCTACTCAGCTGTCAACGATTTGACAAGTTCATTTGCATTTTTTTTCGCTTTACGAGTTCAATTAAATAAAATAGTTCTTTGCCCGCTAAAGTTAGGGGTTCTTTGTCATTAACAATCCATTTTGAAAATCGAATAAATTATTAAATATTGCAAAACAAAATTTGTTTTAAGTGCTGCCAAGTTGTTTGTACCACTTGGGGTCACTTATCTTTTCGCCTCTACTTAACTTAAGTTACACTGAACTCTGTAACTCAGCAGTCTGCACTGTGTAACTGGGCATTAGTATTTTTTTTTAGACTGATAGGGAATACATTATAGCCATGCAGTTTATTTGTTTGACAGTTCTTTAACATCTATGTTCAGCATTCTTTGAAAAAGAATTAATAAACTTATTTAAACTTATCGAAAAATCGTGTTTAGTGACGAGGCGCTCTTTTGGCCGAATGGGCCATCTGACATAAGACCATTTCTACCAACCCATGGATTTGATCAACTCGCTCCTGGGATTGTCGCCATTCAAATGCTTCTTGTGCGGCTATGCAAAGGATCATAAAGTCATGGAAACGGAAGTCCAATTGTTTCACCATGTCACGCTGTGAAATCGCGTTGGTCATTCGCCTTTGTCATTGAGCGTTGTCAAATCATGACGATTGACACTGTGTAATCGGATGTCAATCGATTCGGCTCATTTTCAGATGCTTCACCAATAAATTAAAATTGATCTTTCATTATAAAAATTCTCTTTTGTCTATTTCCAAAAGAAGTAGGGATATTCAGAATGGAAAACAACAAAAGAAAACCCCCTTTGCTCAATTTTAAGGGGGACAAACAATTTTACGAACATCTTTCTTTATGCCAAGCGTTGATAATATTGAAAGTGACTAAAAATTTCATCAAATCTTCACAAGACCATAATAGCCAAAAGGTACAAAAAAGGAAATAAAAATTTGTTCACTTTGAGCGTTTGTTTGAGTGAGGAAATTATGCTGCCCCTAAAAACCCTATGCTTGTGGTCACTATTGGATTTGTATTACATACTTGTCATATCGTCGCATAGCCTTATGGCACGGAAACTTTTCTGACCCCATTTTATTATATTCAATTTTGTGGCACAAAATAATTTTTTGAGACGTAAAAAGAAGACGAATGGTAACCCTAAATAGAAGCCCTAAAATTCCCAACCACAAAAGCAAAATAATTCATTCAATCAACAAATAAACAAACAAACAGATTTATGGCAAAACTCACAAGTGTAACTACTGCAATTAATTTATTATGCCCTTTTTAATTATCGACTTTGAAAATCAAAACTTTAAGCATCATAACGCTTTAGAGCCCATCAAAGTAGTATAACACAGCAAGCACGACCATGAATTTAATTATCCCGTGTTCTCAATTAAATTTCACGCTGTTATTAATGGCTAGGATTATCATAAACTTGTGCAACGAACAATGAATGAAATACGAATGACCTATGGCAGTCTATTTTGATAAGCTCAGAGAAGCACTCGCAGTGAATTCTCGCTAATCTAGGTCTGAAAGAATTTTTTTTTTGTTTTCCCGGATTTTACGAGTTTTTATTTG
Source organism: Cheilosia scutellata (assembly GCA_955612985.1). Taxonomy (NCBI): domain Eukaryota; kingdom Metazoa; phylum Arthropoda; class Insecta; order Diptera; family Syrphidae; genus Cheilosia; species Cheilosia scutellata. The sequence goes on from OY015313.1 coordinate 7,560,772, forward strand.
CCAATTAAATTGGAAAAATGCTGGCTTTATATGTAAAATATTATAAAAAAAAAAATTATAGGAAATATGTCTCTATCTGTTTGAAGTGGTACATTAGTAGTGTTTGAATAATTGATTTACATAGTATTAAATTTAAAGCATAACTAACAACAATAGCTGATGGAAAAATTGGGAGCGCAGTGTCAAATCGGTCACTTGACGTAAAGTGAAAGGTTGTGTCATATGAAAATTTCAGGCAGTTGAAGAAGAATCAGTAAAAATTAAAACAGTTCCCATATATAATAGGGCGCCATCTATGGAGAAAAAGAGTTTAAACAATTGAATGAAAAATCACATGTATATAAGCCTGCATTCCTCTGTTTAAGTTAAAGTTAAATACTCTCATTTAAGACACATTCATAAGTTCTAAAATTATCGAAATCCATCTCTTTTAGAAACATTGTCACTTAACTAATGATTTGTGGCTCAATATACTTACTATTCCTAGAAATGTGGACGTGGAAACGTTTCTACTGGTCTGCCCAAATCTAAGGATGTTGATACAACTCTGGATTTTATTTTTTTTTTTTTTTTGCGAAATTATTTCAATCTGTGTACTTAAGGCCCAATACACCCAGTTATGTACCAACTACAGAACGCAGAATTGATATTGGCCTTATTCAACTAAGTCTTCACGACATTGCCTAGGCTCTAGAGGATCGCAAGCGCAATTCATGTCCCAGACCCGATGGTACTCCTGCGATTATTTTTAAAATATGTTCTCAAGCAATTTGCAATCTTAAAATGTTCAAGCTGTCGCTGTTCTCTGGAATTTTTCTTGAAGAATGAAATCATCTAATTATCTGGTTTGCCTAAAAGCTTTTTGAAAGTATTTTATTTGTAATACGCAGCATGGCTTTGTATCTGGCAGGTCCAGTACCAGTGCCACTGATCTGGGGTGATACTCACATAATGCCATTAATGCTATCACAGATGGTTATACTTACAGCAGTAAGGCATTTGACAACTATCCGACATTGTGATATCAAATTAAAAAAAAAATAAAATGGTAGACATCTATCTACTGCAAAACGAATTACTCCCTTCATGCTAAGACCCACCACAATTTTGTTAAAATATTTATAACTATGACAAAATAGTCATGACAAATTTGTTTTTGAATTTAACTGACAATTCTGTCACCTGTTAATATTTTATGAAATTAAAATTTGTGAGACAAGTAGGACAAATTTATTGAATTGTCACCTGTCAATGTTTATGAAATAGGGCCCAGAATAAGAAATACTGCGCGGCTGTGACCCTGAACGTTAAAAATGCCTTTATCTCGGCGAACTGGTCATGCATTACGAGGTCGCTGGCCAGAATGGAAGCGCCGCTGTACCTGCGGAACATAGTTGCAAATTGCTTTTTCGATAGAAAGTTAAGGTATCAGACTGAAGATGAAGTTAAGTACTACAACGTTACTGAGGGAGTACCACAAGGCTCTGTTCTTGGACTGTGGACTATAATGTATGACGGAATGACAAGGAATTAAGGTGATCGGTTTTGCTGACGACAACGCCGAGGTAATGGTGACCAAACACATCCACGAGATAGAGTACGTTACGGATGAAGCACTTGCCAGAATCAAAAAATAGGTGGAATCTGCCGTCTTGGAATTAACTGACCACAAGACCGAGTCGAAAGTCTGTGGAATTTGCAAATTGCCGGGTTAAGAACCAAACCATTAGGTCAAAGGAGTCTCTTATATACCTAGGAGTAATGCTCGACAATAGGCTAAACTTTAAAACGCACATCCAGTACGCCGGCAGGAAGGCCCCACAGATGCAAGCAGCTAGAAGAATTAAGGAGGCTTGAAAGACTTCGAAGAGCCGAAATGGCAGACCCAGCGGATTTAGCATGAGTTGCTAGCCAGTCCCGCGAAGTAATACCTCTGTCCCGCGGGGAGACAGATTACAACACTCGGTAATCAATGCACTTGGTTTGGTGGCATATATTCCCGCATAATGCCCTGGTTTTTACTCTCTCGGCTTTGGATCGTAGCTTATCAGTGTGCCAAATAATGATCGACCCTCACAATCGATTCAAAAGTATCAAAGTATCAATAGGAATTATCTTTGACTTCGTTTTATTTAAATTGTAAATAAAAAAATTGTAAATAAAAAATTATTTTTTGCAGAGTAAAATTTAAATATGGAGTATAATATTGAAGTTTGTGGACTTGTTTTGACAATTCGGTTTCAAACAACAGTTTGTCAGTTTCCTGAATGAATTAAAACCGACATAGACTTGGACTTTTCCAAAAACTTACAAACTTAAGATTTTTCGAAATTTTTCTCCCATTTCCTACCACCTTCCAGCACTTTTTATGTACATAGCTATATAAAAAATTAATGTAAATACAAACTGGATTGGCAAGCCATAAACATTTTATGCGAATTATATAGAAAAAGATACTCCATCCACAAAGTATATAATTTCGAAAGAACTTGTTGAAAGAAGACGGATTTCTTTACATTTTCCTCTTCATAAAGTTCAATGAAACAACTGGGAGACACATGTATCCGAATTTGCTTTTCAAACCTCGATGGAAGGATAATTTAAAATTCCCTTCGCATTTTCAGCGAAAATTTACCGTCTCCTTCAAGGAGCAGCGCTGGCGAATGCAAGAGCAAAAGCAAATTAAACCTGCATAAAGGGATGGCATATCCTCAACTTAAACTTTACTTAAGAAATAAATCTATTTTTTTCGTTTTGCCTTCTTATACGGACGGCATCCTTCCTTATTTGCACTGACATTGTTGGAAATTGCTTCGCAGGCTCTGTAGCTCTGATGCTCTGTTGTAGCAGTAAAAAAAAATAGTAATTCTTTCCCTTCAGGTAGGTGCGGAAAAAGGAGGTGATAAAGAATGACACAGTGTGAATGGTCACGATGGAAATTAATTCTACCAGGACGAACGAAAAAAAAGAGACGCGCTAAAATACCATAGCCATGAATCGAATCAAATTCATTGGATAGAAAATTTCAAAAGATAAATGCAATTAGGAAGCATTTCGTGTCATACTGCTCATTAAAGTGTTTGTCCTTCGCTTTTGTTCGTCGTCGTTGGTTTAAGTATAACCACATTAAATCGCAAGGATAGTGTGCTCTGGGAAAACAAATTAAAGGATAATTTCAGCTCCACCCCCTTCTCTGGGACAAGGACCTCTGAAGGGGAATGACGAATGGATTAATTTTGAGTGCACCTAAGGAATTTCCTCCGTGTCATTCTCCTGCTCTAGGAATTGGAATTGCAAATGAAAATTCAATGTCTCAACATGCATTTTGGCTGAGAGCCAATTTTTGGTTTACAACCCTGGGAGGTGTGTTTGCTTGTGCTGTCGTGTCCTTTGCAGGCAGCGGACTGCGGAGAGGCAAGGAATTTGGGTAATTAAAACGACACCAGACACGAGAGGGAATTAATTTGTATGTTTCGAAGGAATCTTTAAGATGGAAACCCCTGGCTGTGTCTTTGGGTAAATATTTACGAAAATTAAATGAATTCCTCGTCAAGGATGCTTTGGGAAACAAAAAGCAAACGCAGTCCAACAAATGGAACGGAATTGTATAATTCGTGGGGTGAGGGGTGGCGGACGTAGAAGCCCGCACACGTAGTTGGGGCGACGACAATTTGTTTGCTTGAATATCAATTAGGTGCGCGCTGCAAAACAACTTGTGGATAGCAAATGTCTGTGGGTAGATAGATTTAATTTGCATTCTCAGCAAATACCAAGTGCGGCCACATAAGGAGTCCACAACACGATAATCCTTTTACGCGAAATTGTTTTCTATCCCAAACAGTTACAGATGGAGAATGAGAAGAGTTGCTCATTAAGGATGTTTCCCCGTGGCCTAAATTGATGTTGCTTGCTAATGGAATCAAAAATTTCCCTAAAATGGGGACATTCTTATGGAATGGCTGAGATCTAATTGTATATGTATAGGAACGGAGGTCGGAAATATGCAAATAGAATATAGAAGGCTAATGGCAACAAAATGCAAAAATATATTGAGGTAAGTTTCACGGCTAGTGGCAAGGACTAATGCTTGAGAAATTGGGAAATGAGTTGATACTAGGCCTGTTTTTTTGGAGAATTGAGTATAGTTTAAAATACGGTCGGATTTTGAGCAGTCCAAGAATGTATTGTTGTGCAGAAGCAACGAGCTCCATGATGAGTTCTCAACAATACACTTAAGTATCCAGTGCCTGCCATTCACATGAAGCGAACGTGGAAAATTCTTCCGAAACTCAAGTCACAGTCCGCAAGACACGATAATCTCTGAGCAATAGGCCCATTGGTCTTTTACCATTTTTATTCGACCTACATAAGAAGGAAATTTTGGACCAAAAGTTATAAATCTCAACCATAGCCTGGAAAGCCATGAACGCAAAGTGTAAGTTATACTTTCTAAGCGTTATTAGATGGGCAGCATTTCTGTTGTGTCCAATAACTTGAAGATAATCTTCGTCCAAGATCAGGTGGACGGAAATCTTGGCTTTCTTTGTCCTGATTGAATGACGCGTTCTGATACCTGACAACGGAATTTTGTTAATCTTCTCCGTTTAACAGTCTGCAGAAGTGGCCTTTCCATATCCTTAACACCGACTGTGACTCTACTACAAGGTCTCTTTGCTCATCTATACAGGGCTCTGTTGGGATCTTGTTGCTTTGATACGTTCTTTAGAGTTTTTGGTAAAACTTTCCAGCATTGTTCCTCGAGAGGTGCTACTCTATTACCTCTTTGTGCTCTTTCCTATTCCTTTTGAGTACCCGATGTTCTTCCCCTCTCTTCTGCTCGTCGAGCTTGCAAGCCGTCCTTCTTTGCAGTGCCGCTTTGTATTATGGGGTTTTCTTGCTGTAAATAATATTTGCTTCAAAATCAAAAGACTCGATTATATTATCCGCTTCTCCCCCAGTAGTCAATTATAAGCCTATTATTCATTTCCTCAGCCCATTCCGTCACCCATTGTTAATAAAGATTTGTTACTTCCATAACAATTTCACTCCCTTTGTCAGCACTAAGCCCTAACCTCACCCTAAAGCTATTATCATTAACATTTGCAACATCAGCAGCAATCACAAACTCGTTCAAGCTTATTAAAACCAATTACCTACCCCCTTTTTGCGTTCGCACCCTTTTGAACCCCATCACAACGATATGGCTCTATTTGCGAAAACCTTCGAACTTCATAAAACCCCGATTTCACTTAGCCCTTCCTCGGCTATGGGGCATAATGTCGTCTGTCATATATATACACACACACACAGCAAACTTCTTCAACCCTAAATTCTACTTTGCCACTACATCTTATTTTTTTTTCAGTCCCACTTTTCAATGTTTTGCTATCTTTATGATCTCTTTGAAACTATTACCACCACCCAACGCAGGGGAGGCACCATCTAACTGGAACTATGTCGGTCGTTGTCATAGTCGTTGTCGTCTCGGTGGATCATTCTCATACTATGGGGTAAAGTTTTTCTAATATCAGACACCCGATACTGAGGGCGAGAGATGTTTTGCTGCGGTGTGCGGTTTTCAACTGACTTGAGATTTCTATTCGACATCGGCATTAATGGTGCGGAAGGGTGAATGTGTTGAAGGCACGTTCCTCGTATTCAATTTTTAGTCTTGTTTGACAGCAAATGTAAATGCAAATGGTGTGTGTTTGGCTATTTATTGGTATTGGGTTGGTTGTGAATTGCTATCGGGCTACTGATATATGGGTTCAGGGGGTAATTAGGTGGACATTCATCGGTTATCAGTGCTGACAGTTTTTTTTTTTTTATAAAGACGTGTAAGGCAGGTTATTTTTTATAACACGAGAAACAGCCTTCTTATTCAGCTCATCTGAATAAGTGGATTTCAGAAGGGTTACCACTACGGAATATGCAAGCACTCTTGAATAAAGTCAAAAATTGCGAAGGCCATGTGACATTGTAATTACAGTATTGGCTACTTTGTGTTTAGGGGGCTCATATACCATCTCTAATTGAACTTCAAGACCCGATGCTACCAAATCCATCCGTGTTACTGCGTCGCTATGCATTGCATTTAAAAACAGAGATAGCAGAAAATTAGGTTCTTCCAGTTAGTAAAGTAAGACCTAAAAAACGGTTGGGTAAAAACTTGTCACTTTGGCAGGCCCAGGCTCACGGACCAGATTGTTGGCCATTACTAGATACCTCATTCCGAAATAGTCTCTCTTGAAAATAAATAAGCCATTTGTTCCTTGGCACATTTCTAAGCAATTAAAACAGAAAGAGCAGAACGAAGAAGACGTTTCGAAAGACTGGCAAAACGCTTTAAGCAAAAAATAATAATGCATAAAGGTTGTCATCCTTCCGGTCGTATTCAATAAATTAGTGACCTGGTGCTCATTATTCAAATGCCGCAACGGGTAGCAAGTGCTTGGTCAATAATTGATGGCGGAATGAAGTAATAAGTTCACTTGATAACAGGCAAAAAAAACCAATTAAGTTGACAGTCAGAAATGTTTAAACAATAACATAAATTGTTCTGATAATGAATTTGTGATGTTGAATGTTATTAGGTGTGTTTTTTTTTTTTGCAATCCTATATAGGCTTAGATAAAACAAAAAAAAACCCTTACTGTGACTTGGCAGCACTATGCTATTTGACATTTGACTTTTCAGTTTTTTTATTTCTGTTTTCACCAAATCAATTTGCAGGCAGTTAGTTTGCAATATTTAATATTTTATTCGCTAGTTTGTGGAACGCGAATTAAATGATGTGGATTGTGAATTAACTTTGACAATTCGCGCCAATGGTTTATTCGTTCGTTTCGAATTCGAAATTTCGTTATTTGAACTGTTTATAAACTTGTTTTCTTAATACATTTTGATGGGATAATTAATTATCCTCCTCTTGGAATAATAAAATGTCCAATTTTCTGTTTATAAATGCATAAAAATGGTTTGTTCGCATTTCATCAAATAATTGATTCGCTCCCATATGAATGATCCTTTACTTTTAAATATTTTTTAAATGTTCAATCCTATAGTGGAATCCGCCGGGGGGAATTATTCACGAAAAAGAATATTTTGGTGTCGTCAAAATCGCAAAATGAACAGTTTCCCGTTCGGGAAAAATTCGATTTGAACGTTTTTAACGATACCTTGAAACTCATTCACATTACCCACACTGGGAACTATTCACTTTGCGATTTTCACGATACCAAAATATTATTTTCCGTGAATAATTCCCCCCGGCGGATTCCACGATAGGGGTGGTTGTCTTATTAGCAATATGTTCAAATGGCTCACTTTCAAATGTGCCCCAGTCTCCCCTATTCATTTTGGTTGTCAAATTAACGTCATTTATGACACAATCGATAGCACTTTCGATAGCAATTTCGATAACATTTAAAGTAGTCGTAGATTGGTAGCACAGTTTATCCGGGCTAACGATTTGTATTGAAATCAGAAATCTAATTACTGAGTGGGAAGCGAGGAGTTTGCATTTAATCGCTCGTTGGGTTTGACCCTGACAATTTCCGTTAGGAAATTTTGTCGAATTTCAGTCTATGAATTATTGTTTATGAGAATAACAATAACAGCAACTCGTAGACACAGTCACTTTTGGTAGGAATGATAAGTAGTTCGAACTACACTACTAATTCATCATCAGACTCCTTTTAAGACTCAATGAAAACCCCAAATTATAACAAATATTCAAGAAAAAGTAAAAACTGTTTGTAAAAGAGGTATTACACGATATGTTTAGTTCGTCAACATACGTATGCTGACTAGCCAACAAATTTGTCAACAAACGCCTTTCAGCATACATATGATGACAGAAATTTGCTTATTACACGATATGTTGCGATTCGGAATCAATTTTCAGCATACGTATGCTGATTCAACATATCGTCTAATACTAGCTTAATGCTTTAATTTTAGTTTTAGAAAATTTGAGAAAATAAAAGTTAAAAATTCGCACGAATATTCCATTATTAAAAGTTATTTCAAAAACTCAGCTGGCATCAGTGGTCTAAGATGGCTGGGTCACGTAGAGCGAATGGACACCAACGCTTTGACCCGAAAATTCTTCGCTTCAAACCCGGAGGGACAACGCAGTAGAGGAAGACCTCGCCTTAGGTGGCGCGGACAAGTGGAAGGAGACCTCAACAAACTTAGAGTGCGCAGCTGGTCCACCCCGGACCACCCCGGACTATAGCGCCATCGAAGTATCTGAACTGGTTTTAAGCTTCAAAAAATTAAAAAAAATACAAGTTAAGAATTCGTTCGCACTTTCGTATGATCGCACTAATCGATGTGTACTCACAAATTCAATTGTCAGTAAGTTATTTACTCCTTGAAACCTGTAACGTCATGCCCTTGTAACAACGGTGTAATTCGCGTTTCTTCAATCGTAGTAGATTTTTGTTTCGATACAAAAATAAGAAAATGAAAAATGTCCAAATGATTTTCAAACAATTTCCATTAAATGAAAAATCACCGCAATAAAATGCAAAAAGGACCCAAAACAATGAAAATACATTCAAATTTTATAATATTTTTTTTTGTTTTTTGCCAATCATTATTTTGGGGCAATTTTTCATTTGTTTGGGGCAACTTTGCATAAAAGGAATGGGGTCATTTTTCATTATGAAATATTGCCCCAATTTGTGGGGCTTTTTTTCATTGGCGCTTAATTTCTTTCTAAAATCTTTTGGGCTTCTTCGCGTCTTTGCCTAGATCTAAATCAATACAAAAAAGCTTTAAATTGTTTTTAAGCTATACTTCAGCGAGTATTTTGAGCTATCATTCATATTTCTGCTTCCTCCAGAGGCTGAGCTATATTTAATTTAAAATAATTATTTCATTAGGTTTTTTCACTGCGTCGCAGCTTTCGAAAGTTTGATTGTGATTGTCATCTAGTTGTCATACCTAGGCTAATAGGGCCCGATATATACCTATAGGTAGGTAAGTTGGCATTTAATCTTATTCAAAACCTTGAAAACGGTAGCGATTCTTCTCATTTCTCTCATGTGTACCTATCTTAAGATATTCGCTACGTGAAAGTGAATATTATATTTAAGGTTTTTTGAGTACCAAACTCGTAACCTCTTTCCAATCGTTGAATATAAAATACTTACCCCAAGTTTCACAGTGAAAGTTTAAAATACGTACTTTTAGTTTAAACTTCAGTTCAAAAATTAATTCGGTTTCACATTTTCGTTTAAACGTTGAACAAAGTTCATTCTGTAATTTAACTTAGACGACAGTATTCTGCCGTTTAAACCTCAGATCACTTGACACGGTGTCATTGAAATGCTGCTGATTTTCAAAAAAAAAAAAAAAAAAAAATATTTGACGGGAAACCGTATACGAGTTGAACTTCAAATTTAAACTCAAGTTCAGGTTCAGTTTAACTTTAGCTAAAACCTCTACCTACTGTGAAACTGGGGGTTAGGTTAGAAACGAAACCTTTGGGGCAAATAAATCATATTTGTAATATAATTATGCCTTTTTCCCAAAATTTCACGAATAGGAGCTATACGTCTCAGTTGGCATTGGCAGCACTGGTACAAGCTGAAACAAACCCCAAAATAAATAGTGGCAGTCATCACCATTATCACTTTCCGTAGAAAAAGAATTCTGAAATCTACACAAATCTACACAATGGCTGATTTCACAAATAATTGTTAAAACTAACGAATAGAGTTTGAAAGTGAGAAAATAAAATAATTGATAAAACGCCGGCCGTTACCTACAAAGTTGTGGTATGTACAACAAAAGGTTATCATTTCAGCTGTACCTATAACACCCTTAAAAAGTTCCCTCCTACCGCAGCGCCATCTGTCCGATGCCATTTCCTCTATGGATACACTCTTTACGTATGAGAACAAAAACAAACTACTGAAACTTTGTTATAGGTAGCGTTTTTTTATTTTTTGCAAGATCCTATCTTATGAGTTCACCGACAAACGTCCATTGTATAGCTTATAACTGAACTAAAAGCTTATCGCACTTTGTGTTAACTCCCTGCATGACACTTTATCTCGGTCACCTTTTACACATTGCGTGACAAAGTTTAATCACAATTAACAGGACACATGCTCACGAACCATTATTATGTGACCTCTGCACAATAACAGTGAAATGACGTAGTTTCCAATCGTTTTCCTAACGAAATTAAGGCGAAACTAGTGCCAATGGCCATTGAAGGTCACCAGCTCGAAGCAAATTAGTCATTTCGCAACCCTTAAGGTACATTAGCTGTAATATTCACTACAAGTTGTTGTTGATCTAGCTAATCGAAAGAATAGTCGCGTGCAATTTACAACAGACGTGGATAGAGAAAGTTTAAATATTTGACATATAAATTGCGGCGTGGAAGGCTGCTTGTCATGCAGCGAATTACCCGGCCATTCTTGATTAGGTACGTACGTCGGAGTTAAGTGGTGCTCGCCGTTCCATTAAATGGTATGGAACGTGCCTAGAATTGGGTGGGCTTCTGGCTTCTGTTTATAAGGTTTAATTTGATTCAATTGATACGAGGAGGCTCTCCTCGTCAGTTAGTGTTTGTCTAGTGTAAGACAATGACTATTGTCGGTGTCATTTCCAATTGAAGAAATTGCTTAATAGAGAAAAATGGTCATGCAATCATTTTCCGGCACGGCCGACGGCGGCGGCGGCGTCGCGTCGTTGTTTTTATGGAAATTTCTATAAGTCTGTGGAGTATACATTTGAATGTCTATATAGCGATCTATAAGGATGCAATTGCATTCACTTATTGCTGAATTTTCTCTGGGACAAAACACAAGTTGCATGTTGGCACCTAGAACGCTAAAACAACCTCCTACATTACCACTATTGCCCCCAAATGTATCCTCTCGATCTCGATGTATTCACTTTGAACAATTTGATTCCTCTGATGGCGACTTCATATAGCTATTTTAATTTTATTAATAAGGCATCTTCTCCATCAAAACCCCTTGAAAAGAGTCAACTGATTGGCCAACTTTATTCCGCACCACACGGCGTATGAGTAAGATTTCGGAAATCTCCTGACTTGACCCATTAAATCACGAAATTCAATCTCGGCTAAAATTGGATTTCTTCACTTCCCCCAAAAAGCTCGAAAAGGACACTCACCCAGCATTGAATGTCCTTTATTCCTTTAAGGTAGCTTAAACATTTCTTTTGCCTCTCCAGCTCATATGTACGTGTATTATACTCTATTACGTGCCAACTAGCCTGTCATATACCGCTTACCGACAAGCCGAAGCCAATTCATATAGGACTTTAATCTGCAGGAGCGTACAGGCACACTGACTATATATGAAATAAATTGTCGCACAGGCATTATCCTGGGATTCATCCCCTCACAGAGGAACAAAAACAAGAAAAGAAGAAAGAAAAAACGACAGATTAATTTGTTCGCTAGCGTTGTCTGCTCCCGTTGAAATGTCTGTGCCACTTCCACCCCCTTCGGAGATACTGAATAAGAGCGTATATGCACACACGTAGAAATACGAGTCATCTTTATCATATCCTTGCCGGATATTCCCACTCGGATCCTATTGAATTGCAGTTTCCACTGTAGCACATGCACACGTTAATGCCATCTGTTATCCTTATTCCCGCTCCCCTCCATTCTGTAGTCTGAGGCCAAAACAAAAGTCCCTAAACCATCTAACAAAGATCCTTTGGCAATCAAAGACGAACTAACTTGAGCACAGCCAAAGGATGGCCCGAGGTAATTGGAGAGACGACGACGACGACGACTGTTCCCTGCTTGCTCCATTCTCGGAGGGAACAACAACAGAAAAAAATGCTCAAACAATGAACAACATAAACAACCCGTCTCGTCCCTAGAGCCCTGCGTTTTGGTGTTTTCCTGTTCATCTGGCTCGCACAATGCCAAAGCGAAAGCACGAGGAGGAAGACGCCCCAGCACAAGGATACAACTTTAGCCTTTACTACTCATTCATATTTCAGGAAGCGAGGCGCAACAAAGGTTTTGTGTTGTTTATCTCGCAGTTGTTGTACTTGTACCTATATAGAAGCGCACGAGTCCCGCTAGTGTATATACAGCCCGTACTCGGCCCCAGTGTAGTTAAACAACAGTGCAATGCACTTTTAAATAGTTTTTGTTATTATTGTCGGTGTAGCGGGGAGGAATACCACAGGCTGCCGAGGTATTGTGTTGAGGTTCACTATTATGCCTGAAATTGCTTCCTAGATAATTTAAAGTGTGCGGAATGGCTAGCTGGCGGCCATGACGCTGGCTGACGGTTGTTTCTCAAAAATGTTCCACACGTTTCAAAAAGGGAGACGTCCTCTTCAGCGTTTTGTTGTTGCTGTTGCTTTTGTTTGCTTTTTGTTAGTTTGAAGAGTTGTTGTACATTTTAATGTAGCTGAGGCAAACATTCGTTGGTCGTCTGACGGAAGGCAGTAAAAATCATAAATTTATTTGTTTAAGGACGACACGGAAGGAAGAGGGAAGTTATCATTTTGTGCAACTTTTGGGCTTGCGAACTTCCGCTTGTTGGTTATGAGATGTATAATGCGTTTATTATCGCATGGATTTATGAGAGTTCAACCCGCGAAGGAAGGATGTGTGCGAGAGTTGTACTACGTGTGTTATCTGAATAAATAACTTCGTAAAGGAAGAAGATTACAGTAATGGAGTGTGGAATTTGAGCGATGGGCTTAAATGTGGGATTTGTGACTTTAAAATGTAGATGAAGTTTGTTATACACCTATCGCATAGTTTGTTGGCCATATCTTTCCTCTTATTCGGTTTACATAGAGAGAGTTGAAAGAAGCAGTAATTAGATTCTGATGAGATATCTAAGATTTTCCTAAAAAATATGCAAAGTCAAGTGCATATTATACAGGGTGTAGCAACAAAACTTATTTCTTGAATTTCGCTCTATTCATGCTGGAGAAGTCGTAACGGGACAGGATTGGTCTCATTAGACAGACGGGTTCTCCAATTTTGTGTTTTTTTAGGTCCGTCGCCATCATGCGTTGGAGTGAGAAGCGTGAGTTAACTGACGCAAAATGAATGTTTTGTGATTGCAACCCAACGCGCCTTCTGAAATGGCTTCACTGTAGCACTGTTGGGTAATTTTTGCATGGTACACTACGTTCCGATAAACCGCGAATCTGACAAGACTAAGACCGGGAAAATCTCTAGCCATTAGATCAACTGAAAACATTGAGGCAGTGAGAGCTTTAATCTTGTAAGTCCCCAAGGGATTTTGCGCGCAAACATGCGCTTGTACTTTCCGATCGTTTAGTGAGGCGAATTCTTCACGATAACCTCAGGGACTCATACTTCAAGGGAATCGATAGGTGTTTTGAGGTAATAATTCCCGGAGCTAATACTACCTATGTTGAAAACCCATGTTTTTCTAAAACTGAGATAATTGCTATAACCAGTCAATGTTAGTTTTATTGTATAGGGGGTTCCAAAAGTGTGCGCCGTAGAAAGTAAAGAGGGGCGCCGCGCTGTGAGTTATTCACAAAAATACAAATTTATTTAAGCTTCGCGCTGCTTGTAAACTGAATTTTTAGACATACCTCACTTTGCACTTGCTTAATTCATTTGTAACATTTAATTGCAATTGCAGTAACTTGTTTGCCAAAATAAGTCGACTGGTAATTTTTTTTAAGTGGCAACCTCTCTTTTGACACATCAGTCCAGCGAGATCGAGGTAAATCAAATTTCAATTCTCAACACACTTGCTTCCTCAGCCCAGTGAGTGAATGATACCTACATATAAATTCTCCAAATAATTCGGGTTATTTCTGTGCTTAAGAAAGCGTTTGTTGAGCAAAGAGGTATAATTCGCAAGCCTCAGTACCTAACAAGGCACTGTTACAATTATTCAAGGTGACATATAGGGTGGCAAAATGCAAAAAACCTCATACTATTGCAGAAGAGCTTATATTACCGGCTGCTATTGACATGGCGAATATTATGGTGAGAGAATCAGCAGAACAATTATGTTCCAAGGTACCTTTATCTAACAATACTATCAGTCGAAGAATCCATGACATAGCTGAGGATCTCAACTACCAATTAATAGAAAAAATTAAAATCAAGGACTTTGTATTGCAACTTAATGAGGCTACTGACAGTAATAATGATGCAAATCTTATTTGTTACGAACGCTTTCTGGTTCATAATATTATTGTCGAAGAACTATTATTCTAGCAAAAGCATTACCGAAAGTGCGAAGCCCCAAGACTTGATTGAAGGTGGCGGTCAAGATTGCTTCCCGCAATTGCATAAATATGCGGCATCTAATGAACTGGTTGCATCACAAGACTTGATGACCCTTTTCACGGAACACCTTTCGAAACTCATCGAATGGTTTTCAAAATACTTTGCGGATGATGATGTCGACAAGTTTGCGTGGGTCCAAGATCCATTTTATGCACAAGCTCCACCAGAATTCACGTCACAAGAGGAAGAGAGTCTCCTTGAACTCTCATTGAACGCGACAGCAGTCTTAAAACTAGATTCACTAGTTCCGATTTGGTGGAGTTTTGGTTATCGATTTAATATGCAAATTCAAATCTAACTTCAAAAGCTTTAAGCATTTTCATTCCGTTTCCAACATCAGATTTGTATGAAGCTGGATTTTTAGCTGTAGCTCAAATATCGCTCAAGGATCAAATAATGCTCTAGGATCAATCTTTATACTCGGGTTTGAAAAACTGTGTGGAGATCACCAGGCTCACCCGTCACATTGATTTTACTGAGTAACTATTGTATTTTATTTTTGTTTTTCCTAAGTCTCTCTTGTTGTTTTCTGTTTCAACTCTGAATTCTTATAGATATACTAAAAAACGCAGTTTCATATTGTGGATGTTTTAATTTATGTGGCTATCTACTTATTATTTCATTCGACTGTTTCTTTTTCAAATAGATAGGGTAGGGCGGCGTGACAAAATAGATGCGCCGCGGGCTGAAAAAGATTGCTGGGAACCACTAGTATAGAGCATTATTATTTCATCGTAAATATGTAGGTCCAAGACTTTTTAAGCGCGGCAAGACTTGTGCCAGACTGTTTGAAAATGCTAAAAAAATCGTTTTTTTTGGAATATTTGACATAACCAAATAATATTTGCTTTAAAGTTTAAAAGATAGAAAATCCATCCCTGATAAGAATTATGAAAGTCCATAAGACCTTTTCAAAGTGGCCAGCGTTGTAACAGACGAATTCGAAATTCTGAAAGTCAGTTTTCGAAATAATTGTTAAAAAAAAATAAATAAATAAATAGGTGGCGCAACAGGCGGTAGACACCCTAGGCCTAGCTTCTCGCAACCATTCGTTTGTGTGAGTTTCTATTTTTGGGACGAATGGGACCTACAACTTTATGCCGAGTCCGAACGGCTGAATTGAGAAGCTTTTTCATGACAGTTATACTCTCGGATGTTTGTCAGACGTTCGCGAGAGGTGGCACAGTAGAAAAAAACCTTAAGATGTAATTTGGGTTTTTCCGGGGATCGAACCTTGGATAGTGGGATCCCCCGCACAGTAGTCCAGCACACTAACCACTGCGCTACTGCGCACACCGAAATAATTGTTATAACCAAAAAAAAAGTATACACCAAATGGTCATACTCCTCTTATCACTAATATGTGGGTTCAAGACCGTTTGAAAGTAGCCAGATCTTTTCAAAATTAAAAAAATGCGTATTGTTTTAAAATGAATGGTAATGAGGAACTGAACTACCTGCGACTCATCTTTTTTATTTTTTTGTATTCCAAATGTTTTCAAAACACATAACTGTTTAGCCTATCAATGCAGCGAATCCGTCGGAGAAGGTTGGCCCATCTCAAACATCTCGTGCACAAACCAGAGAGGATAGACCACCAGCTCCGCCCAAAAATGAGAGATCCATAGAGCCAGTTTCAAAAAGTTATTATGTGGTTAAGTATGTGTGCCATGCTAAAGTAAATGGAGGGCGAATTGGTCACGCATACACTGGCACCTAATAACATTTACAGTTATTTCTGTGGTACAACACGTATTCACAGATAGAAAAAGAGGCGGCGCTACTCATTTCAAAACTGGCTCTATGGAATTCTCTTTTTTGCCCGAAGCTGGTGGTCTATTCTCTCTGGTTTGTGATCTCGTGTTGTGTCTCATATGATTTGAGAACTTTTTTCGATGTTGATGCGAGGTATTTGGGAAGTACTTCGCTCCGTACAATTCAATACCTTTTTAAAAACAAGGAAAATGGCCAGTTCTTTCACTGAGGTCACAATATTGGCTGAAAAATTTCGTCAAGTCTGTAAACAAATATGTACTAAAATTGTTCATTAGTACTAGTACCGCTGTCTGCCTTTAGTTTAATGAAAATATATTTTTTTTTTTCAGCGACCAGCTTTTTATACATTCCATTGATCCTTCCATGGTTTTCATAAACTCTGAAGCGTGAGTTATGTCCAGAAACAGTCGAAGATTGCAGAGGTATCCGTAAATATATTATTGGATATGATGATGAATATTGTCTTCACTGGGTGCTTCTATCTGCGAACGATGATTTCGCCAAACAGGAACAGGAACGAATATCGGAATCTTTGCTACGATTCCGATATTCCCTCGAAAAACGTATCTTTTGTCTTTAGGTTCTTTGCTACGATTCCGATATTCCTTCGAAAAAGTATATTTTGCATTTAGACTGCGCCAGTTATGTCCCAGATTAATTATAAGTTAGGTCCCAATTGAATAATACATTTTACGTAGTAGTTTATACAATAATTTTATTAAAACTGATAATTTTGCTTTACAAAAAATCTAAGCTTGATTCTAGGACGAGTTGATAAAAAAACAGGTCTAGGTGTAGAGTTGTTTATGTTAGGTGCATAACTCGTGCTTTTGCCTTCTCTGGCATAAAACTTATTTCACTGGTTCACCAAATCCCATTTTTTGCCACCAAAACTACTGCCATCTCAGTATACGAATTGCCAACTGCGACAACAAAAAATATTCTAGTTGCGAAACACAATCCATATTCGAAATCTCTAAAAAAAAAGATGTCATTTGCGTCCCTCAACCAAATCGACCGATATCTATTCACGACCAACGAATGGTCAACACAATCAGTGAATAATTGCGCCATCCGTCTGTGCGTGTAGCTTTTCGCTGCGACCCTTTAATCGTCGCACAATAAATCCGATTAAAACAAATTGTTCAAATGGATTTTGGATTTTCCGTTTCGGTAAATCGAAAAATAGGATTTAAATCGCTGTCGTCCATAAAATAACGAAAATTCCAACAGGACGACACGAAAAGATACAAAACCACACCACCTAAGCAAACAAAAAAAAAAAAAAACACACACACACACACATACACAAAAAGGTACGAGTAACCCGTCCCGAAATTAGTTTTCCAGCTTTTGCCGTGTAAAATTTATAGCTTTCACTTGTATCCGATTAAGGTCCCTTCTCCATGAGTAATAACCGAATTAATGACAGAGTATTTCTCTTCATCCTGCTGAAAGGATTTCGCTTGTTTTTTTAGCAAATTTTATGAAAATCCATCAATTTATGTCAAAATACAGGCAAAAACCTTTTTGACAGATTGATTTTTACTCTAGGCGGACACACAGTTCAATGTCCCAAGCCGGATATATGCGGAGTAATTTTGATTATCCCTTTTAGGCATGTCATTGAGGACAGCATTTTTAAGTATCATGTGCTCTTTGTTTTAGTACGCCCTCATGTTGATAAATTGACATCAAATATTCGCGTGTGCCTTTGGCAAAAGAAACAACCAACGGATGAAATTAAATTTTCATCAGATTTAGGGAAATCCTTTATCCTAGCGACGCAAAATTTCATTTTTCTCTTCCCGACCAAACAAAAAATCCCAGAGAATAAATTATTAACATGACAGTGTGCTTTGTGCTGAGCACTGGTGGTGGGATAGTCGGTTGGCATATTGGATCCTTTGGGCTCGGTTTTGAACGGTTGTGGGTGTATATGGGTCAGGAGGACACTTCTCTGATTTGTCTATACCAGGGAGGGGGGTCGGGTTGGTCGGGTGCAAAATCACATGTCGTACCTATAATTGGCACATGAAGCCGAACCGCATGACAGGATCAGGACTAAAATCTGTGTACACACGGCGGTTGATTTTTCCTTTCACCCCATCGTCCTTATGGCGAAAGACTGACAATGCACTTGTTTGGGTGCAATGTCCCTTAATCCGATTTCAACTTTTTCTCATCGCATCATATCCTTTTCTGTGGTTATTTTGTAAAGTCATGAGTGTGTATGTGGTCTGTTGTTGTTTCCTTTGGGAAATCTTGAGAACAACACAGCATGAGTGTGCACTGGTCTATTTTAATGGGCCACAACTGTATCCTTTTTGCAGTGCAAATGACGGCTCTTTTGACATTCATGTCCCTGGTCCTCCTGGCCGTACCGCAGCATATATCTGAATATGATTTGTGATTTAGTGCATGGGAAATGAGTTCAATATCAGAGCCATACCGAACGAGCGTGTAAAGTGTGAAGAGGGAGGGATGGTCGGACATTTCATTAAGTTAACTGCGCTGATGTTGCCACCAGCACGGGCACTGGTTTTGCTGCAGTGACCTTCAGCAGCAGTGATGTGATGACATGGCAGTGGTTAGGGCTACATTTGCATGGTCGCACATTTAATTTAATGAAATGAAAAATATGATTTTCATGGGGAAATTATTTCATAATTTGGGTTAATGTTCTACACTGGGGCACTGGGTTCTGTTCTGTTCTGTTTTCAGCTGTGTGTGAATGGGACTGAATGCGATTTGAATGAGACATGCGGTTTGTCTGACATTTAATGTGCTCCCAATTCACTCAGCGCAAATAGTATTCGCTTGATTGGAACAGAATGACTCTTTGTCAAAGCAATGAGGTTAAATGATGACTTTCATTTTATTGGTTAAGAGTGGGGTGGTGGGATATTTGTATAGACAGCATAAATGACATTTGGGAATAATTTGGTTCTCGTCAATTGAGGTAGGACATTCAGAGTAATCACGGTTCTATATGAACGACCTATCTTTTAGCAGTGAATATCAAACAAAAAGATGGGGTGGTGATGAAATCTCCTTTTCTAAAATCCCTTTTCCAAAATCCCCTTTCCAAAATCCCCTGTGCTGAAATCCCTTACTCCAAAAGAACCTAAGAGAAAATCCCCAGGAACAAAATCCCCCATTTCAAAAAACGAAAGAAAACATGCGAAAGCGAAAATAGCTTCACTTAACTCGAAACTTCATTTAAGGCGGAAATTACGGAAATTATTATCGCGAAGCAGCATGCCGACTTGCCTTGTACTAGATAGATGGGAAAGCTATCACTTCTTACATAGACAGTCAGGATACACCAACAACCAGATCAAAATTGGTAAAACAATGCCGGGAATCTCTTAACGAGATTGCGGATAGATGTTCAGTTACCCTGTGCTGGGTTCTAGGACATACAGTGACATCTCAGACAACTGCAAGACGGACGAACTAGCCACATAAGGCAGCGGCCTTCACATAACAGACATCAGCGATGTTCCACACGCTCCATTGCAATCAGTACAATTTTTTCTTCTGGAGGAAGCATTAAAAATACTAACAATAGATGGAACAGTATTAGCACCTGTATAGCATCCAAAAAATTTGGTCGAAATTAGACGCCAGAAGAACTAGAAAACGGGATCATGACGTAAACTCGAATGACAAAAATCTCGAAGGCTAAACATTTCGAAAAGTTTTTTTTTTAATCTCGAATGTACAAAAATCTCGAAAGACTATATCTCGAAAAAACCTCGAAAATAAAAAGTAAATTCGAGATTTTTTTTTGCACCCACCCCATATCCAAACAGTAAACCCAAGCAGGGGGGTTGCAGGTGGTCAGCAGGCCCCCCATACGTATCTCACTTTTTAACACCATTTTTAATATTAATGCGAGATTTTTGTTATTCGAGATTATGCTTTCTAAATTTTTTTTTTTCGAGATTTTTTTTTCAAGATTTTTACATTCGAGATTTTTGCTTTCGAGGTTTTTTTTTCGAGATATCGTGGTAGACCCCTAGAAAACTCCTTTGTATTAATAGAAACAAAATTATCCCCGTTGTGGGAACATTAACCGGACACTGTCTGATAGGAAAGCATGTCCGCAGAATGGGAGTACCCTACAACGATTTCTGTAGGAGCTGCATGGACGAGGAGGAAGACGAAACCACCGTCCACCTCCTTTGCTCCTGCCACCTTGTGTAGGGCTACCTTAGGGGCTAATTTCTTCGAAGACCTGAGCGACCTGTCTCGAACCGATATTTGCCGCATCAGCAAGTTCGTTAAAAAGTCCAACTGGCCTCACTGAAACACCAACACGCAATTACCTATTGAAACAAAATACCAATCCGTCTTTCCCGAAGACAGATTATCAACTCCTTTCGACATCTGTATCAGCAACACTCCCTAAAAGCGGACTGTCAGAAGTTACAAGCGGGATTTAGACTGTTTTGGTCAGCGTTCCTCTTTCCCGAAGACTGACACATCACTAGAAGTTTGCGCATACTACCCACGTTTTATTATTTTTTGAAAAATATATGTATCTGCCGTTACATAAAGTACGAAGAAATATTGGAAAAACTTCCCTGACAGCTAGAAATTTCTGGGAATAATGTTGCTTCAATGTGAGAATAAAAATAAAGTTGCGTATTGCTTATTGACAATAATTGCTAGTTTGTTTTGTTGCTTACTGATGCTTGTTGTCTCAATGTGAGAGCCGCCTTAAGATATATTTCAAAAAAGTGTGATCGAAATGTGTCGAGTTGTTTTAGAGTCAACTGGTAACAAAAATAAAACCCTTCACAGTTTTACTACATGTATATAGACATTTGAATTCCTACTACCTACTACCTACTACAACCTCCAGTAACGCACACTAAATCGGTATATGTTGCTCCCCATTTACGGGCCACCTAAAGTGGGATCTTTTCCTCTACTTTGTTGTACCTCTGTGGTGGAAAAGTCGGGCTAGTGCGTAGTAGTACCTCTCAGGCTTTTTCGACCAGGCCAGGTTACTTGTAGCCTATAAAGTTCGACGTTTGTTTCTCTTCAAAATGGGCTAAAAGTTTACCCATAGCATGCGCTTCGATAAATACATATATTTTAAACTCATAAAAAAAGGTCGAAAAGGCTTCTACAAAAATGCTCTCCGCTGTCTCTAATATAAAATTCGAATCTATGAATAGGACTTGCATCGTCGAGCATGTACACCTACACGGAACATGGATTGGTTCCTCACTTAGCTAAAATATATTTATAATGCGAGTTTTCTTTTGCTGCTTGCCTTTATAATTTACTAACAAATTGGTAGTAGCTCTCATTTCCTTAATACCAGCGCTCCAATAATATTTTTCTCAAGTGCTTGATGTAAACGTGATTCGTAGATTATTTTTCTTCAATACAGTTTGGACGCCTGGATGTCTTTCTTGCATCTAAAAAACGTCGAATCTTTTCCATTTTATATATACTATTTTTAAGCAAAGCCTCTGTATACGTTACTTTAACAAGTTTCGTTAATGGACTAGTGAGTGTTGACTCGAAACTATCACAGTCGTTCAACTATTACAATCCACAAGGCAGCACTTCGTATAAACGGACCAAATTCTTCTGACATGAGGACAGACCAGAAACCGGCCAACTTGAAACATTTTACAAGATAATGCCATTTTCGAACATAGTCCATCCCTTTTCCGAGTGCGGACCAACAACAGTGTATATTTTTCATAAAGCCTTTCGAAGAAGTGGCTACTTGAGGAAAAACAACACTACTGCTATATATAGATCCACCGTAATCTGCCTCCCTGACAATCTCCGCCCGCAGATGCAGAATGCGGCATCTCGTTTACATCATTCGAAAAATGTACCTCACAACATTTGTGCAGTGCAACGGTAGGAGACGAAAGGGCGGATGGCATCCTTTCATTGTTCGACAATGTCAACCGCCTCACAATGAGTCTGCTGTGCTGTGCAACCTCTTTGACTTCTCACTTCCTAGCCCCGCCCGTTATGTAGTCAATTTCAAAATAGGTTAGGTACATCATTAGAACGACTATACTACCGGATATGCGAGAGGACTGGTCGGCATCGTTACAGGGCATAAACTTTTCGGCCGAGGTCAATTGCTCTCTGTCTCTCTCTCTCTCTCTACTCTTTAGATTATAATTGCACAAAAAAGTTTGTGCATTGTTTAGAGAGACGGCTTTGTGGGTTGTGGTGGGCAATAAATCTCTCACGGTCAGTAAAATGAAATAACGAGCACTACACACCCTGGTGACTCGGCCTAGGATCATAAAACCTGGAGCCTTGCATCTTGACCCCATTCCCCTAATGGCATCGGGTTTGTCCAAACGGAATCACAAAATCTCTGGATAGAGGGAACACAACTCATTTTTTTATTTTCTCATTTACTTATGCGGCAAAAGGACATAAAGAGCAGAGGAAACGACATCAGAAAAAAAACAAGAAAAGATTTAAAACTGCTTTTAAGCAGTCTAAATCTTGGCAGAGGGAGGTTGCGTATTATAAATATTTATTATTGCCAAGGATTCTTCGCCCTCCGGTCTCTCTTTCATCGCCAACTTAATCCTCTGGCTAATTCTCAAAGGGAATTCCTCGAACAAAAAGGCAAGGACGACAAATAAATTTTTATTGCTGACGTTTTGAGTTGAGTTTTGTCGTTTTCGAGAGATGGTCATCTGGGACCGGTTGAATGGATTTTGTTTTCCCGTCAGACATCTTGGCATGGGACAGAACACTGAAGAGAAGGCCATAATGTGGGAATGGTGTTTTTAGGCAGTTTTTTCTTATTCTTGGCAGCCAGAGAGGCTGGACTGTGTGATGTCCATTTGTAAACTGTATTTTGTTGTGTGCTCCGATATAGCCATAGGGCAGGACTTTTAATGTTGCGTATAGAAAATAAATGGCTGGAATAATCAAAATCGCTTTTAAATACATCCTGTGGAGAGGAGGAAGAAAGGATTATAGGATAGCAAACACCCCCTCGGCGGATGTGAATCGGAATCAATGACTGCGGTGGCGATTTGCTTCAATGGTTTGCCTTTTTGTTTTTGCCACTCCAGCTTCCTTTCAGGTTTGCGGAACATATGTTGGCGCCAGCATAGTGTTGCCGGGAGGAAATGTGTTCGATTGGGGGGAGGGAAACATCCTTAGATTTTTATTTTATTTTCTGTTGGTCCGAGGAACTGTGTTGATTATTGTGTTTTTCTTTTGTTTGTTTTTATGTAGTGATTTATGGTGGGAATAAAACAGTAAATCGGGGTTCCTATGGAACGTATATAGATGTGTTTCTGGTTTATTGTAACACCAAAGCTTATTGGCCATAAACGAAATTATGAAAGTTATTGGCTTATGGGACCAGACCGTAAAGTTGATTTGAGGGGGCGTCATCCAGTCGGTTGTGTTAGTGTAGGTCGTTTGTCGCCAATTAGGCAGTCATATACTGACATTTGGTATATATCGTGACTCTGTAATTAAACACGACGACACACTTAAGATGTTCTCTACATTAATCTAGTGAATCAGTATCGATTTGCATAATCACTAAGATTTGCGACCCTTCAAAGAGTTACAGTAAAAGTCGAGTAATTTTCGAACTACACTGTAACTCAAGAGAACTTCTAACGACGACGAAGTCGCATTAAAAAAGTCCTTTATCCTCTCACAGTGTTTTTTGTATACTGTGAACCAATAAGCCTCTCCGGTCTTTGGCTAAGTACCTCTGAGTAAGTAATGCAAATTGATGGATCCTGGTGCACACCAACTAATGACGAGAACATACTCTACTTCAGGTTGAAACCAAAGACTCTTCAAGCCGGAGATCTGGTTTCCATTCATATCTATCTTAGCTATCTTGGACGACTGATTCGTTCTTTCCTGATGGGGTTTATGTCGCTGCATAGCTGGAAGGAATCACTTAAATTCCTTCAAAAAAATTTATCAGCCTTCGCCTTCGCTAATGTTTATTTCTCAGCGGCATAAAGTAAGATTGGGATGATGAGAGTCTTTCATACCTCATATGCCTTTTTACGCCAAAGAGAGGGAATTTGGGAAGTGTGAAGTCGATGTCCGAGTTTAAAGCAGAGCCGATATAGACAAACTACCTCAAAGTTATATCTGCATGTTGTGACATTCTATTCGAATTGTTGTGGTTGCCTCTTCTGTCAATATTTGCAAACATAGCAGTGACGTCTTGCTGATTTCTAGCAATGATGGCAATGTGATCAGCGCATGTGAGCAGCTCTGGAAAATTCTGACCTTTTCGTTTGTTTGAGTCTTTCGCACAATTTTCTCAAATACCGGAGCAGCGAGCGTTGCCTACATTCGTTCTACATAAGGCTGCAGAAATGCCCAACTAGATTAGAGAGCTTGAAATTGAAAGAAAGATGGCGAGCATCGACCTATTAGATTTTCTTCGTTCACATATTTCGAGGTCTTACAGAGACTAAGCCGACATTAATAGGGCCAGTTCATAGACAAATGGTTTCAGGTGTTTAGCAGTATTGTTGAACTTGAGTTTAGATGTTGCTATGTGCACTTAATTTGGGTCATGTGGATACAGTTGTATTGACATTCAACATCCAGGGTCATGGATTGTTCTGCCTGACAGCTGAAATAATCTCGTCTACTCTCACAGTTGATTGTATACAGGAAGACTTCTTCCAATAGGTTTCCTTTATCGCCTCTATATCTCACTTGTTGTTTCTCTAGGTATCTATTCAGATCCGGCTTTTTTGTATTGATAAGCTTATTCCCTTATGTGGATGTGGGCGCTGTGGCTCAGTTTAGTCTGCTGGACTACTGTACGCGGGGTCCCAGGTTCGATCTCCGAAATAACACAAAAATTAGATCTTAAGGTTTTTTTTACTGCACCACCTCTCGCGAACGACTGACAAAAATGCGAGTGTATAATTGTCCTGAAAAAGCTTCTCAATTCAGCCGTTCGAAAACGGCATAAAATTGTAGGTCCCTTCTATTCGTCCCAAAAATAAAAACTCACACAAATGTATGGTTGTGAGAAGCTAGGCCTAGGGTGTCTATACGCCTCTTGCGCCAACTATTTATTTATTTATACCTTTTTTGTACCTACAGAATCTCTTCTCCAAATTCTCGGTCAGCCATTTATTATGATATTTGCTCGTGGACTTCACAAGATCCTGCTATCCTTCTATGAAGCAAATTATGTTGCTACATGTGCTTTGATTCATTCATCAAGACAGGTTTTTCCAATTCCAAGACGTTAGGTGTGGCATCTGTACTATTATCAAAGAGAACTCAGAACAAGCTGGAGCCTTCATTTCTCGGAGTAGTTGAGCGTGCCTTTTGACCTCTAGGTATAGTCCCCCCCCAAAGTTTTCGCAAGTTTGCATCTTCCAAGACTAGCATTAGAGTTAGAATCGCATTCTTAAATCGTTCAATTTTCTGACTCAACCCATTCAGAAATTGCAAGCACTTTTGAAAGGTCTTATGAGAAGTCATCATATGTCTTCTCTAATTATATTGGGTACAGTGAGAATAAATCTACCTGGCTCTGCATTAAGCCTTCTTTTGCCGGCCTATTCCACAACACTTTCTGTATCGAAGTAATAAAAGCTTGATAGCAGTTTTCACCCTCCGATAATTGTTTGGCTGAGCGCGGGCTGTTCCAAAGGTCATTGTCAACAGGACCATCCCTATCGAAGTCTGAAAAATATTCTTAAAATAAGCACAATGTATGTGTTATTGAGGTCTTTGAACTGAGTAACTTACCTTACTTACCGCTTACCCTGTCCCCGCAAATACCCCATAAATCTACAAGTTGCAAACCCTGAAGACCTCAAAGTAGCTCTCATATTTTAAAGTATCAACAAAAATGAATGGAGTACAAATAGGATCCTTACACTTTGTTATCCACACGACTTGATGCAATTAAATGTTCTCAAGTTCGACAGTATTTTCCAGCATCAAGCAACCACTTCACCTTATTGGCTCTTTAGCAACCGCAACTGAATTAATTATTTGCCAATTATTCCAATTTGTCCACACGTAAGGTAGGTAGCTCTACCCAACCGTCAATTGTAAAATAATTTATACCCACCCACATTCACCCAGAGCGGGTGGAAAGCGAAACAAAGGGCGACAATGGCCACCGTATACTCGGTGACCTCCGGCCACACACAAACCCCAATACATCGAAACGGTCGCGTGTAAATATTTAAATTGTTTGTTTCAATTCATTCGATATTCAAGACTGGAGGCGCATTAAAATATTTTTATCGCATCGATAACTGTGCCACTCCGAAATGTACGCGTAACCAAGTTGGCTTTCTGTTTGCAGGAGTAAGAAAAAACTTGTCCTTATGTGCTGCCTACCACCAGACCGTGGACAAGTCGGTTCATAAATTAATTAAAACCCATTGCAGTTGCCATCATATTCAACATTTTAAAAGCCAACCAAGCAGAAGGAGAAAGGGGTTGGGGTGTACACAGCCTCCGTCCGCAGTAAGGGGTTGAATTGTTGCCGAAACCACAACAATGAGGCAAACGCGTGTGTTTAATGTGACGGTTAACATGACCACGATGAAGCTTATGCCAAAGTGAGTCTACTGACTTAATTTGAGAACACTTTCAAGCAAAATGGACCCGAGAAATAAAACGCTCACAAGGGGGTGTTCAATTTTTAAAGTTCCGCCCACACAAACTTAATTTTGCACACTAAAGTTTCATAAACTAAGCTTGAGATAAAATATTTCAGACAGGCGAAGCCGTGGCAGTATGGCTGTGGCACACGTTCGTCTGAATTTTAATGACTTTCCGACTCCGACACACAAAGTCCTCTCTACCAATCCCCCATAAAGAATAGCCCCACATTAATGTTGAACGGCAATTTAAAGTTTTGCTGACTACGGTCACGGCGGCGGCGGCCAGCGAACAGACAAAGTAATTAGCTGAGCCATGAAGCTTAAGTCTATTCCCGCCATTAATCAGTCCAATCCAACTCGAATCTCCGCCCAACTTTCGACCAGCATATGGCTTAGCGTTAGCAGTGCTGTCTGTCCTTGTAGATGCTTCACCCTTGATTAGTCTTACTGTGATAGTTGGGTGGATGGATTGCGGATATTCTGCTACATCCTAATTACACACCTTCTTAACCTCCCTTTCGTCGCATGTACACCGTTCGCACCCTCTAACCTCGGGCTCATCTGGAAATTTATTTTATTGGAGTTGCAAAAGTTGTGAGCTTAAAATTTTCATTCAAATTACCATTTTGACAAAACGACCAGGACGCGCCAAAAGGAGTCGAACACTTTTGGGCAAAAGTTTTTCATACCAGGTATGCGCTTGCCACCATCTGCGAGGTCTGCAAAGTCTGTGAATTTGAATGGTAGTATGGAGCACATGGTGCTATAGTGACAAAACTTTCTATCGCTTGGACTGTTTAGTTGTATTTTTTTTACAACGATAACTGAGGAGCCAAAAGGATGTTTGTATATTTTTGTACATGAGACAACTTTGTCTGGTGAAAGGAAACAGAAGACTGTTGGCTTCGGGTCGAATACGGAATACGTATCGTATTGGCAATCGTTTGTACAGCGAGATGACATTAGGTTCACTCGCATTATGTGCACATCGATGTCATTGATGTCCTTCTCCCTGGTCACATTGTTTGTGGTGAGTGTGTTCAGCTGGAGGTAGCAATACCCGGAGGATATTAAATTTCACTTCTTATCGGGCAAACAGCCATCGGGTTGTGCTCGTGTGTGGGTGTGTATTATATGAGCTTGTGGCGGCAACATATCGCAAATGTGTGGACTGTACTCGAGTGGGTATTTTGGATGAGAGTAAGTCGTTGGTGATGATGAGTTTTTTAATTTCGTCCGTTAGAGTGGAATGCTGTTTGTTCGGTGATGGAGGGATGTATGTTACTTTTGGCTATGAACATTTTAACAATGGTCAGTGTGTAAGGGGTTTCATAAATTATTGGAAATATATTTTTTTTTTTTATTAAATTTCCATGTGTCTTTTATGTGTCGCGTTACTTTACGTGGTGAAGCTATCCATAGTTAAAGGTCTATATACAGGGTGGGCCATCTAGTGGTTTCTTTTTAAATCATAGGTTATTTTGACAATGACAGCTGTTTCCAACATTTAATTTGGTTCATTTTATTGCATTTTTAAAAGGAAACTTGTATTTGGCCCACCCTTTAGAACCTGGTCTGAAATGCATTACTTGGAGATCTTATTAAGTGCTTTTAGTCAACCTGATGGCCTCGGGAATCTGCTAAGAATGGACAGAGAACTACCAGATTGTTCTGTAATGTCCTGAAAATATAAACTAGCCACAGTTTTATTCCTGGGGTGTCAGAGGTTTGAACAGAAGAAATGAGGGGTATCCTGAACATCGGCGCTTTAAGTAGGTATATATGTATATACCACGACTTTAACCATCAAGTCCCTAGCTAACTGCCTGCAAACGAGTCTCAAATCTTGTAAAGAAATGGTTAATCCTCGAAAAAGACTAAAAAGTCCCACCCAAAAATGAGAATATTAATTTAAAACAAGTAAAAGTGTTATCATCGGCTTGGCCGATGCTTTGATACCCTCCACTGCATAAAAGTCATGCAAAATGTTTGCCATGCCATATAGGTTTGGTATATGAGGTACCAGAACTACCTGACCGACATAGCCCATTTTTAATACCAACCTGAGGACCGTAAAAATAAGATCTTTCACAAAATTTCAGTCGCCTAAGTCGATTCGTTTGGACGCTATTGTGATTTCAACAGACGTAGAGACACATGGGTCTAATAGTGGTTTTGTATGGGAGGTACCAGAACTACCTGACCGACATAGCCCATTTTCAATACCAACCTGAGGACCGTAAAAATAAGATCTCTCACAAAATTTCAGTTGACTAAGTCGATTCGTTTGGACGCTATCGTGATTTCAACAGACGTAGATACACATGGGTCTAATAGTGGTTTTGTATGGGAGGTACCAGAACTACCTGACCGACATATCCCATTTTCAATACCAACCTGAGGACCGTAAAAATAAGATCTCTCACAAAATTTCAGTTGACTAAGTCGATTCGTTTGGACGCTATCGTGATTTCAACAGACGTAGATACACATGGGTCTGATAGTGGTTTTGTATGGGAGGTACCAGAACTACTTGACCGACATAGCCCATTTTCAATACAAACCTGACGACGGTAAAAATAAGTCCTCTCACAAAATTTCATTCCCCTAGGTCAATTCGTTTGGACGCTATCGTGCTTTCAACAGACGGACAGACAGACAGACAGACAGACATACAGACAGACAGACAGACAGACAGACAGACAGACAGACGGACAGACAGACAGACGGACATGGCTAAATCGATTTAGAATGTGATCCTGATTCAGAATATATATACTTTATAGGGTCTCCGGTGAATCCTTCTTGGCGTTACAAATGTAATGACAAAGTGAATATACCTTCCTGTGGAGGGTATAAAAAAAAAGTAATTTACAACTCGTAAGAATATGAGCAAGTTTACGAGTTGCTAGAATTCAATGCGCGGTTGATAGGAGAGAATAAGTGATAGAAATTTGTATCGACATAAAGGGCGCTTGCGCTTTAGATGGAATCGAATCTTCACGGATGGCTCCAAAACTAGTCAAGACAAGGGTCTTATTGGAAATAGACAATACTAGACTTCACTACTAGTTAGGCAAGCATGCTTATTCAGAAGTTTTTTTTTAAAGAAAATATAAATTATTTTTGATCCTTTTTGTTGGCACGTTTTAGGGGGGGTTCTAGTGCTTGCTTAGGGCATTTTGTGTTGTGGTCGTTTTTCGGAGTGTTTCTTTACGCGTTTTTGACCTCTTTTTGGTCCGTTTTTAGAGTATTTCTGGTCGTTTGGGGTTAAAATATGTTCCCCCAACAAGAGACACTAAAAACTGTAGGTATAGGTAAAAATGTCAGTTCCAAATATTGGTTCAAAACTGCTTGTAGCATTAAAAATTGCTTTTCTGTTTTTTTCTCAAATAAAAGTAACACACCAAAAACATAAATGTAGAAAAAAAGAACCATGTTCTCTTATACAGAAAAAGAGTAACTTGTTAGCCAAGAAAAGTAATGAGATCTAAATGTACGGCAAGATCTTATGTAATTTAAGAAGTAAGAATGCTAAAAAAAATTGGTATCAATTTTCAGCAACAATTTTACCAACGTTGAGACGTCTTCGCTTTTTAATAATGTCTACATACGCTGAAACTTGGGAGGACTTATTAGTCTTTTTCGAGGATTTTTGTGACGGTTTCTTTACAAAATTTGAGACTCGTTTTCGGGCGGATTTTATTGCGTTTTCATGATTTGATTTAATGTTGTTCTTTTAAATTATTCAATCAAACTTAATTCAGCAGGTAGATTAATTTCTATTCACATTTCAAGTGGACAGATCCACGACCCTTAAACCAAATTTTAACATTCTGCGGCAATCGGAAGTGGTCCAAATAATTAAAAACAGATTTTAAAAAGTGGGCTGATACCACGCCTCCTAAATGAAAAATACATATATGTACTATTTTTTTTTTCCTTTCTGTATACAGTATACTGCAAGTCCTACCACTCTACCAAATTTCAACATTCTAAAATTCTACAAGTGCTACAGACAAATAATAACCGATTTTCAAAAATGGGCGTATGCCCCCTGAATGGAAAGTCTGAAGTTTTTGACTTTTCTCAGTGTATGTACTACAGAATCTAGCATTCTGCCAAATTTCACGGGTCTAGGGTGGCAGGAAGTGCTTCATAATTTTGATGATCATCATCTAAGTCAGTCAGTTACGCTTTTTGTGATTTTTAAAGTCCTGTATGTTGAGAACTTCTAATTCTACAGCGATGGATTTTGGTGAAGTGGACCTTTTTAAATGCTTCAAATTTGAAGTTTTTGGCTTAATTGGTTCCGAAGTTAGAGGGGGGTCGAAAACAGCCTTAGTTTGTTCCTGTAAGAAGGGTGTGTGCCTAGTAGAGAACTTGGTTGACGTAGTACCGTGCCCTTTAATTAAGTGGGAAATTCGTGACTACTTGGTTGAGGTCGACATGCGGTCTGCAACTGCATTATACAATCTAAGTTTGGTATCATCCAGAGGTTCAAAGGTACGAAGAATAGTTTAAAAAGGCGTATATGGCTTAACGTAGTTTAATGAATGCCCGGTTTTTCAACAAGACAACGCTGCCTTTCGCAAGCAGAAAATGTTGAACCTTTGTAATCATCAGATTTCAACATCATCAAACATTGGTGTAAATTAAAAAACCAAAAATTACAAAATCCCTTTGAATAAGATCAGATCCCTTAATGCTAGTCTATACTTGTAAACTAGTCCTTCATTTACCAAACGATGTCAGAATGATGTCACCAGCATTAACGATTTCACTGGGCTTAGCTGTGGTATGATTTCAATTCAGCTCACCTGAAATTAAACAAAAACGGACGCATTAAAAACACAAATCGTTTAGGAAGATCATGCAAATATAGACAGATATATTGCCAAAGACCTTTATTTGTTTATTCAACAAAAACTTTATTTCAAAAGGTTTATTAATGCCTTTTCACTTTGCGGTCAAAATATTGGAACAATACACCAACCCGGTGCAACCTCACCCTATAGACAAAAACTCATTAGAACGGTCCACAGCACCGCGAAAGAGAGATGATGACACAAAAATCGGGAAAAAAAAGCAAATTGCACCACAAAAACCCAGAAAACTCATCTTCATCAGGGCCAGAGCTCGAAGCCAACCAACAGCTACCAGCAATCAGCAACCAACCCCATATAGAGTGATTTTCATTACTTATTAGTGGAAGTATATAGACGGGTGTCCATTAAGAGTGGGCGGGCAGCACTCAAACCACTACAAAGTGTGAGTTGAAATTTCGCAAACTATCACCACACTATGTCAACCCTGCACTATAATCAGCCGGCCGGCGGCGCACTCACCCCCCTAGCAAAATAATTATCGTAAAATATCCGAAAAAAAAACAACAACGACAACACCACAACGTGCGTATGTGTATACGAATAGCTGTACTTGTAGATTCTGTGGAAAGATGATGTTTGGTATGCGGTGCTCCGGCCAACAAGCTCCCGCCCCCCATTACTCGGCTTCCAAAGTGTTTCGTTCGCACAGAAACTAATTCGACACAAGCATTAAGGCAGAACGTCCACACTGAGACACATAATACTGGCGGACGGAAGGATACCTCAGCTCTGCAGATATTGTGTTTCAAGAACCATCGTCACCACAATCGCATCCTTATTATAAGAAAAAAAAATAAACAACCCCCGTTTCCATATACCTACATACGCTCAGGATTAAAGGGATTCCCCTGCTGCTGCTGGTGGTCGTAGTAAGAGCGTTATTTGTTGAAGTCTTGGATATCAAATATTTTATCTTCTTGTTCGATAACTACTTGTGCTATGCTTATCAAGAAAAAGCGAATATAATTAATTAGAACCCGCCTTTGTTACACCCTGTCAAGAGGGTGGAGATGCTCAACCCCCTTCGCCTGACAACATGAATAATGGTTGCATCCTTGGAGGACACAAAAAAACTCGCACACACCCGCTCAAATCAATGACTCTGCTTCTTGTGCAAAACCACCGAGCTGGGTGTACGCTGAATGAAAGTCCTGAATAATGATATTCTTCAGGGGGCTACAGGGGGGAACTATAAGCCGAGATAAGTTGATAGTTCTTTGTTCGGGGTACTTTCGCAAGACCTTCATCCTTTCGAGAGAGCGAATGGAAGAATATAATAAAGTCTTGACTTCCCCCCACTGTCCCGAGTCAACCCGTTCCTTTATGAATTTCAATCCCATAAGGAGCAGTATACATTCATATCGACATGAAAGAGGGACTCGTTTTAAATAACGCTTCATTAAGCTTGTGTCGAGGTCACCATGGTAAGTATAAATCAAAATAATGAGAGCCAACTACATACACAAAACTATTTGCATAGCTACCTACCTATAGTCTCTTGGGGGGAACATTTTAATCGTGGGCGACTTCTTAAATCGTTTACAAAGGATGACGGATAGTTTTGGGTTCGGTTACGGTTTGTTTGCGCTCAGCAAACTGCAGTTTGTCACGGAACTACTATACGGGGAAATCTTAAATTCCTGAAGCGGCGAATTTTTGACGCGACTACTTGTAGTGTGGCAGTGGTATCACGCGATCTCGTTCAAATGTTGTTACAGCCGGCTCTGAAGTATGTGCACTTAATCATAGTTTAAGTGGCTTGAAGTACACTCTTCTTATGTGGGAGTGTTGTTAGTTAAGAGCGTGTTTTCAAGAGTGAAATAAGTTCTTTCCATCATACACATACACATAAGTAAAGGTGAATCTTGGCAAGTATATTCAGATATACCGTGACGGTGGCAAGATGGAAGAGGTCCTATATTTGCAAGAAAAAACTTCTTTATAATCAAGTGCTATTTAAACCGCCAAGACATATTGTCCTAGTGAATTTGTACGGACTCAAGTTTTTCATGAACTTGGCAGAGCGTAAAACTTTCGAAGTAGTTTTGTCTCCCTTTTTGCTTGTCTTTCGACTTGGTTCGTCTTCTTACATTACTCCTTAGTACGGGTGTAGCTTTCAGGACTATTTCAAAGGTGAAGTAGTTATTCAAATCTTATCCTAGACCTTTGTTGTGCATAAAGAAGGAGGATGGTAAAAACAAAATCAAAGTTTTAAACAAATTGCTTAATCTACATTTTCGTAGAGCGAAGTACACTATTTGTATACGTCCTTGTCGTTTTGTTTTTTGAAATAAAAAAGAAAAACTGTTTTTATGGGAGATATAAAGAAGAAGTAAATTTCAGTCAATTAGGCCAGTTAGCAATCTGAAATAAGGAAATGTCATTACTCCAGTTATTTAAAAAAATGACTACGTGGTGCCTTTTATATGTTGGAGGGGTCACTAGATACTGCAAACCAAAACTAGAGCTGCCCGCGAGCTTTATGGACAAAAACGAAGGGAAAGTTATTGCAGATGTAGATGTGTAGATGAGCATGGAAATACGGTGGTAGATCTACAGTCGGTGCTGAGGATTTGGAAAGACCACTTTTGCAGGCTGTTAAATAACAAAAACGACCGAAATTCCGCTGTCAGCCAGAACGATCCAAATTTCCGTCCACCCGAACAAAATGAAGTAAGGATAGCGATATCCAAACTTAACTCCAACAAAGTTACTGGCGCAGATGGCTTCTGTTTAAAGCGGCATGAGATGACTTGGTAAGGAGCATGAACCGGAACTCGCAAGCCAACATCAGAGGTACAATTTGATACCAATAACCCAGAGACTTTAAATGACACCATAACGACTATGTGGAAAATTAAAAAAAATTTAGATCAGCGCATCCATTACTGAAGGCGTTTCAATTGAGGGTATTTGAATGATGATACTCGAAGCGGCCGATCCAACGTATTCGACTTGTATTGTCTTTTTGAAGAAGGTACACATGATACAACCTGTATTTTCTCCACCATCCCAGGCTGCCCTCGCTACGAGTGCTCTCGTGGAATCTTGACCGCCAATTTGCTCTGGTCAGTTCCAAAAGATTTTCAAAGAACCTGTACCCCAGAAAGGAAGAGATATTGACATGCAAAATGTGTAATTATTTCCGCTTCTATCTCGTCTTCCATTTCCGAAGCATGGATTTGGTTGTGGAGTGACCTGTGAAAAGTGATAAGAATTGAGTTCTTGTCTAGTCATACGATTTTTTGTTCTATTCTCGTTCAATTTTGGCCATAGCTTATTGCTCTGTATATTTTTGAGGAAGGTCTCTTTTTTAGGTAGGTAAGTAGAAGTGGCGGTTCATGCCTTTGAACCCAATTAGCACTAGGATGTGCCGTTTTGTTACCACGCCTCGTGTGACCTACTTTGTGATGATTGTTAAGGATGTGGTCCGGTCGGTACCTATAACCAACCTGTAGAAGAGAAAGTGGATAAGATCCTGTATCCCTTTGCTCGAGATGTCGCTAAAGTCGTCAAAGAATGGTTGGTTCAGTGCCCGCAGTCTGGCTCTTGCTAGAGCTGGACATTTTCAGACGAAATGAGAGAGAGTTTCTTTCTCATTTGTATTTCCGCGACTGCGGCAATAACGGTTGTATGGGGTACCTAGTTTGGTCGCATGGTCTCATTGGTCTGGCCAATGCCCCGTGGTTATTGCCGTGATTCTGGCGATATCTGGGCGGGTTCTGTTTAGTAGGTCCTTTGTTCTATTTTTATCGTAGCCATATCTTCCTTCATATGACGCAGTTTGTCAATCCCGAATGGAATACTGTACACAAAAACTTTGTTTCACTTCCTTAAACACCATTTAGTACAAAAATGTAAGCCACTTCATCTTAGCCTGAGCTCGGCTTACGGGTGTTGTAAAAGGGAATCCCTGATGGTAGCTCCAAAATCTATTGAAACTTTCAAAAGATTGAAAGCAACTGAAAACACACATTTTTAAAGAAGACCAAAGTAAATTGAGGCAGTTAAAAAGAGGAAACCCAACCAGATACCTTTCGCAAACATTTATGCTCAGTCAACATTAGAACGGTCTTACAAAAATTAATGACCTCTCCTTCGGCGAACTAGATTCAGTTAGTCACAATTCAGGTGCATTTTCATTAATTTCCAATGCACAGTTGCCCTTCAGTTGGGCAAAGGACATTTGCAACTCATTTGTCCAATCCTATCGCGATGCAATCATTCAGCCATTGCACGGGTATTTTTCACTCTCCAGGTGATTAGCAGAAAACCCTAATTACCCACGCAAAGCACCTGCAGTCGTTTGCATTGTTTGGTTGACGAGCATGAATAATGGAAGAAGTCGGGGGCGACCGGAAATGAAAAATACAATGTGGATCCGGTGGCCAGTCATTGTGAGAAAGCAAGGACTTGCAAGGATTAAGAAACTAAGCAAATTTGCACTATCTCCGTAAGCTAATTTTAAAGTCAAACATACTGGCCACAACCGCACCGTCAATTAGGGTAGGTGGAAAAAAAGAGCTCTTGGGATAATGCAGCACTTTAAAAGGACCATTATCTGAACGCTGTCCATCTTCCTTCATACAATATCCTGCACATGAAATTAAATTGACGGCATAGACAGCTCGCCTGTCTATTCAAGCCTTGCCAAACCAGATGAAACCTTTTTATTCATTTCTTTTTTTTCAAATTCAACGGTACCGAGTTTGAAAGGAACAAAAAACGACTCGATTGCTTGCCTATATTATATAGTGGATGTGGAGTGCTCTCGCTATATGTCCCTCTCCCCTGAGCGCTTCCGACGATGATATCTAAAATTGAAATCAATTTTATTAATGTACTTTTTAGTGCATGCTTCACGGAGCGTAGAATGCACTCCCCAACTCTCATCTCCGGCTCGGCTTTGGGGGAGCATCATCATCAACTGATTGATGATGATGCTGAAGCGGAATG
The DNA here is from genome assembly GCA_955612985.1 of Cheilosia scutellata. Taxonomy (NCBI): domain Eukaryota; kingdom Metazoa; phylum Arthropoda; class Insecta; order Diptera; family Syrphidae; genus Cheilosia; species Cheilosia scutellata. The sequence continues at coordinate 7,597,344 of OY015313.1, forward strand.
TAAATTATGCTCAAGTGGATCGTGGATGCTGGCTGATGCTGGATGCTGTGCTAAACTTTTGAAAGGCATTCGAAAAAGCATTTATTTAGCTCTTCACCGAGAGGATATGCTGTTCAAATCCACAATTAAATTGAGTTTTATTGCGTCGAACTTTAGTACAAGTGTAAAATTTAAAACTAAGCTCTGGCTCCTTGACCATCAAATGGGGCGTTTTTCCGGTCGTGTTCGTCAGGAGGAGCAAAATAAATTACTTGCCAGACAAACAGAAATTTTATGAATGCAGAAATTGCAAGACGTGACCTGTGTTCGAAGTAGCTTATACTCAGGCAAGAGGAAACATCCCTTGGGGAGGGACGCTGATGGATATTTGCACAGGCAGATGGATAGAATATTGAATAAAGGAGTTAAGTTGCTCCTCGAGCCAAATATGTTGATGTGACAGACAATGTACTCGTGCTCGTACATGGACATATTGATGGGTTTACTTAACCATCAGGGGCTCGTTAGGCGAAGGTTAAACATGGTTGCGGGGGCAAAATTAATTGAGTGCTGTCAAAGGTATGCGGATTATGCGTTTATAGTTAATTTTCACTTGACACATTCAAGTTGGGGGTTAACTGGGGAGGAATTATCACCGCTCTTGTGGGAGGAGGGAAGAAAACGATTTAAGAGGTTAGTTGGATTGTTTGGGTTTAATCTATTTAAGGTCATATAATATCTACTCTAACTGTGCATCAACTCATTAGAGAAATCATATTACGTCGCGGTATTTGAAGGGCAAAACTGTCCTGCGGTCTGTTGCTAATTTGAGCTGCCAAAAAGCAAAATAAGGAAAAGTCGTTAAATAGGTTTTAATGTAAATGAATTCAACCCAAAAATTTAAAAATTCAAGGGCCACGTGGGCCCAAGTTGCTGTTATGATATGAAAGCAGTTTAGCAAGAAAATGATTTATTTGTCCTTAGTGATTGATATTACCAAAGCACCAGAAATTCTGATTCTGAAATTCCGCGGCGCCGGCGGGCGGCGGCGTTCTGGTTGTTGACGAGCATACAACTTCCGCACGACCAAACGGCAACGGCAGCAGCTGGTGGTATTTACCATAACGTGACTTCCTTTTTGTACGTGTTAGAGCCCTCTGTTTGAAATAATCTTAGAAGAAATTTGAATGTGGGCTCCCAAGAGGCAACTGTAGTGAGGAAGAGGTAAAGAAGACGATGATATTGAATTTTTTGCCGGATATGTCCGAGGGTTATCGGAGAACGGCGTGCATCCCTATTGCCAAATGTTTAATTTCAGCCACGGACGTGGCGACTATTGGTTTAAAGATGAGCTTTTTGGATCTTTTTTCATGACGCTTTTTTCGGTGCAGTTTTGGGAAATTGTTCGTGTTATTTCTTGGGGCGGTTCTTTCTTTTATTGTCCATTAAACCCTATAAGACCGTCATTTTCGATGGTTTTTAGGTAATTAAATATTTAGTACCTAGATAGAAATAGGATGATGAACAGTTTGACAAACAGTGTATTCTGTAAGGAAAAACAATCTCTACACATACGCTCTCCAAAGTTTTTCTAATTTGAGCACTCCTGGGAGCAGTGTTGCCAGCACGGGCTATTTATCGCCAATTAGGCTACTCGGATTTTTCACTCGCTCCATGAAATTGCGATTTGGGATTTATCCCAATTTGGGCTATTTCATTTTAAAATTGGGCTATTTTTAGGCTCCTTAGAAATTTTTTAAAAAAAGTCATACATCATTATATTTTTTTTTTTCATTGCGAACTCGTAGAACTGAAACTTTTTAAAAATGTAATTGTGAATGAGTCAACTCCAGTTTCGATATTGTGGTTGGTTACACTCTCACTTCTGAGTAGTAAAATCAGCTCACAAGACTTATGCATGAATATGAAAACTCATTATTTGCCCAAGTATATGTCCCCTTCCAGCAATAAGATTTTTTTTTTGTACATTGTTAGATTTATTTAATGTAAACATTTATGCAAATTTGACTTCAGAAACAACCGAAGAATCAGCCTCCAAAATGGATGAAATTTTGGAGGAAACTTGCGATTTTTAATTGAGTTTTTTGAGTTTATTAACTGATTACTTTCACCAAATGTTCATCTTATATATTTGTAAATTATTTTTCTTTTAATATCTACCAATGAATTAATGTAAAATTAAAAAACTAATATTTTTCTTATGAATACCTACAGTTTTATTATTTATTATTTTTAGTCTGTTCTACTCTTTTATTTAAAACGTTAGGTTGTTGTTGTTTCTGTGTTTCTAATCAAACCTTAATGCGCAATTTTCACGAAGAGACTGATATTTTAATTGTTTTTTTTTTTGTATTTTTATTGGAATTATTTTATGTTTTGTTAACATAACACATAAATATATATATTTTGTTTATATTACTTTAATTACCAATTACGAGTTTGTATATAAATGGAATGAAGAAGCTAAAAGTTATTTTTTGTTAATTTTGAATTCAATCAATTTAATCAAATTAAATGTGCGTAAACAATTAAACAAATAGGTGCACATTTTTATACCTCATATTCGTGTTGGGCTATTTTTGGCTACAAGACTTTTAAAGTTTGGCTCCATACCCCTTAGAAAAGCTGGCAACACTGCCTGGGAGTTCGGTTCACGAGCCCTATATACAATATCTCACTTGGAACTTGGACATATCATAGCGCGTGTACCTTGGTCCGGTCCAAGTCATGACCAAGATGTTTTGAAATAATATTGAAGTGATAAATTTGTTTTTTCTTTTATGTTGTTCCTTTAAAATAAGTTTTTAAATAATATTGAAGTTTTTTGTTAAGTTTTTTTTAGGTAAAGAAAGTTTTTTTATTTAAAACTACTATTTGAAGTAAAAAAAAAATTATCAAAAAACTTAAGATAATGGTTTGTTTTTTTTTCTGTTTTTTTTTTTTTAAATAAAATAAGCAGAATGGTACCATTTTTACTTTTTATTGAAAAAAATTAAAGTTTTCGCCTTTAAACTAAAGAAAAACCTTCAATAATATTTTCGATCCAAGGTACAATACTCCATGGACCAAGGTACAATCACGTCTTGTACCTTTAACCCTTTGAGGTTAGCATATAAAAGTTAAGTTTTCTAAGGAATGGTAAGCAATAACCTTTTGGTAGTTTCGCCATATCACAGATAAGACTTCAGGTAATAACTAACAAAAAAAAAGCGCCACATAAAATGTTTGCAAGGTACCAAGGTACACTATAACTAATATAGTAATATCATCAAACACTCCTCCATCCATCCATAATAATTTTTTGTCAAAAACACTATTTTATTTGTTTTCTTCCAACTTTTAATTGCAGCTAAAATACCCGACGCGCCATTGCGAAAACAATTTCAATTCAATTCACTAGACCGTTGCCAGACCATGAACTTGAAAAACTCGTTGAACTTGCACGTCTTATTGCGCTCGCTGTATATTTTATTAATTTACAGCCTCACATTCAAAGCAATTACCAGTAGCAGTTGAAGGCAACAGTCTAACCTCAATGTACATTTGGATTGTTCAAAAAACAAAAACAATACCCTCCATACACAACTATACAATAAACTTCCGATTCCAGTTATTTTAATTTATTCCACTCGCATTCCGCTTTTTTTCGCATGAGTAAGCAAACAAATTCATTAAATTTATTTTTTGCTTGCCACTCCACAATACTCTATTCCTAAATCAATTCTGCCAATAAAATCTCAATTAAACTCAAACCCAGAACAAATGCGGATAGAGACAAGCCTCTGGGCCTATATTACAAGCTTTTATCCAGGGCACCAATAAATAACCACAGCTTCCCCCCATTTTGCGTATAAAGAGAAAGAGAGAGAGAGCTTGTTCTGAAATTGAATTCCGTAAATCATCTCATAGCTTGTATGTGTGTGTATGTGTATTGTGTATGTATGCATCATGGGTACTGCGACTATAAACAGATCTATTGTAGCAAATAGAGCTTCACCTTTAACCGATATTAGCGATAAGCGGGCCCTAGTCCCGGCGAGTTTTATTTTTGTCTTCAATAAAAGTGGCCTAAAGGTGTATGTCGGCCAAAGAAAGGGGCTGCTGAATTATAAAGATGCACTCTTATTAGTATATTTCAAAGGTGGAACAGTATAAATCACTTCACTTCACTCCACGCCTTCAATGAACTTATTTCCAGTTGCGACTGCTAGTGCAACTGTTGTGTTAGGGTTAGTAGTTTGAAATTTGTATGACCATAATGACCAGCGTTGTATAATGACATCAGCCTTGTCATCCAATAAATTGGTAAGATGTCACAAATTTCATATAATCTTCAGAGGTACTCGTAGAGTAATCCTTTTGTTGTTTCTGCCAGACATAGGCAGAAAATATGTTTGGATGTTGCTCAGGGCACGAGATTCGCATTCAATTTGTTAGGTTCGAGTTATTGAGTTGTCAGCTGCCTTCTGCTACTTTAGATACGACTTTGTCTAATAAATTTCTTGAGTTGAGTTGGACCAGAACTTACAGCTCTATTTGGCTGGTAACAGCGTCTGTTTATTCCCCTTAAAAACCGTCCAGTGTCCATGTTGGCCGTGTAGTCTATCCCAAAGTAAATGGCAACATCCTTTAAATCATGACACTCATAGAGCCGACCCCATTTCATTCCAATGTATCTTTATTGAAATGTCAACCACCCATTATCTAATGTCAAGTTCCAGACAAGTTAACTTATCCACTGTCTGCTTCTTTGGACACACTGTGCTTCTCTGCAACTTGAAGGACATATAAGCCCGATTGGTACTTTGGCGCATTTTCCTAAACGTTATTGCCAGATTTTGGGATTCCATCTTAGGCGCAGTCAGGACGGAGACAAAATATGTTTTCCTCGTATTGTTGTTTGTTACATTTTCGTTTGTACTGATTTCAGAGGTCCTGTCTCGCAACCTTCCCCTCCAAACAAAGCAATAAATAAGAAATTTATGAAAGCATTCGGTAGTCATTTGGAAGCAAATACAAATAAAACTGCAAAGGAAACAAAACCAAAAAAAAAATCCGAATCGGTGGCAAAATGGGAAAAAATGTTACGTATCCGCCGCAGTGAGCGGGGGTATATATCAAGCGTTCGTACGTTTGACAGCTGGGAGAACCAAAAGGGGACTATCTGCCGCCTGTTGTACAGCAGTGAACAAGACGATGTACGTCGTCCTGCCAGTGTATGTGTGTGTGAGTATTTTGTTTGCGGACGAAAGCAATTTTGTTTCAGATAGCAAAGCCGAGGGAAACAGTACGAAGCCCAGCAACAATAAAACACAAAAAAAAAAGTATCTCATCCGCATCAGGTTTCCATTTTTTCTGATTTTTTTACTCTCCTTCTCCGGAGTCAGGGCTTTGTACCGCTTTTTTATGTTATGCGGGAGTTATGAAAGACGAGGAGAATTTTTCACACAAATGGCGAACACTATTAGTAAAGAAAACATCTCTGAAAGTTTTAATTTTAAATTGAGTTAGTAGAGAAGAGTTGCTGTTGCCGGTACTGGTGCTAGTGCTGACAGCAGACGCCAGTTAATTGGGTAAATTCAATTTAATTGTTGGAATTTGTTCAGATATTATTTTATGCAATTTGGGATGCTCTGCTTTATTTTTTAATAACAAAAAAGAAACTTATTCTGCGTCGAGATTTTTAAATTGAATCACTCAGCTGAATTCTTTTAATTGGATTGGAAAGTTTATTTAATTTAGATGGGACTTGAGGCAAATATGGTTCAGAGCATACATTTCATGTCTACAACTCAATGGAAAGGAGTCCTGGACATACTTTGAATATTTTTATAACGACGGACCGGACATGGGTATGGGTATTGATTTATTTATCTGAGATTATTTTTATTGAATGCATACCTCACAGAGATGCAGGCTAATGTAGTCATCCAGGTAGACATTTCTAAGAAATAAGTACACTGGGTTGGATATATCACCATTTGTGATATTTTGCGTTCAATTAGGCATTGAAAATGAATAATTATTTGTATTTATAAAATAAACTGGTAAAGGACTTTGCTTCAATACGGTTCGGTAGCAAAGTTAAAGAATTCCTGGTTTTGTTTGGGGGCATTACACAAAGGGGAGCAGGCTTTTTGTAGCTGGATCAATTCACAAGATAAAGTTCTTGTTTACTTACTTTGATTGCGTTACAATTCCGGGTAAACCAAAGACTCAAATAAGCCTCTTCAATTGGTGCTTAAATTCTATTTAAAAATCTTCAAGTACAATGTAATATAATTCCCATTTAGACTTAAAAAAAGGCGATACGTAATAAAAAAAAATTAAAGCCGGTGTACCTCATGGTAGTGTATTAGGGCCTGTCTTGTTTCTTATTACATCAACGGTATCGAGAAACGTACCACAAAATCGGAAATGTAATCCAAATAGGGTTATGTAGCACTTCGAGACGAGTTATGCATACACCTGTCGGAGAAATTCATTCCACTACCAAAATCATACCGCTACCAAATTATTGTTGGAAAGTGATATTACTATAAATAAATTAAGTAGTATGCCTGGTTTAAACAAAGTCCTTCACAATAGGAAATCGACATATTTGCATGCAAGATGAGATGAGGGAGCAAAGATGAACTAGCAAGGGAAGAAGAAGGACAAGAGAGAAACCAAAATCAAAGACAAGCAACTGGCTGATGGCTTCAAAAGCGGAACACATGCTCTTCGAGACAGTGAACGAAACCTAGTCACCGAAGCGCAGGGAATAGTAGATGTGTTTAAGCAGCATTTCCAACAACTGCTTAATGGCCATCATGAGAAGAAGAGAACCCACGTCCAGTCAATGAAGAACCAGTTCCACCACCTAGTATAGAAGAAGTTGGCTTAACTATAAAAAAGCTTAAGAACAACAAAGCCGCAGGATCTGATGGAGCGGAGCTCTTTACTATAAATAATGTTTTGGGAGCATGCACCAAATGACTGGACTATCAGTCCATCTACAAAAAAGGCAATCCTATGTCTTGCAAGAACTACCGCTTAATGCCGCATACAAGATCCTATCCAGCGTACTGTGTGAAGGTCTTAAACCGTTCTGCAGCACACTAATCAGCACGTACCAGTGTGGCTTCAAAGCCGCGTATGATAGCATACATCGTCAGGAGCTCTATATGGCGATGGCCGAATTCGGAATCCCTGAAAAACTGATTCAGCTGTGTCGCGTGACGCTATGAAAAACACACGCTATCATGCGACTTCTTTAATCTCGTACTGGAGCAGATAGCCCAAGTAGAAATCGTTGGTTAAAGTTCTAGCGCTGTTACCACAATTCAGAAAGTTTACTATTACGGTCAAAGTGTGTTTTGATTTATAAAAGTGCAATCTGTTTCTCATATAGGAGGGAACCGTGATCAAGTGGGGAATTAGTTTGACGTACTTATTTGACCATTCCGTGATATACACAATATGGTATAATCTGCTATGATTCGCAACCGAAACGTTACCGATTTTTGCCAGTCACAGCTTGCGATGTATTTACAGTACAGAAACTACACAAAATGGTCACAAAGTATTGCATGCAACACATAAAGTGAGCTGTCAAATTTGTCTTAATGTGTTTGTAGGTTTATTCACACAAATAGAATATAATAAAATCGCTACACAAATACAATCAGATAGGTACAAATAAAATGTATATACATATGGAATGAATTATTGGCATACCTAAAGGAACAAAATGGAAACATTAAATTAATATTAATTGCATTTCTTCGTATCCGTAGCCCAAATATTAAAACGAAAGTCAGTTTTACCACGAATGTGAATAAGTTGCAGTGGAAAAAACTCACGCGCTCAAGAAATATTGAATATTTAGATATTCAATTTTATTTTCAAAAAATTCTACTTTTTCCAGGGACATCGAAAATTATCTTAATAGCTTCAAAAATGAATTGAAAGAATTATAAGGTATATTTCAAGGTGATACATATACGTACTTATAAAGAATAAAGAGTTTGCGAATTTCAATTGTGAAATTATTTCATTAAAAATGGATGCCCAGTACTTACGATCGAAAATGGCGATTAGTTTTCGTATTAATGCATGTGCATTTCACTTGGTAGGGGCAAAGGGTGTATGTGCTCCCCAAATTGATAAAGTTGTTTTTTGCGTTTATTACTTGCAATAGGTCTGAAAATTGGGGAATAGGACAATGGGTAAAAAAGTTTCATTGAAATAGGAGTAGATAGGCATGAAATTAACTTTAAAAATGTATAACGCTTTAGTATTGTCATTTTTAAGAATAAAAAAAAACTGATATATTTTAAGATTATAAAAATAACTTCCTAGCCATTTATAGGTAGAACTACTACTAGTGCCATGTGGTAGATTTCTCGAGATATTGGGGCGTGAATCTCCTACGATGTTGCAAACTACTATTTTATACAAACTCTTATTACTATTTTACACTTAAATTACATTTGTTCACACCTCATTTATTTTTCTTGTAATTGTAAAATATTTTATTTAATAAAAGCACACTGCATTCTTCCTTCTAAAGATGTGCGTTGGACGTAGTAAAAGTAGAAAAGAAATTATTAATAAAAGCGCTGCATGCTTTGCTACTAAAATTGCACCATTATTTTCAGATATGTTCCCAAGATTTTACGATTAGTTTGTTAAAACTATGATTTCTATTTTATGGAAAAACAATATGGGAAGACAGTGTCAATAAAATAATTACCAGTACATATATGGAATAATTTCGAAACGATGTATGATATTTTTTTTGCTGTGCCCCCTTTATACTCTACGCCTATGAGCAACACCATGTCATATAAAGATACACTATCCGTTCGTTTACACACAAATTACATAAAACGTGCATAAAAATCCACTTCAGTTCGTACTTAGTGTTGATACAATACCTGGTACAATATAGTAATTGTGGAAATAACATTCAACTATTTTGTGTAGATATTAATGTGTCAAATTGTCTAGTAGTTATATAGGCAATGTATTTGGAGATTGTGTGCAAATAAAAACCAAAAGCGAATAATGCACTTTATGGTAACATTCAACGGTCACAATTCAGACTGGGCGTAGTCTATTAGTGTAGTTGTGTAGTAGTAACATTAAATGGTAACTCTGCGGATTTTGAGACTTTAGTTTTGACACTTTCAGTAATTTTTTAGACACAACATTTACTGAAATGTTACGTTAAAGAACATTTGTCTCTTTAAGGCACGTAATAGTTACAAAAATGTCAAACTGTTTCCATATTCATAGCAACGCATTTATCTACTCAAAACCAAGTCAAATATACCAAACGGTGACCATAATTTAAAATAAATTTGAATCAAAGTCACAAATTTCTACTTGGGAGTGCGCAGGGTAGCTGATATTGGGCTTCTTCGAAAGAAAAATACTTTGGCGGATTGTTGGTCCTGTGTACGAGAAGGGCGATTGGAGGAGAAGATACAACCGCGAACTCTATGAGCTGTACCAATATGGGGATGTAGTTCTAAAACCCAAAACACGCCGACTACATTGGCTTGGCTACATCGATCGAATGTACAATAATACTCCAGCTAAGAGGATCTACGAATACCAGCCCCAGATTCGAGAACACAAGGAAGACCGACCCTCTGTTTCGAAGACCAAGCCGTAGCGGATGCCAGAGCGCTTGGTGTAGAAAAATGGAAGCAGCGTGCTCGGGATCGTAGAGGATCATTTCGTATTTTAAGCTGGTGTTTGCAACTTGTTTGAAACAGATGATTTGAAAGAACATTGAACCCATGGAAAAAGAAAGAAAATCGTTTTCAATAGTTCGAAAAAATCGAAATACCATTTATGCAACGACACGAAACATGAGTCGCATACCACAAACGCCAACGGGAATAAGGGTGAATGCCTAAAACCCCGCCTTTCCAAACTGACTTAACTATATAGACTAGCTTGAAAACTTAGCTCCACAAGTTGAAACTAAACTGAAACTGCCTGCTACGCCGATGGGCGATGACTGAGCCCATTTTATGCAAAATATGCCTTTGTTCAGGCTGAAGTTATTTCTCTTATACTTTCTTCTAAACGGACTTTTTTTTCGGGAAAGATGTTAGTTTCGAGATTTTAATCAGAAATTACATAACGATGATCCAGAAAACCAAAAAGTTGGTCTGGGAATCCCATCAGGGTCAGCTCTCTCCCACTTTTTTTCACACATAAGCCGACATTTTTAGTTCTAAACATCTCCAAAATAAAAATAATGGTAATTTAAAAAATAAATTTTAGATGTTTTCTGCAACCTAAACGACTGCGCGCATTTGCGTAAGTTGTTGGCTAACTTAGATTTACAACCCCAGGAGACATTGCAACTTAGAATTTAGTTTTAAAAAAAATCACAGTACTTTTCATATATCGAAATGTTCTTTTGTTGATTGCTTTAGTATACTTTTAAACACTCAGCTGCAGTCTTAACGGCTAAGCAAAATCATAATAAACTTCGTTTCTGATTGCCTTAGGCTCATACCCCCAAGGCGAAATCAGAATGTAATGCTCTTCGAATCAGATTCATCTCACCTTCATTTTTAACAGGTCCCCGTAACAAACTGTCCACAAAAATGTAAGCGCAGCACATCTCACAGCAACGTTAACCCCTGAATTCAAAATTGCATGCAGATTTTTGTTGAAAGTTTTTTGATCACATACCTCAAACGAACGCCCGAAGGAAGGCTTCCTGAAGATCAATAAAACTAATAAATTCGTCAACCAACCAGAATCAGTAGCTAGTTTGGGAGGAATTCCCGGTTCAACCCCCGTAAAAATAAAAATGAGAAAAAAATAGTTTTCGTTCAAAGCCCCACCTATCAAAAACTCCTCAAAAACATAAATGAATATAATTAATATAACATTCAAAAACAAGTTGACAGATTAACTATAATAGGATAACTCCCACAATCGATTCTAAAATAGCCTCGGATTATTTTATAATTTCCCTTGCTGATTATCCTTGCACACCTGTCAGCATTGTATTTATATAAAACTCTCACCTGCCTCACAACTTATCTAGCCAACTTCATCTAAATGGTAATTTGTCATTTTAATTAAAACGTTGTACATCCTGCCGAACAGATACTAATCATCCGCCCAGTCAATAGCTTCACCCAAATTGACATTTCCCACCACAAACGGCGTCATCGATAGCCTCGACAAAAGCCATGAATCTGCCTCTCACTCTTTGCAACATATTGCCAATTCTCGATAATTGAATCAATTGTGTCCATCGGATGTGTCAGCTATCTCCAATTTCCCTGCGTCATTTTCATTTTGCATTAAATTATCAAATTTCCCTCTCTCGTGAAATTTTAATCAAAATTGTAATCAACTCCCCGGCCAGCAAAAAAAAAAACAAATGACAGTCCTATGCATTACGGTATTGTTTGAGCAGTGCCTCCGGATCTCAATCCGATTTCCGGGTATTTGCAATTTAATTAAATCGTTTTCCGGAAATTCAAATAAATTTAACTGCCCGCCTGTCCATCTCTCCCTCTCTGAGCAAATAGATTGAGTTCCGGTGGTGGAGTTACCAAAAAGAGAAAAAAAAATTACACACCACCACCCACAACTGCCCTCGGTTCAACGTCCTTTTGTCCTGTGGCTTTCATCAACTCATATCATACACAGCCGCCACTATACCACTGGTACTGGTGAGACCATTGGAACCACAAAGAGCCCAGTTATAGTTTTAATGTGCGATGACTACCCTCGTCTATTCCCACTGAGTGGGCGGGTGGAGATGGGCAAATACAAAAAGCACACATTCAGCCAATTTCATCAGGGAAATAGAGAGACCGACAAGTAGGAAAAAAAATACATAGTAACGGGGCAAACAAAAAAAATGCAACAAGTCGCAATAGAGTCATGTTGCACGTTTCTGTTTGTCGAGTGCAAATATCCGGCACCCCCTCGCTAGCTAGCTCACCTTATCGAGCTTATTTCAGTACCACCACCCGCGCTACATGGGGTGCCTATTGATTTCAATTGGTTCTCGGGCAACGTTAAGTCAGCCATAGACACGCCACACCGCCTCCAGCAAGCCTCATTGGGGTTTCACACGTAACACGACGATAAATAAGTTGCCAGCAGCGTGTGAATTAGAAATCGATGCCAAATCGCTTCTCTATCTGCCTGTCGAGTTGTATAACCCTCTTTTGACACCAAAGGCTTACGATGGTGATTGCGATTGTCATTCTTTTGCCTGGTTGACATCGCTAAGCTTGCAAGTGTTTAATGCCGCCTAATTCGGAATTAATTGATTGTGCGACGATGAATCGCTTAAGCTAAATCCCAGATCCCGACAATAAAGTGCCAACAACTGCGCTGAGTAGGCTCGCAAGGAGCGCGCTTACACTACCTCTCATCGGTGCGCACGGAGGGTAGCAACTTACTAAGCGGATTCGCATGAATGGGGTGAAAGAAACCATTTGCTTGATGGTTTTATTTAATTTGGTATGTGCTTTTGTTTATTGAATGTGCATGATCCGGTCCGCGCCTTCGACACCGCCCCAGAGCGTTCTTGTTGCGAATTGACATGAATTCCGATTCCACATGCCAACTGCTGACGGTTGTCAGGGTGGTTGAACTGATTTATGATGCTATTCATGTTAGCTGCCTCCCAATTGATGAATATGGATTCATTCCCTTGCCATAGAGCGTGTGTGTATGTCGAGTATGTTCTCGGCTTTATTTTCAGAAAATTCGAATAAGAATGAAGAGACGAGCCTGTCGCATTTTTATGTGTGAGGATTTATTTCCCTTCGATTCGCGCAACACTTAATGTGGATTATGGCTTTGTTTGATGTTGACGACATTAATGTTGATTCCACATGAAAGCGCTCGTATGTTTGTGTGTGGGTGCGACAAATGACTAATTGCATTTGACATGGAAAATGCGGGGGTGCTATTTTATTTGTTTGGTAATAGATTCAGTATGGAACTGATGGGTGTCCGATTAAATAAGACACTAAAACATTTTGTTTTAGTTTTAAGGCTAATTAAGCATTAGCGTGTGTTTGATATAAGAAACTATTCTGTCGTCCCCACATAGACATGTTCTGATTTGTCGTTTCTAAACAAAAATAGAGTCACTATCATTCGGCGAACCTAACTTCTCGAAACTTATAATAATTCGAAATTTGTTTTCGAAAGTGGAAGTCTAATTTTCGACTTGATTTTCGAGCAGCTGGGTCGTGTAACGGCAAATGTAAGTTTACTCATGGTAAAATGGTAAATCCGCTGTCAGCTGTCAAATTGGTTGTCGCTGGAAATGTTGCTAATGCAGAAAAAAAAATCCTATAAAAGCACTCTTTTCCTAAGAAATAGTAAAGATTTTCGGCTAGGTACAGTCGAGTGCATCTGTTCAAAAAAAATGTTCGCATCTAGCGGTTGAAAATATGACGTTCTCCTTCATGAGTTTCAGTACTAAAAATAATTTTCTATTGAAAAAATATGACAGATTTTGTCATTTGGCTATTGGCAAACTTGCATAGCAACTTAAAAATAAATAAATAAATAGGTGGGGCAACAGGCGGTAGACACCCTAGGCCTAGCTTCTCGCAACCATTCGTTTTGTGTGAGTTTCTATTTTTCGGACGAATGGAAGGGACCTACAATTTTATGCCAAGTCCGACCGGCTGAATTGAGAAGCTTTTTCAGGACAGTGATACTCTCGGATGTTTGTCATTCGCCATTCGCGAGAGGTGGCGCAGTAGAAAAAAACCTTTAAGATATAATTTGTATTTTTCCGGGGATTGAACCTGGAATCCCTCGCACAGTAGTCCAGCACACTAACCACTGCGCTACTGCGCCCACTATAGCAACTTAGCTTATCGTTTCAAATTATAGAATGAGGGATTCTGTGAGATGAAAACTGTAACGAACGTAAACGGTGGAAGACCAACTGTGGGAGAATTAAAAAGATACTCTCGCGTTGAAAGGATTCCTCTAATTTCAAAAAGTTCGTAGGTTTCAGGTCCCACGTTGGGCGCCACCTGTAACGAACGTCCCCGATAGAACGGCCAACCTGGGCCAACATGAAATGCTCGTTGTTTAACACAACCTTTGGTCCACGTTGAGCTCCATCGTTGACGAATCCCTCTGACTCTGACATCAGTAGGGGAACTGTAATTTTCGTGCAGGAATTCAACCCCACCAGCACCTAAACAACTAATACAGGCTCTAGCCAATCTCTACCGAAATTAACATAAGGTCGGGGATCGTCTGTTGAAGATTGCAATGTCGTAGCAGCAATGGCTTGATACAACTTTCTTTTCCCGTCGAAACGTTTCCTTAGTTTTTGTATCTTCACCGGCACAGATGGACTGCGGAAAATTGTTACTCTCACTTTGTAATAAACATTTAGTCGCTGATGGAGAGACTTTCTTGGGGTACTAGGGGCTTGTGTATTCTCTACAGCATTGTTTGAAGTAGAGAAATCTGGAGGACGTTTCAATATGGTGATAGGTTGAGACTTGCTTGAGATTGCTCTCCTGGGAGTTTCCCGAGCACACTGGACAATGCGGGGTGGTTGTGTTATTTAAACAACCAATTTAAAGCAAAATAGGGATCGCTGCGGGGTCAGTCAATCGAAGAAAGTATGGTATTGTTCCTTACAATTCAAGCACCTTATGGCGCTGTTCGCTTTTTGACGAAAATTGACGGCAACGATTTGAGCCTGAGAGGAGCAATGCGCTTCTTCAACTAGATCCGAAAGCTCGCTAACATTACGACGAGAATTTGGTGGTTGCTGAAAACGTTGCCTCTGAGTTTCATTGTCGTTGACGAACTTTTCAATGGTGCGGCAAACATGAACCATTTCGGGAATACTGTGCGTGTTAAACGTAATAAGATATGTTCACCTAATTTTCGCTTGTCGTTTTGCTTCGTTGGGAATTTATTCACCACACTGCGTCAAATATCCCAACCACTATATCCAGTACACCAACCATAATCGACCAGATCTCACGACGAATCATCATCCACAATTAATTTTCTACTTATCAATAAAATATATTTTTCTCGGACAAAAACCGAATAAAACCAAACTCAAACTATTATAATTATTTAAATTATAATGCTCGGTTCAATGGACGTTTCAAAAAAAACTGCAATAGTTTTGCTTCATGTAACTTTAAAAAACGAAACGAAAGCTATTTCATTGACGTTTTCATTTTATTGCTTCATGTAATTCTAAAAATGCATGAGTTTTCGTTTCGTGCGAAAGGAAAACAACGACAGAGTTTTAAATGCCGTTTTTTTTCTTAGGTTATTTCAGCAGTCTGCACAATTAAATCAAAACAAGTCCTATTGTAACCAACTGGAAGAAAATCGATATTGATACGTGAATACAAAAAATAAATTATATAAATTATAAAGACTCAAAAGGCGCAAAACATACAGTATCTAAGGGCTCTCAAAAAAAAAAAAGTTTCTCGAACTGTGAAAATAACCGAGTAGGTACCTATGCAATTTAAACTACACTGCTTCTAAAACGTTTTCGGAGAGAACGAAAAGAGTTATTTGAAGAAAGTTTTCGCTTTCGTATGATTTCTTTCGTTTTTTTTAAATGCGAAAGTTGTTTTCGTTTTGTGTTTTACAAAATTTAACCACTGAATTCCAAACTAGAGACATTCTGCTAGGTTCCAAATTTCACTTTCACTAGAAATGAAATCGGAAATGTATTCTTGTGTTCTACATTTCACTGTATTCGATTTCGATTTCAAAATTTTCGGAATTGAGACAAAGATCAGCGACATTACTAGCGCCACGACCGGACACTAATAGAAAGTTCAACTTATGTTTGCTTCTGTAGGAATGAAAGCAAAGCCTTTCTTTACCATTTCTGTATCTACCCTGCCTTATAGCAAAGGAGGACGAACTACCTCAGAGCCTTTAATTGACAAAATGAACGATTTGACAACCATCGCATATACTATAACTTTTAAGTAATACGGACGTGTTTAAGTACTGAGCAGCTACCTTACCTACCTAAATACCTTCTAGATGGAAATTGAAAATCTTAAAAAAATTGTGGGCAGGATTTTTCGTAATCACATAACTCAAAAACTATAAAGGTATCTGACAACTTGGTGCCTATTAATAATGAATAATTTTTAGAATCTCACATGAGGTTCAATTACCCCATTGAAGTACATCTCTTCACATGTAGATGAAGAAGGTACTTCCAGCTGCTGGTAAACTCTTAACCATATATGAGCCTCTGTTTCCAAACAATTGATTCAGTTAATTATTACTTCAGATTAAAAATAAATAAATAAACAAAGTTCACTGCAATCTTTCAATACCAGATACATATATTGTATGTATATCCAATCGTACACGAAATGAAAAAAATGTTGCGTATACGCCATACACTATCGATTACGAAAGTGTCAATGAACTTCCTCTCTGTCTATACCAATGAATGCATGTTCCGTCTACTTGTGAATCCCACACGAAGAATTACAACACATTGGCGGAAAATCAATAGCTGGCCCCTGGCACAAGCCAAAATAAGCCACCGACATACACAAAAGCCTGTAAAATGCATCCAATGTCGCTCTCACTTTGTTTCCAACATAAACATTGGCGGAAAAAGAAACAAGAACAACAAAACAAACAGAAACAGAAACAGATACAGATACATATAGATATCGCGTAGAACGTCTCTATCATTGAGTCAACAGCCCCATTCCGCCCACTGAATGCACTACTTATGTGCAATAATTCAAAATGTAAATGAACTCCAAGTCGAAATTATAAACGTTGAACGAGAATGACGCAGAGACAATGACAAAAATTAACTTTGCCTCCCTCCGTCATCGGAAGAGCAAGACATAGATACCGGATAGGAGTACTTTCTGAAAAAATCCTTTGCTCTACGTATCTGCTCCTAGATTTTGCACTGCTTATAGGTGGTATCCTGTTGCCTGATGTCGCATTTATATCTCGGCATCCCAAAGCCTACTGTACCACAGACGATTGCAATCAAAGTCTGCATGCAGATGCAGATACAGAAGGTTTTGGCGCGAAAACAACGACTTGCCAAGCAGTTGGTTGACAGTGGGTGAGGGTGAACCCAGTCTCAATGAATTTTTCAAGTTGAAAGAATAGAGAGCGGAGAACGAGAAATTGAGAAAATAATAATCATACTCACATGTCGCGGAGGACGAAGTAATGAGGTCCTTATCCATGGCGGAAGAAGTTCTGTTACATGCCAAAAGTTCAACTGCCAGAGTATCAACAAGGAGAGAAATTTAATTATCATATGCACTAAGGGGTGGTGCATCTATATAGGATTCCCTTTCCACTGATCAGCCACTCATGCTGAAACACAATACCCGAACATGGGCTAATATTTGTCATATCAAGACGAAGCGACAGTTATTCATGAGTTCTTCTCCTTCGTCATGTCATGGCGGGAAATGAGGTCGTATTTCCAATTTTACCACAAAATACACAAACAAAAAAGCACACACACATGGCAACACTCATACATCATTCCATCAAACAGATAAGTAGACATCATGGGATGACGTTGCAAAAGGAATAGGACAAACAAAAAAAAACACAGGAAAATCGGGAAATGGCACAGGGAAACTATTTAAAATGCGCTTCCTCTTTTCTGTGAAGGAGATTTCGTTGGTCTCCGGTTGCAAAAGGGATTCACACGCTGTGATGGGATACGTTTCAGGGCAATAAAGAGAACAAGTGACAACTGATTGTTTGGGAGGGAACGGAACAGAGCAGCGCTAGGAGCTGGAGACGCCTCTTCAATCTTATGTTGGAAATATGCAAATGCTTTTCTGAAAACAAGACGACAGATCGCGGAAGTTGCTGATATAAGGAATCGCTATACGGAGCTGTAGTGCTCCAGATTTATTGATTGTAATGCAAGTAGGACAACTAAAGAGACAAGTTGTCTTCATTCAAATGGATGTCTTCTTATTTTTTTGAATAATTAGTGCTGTAGATGACGAATCATTAAAATGCATTACAAACAACTTGAGATTTCACCGAAATTGGGTTAGACAATGATGAGAGTATACAAAACTTTTAAATATATTGTTTGAGCATACCCTTAGGCTGCTTTTTCCAGCTATTAGAGAATTACGTAATTGAATGACAAATAGAAGAACCGTTCTCTGTTTTATAACACAAATTAACGAAACAACAGCACTGCGCTACTTCTCCTAGACCGAGAGCCCGCAGTAAATTTTGGACGTGAAAGGCAACCGTTGCCTTTGAGGTTGCCTCATTTACTTAATGTTCACTTGCGAGTTTTTGTATATAAATAGGGCATTTTTAGCGGATCTCTAACCTTTGGATGCGTCTGGCAAGGACTTGGCGACACGTGAAACGTCTTAAACTTATATATTCGTTATCAAGGAGTTTTTCTCTAAATTCTAAAATAAAAATTAAGTGGTTGCATTAATTATTCAAAATTGGAATTTTTAATGCATTTCCACTGCGTCTGGCAGGGCTTTGGCGACACCTAAAACGTCTTGGATACATGTATTTGTACTGAGGGGAGCATTCTCTATTATTTGGTAGTAGATTCTAGCGGTTGCACCAATTTATTCCTTTTGTGAATCATAGCGCATTTTTAATGTGCAGTTGCATGCTTTAGCTGCCACTAAGCGCTGCCAGACGGGCATATTTGAAATCTTGGGCATCAGAGCAACGTATTTATGTAAAATTCATCCGGTTGCCTTTCACGTCCAAAATTTACTGCGGGCTCTTAGACTATCCCCATTTGTCTCAAAAATAATCACTTTCATAATTGTTTAAGGTGAAGATGATAGAAATTCATTTAAATAAATATGTTTAAAAAAATATTTGAATTAGTATGGATGGGACATGATTCCATGAACCACGATGTAGTTTCCTCATTTAAAGTTTTTTAAAAATTAAGCATTATCATTAAAGAAAATTCAACGATAGAAACATTTTTTATCAATGGAACCATCTTTACAACAACAATAATTTCCCTTTTTGTCTTTTTTTTTGTAAGACGCTAAGGTTGCTAGTTTTCGAGAACATATTTTTTACCTTTTAAAATCCTTGGTTTCTGAAAAACCTCTTGAACTTGGATCTGAAATAAATAAAATGATAGTTTTAGCAACTTGTTTTTATATAGAAATATTTTGTTATATTTATTAAGTTTAAGTTTGTATCCTTTCTTTGTTATCAAGTTTTTGAAACAGTTTTCAGTAATAGAAAAAGAGATAGTCCTTCGCGAAAGTCCTCATATGAATAGCTAAGGTGCCAATATATATCTATCGCTTTAATTTTTTTTACGAAAGATTATCATTTAAGGTCAGTTTATTGTATGGGAGGTGCTACGCCCCTATACCGAAACCCTTCGTGCTAGGTGCTAGGGACACTCTCCGTAGATCCACGGAAGTCATTCATGGCTACCAGGGGCCAGTACCACGAAACAACACGTATTGGTAAACAGTAGCAATTTATCGGAGCAATATGTTAAAATGCTCCCATAGCACAATACTTGTTTTTTCGTGCTACCAGATCGGATAAACACTCTGAAAAAGACAATCAGATGGACAGACTAACTAATTCAACTCACTTGTGTATAGTAGAAGAAGAAGAAAATTAAGAGAGGAATTGCATATTGGAGCTCCAAATGTCTACCACTTTTTCGAGCATTTGATTGCTGTTTTTACAAAATGGTGTTATCTGTGCTGAGTTGCAGAAGTTCCGCATGATCCATTGATGTCAAATTACAGACATAGTGGCCAATCCATAGGTTGTCATCGAACAATTTCTTCAATTGTTAGATTATTTTCTCCAGCAGTATGGGGCATAATGGCACCATTCTCTTGAAACAAAGTGTCCAGAATACTATGTTTGCTGAACACACTCATCGCTCATGGCTCTGGAACTGGGCATCATTGAAAGTGAACTCACGACCGACGCAAACGGTAATCATCCGATGATTTCCTAAACAATACTCAATGATGGTGTCAGCTGTCAGATTAACTATCATCTGCGTAAGTTTTAGGTTCGTTTGAGTACGAAACTGTGCGAATGCGTCCACGTACTGAGTAAATTGAAAAAAATGAGAGAGAATCCATTTCCCCTCTTTTCACTTTTTCGTAATTTTCTACACGCCGAATTTCGACTTACCTATCTACTGAAAAATTAAAAATTAAAACTGACAACTAAGTGACGTTCAACATTATCGTAGGAAGAAGTTGTAATTGAATGTTCTTCTAGAACATATCAGCGCATTCAAAATGGTAAGTTTAATAGGTATTTAGCTTATAAAAAATGCAATTCCAACTTATTTTGTAGATGCTGCCGTTAACGTCTATTTTACGATAATGTCAAAATGATACCTAAACTTTTTGTAAAAAAAAACCGGTCAGGTACTTCTGTTGAAATTGAGAGATTTCTCTCGTTTTTTGAGATTTGACATTTTTCATTTTTCTAAGCTGAACGAAAAAGTACACGAACGAACCTAAAACGTACGCAACTGATAGTTAATCGTTATTAATTACTAGCGAAACCCCTGCACACTTCGTAGTGCGAAATAAAAAAATTAAATCAATTTCAAATTCATTTAAATGAGTGATAAACAGTTTTTATTGTAATGCTCTGTAGTACACATCATTTTACAAATTTTGGTTCCCATGATTGATAGAATAGAGTTTGCAATGTTTTTTTTTTTTTTTTTTGTATGTGAGGCGCCACACCCTTTTGTCCAATTTGCCCAATCTTTACAGGAACGCCAAGACCTAAGATTGTATGTAAATTTGAACTCAATCGATTTGGTGGTTTTCGAGATAAAAGTTTTTTGTATGAGAGGTGCCACGCCCCTTTTTCCAATTTTCACCAATCATCACAGGAATACTACTGGGGCAAGACCTATTATTTCGGTGGTTTTCGAGATATAAGCAGTTTTGTATGGGAGGTGCCACGCCCCTATAACTAATGAACCAATACACCTACAAAGACCGTTTATATTTACAAACCATGGTATTAACGTCACCTTTCATGGAAAATTTCCAGAATCAAAATCGGTTCACGCATTACGGAGAACATTGGCGACAAACACAATACAACTTATTTTTATATATATAGATGCTGTCAATATGCGTAAGAAATCTCAGTTTTCTGTCACAGATAGCAACCACAAATAATAATCAGTTTATAACAAGTAAAGTAGGTACTCTTTCGAGAGGGGAGATGGAGTCACTATCATCCAAAACTATATACAAATATAATTTTGAGATTTGAAATGTCAGTGATGACATTTGAAAAAAGTATGAAATTGCGAAAATATGTTCTATTTATACCAAATCTCTGCGATGTCAATAAGACTTTCGCGTTGCCATCTTTCTTTTCATCATGCCATGATCGTTTTTTAGAAGCATCAGGTTTGATCAAACGCTCTAATTCATCTAATTTCCATGAAATCAGCAGATACTTTACTCTTGTGGTGTCAAATTGAAATGAATTACCTACGACAAAAGTTTTCTAAATTTCGGACTAAAATTCGACCTTATTTAATTTTATTGCTTTTTCGATGGCGTCAATAATTTTGTGGCATGTGCACTTTCATTAAAAAATATAAAAAATTTTATTATTTAAAAATAAGAGAGATATATAAATTTTAAAAATTACTATTGTTGCGGGTCCGGCAGGCCTTGTCCTCTCCGAAAGTTGGCTTGCCTACTTTAACGGGTTCAGTAAACTATTTTTCGATAGATATTAAAATTTTCGATAAACTGTAATACTAAGTGACATTGAGTTTGACATTTCAATATTTTTGTTTCGTCATTGTGTGATTTGTTTCTGCGACGCGACGTTCAATTCTCCTATTATGGCTGGACGATATTTTTTTAAATTTTAAAAAATGTTGTGGTTATATTTTCTGATATGCAAAAATTAAAAAAATTGTCAAAAATAAAAATGTCCTTGAACCCAATCGCTACGCTACCTACGGGTCCAATTTTTTGGAATCTAAACCATCCAGGGACCCAATCAAACATTTCAGCCTTTTAGGAAGAGTTCAGTGACATACAAAAAATACGTAAAAGAATTCTATATTATAAAGATTACTGTCATTTTTACTGTGTTTGTATTTTACATAGCTACTACCATTTTAATTCACAAATATTAATCAGGTTTTGTGTACAATGTTTAGCTGGTCGCCGAAAAGTCGATATTAGATACGTCTCGGCAGTCGTCATAGATGGATCATTACAGCTGGAATAAAGTGGGAGTAATATGATCTCCCTAATCCGGGTCATAACCCCCTCCGATATAAAAGCATATAAAAGGATAATAATTAATATCTCTTCTTACAGTAATGTTATAAACTTACTCGTATGGCAACACTGGGTGTAGGTCTGCTATTTTCGTATTGGGTGATCGTTTTTCGACGATTTTGTTTTCCGAACCAGTCAAAATAAAAAAAAACTTCTAAACGGGATATTTATAAAATTTCCCAAAGTTACGTCGGCCATATTCATCAAATAAAGATGGCGATGATACGGATTGTGGGAAATATTATTTTTATCAGGCAGAAGTCATCGCGGTTGCATACATCTGTTTGTTTAAATTTATCATTGTTTCGTTTTTAATTTACTAGTGGCACCATATTCAGGCATATATTTGCTTTCTGATAAATGCAAAATAATTCAAATGCGTCACTTATTGCAAACAGTGATTCAAAAACGCTCTGAAATGAACTGCGTACATAGAAGCACTCCATTAGTCATAGAGATGTTCTTTTTAGGTAAAGTAAATAAATTCAAGCCTAAAGTCATTTGGGTACAAATTAATAAATATCTGCTATGTACATATATAAGACTAATCACCAGTTGTAGTACATCCGGTTCATGTTATCTCAAACTGATACTGATATTTTTAACATTTCAAATAGAGAAAATTGGAGAAGATCCAAAGTAAATCCTCCTACATGAGTCAAAATCAAGTAAATTGCTTAGGCCCCCCCTATTCCTTTCCAGGGAGTTTATGCAAATTTATAAAATGTAACCATCCACTGCCAATATCCTCTGCACTGTAATGAAAACGCCATAAGAGCTTAATTTTCCTAAGGGTATTTTATCTCTTCCACTTGCTATGCCCACTCCAGGCACATCTACATACCCATCCATTTTTGACACCATTTCGTTGCTAAAGCAGGTCATATTCAACAACTCTCGGCGTCGAATGCTAAGATCATCTCTCACAATTACCGAATCCATTCTTCTCGATTTCCCCCACTACCCACATTGATATGTGAGTGCTCCTGCTCCGAATTACGTCAACACAAGCAACGCTCACAAAGGCCCTAACGAAAAATTATTATTATTATGATTCATGTCCTCCCCGCCTATTCACATTCGTACACTCGTACCTTCCTACACATAATCACTCCCAATGCACTCAGTCACAGTCACTTTCGCCGTTCTCCTAGACCTAGAAATCCACTTCCAACGATGAGGAAAGAAATGAAAGCCGACAGCAGCAGCAGCAGCAACAACGACGACGACACGGCAGCGCACCAGCAAACGAAACAAATCACAAACGACGACCTCTTCATCGCATCATTACGAGAACGGCAAGGAGGACGCTCCTGGTATGAGAAGAAATGGGATCAATTCCATGACCGCCGTAT
Organism: Cheilosia scutellata; assembly: GCA_955612985.1. Taxonomy (NCBI): domain Eukaryota; kingdom Metazoa; phylum Arthropoda; class Insecta; order Diptera; family Syrphidae; genus Cheilosia; species Cheilosia scutellata. The sequence continues at coordinate 7,621,042 of OY015313.1, forward strand.
CAAGTCAGGTACTTCGTCTAATTTCACGTCGTCCTGTTCGTTCTCAAGGAGCGCTGCACCTTTGCGATGTCTTGGCGAGCGGTACTCTTTTTTTTGCTGATGATAAACTTGAAAATGGCAAATTGTTGGCGTTTGTTCATTTCGTTTGCTGTGCGGAGGAAACAGCTTCCTTCCCGTAACCTTGCCGTTCTCGCTCTTCTGAAAAGACCAACGACATTCTGGTGTAATTTGCCTTCGTCCTTGTACAATAAATCCATTACACCTTTTGCCAACTGATTCTGACGGCCTACATTCGGGATTATGCTCGGCGAGAGAGGACGACTTCTGCTGCGAGTCCATTGTATCTGCATATCGCATGGTCCAAACCCCACTTCATACAGTCACACCGATCGATAGCGAGGAAGATATTCCAGCCACGAGAAGTGTGAGTATCCTTTATTTCTGCATTATTCTTCAGCATTTTTTGTTTTTTGTTCGACATACGAGTGCATGTGTGTGTGTTTTGGTCTGTTTTCATTTCGTAATGCAATTACAATGGCTGCACAGGATGCTGCAGTGCAAATCGGCATTGTGGGATAAAATGCGGCTAACCGTAGTTTAAGCTCTTTAATTAAATGCTCTTAGGTCTTAGGTCTGGTATAGTGCAAGGATAATTTATGCGCACAGCTCGAACCACACACACCTCACCGTCACCACCCACAATCCTCAAAACGGCCCGAAAGTATTCTCGATGATCCTTTCAAACAAACCCACAAAGTTCTTGGGTAAACTTAGGGAAAACTTCCCTCCACCAGATGGTATCAGGAATTTCTGTTTATTGACGTTCTAGTGGGGGAGGGGGTGATGGTGCTGCTGGGATGGGACGAAGTCGTTTTCGGGTTAATTCGTAAGTTTTCGCTTTGTTTCGAGAGAAAGATAAAGTTTTCCAATGGAGTGCCATTGATGGAATGACAGCTACACCGGGGAGGGGGCGCGGCGTGTCCCACTTTTAAGCCATTTCACGCTCACGCTCTCGATGCAGTAAAGCGAATGCGAGTGCATGTTCCGGATACAACCGGAAATATTCACAATAAAATTGTCAGCTCGTTTGATTTATATGGCGGCCATAAAAGCGACAGGCGGTGGCGGTTAGCCCGTCAAAAAACAACTTCGGTCTGAGTTTATGTGGCGTTTTAAATAAATGTACACATTCGGAAACAATTGCTTGGGCGTAGTAAGTAATCCTTGCCGAGAGTGTGCTTTGGTGAATTTTTGAGGCGAAACCGTGTCGCGTTGTTTGCTTGAATTTCTACAAGAGGTGGAACGTGATCTGTCTAAATAAAAGATGAATTTAGGGTTGGTGTTTCTTCTTGAGGTAGGGTTGGTGCTGTGAAAGCTGTAACAAAACAAATTAAGAGTAATTTTGAAGCAAATGGCTTAGTTTAGTACTCGATATCAAGTTTGGATTTCCTTAATAATATTTTGGTTCATATGTATTTAAAAAAAAATGGAAGCAAATTAAAGGCTTAAAGGATTAAAGGCCCTAGAACTTCTGCTATGGTCACTTAATCTTGTTTGGGTAATTGGCTATGCCATTGATCATAAAAGAAAGGCAAGCGAAGCTAGTTTGCAAAACTATGCTGAGTGCATTACAGATACGAGTATTGTCAAAACTGCTGGATTCAGCAAAACCTCGCATTCAACCTTAGTAAAGCTAGTATTCCTTACTCGTAAAATAAATCTGGGTCTTGACCAAGTTTCCAATTTAATCCGTAGGTCTTTACAATATAGGCTAGTTCTCATCGCCCAGTTGATGCAAGTGGTAGTCGTTTTCATGATTGACGGTGTTTCGAGTTGCGGGTTCCCTCCCTTCCCTTTTTTTAACTTTGGACTTAAAATCTAAGACGATCGAATGACGTCATCTCGACGATGCGTCTACTTCGTATAACAACAAAAAACGATGATCGTCGAAACGATTAGATGACCATCGTTTTTTATTGCTTCACGTAAACAATTCAACTGTCAAATGGCGTCGTCAAAACGAATCGATTGAACGATAATTGTTTTGCAATAGTTTCATCGTTTTTGGTATAATTTTGTTTCCATGTAGGGTTTGTAAAAGCAAAACCCTAGTTATTAGTTTGCAGTTGTCACAGTTTCTTTACAGTCGTTCTCAAACTGTTCAAAATGAACGATTCGATTGAACGACGCGATTGTGATGTTATGTGAAGCAAATTTAAAACGACGTCGTTTTATTCACTCATCTCGACGATGATCGTTTCATAAATTACGCGATTATAGCCCTGATTAATTTTCAAATATAATCGAACAATTTATTAAAAAGTTTTTCAGAAAGAAGACGTATTTTTATAATCCAAAAACAGAGGTTTTGCAAAGTAGGAAAAAATTAAGCATAATAACCAAGATTCATAGTCCACTCATTTCTTCACTAGCAAAAAAAGTTGCTGCTGTCATCAAAGTCTATTGTGCTGCTAGCGGTACTAACACTAAGCCAAATGATTCTGCTGTTCCTACAAATTTAGTGCAGCAATCACGATGTTGAAGTTATTATACACCTACCAAATCCGCCTCCTCAATACCTTCAAAAATAACCAAACATCATGGCCAAATGTTTCGTCAAGGATGGTTGAATAATTGGTCTTTCCTTAAGGAAGTTGAAAACAAGTTTTAAAAAATAATTTGGCACGAGTACGATAACTACGGCGCTAAAAATTGATAACGGTATTTTGTAGAGGGGTTAAATACAAGCATTTTTTACTATGGGAGGGGGGGTCTATCTGGCTTCGTTTAGGCGGGAGGGGCAATTTAAAAAAAATTATACTTAAAATGAAAAAAAATAAATTGAGAAACAATGGCAACACTTACAATAAAGGACTTTATGAATTTTGTAAGCCATGGAATCTGTTCTTTGATATCTGATTTTTAAAGTTATAGCTGTTAATAGTTTTTGAAAAAAATACTTTCAAACTTGAAATTTAAAGAAAAAAATAAAAAAAAAAAAGTTTTATGCTGATTTTTTTCAATATTGAGCAAATAGATACTTAATTTGTTTATAGTTTTTGCTGCCTAAATCAATTCTTAATCGAACACTCAAAACCAGATTGATTTATGTCTTCTAATTTTTGAGAAAATTGAAAATTACGTTTATATGTCGCTCCGCTTAGAGTACAAATTGCTACCCTTGCCCCTTGAAATGCGACCCCCCTGCTTGGGGTCACTGTTGGATTTTGGGATGGGTGCAAGGCTGAGTGTATGCAAACTTTCTTTTAATTATATTAGTTTATCCAATATCAACAACATTCTTCAGATACTATAGTTCTTTGTGGTAAGTGTTGCTATTGTTTTTTAATATTTTATTTTAATTTTATTTATAATTTTTTTTTAATTACCCCTCCCGGACCCCCCCCTCCCATAGTAAAAAATGTTTGTATTTAACTCCTCTACATAAATCCGTCATTAGTTTTCATCGCCAAAATTATTTTACTCACCCCAATTTTTGTCCTAAAATTTCAAGTTTGAAATTGTTTTTTTCAAAAACTATTTAAGGGAATAACTTGATTTAAAAATAATATGAAAGAACAGATTCTGGGCTTTCTAAAATGATATAGTCTTTTATTATATGTATTGCCATTGTTTTTTAATGTATTTTTTTCCATTTAAAGTATCATTTTCTTTAAATTACCCCTCCCGCCTAACCGGAGCGAGATAGACCCCCCCCCCCCCCACCCATAGTAAAAAGTGCTTGTATTTAATCCCTCTACAAAATACCGTTATCAATTTTTGGCGCCGTAGTTATCGTACTCTCCCCAATAATTTTTGTGCATACACTCATTTTTGAAAGCATAACAAATGTCAGTACTAGGTACTATTTTTTTCAAAATACATAGGTACTACTCTTTTGTGTTAAGCAGCTAACCTTACTACTATGTAAAATTTCTTCGTGGCAACAATGCAAGCGACGCACACCAAAAGTAGAACTTTGGTCAACTTTCGGGAATAGGACGACTAAAACTATACCCAATATTTTGCCATTGTTAGTTTAACATGTATTTAATATTGACAGCCATTATTGTTCATGAGAGGATAGCGTATTATGTATTTTCAATTTGATATTTAGTTTTATAAATATCCAACACTCATCACTTAACTGACTTTAACTCCCTAAATCGACAAATCCTTATGGAAAAGGAAAAATGTTAAAATGACATTTCGTCGTCAAAAGTGACATCACAATTGGTGTCCGCTGGCAAAGTGGTAGGTAGGTATAGGTATCTACATCTTTTGACATTTTAGTATAAATTTACTTCATTGCATCAATTTCTTTTTAATTAAATAAATGCTACTGTCAAAAACTAATATTGCAATGTGACACACTAATTCAGAAATGATTCGACTTCATTAAAGCTACATATTTTTTTTAACGAGAAAATTACTTTCGTGGCCACTTACTCAAAAACAAAACTTTTACATTACCTGTCTCTACCCAAGCACATAAAAAAAAAACAAATTAAAGAAAACTTGCCGACAAAATGAAAAAAAAGTCATCTGACAAACAAAAAAAACTATCATCAGTCAACAACGTGCAACAAAGCAGAGAAGAAAAATTAAAGTTTTTGTACTTTTGTTACAGTCGGTTCTCTATTTCCCATTCTCAACTCAACCTCCCTCGTTGCGTTCTCATCACGGTTGAAAACGGAAACAGAGAGAGAAAAAAAAACAAGTAATTAGTGAAACTTGAAAGAATCTGTTTTTGATTCGTTTGGACAATTTTTTTTTTTTTTTTTTTAGAACTTTGCCTCCCAACAATGTGCTCCCTTGAATAATTAATTAAACCTAACCATAGTCACGATCACGAACCACCCTGTCCTACTCTTCAAACTGGCATTTTGTGCGCTTCACTTGTCTTGTCGTTATAAAAACACTGGAAAGTTATAATTGTTCCATTTTCACCATATTCAGTGGTCACTGGTCAGTTGGAAAAGTTCTCAACTCTCGAGTCTCGTCCAATCTACAGTCGAGATCGAGAGTAGAGTTATAATATGTAATAATAATAAAATAATATGCTCCACGGCCACGGCATGGACTGATGGACCTTGAAGTTTATGTGTACTTCTCTGTGTGTGTGTACATAATGTATTTGTGCCCAACCTCGCCGAATGATAATAATTATAGGGAAAGAACATGACTTTGCGTCCCACAATGTTTACTTAGAAAATTGTGAAATCCAAAACAACAAATTACCAATTTAATTGGATTCATTTTGAAATAAAATGCTATTACGAAAACTCTACTACTGTCAGTGGTAGCGGTAGCCCTCTTAGGAAATCAATATATTTACCAATAGTTGCAAATTATTTCTTTGAAGAAAACCAAGCGTGATTTACACATGTCCATATATTTTCACAAAGTTAACTAATTAAATATGTACGCGGAATTGTGATGTAATGTAATGAAGGAGGTGGTGGTGCGGTGCGAATACACGCTCTGGGTATTTTTAGCACTTTGTGATCAAACAAAATAGTATAAACACGAATTAATTATAGAAGGCAATAATTTTTGCGGACCAGACTTTCAAGGAAAAGAACGCTCATTATCGTCGAATACGCAATCGGAAATTAAATCGATTAATGTGTCAGCTTGATGGGAACGGGAAGTATAACCTTTCGAACGGGGGAATTCGTGTGAATTTCATTAATATTCGACGAGCGGCTGCTCTTAATGGAATGTCAACAATAAATGTAATTTTATGAAAGCGAAAGATTTATTTTTTTTGTTGATCTTTCGAAATATTATAGCGAAATATTTACAAAAAAAAATCGAATGACTGCCCAGAAGCGATATCAATTTGTTTATGCATTGTGGTAGGTAGGAAAATGTGTAAATTTATGATTATGTTAATCAAGGGTTTACTTTATACGATTTTTTTGCATCAATTATTAACGTAGATAATCTCCAGTGTGGATATTTTAAATATGTAATACTAGGGTAAAGGGGACGAAATTCGACCAAACGATATAATATTTACGCTTTTCCATTTTAAGCTAAGATTTTTGTCTTAAATATAAAAAAAAATATTTTACTTTCTCTTGGGAGAATCACAATTTTTGATGCGCACAATTCAATTTGTATTTGCTCGTTTACAGTTTCATCATGCAGCGATTGAATGATAAAAATATGTTTACAAGAAAATTGGGAGATCAAAAATTATTGAAGCTATCGGGTGCGCCAAGCGAGTGTAACAAAGCCACGGTGGACATAAGAGCGATATCCTGTTTCAAACAAAGCTGAGCTGAGTCCAACTTGGGATCATGACGTTAACTAGAACGACTAACATGTAGAATCTTGAAAATGAATTTGATAAACCTCGAATGCAAATATCTCGAATGGATCAAAATCTAGAAAGTAGGTACAAAAATCTCGAAAGACACTATCTCGAAAAAATCTAGAAAATAAAACTGTTTTTTTTAATTCCTTAAATTTACTCCGAAAGTAATGAAAACTAGTCTAAAATGAATATTCTGTATTTTTTTATTGCAAATATTAAATGTTTAACAAATAGTCATAACAAAACACATTCTTTCGAAACCATAACTTTAATTATTCAACACAAAATAAGTTTACATATTACCTAGATTAATTAAGTGTGTTTGTCGAAACGTTTGTCCGCGCGCGCGGATTGTTACCATTTATAGATTTAGATTTTATTGATATTACTTATCTCTGTACATTTTAGAATATAAAATTCTTGTAGTATGTATGTATACATATACAGGTTTATTTATGGATTGCTTAAACAAATTAATAATGCCATAATTATTTAACAGTGAAATTAAAAAAAAAATACTTAATGCTTACATAAGAAAATTCATTATTATGTTAATTATTATATTATTAAATTATATAACCTATGAGAGAGATTTCAGTAATCGTTAGAGAAATGAGAAAATATTGCAAAAAGGAATTCTTTGAGTTCGACATTTGACCTGATAGCAATGGGTAAATGGTTCCATAAGCTAATGGCATGAATGAAAAATTGTCCTCGCGAAGTTAAGCAAGTGTGCATAAGCGGCACATATGATGATATGTAACGGGTGGTTCTATTTAATGTTAGTTTTTCATATAAATATGGTGGCTGTTTTCTGTGTATTAAGTTCCCAAGGAGTGTGCAACATTTGTATTTCAGAAAGCTATCAAGAGTACATCCGAGAATTTGGCGCGATTGCAAAGAGACATGATCGTATCTGCGGAGGTTAAAAACATAGCGAGCAATTGAATTAAAAGCCACGTTCAGTCTACGGGATGAGATCGAGTCCATATCTGCAAAGATTTCACATCCATATGTTAAAATAGGAACTAAAAGCGTCTTGGCCAGCTTTATTTTAATACCAATTGGAAGAAAATGTCTACATACAGAAAGACCACGCAGAGAAGCATATATTTTGGACACAATACTATTAATATGATCATCCCAAGATAATCTTGTGTTGAAAATTATGCCGAGGTTTTTAGTTTTGGAGACTAATTCAATTTGCGACTCATTCAATAGAATAGGTGGAAACTCGTCAAGGCAAATTGTACGTTTAAAAATTGGCAGAGCTTTAGTTTTGGCTGGGTTCAAGTTTAGTTTATTTTGAAGTGACCAATTGGCAATAGACGATAAATCAGCGTTGATTTTTGTGATTGCATCCTCAACAAAACCTAGTGGAAAACTATAATAAAGTTGCACATCGTCGGCATACATATATGTATATGATATTTACAATAAGACAAAACAGACGGTAAATCATTTAAAAGCATCGAAAAAAGAAGAGAGCCAAAAATAGACCCCTGAGGGACGCCAACATTCACAGGACGGAAGGACGACAACTGATGGTTGTAAGAGACGGCTTGCTTACTATTCGTGAGGTAGGAAAATATTAATTTATTGGACGAGTTAGAAAAATTGAACAATGTTGCCAGTTTATTACATAGAATTGAGGGAATAACTGAGTCAAACGCTTTGGAGAAATCAAGCAGCGTAAGTATAGTTAAATTGTTGTCATCAATACCTTGTCGAACATCATCCGATACCTTCAAAAGAGCCGTAGCGCAGCTGTGACCTGATCGGAAACGAGATTGAAGAGGACATATAAGTTTGTTGCTTTCGATGTGATGTTTTATTTGCCTACTTATTAATGATTCAAAAGCTTTTGACAGAAATGGGAGCACTGCAATTGGACGGTACTCATTCGCCTTACCACTTTTTAAAATTGGTATAATTTTTGCTATTTGTATAGTATTTGAGGAGAAACTAATTGGGGACATGTTTATGGGATTAGTGCCTTCATTTGCGAAATGAACGTTAAGATCTTCGATGTTGATATCATCCTTGATCGCAAACGTACTTTTTCCCAACCCAATCTGTCGTTTTGCATTCGGGGTAAACCCGTCCAACTTTAAAATAAGGCAAAATCTAAATTGTTATTTCAAAAATTTTTTGTTTTATTGAAGCCTGGATTATAAATAGTTACCTGGAACCAGATCGCATAAAATAAAACACGATCGAACGTCATCGTTTCAACATTTTGATTTAACGTCATGACAAAAAAAAAAACATAACATATTTAATCACGGATAGTGTTATTTTTAGTGAAAAAAGGTATGGATTCGGTTTAGCAGTTTCAGAGATTACCCTTACAAACAAACCTTATCACAAAATTGATTGAATATTTCTATGAAAAAAATAATGAATTATTCAACAATTTTGCTAAACATTACTTTCTTCAAACCAAAATAACTTGTGAGCCATAACCGTACAGTAGGAACTGTGAGTAGTAAAAATATTTGGCCTTACCAATAACCAAACAATAAACTCGATCATAGCTAATTTCAAAACTAACTTTAGTTTCTACGTTAAATTTTGAGCTACCAATAACCAAATAAATCGAAAGTTTTATTAAAAACGACTATAGTACAAATTCTAGTACAATAGAATTTAAATCGAATACGAGTTTTGGGTATTGATAATGACCGAAAGAATAAGATCGCGAATACAAGCTAACGAAATGAGATCCCTCCATTGTATTGCTGGTGTGACCCGTAGAGATCGCATTAGAAATACCAGAATAGGCGAGGAACTCAATGTCGAGCGGCAACTTCTCCGGACGGATCGGTCCATGCTTCAGTGGTTTGGTCATGTTAAAAGCATGTCCAGGATCCCACGACGTGCTATGGAATCCGTATACATACCAACAGGCAGGCGACCTCTAGGTAGACCCAGGATGAGATGGTTAAATCAAGTTCATAATCTCTTCTCTACCCGTATGGAGATTGCGCTTGATGACTTAGAGTCGATGGCGGAGAATCGAGAGCTATGGAGGGTCCACTTGAGGAACCTACACCCGCGACCCACTTAATGGACAAGCGGACCATTGAAAATGAATGAATGAATGAAAAGGATGAATACGATTTTGTAGAACTGTCAGTTGCATTCGAGAGAAGTGGGCTGTTCATAAATCATAACCTTTTTACTAAAATCTTGATTCACAAACTCAGCTTATGATAATAGTTTACGCCGCGTCATTTGGGTACTTAAACATTTCCAAGTGTGTCTATAACTTTTCAATTAAAATTATAAAAAATATAAAACCAATCAGCACACTGTTAACAAATAAAGAATTTAAAAATAAAATTTAGAATATTATGCCCAAAACTTATATTCCACCTAAGAATGACACTACTAACATTAAACTTAAGCCATGAGTTAGACACTACTATCTCTGGATCCAAGGTTAGAGTCGACGATAGAGTCTAAATTTGTTTATTGGCAATGCCCATTGAATTAAAAATGTACTTCGTAAGTCAATTTATCTTCTTTTAATAAAACTTTTTATTTTGGGCGCAGTAGCGCAGTGGTTAGTGTGCTGGACTACTGTGCGAGGGATCCCAGGTTCGATCCCCGGAAAAACACAAATTACATCTTAAGGTTTTTTCTACTGCGCCACCTCTCGCGAACGTCTGACAAACATCCGAGAGTATTACTGTCCTGAAAAAAAGCTTCTCAATTCAGCCGTTCGGACTCGGCATAAAATTGTAGGTCCCTTCCATTCGTCCCTAAAATAGAAACTCACACAAAACGAATGGTCGCGAGAAGCTAGGCGCCTTGGGTGTCTACCGCCTGTCGCGCCGCCTATTTATTTATTTATTTATTTATTTTGATTAGTCCAACGCCCAACGCGACAACTATAGTGTGCCAGACTTTTGTTTTTAAGGCAAACTTGCCTAAAATTATGATGCATTTACCTGTCACAAGCAGAATATTGATTGATATTTTTAAATCGACATCAAGGCAACATGTTTGCTCATTTTGAATGATTAAAAAAAAAAAAATAAATAGGCGGCGCGACAGGCGGTAGACACCCAAGGCCTAGCTTCTCGCAACCATTCGTTTTGTGTGAGTTTCTATTTTTGGAACGAATGGAAGGGACCTACAATTTTATGCCGATTCCGAACGGCTGACTTGAGAAGCTTTTTCAGGACAGTTATACTCTCGGATGTTTGTCAGACGTTCGCGAGAGGTGGCGCAGTAGAAAAAACCTTAAGATGTAAAGGACTATTCACATGGGAGCGAACGAACGAATTGATGAAATGCGAACAAACCACTTTTTATGCATTTATAAACAGAAAATTGTACATTTTATTATTCCAAGAGGAGGATAATTAATTATTCCATCAAAATGTATTAAGAAAACAAGTTTAAAAATAGTTTAAATAACGAAATTTCGATTTCCAAACTTTTTGCCGCGAACGAAAACGCCCTGGCGCGAATTGTCAATCTGTTCGCAATCCACATCATTTAATTCGCGTTCCACAAAGTAGCGAATAAAAAATTCGTTCGAACTTAACCTTATTCCAAGAGGAGAATATCTTGGAATAATAAAATGTGCAATTTTCTGTTTATAAATGCATAAAAAGTTGTTTGTTCGCATTTCATCAATTCGTTCGTTCGCTCTCATGTGAATGGTCCTTAATTTGTGTTTTTCCGGGGATCGAACCTGGGATCCCTCGCACAGCAGTCCAGCACACTAACCACTGCGCTACTGCGCCCATTTTGAATGATTACAATTTACAATTTCTGAAACAGAGCCGAATTTATTTTGAAAAATTTCGCTTAAGTTTCCTTGGTATTTGATTTGAATTCTACTACTACTGATTTTCAATATACCAACTTGCTTCCAGCCATTTTAAATATATGTATTGTATGTACTTCTGTGGCAGATGTACCAAAACACCTAAGCCTAAGCTACCAAAAATCGGTTAAAAGACAAAAAAATAAATCCCCTTCAAATCCAACTATCAGACGCGCCATAGGTTTATTGTCCTCGAAACTTTTTCAACGCATTTCCACTACTTTCTATTAGCCTAACGACCAATTCCGAATTCATACAACAATTCCGCGCAACGATGCTTCGATTTTCAAAAACAAATTCCTATTCATCCCCGAGTGACCTTCTTTTTTTTATCTCAGAATGCGCCATCATGGTACTTGTACTGTACTCCCTCGTTTTTCACAGCTTTTTAAGTTTTTAATTTTTGTTTTCTTTTTAAAGCAAAAACATACCACGGGAACGACCTGACCCACTTAGATAGTTGTACTTTTGTCCCCATAACAATAACCGCAAACGTTGTTTTTCACACCGCGGCCAACTTGAGCCCGCAATAGCTCCTGGTCTGCCCGAACCGGGTGGACAAAAAAAAAATAAACTCGAAAATAAAAACATTTGGTCGTTATTAATTGAAACGGCGGCGCTGGCCTGGTCACCAGCATTATATAGAATCTCAGTGTGAGAGCGAGGTAATTGGGGCACACTATCGCACAACAATCCTCTGGGGTCCCATGTGCTATCCCGAAAATACTTACCGCTGTTCTCTGTCCCACCGTCAACGTCGTATAGTCATCGTTGCTGTGTGGTCGGGTGCAAAATTAATGGTTTCCCAATAATAATGCATTCCGTTCCATTGCGCTTGGAAAACACAGAACGACCAGGACGAGGAAAACACTGCTCTATCCGTGGTGGAGAACAAACAAGCAATTGCACATATACACTCATACTCACACCATATAATTGGCTCCCCGGCCGTAATAATTAAGGTTTATTGTTATTACCGGACTGTCCTTGACAAAGATGATGTGCCGGAGCGGAGCGCGGCACAGAGGAGGAGAAACAACACCGATAAACAGCGCAGGCAATAATGGCCAGCAAACAAATGAGGTCACCCAGGTGGGACCTGGAGATGATGGTAATTGTTGTACAAACGCTGTGACTATTAGAATATCTTCTGCATAAATAGAGTGCCAGAGGATGGGGCGTGTACTCGTAGTAGCGCCCTCTTAACACAGCAGCATACTTGAGTGGAGTGTGCAAATAAAACATCATCAGTGAAGGAGCATCCTACACACTGATGGTATTACCTGGTTTGCTCTCCTTTACCACCCGCTATTGGCATGCAAATTTATGTTTTGTTAACTACACAAATCCTCGAAATTAATTTAAAATTCATGAATGCAACGTAGCGTAGCTGGTGCTGACATGGGAGATCCGGTCTTATTGTTGCTGGGTAAACGGGTCAGGTGCGGCAGCTTTCTATACGCTCCAGGTTTCACACCTGACGTCTACATCATTGCACATTTACTGTCCCGCATCGGAATTGCTCACCGAAACGGAAGCTCATCCATAAATTATTGCAAGCCAAGTGGAACGGTATACCTTCTATTTGGCGTCTATCGTTTTTGTTTAAAATTGAGAGGGCGCGCTCTTGTGGAGAGGCAACTTAACTGGTGCTTAAAAGTGTCGTACCGAGATTGCTTGTAAATTTGGTGACTTAAGAAAGAGATTGAATTTGGATGGCTTTTAAAAAATCAACAGTTAATATGCCGTTGCAGACCGGACTGCAGTGTAAACCTGAATTCTAGTACCAATATACCCTGGACATTTGGACAACTGTTTTAAGTCATTCAGGCCAAACAATATTTTGGAGTTACAATGGAAACCTGCATTAATTAGTGTCGAATGACGACCAGTATTGTCACTTCAAACATTTAGTAGGTTGAAGCGAAAAATAGTGATAGGTTTGAAAAATCGGTGCCAGATCGCCAGATTCGGTGCTCATCTGCACCGCTTATAATGTTTGATCCTAGCAAACCACTGGCTAAATTCGTTCTCCTAAAATTCTAGATGAATGTGTCGCGAAAGTGGATACGTTTCATTTGAAAGTAGAAAGAGACAATATTGTGTGGAATCGATATTATATATTAATGCGAAAATGGAACAATTACTGCAAATGAGCCTAGTTTCAATATTAAAAATTCTGTAGATATATTCAAAGCAGTGACGCATGTATCACATATATCGTTTTTTGTTTGATTCGCTTTTGATTCGTACATTAACACTCGCGACAATTTCATCCATTTCATTCCATACATGCATCACCTGGAAGATTCTCAGTTGAACTTGCCGGCGAAAGAAAGGGAAAATTGAAGCTAACGAAATGTTAATGACAATTAATGACTTTAGTTTTCTTATTGAGATGTTAAAGTACAAACACAGAGACTATTGTGAGGAAATAGCTATTTAACAGTAGAATGATAAATGTGGTAGCACTTTTGGATGCAGTCGTAGATACCTATGGCTATGGTAAATTCGCAAATTATTTAGAAATTGTGTCAGATCAATTACATTGTGGTAGAAGTAACTTCACTGGGTGTTGACTAACGATTGTCAGTCAAAAAGAATGAGGCTAAATCGTAAAAGACGAGATGTCATTTTTTATAGTGATCATATACCTAGATACCAATCGTATGTCTATGAGTTCTTTCTATCAGAATGCTTGCAGATTCTCTGGAATTACTTTATCCTGTAGCTGTAGCCAAATGAGTTTTAATGAAAGTGGATGTGCATTAATTGTCTGTCTTGTAGGGTACTCATATCTTACATTTCAAACAATAATTTCTTTAAGTTCCTATAAACATATGTTATGGTACTACCAATAAAATGTTAACTACCCTTTACAAATCGTGAAATCATCTCTCTCTATGAAATCATCGATGCAGTAATTACGAAAGCTAGAGCCAGTTTCAAAGGTTCCGGATAAAGTTTCGTGTAGTTTATCTGACACATAAAGCTATCCAACAGATAAAGGTTGCTGATATATTTTTTTTTTTTTTCTATTTCATCGTGAAAAAGAAAATCTCTAATAAACTAACTGGTGGAAAAATGTATAAGCCACTAATTGTTTGACCGTACGCAATGCTGATTTTTGCCGTTTCGATACACTCATGTGTCTAGTCTTTGTTTATCTTGTGTTTATTAGAAGGTTAACCAGATGCAAAACATTCTAATATTCTACTTACTAAGTTTTTAAATCACTTTCTACCAATGTAAGAATATAATATTAGAGCCGTTTTCATAGGCAGGAATCGAATTCAGAATTCGAGTGTTGTCGTCGAGTGTTTCTTGGGAAAAATACCCTGTTCCTATACGGGGCCAGGTAATTATGCTGTAATATGTATTTATCAAAATGCCCTGAAACTATGTTTTTTCAGCTATTTTAAATAAAAATGTTGCTTATCTTCCAGATAAAGACTTTAACAGCCACTTGAACCGGCTTATTGGCTATCAGAGACATTATCTGTCAGATATCACTATCTGAGAAATTTGAAACAAAATGTTAAGTTCATCTGGCAGATAAATTCTTGAAAGGCGATCAGAGACATTATCTGATCTGATGAGACCTTTAAGACCAAAATTGTAAGTTTATCTGGTAGATAAGTAAATAAGAGACTTTATCTGCTAGTCTTGAAACTGGCCTCTGGCCCTAAAACAGTATAAATAATATAATTTTCTGCACAAATGACGTGCAAAGATAATGAATGAGTATTTTAAAATACTTGTTACTAAATACTCTACAGACACTTTCATTATTATCGATATTAGTCCGTATAGTAAAATACAAGCGAAAGTCATAAGTGGTGACTATATTTAACAAACAATTTTATTTGTGTACCCATGTTTAGGTATTTAAAAGTAGTTCTGTCAAAAAATTTTGATTGTAAATATTGCACCTTATCATTGTCAAAATGTTCGGATATTTTGTAAAAAATATGATTCTCGAATCCATCCAGTAGACTTTGGGCCTTAACAATAAGAATTTTTAGCCTTAAATCTTAGTACGCTGCCCGAGCTAAATTTTAGCTCCCATACAAAATGCTCTCCAAAATTTAGCTGAGCTAATTTTAAGCGACTCCATTTAGCCGAGCTCAGCGGTACGTTGCTTCAGCTAAAAAATTAAATTTTCAATTCAGATTGTACTTCATAGCCGAGTATCTGTCAAAATTTAGCGCGCCCATTTAGCGCGGAACATTTTCTCAAGCTTAATTTTTACAGATAGTGTCGCTTCTTTTTCTGTTGTGTTTTTGTATTACGGAAAAGTAAATGAGGATGAGTTTTTGCAATGAATACATCGACGAGGAATACCTTGGAAGTGAAGCATTCGAGATAAAAGAATAGCAAACAAGGAAAAAGGAAAGCGTACAGAATATATAACATATATTTTGATGGTTGTAGAATCTGGAAATACTGCATAAATTGTCAGAAGTTTAGTGTATGCTAACGAACGTTGTATAAAACGTCGGATTTAATAAAATAAAACTCACTTTATACGAGACTACAGAACCAGACATATGTCTTTTGTTCAGGTTAATACAATGGTCACTGTAGTATCCTTGCAACAGTAGTGTCAAAACGTCAAAGTCAAATAAATAATAAAAAAGAAAGTAAATTGTGACTTGATTGGATTTTAATATTGATCTAGAAAGCTCAAAATTGCGAAATTTGTGTGGAAAATATAGCCATGAATTTAAAGTCGAAACTAAAATTGGTTCTTAGTAAGGTCCATTGTACAAAAACATTTTATACAAAAAAAAACACTATCACGCTAACTTTGGAGACTTGTACGAACGGCTTTTTATTTCTGCTTAAAATGACATCACTAAATTATTCCATATGACAGCACCCGTAATTATCCCAAAGAATCAAGTTTTTTAATGAACCAACCTAAAGATAACGAGAGTTTAATAGTTCTGGTGAAACAAAAACCATTTTTAGTTCAATCTCCTTTCGCAAAATAAAGAATTTACAAAGTGAAAAGAAAAAATACATTGAATGGCATAAAACGCAATAAAACCGGATGACAAGAATAATTATTTTACAATATCATCAATTACTAGTATGACGTTGAATGCTACCGCATTTCTATTGTTCAGAGGAAAATTATCATTTAAAAACAATAAAACAAAGTTTCTCGTGTGCATTTAGTAAAAATGGAAAAGAGTCGGTATGCATAGTCAAAGTAAATTATACACATCTCGGATAAATTTTGTTGAACACGTTTTTGATGTAATTGTATGAAATACTTTATAAGAAAATAATTGCAAAATATGGTAAACACCTAAGTTCCTCACTACCTTAGTTGTCTTATTGGCTTTCTCGAGAGTGAGTAAGCAGTAAAATAAAGAGATACTATGGAAGTACAATTGGCAAGTGATAGAAAATATCCTGCAATCATAAAGAGCAGTGAACCTTCGTTAACCATTTATATAGTATTCAAAAAGTTGCCGACAGTTCACAAATTCATTGATATATAGCCATCATATGATTAGGCACGCTTCATAGACACTCTATGCTCTGCCTCACTCATACAGTGTGCGGTGTTCACAAACAACCGAGAACCGACTCGTCACCTATCTAACCATAATCCCTTTCAATTCGATCCAAACAATTGAAGATAAGTAATTGGATATATGTCCGATGCCAATGCCACTGCCACTTGTCTGTCTGTCTGGGGGCTTGGTGGCCTTTAGTCGACGATAGAGTTCATAGATTACGTGACTGGCATTTAATCGAGCCCCCATACCCCACCAATAGAGAGTGCCGAATTGTAGCCCTTAAATTTTAAATGAAGACAAAACAAAGAGACAACGAAGGATGACCATTAAAAGTGTGGAGCACCTAATTCCGATAATCATAGGGATTAACATTTCAGATACGGAAATGGGTGAAGAGGATTACAAATCACAGCAGCGAGCCATGGCATGCATTGTCCCTAGACCATCGAATGACTTCATATGCATCAAGTCGTATATGTGTGTATCTATGTTGAATGAACTTCCTTGTGCAGTGACAATGGTCGTTATCGTTACATACACTGGAGAACAGCAGCAGCAGTAGAAGTTGTCGTCCGCATGCAACGCAATGAGCATGAAATTCTTTATTAATGACAACTCGAATCGATAAATCGATGACTGGCACAAACAAGCGATTTGACCCTCTGTGCACCATTAGCATACAGAATATGGCAGCCAGTGTACAGTACATGCGAGTATATTGAGTCATTGAGCTGCTGTTGCACTCTCAGTGGTGGGGGGATGGTTTTGTAATGATTTGTGCAGACAATTAACTTTCAATTTGTAATTTATAGTAGAGTTGGAAAGTTTGGCGACATAAATTCTGAAGAAATGCATTTTTATGACAGCCTTGTATAGAGATTTAAAAAAATATTATTTGTGCCAAAAACAAAGCAAGTTTTGGTTTCGAAATTTCTCATATGGACATTCTAGCCCCGATATTAATTGTTAAGCGGGCGTAGTCACTTAGGAATAATGTTAGGCCCTAATTATGAGTTTAAAGCTTTTCTCGTGGTAGTTCTACCCACGCCGAAAAGGATGGAAGGCTAAACCGATTTCCTGATTTCCTGAAAATCAGAATCTTATTCTATCTTCGATCTACTTTATATAATTTTTTTTCTGTTTGTTTGTGTCTTGACAAAGGCCGGGCGGAAGAAAGAACGCAAGCACGGGTCAGCTCTTAGTTCTGGCTTCGTTGAAGTACGTTGTCGAACCTTTTCTTGCTAATTCGTCCGCTTTCCCATTGCCTGAAATGCATTTCCGATTTCCAACAAGATTGAGCTGTTCAAGATAGCATTTCACAAGCTTCAATTTTATTTCTGTTCCAATTATTGCTTTTATAGCTGTCTGAATGTCTATTAAGAAGGTAATGACGAATTTTAGTATGCCCAGCAAACCCCTTATCTCTTCTCTATATGTATATAAAACAGATAGATAATTTCCCTCTGTAGATATATTTCCCTCTGGTCACCCGTAATTTTTAACCAAATTTAGTTGATTTTTTTTTTCAAAATGTCGGTGATTACGGTGATCAATTGAAAGGTCAGAAAAATTGAGAAAAATAAAAACTAAATAAAAAAAAATTAAAATTTAAAAAAGCAAAAAAAGGTCTGGCGAAGGCGGAGGGAGTTCAGCTAGTAAAGTATAGATATGGCATCTGGGATAAACATATGGCCAAACTATTTCTGTAGGATCGTTGAATGTCACATTCGTTCAATTTCCAGTTTACTGATTGGCTGATTCGAATGGAGTTAGTGGCTTCCGATGATTTGATTTATAAAAATGTCTAGCGAGAGCAGATTGAGAATAGCTTTAAGGCTCAAGTTCTCTGTTTGGAATTGTCCTCAAAAATCTTTGAACCCTTGCAAAAATCATTAGGTACGTGGCTTGGTTTGATTGATAGTTCTGCCTTCCAGTTCTGCAGAAGTATTAAAGTGGTATTGTGCCTTTTTTTCCTGTCAATGTTAAATTTTCCACTTGAATTCGAATTATTTGTAACAAAACGTCCCCGTTCGTCACAATTTTATGGCCCCCAATGTAGATACTTTGTATGGCCACTACTGTGCACAGCCAACCGCAGACATATCACTGGCTGCTATTGCACAAATAACATAAACTGTCCAACCAATCAACATTTGTGACAAGAAATTTTCATTCGTCAATTATAAGTCACACTGTCTAATCGGAGAAAATTGCACATGAGTACCCGAAGGAAATTGTCATTCGGGAAGACTTGTCTACTAGTGGTTTGTACCAATCTCGTGTACCAGATAAGGCTCCATCTATAGAAATTGACTTCGGTCACTATTGTAGCATTTTGGTGGCTAAGTTTCCTTTGGGAGACTGGACTTAAATCGGAACCGCGCTTGTCGCTGGGCCGCAGATCAGACGTGAACCGCGCTTGTTGCTGTGCCGCAAATTGGAGCCACGCTCGTCGCTAGGCCGCAGATCGAAGCCACGCTCGTCGTTGAGCCGCAGATCGGAACCGCGCTCGTCGCTGGGCCGCATGTCGGCTTATCGCTGGGCCGCAGATCGGAGCCACGCTCGTCGTTGGGCCGCTTCTTGTAATACGGAGCCCCGCTTGTCGGTGGGCCGCAAATCGGAACCACGCTCGTCGTTGGGCTGCATCCTGTAATACGGAGCCCCGCTTGTCGGTGGGCCGCTTCTTGTAATACGGAACCACCCTTTCCGTTGGGCCGCATACTGTATACGTTAGCCTCACTTAGGAATCTAACCATTGTTATGTTAATTATAAGACAGTAGTTTATGAATTGGTTACTAAAATAAAGAGGACCTTTTAACCAAATTTTGGTATTTCTTTGGGCGAATCCTGTATCAGGCGAGCAAAACCTCGGCCTCAAAAAAAGCACATCACGATCACATAGTATGAGTCTTATTTCAAGAGTATGCTCACAATTGAGTTGTAAGGATGCTGGCAATTTCTAGCTCAGATTCTAAATAGGTGAGTTGAAAACTTCTTCAATGTCCCAAGAATGCTATCTCCACACACTTGTCTATTCAGTGTAAGCATATCGAGCTAAATATAAGTCTTCTAGCTTGCTATACGAATGTAAAGAAGCCGAAGCTTATTGGCCTGTAGTTTTTTAAAGTTGTAAGACTTTCTTTAATAGCCTTGGGTAAATAAGAAATAATTTCGACGAGTCTTAGAAAGCAGCAATTTTAAAGAACCCTAGTAAGATCGAGTTCAGTTTCCTTCGGAATCCTCGAGAGGTTCTCTGTTCAGCGTTTACCTCAGGCTCGCTATTACTTTTATACCCGTTAAGTTCTTCACAGAAATTCTGACGAGATTTGTGTTCAGCTTTCTGAATTAGGTACTATCTTTACGTTTCTCTGGCTCGTTTTTTATGGTTCATAATGAGCACATGATTTGGTCCAATTTGCAAAAGTTAGAAGTTTTCTAGTTTTATTTCTTACTACGGCCAATTTTGTATTCCACCAGGATATCAAACTGTGCTAAAAACCTCTTAAAACCGCTACTGAGGGATTGCTGTCTTAGTGATCGACTGATCTTTGATGTTTTAATTATTTGCCACTATTTCTAGGTCATTTCGAGACCATACATCGCACAGCAATCCCCCAATACAGTTGTTGCTTGTAATATCATGAATCACCTTTAAGCATCTCATCTTCTCAAACAACTCTGAACTTTATGTCCAAAGAAAAGCCTCCATGGCATTATTATATGACAAATTGTCAATCCTTCCCCTTATCAGAGCTATAATTAAACATGTGACATCAACATCTGTATAGAACTATAGTGTCGGTCTATCCGATGGCTTACACCATACCATTCCTGAGGCACCTTAATTACTAAGCATCGTGATAAATGAATTAACAGTCTACGCCGCGTATAACTATTAATTTAGACATTTTGAAACACATTAGATATTACTGTACGCTGTGGATTACACCCCTGAGAGTTGGAGAGTCTCTAACCTAATCCCACCCTTCGCATAATTTAAATATTTCCACGAAATTTCAGAGAACAACGCGCGCGACAAATTCTGAAATTCATCGCATTTATGGCCCCGGATTCTTGTGATTTAACGTGTCCTCATAAATCTCCGCACATAATTTCCCCCCAGTGCGAGCTATTCAATAAAAATATCTCTTTCTGTTGTTTGTTCGTTGTGTAGTCATTGTCGTCGTCATCGGTATCCGTATTTTTTTCTCCGGCATATCTGTGGATATAAATCATCGGAACTGTGTTTACATTTCAGATTCACAACAGTTTAACTGCTTAATGCTAACGAAAATAAAAAAAAATGTTTTTTATTATAAAATCTCAAAAATCTTAGAAATCGATTAACTAGAAAATTCCGTCAATACAATAATCTTCATGGGAAAATAAAAATATTAGGCAAAAGACCCTTTGTGATGGTACTACCATAAATTTGTACACATCATCGGCTGGCTAATTAAACGCTTAGTTCAAGTGTAAGATTATCGTTGTCCCGCCGATACCGTCTCCCATTTGTATGCGCTGACGATGACGACCTTTTAATACTGCCTAACGTTTGAGTGGGTGATTAGCTCTCGCTTGATAGAATTCGATTCAGATTCAGATACTATTCGCTGTCTAGTGTGGAGATACATTTTGAAAATGTTGGAATTCACATTCGAAATTCATTGTGCGCCCGGCCAGAGGTCATGTGAGTGGCAAAAGTTGCGGATTATGATTGAAATAAAGTATCTCGATTGCCGCTGGGGCTGGATACGTCGTTGGATCTCATTCAAATGCGTTTTGGTTTTTGTGTAGTACGACAAACAGCTGGCTGTCCTACATGTGTGTGTGTGTCTGCGGTTTGTGGAAATTGCAGTACGTTTGCTTGGGAATTGGTTTAACGATGATTGAATGACGCGGAGAATGTAATTTTCTTTCACAAGCATCGCAATTGAGGTAGCGTTCGTATTCGTGAAGTGTTGACAGTATCGCGACAGCAATTTGGTAAAAGAGAATTTTTGATTTATTTGCCCCGTTTGTGTGTTCCATTTGCTGAGACAGCTGAATCGTGAATGATGGATGCCAATGATTTGACGTTTATAGAAGTACTTATAGGTACTCATTATATACCCTCTTGTATGAATAGAAAGCAAAAGCAACAGTCAAAGAAAGAATTGGGCAGTTAGTGAGATGAAGCTAGGTATAGGTAGGTATACACCGACTGAGATAACTCAAGCAGGCATTTTTTGATCCTATTCCCTGTTTTATGAAAGACTGCAATTGATACTCAAACCAAACACTGATTTGCACATGGTTTCATAGTTGGCATTTTTACGGTGCTTTTGTTTATCTAAAGCAGGCATTAACGTTCAGACGATCGGAATGTCCCGTCAAAATTTTCTACAGACCTTGCGACACGATCGATATTCTCTGCAAAAGTGCGACCGTCTAAAAATGGTTGGTCCCTTTCAAGACAGAACGCTGTCCGTACAACAGTCTCAACATGAATGATCTGCTGAATATTTAGCGCTTAAGGACTAGGTTTAATTATATGCATAATGCGCGGTAATAATAATCATTTTTAGTGTCCAGGCTAACTTTTACGAAGTCAGAATGGCTAAAATTTCTATATAAAATTATCTATTGTGACCGTTAAAATATTTAAGTTGAAGGTCCATTGGCCCATTGCCTTCCACTCTCATCGTATAATGGTTATGGTTATTAAACCATTCACACAATTCTTCTACCGAAACTAAAAGCAACAACAATACACATTCAACCATTATCGAATCACAAACAGTGTGACAAGGTCGTTCTCACAAAAAAAAGTGACCTAACTAAAATCTACTTTAAAAGCTGCACAATTTCATTTCCAAAATTATAATTGTTATCTAACCTAAAGTTTGCGAACAATGAGTTCGGACAATCCATTATTTTTTAAAATCTGAATTCCACAAAATATTTTAGATTACGGATAAACTTTGACGCATTGAATAGTCAACTGAGTTCTCACTCTTCTAAACTAGATTTGACAGTAATCCCCTCATAAAACGTCAAAACTTGTAACTTGTTTAACCTAGGACAAATTAAATATGTTGTAGATAATTAAAATGTGGTTAGAAACCTGGCACGGAATAATTTAAAACTTTAGGGAAAACGTTTTTTATTCTAATCGATTCATTATGTCAATAAGAATTTATTTGCAGTTGTCATTTCCTTTTTGTAGCGATTTAATAAATACTTTTTTTGAGTATCAACTGCCATCTACTACAATACAAGTTTTAAGTGCCAGATGCATAAGTCAAGCGATAGCTCAGAAAGTAACTTGATAAATTTACTTTATGTTTGTATTGTTTATTCATTGAATGTTTACACATTAAGCTACAATGGCTTCCTTATAAGATAGTGTTGGGCTTTATTTTGTTACCTCTTTTAAATTAGCATTTAACTATTTTATTTAAAAGAAAATCACGGGGAGAGTCTGATAACTACGGCGCCAAAAACTGATAACGGTATTTTGTAGAGGGGTTAAATACAAGCACTTTTTACTATGGGAGGGGGGGTCTATCTTACTCCGTTTAGGCGGGAGGGGTAATTTAAAGAAAATAATACTTTATATGGAAAAAAATACATTAAAAAACAATGGCAACACTTATAATAAAAGACTATGACATTTTAGAAAGCCCAGAATCTGTTCTTTTATATTATTTTTAAATCAAGTTATTCCCTTAAATGGTTTTTGAAAAAAACAATTTCAAACTTGAAATTTTAGGACAAAAATTGGGGTGAGTAAAATAATTTTGGCGATGAAAACTAATGACGGATTTATGTAGAGGAGTTAAATACAAACATTTTTTACTATTGGAGGGGGGGTCTATCTCGCTCCGGTTAGGCGGGAGGAGTAATTAAAAAAAAAATTATAAATAAAATTAAAATAAAATATTAAAAAAGAATGGCAACACTTACCACAAAGAACTATAGTATTTTTCAAAGCCAGGAATTCGTTCTAAATTGTCTAAAATGCAAATCACCAAAATTTTGTCTACCAATGTGAAATTTCTGGCCAGAGATTGTATCTGAAGAATGTTGTTGATATTGGGTAAACTAATATAATTAAAAGAAAGTTTGCATATACTCAGCCTTGCACCCATCCCAAAATCCAAAAGTGACCCCAAGCAGGGGGGTTGCAGGGGGGCAGCATGCCCCCCCATACGCATTTCAAGGCGCAAGGGTAGCAATTTGTACTCTAAGCGGAGCAACATATAAAAGTAATTTTCAATTTTCTCAAAAATTATAAGACATAAATCAAACTGGTTTTGAGTGTTCGATTAAGAATTGATTTAGGCAGTAAAAACCACAAACAAATTAAGTATCTATTTGCTCAACATTGAAAAAAATCAGCATAAAACATTTTTTTTTAATTTTTTTCCTTAAATTTCAAGTTTGAAAGTATTTTTTTCAAAAACTATTAACAGCTATAACTTGATTTAAAAATAATATCAAAGAACAGATTCCTGGCTTACAAAATTCATAAAGTCCTTTATTGTAAGTGTTGCCATTGTTTCTCAATTAATTTTTTTTTCATTTTAAGTATTATTTTTTTTAAATTGCCCCTCCCGCCTAAACGAAGCCAGATAGACACCCCCCCCTCACATAGTAAAAAATGCTTGTATTTACCCCCTCTACAAAATACCGTTATCAATTTTTGGCGCCGTAGTTATCGTACTCGTGCCAAAATCACTTATCAAACTTAACAAACTTAAACAAACCGTATTATAGCCTCAAAAGGATGTGACTGTATTTTTTTTTTTTTTTTGTTTTTTTTTTATATATCTACTGAAAACTTTTATTTGTTTGAAAAACTATTTCATAACCTTATAAGACTCTTTCAAACAAAAAAAAAGTAACTTCATTAAAAAGAAATCCACAAGTGAAATATTGTTATCAACTCTGGTCACACTGATCACAATTTCGATGTTATAGTCGCCGAAGTTGTTTGTCGGCGATCGACGCCGAAATCAGAATTGTGAACTTATAACCGATCTATTACAGTGTTTCGCATTTGTCATCTAATTCTGAATAACTATCTTGGGCTCAGTGATTACTGCGCCAGACTACTGAGCGATGGGTGTCAGGTTCGACTTTCGGAAAAACTTAAGTTCCATCTTAAGGTTTTCTTTTTCACTGCGCCACAATCTCACTAACTTTGGAAACATTGGAGAGGATGACTGCCCTGAGAAAACTTCTCTATTCAACCCTTCGGACTCGGCATAAAATTGTGAGTCCCTTCCATTTGACATTATAAAATCATTCATTCATTCCTTCATGTTTAATGTCAGATCTTTTCATAACGAGGGACGCGGGTGCATGATGCTTTGGTTATAGGGGGAGTAGGGGATGATGTAAACGATTTTTAAAAAATGCCAATCACTATTATAATTGGTGCTTTTACTGTCAAAATGTATCCAACACAATTTAACTTTGAACTATTGGCCTTTAATTTGAATTAATTGTTTTGAGACATTTCAAAAACTATGTTGTAATTTTAGGCTTAAAAAAAATGTAATATCGTTTATATGTGCCCCACTCATGGGGTAAGTGTAAACAAATTTATAATTCATATGGGGTAGATATAAACACCGTTTTTTATTAATTTTTGTTTATTAAATAATAATTAACGAATTACAAAATTATTCAAATCGGTGTTGAAGGCGTATCTATATGCAGCACGAAATGTCTCGGGTTTATTTTTATTTTATTTCTTTGAGAATGAACCTCATTCATAACAAATGGTTTTTGTTCCTGCTTTGTTGACTAGCAGATGACCAGATGACTATAAATGACAAAATAGTTCTGGGAATATTTTCTTCAGAAGAATGTCGCTATGTTCACTTCGCTTTAAAAAAAATAAATAGGCGGCGCAACAGGCGGTAGACATCCAAGGCCTAGCTTCTCGCAACCATTCGTTTTGTGTGAGTTTCTATTTTTGGAACGAATGGAAGGGACCTACAATTTTATGCCGAGTCCGAACGGCTGAATTGAGAAGCTTTTTCAGGACAGTCATACTCTCGAATGTTTGTCAGACGTTCGCGAGAGGTGGCGCAGTAGAAAAAACCTTTAAGATGTAATTTGTGTTTTTCCGGGGATCGAACCTGGGATCCCTCGCACAGTAGTCCAGCACACTAACCACTGCGCTACTGCGCCTTACTGATCCGAATAAAACGGTAAAAATCAATATCAAGGTTGCGCTCGTTTTATACATAGTATACAATGTCACATATAGGTGAAATACCCGTGTCCCGTATACCATATCTATCTATACCAGCAGAGTGACACATTTATTAAGTGGACCCTCCAAAAATTTATAAAACATTTAATACCGCCCATACTGGTACCCAATAGCAAACAAAAAATCAATCGCACAATCGACAGTTTAGGTTGCTCTCACACATCTTCTTTAAAGGTCAACACACAATCAGAAATCATTTCCAAAGGCGCCAGAATATTTATTGCAAATAGAAAGTCAAACGCACACAAAACCTCAATAAAAATAAAAAACATCACATTCCATCTAAAATCAGAATTCACTAGAAATTTGCGCCTTGTGGAGACACAAAACATTAGGCCCCCCTTCCATCTCTGTAAAATTCATCCCAGACCAAAACCACCGATGAGATCACTTCCTCAATGGTGGTGGCGAAGCTTTTTCATAAGTAGTATGACAGCTCATACATGTACTTAATTGGAGAAACCCATACGGCGAGTAGCGTTGCTCTTTTTGTATCTTTTACTGCAAAAGTAAACACAGGTGACTTTCAAACGACACGAATAAATTCCGCAACAACACTCTGATCTCGTTCCACAATTTATAGCGCCTCTGTTCCATAAATTAATTAAAAATAAAAAAATTCATTTAATGCAAGTATTTCCACATTTAATTCCCAATCAGGTTTAGAGATAGTAAAAAAAAAATCCGCCAAACCCGAGCGATAACCTTAAGGTTATCATCATCAAAACGAACAACACACATAGAGACAAAAACCGAAGCAACGCAATCAGAACACACGAGAAAAATGCTAAAAACTACGAACTTCCACATTTTGTGTTGCTCCATTCCAGCTACAGCATGTTGTAGAAAAAAATTTTCAAAATGACGCAGTATACGAGCGATGGCAGTTGAATCTGTTGCCAAATGGAAGCAGGATCTACAACCAGCTTCAAGCTATGGGGCATCCATGTAATAAAAAAAAATATAGCTATACAAAATGCAACGTTTACTCTGGCTTCATCGGCATTGTCCTAAAAATGTCGCTGCTAAATTACCGGACAACAATGCGCTGATGCTGATGCTCCATACTCCATAGTGGTAGTCGTGGTGTAGTCGTAGTGCACTCTGGGGATCTCAGAATAATAGCTACAAAGTCGGAAGCCAAAAAAACACCAAAATCATGACAAGGATAAGAGTTCGGCTGCTGTATCTGTTTCAAGGACATGGCCAGTAGAGCACATGTACGAGTATTATAACCACAGAAAAAGCAAAAAGCCCTCGAATTCTCTCCGACGATAATCCCAAAACTTGGTATAAATGAATGACTTTCAACTGTCGTTATCCTTCGAAACAAAAAAACAAGTGCATCCAACCGCATGAAAAACGACTCGGGCAAATGCCAAAATTACCTCAAAAACCATGACAGTCCAGTGGTTGGACAAAAAGGCATTCAATTTCAATACTGACCTGTCTTGTTGTAAATAGTTATCCTTTTGATGGGCGATTGATATCCCTTGAGTGTTTAATCCGGTTTTTCTGTTAATATTCACTTGATAGGCACTCACACACAATTAACTGTAATGGAACCGACAGTAAACACTTGTTAATTTATTATTACAATTTTTTTTTTTTTTTTTTTGATAGGGAAACTCAAAAAGATGACCTCCAGACCGTAACGAGATCACAGAACGAACTAAAACTCAATGAAACTGAAACAAAAATATTTCATTCGGCAATATTTTGATGATGACGACAACGACGACGATAAAGTTCGTCAGCAACTGACAGTACTTCGTTCTCTGCTCTATCACTATGACACAGTATAATCGAACTGTTCTGCTCTGTCGCCCGAATCAAACTGAAACTGAAGTGAACCGAACACGTTTTGTGCGAATATTTCAAGTTCACTGTGCAAATGTACAAACACAAAGCAGTGGTTCGCTGGTAGTAGCATTGTATCAACGGTATTGCATTTTAAATGTGTGCGACTGCGAACTGCAAACTTGGAAATATGTAGAAGGAGGAAAACGCTGCCAGATTGCCTCTCTTAAATGCTGGAGCAGTGCCGGTGACGGTGACAGGAACATCAAACATCCATTTTCTCTGCAGCTAGTGCAGTCGCCACCTAATGAAGCATTCTGTTTCTGTCGTGGTGGTGTTGGATAGTTCAGTGGGGAGCAACGAGTTTAGATTCACTTGTTCACTCCACCTGCACGCTGCACCTTAATACACATCAAGTAAAACCACCACAATCTCTAATGGTGAATATAAATGAAGGCTGATGTGGTGAAAATGTCAAATGCTGGGCTTGCGACGGCAAGTGTGTGGTGGTGCTTTTTGTACTGTTAAATAAATCTGGAGTTAAGAGAGCGAAAGCTTTAACTGAGCAAAAAGCGCCAAGCAGCTGGTTTCGTCTTTCTTGCTCCATGGAAATTCATTTGGGTTCATTTTGTCAGATTGTGGTGACCAGGGGGGTCTATTCTGGTTCTACGAACAAGTGAAATGAAAATATTTTCACTCTTTCACCGCAAATTCGATTCTCGTTCTATGAAAAGGTGAAACCAAACGTCAAAAATTTTCATATGAATAATTTCTTTTCACGCCCTCATTTGTAAGTGAATAGATCAGTGAAAGGGTGAAAATGGAGATTCCAATAAAAAAACCAAGGGAAAAAGCGTCACATCAATGCAAAAGGAGTATTTAGTGAGCTTTTTAGAAATAAATTAGGAAAATGCTCATGACAGATATAAGAAACAAATTTAAGAACTTATTTCGAGTTCTTATTGTTTTTGTACATTGGTTTCAACTCGTTTAAAACTTCCCTGAACAATGAACCGCAATGCTCATAGCTTTGTGATATGCGATGGAAGAGCATGTATTTTTGATGATGTTTTATTCTTATAATCCGTCTTCGTCGAACGTGAAAACGATTTATTTGATTCACTCTTTCGCAGAACCACAATCGACCCCCAGAATATCGGAAATTTAATGGGATACAGTTTATGAGTGGTACAGGTACATTTTTAGTGAGGACCTTTTTTATACAATCATCTACCTAATATGTAGGTATTTTGTTGGTGGAAGGTAAACATTTTTTATTACTATGCCCAATGGTGGGCGCAGTAGCGCAGTGGTTAGTGTGCTGGACTGCTGTGCGAGGGATCTTAGGTTCGATCCCCGGAAAAACACAAATTACATCTTAGTGTTTTTCCTACTGCGCCACCTCTCGCGAACGTCTGACAAACATCCGAGAGTATGACTGTCCTGAAAAAGCTTCTCAATTAAGCCGTTCGGACTCGGCATAAAATTGTAGGTCCCTTCCATTCGTTCCAAAAATAGAAACTCACACAAAACGAATGGTTGCGAGAAGCTAGGCCTTGGGTGTCTACCGCCTGTTGCGCCACCTATTTATTTATTTAATTTATTTATTTATGCCCAATGGTTTTAGATTATAGTTGTTGTTGAAAATACGGTGTTTTTGTTTGATATCAGCATTGGAATTGACATTTTCCAGCCAGTTTTCCGGGTAAGCCCATGTTTTTCCATACGCAATGTTGTTGGTGAATTTTGACAAAACGCCACCCTTTTGATTTCTTAATTTGAATGTGTTACGTCAAAAATCTCAAAATCTAGGGCATTGTGTAATGTTTTCTTAGATTTGGACAATATGACAAATTATATTCCAATTTTAAGAATATTACTAATATTAATATTAAAGGACCAATTCAAATGAAACGCAATATAGCTAAAAAAAAAAAATACGGAACTGAAATACGGCACGTAGATAAATATGCGCATTGTCGGTTGAAAAGTTCGACATGACAGAAATATTCGGCCCTAGCGAGGTATCCGTCGGAACGGAGAATTCTCCGCAACGCATATTCCGTCGGAGACTCAAATTACATTCGAGGTATCCGACTTCGGAAAGAAAAATTAAAATGCGACAACGCATTGATTTGACATGATGTTGTTTCGTGCTACATCGGGGTTTTCCTATTTAGTGCTTGTTTTTTCGTTTGTTTTTGCCCTGGAAACACAAATTAAAGAAACAAATACAACCAATTACTTTGCTAAAATGTTTTTTTCTTTATTGCTTTCATTTATCAACACTTCACTGCAATTCGTAAACAAATTCCGCAACTAATTCCTGTCGGAGCATATCGGAAGAAAATTCGTATGAAACTGTCAAAAATATGAATAAAAACGCACTTCATCGCACTGAAACGCAAAACGCCAGTGTGCGTTGCATATTTGTCGGAACAAAGTTCCGAAAAGCTGTTCCGACGTATACCTCGAAGCAAAAATCCTCCGATTCGTATGAAATCGGAGAAATTTCCGTTCCGACGGATACCTCGCTAGGGCCGATTATTGAGTAACACACTAAGGACCTAAAGAGACGACACATTGCCGACAAACAAATCACTATATACTCTGATTGAATCCTTGAGTAGAACAAATATACGCTGGAACTATCTCAACACCTGTAGGCATGCAAAAGAATTATGGCCAGAAGTGAGCAAAAAGAGATCCAAATTCATGATCGCACCTAGACGCAATGATATCCGCATACTCACCGGTCATTACTGCACATTGCGCGATAGGCGTACAAGCGGAAAGACTGGACATACTGCATAATGACTTTTACATAAGCTGCAGGGACGTTGAAGAAATAGAATCTGTTTGTCATCTGCTTTGCGAATGCCCAGCTCTCAAGAACAGTAGACAGAGGATTCTCAGCAGCTTCCTCTTCGATGAACTAGAATATATTTGGAGAATGTTGATCTTAAAGAACTCCTGAGATACATACTCAAATCGGGGTGGTTCCAGTAGGTCAACAAACCCCACATCACTTCGATTACTCTTAGGACAAAGCTGGAAATCTGGATACAAGAGCTTGTGAATGCCTGTGATTAATACCAATCTAGGTGACTCAAATAAAAGCGGTATATTCTTTGTCTCCAATATGTATGAAATGGAAGGTTCCCGTGACTAGACACAATGGTACAACTGATGGTCTACTTGAAGCTGTGGCAGCCGCCACAGGAGCACCTAATTACCTACGTAAGGCCCTAGTTATAGCTATCATTGAAATGCATCATTGGAACAAATCAGTTTCATATTTTTGACAAGTCGGTTATAGCAATCATTGAAAAATTCCTGTCAGTGGAAATACCTGTCAGTGACTTTTCAACAAACAAGTCTAGGTTTTGAGGTTAGAGTTGATCATTGAAAGCTAAACTGACGGCTGAGAATAGAATGAAAATCGAACACATCAGTGAAACGATTGGGTTCCAAATTAGAGAAACGAGAATCAGCTGTTCATTGAAATCGATTTCGATCAGTGAAATAATAAAATTGGATTTAGGGCCGGTTTGTTCATCTTTGGTTAACTCTAATCAAAGGTTATTCCAGCTGATAACCATAGAATCTGTTTGTTCAGTCAAATTTTAACCAGAGAATCCATGATTTGGTTAGTTAACCAGAGAAATCGATAACCAGCCGATTTTCGTCGGTTACCGGCATTTAACCAAGGAAATTCTAAAATTTTGTTTGTTCAAGCTTTGACATAGCAGTCCAAAAAAAATCAGCTTTCTTTCAAAAATAAAAATTAATTTAATAAATAATAAACGCAAAATAGTGTGTTGCTTCGTATCTGCTATGTACGCTTTTTCAACAACTGGCAGATGAATACCATGCATGACAGACAGCAAAAAAATTGCATGCATTGCTGCGCCTGTGACAGTTTTAACCACAGATTAAATCTGACAAATAAACTGGAAAACTGGAACGATTTGTCGCTAATCTCTGGTTTGGTGACCAAAGTAGAAAATAAGTGAACAAACGATTTTTGATTACCACAGATATATAATCATGGGTTAAACTAAATCTATGATAACCTAACCGCAGATTTAACCAGCTCTGAACAGACCTTGATTAAAGAAAAGTTTTAATCAGAATTAAGTAATTTCTTTCGTAAAAAATTCCACAATTGATTAGCTTTATCTTGATACCAAATTAAGCCAATAGGCGTATTTTTTTGAGAATCTATAGCTAGCTCACTTTTACTTTTACATGCAAAACTGGTATACTCACTTTTGGTTTTGGTATACTCACTTTTGGTTTTACATACAAAACTGTTATACTCACTTTTGGTTGTGTTATACTCACTTCCCAACAAAATACGCCTAATATTGTTTGATTATTCGTCTTAAAATCGGAAAACAAAATTTTCAATCATGCATTTCAATGATAGCTATAACTAGGGCCTAACACACTATAAAAATTCACATTACATAATGCAATGTAAATTGCGCAGCAAAAATATTAGTCATTTCCACTGCATAGTCTCGGGCAAGCCATCACTCAAAATGTTGCCATTTTTCCCATGAACGTACTCGTATATCTATATATGGTAGGTAGGTTAGGTTAGGTTAGGTTAGGTTAGGTGCACTTGACTTTGACACACCGTACGAAGTACTATACCCAGATAGGAAAGACTGACAAAAAAATGAAGTTTCAAATAATAGTGAAATTTTTCTTCCAAAAGGATGGCTTCAAAACTAAGGAGGGTACAAGGTCAGCTCTATACTCTAGTGATATAGACCTACATGTGTCCTTAAGACTTCAGTGTGTTCCAGTCAGAAGTTATGGCCGTGCTCAAAGCTGCGGATCTACTTTAAATGGGATCAATATTCAACAAGAATATCGCTATCTACATTGACTGCACTAAAGGGGCTAGAGTCTTACACCATTAAATCTGAATTAGTCAGGAACCGCAGAATGCTCGCAGAAGATATAAGACTTTGTTGGGTCACCGGACAATATAATATTAACGAAATGGCCGACAAAATCTGGACAAAATCGGACCAGAGATTCCACAAAATGAAACAATTGAGGGCATAAGACCACCAATAATCGTGGCCAAAAGAATTATATTCGAGGAAACTAAATATCACGTGAGACATAACATTTCCACAATGTCATAAGAAGGGTCTGAAGGGGTTTGTGGGCTTAGTTGTTAAATAAATGAGAATAAACTCAGCAGATCAAAGTTACGAATGACAAGATACTCTCTGGAAACTGCGTTCTTAGGAAGCACGCTAGGAGTTTAGATTTAACAAATCCGGACACGTGCAGGTATTTCAAGGAACTACGTGTCGCGGAGGATATTATTCCTCTTTTCTTGCAACAGAAGGAAACACATTCGAAGGTACTTCTTCCGAAAAACAAAAAATAATCGAACACACCCTAGACATCCCATAAATAACATATTAGCCAGGGAGATGATATTTATGTGCATTCCAGACCAGGATCACTTTCAACTATATTTTCACCACGAAAGTATCAAAAATTATCCACCTCTTATTGGTATCTCCGATTTTAACACAGTTTGCGGACGGCCTTATTGTCATTTACTAATGACAGTAACAATATCGGTTATTTATTCAGCCCATTTTTATTCGTTATCTGGTATAGATGTTTATACATAAAAAAAAACTCTTGCTATGTATAAGAACTTTAAACTCTTCGGACATCTGAAAGTTAGAACCACATGTCTAACGCCGCAAGTTCAGTGTCTTTCAAGATGAGTTACCAATTTAGGGCAAGGGAGTACTTCAACTCAAACAACTTTATACTCTTCTATATAAAGCCTAGGTTAAACCAGTGCTTGGATATTGTTTCCATTTCAACAACACCGCTGTACAAATGTACAAATGTTTCCATTTCTTCAGAGGAATATTCCTTTTAGCCCCGCATGTCCAATGCAGCGATGTCATGGAATTGTTGGCGGCTAGGTGCCGTTCTATAATTTGCAAACAAAATTTGTAAATATCTGAAACAAAATTTCGCCAAGGACAAATGACTAAACAAAATATCACTCCATTAGTTGCTCGTTTCAGGGTTGCAAAAAAGAAACAACCCCAATAACCATAATTTGCATTATTCGGTTTGTTTCCGATTCGATTTTAGAAAATCACAGAAAAATCACTTTTTCTTGCGAAACCATGTTAAGCAGTCCACTTTGGATGGATTTCCATCTGATTTTCCTGCCAGCACACCTTCTCTCTGGCCCCCCCTATTCCACCGAGTGCTTGAACTGAAAAGATTGTCTGAAGTGGGTGGGGTGAGAAGTAGCGCCCCGAAGGATTCATGGAGTGTTTGCTATAGAAGCATTTATTCTGTGGGTGGACGAGGTGCTCTTATCCGAGCGTCGACTTAAAACATTAAACTGTATAAAGCGAACCGATAATGAGTGTCAATTTCATGATTCATTGCACCGCCAACGAAACCCCTTCGACATGGCAGGCTGTTGACGATGACAGCGTCCCCCAAGGAAGTGCTTTGTTTGTAGCCCTGCTCTGAAGAGATTGTGTATGCATTGTGAACTCTGTTGATGGTGTTTTGATCTCTGCAAGAGGCTTGTCAGAAATGTGTGTCAAATGTGTCTTAACGAAATTATGTCATGAATGGATTGTCTTCCAATTATATCAACTTGGCTTCGAATGTGTGCTTCGCGCTGTAACCTACAAAACCACTGTCAGGCATTTATCTCCAGCTCCAGTATGGATATCTCTATATGGCCATAAACTCCAATTCCAAAGACTCATCATAAATCTTTGATGCGACGGGAAAATAATTTCCAAATCGATCTCATTTACTTGTCGTGTATGCTCGTTCAGTAGAAATTGTTGAAGCCAATTTATAAAGTTGCATCCGACTTTCCGGCTCTATACTCCACCCAGCCAGGAAACTTTTAACTAGGCGCATCACTTCTACGAACACACATATACTACGTGCCGCGCCACCAAATTGGAAGGACACTGTTCCTTTTGTCTCCCCGCTTACTTCAGCATCTCGACAGTATAGTGCAACGTTGGTAGAAAGAACTGTGCGCCAACTTTAAAAATAATAGAAGTTCCACTCCAGATACATTTTACAAGCCGACGGCGACGTTGACGTTGAAGTGGGCTAGAGGTGACCTACGCTTTGCCAAACCCCACTGCGAGCTGCATACAAAGGGACAACACAACAGCATCCCTACTACACACCAGCAACAACTCACTGATACAACGACTGTCTGTCTGTGGGAATTTCACTATAAAATCTGGAACAAGGTTGTTCGCCGCATTTTAAAAATAACCCTAGCCCCAAACGCCGGCACTCATCGTCGTCGTCGCTTTACATGAAGAAGGTCGCCACACCAGTAGAGAACTCCATTCAATTGGCCAAATTTTGGTTTTTTTCCTGATACTTGACAACTCCGGTTGGGAGTGGTGGCGGGAAGTGGGAAAGTGGTGACAACATGGAGTGTACGAGTATAGTTGGGATTAATGGGAGATATATGCAGGTATGTGGTGGATATCGATTGCAGAGACTGCACCGGAACAATGTTAAACGCATCCATCCAGAACGGATAGACTACATGGTGCAGAGAGAAGGATTCTCCATCAAGTTTACAGTTTCGTTTTTCATAGCTTCCGGTCTATTTTCGGAAGAAGAGGACACTAAGATGCCTATCGATTCGGTAGATCATCCTTTCGTTTGCACGGCAAGTGCAGGCAATGTTGTGCCGTTAGTTACATATCCCAAATGTCTTTGTGAGGCCCAATATTGTTTGGGCATACAAATATTTTTCTTTCCCCGGATGAATGGAGCAGTGGGTGGAGGATTCAGAGATTATGGGCGCCTTAAGGTGATGGAGAAAGGTTTATTACATTAGATGCACATGTGTGCACGGACGAAGATGTGCATAAAGCGAGTGGAGGAAATATTTCAAGAAAAGAGGGATTACGTTCGTTGGGTAACTGGGGCGTATGTGTAACATATTTATTTTCGAATGGTTTGAAGGTGAAACATGCCTTGCAGCATATGGAGGTAAGTGTGGGCTGATTAGTTTTGCTTTTTAAACGTATCCCTTTAATATGCTGAAGAAGTGCTTTTCATGAACATTCGTCCTTTGGTCACAAATGCCAAAAGAAGCATTTTTAATCTAATGAGTATTTTTTAGTCCTGTCAAACAAATTTTTTTTTAGGTTTAACTTAATATATCTTACTATTTTTGCTGAAGTTTAGAAACGTATTTAATACAAATTAAAGGATTCCAGAGAAAAACCTAACTTATTGATATGGATTTGGAACAGTCAACTTCTTTATTTTGGAAAGAGTGTGTCTTGCTGTTTTGTTAAGGAAACTTTTCTCAATATATTGTATTTGCCACATTAGGGGGATAAAGCAAAAAATAGTAGGTACACTTAGACACATGTACAAATGCTGGTTTCTCTTCTTGCAGTGGCTTAGTGCTTAGTCCAATAGACACCTGCAGTGGTTCGAGCTTAAATCACTATGGCAATGCCCCTGATGCCAGACAAGGCTTTTCTCACAGTGGAGGGGTGAAACCGGCCACCTCATTCGGGGTATTCCTGCTGGCAATGTTGCCAATGGCCATTCGCTTTTAATTTTGCTGTTGGATGACTTCACGATATCTCTAGAAAATCGATCGGCAATGTCGAACTTTTTCATCTCGTAGAAGTGGATCTTGTCACGGCCACAAACCAGTAAGAACTAGACCGCCAGCTTCGGCCAAAAATGAGAGTTTCATAGTTTCTCTCTGGTTTGTGGTCACGGCACTACTGAATATATGCGTTTCGCACATTTGAAATAACAAGTTTTTGACTTTTAGCATTCTTGATCACCATAAAAAATATCGCATTCGTATAAGGACTGGTTTTCAGATATCTAGTCCATCTAATAGCATATTTTTATAGTTTCGAGAATCCCTGTATATTCGTATTAGTTGCGTGATGTCTGGTCAGATGACGAGAATTCCACGTGCACTTCTGTCGATGTCATCAACATAATTTGTACTTTAAGTTTCCCTTTCGTGGCCGTCAAGAACAGCTGCCAATCTTTCAAGTCTCTAATCGGTTGTTCAGGCAATAATATAATAAGGTACAATGATGCTACCAGTATGGAAATGGAGCCTATGGTATGGATTGGATTCACTCCATATTAGTCAACTTCGCTTAATAATAATCCCGTTAGGCACGAGTACGATAACTACGGCGCCAAAAATTGATAACGGTATTTTGTAGAGGGGTTAAATACAAGTATTTTTTACTATGGGAGGGGGGTCTCGCTCCGGTTAGGCGGGAGGGGTAATTTAAAGAAAATTATACTTTAAATGGAAAAAAATACGTTAAACCAGTAAGACAATTATCTTCGACTATGCCGAAGCTCAAATACCCGGTACTATATTATTGTAAAATAAAAAAAATATTTTAGTATTAAAAAATTATATATTTGTATGGGAGGTATGGGTACTTTTTATTCGACCAAGCTCATTTTATGTCAAAAATTTTTAAATATTATTAAAACAATATGAGCAAAGTTTAAACTTGCTATCTTTACTGTAGCTATTTCAATTTAATTTTTAACATAAAAAGCTATATAAATCTGATATTTTTGTATGGGAGGTAGTAGTAGTTTTCATCCGATCTAGCTCATCTTCGAACTTAGCCTCAGTTTGGTGGATAAAAGCTTACATACCAAATTTCAAGTCGATAGCTCTTAAATTACGGCCGTAATCGTGCGGACAGACAGACAGACGGACAGACAGACGGACAGACAGACGGACATCGCTAGATCGACTAAGAAAGTGATGCTGATCTATAATATATATAGTTTGTCATACCTACAACGCCTCCTTATGGGCGTTACAAATGGAATGACAAAGTGAATATACCCTCACCACAGTGTGGTACCGGGTATAAAAACAATGGCAACACTTATAATAAAAGACTTCCTCCTCAAACAACAGAACAAATAGTTATATGCATTTTTATTTGTTTCTATTTTTGTTTAAAACAAAACATCAAATCCAACCAATAGGAAATGTCAAAATTATTGCTTATCAATTTGAGTTACACAATGTTAATTGAATGAAAAATTTTATGAATCATCAATTTGTTTGTTAATTAAAATGACAACCGCAATAGGGGTAAATGAGCACGCTCAAAACTCTAGATTTGTAAGTCTTACAGCTGTCTGAATTGATGTGGCCTTGTTTTTGGTCTGTTATTTGATTATACAATACAGTATACAATGCACTGGTCACGTGAACACTTTTTTTAGTTAAAGTTTGTGGAGAGGTAGCCGACAAATCAAGTAAGATTCTCGACTGACACTGACGTCCCCGACCAATCTATATTTTACGTTCAAGGTGAATCGAATCCAGTTTACTCAAGTCGACTTGGAACTTGGAAGACTAGATTTTTGAATCCTGCCAATGTCTTATGTGGTTTTCCATTGAGACAAAAAATCTATCTTTTTTTTTTGATCCAGATCACTTTTCATGTTCCTTTGGGCATAAAGATCAATCTTTTTTTTTCATTCGGATCACTTTTTGCAGATCTTGATATTTTTCGAGATTTACACATACTCTTATACATATTTGAATTTGAATTTGTTTTCAAAACGAAATTACTAAAACCCTCTTGAAAAGCTATTATTCAGAACAGAAACGTAAATAATGGACATGGACCTAATTTTGGAGCAATTGCTATCATCTACGTCATATTATTCTTCTTCTTCGTCATCTGTGGATTTCGATTCTTCGTCGATGTGATTATCCATATGAAGTTCGTATGGTTCAACCGACAAACGAAAACAATTTACACAGCCGATGTGCTGTCAAATAACGCACTAATACATGTTCCATTCGCCACGAAAAATCAGAGATCTGAAATAAAAATCGGATGTGCCCAATGGAAAACGACATTCACCCTTATTCCGAGTGGCGTTTTACTTTCACGACGTTTGTCGTTATTGGAGGCGTTTCATTTTGGAAGACTTATTCCCTAACTTCCACGACAGGGTACGACGTCGTCGGTAAGTAGTTCACATTCCACATACGATCCAAACGAGCTAATCAGTGCTGACAGATAAATTGTTGTTGGTTGTATCAGTGTTTTGGTGTTTATCTTTTTCAAAAAAAATGCTCAGTTTAATTATTTTCGGATTCCATATTTTTTTTTAGAATGTAAGGAAATAAAAGGTAAGCTCGTGGAAAGTACCTACATGGTCGCCGTCTGTGCAGGCGATATAATTTGCTGCGACTGCGAGAATCTTGACCAAGGGTAGCTACCAGAATGGTGTAGGAAAACATTTTAATTAAGGACGAGACGATCACAGCCTACATTTATAAAAAAAAGTTTTAAAGTGATGCTCACAAAAACTTTCTGCCAATCTTTTCCATTTCTTGATGGTGGTCTAGGCTGGGTCATCATTTAAGACTCCTCTTAAAATCCCTTTGCCAATTAATTAAATTCCATTAAATTGCTTCTGGTTTGTACTTATAACCCTTGAAAAGAAACTAATTAAATTGAATAAAATAACAATTCAAGAAGTTCAATTTTCAGTCGATTTTCATTACTTGGCGTTCACTAATTTGTTAACGACAGAAATCGTCGTTTTTCTTGTCGTTTTGTGGCGTTCAACGCCTTACAGAATGGCAGTGAAGTTTCTCACATGACGTTCGTCGTACGCCAATAGGTTCCACATGCCGTTCAGTGACAAATGGTGTTCAACGACTCAAAAACGCCACTCGTAATTCCAAATTCAAATTAGCGTTTCATAAATCGTCGTAAACGCCACTCGGAATAAGGGTGATTATTTTGCTCTGAGTTGGCAGTCCATTCACTAGTATTTGTACTTTACTGGCCATTATTGCCATAAAGCAAACTCCGCACGTGACAGTTCGTTTGACAGATTTCCTTTATGTAGTTATATCTAATCAAAAACTAAATACCCTTCATTATGCATAATAATTGGGATGCCGTTGATACTATGCCCTAGCGAGGTATCCGTCGGAACGGAGAATTCTGCGCAACACATACTCCGTCGGAAACTCAAATTATGTACATTCGAGGCATCCGCCTTCGGAAAGAATAATTAAAATGCGAGGACGCATGATGTTGTTTCGTGGTACATCGGGGTTTTCCTATTTAGTGCTTGTTTTTTCGTTTGTTTTTGCCCTGGAAACACAAATTGAAGCAACAAATACAACCAATTACTTTGTTAAAAAGTTTTTTTCTTTATTGATTTCATTTGTCAACACTTGACTGAAAATAGTAAGCAAATTCCGCAACCAATTCTTGTCGGAGCATATCGGACGTCTGAAGCTGTCAAAAATATCAGTAAAAACGCACTTGATCGCCTGTTACATATTTGTCGGAAAAAAGTTCCGAGAAGCTGACCGGAAGAATTCTTTCAAGAAAAATCCTCCCATTCGTATGAAATTTCCGTTCCGACGGATACCTCTCTAGGGCCGATTGCCTAGTTTTAACTGTGCGGCCAGAATCGACTTGCATATTACATTGTGTGTACATAATTTTGGGCGCATTTAATTCGGACAGTGCGACAAATCAAAATCAATGCCGGCCAGCGAAAAAATATCTCTCCACTATATTAATATTTAATAGAAATAAAAACACCAACTTCGTCCTATCTTTTTCCTTCGTTTTTATTTAATACTCATTTCGTGTTAAAAAAAAATATACTTTTTTTATATTTTTTTTTATTTCTTTTATTACAATATAAGTACTTAGAAGCCAGTCATTATAGTAAAATAGACAAATTGTTTCTAGTTTGATTGTTTTTTTTTAATATAAAAGGTCATGACATTTACACTTATAAATT
This sequence comes from Cheilosia scutellata, assembly GCA_955612985.1. Lineage (NCBI taxonomy): Eukaryota > Metazoa > Arthropoda > Insecta > Diptera > Syrphidae > Cheilosia > Cheilosia scutellata. The sequence continues at coordinate 7,661,692 of OY015313.1, forward strand.
TAGAGAAAATTCTCCTTGAAAAAAATATACATTCACACACATTAAACAAAAATTAAATAAGTTTTAAATAATTAAGCAAAGTATAGAGCTACAAAAAATCTAGAATACCTAATAATAAATTTAACTAATTGTTCCTCCGTTGGGCGCCAGTCTGTCGTAAACATTGTTAAGGACACTTTCTTCGTTGATCACTCTCAATCTTTGGTATCACGAATGGGCAAGAGCCCATTCCACAAATTGTTTTACTATATCTGCTGTACGTCTAATAATTTTTTTTTATAAGAAATATAACAAATTTGTTTAAGTTAATTAAATAATTTATGCAGCAGTAAAAATAAGGGTATCATGCCAGGATGCGTAAGCAACTACCAAGTACCGAGTGTTGGTGCGTTTGTGTGATGAAATTCCATTTGTTAAATGTACTATAAGGTTCTAATCTTTGGTTAATCGTTTTGTTAGTATTATGTTAGCATGCGTAGGCGATTTTTTTAACTACTTGTTCGACGCGTATCGGAGAGCACTGCCCAATAAGTGGCACTATAGGGAATGTCCAGATACGCATGAAACAAGCTTAAGTCTACTCTAGTACTACATTATACAACTACACCACTTTTGGTTAGGAAAGCCCGGTCTAAGTAGCTCACTTGATTTCACGCGGATCCTCTCGCTGGTATTTGGCAAATTGCAAGAAGATCTCCTCTAAAGTTGTTTGGCTTATCGAGTAGTCCTCGATATTAAGGTCGGTCTTGTTTCTCTCCATGAGACCGAATATGTTTGACCACGAAATACTAGCGATTGGAATGTAGAATGTGAGAATTCCTTGGAAGCGTTCTCTGTAAAACAAAAATGTATAGAATCGAAAACCGAAAGCCGTGAATAAAAGCTTACTGTAGGAAAGCCTCGGGAAACTCTGTTGCTATGAACTCCATGACTTTTTTAATGTCCTCCTCCATTAGTGCCATTGGAGCGTCCATCTCTTGATTTTGCTTCCTAGAGGCGAAAATAAAAGGAATTTAGTTTAATTCAATAGTAACGCCACCTAATGATACTAACTCATCGTTGAAGCTTCTCGTCAGTTCGACGTCTTTCTTCATTTTCAGTCGCAGAATCAAGCCTTTGCTAAATTTATTTTTTAAATGCTGCGTTGAGCCTAAGCACTTAAACTCTCCGTTGACCATAATGGCCAGACGTGTGCATAACGCCTCACATTCTTCCATACTGTGCGAGGTAAGAACGATGGACTTGCCGGCGTCTCGAATCCTGCACACCATATTCCAAAGCTGACGACGTGCTCCCGGATCCATACCGGTAGTTGGCTCGTCTAAGTACACCACTGATGGACTTCCTAACACGGCCAACGCGGTACTTAGCTTGCGCTTGTTACCACCGCTGTACGCGTGCACTTGTTTGTCCAAATGTTTTAGGAAACCAAAGGATTTCGCTAGATCCATAGAGATCTGTGGTATCTTCTGATCCGGAATGCCTCGTAGTAAACTGTAGATTTTTAGCATTTCACGCCCGGTAAGGTCGTCAAAAAGCGCATCAAACTGCGGACAGTAGCCGATCTCTTGGTAGACCTCATTCATATCCTTTTTCAAACTAAGGCCCTTAACATAGGCGTCTCCCGATGATACCCTCACATCGCCTGTCAACATTTTGAATGTTGTCGTTTTGCCAGCGCCGTTGACACCAAGAAGTCCAAAACATTCCGAGCTGAAAAGAGGAATATGAATGTTTGGGGACTGACTCTAGGCCAAGGTTTCAATTTACTGTTTGACGCCGACAGAAAGCTGATTGACAGCAACAAAGCGCCCATAATACTTAGTCACCTTATCGAGGATCAAATTTTGTACTGAAACTTCCGACGCTGACATGTTGTTTATCCGTTGCTTCTCTTCTTCAACGTCCTCATCAAAGTAGCCATCTTCTGGTGGTGGCGGAGGTTTTCTGTTTAAAGGAAATGAAAATGATTACATCATTTCTTTCTTGTCAAGATATTGTCACAGATAGGATTATCACAGCCAAGCTAAGAAACAAAGGAACTACAGCCAACTATGGGACAACGAATCTACGAATATTTCATTCATCGTTAATGGGAGGTGGTTGAGGTTAAATTTTGTAAATTATACGCAACAAAAAATAGGACTAACCACCTACCCTGACTCGAAGCATAATTAGGATGGAATGTTCGTGGATGAAATGTCCCATAAACGAATTCGACCTGTAGTTCCGTTGTCTGTTGGTCATAAAGACATTCCACAAAAGTGAATTATGGCACCCGTTGACTGTTGTACTTCTAAAGCTCTTCAAAATCAACTACTTACACTGTCTTCTGCTTGATCTTGAACCACATATTATCCAAAACTCGATACTCCTTGATTGTTAATACAACAAACAAGAAAACACCTGTTGCAAGGAGATAAGTTATCTCACGAAGAATTCCGGGTGTCTCCCAAGCAAAGTACGGTGTCATTGCTGAAAAGTTGAATCAAAATTAACAATAACTCAGCAATATATTTACTTGCGTCACTTACTGCAACACCTCTTAAGGACACCACAGCGTATACTTTCTGGAACAGTTTCGATTATGGGCTCACAAAGATTCCTTGTCGCAGTGTTGGTGAATAACTTATTCAATCCTTGTGCCAGTGAGAAATGTGGGAAAATCATAAATATATTTTCAAGCACATCGGCTACATCTTTGGTATTGAACGCCTCAAAGCTCATGACGAGGATGACAATAAAAAGTGCATTACCTTTAAATGAGGATTAGTTACATCGACAGTCAAATAAACGCATAGTACCGATACTCACCACAGAATATGTTGATAATAGACAGCCTAGCAAAGCCAGTAGATGGTTCCGAAAACATGCCCGACATTAGGTAGGTTAATGGTAGTACCGAGCAGCCGAAGATCAGTATCAAAAGGAAATTTCGACCTAATGGAAGAAGGTTGTGCGATTAGTGTGAAGTATGTCGAAATTGTAAACATTTTTGAATTGAACGGTGTTGTGCAATGATACAATATGAAGTGATCTGTCATTTGAACTCAACTACAACAAATTTATAATTTGTCTTACCCAAATCATCAAATGTGGAATATCCTTCCTCCTGGAAGCATGCTAATGTTATTATCACAATTAGCGCTGTAATGATGTAGGTAAACATATCCCAGACAAATTGTGACAGCCAGAACGTCAAGACTTTGACGCCGCTAACAAACTGCAATAACTTCGCTCGACTTTCATGCTCTTTAACCAGGAACATAACATACAAAGCACTAACAAAACACATACAAAAGCACAAATTCAGCGAAAGCTGTGTTCCCAGATTTTGGCCGGTATTGAGCATTTGGAAAGCAGAATCACGCGAATACGGCAACGGGTCATTTGTTACGGTGATTTCGGCTTTTTCCCCAAGAACAGTTCTAAGTCAAAAAAAGATCATTTATTAATAGAACCCCATTTGAAATCTCCTTCGTCCTTACTTAGCTATTGCATTGTGTATTAGATTAACTGTCAACGGTGCTGAATGGATAGGCTTGTTGTTCAGCCAGGCAATAATAGTTCCTTTATTTATAGTCGCCGCGGCAATATACCTTGAGTTGATACGAACTTGAATCGTTTTCCCTAGCTCCAGAATGTAGTCCACAAAGCTCTTACTTCCAGTTTGCTCGACCACACCATCGGGGTAGGAATCGTGAACGGCTTTTCTGTAGTTCTCGGATATTTTTGCCTCGAAGGATCCATTCTGAATGTTTGAATTTCTTTCTAAAACTGCCACCGCCGTTGGATATGAGGACAGCTCTATCGATAGCGGCTTCAAGTCGGCATAGTAGCTCATACCTGCCACAACGATTGTCATCACGATAAACAGGATCGGCATAATATTCTGAATGGCAAACATCATCTTGTTGCGCAATGTGTAAAGGTACTTTTTGAGAATCATAGAACGCCATTGACTAAGGGTGAGATTGGTGCCCTTAAGAAGGCGCTGGTTGTCCGAGAATACGTTATCGGCTGGAAAACAAAACAAAACACATCGTTAGAAATGAAGAGAACATAATTCGTTCTACTTACAACTGACAGACTCTCCGTCTTCGAATCCAAGTGTGCCACCATTCAGAGCAGCCTTCTCCCCCTGGATGTTTTCTTCTGCTTTAACAGATTTTTCGGCACCGACTTTCATGAACACCTCTTCGAGCGATGTTATCGATACGCCATAGCCATTGAGAGACAGTTCTTCGGATTGTGTTTCTAAATCGTGGAACATCCTCTCAAACTCGGAGGAATACCTTTCGGGTAGCTGATACGAAAGTTCAGCACCAATTTCAGCTTCCGGCCTTATACCCGGTATATATTTAGCGAGAAGCTTTGTCACTTCGGTACCATCGCAGTCGTCCTTCTTGACGCAAATCTAAATCAGAAATTATGCATATGCATAAGTGCGCTGTGTCTTTTTAATGAAGCATTTCACTTACCAATTTATAGCCGTCGCCGAATTTCTTCTTCAAGAAGAATGACGTTCCATGGCACTTGAGCTCGCCAGCGGACATGATCGCAATACGATCGCCCAACACGTCGGCCTCATCCATAAAATGTGTCGTTAACAAAACTGTACGTCCGACTTTTTCTGATTGCATCAAGTCCCACAATTGTCTTCTTGCCGCTGGATCCATACCTGAACTTGGCTCGTCGCACATAACAACCTTAGTACCGCCACAAAAAGCAGCACACACAGACAGCTTCCTCTTCATGCCACCCGATAGCTTCGATGAAGCGACGTTCGCCTTATTCTCCAACTCTATCTTCTTGATGTATTTCTGTACCTCTGCATCTAATTCCTTACCCTTGAGACCCTTCAAGCGACCGTAGAATATCAAATGGTCCCTCACCGTTAGATCGTCAAACAGGATATTGTGCTGTGGACAGATGCCCAACGAACTGCGAGCGCCGTCCATATTCGTCCTTATATCACTGCCGTTGATAATAGCTGTTCCCGATGTGGGTGGAAACATCCCCGTCAGCATTGAGATAGTTGTCGTCTTTCCGGCACCGTTGTGTCCCAACAACACCGTTATCTCACCTTCGTACATATTCAATGAAAAATTGTTTACCGCCTTCTTATCGCCGAATGTCTTGTTCAAGTTCTTCACCTGCAGACCAATATGCTTGCCCACTGGTTCGGGCTCAAACGCTTGTAAGTTCTCCCGAACAATATGACCGTTCGAGTCTTCAATACCAACATATTCGCGCTCGCCACACCAGAAACTCTTCGTGAACGGGAAGTACCATTCTTTGGGCACACCAAAATCACCCGGAAAGATTTGCTCCATGTACAAACAGATCAGCATGTGAATGACACTTGCTAGGCACATCATACCAATAACTGCTCCCATTGACAGTGGATCATCAATGCTGACTGCTTTGAACATATTGTTCCATTGTAGGCCTTCCCCGGTTGCCTCTTTTGCGATAATAATTTGCATTCCAAGGCCCATTGCAGTGTTGGAGACCAGAGACCAACCAATTTTAGTGCTTAGCGCTAGAGTGTCATATCTCATCTGGAAAAATGTGTACGGGATGTATATGATGAACCATATTAGACCGGTCACTGCAGACGCTGTACTGGCCTTAGAGAAAAATGTTGCCAACATAAAACAGAGTGTTATGGTGGTCATTGTGTAAACCAGAAAGAAAAAGAACGTCGCCGTAAATGAGCTATATGTCAGCACGGCAACACCATCGGACCATCTTATCTGCAAAGCGAAGAGAGAGACAGTTAGTAACATGTAAGCCAAAATAGAATGATTTATCAACAGAATAAAAGACCGCCACGTCAAATGACGATGTAGGGGATTACATGGAAGCATTGACATACATGGACTGCTAGTGAAATGTCAGTTTCATACAAACTGGCGAAAGTAGGAAAGAGGTTTCAACCTCTGCGCACCTTTGGTATTTTTTACATAGAACACAGTGCCAACCATTGTAGAAACATTGCTACTGCCCAAAAATAACGACTTATTCAAATTATTTCAAACGTTCTATAACAGATGGCAGTATATGGCACACTCAGCACAGAAACCTCGACACAAACCAAATCGCACGATTTGCTCGATGACATTTGAGTGTTTTCGTTTCTCTCCGCCGTGAACCAAAAGGGCTAGTGCTTATGTTTGCTTCAACGAAAAATTGGCTGCTAACTGAGCTTAAGCCAACGTTTGATTAATTTGAATTGTATACGTCGCGTCGTTGCCATACAAGAAAAGTATCTCCTTTCATGTGTTTACTAATGTCGTTTTCGATTGGTAATCCAGTCCAGAACCGTCCGGAAGCAATCCGAACGCTTCTGAAAGCGTTCTATTGGCACTCAACTGACAGTTCTTCTACTGAAAAGAAGAGAAATTTGCTTCTGGATTTGAATTCAGAATCGCGGAGAGTTCTTCCGGACGGTTCTGGTCAACCAACCGAAAACGACATAAACTTCAGCTGGTTTTTGTCCATTTTTGACGCTAGTTTAAGTCCACGTAATACATAAACGTCAGAACATAATGCATTTTATTAAAGTTTTTTTTTTTTTTTTTCAGTAAATTTACTTTTCACTATTGTTGTGCGAATTTCCTCCTACTTTTGGAATGTTGACTTTTCTCCACTAGACAAAAGTCATAAACACAATAAAATATATACGGACAGAACTAACGGCACCGATGTCATGACTGCCGATCGATTTGATATTTGTTCCCATATCCATAAAATTCGTAAAATATCAATTTTGGGTAGCATTTTCTCTGTAAGACGCCAAAAATGTATGGGAACTATTTGTAAAAAAAAACCAAGTCATCTTCAGTTTTCAAGGCGGAAATACGTAAACGACAGTTCGCATGTTCTATTTGACATTTGGCGGACTATTGCGCTGATTATGCGCTGAGTTTATTTTGGTTGCTCATGTCATAATTAATGCTGCTGAAAGTAATGTACCCTTTATGAACAACACCATGGATTGAATTCGCTGATGAGTTGACATTTAGATAACAGGGTCATCTCATTAGTGGTTGTTCGGGACGGAATTTATTTTCGTTTCGAATGTAAAATCGGCATAATTGCGTGAAGAGCCGTATGCAAATCGAAAGTGTATCTAAATTCTCAGGTGGGCATCGGCAACCAGAAGGTGACTGAAGGTCTATCCATCTAGTACAATTTGTTGAAAACATATTTGAGCCAATTCAATGCAGTGAACGATTGAACGCATGAACAATTAATAGAATTATATGGGATTGAGATGGCGTCAAATATACGGGCTAAAATTTCTTTAAGTTCTGTCAAATCATTGAAATAGCCGACTATTCCATTATGATGAGATATATGATACAAATGTAAATCCTGTGCCCTTTCTTTACAATTCTGCAAATCTTAAAATATTATCCAAACTTGTCATATTCCCAACTGTCAAACTAAATATGAATAAGAACTGAGCTCATTATTGAAAAAGTAATAAATAATAAAAGTAAAAAACTGTCAGAGCACGATTCCATCTTCATTTTTCTTTGTACAACAGAAAGAATCAAATCTTTAAGGCAAGGCGCACATCGAAGTGATGTGGCAGTAGCGTGATGACCAAGTGGAAGGTGGAATCGCTAAAGCTAATGTAAACATATGTAGACGCGAGTGTGGGAGCGACGTGACGTAGCTTTTTGTAGGTGGCGTGATGCCAGTCTGCCAGCCTTTCTTTAGAATGTATTTTTGAAACAAATTATAAAGTTGTAGTAATAACAACTTTTTTTTTTCCTTAGTGCGCATTCAAAATTTAGCGAGCATTTAGGCAACTATAAATTTGAGATTTCGGTCCGCGCGAAATGGAAACTAGGCTTTAATATTTCTGTTCTATTTTACTTTAAATGTGACATATTCTTAGCGTTACCTTATTAACGACATATAACCGTATTCACCTGGTTAACTTACCATAAGTACGACTGTTATTAGCATTGATGAAATTCCCATCATGAGAAAAGCCTTCAAAAACCATGCCGTCCAATGCAGCCAATTTTGAAGACCCATAATCTTCATGACCTCCTTGAGTTGCTTCTCCTTCTCTGCTGTGATATACTGTAAGAAAGAAAATATGTATAACAGTTGATCTATTTCGACTAACTTCAGTAAGAGTACCTTCACAGTATATGTACAAGGATAAATGTAACTGAGTAGAATAATCAAGGACATCATACTGGCCAAACCACTCAATAAGGGATCATCAATATATTCCGGGTACGGATATCTCTGAAGCCTAATTTTGGGCAAAGGTTCAGCCAAATCCGTTGCCGACTGTGTAATAAATGCATTCGATATCGCATTCTGTACTGCCAGGAAACCTTCTCTCATATAGCCAGCAGGAATACCACCATCCTCACTATTATTGTTTCGTGGCCCCATCGGATCCATTGGAATGAAGAGCACATTCGTCATCCACGTCAACATAAAAGATGATAACGACGTTCGCAGTTCACTGGGAAAACGAATTCTGTAGTCCAACTTCTCCGGTAATTTTGTAGCATTTGCCAACGAATCACTAAATACCACACCACAGAGATTATAACTATCGACCATGCCAGCCGCCAGAGCTTCAGCGTTAGCATATCCACTGTAGGTAAGATTTAAGCTGTCAGCTGCCTCTTTCACGAGTCTATCGAGGACCGGAGAATTAGGTGAATAGGTCAAATGGTAGTTTAGTGTTATCGCCCTTGACTCTTCCTCTTCATAACTAAGCCTGCAAAAAATTGGAAGGTTAGCTTTGTAACGGCATAGGTACAAGTTAGTTGTGTGCTAAAAGTGTGGTTAGTTGTGCTACAAATTGGTCAAACTCTAGTGGGAAGGTTTGTCTAACACAAAATCTCTGTTGAATTACATGCATCCCAATTAAAATAAAATCAAACAGTAGCAATGAACGTGTTATGGAAAAAAACTGCAAAAACATATTGTAAAGGAACGTCGGTAGGCTTGCCTTGATTTATATGCTTCTCTTCTTATACTCTTGTAGAATGATGCGCTTCTGTAATAAAACCTATGGGAGTAAAGTTATAAAGAAAATATTTAAATAATATTGACTGTGGATTATGGTTAGTACAAATGGCATTATCATGAGTTTTTTGCGAATTCATTGAAATTTGGAAATGATTTAAGGAACTCGATTAAGTTAGGCCGATTTTTGTTTTTTTCAAATTTGAATACCATATCCATTTCCCAGCCCATCTTACACCATGAAATATAGCAAAAAATAAAATTTACTTATCCAAACCACCATAAAAATCTTGAGATTAGATTATTCAAATTTATTATAAATCATGTTTTATTTCAGCGTAACCACTAATAAAATAATCTCGAAAATACCTATTATGAAATTTATTATGCGAAAAAAGAGTAGAACAATAAATTGCTCATGTCGATGAATTTCCAATTTCCCAAATGTTTTATGAGTTTTCTTATTTTTTTATACATAGGTAAAACTAAAAACTATTACACTACTTAAACATTTAACTATGAAGCGAAAGTAGTAGATTGTCGAACAGCGATAGAGAAGCCTATCGCAGTTGCGTCTTTCGAAATGACAAAATAAATTTATTTTCGTTTAATAGAAATTCCCAAAGAACATTTGCATAATTATTATAATTTTAGTTTTACTCCGATTCTTTTTAATAAATGTTTAAATGGTTCAGTCTTCTCATTTTTATACAAAATTGTGATGTTCAAATTCATTCAGGTTTACTTTTCCATCCCATGTAAAGCCTATGTAAGAGCTGTAGTATTTTTGTAAATTAAAAAAAAACTTATTAGAGAGATTCGGAAGACAGGTTAGAGAAGGTTCAAAAATAAAAGGTTTGTATGGGATTAAGATACTTATAAAAATAAAGATACATGTACTAGAAGTTGTATAGAATTTTGAAGCTACCGATAATGGGGTGAAGGGATTAACAATAACAGTAATTCCCAGTACTAAATTAGTATCAAAAACTACCAAATATCCACCACAACTGCTATGAAACGCTAAAGTTAATGAACATTATTTTCTCATTATAGAACCAAATAAATTTAAATCTTTTAAGCGCCATCTTTTGGCCGAATTTTTAATTTTAGTTTTTGTTTGAGGTAAGCCAAGGGCTCAAGTTTCCGTGATGTAAGAAACAATCAGTTCAGCTAAAAGCACGAATGGAAATAGTAGGGGACTCTAGAAAGTAAAGTAAAACCAAAAAAATAGATAAAAAAAAAGTACAGACAATGGTTCTGACTTAAGTTTAAGACACCAATTCTCTGTCGTGCGCTAATTATTTATCGTTTGAACAGCTAACGCCTAATGTGTAGATCCAAATTTTTTAGGTTCAGGATACTTGGAGTGGAGTGTGAATCTCAGTCGCTAATGAAACGCGAATCTACTCAATTAAATCTAACAAAAGGTAAGACTTTAGTTACATATAGAGGTGAAGAAAATGTTTACATAAAAGTATACATTTTTATGCACTTAATCCTAAGGAGCAATGTAGGAAATTCTTGCATCCTATGGAAGGGTTGGATCAATGATTAGTGTCCCCACAGAGCGAGGGGTCTCAAGTTCGATCCCCGGGAAAACACAAATTACATTGTGTTTTCACTGCGCCATCTCTCGGGAACGTCTGAGAAACATCTGAGAGTGTAAGTGACGTAGAAGGGCTTCTGAATTCAGCTGTTCGGACTCGGCATAAAATTGCAAGTCCCTTGCATTTGTCTCACACAAAATGGAGGCCGTTGAAATGTATATAAAGTAAGAGTAGTTTGGGCATAAGAGCCATCAATTAAGTAATTCGGCTTCGATTGTTAAGGAACAGGGGACACAGGAGTCGTGTGTAAAATTACAAAATGCAATCAACTCTTTGTGGTTAATTGCAGGGAGTTTTTTTGGAAGCGGGGCTTTTTCGAATCTTTGAGTGGTTCTCAACAAAACTGAAGTGATATGAATGTCATAATAATTATTACAAGGTGTGAAGGAACTAGAGTAGATTACGCCATCAGTGAATCATCCATTACTCATCACCACCAAGGCAAAGATTTCCAATACAGGGAGAGGGGTAAATGAAGGATTGATGAAATTGCTATAAGTGGGGCAATTTAAAACGCACAAACTCAACATTATTTGAGTAATAAAATCACTAAAAAATTGGCAATTGCCACCCACACATCGCAATCCCATAAATGGTTCGAAGAAGACATTTTGTTTGTTGGTTATCCTTTATCGCTTCTTCACTATGATGGCACTAGTGCCGCGTTTGCGCTTTGTCATTATCTCGCCTTTTCCAGTATAACACAACAAAATCAATAAAATGAAAAAATTAACAGATTTCACTAATAATAAAAAAAAGCACCAAAATATCTAAAACCATAATGATCACTGCGAAATTAACCAAGCAATTTTAATTGTTAAAATGATTTTTGTTTGCCGTTGACAAAAGGTTTTAAGCCAAAAGATGTTTGCGCTGTGTGAAGAGAGTTCCTTAAAGCTAAAAAAAAATATTAATCAACTGAATGCAAAATTATCTTAACTAGCATTTATGTAATGAAAAATATTAAGCCGTCTAAATGCAAAAACTTACCTTAATAGATCGAGATTATCTATAGCCAACGATTGGTTATACGTTGTAACGCCCATATGTTCAGGACTAACTAACGTCCGCACCAATACCAACAGCAATGAGAAAAGTGCTGGCAACATTAACTCAACACCCAGTTGTATTTTGTGGTTCCATTGTAGGATCCAGTTCTTCCACAATAGCAGTCGAAATTTTTCGAAATTTGTCGTCACCATTTTAGTCTATATGTGCATTGAATTTGTTACGAAATTTTTTTGCTGAAAATAGAGAATACAAAATAATAAAAGTTAATAATTATTTAGCTATCGAGATACAAAAACAAAGAGAATAATTGATTGTCAAACAAAAGCTGATTTGAAATTGTTGGCTTGCCATAATACTGATTAGATATCAAAGTTATACGTGTATGGGGATGGTGAATGCTTGTATGCATTGTTTAATATTGAGATAGCACTCTGGACCCTGGTGAATCGACCACTGAAGTAAAAAATTGTAACTGCATTTTCTTATCATTAAAATTAATTTTAATAATGGAATGGCGTAAAATTCATACACTTCAAGTAATAAAAGTTACGTATTCTCAGTTTGAAGAGCAGGGAAACCTTGCACAACAAGTACCGACATTGGGTACGTTCGGATCTTTGGTTTAATAAGTGGTCAACCATAATGGCATTACGTGAACTTAAGCTAGTGGTCGAATTAGTTGACGTTCAGGTCTATAGCGGAACCTAAGTAGATATGTAAGTAAGCCAGTGCACGAAAATCCTACTAATTCTGCCAAACGGACCACTATCCCATTATCATTATGGGCAAAAAATTCGCGTAAAATCACATACTGACTTAAGCTGGATTACTCGCGTGCTATAATTTGATGGTTCGACCTTAAGTCTATCAGAAAATATGACCAATGAGTGCAGTAGCCTATACGCTGTTCATTGAATAGGATACCACCTGCAAGAATAGACGGTCTAACAGCCGTGCTTTTTAAGGCAGAGGAAGATGACTTGGTTGAGAGTATACACCAACGCGTCTACAAGATTTTTTCAGAGGAAAGTATGCCTGATGAATGGAACCTTAGCATCGTTTGCCCGATCCGCATCGCATGTAAGATCCTATCTGCTGAAAGACTGAAACCATTCTCCAACGAACTGATTGGTCTCTACCAGTGTGGTTTTAGTCCCGGTAAGTCCACAAGCGACGAAAAATGCACACTATGGCAGATACTGGAGAAAACCCAAGAAGCCCAAATAAATACTCACTATTTATCGGTTTTATAGCACTTATAGAGACAAGCTATGCAGAGCCATATCTAGTTTTGACATCCCTGCTAAAGTTTCCAGGGTCACAATATTTCAAAAGTCTGTGCAACTACTTGCATACCCTAATGACATTGACATCATTGGTAGACTGGCAATGAAAATGGGTTTAGTGGTGTGGAATGAGGCCAAGACAAAATACATGCTGTCAACAAGAAGGGACATACATCGGACAGAACGTCACAATAGACAGGGTTAGGGACTTTGTCTACAACGGCTTCGCTATAATCTCTGACAGTGAAACCACAGCAGAAATTATGTGATGGGTCTTTGCCCTGAGAAGGCAACTAACTAGTAAGGCCTTGGAAATTAAGGAGGCTCTATATAAGGCCCTCGTCATCGCGCAGTCGTGCTCTATGGCGCAGAAGCATTAATAAATAATAGTTGGCATTACAGGTGTGTAGACTTCCATAGACCTAGCTTCTCACAACAATTCGTTTGTGTGAGTACAGTTTTATGTCGAGTCATAACGGCTGAATTGAGAACCTTTTTCAGGACAGTTATATACTCTCGGATGTTTGTCAGACGTCCGCGAGAGGTGGCGCAGTGGACAAAAACCTTAAGATGTAATTTGTGTTTTTCCGGGGATCAAACTTGAGACCCCTCGCACAGTAGTCCAGCACACTAACGATTAAGCCACTGCACAGAAGCATGGACATGAATAAAAGCTGACGTCTTCCTGGTCGTTTTTTGGAACGCAAAATTCTTCGAGTGATTTTTGGTCCCGATTGCGTTGACGGGCTTTGGAGGATGAGTTTAAACAGAGTATCCTACGAGATGTACAGCGACATCGACCTGGTCATAAAATTACCTATCAGTCGACTAAGATGGCTAAGATATATAGAGCGATTCCAACCCGGAGCAATAGACGACGCAATAGAGGAAGACCTCGCCTGTAGTGTCCCCTTCTCACAAGTGGAAGGGGACGTCAACCAACTTGGAGTGTGCAAGTGGAGACGGTTGGCCTAAGATCGGGCTAACTGGAGAGGCGTGTTGATTGAGGGCCAGGTCCGCCCGGACTGTAGGGTCACCTAACAACAAAACACACCTGCGGCAAGGATAAGTTTGGACTTATACCCGAATCACGTCTTATATTCTCTAATATCCATTACCATTTTACTGATGTCAACTCCGCCGTTTAATACCCCGACTCACTTAGCCTTTTTGTCGATGGGTTGCCCACTTTTAACCGAATCTCAATATATCGAATCCAAAATTTCGAAAACCGCGATTTTTAACACCAATCATTTGCAAGTATTTTCGAGATTTTGTCTTTCGGTACTTTCAAAAATTTTGTGTATTTTAAGAGAAAAATATTCCAAAAACAAATACATACTTATTTCTTTCATATATAAGGTTCGCGAATTCATGAGAATCATGGAGAAGGAATATTTTCTTGATTCTCATAGATTTCAGTACCTAGAGACAGGAGCAGACTTTTAACGCGTGGTGTGTTGCTGTACAGTAGTATTACGCAATCGGTCCATTAGGGCTTAGGACACAACACACAACACACTACACTGCGACACAATATACGAGACGAAAATGTTTCTACACAATATGAAATACTTAGCAGTGAACATAGAAGAGATTGTAGTAGGGGAAGGACTTAATAAAATCTTATCGATTCTCCTGAGTTACGCTTAACCATCCATAGGTTCCATGAAGCCTATCACAAACAGTGCTTAATTTCTATGTTAAGTTAAGTGCATTACCGTCCTATTAAGGGCGACAAAATAATATTTTAGGGTATTAGAAATCGATTTCACCAAAATGAAATGTTTTTGCAAAATCTAGAATTTTTCGAAATTTTTTTCTTTTTGATTAACTCTTAACTTAACCTGAAAGATACCCGATCCAACTGGGACCTATACGTATGTGACACATCCGAACAGATGAATTGATAAATTTTCTTAGGGCAGTTGTACTTTCGAATTTTTGTCAGACATTCGCCAGAGGCAATATCGTTACATGATTACGTTTTTATTTTGACATGTTCCTCAACTGTTGTCAATACTTTAAAGGCATATACACTACAGCATGGGCATGCGTCATGAGAAAAATAAAATAAAACATCAAGGCTGACGAGACGACGAAATCCACTTTCTTGTAAACCGGGAAAGTAGCAGCATAACAACATAGATTACATATTCGTATAGTGTTAGATAATATTTTTACAAAATTTAAATTTAAAACTACTTTTCCAAGCCGCACAAACAGGAATCGTAAAATAATATTATGAGTGAACTCTTTCTTCTATACGATTTAATTAGCCTACGCACGCTAGATTATCCACAGAGATGTTGCAGTCGGGTTGATGAGTCGCAACACAACCGAGATTAGATTAATTTACGAGGTGTAAACAGAAAGTCTAACAACCGGTCCCAAATGTGTAAAATTGAATTTGATAAGTGCAACTGTATAAAAGCTTATATGTGAAGCTATAATTAATTGTATATTATGCAGTTGCACTTATAAGTCGAAAGCCCGATTTTAACTATTTTCCCACGAAGTTGATTCGAATAGCTCTCAACAATGTTTTGTCAATTTTAGATATCCATGCGTTAAGTAATTGCAAAAAGAGTTAAATAAAAAACAACTCGGAGAATATACAAAATGAAACAAATGTCTCAACAAGTGTTGTTTTCTTAATTTAAATTAGTATTAATCTGCGCATCGTTTGAATACACCTTCATTGATAAATAATTTTTCCCAATTACAATTTTCGAATGTCAATTTTACTATCAGGTTCAATCTTTGACGTTTGTTTTTTTTTTCGGCAATTTTTGATACCATCAGTAGACTATTTAATATTTAGCCTCCCCGTTATCTTACGTACATAATTGTACAATGTCACGCAAACCTATCACGTCACATCAAAAATTCTGTAGCACCTAATAATTTTTGGTTTTAAAATGCCTGACTGCAGGCAATGTTGCTGACAGCATTGGTACAATTTTATCCGTTACATTTCAAAATCATTTGATAGGCTTAAATTGTATAATGGCCTGTGAATTATTTTATCGTTATTATATTAATTGGTTACACTTTTTTTGTCGTACCGATTACGGTGTTATTTAAAACCCGATTTTTTACGAAATATGAACCAAGTGAAAGGCGAATTTCCGTAGATGAGCTTTCGTATGTATTTTTTGTCACTAAGCAACCAAGTTATTCTGACAGACTATCCGCCATCTTAGAGGAAGAAAGCGGAATATTATTGAAGGAGTCAAGGCCAAAGATGGTACACTTCTTTCCAATGAGGAGGTCATCTTGCGCAGATGGAGCGAGAACTTTTCTGAATTGCTTTAATTCGGTGTTTGTTCCAACTCTTACTTTATGGATATAAGGCTCGGGTAATGACCGAAAAAATTAGATCGTGGATACAAGCTGCCGAAATGAGATTCCTCCGTTGTATTGCTAATGTGACGCGTAGAGATCATGGTCATGATTTGGTCATGTTAAACGCCTGTCCCCAACCAGGATCCCAAGAATCGCTATGGAATCCGTACCATCAGGCAGGCGTCCTCTAAGTAGACCCAGGATGAGATGGTTAGATCAAATCCATAATCTTACCTCGTATGAGGATTGCCCTTGATGATTTAGAGTCGATGACGGAGAATCGAAAGCTATGGAGGGTCCACTTGTGCAACCTACACCCGCGACCCACTTAATGGAAAAAAGGGCCATTTGAAAATATGTAGATACACAATTGCAAATAAAACAAACGACCCTGATGGAGCAAACATTTGTTGACCAATTCATATAAAATTGCATTGCAAGGGGAAATTTGGAAATCAAGAAGAAATTCCGATTTCAGATTTTTTTTTCTAAAATTACAAAGTTTTGCCTGAATTCGACTTGAAACATGAAGTATCAGGATTTGTGAAAAGTTAAAACCTGCAAATTTATTTAACAAAAGTAAACGTTTCCCTATATAATTCCATCTATAACATTTCTTCCTCCTCATAACTTCGGAAACGCTATTAAATGGTGGTACAAAATCATTAAAGTAAAGAACGTTGACGTACGTAGGTCCATTAAATGTTGCCATGAAAATATGTCTACACTCTAGAAACACACAACCGAAATACAAAGTCGAATGACCCGGGTAATAAATGAATGCATATAGGAGGTCTACGTGTCATTACCCAAAGACTTACCTTTTGACACTCTCGTCCCAGAGTACAAAATTCACAATTATTTTAGAAAATAAAATTCAAAGACATCGGCATGTATACTATACCCCAATTACATTTGAACACGTGCTTACCTTTTCTTTTTGCAGGTTTATTTACTAGAAGCTACCTAATTAAACGATTTACACAAAATAGTTAATTGTTTAAAAATAAGAACAAAACCTGTCCCTCTTGCGATTCGTATGTCTGTAGGATTTATTTGTGGTTTAGTATGGCCTGTACTGTCAGACTAATGGAGATTAACTTTATTTAGCTTTTTTGTCGTGATCATAAAGTACCTAGGTATATTGAGTTACCAACTTATCCGTCTTATCTTCGTAATAATGCATTAATTATGATTATAGTTAATGCACATGTTATAGTAACTAAATGAGATATACTAACTATTTCATTATGGCAACTGATTCCAACGAATACATTTGCGCTCTACGGATATTTTGACATTTTTATACGTAAAAGACTTATGACTAAGACTTGTGAAATGATTGTTCGATATCACTAAATCCACAGCTTATCTGTCTTGAGCTGAAATCACAGTCTGGTGCTTATTATTGTGTCATTGATATAATTTGAGAACTATTTATGTATGTAGGTACTTTGAATGAGTGAGTGATTACGATAATTATTTTATTCATTTAACTTAGGAATTCTTATCAGAACATTATTTTAATAGTTGAATCACTTTAAAAGCTACAACTTCATAAGGCAATTATGCAGCTGAAATAAAGCTAGACATTAGCTGATCTCCAATTTGTCTCTTTAAACGTTAGCGAAACTTTTAGCTTAATTTGACATTAGAGAGCGTTTTGAATTAAGTGTCACAGAAAGGAGGGAGCTATTCTTTGATATTGACCGCATTCAAGAATCTATTCATAGTAAGTCGACTTGAATTGTCTGAATTCAAATTTACCTGAACGCGAAAACTCACTTTAATTGTCGTTATGTCACTTATTGCCAATCTATAGGTTTGCACCTAATAACTTTGAGAGTTTTTTGAGAAAGTTTTGAATATACCATTTATTCATAGACATGAAAGTTCAGAGATATTTCCATTATTTTAATTTTAATTTAGGAGTGAAAACGATTAGACATAAGTACATAATGACAGTTGATTATCTAAGAGTTCCTTATTTCATTTACATAATGTACAAAGTCGAGCTGAGGTTAATGCGTCAAAAGAGCTAGTCATATGGAACATAAAACGAAATTGATCAGTTCTATTAAATGTACCTATTAGTATGACATATTTGCCAGCTCTGGAACGCAAATAATATTTTTTTGGAATTGCCATTTTTGCAAATTTTTAGCTCGACCGAATTTTTAAATGAGAAATAAAAATCTGCTTAAGTTTAGTGCTTAATTTTAGCTCCTACACAAAACTATCTTTAAGAATTTAGCTAAGCTTTAAAATAAAAACTAGCGTAACTTACCCGAGCGGTACGTAATATAAATTTGATGGTTCAGTGACATGACTAAAGCATTTGTTTTTTGCTGTTGGGAGCTATTTTTTTGACATTTTGAAATTATTTGGCATTTGCCTCCCGGCACTCTGAAGTCTGAAGTTGTGTTAGGTACTTTGAAAACAATTGCTACCCTCTCGTAATACCTACACTTTTTGTCTCTTTTACATGCAACTGACTTTTCAACATGATTTAATGTGATAAAAATGAGAGAAAAATGAGAGAAAAATGCGGTGACATACGGACTTTAATGCCGGCAAAAGTGATTTTTAATGTACTTCAAAAACATGTCTGGAGATTTCAACAATTGAGATGAATGAAAAAAAAATCCTACATGCACAAAACGAAAGTTTCAATGAAACTCAATGAGGGCGCTCAAGAATCTAGTTTAGGAAGTCTGACAGCTCTATATCTTCATGTTGCTGAGTTTTCATTGAGCTAGGCTGGTCATGTGAACAGTTTTCTCATTTGACGTCTATATCCGCAGTACCGACAAATCAAGTCAAGAATTTCTCGACTTACTACTAAATTGACGTCTATTTGTGCCAAAATTGTGTCTTGAGAACTCAGTTTTGATATTTCTATTGGGTTAAGCGTTGCCACTAAAATCTAAAGCAAATGTAGTACGTTAGCCAACAAAATGTAGCATTTTTATTGATTTGTCGCGTATGTCTGTGAAAAAAGTGGGCATGTGAAGCTTTAATAGAGCTTAGTATACTTAATGGCAAGAGTTTGCAGACAACATTTTTGCAGAGAACATTTTTGTTTTACTAGTTGTTTGTTGTTATATAATTTGGCAAAAGCACCAATTCAAGTTTTGACAAAGGAAGTTGATTTTGTCCGACAACATTTGCCTTAATATGGCAGAGTTGAATGCAGTACTACATTACGCAAACAATTTCAGAACACAGAACAGAGAACAGTATGATGCTGTTTTTAATTGTTATGTTTCTAAAAATTCGGTATCCGAAACCACGTTCAAAAACCGATCTATATTTGCAGTTGCTTGCAGGTGCAGCCCAAGAAAAACAATCAACAAAAATTTTAATTGACGATCAGTTGTCTGAATTCTGGCAGGATATACCCTGCTCTGTCAACCCGTTAACCTAAAGGACCATTCACATGGGAGCGAACGAACGAATTGATGAAATGCGAACAAACCACTTTTTATGCATTTATAAACAGAAAATTGCACATTTTATTATTCCAACAGGAGAATTAATTATCCCATCAAAATGTATTAAGAAAACAAGTTTATAAACAGTTTAAATAACGAAATTTCGATTTCCAAACTTTTTACCGCGAACGAAAACACCCTTGGAACGAATTGTCAAAGTTTATTCGCAATCCACATCATTTAATTCGCGTTCCACAAACTAGCGAATAAAACATTCGTTCGAACTTAACCTCAAACTAGACATTGCGGGTAGAAACTGATGGCTGAAATTCGCGAACTGCTTTACTTTAGAATGATGCAAAGTTTCTATATTTATTTATTTAGTTATAAAAGCAAAAGTGGAAAAATTTACAAAAGAAAAGTTTTTCGAAAAGAGTAAAATGATTAGGCGGAGCTTAACAAATGTAGTACTTTGGGGTAAAGATGTAGTATGTAGTACAGCGTTGAAAAATCAAGCAAATATGTAGCACAGCACTACATATGTAGTACAAGTGGTAACGCTTATCATAAAGCGCTGTTTGACATTTCGATTGCTCTGACGTGTACCACCAATCAGAAACTCGGAACCCAGTAGAACAAAAAAAAAATACAATTACGTCATATATACATGGCACACAAATTCAGTAACAGATTTTATTAGAAAAAATTTCGGAGTAAAGGCAGAAACCTGCGGAACATAACTGTTAAAAAATAATCTACAAGTTGCAGCGCTGTTGCCTGAAGCAATCTTCGAGGTAGTCCGGTATCCACTTTATAGAAAGGCGTATCCGATTCTCCAAAAATTAATAAATTGACAGAAATGGACACGTTTCAAGGTTCATTCTATGTTGGAAAAATGGCCAAGAAGTAAGCATCCCTATTCAACACAAAGACAGACAACGATTTTCAGACGGCTTGCAGACATGGAAATCTAATATATGAAGCTAATAGCACAAAATGGATATAGAGTTAGAATTCCTTGCCTATTTGTAAAAGGCTCCTTGACAAAACTTGGACGATTTTTAAAAGTAGTAGAATTATTTTTATATTCACGTGAAAAAAAACTGTCACTGCGAATAATGGCGATCAATTGCGAACTTACTAACCGCTAACTCCACTATAACTAGAAACTTGATTAGTTATAGATCTTCTGCCAGCTTTGGCAGGGCACTTCTTGGGTTACGCTCAAAATCGTCAAACTATATTTATTAATTTCCCGATTTATCACAAAAACACTACGCTTTAAGTGCGCTTATCATTAGCATATGGAAAGTATGTATATAAAAAAATATTATAGTGCTCGTGCTCTTAAATAGACTAGACCCATTTCAACTGTCAGTAAACCAACTTTAACTGGTTAAGAAATTTGTATTATATCGTTTGGCTGCTCACGCTTATCCTGATAGCACTTAATGTTCAAAGTACTACTTAAGTTGTAAAATATAAATTCGCAATGATCATCCAATTGGCTAAAACGGTTAGATTAGATTAGGCTCTTTTGCAAAAACCTTTTGAGTCGAAGAGATTAATTCAAATCAGCCAAAATAAACGATTTAGCACGAGATTGTCACAAGACTAATAAGACCTTTTTTTCACATTTTCCAGGATATTATTACTTAAACTTACAAAAAGTTCCGATTCAAACGAACTAATGTCAAACTGACAATAATAGTTGCTGTCACAAGCCACACACGAAAAATGACCTAAACAACAACGAGTTAACCACAACTCAACGAAAATCTCAAGGGGGGCGACAATTCAACGACCGACTCTTTGTTCGACAATGTGTTAACTGACTAGTTGGAACACAATACTTGTTGTGTATACCGTTACGTTTGACTAGAGCCAAGTAGTAATGCCGATAAGAGCTGTTCGATAGCGATACCATTTATACTGGCTTAGTAATCAAGTTCAGAAAAAGTATAGCGCCAAATTTTGGTATTACCAGAAATAAGAAAATGAAATGCCTAATCAGAGTCTAGATACTTGATAGCTGATAGGTGTATGTAGATATTTATCAGATACATGGTGCTCGTGTCAGGCGTGTTTTTGTTTTTTTACTTTTTTTTTGTAATTCAGTCTATTGGAGAAATGAGGGTCATTCTGGTGGCCGATACCACGAGTTGGCGAATAATTTTTAAAATCTAGATAAGAGCTAGAGCCTTGAATTGGAACCAAAATGGCAGTATTTATGGAAGGTAATGCTTTTTGATCAATTGGGATTTTTATTCATCACGTTTGTTGATGTTATTTGTTCATCATGTGGGATTGTTGTGGTTTAAAGAGTTGGCATAGGATGTTATGTTTGTATAGGTTTGAATGCTTAAGCTTATTCAAAGCTGCCTTTTACTTTAATTGAGAATAATAAAAAATAGTCGGCTGCTATCGCTCAGCTGATTACAGAAAAGTCAGCAAAATATGTAGTAGATGATGCAATATTGTGCGACAATGAATAGCTAGCTACATCGGGAGTCAATTTGGCAGGAAACTTAAAGCGAAATAAATACTATATCTGCTATACCAAATATTCACACGCAGATCCTGAAGAAAACCCAAGAAGTTCAGATCGATACTCATTGTCTATTTATTTTTAGAGATGAGATATAGAGCCATGCCTAGTTTTATCATCCCTACCCAATTCGCTGCCATTAACGTCGAAAACAATCGCGCCGAGACCACTGACGTTAAGAAAGGATTTAGATGCTTTCCCATATAACTTCTTCAATATCATACTTGAAAGAATTGTGCGAAACTTTTAGGACCTAGACGCGATTTTCCAAAAGTCTGTTCAAATGGTAGAACACAAACTGCTGGGTATAGAAACCACAAGAGCAAATCCAAGTATATGCTCTCAAGAGAACCAATTCTGCTTTATACCGCTGAAGCTTATGGACTCTATCTAAAGTTTCGTTTCAACACCAGCATTCACAAGCACTAATTGGGACGTTAAAAATACTAGATATGACAATAGTTTTCCTGACTAGATAAACAGTCAGAAATTTATTTATTGCAGAGAGAAAACTGACGCAACATTTTAATAAATCAATCCACATAGGCCTAACTCTTCAGCTTTACTAGATTTATAAGGGGAAGTTTCAAGTGAGCCGATACTCATTCGTTGATGTATAATCTTCGATATACTAACACATTCAAATCGTCAAAATTTGTTTAATAACATGGCATCAGCCTTTGACTCACATTTTTTTTGCACATTTCTGGGGGAGGCACTTCCATCTATTGATCGATGGATTTTTATGGATGACTCAACAACACTAATAAATACGAGTATGTCTTTTTTTATTTTTAAATCGGTTCTTATTGATGGTTATCTTATCAACTTAAATTTTTCAGCAAAAAGTCATTTAACGTTATTAAACTGTTTTTATTAGACTATATTGGCATCATGTGGCACAAGACATACCACAAAATAAAAGTTGCTTTAATCATTGCAAACCAGTTAAGCAATAAGGTTGGTCACATGAAGGTGGAAATCAATACCCTGATAGTATCATGAAATTCCTAGGATTCGTCTGCTTGTTCCCCAAAGTAAGCCATTGTAAGCTCGTAACATGGACACAAGAAAAAACTATAAGTACCACGAAATATTTTCATAAAATGCTACATGAAATTTTCTTCCCTTTGCAAGCTTAAATTGGTGGAATTTGAAAGCTAAAATATTACAAATTTGCGTAGGATATTATTGAGTGAAAGAAGCTATGCATTTAAATTTTAAAACTTTGAACATTCAAGCCAAAAACAGGTATCGCTCACAACACAACCATCATAATGCATTTCTATGACATTTCCACACTCTGATTCTGCATTTGCGAGAAAATTGTATAACAGCTGCAGCTGCATTCACACTTTTACTACTTTTCACTAACAAGATCATTAGCTAATTTGGTGCATATAAACCTAGAGATTGGACACACGTTTTTGAATATGTAAATCTTGTGATTTACAATATGTTATGATCCGTCACGGCGCGCGGCTATTAACCAAATAATCTTGAACTTATCTGCCTTGAAATACAGCAGATCATTCAGCTTAAACAAACAGAGCCACAAATTGTTAAAAATCAGTGAATTTTAATTTTTCCAAAATCGTTTAATAGTTTCTTTTTATATTTAACTGTTGTTTTATTACTAAATAATAAAATCAAAGCGAAAGCAGTTGAAAGATAGTGAATTTTACAGGTTAGGTCTGTTCGTTAAAACAAAAAGTCTACTCTGGTTAAAATTTATTAAAGATAATACATAATACTAATCTGGCCAACTATATAATTCTGTATGAAATGTTAAAATTTTGTTGACGCTTTTGACAGCTCTATCGTCTACAATTCTACATCTATCCCAACCACATCCATTGAGCATAAACACACATACTCAGGCCGGGTGCAAATTGGGCTCGGATGATTTTCTGACATTTATGAAAGTGTTGAAAAGAGAAGTTAACCAAACTCCAATCTTAAAACAGAGATTTATCGAGTTTCACGCTGTTAATTAATTGAAATTCTGTGTTTTATATCCTCTTCGACATTCTAGCAAAACTCAAGCAAAAGAAACCGTCAAAAAATTATCCTATAGGATAATTTATTATATTGTTCCCGGAGCACGATAATTTGTTGACAGCAGAAAATTAGTTTTTCATCACGATAGTGTCAGAAAATTATTCGAGGATAAATTTGTTTAACCCCATTGACACACGGCCTTATTTGAAAATGATTTCGCTTGAATAACAGCCCTGTCCAAGGTAGGTATTTTAGTTCTAGTGACTGGCGCTGAAAGCAATTTTCCTACCTACTACCCGCAGTCACAACAAAATGAACAGCTTTCCATTATCTTTTTATTTTGAAAAATTGAACAATTAAATGGATCCTATAAAATCCCACCGAATCCCCTTTGACAAATAACTTGCGAAAATTGTAAGCCAACTCATTCGTAATCCCGTCAAGTATAAATGATTTCCTTAAAAACAAAAAACGACGCCGCTATCAGAGTATCACGCACGTGAATACCCAACCGTCTTTGCACTACGTACACATGACAATTCAATAATATTTACTTTAAGTCCGTACTTACATTGGCAGTAGGTACTTGTATACCATCGTAAGTGATTCACCCCCTAACGGTAACTTGTATGCGTTATCATAAATTTTAACTTATCTAATTGCAAATATTTTGAAGAGTAATTGACAGATGCTCAAAGCCAAATAGATTGCTAAATTGAATTTTATCATTATTTGAATGAGTCAGCGCGTTGAAGGACTCAACAACATCGTGACATGCCAACGGAAGTTGGTTGATTTGTATATAGGTAGGTACCATCCCAGATTAAGAGGAATAGATAAAACGGTTTTTATGCGAGGTAAGGTATAAAAGACCCAGCCCTAAACGTTAATATCATTATCATAAATATTACCAACGATAATGCCTAAACGTGCGCATTTTATACAAGGAATTGTACAATGTCGCTGTCAGTATCATATGTCAGTTACATCAACCTCCAAAATATATAAAGTTCATACATTTGTTTTGATCGGGTCGGGCCGGTTGTAAAATTTATTTTTCACACATGCTTATCAACTTGTGAAATTTTGGTAAAAATAATCTTGTACTCAGTGGCTCAGTGCGGTTAGTGAGCTGGACTACTAAAGCGAGAGGTCTGGTGTTGGATTCCCAGAAAAATACGAGCTACATCTTAGGAGTTATTCCACAGTGCCACCTTTCGCTAACGTCTGACAAAGATCCGAGAATGTAAAACTGTCCTGGGCCACACATTCATAGATGTCAAAAAGAGTCCAAATATTTTCAACAAATCCAAAAACTTGGCCTGATGTAACATGAGACCGTCTGACTGAATCTCACAGCTATAGACGTAAAAACTAATCTGGGACTAATTAATCCTAATTCACGACACTACATCGAAAGAGACAGGACTATAGCTATTCTTTGACAGCTTTTCATTCAAAGAAAACACATAATGTAATGTCAAACTGTTCTATAAGTGTTATATCTCATAAATACTCTAAACGTGAGGCCAATTAAGTCACTGTTCTAGAGCATAGAAAAATGCAAACATGTTCTACCATCAAGCAGATGCTAGATGGTAGAACAAAATTTACAAATGCTCGACGAGCATATTCGATGACAAATTCTTTTAAATCCATTGTGATTCGCATTAGTTACCTTGCCTTGACATGCTAACGTTTGCCAACCAAGTGTTTACAAATTAGGGCTTACAAGGCATCGGCACTTGCGGTAATATAATAACCCTAAGCTTACAACGATTTTGGTCAAGGCGGTATTTTGCGGTGAACTTATTAGTTTATTTGTTTAAATGATTACATTTGTTAAATTGCAAAGTCTTGAAATTTGTAAGTTACCTAAGTGGTCAAGTACCTATAAGAACACATAGAATATTAGCTGAATGACTTTTTAAGGAGTTTCTCCATTCGGGGATTTCATATATTTTCTTCACGAAAGTCTCCTACAAACTTAATAATATGTTAAGCATATTAATTCATAAAAACGTTCTTCATTCGAAAAGCTATAAAGTTTCGATTTAAAGATACCTATGATATGTGTAAAACGTATTTTGCAATTATTCGTCAGGTTAAATTTTGAGCAGAATTTGTGTACAGTAGGGAACAAAATATTCTTAAATTTAGTTAGAATTGCGTACTTCTCAGTTAAACTACTTTGTTTAACTTTATCTTAAGCTAAGTACGTAGCTCGAGCGAAACTAAATTTTAGCTGTTCTCCAATTTTTAGCTAAATTCCCAGCTATATTTTGACATGGAGTTGTGGATATAAGTGTCACAGAAAAAAGTGATTCGTTGAAAACAGGGCTCTCATCGCGTAACTTTTCAGACGATCAAAAAAAACCTAAATGGAAACCAAATAACCCCAAAAAGGATGAAACGATTGCAAAAGAGCCATCGTTCAATCGTTTTGACGGTCATCGATTTTTAGTTGTTACACGAAGTAGCAGAATCGTCGAGACGACACAAGTGACAAGTCGTTCGATCGTTTTAGCCTTACGCGATGAGACCGATTCCGATTCTCATTCATTTTGTATGGGAGCTAAAATTTAGCTCGAGCAGCGTACTAAGCTTTAGGATACAGTGGCACCAGTCATGAGCATGACATAAAGTGTGGCTGGATAAGACCATATGAGGAATTCTTTGAAGTAATTCAGCTTAAGTGAATATATATGCAATTACATCAGAATGTGTCGTGCCCGTAATACGACTTAATTAGTTTAATGCAAATTTAATAGATTTAACACTGAAGAAAAAAATTAAACAAAAAGAAAATCATAAATTCAAATCAATTTAATAAATACTAGTAGTTAATAATATTTGCCAGTCCTTTTAGTATACTGAAGATAGTCACAAAATTGGACGAATTAGAGAAGAGCCAAGTTAGCAGAACAGTGCAAAGTTCGAACTGGTGAACGATCAAGATGTAACCATTATAAAATTACAGATTCAAGAAGAGTGCATTTTTATCAAATATCTGTACGAATCTACTGAAAAGGTAATTTAGTTAGACATGTTTATTTTAAGTTTAGAAACTTAACCGAAAATGTTTAACATCGTCACATCGGTTCGCGAACGCCTCGGCTTCAAGAGTATTTCGCCAACACAATGGGAATCAGATCCACGACAATTGGGTTACACCTGGGTGCCACCAGGTATAATAACATCGTCAAAGATCCAGCGTTACTTTGATAAGATCCCTCAGGAGAAAGTTCCAAAACTCAGTTCAAACGGTAATATGTAAGAACCTTGAATATTTACGTCTCTGTAATTATTCAATCAGCTTATTTACGGGTTTAGTTTGTCCATTTGTATTGGCGCTATTCTACGATACCCGGAGGCCCAGAGCTTAGCTTCAATGAGGGCCGAGGCCTGTGCTAATGTCTCTAATACATACATACATACATACATACAATTTAATAGATTCAACACTAATATAGCTGACGTTCACATAATAACCTAATATGGTTACCCAAAAAAGGATTTATGCATAAATCTAACTTACGCGTTTCTCTATGAGTCGTATCAGTGAACGGCCCTTAGTGCTCTCCAAAAATTGAAGTCATACACAACTAAGCTTTTACATGCTAGACCATACGTTGTGCCCGCGAGACTGCATTTTAAATTTAAAAGATTAGATATAAATAAAAGTCATAAAAATATATTCTGATCATTATGACCTCCCTCCAGTATCTCAGCATTCACGCGAAAGCACAAAGACATGTCAAATCACACCTCACTATTACTTTAATAGCTCTGCACTCATGAAGTTCACGATAATTGCATTCAAAACCCATTGCTGACCTTTCGTAAAGCGGAACATGTAGGGCAAAATTACGGCGCAGTATACCTATACGTACGCTTGTTATTAATTATGTTACTGATAGCAAAACAGTTCCCTTGTGTGGGTTGACACTACTCGTATTGTTTCAGCGGCGGCGATAATACAATCTAAATCGAAGGACAAAGGGGTCGGTGGGGGTGACTAATTGCAGTGTGACTCCAGTCTCATGTGCCCAGTGCAAAGCCATAAAAAACGTTTTAGATAAATAACGTCATCACCTAATCGAAAAGTATATGTATTACTTTTTCGATCATTGTATTGCGATAGTGTCGAGCCCATTAATTGGTATCTACCTATGGACTTCTATTCGAAAGTAAGAAATCCCACCTTATCGATGAAGACACATGTACGTACATGCATATAGATATGCAAAAATCCAATTGAATTACTTGGCGTACTCGCTATAGATACACGTTTTTCTAGCTCATTAACCAATTACTTACCAGCACACCGCGGCGGCGGCGATGTGAAACGTCATAGTAATTAAATTACGTGGCCATTACGATCGGCGATTCACTTTGTTGAAGTATAGGTTAATCTTTATCGGATAGTAGTTCATGGCATGAGTTTGCTTAAAATCGCTCTGTAATTGTGCAATTTTATCCAACTACCACCTCAGACATTATGAACGCGTAACAACTCTAGGTTTGTACATCAAGACTCAAATGTAGGTATGTGCGGTTCCGGCGAAACGATTGGCTCATATGGCTCAGAGGTCAGACTCCTATGAAGTAGTACTGAATTAAGAAAAATAAATAACAAATTTGCGCTACTAACCATAAGACACCGACCATTGCTGGTATAATGGCGGTTTGAAGAAAAAAAAATATTACGACAATTAGGTAGGTAATTTTCTATGTACACAGAAGATGAAGTAAAGTGGTCATGGTTGAATAGAAAGTGATGTGGTAAATGGACGACATGTGTGTAGATGTGGTGACATTTTACATCATAGAGTATATTCTTATCCATGCACATAATTCGTAATGATTAATATTGCAGCGCGATTTCATAAATTCAATAGACGGTTTTGACTAATGCGATGTTTTGGTTCAATAGATAAATTTTAATTTTAGAGGCATTTCGGATTGAACAAGAAACTGTCAACATATAGTACATTCATGTACGAGCATGAGATGAAATGCCAAAAGTGATGACGATGACGAAATATTTTTGTATTTGTAAACAGCAATTAAAAAAATATTCTGAATATTCCAACGGAACTGGCAGTTGGAATATCTCATTTCTACATCTTCAACGACTACCTACATATTGTATTTGTGAACAATTTTTGATGCAGTTTCTGCCATTGCCAATTCAAAATACAGTGACCTTCAAAAGTAAGTGAACACCACTGCTGTTTTCATTTGTCTTTCGACTTTGGAAACAATTTATTTTTTAAATATCTATAAGTATTTTATATCGAAAAGAAATCCATTTCGTTATTGATATTTGGTAATAAATAGAGATTGTTGGTTTTTAAGACCTAATTCAAGACCCTAAAGAAAAATTTTAAGAGCAGTGGTGTTCACTTACTTTTGACGCTCACTCTAAATGCTCAATTAGTATGCAAACAAATTACATCAAACTCAATGCTATGGATAAACCATATGATGAACAAAATTTAAGCTATATTATTGTAGATTCAAAACGTCCGAAAAAAAATCAGTGGAAGGCGATCACGACTAAATCCAGCAACAATTGGTATAACCGCATTAATGACACGTACAGGTGGAAGCGTTCAAATAAAGTACGGGAGAGCATCATGTTTGTCTTTAATTTAGATAGGTATACAAATAAATACGCATGTCGGAAAATTCTTTAGGAATACAGGGAATTCAAGTTCAAGCCAAATCCAATAATGAATTCAAAAGGTTCCTTTGCCCAGTAAAACATCCATCTCACAGTCGAATTTTTTTTAACCGGAACGCTCCCTCATTCGATTGAAAAGGAAAAGAATTGTCATCCGTGGTGGAAGTCCAAAATTGCGGAACGTATATACGGAGCTCAAAGTCTATGGCTCCAATTATTGGCGAGCTGTTGAAGATACTGGAACATGAAGGCATCATTGTATACGCGTATATCCTGACCATGTGGTAATGTTATAGTGGCAGTCCTCAGTCTATCAGTCATAAGCGGCACAGTTATGCAGTAATATTAACCAATAACAGGACTGCCAGGCAATCTCCATAATTATAAAACCCGGAACATTAATGGGGCGGATACATATCCAGGATAGAAAGATACCTGGCCGTAGGTCTAGATTCGAAAGAAAATACAGAGCATCCACAGAAGTGAAAAGATAATTGTCGATACTGACAGTTCAAATTTGGCACTTGCGACGATGTATGTACTTGTAAAATACTGGTACTTGGCCGTTTCAAATTTGTATTTTATTGAAAATGGTTTTATAAAGTGTAAAGTGTAAAGTGGGGGGAGGTATTGCCGACGAGAAAAATGGACGTATCAGGGTGAGCCAATTGGAGTTGTGCGCGAATATAAGTACTTAGGAGTTTTGATTGCATCAAACCTGAACATGAAGAGGCATTTAGCATTGAAACTAGCGGGAGCAAAGCGAGCAGTCGGTGCAGTTTGGGGAAGTTGCATCAACAACAGTAATATATCCCATAGCGCGAAGCAGAAAATATTCCGCGCAACCGCATCTTCCATTCTTCTTTACGGAGCACAAATATGGGGTTATCGAGCATTCGAAGAGGTAGAAAAGTTTCTTCGTTATTTCCTTAGAAGGACACTCAGACTGCCGAGCAGTTCACCTATCTACATGCTTCATTTGGAGACAGGTATATCACCACTGTTCTTGGACACACTCAAATTACACCTGGATTATGTGGTACGAGTTATGTCAATGAACGATGACAGGTTACCAAAAATAGTACTAACACACATGCTATTGACCAAAGGAACTTGCGTACAAGAGTGGGAAAGGCTGGCATCTGAATGCGAATACAATCTATCTGTTGCACCCAATGAGCAAATAGTATCTCTGAGGAATATGCTTCGCACCCTATTGAAGAAAACAGGTCAAAAATTATATAATTTGTGAGTGCAGCGCAGGCATCCCAACACCGATCATACTACAGCAGACTAAGCCACTATCTACGGGATAAAACATATTTCATAGATGGCAAACCAACGGATATGATGAGCACCATTTTTAGACTAAGGGGAGAACTCTTGCCCCTTAATTATATCCCGCACCGCCCAGATCTTCCTATACTTTGCAACATATGTAACCGGAAAGAACGTGAGGATGTGTACCATTTTCTAGCAGTTTGCCCAATTCTTACAGAATTTCGTTTGAATATATTTGGAGTACATACGCTCGAGTTGGATGAAGCGATAAGCATACTCAACGGCGACAGAGGATGGGACGCGTTATATAGATATACAACAATTGCCCTACGTTATCGAAGCTGCATAATTGGAGAAAATTTTTAAATCTGAAATTTGAAATTTGTTAACTATAAAAATAGGTATAAATATTGCTTATGTATGTTTAAAATGTCAGTCTGGTAGACGGCCTTCGGCCAAACCAATTACGGACTAAGATATTGTATTAAAACTAAGGAATTTATACATTTTATGAAATAAATAGTCTAATTAACTAACTAACTAACTAACTAAAGTGTAACTGAAATAAAGTTAATTAAAAAAGAGTATTTTTATCATTTCAAGAATTTCATATCGATAACAACTATTTTCACTACATTTTTCATACTATACTATTAAAGTATCAACACTGCCTTTAGGTACTCTGGCAAAAGTTAATCTCCAATAAACTATCTCTTAAAGTACAGCACAGGATAAAAGACAATATTACGTCCTTTTAATGTGAAATGTGTCTTAAAGTGTGTCTGATATCAGACGGTAGGGAACCCATACCAGACAGCCATGATAAAATTGCTTCCAGACGCCAGGCGCACCCAACAATGTGTCAAATTTGTCTGGGCGAAAATGAAAACAAAATATGTAGGTTCCATCTATTTTCAGAATCGTTATACAAGAAAAAGAAATATGTACAAACAAATAATAATACATACATCCTAACCGTTAATATTTTCTTTTGTTTATCGACTGAAACTGTCGAAGGTTACAATACAATGGGTTAGCAAGGGTAGAGAAAATGTGCGAGGACTTGGCCCAACTTACGCCCACGCGTGTACCTATAACATTTCTATTGGTATTATTTGTATATAAAGCATATTAAAAATTATGAAAGAAGAGTAGATTCTACCCTCAAAACGTGCACTAAGTGATGATATTTATTGTGGATATTGATATATCTAATAAACACAAAATGCTTATTCATGTTTTTCGCACGTTTCTTACTGAGTGATTATAATTGAAAGACCTATAGTGGATTTTTTGCAAACAATCAATAGCAATTTAATCGATAACGTCACACAAGCTCATAAAACCGACTGCACTTTACAAGTAGATTGCCTGTCGATGACACAACGGGCCTTACCAATAATCATATTTAACCTTCACCTTAAATATATTTTAGGTCACAATTTGTAGATAATTTTATATAGAAAAATTTCATTATTGTGATTTAGTTAAATTTAGCTTGTACACTAAGAATGATTTTTATTTTTGGGGCGCATCAAATTTAAGACTCAAGAGTATCGGCAACGGTAGGCAGGCAGTGTTTCGAAAATTAAAGACATTTGGAAAAGAAGTATAACGTAACGACATACCATAGCAAAGAGTTGCTGTTAATCTGGTCTAATAAATCGTCTGCCGTTGCCAACATTTATGCCGATTGCCGATTAATATACATACGACGAAAAATTGTAAACCCTTGGCTAAGCATTGTGTCCTACTAATACAAGGTGGCGCAAAAGTAATCCTCCTATCAGAAAATGCTATAAATTTTGCGATTGGCCCCTAATGTCAGTTCTGTTTTGACATTTGTGTAGTAAACACATGCGAAATACACGTTAATAAACAATGTTACGCTACACTGCTCCAGAACGCGGAATATTGGTGACTATTTATTTGAGCAATAATCGGTCGGTGACTTTGGCATAACGTGAATTTCGTCGCAGATTTCCTAGCCGTCCAATGCCTACTGGTGAAACACTGCGACGTTTAGCCGCTCGCCTCGAAGAGACTGGCACAACACGAGATGCTGCTAGGCGTGGCAGACCCCGGAGTAGCCGTTCTGCAGAGAATATTGCTGCTGTAGCCGAAGATGTCATGGAAGTGCCGTCGACATCGACCAGACGACGTGCCACGCTACAGAGCAATGATCAACGAGTTCTTTTTGCCGCAACTTGATGAATTGGGATTGGAAAACATGTGGTTCCAACAGGACGGTGCAACGGCACACACTGCACGTGCCACAACCGATATGCTGAAGGATGCATTTCCCGGGCGCCTAATCTCCCGTTTTGGCGATTTGCACTGGCCAGCAAGATCGCCTGATTTGACCGCTCCAGACTTGTTTTTGTGGGGCTTTTTGAAGTCGCGGGTTTATGTCAACAAGCCTCAGACTCTTGCAGCTCTTAAAGACAATATCCGTCAAGAATGTGAGGACCTATCGCCGGAAGTTTTGGCCAAAGTGATGGAAAATGCCATAAAAAGGGCTCAAATGACAATCAACTGTGGCGGCGGCCATTTACATGACATCATATTCTCGACTTGATGTAAAAAAAATTAAAAGACCAAATAAAAATAATCCACAAGAAGAATCAAAGTTTTTCATTTTTTTTTTTTTAAATTACAGCCAAAAAACATCGGAAGGTTATTTTTGCGCCACCTTGTATAATAAATTTTAGTGTTGAGGATGAAGCGAACATTCCCATATAAAAATTTCTATTGTGGCTTATCTTACCGTCTATCCCGTATTTTCCGGGACAGTCCCCTATTTCAATCGACTGTCCCATTTTTTATTTTTTTTTAAATTGAACTTTTAAGTTCCTTATTAGTACCATATTTGTATATAAACTTCTTTTAACTATTAGTCAAACATTTCATTGTTATACAAAACTTTCGTTTCCATATATGTACTAAGGCCCATTGCAAACTATTTAGCATGACATTTGTGCCCAAAACGCATTTATTTCCTCATCGCGAACTTTTTTCACGCCGGTATGCAAAGTTAGAAAAAACTGAAAGTGTGTTTATCCCCGGGATATTTTTATGAACTGGCGACCATAACTCACGACTCGAAAGGTCGGTGGTAAAGATAATAATTATTAAGCCTGTGTCCTGTTTGGACTTAAAGTTGCGACGTGAATGCGGATACATATTTCCTTTGAGATGTAAAAATTAAGCTGCTATAAAATATGTATTTTACAGCTTTATGTATGTTTTTATCTTTGGGTGGGGGCCTAATTTTAGCGCAGGTAACTTACAAGGCTTAAATGAACACCGATGCTCTTTAGTTTTTCTTTAGGGTCTAAGAAACTAAAAATATGTAAAAAGTTCAAATAACAATAACAAAATAATTTCATTTCGACAGCAAAAAATACTTTACAGCAAATTAAATAAAATTATTTCCAAACGCCAAAGACAAATGAAAAACGCAGTGGTGTGTAATTTTTTTTATTTATTTACTTTTGACGCCCACTGTATGTATAGCTACGAATTTGTAATTCGTTCTAATAGCCCTGTAAACACAGTCTTAATCACTTCAAAAAAATATATAAACATTCGGCAATTTCAAGAAGCCATTGGAGACCTTAAATTTTACACGATGCAAATCCTAAGGTCGTAGTCGTTCTTCTTTGACAGATGCATTCACTTCCAAATCCATTCCTTATCCAGTGATGTATTAACTACAGACATAGATATAGATACCTAGGACCTACTCCAATTTCGCTGGACTTATTTAAAAGATAAAATCGAAAAGCTATCATCTCTCATTTCGTACTGACCTCATTTGTAGTTTCAGTTCAGCAGACAATTATTATTGTCAACATTAGATGAAAAGTGAACATATCTAATAAGCTTAGTTGAGATTAGAAAGTTTATTTGCACTGATGTAACAATTAACAATTAATTTATATAATTCTAAAACTCTAACCGATTAACCGAATATTTTGCCCAAGCTAAGTGTAAACCGGAATAATTATATTTATTGCAATATATAGGTAAGCACGCACTGATAAAAAAAAAGCACAATAAAAAGTTGAGTAGGTAACACGTGAAGATAAAGTAGCATGACGAGCAATATTCATGTGTTCATACACTTCTTTTACGTTTTACGTACTTCCCAGCCAGCCTGCAGAGGTTTTTCATCAAGATTGATGATGTATTTGTGCGCCGATAGCTATCGAAGCAAAATTTCGGCTGAAAAATTAAAAACTTATTATGTTGTTCATTCATTAATTTCTCTATTAGCTAAATAATAATAAAAAAAAAATGTTATAAGCTTGTTCAAATAACTTTCGCTTTCTATTTGCTGTCGGCAATTGAGAAACGGGCAAACTCTCGACGAATTATATCTTGACATGAAATGCGAATGGGAACTCCCTCCTGCTCTTTATCGTATCCTATAGTCTCGTAACATATATGTACACGTTTATCTATATGCGTTGGTAATTGTATTTGCCGATACCATTACCAAATTATGAAATTCAAACGTACGTTCGATGACCCGCCATACCATGAAGTAAACAGGTACATATTTTACGAGTGTTCATGATCACTGTTCAGTAAGCATTTAGATTCTTGATTATGAAGTTTTATTCCGAATTTACTCCGAAAATGGTTATAGTTGCAAATTCAGAACTCGAACTATTATTATCTGCACCCATAAACACTTGAATGGATAAGCATTAAAAACACTATATAGAGAGTCCACGGAAAAATTAGACAAGGTTACAGTTTAAATTTAAATTAAAGTCCAAATCACGTACAAGACTGGGACTGAGGTCGGTCTTATTTGTTCATAATATATGCTTTAGGAGTAATAAAGATCTTTGATTAGTTATGCTTCCAGTTGGTTTGAGAAACACTTAAGTTTTATAATTTGGTTTGATTTTATTTCAATTAAAGTTCCGGTCGCAAGACCTGAGTCGCAAAAAGCACGTGCGGTGAGCCTTCCATTTCAATCAGTATACGAGCCAAGCCCTCTTACAGGTAATTTACCGTGTCACAATCTAGTTAAACAGCAGATTTCGGCACCATTTATATCAAAACTGACAGTATCAATAATACTGTTAAAACGTCGGATTTATTTCTTGTCTCCTAAGTTCTAATATGTCCAAAAAGTCATACACCTACTTGAGAGGTAATATGTAAGTATGAGTTCTATGAGTCCATTCAGACCATCCGGATTTGCGAATCTTGACAGAGTATTAGATTGTGTGAAATGGGATTAAGAGATGTCTAATTCGACGTTGAACTAAATCTTGTTGGTTTACATAAATATCAGAACTACACTACCAGTTTCTCATCCATACTATTTTCAGTGATTGTTTGAGACCTTGGCCTCTATGTTAATAAAGTGAACATTGCATTATTGCCTCATCATCAATAGAGTGATTCCCAATAATGTCAAAAACTCCCACCCTTAACGAGATATACTTAATTTAAGTCAAGCTCAAGACCAGCGCTCCCGAAAGTACTGCAATAGCAGTTTTTATTGCGATTTTTTCATCCAATACTGCGTACTTCCCTAAAGCAAATTATACTGCTCAACCGAAAGCAAAAA
Organism: Cheilosia scutellata; assembly: GCA_955612985.1. Classification (NCBI taxonomy): domain Eukaryota; kingdom Metazoa; phylum Arthropoda; class Insecta; order Diptera; family Syrphidae; genus Cheilosia; species Cheilosia scutellata. The sequence continues at coordinate 7,698,508 of OY015313.1, forward strand.
GTTAAAATAAGAATGCAAATTAAAAATAGTTTTATTTAAAAAAAAAATTATGTCTGTGCCCTAATTTCAGTGAAATGCATTTGTGAACTGAACGCGCCCACTTTCTAGTTATCATTCAATAGGTCTGTTTTTTTCCACATCTATCTCAGTGAAGTAAAGTAAAGTAGGATTTTTAACACGCAATTACAACAACTATATAGAGTCTCGAAAGTGTCAAACAGTTCGTAGTTGTTGTAATTGCGTGTTAAAAATCTTACTTTACTTTACTTCACTGAGATAGGTGTGGAAACTGTAAACTGTAAACGTAGAACTCGCATGTGTATTTGAAATTTCCATCAGTTTTATATTTTATTGATTGTGTCAGTTTGGAAATTTGAAAGTTTTTGATAGCGCTACAAAGCGTGGTAGTCCTGGACCGTACTTATTATGCCCCTCCAGCCGGGTCGATCTCTAGCCTGCCTTCTCCAATTTCGCACTCCAAGCAGTCGCCCGATGAAGTACCTAAGAAGAAGGTAAGCTAGCTCATCTTCTGCAAGCTCTAGGCAAACCACAATGCATCTTTCTCTAGGTTTGGGATAAACTCCAAGTGGACCTAAACTGAAGTGGCCGTTTGGAGGGACAACTTCTTTCAGACTCCTGCTGGAGAGAAACTTATCAGCAAGCTGGCAAAATGCTACTTAAAGTGAACGGGATGGCCAATACGTAGCTAAGCTTGCTGACACTGCGCACTATGCATTTAGTATTTATAGCTAAGCCAATATTGTTTGCGACGGTTTCCGAAGCCTGCTAATAAAGTGACATAAGTCGTTGCACTTGTGAAATGGAAATGGTGCATTTTGTGTTGTAATTTTTGATTACACTTGAAAGTTGACGAGTACCGACTGGAATCGGTTTTGCTACACCGCTCTATTGTATTAGACGGTATACAAGCATTTCTAGAAACAGTGGAGTACAATCAAGCATAAGGGCTTGCACTTGCGAAGTAATTGGTTGCTTAAAAACAACAATGATGCAATGTTGCTTTGTCATATAAACCGGGAGATCGTAGTTAAACGGAGTTTAAACTTGCACTGTAAAACCGGCTATAAGGAGAATTACAAATAACTCTGCAAACAAATTTTGTCTCGCATCAATTTCAATGAAAAAGTATTAGTTGCATTGCAAGGCATTGATCCAAAGCAATTAGATTCATTGTCATGTCCCACTAATTATTAAATTTCCTAATTTTCTGGTAAGTATCGATGAGGAGTCATTAGATGAAGAATGGCGAAATCTGCCTAATTTAGAAAATATTTTAAAAGACAAAGCTACAGGAATTTTGGAACCACGTTTTCAAACAAAAAAAAACGCGTTGGCTGAAAAAATGTTTCCATTAATAAAAGATTTTATTGTTTCGGTACTATTAATATTATATGTTTGTTAATGGGAGGTCGTTAAAACTAAATCGTTTCGGTCCTATATCATATATATCAATTATGTCTCAAAAAATTAAAAAAAAAAGCTCTTTCATTCTTAAAGATTACTGCCCGGTACTGCGCAAAGGAATCGAATTAGATATACCCCCCCAACAAAAATCTGAAACGGCAGCTCTGCTCAAGACTCAAGACAGAAGATTAGTATGTCTGAGTGTAGACCGTGATTTTGGGACATTTCAGTCTGACTTAATTTCTTACCTTCTTTGCAGACATAAACTCTGAATGAAATTTGACATTTGAGAGTTTGAAAACAAAAATTCATTTGTTTTGATAATTCTCGAGAATAAGTATAAGAACACGAATTGAAGTATATGTCTTATCTGTATCCTTCCCAGTTATCCACACTTGACACTAGTGACAATGTTCACAATCTAAAGTTCAATGTTGCACACAGAGTTGTCGGTCAAAAAACCAAAAAAACGTACGCCAGGCGCGTGGATAGCGTTGACGGCCAAGTTCGGTCTGTGTGAATGGGGTGTACATATGTATGTTATTGCGACACACACTTAGAAATCTATAGAGAAGTAGGTACGTTGAATGCGAAAAGTTTCAAGAATTGAATAGGAAATCACCTGTATAATAAATTTATCCACGACAAATTAAGAATCAATAAAATGTTTGATTTTGCGTCAGAGCCCAATGAAACTGACAAATATTTTGTGTAATTGATATTCACCACACCGCCAATCCATTGATTTCAAGGTCACGTGCAAAGAGACAAAATAAGCAAATCACCACTCACGTTTAGAATACCTGTCAAGATGAATTTGTGTAATTTGTAGATAAATATTTCATTGAAGAATGCGATATCTATGAACTTGTAAGCACCTCGAAAATCGATTACAATAAGTCGGGAGATTTAAATTGTAACAGCTTGGTGTGAATCAATCTACTAGACATTTATTGAATGGGAATGCCAAAGTAAGATGTCACTCCAACAATGTTCTATTCAAAATAACTCGTCATAATTGTTTTTTTGTTTATTTGTTTATTATATTATGTCATATAAATTCGAATCCTGCACACTCAGGCCAATGCTCAGTACAATTTTAATTCAAAAATATACGCAATTGAGGTCCTATCGGACACTTTTCAATGGGCCTTTACCAATAATCATTTTTAACATTCAACTTAAATATTTTGACGGTCGGAATAGATAATTTTATATGCAAATTTTCGTCATTGTGATTTCGTTTTGTCGAAGCCCTCTGGTGGTTACGAATGGCACCATCTTTCAAAAATCCACACAATATCTTGGATATGCAGATGACTTCGACATTATGTGAAGAACCAAACGAGCAGTGACGGGTGCCTTTTCCAGTATCGAGTCTGAGGCGAACAAAATGGGTCTTGTCATTAACGAGGACAAATGGAAGTATTTACTGTCATCGAATAGAGTCGATTCCCACCGGAGACTTGGTCAAAACGTGACAATTGATAGGCATAACTTCGAGGTGGTATATGAATTTATCTATCTGGGTACTCTGCAAATGACATCATCGCTGAAATCAAACGTAGAATAACTCTTGCTAATCGCTGTTTCTTTGGTCTAAGCAAGCAATTGAGGAATAAGGCCCTATCGCGAAATACCAAGGAGACGCTGTACAAAACCTTAATCATCCCAGTCTTGCTGTATGGTGCAGAAGCATGGACCCTTTCCCAGGCGGATGAAGGATCTCTTGGTATCTTCGAGAGGAAGGTTCTACGTACGATCTATGGTCCGGTTTGTGTCGACAGGCAAAATAACATCTGGCGGAGACGATACAACCACGAACTATACGAGCTGTACAGTGACTTGCCACTGGTCAAAAAACTGCGCGTTCAACGGTTAAGATGGCTAGGGCATGTTGAGCGAATGAACATCGAAGCTGCAGCCCTTAATGTATTCAACGCTAAGGCTGAGGGAACGAGAAGCAGAGGCAGACCTCATCTCTGGTGGAGTGATCAAGTTGAGGCCGACGCACGCCGACTTGGTATTCGAAACTGGAGGCAGCAAGCTAGAGATCGAGTAAGCTGGCGAAATCTATTACTTGAGGCCCAGGAGCACAATGCGCTGTAGCGCCAACTAAAGTAAGTAAAGTAAAGATTTCGTTTAAGTTAGGCTAACACTAAAAATGATTATTAGAAGTGTGCAATGCGTTATAATAAAACAAACGGCTTATATTGACTCTGAGCACAGGTTTTGAGATCATTTTGCCAGTTATATAGTTTCCATTTACACAGACTCCTTTTAAAATAAATGCAATCAACTTTAAGCGAAAAAAATTTAGTTTAAAAAGTTATTAAGTGTGAATGTTTTAGTGGGAGAGAATTTTTGATATTACGTTACAGTATTAAATAGCAGTAATATCTTTAAAATACGAATATCTCTACGAAGAATTTATTATCAGAATTAATTTTTCAAACAATCATTTAAACCATTTACCATTCAGTCTAATTTTATCCCAAAATTATCCTCGGCTTAAATACGAGTTTTCTTTTTAGGTACTTTGTGTATAATAAACCTAAGTACACTACTCGAGCTAAATTTTAGCTCCCATAAAAAATGTTCTTCAAAATCTAAAACAATTTTTACTCTAGATGAATTTTCGAAATAAATTATTTTTAAAGAACATCTGTTTTCTGTGACTTTTTGCCATAACGCAATGAAAAAATTTAGCTAGGATTTCTGCTGTTTGAAGATATGAATTTCACAGCAGCAAAAACTTAGTTTTTCTCGAGCTGATAACATAGCTTAGAATAAAGGAGGAATATAACCATTTTATTCGATATAAATATTTAAATATATTCACATCAATTATTATTAATGCAAATCGAGTTCAAATGCTTATTTCTTTACCTGTCAAAATTTAGTTTACATGTTTCGCACATTTTTTGTAATTATGTGGGCTAAAAAAACAGCAGAGACACTTTTGTACAGTCCGAAAAGAATGCTGCTAAAATGCAGGTCAAAGTGTTTATAGCCGAGTTTTGCTTAATTTTACTTCTGAATCAGGATTAAATTCGAAATCGATTTAGTCATGTCCGTCTATCAGTCCTGTCTGCCCGTGTGTCTGTATTTCTGGTACCTCCCATACAAAATCAATATGAGACCGACCATGTCTACGTACTAACGTGCATGCCTAACATTTTGCATGACTTGTATGCAGTTATCAATGGAGGTTATCACAGCATCGGCCAGGCTGACTTTTACTTGTTTAATTGTCATTACATTAGTTTTATCCAAAGCAAAATGTCGTTAATTATTTTTGGCCAACACTGTATCTGTATGCATTAGCGAAATAATTCGCATTGATTCAAAACCAAAAAAAAAACTCCCATTAGTTGGAAAGGCATCTAAGTATATGTGTATATTTTACTATAGGTAACTATATATTCAGTTTCCAAGTAAAATGAATGACGTCTTTTTCAGATGTAAACATATCGCAATAGCGTCAATACCATTTCATTTTCACTGGGTAAATTGTAACCGAAAACTATAACAAGCACAAGTCCAGAAAACCGATGGAAATGTCTTTTAAGATTACTTTATACAATAAAGTTCAATTTCAATTAATATTTATTGCCAAGTTCACCACTATGCGAAAAAGCTCGCAATCCCACATTTAAATTCATGAATCATGATTCATGATTACAAACATTGCAAAATTAATTGGATTTTACTTCCAAACAGTTAAAACTGCTGCTGGTGTTCTTTTGGTACGTACTCGAAATGTTATTATAGCTCGATAATAAGAACATCTTGAAAAATAACCAAAGTGTTTGTTGCACTTTGCATGCGGTATACTTATACAGATATATACTACACTTAATGAACTATCTATTTCTCTAGAATGTATCTTTATTCTTATTCTACTCAAAACGTTTTTATGGCCATGGCAATTATTAGCAGTAAAGAAGAAACAAATCAAATAGAAAGACGTCATCAGTCATAAACATTTCATTATGTTAATAGAATCTCTAATGCTATAATCTAAGCAAAATTAATTACAAAAAGTCTATATTGCACTCACCTTATGATTAATCGGAAGCGTAGGTAACTATATCAACAAATTGATTGTCAATATTGTCATTCAATAGTCGTTAGTCGTGTGGAGAGGTATGTTGATTAGATGGTTGTTTTTTGAACGTCACAACTCTATGGCTTGACAAACTTTGGCACCAGCTGATTGATAGCACTCTATGATCTGCACTATGCACAGGATTATGTAACACTAAATGGAGTACAGTTTTGTACTAAAACACTGAAGGCACTGGCTAGTAAATTTCAAAATAATTGATTTTTCTTTTTTGCACAATAATTTATTAAGGACAATGTTGATTAAAAATGAACAGCGCGGCGGACAGCTTCGGTTCAGACGGCATTCGCGATACCTTATTGTAAACAATGATAATCTAATTTTATTTTGTTTTGACAGACAACAACGTAAATGCAAACTATTCGACCTGCGGTCCTCCTAAACACTGAAACAGAAATTACAATACAAGTCTAGTGCGACTGAGGAGAGTGAATAAAATTGTGTTTCTTCTTGGTTGGCAGAGAAACTGATTTCTGTTGTGGTTGTGGAATGTACCTACTGTCACTGTCACTGTTGTGCTGCTGGTGGGCTGGTTGGGTGGTGGGGTGGTACCTAGTTGGGTGTTTGGCGCTTAGGCCATGTGGACGAACCGACAAGAATGACGTCAGGAGTGATAAAGCTTTCGAGTATGCGCCAGCCACCAGGCCAGGACGGAAGAACAAAGTTCAAGTGCAGAGAGGAATGTGTTGCCTTTGTTTATGAAAAAAGTAGCATAATCATACATATTTGTGTGTATGAGTGTATGTATTATAGATAATTCACATGTTTGATTTTTAGCAAGGTTATTCCTTTTACTACATTATAATGTCAGTGAGAGACAGGTGCACGAAAAATAAAAACACATGTTTTTGACTTAGGTACCTACTTATAAAAAATAAATGCGCATATCAACAAAAATTCAGAACTTATAAGTACCTACCATTATCTTGGAAGGTGCAGATTCGGACTTGTAGTTGTAATGTGTTTACGCGCTGGGTTGATATATACCCATTCTTATTAGGCTGCATGACAAACAGGTTCAGCAAGATACATATACTATTATCTAGGGGTTAGTATGCACCCTAGTGCCCTAACTCCTAAACACGTAATATTGAACCCATTAAATTAAAAGCTTCCTCTTAAACAAATAAGTTACTTTTTGGGTAGACAGAGTTTGAAAAGCTGGCAATACAAAATAAAGCAGAAAACAAAAAATGAAAGAGCAACTATAGTAGGTAAATATTTTTTAATCATTTTTGAAACGTTAAGCATGGGAGTCCAGTTCTGTTATATGTTCTTAATTATGTATCTGATTTTTTTAAGATAAGAGAAGTGTCTTCCAGATGAGAAGATATTCACCCATGCATTCGAATGCACAACGTTTTGGTGTCAATTCGTGATCCCATTTAGGAACTTATGTTTCGAAACAACGAAGTAACAAATCCTTTTTTGTTTCGGAAGTGGCACAACACAAAGTAGGAAATGTTTTTGACGCAAATCCAATATACCATCTTTGAGCACACAATTTCAGCGCAAAGTGTCAACACAAATTGGGAAAAATGCCTTATTAATATCTAAATCTTTTATTGTGTATGTATACCATATAATTTGTGATGTTATGATAAGTCATTAATATTGTGTAGGTACCTATGTTATGTACCAAAATAATATTCTGACTGCATCAAACATTTCATTATTAAACAGAGAAAATAACTACTGAAATTGTATGGGCAACATCATTTTGTCTTGAAATGTTACTAATGTAGGTACTTCGAAAAAAACCTTGATCCTTACACAATATTCTATATTTAATCAAAAATGTCTCTTATAATTATTTATGCTATTTTAAATGCTGACAAGGAGGATTATAAAATCAGAATAAAATAAATCCACGATGTCTATTAGTCATAATAGTAGCATTTTACTCTATATTTAATTACACCATATCCACAAAAATTATAAATTTAAAATTTTTTATATTCCATTTGCAATTTTTTTACTAATACAAAATGGATACCTGACAAATTCCTATTTGGGAATAGTGGTTACAGTAAAAAATTCCCAATTAGGATTTTGGTTTTATTTGTATAGTTAATGTTTCTTATTGAGAATTGTGGCTATTATGCGTGCTAAAAAGTTCGCAATGGGGAATCGCGTTTAATTTGCGTTGACAAGAAGTTTATATTTAGGAATATGTTCTTATTTGCATGCATGTTTCTTTTTGGGAATTGTGGCTATAATGCGTGCTAAACTTTGCAATTGTCAAACGCGTTAAATTTGAGTTGAAGGGAAGTTCCTATTTAGGACAAAATGTTCCATGGAAGAAACAATATTGTCACAATATCGTATCTGCGCCGATATAAAATTCCTAAATAAGAATATTCCTAATTGGAAAATGTTACCAAGCATGTGTATAAAATGTTACTTGTTCGGAATCTTTTCTGGTAACAAAACCGACTTTACGACGTCGCGCATGACACATGAAGTCGCTAAATGCTCCTTGGGTATGGTAGACATACATCCCTAATTTAGAGAGTATGTAAAGGGTGTCCCATAATTCACGCAAAATTTTAAATTTGCGCCATTTACGTAATAGTACAGTGATGGCAACAGAAAAAAATATAACAATGACATTTCGGGGTTAGTAAAAATGGAGCGCTATACGAAAGAACAACGCATTTCCATTGTTGAGCAATATTTTAGAAATAATGAAGGTTTGCCAACTACAGTCCGCAATTTTCGAACAAAATCATTTTCAATGATGAAGCTCATTTTCATTTTGATGGCTTCGTTAATCGTCAAAATTGTCGCATTTGGGGTTCAGAAATCCCACGAGTAATTTTTTAGAAAAAAATGCATCCACAACGCGCGTGACTGTTTGGTGCGGATTTGAGGCTGGAGGCATTATCGGACCATTCTTCTTCGAAAATGCTGCTGATCAAGCAGTAACAATATTAATGGTGTTCATTATAGTGACATGATAACCCAGTTTTTAGCGCCTAAATTACAAGATGTGACCCACAAGACGGTATCACATGCCAAACAGCTAGAGAAACAATTCAATTACTGCATGAGTCATTTCCGAATCGTATTATCCGGCCGTTTTTGCGATCAGAATTGGCCAATGGTATATGCAAACAAGCCCACGATCACCAAAGCCCAAAGCCTTGAATTAAGAGCTCCAAGAACTTCATTGAAAGAAATAAAGCGTTCCAATCCAGAAACCTCTTCTACTGAAGCCTATTTTAGAGTGTCTATAGGTACTGATTCCTTGCAAAACCTTCGTTAATACAAAATCTCACGGACAAGTTTACGAAGTTTTGAAATTGCTTGATATTATGGTGACAAGACTTGTCAAAAAAAATCAAGACGTCTTCTGATTTGAAAAAATGTGTGTAAAAAAATAATGTTAAAAATTAGTATATATGTTCGTTTAAGTAGTACACGATTTAAAAACTAATAAAAATCATTGAATTGGAATATATATAGTTTTTTTCTAATTCCTCGTAAGATTTGGAAGCAAAATTAAAATTAGCTATTTCATGAATTTATGTGATAATTATTTTGGTTAGCTGATGGTTGCCCTATAGGCCTAGCTTCTTACAACCATTCGAATGTGTTATTTTTTTATTTTTGGGACGAGTTTAAGGGACCTACAATTTTATGCCGAGTTCGAACGGCTGAATTGAGAAGCTTTTTCAGGACAGTTATACTCTCGGATATCAAACTTTCGCAATGGGAAAACCTTAAAATGTAATTTGTATTTTTCCGGGGATCGAATCCTGTGACCCCTAGCTCAGTAGTACACACTAATCATACTGATTAACTGCAAGTTTTGGTACAAAATATCAATAATGGATACGACCTCGTTTTCTATTGTTTAGAATGAAAAATAGCTGGTGATAGTCTAGTGACAGTTCTATATATAATTCGCGGTGCTAATAATCATTTTTATTGTGGCTAACGTTTACGAAGTCACAATGGCAAACATGTCCATATAAAATTATCTATCGCGACCGTCAACATATTTAAGTTGAAGATTAAAAATGATTATTGGTAAGGCCCAAAATGCCACGATAATGATATACATATAATTAATCTGTTATCGTACAATAACGATCGTAATATTATTCAAAATTGATGGTCAAACTGTGAGTAGAAAAGAGTAGCAAAAAGAGAATAAAACATTTCCCCTTATAAAAACAACTGCCAATTTTAGTATTCATTTTGTGGGTAGTTTTTAACAACTGTCAGAATGTTTGTCAAATTTCTTCAATGCCAATTTTAAATGAATTATTAATTTTAATTAATTGAAATTCAAATAATTGAATTTTTGGTGCTTGTTCTTCAAAAGAATGATTGTGATAAGGAATAGTAGTAAAATTTGTAGTAAGGAAGCCTATATATTAGTACCTACATACTGTTCTTTTTGCTGATATTTTTGTTTTTTTACCAAAGAGAAAGCGCTCGTTTTGAAAATGTGTCATTCAAAGGTTTTTGATTTTTGAAGATATTACCGCTAAACAATTTTTTGTGGTTTTGCAATAAACTCTCTTACCAAAATAATATATTTTTTGATACAGGAACATCCAAACAAATCTGTATAGCATTGTACATAAAATATCTTTACTTAGACAAATTGAAACAAAGCCCTGCAATAATATTCCGGCGATAAATAATTCAAACATTCAAAATTCGTTAAAGTTTAATTTTACCTTCTATATCCACTGGACGGTCCCTTAATTTTACAATATCAAGACAAATTTTGATACTCTCTTATCATACCTACACAGAAAGGCAGGGTCAGGAGTATATTGAACTACACCAGTTCAAATTTATGAGAACAACAACAAACCCAATCAATCGTAAAAATCGATATATATAGGTTAAGAATATTAGCCCTACTAAATCACGTGCTTCGAATTTCAAAGCTTCAATTTCTCGATTCGCACATAAATTTTTAATGATCCGATACGCCTTTAATTTACCAACAGGTATCTACTATTCAGTTAACCACAAAATGACAGTAGTTTTCAAATTCTTCAAATGAGCGAGGGTATGTGGTAAAGCAGTAGATACTGATTTATGCATGATTTTTTCAAAGGAAGCCTAAGCTAATGATGTAGTCCTTTAATATGCATTGTGTTTAAAGGAAAGTGAAATAACATTAAAAAGATCTGAAAATGCGTTTACTTGACTTTGTATATAAATAACAGGTTTATTGAGAGTAATAACGTGTAGCTTAAGCACGAGACTTTGCCCCAACACATCGTTATACGCCATACCTGGGAATAGTGCACTAATTTGATAGTGCACTATTCAATGCAGTAGAAAAATCAAATCCAGTGGTAATGAAAGTTCGTTTGCACTAGCACTGAAAATTTCAATGCTAATGAAAGTTCGTTTGCACTAGCATTCAAAATTTCAATGCTAATGAAAGTTCGCTTGCACTAGCATTGAAAATTTCAATGCTAATGAAAGTTCGTTTGCACTAGCATTGAAAGTTTCAATGCTAATGAAAGTTGACTTGCACTAGCACTGAAAATTTCAGTGCTAATGACATTTCACTTTCATTGGTTCAGTGCTACTTAAATTTCAATTGCATTACCTACTTAGAAAGTTTTATATATAAATATACATATAGAAAATAAGTTTACGTCTCACTGATCATCAACGCCCAGCCCAAACCCTTTGCTCTAGAAAGCTGAAATTTTCCACAGAGGTTCCCTTTATGATGTATACAAGGAATAAGGAAGGATATTTCGAAATTCAACCCCTGAAGGGGTAAAAGAGGGGGTCAAAGTTTGTAAGGGAAAGTTTTTATTTTTTATCCGATTGACTTCAAACTCGGTTTGTATACCTAGTCTATTATAAAGCTACACGACATACGCATGCCAGTCAGACGTCAATTCGACGTCAGAATATCTCATAAAAGGGTGTACCTATGTCGTGTACTCGGCATATTATTGACGCTGTCATATGTTGGCATGCGTCTGCCACCCATATCTCCGACTGAGAATGGCATGTAAATTTCGGAGAATAGAAAAAAATCGTTTGAATTGAAAATTTATTGGACGTTTTTTAATCCATTGACATCGTAGCCATCCTTTGATGGAATTTGTTACTTTATGCCTTGATTGAAAGAAGACGAACCATATTTTGGGATATATACTATATTTGGAAAAATTAAGATTTTAGGGCTTTCTAGTGACATTTCGAAATAAATATGGTATATATCCCAAAATATGGTTCGTCTTCTTTCTATCAAGCCATAAAGTAACAAATTCCATCAAAGGATGGCTACGATGTCAATGGATTAAAAAACGTCTAAGAAATCTTCAATTGAGAAGATTTTTTACTCTCCGAAATAGCCAATAGCGATGGAATTGTGTCACATTTACTGACGTTTTAAAATCAGTTAAATAATATTTTTGTTCATCACCTTACATATTATAGCATATTACATGCATCTCCGCTGCGGCAAAGCACATGCCAGCCACAGTCGACATACGAATATGCCAACTTTGAGACAAAACGTACATGCCGTGTACTCGGCATACTTTTCACACATGCCACAATATGTAAAACGTGACATATTCTACAGTATGTCGAGTAATTATAGTGACGTCAGAGTGGCATGCGTATGTCGTGTTTGGTATGTCGTGTACTCGTAGCTTTATAATAGACTAGGTACACAAACCGAGTTTGAAGTCAATCGGATAAAAAATAAAAACTTTCCCTTACAAACTTTGACCCCCTCTTTTACCCCTTCAGGGGTTGAATTTCGAAATATCCTTCCTTATTCCTTGTATACATCATAAAGGGAACCTCTGTGGAAAATTTCAGCTTTCTAGAGCAAAGGGTTTAGGCTGGGCGTTGATGATCAGTGAGACGTAAACTTATTTTCTATATGTATATTTATATATAAAACTTTCTAAGTAGGTAATGCAATTGAAATTGAAGTAGCACTGAACTAATGAAAGTGAAATGCCATTAGCACTGAAATTTTCAGTGCTAGTGCAAGTCAACTTTCATTATCATTGAAACTTGCAATGCTAGTGCAAACGAACTTTCATTAGCATTGAAATTTTCAATGCTAGTGCAAGCGAACTTTCATTAGCATTGAAATTTTCAATGCTAGTGCAAACGACCTTTCATTAGCATTGAAATTTTCAGTGCTAGTGCAAACGAACTTTCATTAGCATTGGAATTTTCAATGGTAGTGCAAAATCAATGGTAATGCTTAAGTACCCAGGTCTGTACGCCTAGCCTATCGCATACGGGATGTGTTTTGACAAAATTCAATGATTCCTCGCAATGAGTATCGATATGACTTGTTCAATGACTATTGATCCTAACTTTCTGAGTAAGTTATCAATGAAAACTAAAACAGCTGTTCAGAGCACCTGCTTTCAGTTCGGCTCGAACTAGAAACTGTGCAGTGAGGAAAATTACCTATTTTAATTTATTAACGAATCGAACAATTATGTGTTAATGTTTAGCCGGCTCTCACACTGAGACATAGCAATTAGCAACTGGTTATACAAAAAGCTTGCCGAGATAATATTTTTCATATGTGTAGTCTTGTTTATACTTTTTTTTTAATTTCAGATTTTGTCAACATGTCAAATATCATATGACATTTGCGTAAAGTATTGATATTGGCCACAATTTTCCACCCGAAAAATTGTTGTTCCATGGAAAATATTCCTCCTACTTGAATCTCCATCGGAATTTATTTCCCCCGGAATTTTTCGGAAATATATTCGAATTCATTGATAGTTGCCAGTTGTGATTTATTCAGTTGTCATTTAACCACATTTATGAATATTTGTGTTAATCCAAGGAATTGTGGTAACTTGAGTACCTAATTGCAAAGACGCGATTTATCCTTACATAAGTGAAGAAAGTGTTCGATTCGGTGAAATATAAAAGAAAATATTAAGCTTTCAAAATTCACTGCGCAGCATTTAGATTGCTAGCCGAGGAGCAAATTCATCATGAAAAAATAAAGTGAAATTGATCAGAAGAACTTAAAGAGATAAATCCAATCCCTTTAGTTGCCACAGGCATTGTAGCCTTGGAATACAGTTATTGCAGACCTAATTCATTATTTATCAGATTTCACCAATACACTATAGGTTCAATAAAACAATGGTTAAATATTTGCTGGATTTTCTCTCGGGCAATCTCTCAACAATCAAGAAACCATTCGCTAATCTTCCCATCGTCAAGCTGAGTACATGTCTGCGGTTCTTTGCAGAATGTGGTCACCAGACAGGACTTGGAAAGGATCATGGGATTGGATTAGAACATTTCCAACATTTCTTCTGAAGAAGATTCCAAAATTTATTTACATTCTCTTTGCTCCTCGTAGCGAAACCATTGAAAATGTGACGATTTTCATCCAATAAACTAACACTAAGTACAAATCTTATGCCACTTTTATTTTCTCGGTTAAAATCAACAAAATAAAAAAAAACTGACTTTTTTAAACTTATTCCCATAAAAACTGTTTACATTTTGAATTTCCACCTGCAAATTTACGAATGAAATATTCCGGGGAAAACTCAATCAAATTCCGTGGAGAATTTTTTATTGCCGACACCTATTTTTGAAAAATGGCAAGTATTTCTGGGGGAGTTTTGTTCACGATAGCCCTGAATGTGTAGATTTAAACATTTTGAGACGAGTGGAAAAGACCTAAAATTTATTTTGGTACGAACGATTTGATAAGTTTGCTCAGGATAGTTATACTTATTTATATCTATCTGAACAATGTATGCTATTACAATTAAGAATATGTTGAATCGTTGAATTCAACCATAAAACCAAAATATACCCGTTTATATGGTACCTATACCTACTCTATTCTATGCGCCTGCTCTCTGCCATGTCTGCTGATTAAGTGACGATTTATTTTCTTCATTCTATTTATTATTTGTTTGACTTTGACGTTTTGACACTACTGTTGCCAGAATACTACAACTCCTTTATCAGAAATGACACTAGGCGTATTTTTTTGGGAAGTGAGTATAACAAAACCAAAAGTTGGTATAACCGTTTTGCATGTAAAACCAAAAGTGAGTAGGTATAACAAAACCAAAAGTGAGTATACCAGTTTTGCATGTAAAAGTAAAAGTGAGCTAGATATAGATTCCCAAAAAAATACGCCTACTGTTGTTTATCATTTTGTCAACTTAGCTTTGCTTCGCCTAATACATTTATAACAAATTTTAAGAACAACCGTACCCAAATAAGAGCCACCCTATACTCCATTCGCTGAACTTAACCGCTCGTGGCGCTGTGACCAGTAAAATGTTTTTTTTCTGAAATATGCACATTTTCCCATTGCTGTCAAAATCGTGAAAATTTTCCATTTGGATCACCGCACCGGTAATAAATTTTAGTTTTAAATCAAATAATTATAATTCCAATTCCAACATCAATATTTATAAATTAAAAAACAAATTTTATTTCAGAAACACCAACTAAAATTATCCAATTAATCCGATAGGCAATGGCATCTGTACGCACTGGACGAGGACTACAAAAACTCTTCGTTGGTAATTTACCTTGGACTGTCGGACATCAAGAGCTACGAGCTTACTTCAAGGATTTTGGAAAAATCCTTAACGCCAGCGTTGTGTTTGATAAGAAGACTGGACTATCCAAGGGCTACGGTTTCGTAACATTCAACAACAAAGCGCTCTTGCAAAAGGTAGAGAACGAGGAGAAGCATATTCTGGAAGGAAACTATCTAAACATCCAGAAACATAGCTAGATTTACTGCATTTACATAATCAATTGAAAGCAAAAGCATCCACAATTCCTTAGTTAATCTTAGTATTTTAGTTTACGTAAGTGAAGAAGAACAAAACAAAATGTCTGATATATCTGACAGCGATAGTGACTCGGATTTCAATGCAGCCGCCGAAGTACTGCCAAGAAAACATTCGCAGTTGTCGAATGGCGACTTGCTGGAACTCTATGGACTGTACAAACAAAGCACCTGCGGTCAATGCAATATACCCAAGCCGGGGATATTCCAAGCTCAAGCCAGATCCAAATGGGGTGCATGGAATGCGTTGGGTGACATGAACAAATGTGAAGCAAAACGCCTATATATAGAGAAAATTACACGCATCGATCCTAACTGGAAAGCTGCCAAACTAGCAAAGGCAAAAGTAGGTTGGGTTGTGCAATCAACGCTTGTTGCTGAGGAAGAAGAGCCAATCGAAGAGAAGAACAAAACCATATTTGACTATGTCAAAGAAAATAGTTTGGTGGATCTGAAGCGAGCTCTAGTGAGGGATTCCATTGACGAACTGGATCATAAAAGTGGTATGGGACTTGTTCACTGGGCGACAGACAGAAATATGGGAGAGATTCTGGAATTTCTTCTCTCTTCTGGAGCAAATGTGAATTTACAGGACTCGGATGGGCAGACGTGCCTTCATTATGCAGCCAGTTGTGGCCATTTCGATTGTCTGCGTATTTTGATTAAATTTGGTGCCGATAAGGATTTGCGTGATAATGAAGGGACTATTGCGTTAGACGTAGCAGACGATGATAACATTCGTAAATTACTGGAGAGCTGAAGCATAGATGTAAGAAAATTTACTTACCCGCTAGAGCGTAGTTTGTATAAATATGGAAATAAAGGTGTGAGATGTTTTTCTTTGTTGACAATGTAAACAAAATTTTGTTTTGTGTTTGCTTTGTTTTATTTTACAGCAAATAGATAATGTATGTCCTCTAGGGGACCCGAACCATAGTCTTTCGAAGAGAATATGAAATATAAGTTTACTTTACTATTGCAACTCCTTGATTCTTCATTATAGTCTCTTAAACCTGACTATACTGATTATTACAAAAAACTAAAAGATCAGTAGGTACCAAGTTCCTTTTTTCATAAAAGCTTCATTGAGATTTGGAAAATGGCACTCACAAAAAAAATCCGGGAAGGCACAAACAAAAACTAGTCCACAAACACAAGATATCCGAATCAAAATATTTATTATTATTCGCCCCTATCGTGGAATCCGCGGGGGGAATTATTCACGGAAAAGAATATTTTGGTATCGTCAAAATCGCAAAGTGAACAGTTCCCCGTTCGGGAAAAATTCGATTTGAACGTTTTTAACGATACATTGAAACTCATTCACATTACCCACACGGGGAACTGTTCACTTTGCGATTTTGACGATACCAAAATATTCTTTTCCGTGAATAGTTCCCCCCGGCGGATTCCACGATATTTTTATTATAAGTAAATATTTGTTATTAATATGTAGTACATTGTAAGGTATTGTGTGGCGCCCAACGGTGAACCCCAAATGGGCGCGGAACATTCGCAGCGAAATCGGCGATTTCAATTTGGACTTTGAATGAGACAAAGAAAATCTCGATTCTACCAAGACACAAGCACCAGAAAGTGTATAGAAGACGTGTAGAATTCCAGCAACAGTTTTTATTTTTTAATTCTGCTCCAATTGTCACACTTTATCGTTTATTTATTGTTTTTTTCTTTCAATATTTATGTATATCTCACGCCACAAATAGTATAAAAATCTGTTTCCACACCTTTGTAAAGTCAGAACAAAAATGACAGGTACCTACATCGGAAAAACGAAAGAAACGATGTCGCGTGAGTGTGCTTCCATAAACTGCCGCCATGTATACAAACTTGTACAGGCTAAAGTTTCATTGCACTTGTGATTGTGCCTGTTAATGAGCAGTGTAGAGATAAGAAGACGTGGTTATTCAGTGGAGGATAAAAACAGAAGATAGTTATTTAATTAATTTACAGTGCGTGTTCAGAGACAACAAAGTAGAAAGGGTGATTCCAATAAATCTATAACGCTAGGCGTATTTTTTTGAGAATCTATAGCTAGCTCAGTTTTACTTTTACATGCAAAACTGGTATACTCACTTTTGGTTTTGTTATACTCACTTTTCGTTTTACATGCAAAACTGTTATACTCACTTTTGGTTTTGTTATACTCACTTCCCAAAAAAATACGCCTGCTATCAAATAATGCGCTTTTGTAGAAAACGAAAGTAGAGTGGGTGGCGAAGCGAGGTGTAACAACGATTGTCGCTAGTTTTGTTTGACCCTTTGTGTTGAGAATTTATTGTCGAATTTCAGCCTATGAATTCTTGTTGAGAGACCAACAATATTAGGCGTATTTTTTTGAGAACCTATAGCTAGCTCACTTTTACTTTCACATGCAAAACTGTTATACTCACTTTTGGTTATGTTATACTCACTTTTGGTTTTACATGCAAATTTGTTATACTCACTTTTGGTTTTGTTCCTACTCACTTCCCAAAAAAATACGCCTATTTTCATTAAAAAATTCTATGATGAAAAATGCTATGAGTGTAACACTACCCTTAAATATAGTTCACTTCCATTTCATTTCGAAATATTTCAAAGCTGTCATTTACAATTCTTGACGTTTCTACCAAATTTCTCCTGCAAAGTGCAAATCCCAGCCTAAAATTTCTAGTCGTTGTAAACAGAAATGGAGTTCGTGAAAATATTGCTTTTACTTTTCCTAATTTCACCCTCATTACAACAAAACGAGCAATTTCATGAAGAACTATACGTTAAGCCTTTACCAAGTGGCTATGTGAATACTTACTTTCAGTTTACAACACGATGGAAGCTGGGTACCGGCGAAAACCGTGAGTTTCCACCAACTTAAAATTCTCTAACATTTCACTAAAATTAAACATGCACTTTACAGTTGATAACACGAATTTAATTCCTCGAGCTATTGCTGAGATTCTCTCACATTTCGATGTGCGAGAGTTACACATTAGTCTCACCCAAGGACTATGGCGTTACGAGACTTGGGGTTATCCTGTTGTGGATGCACCTCCAGGCGCAGAAGCATGGGCTTGGTTCAGTGGCAAAAACCTTTCACAATCTACAGTGGATGCACAGTGGAAGGATTTAGCTAGTACCTTTTCAGGTATTCTGTGCTCGTCGTTAAACTTTATCGATAAGACAAATAGTGTCGAACCTAAGCATTCGTTTAGACCACAGTTTGGAGTTACCAAAGACGAAAAATTTATAAGGTAACTGTGGCATTTAGTTGTAGAATTACAAATACAATTGTTCTTTCTAGGTATGCGTCGTTGCCAAGGGAAATCGTTTGTACAGAAAACCTTACACCGTGGAAGAAACTTTTACCGTGCACCAGCAAAAATGGTTTTGTCTCATTGCTAAATTCTGGATTTGTACACAACACCAACTTTCATTCGCTCGGCATAGCTCTGCGAACGTTTTGCGATGAATATACTGAAGGATGTGTCATTGAACTTGTACAGACGGCTAATATTGTTTACGATACAAAGCTGCTTCCTAACAATGACTTCTCTCTGCGTCGTATGTTTGGACAGGGAATGAATGGTGCCTGTCCCTTAGCTAATTCCAGTAAAGTCTACATCGACACCACCAACGACAAGTACACTCTAGCTCCTGCGCCGAATTCGAATTTTACGTCAACTCGGGGCGGTAACACAGTAAACTTCGCAGTCTACGACATTCAAAAAGAAATTCCAAATAGGCTCTTTAACGTCGCATGGGTGCTCAAGGATAAGGGTAATTTGGTGTCCATATCGCCACCACCACCTTTATACGCGCATCGCTACATACTAGCCCATGGTCAAGAGCGAGGTCAAATAGTTACTCAAATTACCAACACCCACTGGGCACCTCTGAATATTGTATTGCAAGAAAACATTCCATGGTTTGTTCCCTCCTATATGCACACTCTTAAACTGGTCAGTGGAGAAACTGTCATCACACCAGCTGAGGTGCATTACATTCCGGGTGCTCAGCGAGAACGACCGTACCACCTTGAAGTCGCATTTAAAATTCCAGCCAAGTCGAATGTACAGGTGTCATTTGACTTTGACTACATCTTCCTAAAATGGTTGGAATACCCACCAGACGCCAATCATGGTCACTATCTGGGTTCAGCTGTGATTACGACCCTTCTTCCGGTTGGAAAGAACTACACATCTATTCCTTTGGATGGTTACCTATTTGCTCATTCATTCAACGCCAGTCGACCGTCGTATTTCCTGCAAATACGCACTGAATCACTTATTCTCTCCTTGCCAACACCAGATTTTAGCATGCCATACAATGTTATCTGCTTGGCGTGTACTGGAGTGGCACTTGCATTCGGCCCAATACATAGTGTTGCAACGAAAAAAATCGTAGTAGAAAATAAGGATGAACCGCAAACTTTTTTTGGCAAAATTAAAGCAAAACTATTCCGCAAGAAGACTGAGGACGTAAAGGAGGAGAATGAAGCGGCTGATGAGACAGCTGAATTGGCAGCTATCGAGGAAAAGGACGAGTAGATTTTCTTTGGTGTGCAGTATTATGTAGCTTTTTTGTGTATTGTGTTTTATTAGTTTTTTGTTTTGAAATAAAAATAATATTTCGAAGTGGTAATTCGCCAGTTGCATTGTATATTTACATCCCAAATTAATGGATTTAAATTTTGACATTTTGTTACAGAGCCATATCTTGAACGGAATACATACTATAAAAGTTTCGTTTGAATACCTGCACAACAAACTATTGCAGTAGTAAACCACAACGCGGTTTTTGTTGATTTACAAAATTCTGCCGGTCGTTACGTCCTAAAGCTTACCAAAGAATGTCCAGACAAGATACAGTGTTCAAAATAACATTTCGCGAAGTCCCTTTTTCGGACAATACAAAACATATTTCCGGATTCCATATTTTACATATCTCTTATTAGTGTCAAGTATGTAATTGCGTTTGCAATGTTTTTTTGAGTATGTTAGGTGCCCTGAATACGCTTCCGCATCCGGAATACTAAAAGTTGTCAGTAGGTATTAAGTATAAGTAACTTTAGTATCTATAGTAAATTGTCATCTTTCGAAATGTCAACACCCTTTTCTTGTTAACCAGAAAAAAACTGACCAAATACGTTTGTAATACGCAGCCCAAAAGTTGCAAATTGTTTTTGCATAAAGAGTGAAGTGTACAAAGTTTGTAGGCGTATTCAAATTCGATGGCGGCACCCAATGCAAATCCCGTGCTTTCCAAAAAGTAAGTTTAGCAATAAAACAATAAATAATAATTAACAAGGACACTCTACTCTACTCTACTCTGCAATTTGGTATGACATGAGTCATATTTTAGAACTTGTCATTATAATGAACGAATTCGCATCGCAATGATACAAGCAGCTCTCATGAAAGCAAAAAAAATTGGCATTTTCACTTTTTAAATATTTGCTATCTACTCTTGATATTTTTAAAACAATGATTGCCAGAATTTGTACAGCGGACGTACCTATTTAATAAAAAGGAGGGTTGCCTAAATAACCGTAATACAGTCGAGCCCCCACAGTTTTTTTCGATATAAGAATACGATTTTCTTTCCCCACAGTGAACTTAAACGCCGTTTAAAATCGGAGAAGAAAGCTAAGGAAAAAGCAAACAAAGTGGATTTACACAAAATCGAACGGGAAAATAGTAAGAAAATGGAGGTTTTGCTAAATATGGCTGAAATGAAAAAATGTCCAAAGAAGCAATCGGAACCTCAAAAGTTCCATGTGAGTACTTCATTGGAGGACTTCGTTGAAAATTACTCCAGCTTGAAGGATGGGGAAATGTTAAAGGACGTTAGTGTGAGGTAGGAAAATCATATCCGTTTGGCAATGAAATATTTTTTTTTTTTTTTTTTTCATAATAGTGTCGCTGGACGTGTACATGCAATTCGTAAATCTGGAGCGAAGCTGATATTTTGCGATTTGCGAAGCGTAAGCGTCAAATTGCAAGTGATGGCCGATGCTAAGCTGTACGAGAGTGAGGTCGATTTTTCAATTGATACAACTAATTTGCTTCGTGGTGATATTATTGGAATCAATGGCTATCCTAGTAGAACGAAAAAGGGGGAGCTGTCAATTATTCCGAAAAAGGTAAGATATGTGATGATGATGAAGTGGAACTAGTTCGAGGGTTTTATCGGTAGTATGTTCTTAATTTCAGATAACGCAGTTGTACAATTTGGCAACATTATATCCGTTGGATGCGGTATCGCAATAATAAATAAAAGTTATATTTGAATGGGAATATTTTTATTTCTTGTTTTTAATAAGCGGTATGTATATATAGAATTATGAATAAAACGCAATCATGTCTGCATAACAATCACACGTGAGTACTTCATTTGATCGGTACTAATCAAAGATTTTGATAGTGATCTTTATAATACCTAACGAAATTATAAGAAGCACTAATGTCGTTTTCGATTGGTAATCCAGAAGCGTCCGGAAGAACTCTCCGAATTCTTTCTGAATTCAAATCCAGAAGCAAATTTCTCTTCTTTTCAGTAGAAGAACTGTCAGTTGAGTGCCAATCGAACGCTTTTAGAAGCGTTCGGATTGCTTCCGGACGGTTCTGGATTACCAATCGAAAACGACATAAATCTACCTGAACACACCTCACCAGAAGTACTAAAATAAAATGTTGACATTTTAGGTTTAGTACACGTGTCAACTATTGATCTGTCATCGCATCCTCCCTCTTTAACCCGAACCCAAAGAACTCGATAACGCGATTGTGCAGCCGCGGCAATTTAATTTCCCCAACAAAAATAATTCAAGCCACGAGTAACTCTAGAATTCAAGTGCGAAATTTTTATCTGCAATAACAATGGCGCAACCCACCGGTGAACTTTCTAAAAAGTAAGTTTGTTAATTAACAGAAATAAGCAATCATCAAATGCGAATCTTTGGTTATGTGCATGCTGCAAGGGATTCAGTCACAGCTGTCAAAATAGAAACGATTTTTTTCACTGCACGTGTATGTCTACTCGAGTAGTACTTTTGCACTTTAAAGTTTATGTTTAAACAAACATTTCTGGGAAAATGCACTCATGCAAGCGCAAACTAATATTTCATCAGCCTAGATTGCTTTGCAGTGCAATCACCACAGCTATATCGAAACACATCGAGAGCAGAGTAGTTTTCTTGCTACCGACAAGGATGGGTCCGGTCGGAAGCTGTAGTTTCGCTAGCAATGCTTCCAACGCGTATGTTTGTTGTACAAACAAATCAATTTAATTTTACCTTATCTTAGCCTGCGTGCCGATACTCATTCAGTTTTTGCTGTTCTATTCACAGCGAACTTAAACGTCGATTGAAGGCCGAACAGAAGGCTAAAGAAAAGGCTGAAAAACCGGTCGCTCCAAAACCAAACGCGGAGAAGAAGGACAAAATTAACGAAGAAGAGATTTCGCCAAACGAGTACTTTAAACTCCGTTCAGCTGCTGTGGCTGAGCTTAAAAAATCACCGGAATCACATCCTTACCCCCACAAGTTCCATGTCAGCATTTCTTTGGAGAGTTTCATTGAGAAGTACTCAACCTTGAAGGATGGGGAAATGTTGGAGAGCGTTAGTTTGAGGTAAGAAATTTGCCTTTGTCTAATTACACGATTTTTATTTTTGTGATGACAGTGTCGCTGGTCGGGTGCATGCGATTCGAGAATCAGGGGCTAAGCTAATATTTTACGATTTGCGTGGCGAAGGTGTCAAATTGCAAGTGATGGCCAATGCTAAGTTGTACGAAAATGAGGCCGCTTTTGAAGTAGATACAACTAAGTTGCGTCGTGGTGATATTATCGGCATCAACGGCTATCCCGGCAAAACGAAAAAGGGAGAACTGTCCGTTATTCCTAAGACGGTTAGACTTATTTGAAGTGGAGCATAAAGAAAGACATTTCAGCTAATCGTTTAATTTCAGATAAAACTACTCTCACCGTGCTTGCATATGCTGCCGCACTTGCACTTTGGTCTCAAGGATAAGGAGACTCGCTTTCGTCAGAGGTATTTGGATCTAATTCTTAATAACAAAGTCAGGGAGACTTTCCAGATAAGAGCTAAGGTATGTAGGTTATCAGTGGACTTAGTGGCGAAAGGTTTCATATTTATTTTAATATATTGCCACTTCGTACTAAGCTCTTATGACTAGTTTCAGTGTCTATCAAAATCTACTCTATTCCATTTTTAGATCATAGCTTATATACGTCAATTCTTTGATCGACTTGGTTTTCTTGAAGTCGAGACCCCCATGATGAATATGATTGCGGGAGGGGCTACAGCCAAACCTTTTATCACACATCACAACGACCTAAACATGGATCTGTATATGCGAATTGCTCCCGAATTGTATCACAAGATGCTAGTAGTAGGCGGGTTAGATCGCGTCTACGAAATCGGTCGCCAATTCCGTAACGAAGGCATTGATCTCACTCACAATCCTGAGTTTACAACATGCGAATTTTACATGGCATATGCCGACTACCAAGATGTAATCGAAATGACCGAGACAATGGTCTCGGGAATGGTCAAATCAATTCATGGTACCTACAAGATCAAGTATCATCCTGACGGTCCCGATGGTGAAGAGCAAGAAATTGATTTCACGCCCCCGTTCAAGCGTGTATCAATGATCAAGACCCTGGAAGAGAAGTTGAATGTGAAATTCCCATGCGCCACGACCTTTAACACCACAGAGACCAACAACTTCCTCAGCCAGCTGTGCATCAAACACCAAGTCGAATGCCCAGCTCCAAGGACTACAGCCCGTTTGCTGGACAAATTGGTTGGCGACTTTATCGAAGAGACATGCATTAATCCGACCTTCATCTGTGACCATCCGCAAGTTATGAGTCCACTGGCCAAGTATCACCGCAGTCAACCGGGACTGACGGAGCGTTTTGAGTTGTTCATCATGAAGAAGGAGATTTGCAATGCATATACCGAATTGAATGACCCAACTGCACAACGAGAACGCTTTGAACAGCAAGCTGGTGACAAGGCAGCTGGAGACGACGAGGCGCAATTGGTGGATGAGAATTTCTGTACGGCATTGGAATACGGTCTCCCACCCACTGGCGGTTGGGGAATGGGAATCGATCGGTTGACAATGTTCCTTACGGACTCTAATAACATTAAGGTGAGTGTTTTGTTGATGTTTATAATGTAAATGGGTTCAACATTTTTATTTTTATTTTACAGGAGGTTTTGCTGTTCCCTGCAATGAAGCCAGATGACCCAAACAAGAATCAGGCTCAAACTGACGGTGCACCTGCACCAGCTGGGGATGCAAAGTAATTTATTTATTTAAACTACCTACTACTAGATGAGCACGAAGATTGTTGTTACGATAAGTCGGGCGTAATAAAACCATGATATTTAAATGAAATTGTGTTTCTATGTTTTAATAATAGTGTAATCGAATAAGTTACCTCACGAAAGGCCACGATTAAAATAAATACTTACCTCGAAAGTCCCATTTGCCTCAAATTCGCAGTTAAAATTAATAAATATTCGACGCAATATGTCAGTATAGAGGGCCTTAAGCCTATCTTTCACAATCATTCATTTGCATATAATTTTGAGACAAATGGGAAGGAACTACCTTTAGTCCGAAAGGCTGTATTCAGAAGCTTTCTCAGTTTGCAGGAGGTGGCGCAGAGGGAAAACCTTATTAATGCATAGGCACCTAATTGACGAATCGAAAATTTGTAAAACTCGTAGTAGGTACATCTAGGAGATGTGTTTTCGATTGGTATTCTCAAATTCTACTATCCGAATTCACATTTCTCAATGTGTAGTGGTGTTGAAGGTTAATATCGACTATAAGTAGGTAATTGACAAAAAAAAAAAAAACAAATAAGTGTTATTGGCCTGGCCGATGCTTTGATACCCTCCACTCCATACAAGTCATGCAAAAATATTTGCAGTGTGAGTTGGTACACGCATGGTTTTGTATGGGAGGCACTAGAACTACTTGACCGACATAGACCATTTTAAATAGGTACCAACCTGACGACCTTAAAACTAATGTGGTTTTCCATTGGGACATAAAATCAATCTTTTTTTGATCCGGATCACTTTTCATGTTCCATTAGGACAAAAAATCTATATTTTTTTTGATTCGGATCACTTTTTGCAGATCTCGATAATTTTCGAGATTTACACATACTCTCACTAATACCAACATACCTTGCACAGCTGTTTTACATCATGCACAATTTGTTTTAAAAACAAAATTACGAAAAGCCTCGTGAAAAGCAATTATTCAGAACAAAAACGTAAATAATGGACATGGACTTAATTTTGGAGCAATTACTATCATCTTCGTCATCTTCTTCTTCTTCCTCGTCATCTGTGGATTTCGATTCTTCGTTGATATGATTATCCATATGAAGTTCATGTTTCCATCGACAAACGAAAACAATTTGGATTTGCACAGCTGATATACTGTCAAATAACGGACTAATACATTTACAAAAGCAAATCAATCTGCTTTCATGTTCCATTCGCCACGAAAAATCTGAGATCCGAAATAAAAATCTGATGGTCCCAATGGAATACGACATAAGTCCTCTCAAAAAATGCCTGCTTCTTGGTGTTACAAATGTACATTACATTCGACAATTATCCACAAATTTTTCCGTAAAATAGAATTTAGAATAAAACTGTTTGTATTCTATATAACAAATTCATAATAAAATTTGTTATTAATTATTACAAAATAAACCATAAGAAAAATAATCATGTGTCTAATATAATAAAAGATTTTGTGCACAAATGGGAACGCCCTAAATACACATTTTAAAATATGTTATATAAATAAAAACAAATTAAACTTGATTGAAATCACAGATTATATAAAGAACGTAATTGAAATTAAAATAACCTAATTTGACCTCTGATGAAAATCTTAAATAATTTAATTACACTTCAAATTCAATTCCGATTCAATTGAACGCATACTGAATTCCATACGAAAACACTTCCATTCACGAACACAGTCTATTGAACCACAGCTGTCAACATTTTTTAATTCTCTCTCTATCACTTTCTTGCATCACAAAAGGAACTGCACAGCACTACACTTTGCAATAAGATGTATCCAATATTAAAATAAAAAATTAAGTTTTTCACATAACAAACAATTATAAAATTAAGTGAGTTCTCATTAACAATACATCAGCCCAATATTTTCCGGATAAAAGTTGCCAACATTGATTCACTTGTACCTATATTACCCGCAGAGAATTTTCCAAATTGAAGTGCTGCGCGCTGCCCTTCCCCTCTGTCAATCGCACCGAAATCGTCGCCCGTAGCAGCAACTCATCGCCATCTAAATTTTCACCAACAACACACTGTTCTTACGGAGCCAATTAAATGCAATTGAATGCATAAAAAGGTAATTTTCTCTTAAATAATATTTATGTTAACATCTTGCCTTATCGACTTGCACGTTGTGTCGAGTAATTTTCATTAATTTTCCATGGAAAATTACACATTTTCCCCCAAACCCAAATAGATTTGTGCTTTGCAAGAGGTATATAGAATGGAATTATAACAGAAAACCAGCGGAAGGGGAGAATATAGAAAAAAGATAAACATTACCGTA
Source organism: Cheilosia scutellata (assembly GCA_955612985.1). Classification (NCBI taxonomy): domain Eukaryota; kingdom Metazoa; phylum Arthropoda; class Insecta; order Diptera; family Syrphidae; genus Cheilosia; species Cheilosia scutellata. Next base: position 7,725,534 of record OY015313.1, read on the forward strand.
GTGGAGAAAGAGAAAATATGGGTCGTTTGAAGCCCCCCTCGCAATCCCCGCAAAATAGAGCTACTGTTCAACATAATAATAAGAAGAAAGAAAACTCGACATCATCGCGAAAGATTAAAAAATTCGTTAAAAAGCAGCAACTAGAAAAATCAACGGCGGCCAAGGTGAGCAGTAATCACACACGCATTCTGGGGTTGATGGAGTGGGCTACTTCAGTCACCCGTCTAAACGAGCATGTATTTTAAATTTATGATTTTTTGTTGTCGACAAAATAATAACTTGGACACAAAACATGCGATTGTGTGCTAATAATCTCTGTAATCAAGTGGTGTATAACAGTTAGCGCGTAACTTTCTTTCATCAAAAAATTCTACTAAATATTTGAATTTTTTCAAAATGTTTAAATTTTATGCATTTTTGATCAGTGTTCTTCGTTTTGACTAGGGTTTCGTTGAGCTGTGTGTTTTTTTAATTTTTAATTTTTTTTTTTTTTTCATCTGTATAACAGTTTGCATTGTTTTCGTATTCTTCTAGTTAAACGCTGTGCACATGGAACCTCCCGGTGGCCGACGACGTACTTGTCGTGCTGCCAATGTTCCAACAGCAGAATCGGAATCGTCATTGTCGCCGGTCGATGCGGATTCATCAAATGACGCCAGCGGAGTTGGAGGCAGCTCCGAGTGTCGAAGGAGTTCCCGCAAGAAAACCATCAAATTCGATGTGCGCGACTTGCTGAACAAAAACAGAAAGAGCCACAAGATTCAGATTGAGGCACGCATAGATTCAAATGCTCCGAAAGTGGGTGCGGGTCAGGCGACCAAGGAGGAACTGGACAGTAAACAAAAGAATTTCATCGAGAAATCAGCGATTTTTCGACGGTATTCCATATCGGAAAACAAACTGCCACCGCGACCACCGCCGCCTCCAGTATCGCTCATTCAAACAATTCAACAGTGCGTGGGTGATTTTGAACCGCCGCCCATGGATAGGGACATTGCTACGATCTCGCCAATAGTACGGCGACAAAGTCGAACTCAGGACATCTTAACGTCGAACATGATAAAACCCAAACAGGTCAGCAGTCTGATTGTGACAAAGTTCGAAAGCACTAGCACGACAAGAACCACCCCTCCAAACAGAGCCAAAGCTGCACCGCCCAAGCCGCCCGAGGTGCACACGAAGCTTACATTGTCTACCATTCAGCAAAAGCGTCGCGGTCGGCCACCAAAATTTAAAGCACCTGGAGAATCATCAGATATAACTACTGACTCGTCCAACGACAGCTTTGAGACTAGTGGTACGGTCAGGCGAGAAACTGATACAAAGCCTTCCACAAGCAGACGTGAACCAGAAAAGGAGGGCAGCTCCTCAGATGTCAGAGAAATCAGTTTGTCTCCAACTAGTTCGACTAAAGGCATTGATTTGCGGGAAATGCTTGATGCCAGTGCAGTGACCTTACCGCAGCCAACGATCTTAGACGACTGCATGCTCGTCTCAACCGATGATATATTCGTTGCTGCCGAAGAGGAAGTTTTTACTGAAGCGCTTAGCTCAGATGAATCATTGCGAAGCTCACCGAAGGACACGAGCAATGATGACATTTCCCTATTTGCGAGGAGCAACAGCACTGAAACCAACAGCTCTGACGATAGTGAAACCAGACGAAGGAAGATTCGAGTGTCGGTGAAGCGAGTGTCGTTGCCCTCCACGATTAAAGAAAATCTGGATTCGAACTCGAAACACAGTACCGATGAGAAGCCGAGTGTTATCGAAATATTTTCGTCAAATGACGACGATAGCTTGAGGAGTCGAGAAGTATTTCCAAAAAGTCCGAAAATTGAAGATGACTCAAGTCAGGAGGGTCTCAAGCCGGTATATACACATGCAAGTCGTAAGAAGCAAAGCCTTACACCCCCAGCCATTTTAACAGAAGATGATAATTCTAATTCCACGACGCTGAACAGTATAGTTGTGATATCTAGTGCTTCAGCAACGCCTGTTGAGGAGATGCTAAAGGAGAATGCTGTGTCGCCGACGCTGCGAGTCACAACAACCCGTCGGGGCAGGAGCTGTAAACGTAGCGAAGATGAGGCTGAGAAATGTAAGAATGAAAATCAAGTCTCAAATATGGCGTTTGAAGAGGCGATCACAACAATTAAGCCGGCCAGTCCCACATATGCCCAAGTAGGACTGAGAAAGCGCAGAAGTGCTCCCGGACATGCGGAACAACCCCAACAATCTACTGCTAGTCAAACGATTGCTGTAGAAGAAACTAGTTCCGATCATCAATGTTGCCCATCTCCTCAAGAGATAATGAAAAACCAACTGGATGCACAAGGAGCAGAAGTCATTCCTCCACAGAATCAAACGAGAAGCCGCAGTGAAGCAGCTCATTTAACCAGGAGTGGCGTTTCTACTATTCAAACAATCCAATCAGTTACCAAAGTCTCTGCAAAGAATCGTAGAGGCGCCTCAACACAAATCTATCTTTCTGCTTCAAAGACGACTCAACAAGATGCGGCTTCTCCTGAGCAGCATACAAATGAAAAGGAACCATCTTTGAATTTGGAAACCGCGAAGAAAGAGGACGAGCAAGCACGAACTTCGACACAGGAGACTCGCAGCAAATTAGCAAATAAAAGAAGTGCTGCTTTACTTCCCCAAAAGAAGGAACCTGTTCAACAAAGTCAGACAAGAGACGATCCAGACGATTCGCAGAAAAGTGTTCAAACTTTGAGGACGCGTAGCGATGTAGCTCAAGAAAGATTTGAACAACCCCAACCCAATCGAAAAAGTGCTGCCGTTACTTTGAAATATCAAAAAGACATACAACAAGGGAGTATCGCAAACGGGAACGAGGCAACAGAACAACCAAGTCCGACAGACCCTAAAGTTTCAACAGAGGATGAGCGGGCAGAAGGCGTACATTCTAAGCAAAATCAAAGAAGGGGTCGCAGCGAAGTAGTGCAAACCAAAATCGATCTGCCTCAAGCAAGTCGTAGAAGCGCTGTATTCTCATCGAGGAATCGAAAGGAACCAGAACAGGAAACAGCTATACAGTCTGAGGACCAACCGACCAAACAGGAGGAAGTTCCCGCGCAATCAAGTCCAGCAAATGCTGCAGATTCATTAAGAATCCGAAAGCACCCGCACGAAGAAGTAGCTCCACCTAAGATATCGTTACGCAGTCGCAAGGATGCACATGCGCAAGTAAAAAGTTCTCAGTCTAGTGAAGCAGGTGGCTCGGTGTCTAGAAAAAGAATAGAAGCTGTGTCAGAATCCGCGCTTGCCTGTCAAGCCTCTGTCAAGCGTCCAGCCGAAGAAACAATTTCGTCTAAAACAACTGAAGAATCTGTTCAGCAAAGTGAAAAGTCAATACAAAAGGACACACCAGAAGTAACGCTTCCTCTAAGAAGTGAGGATTCAGGTCCGCGAAGTGCAAGATCGATGTATCAGAAGGACACCCAAATACCAGCAGCTCCAATTACTATAGAGAGTCCCAGAATTTTGTCAGAAGCAACCCTTGAAAATGAGGACCAACGAAGAGCAAGATTGAGAAATCGATTAAAAATTATCCAAAGTGAGATGCAAAGCGATTCGGCAGAATCGGTTTTATCACAAACGGGTGGCAGACCAAGATCGAAGAGTCGAAATGAAGTGCAAAACGAGCAAGATGTCTCGAAAATTCTAAACAAACAACATCAAAGCGATTCCTCAGAAGAAACTGCTTCTTCTGAGAAAATAGTGGGACCACCTGCACGCAGTGCAAGATCGAGGAATCGAAAGGAAATGCCAATTGAAGCAAGTCTTAAGAGCGATTTACCGGGCGAAGCAGTTTCTTCTCAACTAATTCCATCGAGCGAAGAGGAATCGCCGCCTAGTCGAAAATCGAGGGTACAAAAAGCCACAAAAGTCCGATCAGTTCGATCACTAAGTCGTACAAGATCCCTAAGAAGGCATGCTGCTAACGAACAACATCATTCGGACAAACTGCCCGTTACAGACACTTCTTCTAGTGAGTCATCAGTATCTCAAAGCAGCGAGCAGAAATCAGAAAGCCCACTATATCAAGGAGCAGTTCCTAATGTGAATGAGACAACCAAAGAGGAAATGTCTTCAACAACCATCACTAGTGAATCCACTGATCGAAGTGGTACCGACACGTCGAGCTCAGGTCGTCGAGAATCGTTGCGCGCAGCAATTCGCGCTTCAATATCTCCGGTGAAGAAGATGTCCACCAAGAGAATATCAAAGACTCTTCCAAAAGCAGTTGCCAACGATCAGACAAGTTCATCTTCAGAGAGCTCCGAACACCAGGACCGCATGCCAAAGGGACGACGACAAATTCGGGCGAACGATAGTAATAAATCTCAAGAAGACACCAGCAGTTTCTGCTCCGAAAGTTCCTCTACTGCATCTTCCTCTTCCACAGAATCGTCTTCATCGTCGTCTTCAGCATCGTCATCCTCTTCCACATCGTCGTCGACTTCAGCCTCGTCTTCGTCATCGTCTTCGGCTGCTTCTGAAGGTCGTGCTACTCGTTCGAGAAAGGCACTAGAAGTAGCAAACGGAGAGCCACTTGAGAGTCCACGGACAACCCCACCACTCGTGGGAAAATTTTCGAGTGAAAACGTATCCGACGCCGTCGAGAAGAAACCACGAAAGTCCGAGGAAGATTTCACCGAGCCGGATAGTGAGAGTTCTGAGAACATGGCCAAACTACGTCCACAACTGAATTCGCAGAGCTCCAAACCCGAAAAAGATTGCGACTCTGAGTTCAAAGAACGCGCCAAAGTAGCACATCGGCGCAAGAGCATGCGATTAAACCGATGGGCAGCGACGCTTGAGGAAGAAACAAATGAGACTGGCAGCGAAAGTTCCGAGACGTCGTTACCATTGCGCAGCACCAGGTCGGGGCGATCTAGACTACGAGCTGACGTGTCCGGGAACGCACACACTGTCGACAATAAGTCATCAGTGCCAAAGAATTCGGCTGACGAGGTTGTCCCCACAGTCGTTGTGCCCCCAGAAGAATTTCCCATAGAAAATGCTCTCAAATCCGTTAATGACATTTTCGCACAACAGTCGCTTGACCAGCCAAGCACCGATGAAGGAAAGACGACATCAGACAAAGCTGCCGTAGCTCCAAAAAAATCTAAAGGAAGAACCAGACGGTTTGTGCCCATCAATGACAGTTTGCCAAGGTCCAACACGTTTTCGGACGATAACTCGTCTTCGAGCGGAACTTCGTCGAACACACGTTTGTGGCGAAACACGAGAGCACGCAGGAGAACTATATCCAGTGCAAAAGAATTGTATGAACTAATTAACCCCATACCAATGACTCTTCAGAGCTCAACGTATAAATCTTCAGAAAATCTGAAAGAAATTGATGACACTCTACCGTCATCGGAGAAGGTATTCGAATTAAAAGCGAGGACCGTCCAGGAGTCGGGATCGAAGCAAGTGCAACCTGAAACGTCTGTAAATTTGAATACGGAAGTGGTGGTGGAACTGAACACCGAACTCGAATCTAAACTGGATCCGAAGAATGACGAATTAGCATCCGCATCTAATAAATCGCAGTATATCGACGTTATTGATATACCTAAAGCAAAAGAGCCTCATAAGGTTGACAGTGATGTCCAAACAGCCGGTAAAACTCATCAAAAAAATGAAACTTTATCTGAGCGATCTGCTATGACTCCTAAGCAGCGAAAAGGTAATCGATTCTCTCTGAAAAATGCGACCGAGGAAGTCGAACCTCAAGAAGAAATTGTTTCCAAATCAGTGGAATTACCAAAAACCCCCCGACAGAGGAAGAAAGCTGCAAGCACATCGAAATCTCCAAAGTCTATAGCAACTGTTATCACTCCTAATATTGAGGAATCCACTTCTGCCTCTATATTAACACACAAAGCGGAAGCAATTTCCGAGAAGATAATATCGTTGCCCAAGGAATCTAGTCCCAGCACCAGAAGCCAGAGAATTGCAAAAAAGGATGCTAAGCCCAGCAAAGTCGAAGAAAATAGTTCTATCCATATATCTTCAGTCGTTTCTGATTTCATTCCTACAGCAAACGTCGTACTTTCGGACCGAGTCGCAAAGCCCGACGAACAAATGTCTGTGGAGTCTAATAGTAGCCAAAAACTTGAAGCAAACACAGAGAAAGTCGTGAAGAGGCCGCTATTGTGTAGTTCGAGTTCTCCTTCAGAGGAAGACATCCAAAAGTCGATAGAATCGGACTCTATATCAAAGGCCTTCGAAAAATTGGATGCAAATGAGGAGGATCTCAAAAGGCAGCTCCCTGGGCGTAGTTTCGGCTGCAGACGGAGTACTCCTGTTAAGGAAGATGTTCAAAAGATCGGGGAACCTGATTGCCGATTTATTAGCCCGGCCGAACCTGAAGACACTCCTCATAAGTTCGTGAGAAAGTTGATGGAAGGTGGATCTAGCACAGTTCCTGAACTAAACTTAACTTCTGTTTCTATGTACACATCTGTGAGGCATGATAAGAGCCCTGAAGTACCTGCTTCGAATTCTATTACAACACCGAGAACTGTTTCTGCGCAAGTGATAACACATCTCGAAGAAACAATTGAAAGCGTCGTGGAGGGCTCAAAAATTGCGGCGGAGCCTGTGTTAGAAATAGAAACCATTGTAAATACTATTAACGATGCAAAAGAGGTGAGTCCACAGGAGGCAGCGACAGAAACACTAGTGTGTCTGGAAAAATCTCAGACCAAGAAGGAAATATCACCGCGCAAGAAGAAGAAAGCTTTATCACAGCAGCCAGACACTCCGAAGCCTATCGAGGAAGTCCAGAAATCAAAGAAGAACAAGAGCTCTACTGAAACTAGCACAGAGTCGGAGAAGCCCATTTCTTCTGAATCAAATTTCTCTGACGACTCTCAGAAAGTCGAGTCAAAACTTACGCCCCACAGACAACTTGATTCGAGTTTTATCGAATCGCTGGAAAAATCTCTTCTCAGACCGGTCTCCACAAAGAAATCTTCAAAGAAAAAGGAAAAGGAACAAATCATAGTCACATCTCCCAGTGCCAAGCTCAAGGAGGAGCCGCAGAAACTCAAAAAGGTTCAGGAAACGCGAGATGAGCCAAAGAAGCCAGACACTTGCAGTCCCAAATCGAAGAAGAAACAGAAAGTGGATAAAAAACCAGATGACGATACACCGACGAAGCGGAAGAGCCTGACAAAAGCGAAGGAACAGCCAATCGAAGCGGTGAAATCTTTGGAGCTCGATCCGTCGATTTGTGACGATACACCGATGAAGCGGAAGAGCCTGACAAAAGCAAAGGAGCAGCCAATTGAAGCGGTGAAATCTGTAGAGCCCGATGCGTTGATTTGTGACGATACCCCGGCGAAGCGGAAAACCTTCACAAAAGCGAAGGAGCAGTCAATCGAAGCCGTGAAATCTGTAGAGACCGATCCACCGATTTGCGACGATACACCGGCGAAGCGGAAGAGCTTCACAAAAGCGAAGGAGCAGCCAATCGAAGCGGTGAAATCTTTAGAGCCCGATCCGTCGATTTGTGAGATTCCAATTGCCCCTCCCATCATCGAACCTGTGCAAGAAGCTCTCGCAATGCCAGTGAGTATCCCAAAAGTCATGAAGAGCAAGGGAGAAACTAAATTCTATCCAGCCGAGTCGGTGATTGATGAGAAACTACCACAAACTCTGGTGGAAGCACGCCCAACAATAGCTAAGGAAAAGTCGCCCGATCTGCTGCCCGACCCACTAAAGGACATTGAGAAATTTATCGAGGATGGAGTGAATCTTCTGAAACGTGGCTACAAACTGGACGACGACGATGACACTGCCCTCGACAGAGACATACTCAAGTCAGACAACCTTGTGACACCAAAAAAGTGCAAACTTGACGACAGCATCGAGGAAAAGAAGGGCTCTTCACCCGAAGATGACAATTCCAATTCTAACTCGGAGTGTTCCACATTGACCACGACGCCAACCAGCGAGATAGACACACCCAATGGGATACGTCGTTCGCACCGTATCAAAAACTCGAAGAGTACTAAGTGTTTGGTGGGCCGTGGCTTGGTCCGTGACAAGGAGCGCTTTTCGACGAAGGACGATGAGAAAACGATTTACTCCATTGATGACCAGAAGATGGATCTCGTCGAAGTTGAAGCGAAAAATTCGAAATTCCTCAAGGACATGGAGGAGCGCCTCAGCAACTTCCGCGTCATCCGCGAAAACGAGTACAAATGCGAACGTGTGATCAGTAAAGAGGCCAAACGCATGCTATGCGACTGTTTCTTGACCGCCGAAGAGGAGGAACGTGGCGAACTGGGCTGCGGAGAGGATTGCCTCAACCGGCTGCTGATGATTGAGTGCGGATCGGACTGTACTGTGCGGTACCGCTGTACGAATCGTCGGTTCACGAAGTTTCTATATTCACCGTGCCGTGTATTCCGCACGGAAAAAAAAGGATTTGGTATTATGGCCGACATTGAAATACTGCCCGGCGAGTTCATCATGGAGTATGTGGGCGAGGTCATCAATGGCGATGAGTTTGAGCATCGGAGGAACGTGTACTCGCAGGACAAGAACAAGCACTACTACTTTATGGCTTTGCGAAGTGATGCCGTTATAGATGCCACTGCAAAGGGGAACATCTCGAGGTTCATCAATCACTCGTGCGACCCGAATGCCGAGACGCAGAAGTGGACAGTCAATGGTGAGTTGAGAATTGGATTCTTCAGTAGGAAGAGCATTATGCCGGGCGAGGAGATAACCTTTGATTATCAGTATCAACGCTACGGTAAGGAAGCACAGAAGTGCTTCTGTGAGTCGCCCAATTGTCGTGGATGGATTGGGGAGGAGCCAAGCTCAGAGGAGGAGGAAGAGGAAGAAGAAGAAGGAGAAAGTGAAGAAACCGGGGACGATGAAGCAAACGAACCCGTACAACCGTCAATCGTTCCAATGCCAGCAATCCCTACTCCGATTATTGTGCCAGACATCAGTGTGGTTGAGCACTTGGTTCCAGTGGTGCCGATCCTCTCCGAAGTATCTACCATAGACAAACACATGGAGCCTGGCGTTGTGGTAATTCCACCAGTTGCAGTTCCTTCCCCAATAATTCCAGCGGAGGCAACGTCAGTGGACACAGATCTCCAACTCAAGAAGAAAAAAGACCGCAAGGAGGAGAAAATCAAACGTCGCGAGGCCAAACAATTTCTCGAAGATCCCGACATCGAGGATGAAGTGCGTTTCCTTGTCAAGTGTGGTCTCAAGAATCAAGCCGACACTCTACGACTTTCCCGTCTCATTGTACGGGCGAAACTGCTTGAGACACGTCTTAAACTACTGCAAATCCTCCGCAACGGAGAACTGCCATGTCGTCGGCTTTTCCTCGACTACCATGGTCTACGTCTACTGCACGGTTGGATGAGCGATGTCGTAGATACACGAGAAACCGACAAGAGCATGGAAATTCGAATGGTCCTGTTAAGTGTGCTGGAATGCCTACCCATTTCCAATAAAACAATGTTAACCGACAGCAAGGTCTACCAAACAGTCCGTGATTGGTCCAATAACAAGGAATCGCATTCGCCGAGTGAGGACTCGCCCAAAGAATCAACTGCACCGTCATCAACCTCTCCAACAGGACCAGAAGATCCATCGTCCGAGCTGCAAAGACTTGCCGCTAAATTGGTCAACACATGGGACAGTTTGCCAGAGGTCTTCCGTATTCCGAAGCGTGAACGTATAGAACAAATGAAGGAGCACGAACGGGAAGCTGACAAGGGTCTCGGCCAAAATATATCCAGGTTAAGTGGGCATCGCAACCGCGAGAGATTTATGCGAAATAGTGGACCAAATAGTGGCCGATTTAAATGGTCTCGGTCAGAGAAGGACAAAGAGCGGGAACGAGCTGGCGATCGCAGAAGGTATGCCCAAAATAATAATGGTTCCGGCAAAGATGATAAGTCAGTGCCGGGTGAATCGCAGCTGTCAAAGGAGCAACGCAGGGAACTATTTGCTGCCAAGGTAAGTCAAATTAAACGCTTTTATATTTATTAGCATATTAACGAGCAGACGCGGTATTAATTACCATAGACTGACGTATGTAGTGGTCATATTAGTGATGGTCACTTAGGCTAGTTGAATGAAAACATTTAAAATGTATTATTCTTTGCCCACGATCGACTGGGGCGGGGAGAATATTTTGGCAACTCTTGATTCTTCGCCATCGACTCTAAATCATCAAAGGCAATCCCCATAGTGGTAGAGGAAAGACTATATACTTGATCTAACCTTCTCATTCTCAGTCTACCTAGAGGACGCCTGCCTGTTAGTACGGATTCCATAGCACGTCTTGGGATCCGGTTAAGGACATGCGTTTAACCTGACCCAACCGAAGCATTTACAGCTCCGTCCGGAGAAGTAACTGCTCAACATATGTTAGTGTTTCTTATACGATCTCTACGGGTCATACCAGCAATTCAACTCATTTCGGCAGCTACGATCTTATTCTTTTGGTCATTATCAAAATCTCATATCCATAGGTAAAAGTTGGAACAAACCATTACTGTCATTATATACCTTACGAAAACGCGTCACGTCGTTGTTGAAAAAAGTTTTGCATACTCGCCTTACTCGAACATTCTCACCCAATTTAGTACTATAGAGGGAGTTGTTGTCAAACTTAACAGCTGCGCAGTGGGTATTTGTTCATAGACACAGCTTCCATGTACCTACCCTATTTCCTCCACAAATTTTGAAATAAAATGCTCTCGAATGTAAAAAATTTGCGCTTAGCATTTACAACAAACTGTAAAAGTTACTAGGCGAATGTATGAGTGCACCATACATCTCGCTGGTGGTCTATTTATTAGTAGTTTGTGGCTCCTAGCTTTGAAGGTATACCTAGTAAGAATAAGGTTGTATATAGAGAACAAAAATCTTTTTAGTTTGGTTTGCAAAATAATATGAGTGAGGCTCGACGTAAAGTTCAGAAGGATAACCACAGTGACGATGTGCAATCATCGTCATCGTCTTCTTCTTCTGGAAATGACATCAGCTCTTCTCCTCATCAAGTTGTATCAATACAATTTGTTTGCCATTTATCGCAATACGTAAGTATGCTTTTTTCATAGGCAATTCTATTTCTGGTAATCAGTAGAGTTCCTCCCTGCGTTACACAATTACAAATACAAAATCAGAAAAAAAGATATGCCTTAGTGAGTGGGTGCAGGTGCAAACCTATAGATAAATGTTCCCTTCCTTGGAAAAGAAATAAATATTTCGCCTGATATATTTTGAGGCAATCCGATTCCGAGTTAAAAATTGAAATGTTTTTTTGTGATTTTCTTTTAATGTGACGTTACACGCTACATGATTTTAATTTTTAGTGTCTTCCGAGCCGACACATTTTTTTGATTCGACGCATCTTAAAAACAATGTTCGCTTTTCTACCAAATATTAAACGACCACCTATATGCGATCTAAGAAATTTGTTTAATTGGCTAACTTAAGAGCACGACACCAACAATGATACTTTTGAGAATAACACATTTGTCTAATTTAATCTTAGGTCGCTCGTGATGAAGCCGAAAAACGTCTCGCAGAGGAACGACGCGAATTCGACATAAAATGTCGATTTTTCGGTTTGGATCCTAAGCGTATGCGACCAGAGAATATGCCATTCTGTGTCAATCCATCCACCGGACAATGGTACTCTACTGACAAGAAGCCAATATCGACGCCTCCAAGTTATGCGCACGTGCAAGTGCCCGTCAAACCGAAATCCACAAATCCAGAAGACTATCGACTTCCATCCATGGACTTGCCACCACTGTGGAAATTCGCCATCAGTCCTAAAGGAAAGATCTATTACTACCACGTCAAGATACGAATACCACAATGGGAGCCACCAATAAAGATTCTTCCCTTAGCCGGACAGACGAGCGCTTCGGTAAAGAACTCGGAAAGTGATTCGTCGACTGGCGAAGGTATCGATAGTTCTGAGGACGATATCGATATCATTAAGGGTAAGGCGTGGGATCATTAAACATTCAGTTTGTATTTTTATTGACGTGTTTTTTTACTAGGTCTTGATCCAGTGAAGCTGCAGGCGTATATCGAGAAGAAGATCGAGGATAGGAGGTTACAGCGCTACACTAGGCTGGTGATAGAGAAACCGATAAGTGTAAGTCTAAATCGATTTTTGTGTCTACTATTGCTTTACTATATAAATATTTGTGCTTGTGCAGCCTCGCAAGGAAGAAGATCGCATTTATAACCAAATGGAGGTACGCAAGTACAAGGAGAACAAGGAGAAGATTCGCAAGCGGAAAGAAGATATTCGGCGACGAGGCGAACCATCATCTAAAACCGTTGATGTGAAACCATCAGAGACAAACGAAGAAGATGAGACACCCGCTAATGCTCTACCTATTCAGGATTTCCTTCTCTCATCTGACGAGGACGTCAACATCAAAGCCGAATGCAACAATAGCCCGCTGATTGAAAAGATTGTTCAGGGCGATAAAATCGTCGATGAATTGGACGCGTTACATAGTAAGCGATCCCTAAAGCGACCACTGGCCATTCGGGAGAAGTATGAACACAAAAAGCGTAAGCAAGATAAGAAAGATTCGAGTAAAAGGTTAGTTTTCGCCAGCTGTTATGCTCAATCAATTTTATAATGCCTTCCGAATTTCAGTACAAAACGTAGCAAGGACGGAGAGGGTAGTAGTAGCAGCAGTAAATATCGGAAGATCAAGGAGAAGTTCCGCTGTGAAATCGCTGGTATCATAGTTCACCATTTGAAGCCGTATCGCAAAGAGACTTGCTTATCTGGCAGAGTTCTTACTGATGACGACTTCAATCACTTGGCCAGAAAGGTGACTTGCATCAACTTGTCCGCTTTAAATTATTCACTAATTAACGGGGGTTTTCTTTCTCTTTGTTCAGCTAACTCATTTCGTGATGGTTAAAGAGATGAAATACTGTGAATCGATCGGTCAAACACTCGTTGTAACCGAGTCGGTAAAGAACAAATCACGTGAGTTCATCAAAAAATACATGGCCAAGTATGGAGGAGTATATGTGCGGCCCAACAATGATCCCGAATACAAAGAGATACCGTTCTTGTAAGAATCGGTGTTGCAACGTATTTAATTTGTTTTATTTTAGTTAAAATTGGCAATAACTAGCATTCTTTGCATTGTTTTCATAGTCTTTAATATATAAGTTATAGTTAAGAGAATTCGACAAATCACTGACACACCTCTCCGCATACACAGACAGACAGCCACAAACACACATCGTTTTCTAGATTAATGCGTTGCCGTAAGTATGAATTATTAGTTTTAGCATTAAGGTATTACACATAATACCCGACAGTCTGTATATTATTTGTGAATATACACAACACAAATACAACAAAAAGAAAACATTTAAAAAATGAATATTTTTGAATATACTAATAATTGTAGAATACCAACGACAAGAATATGTAATAACAAAAGAACAAACAACTGTATAATGTTAATATATAGAAAAAAAATAAACTGAATAGAATTATTTGAAATTAAAAGTGAAACTGTGTGTTTTTTTGATTAAGGATAGTTGATCTAGTTTAAAAGAGAAGCAAAACTGTCATCAGGCCAACAGGGGTTATTATCTAACACAGTAACCTCGTCGCACAAACTACTAGAACTTAGGGATAAACTGACACCTGCCTTCAGAAGTCTTTGTCTGTCAAAAACAGCGCTTCAAATGTTGGAGTAGCAAAAAAAAATGTTTGGTTTCAAACGGATATGGACTTGAAAATAGCTTAATTAAATAAGTCAAACTATTTGCACGTGACGGTTCTACTATGTATTACCATAGGCCTAGCTTTTCACAGCCATTCATTTTGTGCGAGCTTTTCTTTTGGGACGAATGGACGGCTAAGATGTATAGACGTTATTGTTGTGGGAAGATTGAATAAGAGTTGGAGAAGCCGATGATTTTCCCGAAAATTTAGGCCCCTATTGTGAGTGTCGATAATTGATCGTTGAGCGACAACAGCTGTCGATTGTAAATTTTAGTATTGTGATTGTCGATTGCGATTGATATTTTTGTCGAGTACGTTACATCCTATTTTCTCTTAAGCCCATTGTGCTGGACGTGGACCACACATGCCTTCCCATGAAAGTCGTGTCGGGCGAGATGGGTAGATTTTAAATGAGTAGAAAAGTTAAGGGTGTTTCGGTATAATCTACCCTTCTTTTCTCAACTAACATAGAAAGCTACATTAAGATGCCCGCTCTCAAAGAGAAAAATGCGCGAAAAAGTTCATAGTTGGTGTTTGAAACGAACTATGCAATTTAAATTGCATGAACAATTCTATTGCATACTCTTGGGCATTACGTAGCTAACTTCACGCATATTTCAAAACAACAGATGAGCTATGATTTTAGTGAAGAAATACAGATCATCGCCGAAAAAAAGGCATTTGTAATAAAATGGATTTGGAACAGTGTTTTTTTATAAAGATTTTAGCTCGTGGTTCAGATTTTCAATTTTCTAAACGGTCACTCAAAGCAAATTGAAATCTTCCAGTCGAACGCGTGTTTCTTTTAATCAAAACCAATTGGAAAACCGAGTGGGTTATCTTAACGAACGACGACATACTGAAATCAATTTTACTCGTAAAATGTAAATTTATATTACGATTGCATTGATTTTTATCATTTCCTGAAGAAACAGCAACAACTATTGAAGCAAATCGCGAGGCATTCACACAAATATGCATTTAAAGGAGCTACCAGCTCGTGTAGTATTACCTCCGGAAACGATGATAAGGTTAGCATCAAGTGTCCGTATCATGAATATGTTTTCTGTTCTGATTTCGTGCGAGAGAGAGTTGGTATTTTTGTGGATGCTTGAGATGACAGCACCATACGATTTAAAGAAGTAGGTATTAGTTTATTCTGGTAGCACTCGTCTCCAAACGTTAAATTATTTGAACTTTGATAAGAAACAGTTCGAAGGCATGCAACTACTGGACGCATTAAAATGTCTAGTCGTCTTAATTCGACTAGATTTGTCTAAATCGGATTTACCCTGAACGTGAAATCTAAATTTATCGGTAATGTCATTTTCATTACAATTATCATAGAATCGAAATGTTAACAGTAGGTATCTTCTCAGTCGAGAAATTTCGGACTACATTTGTCGGCTACTCCTCTAATTCAATGTATAGCGTGTTGTCCTTTAGCTTACCATTTTAAAATGTTTCACATGTTTTTATAAGAAATGTTGAGTTTTAAATAAAAGACGAAATGACATTAAGTACATTCAATTATGTATTTCATTTTTATTACAGTTAAAATAATATGTTTCTTATAATATGCACTTTCCTTTCATCACTGCTTCGTCAAGGTCATCTACGTTGATATCACTCTTTTCAAAATACAAACTAAATTTTGTTTTATTATTCTTATATATTAATGTGTCTATTTTCAATTGTTGTTTTTATTTCTTAATTTAATTATAATCATCATCATAGAAAATAATTACTAGTTTTAATTTAGTTATTTTTTTTCTCTAAAAGGCTCTTAGCATGTTGCTGTTTAATTTGAGTTTAGATCAAAAATTTCTATTTTATATAATCAATAATATTTTTTTTTATGAAACTCATACATATTTTCCTAGTTTCGTGGTTCCAAAAAGTTTTCTTTTTCCATTTTTAATTGATATTATAAATATTTCGTTTTCTTTGTTTCTGAATATTACTTTTTGTATTACCTTTTTAAATATTGTCGACATTAATTCATTTTTGTTAATTCACATTTTCCTTACAACTACACATAGTAATAGGAAAAAAATTATATTCAATTCAAAAACGAAAATCTGAAATATTTCATTGAAACACAGTAGTTTATCCATCATTTTCATTTAAACACTTATTTTAATATTTTGTTTGTTTCTGACTTATTGCTTAGAATCAATTTTGTATTATTTTTTAACATAAAAAACATGTATCAAATAAACACTTTTTTGTTGCTTCTGTTTTAATTATTATGTATTAATGCATTTCTTTATAATTAGTGTGTTTATTAGCAAACACTGTTTTTTGTTTAATCTATTTATTTTAAAACTACATTTTTACATCTAGAATAAAATAAGTTGTTTTTTGTTTTAATTAGTTATCTTTTTAGTGCGTGCGCAACAAATATTTATATATTGGTCTCCACATTCTTTGTTTCTTTTAAATTTTATTATTATTATTATTTTTTTTTATTATCAATTGTTAGTCAATTTTCTGGTGCAATTGATGATCATGTAATTTTTAATTTTATAATAAGCAAAATTGTTGTAAACAAATATTAAGGCAGATTTTGGTAGCATTCCAAAACAAAAATCAAACAGACCTTAACCCTAAACAGTAAACATATTGAAACGCTTTATATTCTAATTTCATTTTTCTTATTCGGAAATTTGTAGTTTAAATTGCTGTAAACGAAAATACATATTTTAATTACAAGTAAAATGAAAATTATATTTTATTAATAGATTAATATTTTGGCACAAGAATGTAATCAAATTAATATGGAATGGTAAACATATATAGTGATTTTATATTTTAGGGCAATTTTCAAGTTTCTATATATTTAAGAATACATTCTGGTAGGACTTATCACGTACATATATATATCACTTTTACAAATATACCCAGGTAAAAATAATATTATATAAATGTGCATATTTCTTATTCCGAGATCCTTTCATAAAAAATAATCAAATCAAGTCCTGTTTCGTACTTTTATCAGTAAAAAATCTGTATTTTTACCCAAATAATATATGTAGGTGTACCCGAAGAAATTCCTTGAAAAATTATATTAATTGACACCAGTAATACTGGCGGCCATAGAGGAATCTGTTAGAATAATATAAGGTTTGTTCTAGTATGCAAATTTAGTCGTAGTACTTCACTATTCGAATTATTGCTATGGTTGATGTCACAGTAATTGTTCTTGGAAGATTTGCCGGCGATACGCCAATAAACATGCGAAAGAATAAAATGCGAAAAGGGGAAGGAAGGAAGGGGGAAACGTTATGCAAGTTTACGGAGCAACTACCTCCCGACGGAAAAAAGAATATGCGAAGTATGCATCACAGTTTTAAGAATTTTTAATATTGAAATTGAAATTTCACAAACATAAATTTCTGCTATGATAATACTCATTAAACGATAATCGGATCTATCATGGTATCCGTTCCGAAAGAAAAATTCTCCGATTTTGTACGAATCGGAGATTTTTGCTTCATGGTAAGCTGTTCGGAACATTTCTCCGACAAAACGTAACGCACACCGGCAGCACAAACCAGACTTGGTTTGTGACCGGCAGTCTACGTTTCATAGCGATGGGTTGCGTATTGCGTTTTTTGCACCTGGTTTTGAACTCCACACGTCAATTTCTCCCCGATGGGGAGACATATGTTCATCGCGGAAAGATTTTAGTGAACAAAATGCATTGATACACGTTCGGAAAACGGATACTATGAACGTAAATTCAGTACCCGACTCGATTTGCTTTGCGGTGAAAATTAATCTCCTCCATAAGAAAGTATACCATGATATTCAAAAGTAAAAGGAGGATTCGGAAGCTATTTCGAATAAGATTGCCTTTCTGAACGAAATAGAGAGTAGGGACCCTGAATCAACAGCTAGCGATGAATAGAGGTGACTGGAGAGGTTTGTCAGTTGAGGCCTAGGTCCGCCCCAGATTTCAGGGCAATCAAAAGTAAAGCAGATACAAAGGGTATTCGAAAGGCTTTTCATACTTACCAAGATAGGTTAGATAAAAATAACCTACTACTACATATATGTATCAAAATGAATGAGTTAGATTTTTATCGAAAATCTTAAGTTCGCTTCAAATTTAAAATGCAAGACTGTGACGGTTAGTTCGCCATTCGTGCTCCTGTCACTTTTGTACCTAGGTAAGTTTTAGGGCCAAATCGCATACCTTTTAAGACAATTAAGAATCTCTTTTTTTCCAGGCTGTTAAGACATTTCGTTCAACAGCCCTGTTGCTTGCCAAATTCATAATTTATTTGTGGATACGTTTACAATTACCTCCTTTCAATAAAGGACGTTAAGTGCAGCACGTTCGATCACTGTGAGGCACAGATGTGTTTGACCGTCATTTGACAGAGAAACACACGTCATGTCAACAAAACAAAAAAACGAAATAAAATAAAAAGAAATTGTTGTACTGTATCTTTTACTGAATTCACTATTTTTATTATCTTCACTTAATAAAATTAAATTAGTTGAAATAAAATAACTAATAATAATTAAAAAGGTTAGATGCTATATTAAAATAAAATTAACTCTTATATTAATGAAAATAAAGTCAAACATTATTCAAAAAATAAACAGGAAAAATAATATATGAAATCATACACAGTTTGACGGAACAACAAGAATGAAAAAATAACCATAAAATTAAAAAAAAGAACGTTCTAATATATATTTCTGTTTTAAATAAATGTTTCAATGAATTCTTCATTTTGTATAAACTAATTTTGTTTTATATAATAATATTCCACCAGTTCAAAAAATTGATGTTTACATAGTTGTTGTTCTCATGTCTATTTTCTTACAGAATTGTTTGTTTTTTCCGTTTTTTTTTTGTATTAATTTAATTTGCTTGTCTGTTTTATAAATCTATTTACTTTGTTTTATACATTTAATTAAAGTTTTCTTAGAAAATTCTAGCAAAAGAAAAACCAAAAATGAACTCACAATTTAGTTCATTTCTAATTTATTATGTTTATTATTGTTTTGTTTTTGTTTTCTTTCTATTTAGTTAACAAATAGTAATAATTAATTAGTGCACAAATTGTATGTTAATTAATAATATTTTTTTTTCAAGTCTTTGGTTTCTTTTTATTTATTTTTTAAATCAATTTTATTACATTTCATTATTTGTTTCTTTAATGTTAAGTTTAAGTTAACATAACATACAATATACATTAAATATATTATTTATATATTGATTTTGTTAAAGTTTTATTCAACATCGATGAATAAAAATATTGACATTAGAATTCAGTACATTTTATTTATAGTTTGGTTTTAGTGTATTTTGTTTGTTTTCATTATACATAAATTTGTTTATCTCTTGAATTGTAACTCGTTTTGGACACACAAAGGTTTATTTTTTATTGATTTGGAACGATTTCTTTAACTATTCAGTAATTTTGTTGTTTTCCTAAAAATTAAACAATACATATCGATTTGCATGTATGTATGTATGTATATCTATATGTTGATCTCTTTGACTTAAAAACAACATAATTTCACAATAACTTTCCTTTGATTTCAGTTTTTCGTGCTATATCTCTGAAATACTATAATTTAAAAGAATACGAGTATTTCTCACTGCATTATTCTTGTTTTCATACAAACAATATTTAGTTAGAATGCAAAACTGATTTTTATTTTATATTCCTAGAAAATAACTATAGGTACATAATATATATACTTTTAGTTTGGTTCTTAATTTCTTTTTATTTATAAAACAAAACAAATTAGGATGATATTTTATAGTATGTACTATACACTACTTGTGAAAGTAAGTTTCTATTCTTTTAAGTGATTTAGGCTTGGTTTGTGGATGCTGATGCATTTGCAAAAAATATGAACTTATAATAAAAAAAGAGCTGTTAGGTTACAAAATGGACGTAATTCGAAGTAGGGTGAGTCACGTAAATGCTAAACCTACTGCCAAACGTATGAATCATGAGATAAGGGAAGATAACATGGAAATTAGAGCTAGGAAACTTCGTCTGAATGCGTTAAGCATTTCTTAAGTTAGACTGGGGGCACCGCCCTTTTACATTTAAGCTGAAATACTTGCTAAGACCCCCCCTCCCTGCGTCACGTGTCATGTGGTAACCATCAGATGCCAAGGTATTGAAAGGTATAGAACACGCTCATAAACATGGATCCGCAGCGAGTTACACCCTGGGCCATGTTCTCCAACTCCCACATCAAAAAATATCTCGATGCGAGAGTTACAGAACATGGCTGCTGGGACCTAATCACGTAACTTTTCAGACGATTATTGTTGAATCGATAGAGGCCTCTTGGGCGTTTGCTAATGCGATTCACAACGATTTAAGTTCTACATAAATGCATATTTTCCACTTTTTGGAAGCCATAAACTGCAACATAAGAATAGCAGCAAATTATTTCTTGGGGAAAGAATTTGACGACAAACATTTACCAATTTAGTTTCCTCTATATTGAGAAAATTAAATTAATTTAAAAGTTTGAAAGCAACTGTGCGAAATATAAGTTCGTTTGCGAATGAATGTGAATTATATGAACGGAAATTATTTTTCGCATCGGTTTAATAAGTTCGTTGTTTTTATGTTACATACGGATCTGCCTTGTTATGTCTTTATTCCTGATGAGAAATAAATGTAATAATACGAAAAAAAGAACAAACTAGAATTATCGCCTAACAATAATGTCATTCGCAGGATATTTTTTTATGTACAGAATCCAAAATATAAGTTAAAGCTTTGTCTGAAATATTGCATCTCTGTAGTACATCCAAAATGCAAAAAAAAATGTTGTTCGTATGTCAGTTCCTGATCGCTACACCCGGCAGCATAGAAAGACTGTCATCTCTCAATATAAAATCATAGTAGTGCTGGGTTTCAGAACCACAAAAGGACTCTATACAATAGGCGAGCCAGCGCCTACAAAATGCAAATAAGATTTCGAAAGATTTTTCATAGAGAAGATATTTTTTGTTCTCTCGGTTGGTTTTCCTTTTGTGACATTTCGAGTATGGGAATAAGAAAAAGTAAATTTTTTTAAGATATTGTAAAATTTATCACGATATACTTAATAAAAATCTGCAAAAATCTGTAATCTCTGAGGAAGTTTCTGGCAATCTTAATAATTCACAAAGGATTATTTTATTATATACGCGCCAATTGCAAAAGGATCTGTCCTAAAACTCTTTACCACTGGATATAGTTGCTTTTAGAGTTACGTGATTTGGCCGCCTTCGGATTAAGAGCCGTTGTCAACTACATTCTCTCCTATTATCAGCGCCACTTAAAGCACTAAATTCCAATTTGATAAATTTAGAATATGTTGAGTTCTGCTTCAATGACCTTCAGGAGCAAGTCCCTTGACGTAAAATCGTCGATCCTACAGATATAAAAAAAGTCTTCCACAAGTGTTATTCCCATTTTCATTCTTTTGGTATTTCTTTATTTCACGGGTGTAGCCAATAATTAAGTGGAGTATTCTTCTTTGAGACAGGACACTTACAGAGAATGATCTCATCATTGCAGCTCCTGCAGAAGTCATACATTTTTAATGTGATGGATGATGAGGCAATGTATTTTTTGTTTTTTTTTTTTTTCATTTTAATTTGCACGTGCCTGTTGGCATGCCAAGTAACCGTTTCTCTGACGAGATATTGGGGATAGTGCTGAAATGTTTCTCCATTTTTGCCAATGAACATGCAAATATTCAAAACTGTCGATATCGATGCTGTTGATGTTTTCTTAGTTAAATTCGTAAAATTCCAAATTTCAAAAAGGTGCACAGCGCGAGAACAAATTGAACTACAAGTTTAATAAAAACTCACACAAACGGATGGTCGTCAGAAACTAGGCCAAGGGGGTTATATGGACCTATTGTACCAACTACACGTAACATTTTGTATACTTCAGTTACTTCTCTTCATTTCATAAGACTTTGTGAAATGTGTCAGTGGTTTTGTCAGATTTTTTTAAGTATAAAAAAAGGGGATTCCAAATCCTGGAGCACTCAGACCAATTCCGGTCTATTGTACTACCGCTTTTTTGGTGTAGTGGTGAAAAAAAACTCTGATATAATTCGTTCGGTGGCAGAGTATTCCTGTGCTCAAACACGCCGATTGGGTTACAAGCAATGACTCTACCCCCTACACCATGGCCTAAGTGCATGTATCCAACTCGGACTCCAGGAAATGCTTAGATCAAATCAAATTGCCCATTAATGATCTAGTGTCGGTGGCGGAAAATCTAGAGTTATGGAAGGTCCACTAAGCAAGCAACAAACCCCCACGACCTTTGCACGTTTAAAAAGGGATGAATGAACATCCGCCATCTTTGCACTTCTCACCTAAAAATTTAATTTTTAATTTGCGAAAAAGTGAAGATAATCGGTAAATGTTGTTTGTACTAGTCAGAATCTGTTTTGCAATTTGGGCGGGTGGCAAATCGCTTAATTGAAGTGCCGCTTGTGCCAGTTTATTGGTTCATGCATTTTCTTGCAATAATTTATTATATTTTAAAATGTATTTAACATCTTTTACTGGTAGAATCCAATAATTTTAGATTGTCTTTCTAAAAATAAATTGTGCCAGCTATACACCAAAAAAAACACAATTATCAAGAAGTGACATACCGACAATTCAAGTTAGTTTTCGCGTTCAGGTCCATTGAGTCCAGACAATTCAAGTCGACTTAGGATAACTAGATTATACGCCCAGGGAATAAGTAACAACTGTTGATTTTGGATTTTTGCCACATAATTTAATATTACACCTTCATACGCCTTGCCATATCATGTATTTATACCATAAGTATACCAATGTCTAATCGTATACACCGTTTAGCTCTTAGCTAATTGAATTCACACTGATAACGATAAGCAAACGAAATTGCTGGGCCCAATGTTTTACCCGACAGAAATATTTTTTTGTTTGGTAACACCTTCATGACCCACTGGCTTCAAATAGTTTTCTTAATTCAATTACAAAAAAAAAATATTGTCAGGTATAAAAAGTTATAGAACACTTATGTGTTAATTTTTATTAAGGCATTTTGTATTTTTTTTTCTCTTTTTTTTTTTTTAGTTTTAATTTTATTTTCTTTTTGTTTGTTTATCTTTGGATTGAATACAATTTTCTCTATATATTTGTAAAAAAAAAATACTGAAACAAAAAATAGTAAATATGTAGTTCTGTCCAACAAAAATGTCTGGTTTATGGGAGAATTTCTGTTAGAATGTCTTTATAGCAAGGCACTAATCGTAATTGTTTTTTTTTATATCATTTTAAAGTGTTTTTTATTTAATTTTCTATGAACCAATAAATGTTGTGGAGAAATGTTTTCTTTTGTTTGTTTGCGAAACCTG
Organism: Cheilosia scutellata; assembly: GCA_955612985.1. Taxonomy (NCBI): domain Eukaryota; kingdom Metazoa; phylum Arthropoda; class Insecta; order Diptera; family Syrphidae; genus Cheilosia; species Cheilosia scutellata. The sequence goes on from OY015313.1 coordinate 7,748,731, forward strand.
ATTTCTGTAGTTTGTTTTGTTTGTTTGTTTTTTTTTTACTATTTCTTTGTTTTGTTTGTAGAAAAATGCTATATCTGTAGATAAGTTTCTTCGTGTGTACGGAAAATCTATATAAAGTTCATATATTCTGCAAATTACAAAATATTCATTTTAATATTTCTGCTAAATGTAGACACAAAAAATAAGATTGAAAAAAAAAATTGTTTCAGTAATTCAGTATTTTTCCCATTCATTTACATGTATTTTTTTATCTTTGAACACAAATGTGTGTTGTTTCAGTTTTTTTTTAAGCATATATATAATATATATATATTTTTTTCACTAAATGTTCTATTTTGTTTATGTTGTTGGTATAATGCAGTCTTTGCGGCAAAAGGAAAATTAAATAAAAAAATAATAATATTATAAATTAATTGCAAATTGTAATATAGTAAAAATAATTTATATTAATCAGAATAATTGACTGACTGATGTACTTCATCTTTTGCTTAATATTTGAATTATTTGTTTTACGTTTAAATAAATAATAACAATAATAGATATATTTACCCCATTAAAAATGTTTTCTACTAGTAGTATGTGTGGTGGTGGTGGTGGTGATTTGTTGTGGTGTCAGCTTTGCAGATTTTTTCTCTATGAAAATATCTTCGTTCTTGATTTGCTTGGCTTTTGCGGTATATGAATAGGATGAGAGAATGTTTCTTTTTTATTTCGTCTAACTTACTTAGCCTTAAACATGTTAAACTATTACTTTGTTTTTGTTGCTTAGCATTCATATTATAGTTGTGTGTATGGTATATTTTTTTTTCTTTAGTTTTACAAGCTAATATTATTTACTATATATTTATTTACTCTTTTTTTAGAAAAAAAAAACATGGATTTTTACGAGTTTATTTAGTTCGAAAGCAAAATATAAAAACTAAGAATAAATAAATCCATCTGTTATTTTCTTTTAATAATATATAATTTGTTGTTTTATTTAATATTTACAAAGTCATTTTTGATTCGAGATTTTCCGTTTTTCTTCTTTTGTTTTTGTAATTTGCTTGATCAAATCCATTATGTATTCTTAACAATTTTTGCTTGACTGTATGTATAGTTGTTTTTTTTTTTACTATTAATCATGAGGAACAATTAACATAAATAGTTATTATATGTTTAGGATTATGTTTGCATTGTATTTTTGTTCAATTTGCAGGAAAAACAAGTAAAAGAGTGTGTAGTTTTCCAAGTTTAACGAAATTTATTGCAGTTTTTTTTTATGAGCGTTGGTATATCTGTTGCTTGATTTAAATAAGATAATTTAACAAAAAAAAATTAAGTTATTGGTTTGTGTGTGACCAGATAAGGGTAAAAGTTAATTAATGATAATAACATTAAATGAAAAAAATTAAATAAAATAATAATAAAAAAAAACTTTTACAAGTTTATAAATAATTTGAATTAAATTGTTTACTCTGACGGTGGTTTTTATTCTCGTTCTTCCCATTTTTCTCTAATTTATTGATATAAAAGCAAAGCGCGCGCCGAAATCTGCAAATACAGAAAAATGGATATATTTTTTTTTCAAATAGAACAAAAATACTAAACATAAGATTAATGCTTCCATTGTCTACTATGGTGAAATCAAGATGAAAACAAGAACTGTGTGTATGTTAAGTGGTTATATATCGTGGGGGCCACCCAATTAGAAAGTACGACTCTAAACGCATTTTCTCAATTGGAATATTTTTTTTAAACTGTCACTGTGTGTGTTCCTAATAGGAGTTTGCCAGTTTGCCCAGCAGTTATGAAAACGCGGTTATTTTAGGAAATTCATTTCGACTAAATTTTTGGACAGCAAATTACAAATGACAACAGATTTAGTGATTTTGTCTTAAAAATAGATTTATTTATCTATTTGATTAATACATAATTAATAACACAGTGACAAAAAGGTGTAAAAACAAAGTCTTGCAGTCTTCAAAACGAAAACGAGTCAATGGATTAAATAGCTAAACGATTTTGCTGTTCGAAGAAGATGGTCTTTGTTGCAATCTTAAAAAAGTCTTATAAAAGAATGGCAGCTTTGAAAACATAAAAAAAAGACAGAGTAATATATGCCGAAAAAAAAAGTAATATATTCTCTATCAGCTAGAACCATAAGGCGTCGATTGAATAGAAAATACCATATTTTTCCAAAAGAATCTTGTTTGCTGGTAACGTTTACGTCCTCAGAATAAGGAATCGGATCCAAAATATACTCTGAAAAGGATTATGCGTGGAGGGGGAAATGTTATGGTTTGGGTTGCATTCACATGGCATGATGTTGGGCCTTTACTCGATTTTCTATAACTCCAATATTTTTATCTCAAGGCTATTTCAATCGTAACTCGTGTTTTTTTTTTTTTTTTTGCGAATTTGCACTGAATCATTAGAGTTAGTGAAGCTCTACATCCAATTTCACCCGGCCCTTGGGAACTTTCCGAGCACTAAGGTACAAATTGGTCGTCGTCGGGCTTTAATTATTGCGAGAAATTTATATGGATGAGAATGCAAGTTCAAGTGAAAAATACGGCATAATGTGCCGTAAGATAAGTTTTAGAGTCTGACAATGTCCAGCAACAGTTATAAACTTTTTCATGATACAACAAGTGATAAATATAAAATAAACAAGAAATAAAATATGTTATGTTATAAGAGTTATAAACTTTTTCATGATACAACAAGTGATAAAAATAAAATAAACAAGAAATAAAATATGCGAAATATGTAGTCTTAATTTTAAGCATTAAGAATAATGCCCCAATTGTAGAACAAATTGAGTTGTCTTCAATTCAACTCAACTTTCACACAACCCAAACTAACTAACAACTTATAGACAACCACTGCCATCTTTGTTGTGTTTTGACAGACAACTTTTCTATCAAGGTTGTGTATGACAATACGGACAATACCGAATTTTGAATTACATAAAACCAAGAGACAACTCAACTGTAGTTGCAGTCGTCTTACACAATAGGGGCATAAATCACAACAAAAAAAGCCGTGATGAGGATACAATAGGCGTATTTTTTTGGGAAGTGAGTATAACAAAACCAAAATTGAGTATAACAATTTTGCATGTAAAACCAAAAGTGTGTATAACAGTTCTGCATGTAAAAGTAAAAGTGAGCTAGCTATAGATTCCCAAAAAATACGCCTAATATTGTTGGAATAGGGATGCAACATAGCGATTCTAAAATAAGTGGTTATTACCACAACTCGAAAAATAAGGACCACATATATTGGTACTGAAAGCACGATGACCGACCAACTCAACGAAATACATTAAGTTATCAACAATAATATAAAAAAAACATTTGATATATGTAAATAGAAACTATTTAAACTCTAAAAATTACTTACCTTAACGTTATAAATAGTTGTTGCTTTGTGATATCATCAATGAAATGTTATCATCCAATTTGTGTGTGTTTTGTTTTTGGCAAATAGCAGGAAATATATTATATGAGGACATATTTATTTTTACTATCAGTTTTGTGTGTGTGTGTGTGTTTTTGCTTGTTCTAAATCATCATTCTTACTAAAATCGTTAATATCCTTTAGCTTTTGTCAGTTGCATACGTATGTATCTCAAAATTCAAAATAGTTGTTTTTTTTCTGTTGATTCCCTACAAGTTCCATGTTGCAATATGCTCTAGTGACATATTTCCATTTCGAAATTTGAAGTTATCTCGCATGTCTGCTTGTGTGTTGTGTTTTCTCCTTCTTTTTTTATTTGTTTTGGTATGTAATTGCTTTTTGTATATTATATAAATAATGAGTAAGGAAGGTTGGTGGTGAAATATGCAAGCCTCTCTATCAACAGAGTTTGTGGGTGGGCGCGCTTACAAATCGTCATCATCATCTGGACCTTCGATCAAATCATCCGGATCATCAAACTCTGAGACCATTATAATATCATCTGTAGCGTAATTCGGATCAGTCACATCTGGATCATCGATATCAAGTTCCGCGCCATTGCCACCGTCGAGTTTTCTTCGTTTTCGCTTGGCTGAAGGCGGGGAATGTACAGTAGTTTCTTCGAGATCGGTGAGTTCAACAACGTGCTGCTGTTGATGGTGTTGCTGCTGGAGCAGTTGCTTCTGTCGCAGTAGTTCCATTTCTTCAGGAGTACGCTTCTTACGAAACTCATAGACCAGAGGAAAGATGTGTTCAATGGCAGCTTGTACGTTGGCCACACTGGCAGCTGTGAATGAGAGGAAAAAAAAACAAACAATTAATAAATATTGTTAAACAGCCAGGCAAACACTTCATAGTATGTTTAAGATTTTCTTGAATTAAAAAAAATGGTATACCGAAGGAAAAGAATTTAAACATGCGATAATCATAATATACACTTGAAATCAGTATTCGATAAGATATAAATAATAACGAAAACCTTACTGCCCAGACCACGCGGAAGTGTTTCTTTAACTTAACTTAAACGCGTGAAGCTCAAACTGAAAAAAATCTATCAATTTGCATAAAGAGGCCGGTTTTCCATTCATTTCGATTAGTAATTGAAAATAGAAACAAAAACAGGTTCGCAAATGTTCGAGAAATTTACATATTCTTATCGTTTAAAAGACATAAATAAACGTTATAATAATTGTAATGTAAATGCGTGTTTTAGCAATTAACTGGTAGAAATACGGCCGGCTTTGATTTAACCAGCTCATCCCGGGCTTCCTCAGATCCCGACTGACTGATGCTACAGATTCTATGGCATGTATTGGAAACACTGTTAAGGACATTCGTTTAATATAGCCGTGGTTATCCGCTTGACAGACTAGTTGGAAGTACAAGCGAAAGTGACAGTGAAGCATAAAACATTCACGCATGACAAATTTGGCTTCAACGTCCCTGTAGGTGTGGATAAACGCAAATTTCTTCTTGAGAGCCATAAAGAGCTTAATTGATTTTTCATAAGAGGATACGAAAAATCGATTTTATGTCTTTGCGTTTCCTCAAATGCAGTTAATATCGCCTCGTGTGAACTATATCTACCGCATAACGACATCAATTTTGTAGAACCCGCAATTGTGTCATCAATTTCCAACAATTTATGGTCAAAGTCAACTTATACTTGAAGGTAGGTTAGTTATGTTGAAGTGGCGTCGGCTAAAGCCGACATTCTTAGATACCTAAGGTCACTTGTGATACCACGTGAAAAAGTGTTTCCCCCACTTGTTAAACCAGTTTGTATTTGTTAAATCGTTTAGATAATTTCAACAGAAAGCTAAAGCTCCCAGATGAATTTTTCGTTTCTAGTGAGCCGGCCATTCGGGCATGCACAGAGAAAGTGGAGAATAGTCTCTGTCTCCTTCTCTGAATATGCACCAAGCATTATCTTATTATTACATTATGTAAAATGCTAGAAGTCAAAAATGCAAGCATGTTTCAAAACTAAAAAAACAGGCTGTTTTACTACTGTTTTAAACAATTACTGATGAAACACATGCCGCTGCCAAATTTAAATGTTCATAGTAACGTAAACAAATGAATTCATTCAAACAATATGTATTTACACTAAGTCAAATCTGTTTGTTAAGTTTCCAAGTGCTTTGGGACAGGTATTCAATTTACCGAAACACTGAGACAAAAAACTATGCAATCAGTCAATAAACAAGAAATTTCAAACAAGCCAACGTATTGTATTGTATTCACCGAGCACTGCGTTGCAGTTATTAAGCAAATAAATAAAGGTGGGGGAATTGATAATGAAATTTTGATACAAGGAGTATCCAAATATTCTGAAGGTATTATAAAAACAAGGAAGTCAGCTTATTGTCAATTTATGTGTGTATTCTCCATTAGAAAATGCCTTTAACAAGTATATTGCTTATATTACTTAATGACGATTATTTTCATTCACTTAAATATTCCACCAACAAAATAAATATTTGCTCAACAAACATCAATTCCAAGGTAGTTTGATCTTAAGAAGCGCTAGCAACTCAGGCTCCCATCTCCTTGAACTATTTATCATTGTCAATTCAGTTAACAAAAAAAATTAGCATGGCAAACTAAATAAACAAAGTGTTTTTGTACGACTTACCGGTGACAGTGATGCTTCCAGTGGAAAAGATCTTCAAAGTGGCTTTGGGGAATCGCAGTTTGTACGTTACACCGGGATGTAACTCTGGCTCATAGCTGGCCTCCTTTTTGTACCGCTCCGAGAAGTTGATAATGTTTATGGCAAACGGCATGCTGCACGTGCCAAGGACATTGACTACACGAAAATTATTAAAGCGAACTCTAAATCCTAATTTTTGAAGGCAACGTGCATAGCGGCGTGCTGCTATCTTGGCCTTAAAATGAAATACACAACATGAAATACGATCGAAAATGGAAAGAAAGTGACCAAACCCACCTGATCCTCGGATGTAGCACCAGTACATGTAATACGTCCCGATGACCAGATGGAAGCCGTTGTATAAGGGCGCCGCAACTTCATAGTAACCATACCGTTCTCACGTCGAAACTCCACATTGAAGCCATTCAAGGCGATCTCGCGCAAATTTAAATGGCATCGAACGCTGAAAGAGCATACCACGTTGTTTATAACTATATCAATCTCTGGCTCCGGTTCCTGCTCCTCGGCAGTAGCTGCTGCAGTAGCAGCTTCCTGAGCTGTACCATTCGAAGGCGGTGGAGTTGCAGGAGCAGACGTAGGAGTTACAGTACCATTTTGAAATGCAGTTTGCTGCCTGTCATCTCCATTGACTCGCTGTTGATCATCGGCTGGTGACTCTTCCTTGATGGTGCGTTGAAGTATTTGCAGGTGGTGTTGTTGAAGCTGTTGGCTAGCGCTGGAGTTCGGTGGTAAAGGCTCTTGCTTCACAATTGTATTTGTATTCGTACGATTTAGAACATTTAAGTTGCTATTGGCGGGTGATGATGTCAATTGATTGCTTGAGACAAGCCTGTTAACAGTATTGGTACCAGAAGACGTCGTCGTTGGATAGAGGATGCTATTCAACTCGTTCTGATGATTATTGCTAAATTGTGAAAAGTATCTAGTTTGTGTTGTTCCTGATGCTGTTGTGGTCGCTGATGCAGCTGTGACTGTGGCATTGTAATGCTGTTGCTGATTATTATGGCTAAACATCGTATTGCTCTGATGGTGACTACTGGTAAATGAGCTCAAGTCAGTCAATGGCTGACTATGATGATTATGATGAGATGTCGTCTGATATCCAGTTACGAGAAAAGCACCCTGTGTTCCGCTGCCAACGTTGACACCACTGCCGACTGTCGAAACTATGCTACCAATCGGTATGCTGACCATTTCATGTGGCTTCAGCATGCGACTCTGTTGTGCACTCACCCCGCCCGAGTGATGATGATGGTGCAGATGATGATGTGTGACTAAGGTGTTGGCACCATTCGCATTGATTCCTTGATGAACGACGCCAGCTGCAGCTGCCGCCGAAGAGCCTGTTGATGATGCGTTGCTATTGGCTGCACTCGAGACACCGCCATTTGTGAGAGTTTTCATGCAATTCTTTTGTTGTAACAAGGTAGCCATGCCACTATTGTTACTAATATACATTAAAATTACTTTGTTGTTCGCTGGCTGTTTTGGCTGATTGTTGCTGATAGTTTAGTTTGATGATGCCTCCGAGACTTGAATACTTGTTCTGATTTCTCGTTTTGATATGCAAATATCGTGTTGTTTCTCAAACTTTTGATTTGTTTTGTTTCCTATTCTCCTTATCCTTAAGTGCTATGATTTTGTTTTACAAACTCTTAATCAATAGTATATTATATGCTTTAAGTTTTTATATGTTGTCTTAACAAAGGCGCTGTGCTTGTATGTTCTATCTATTTCTCTTATAAGGCTCCTAGGTGTGTTGTGTGTGTGTTATTCGTTCTTCATCAATTGCTATCCATTCCAAATACCACATTATTAATGTCGTGCAATTTATTTTAAAATGTTTTGTTTTCGAAACACAGTCTGAAATGAGAAAGCAAAATATACGATTTATTGCGAGCTGCAAGTTGAGAAGAAATATTGAAAAAAAATTTACCTAGAACTAGAGCATTCAACTACATGCGCGATAAAAAAAAATGGAAACAACCTTACTAGGAAGCAGCTCTTGCTGCTGGGTAACTTTGCTAACTACAAGATACACGTGTCCCTATAGTTTCAACGAGGAGGTAGTAAAGTTCAAGATTAAACATGTGAAACAAACCCCTTTTTATCTTTGAGCCATTGTATACGAACAATATTTTTGAGACTTCAACTCAACATTGAAAACCGCAAAATTTCTTATCGAAACATACTTAAATACGAGATGATACAAAAAAGTATTAGAGTCGGCACGGAAAGGCACCGGATACAGGGTGCGCACACCACATTTGAAAGCTTGGAGATCAAAGCGTGAGCAATGGTTAAAAACAAACAGCATTTTTCTAATGAAAGAACTGAATTAAAACACATCTTATATCTTTCATCATGTAAATATGTAACTACAACTTAAGCTTAGGGAAGATGTGTGGTCGCCCTTTATGTCATTCGACGAACGATGCATATATGTACCCAATTCAATACATCAAGATCAAGATTTAAAATGAAGTTCGCGATATCATTCATGTTTACTACTTTCTAAGTTTCTGAGATAACTCTTTGTTTTCGTTACCGACCGACGCGTGCCGTCTGTATAATTTCAAACTTAACACTAGTAGCGGAGAACTTTGTTTTGACGATACGCATGGAAAATGTGGACTTTATTGTCACAATCCGGAAATAACACAATGTTTACAGATTTTAAGATCGGCTTATCTATTGAGTATGATAACAAAAAAAAAAAAAAAAGAAGATAAGATTAGTTAAACCTGCCAACTATGACAATATTCGCAAAGTTTTAGCCGAAAATAAATACGTAGTTGGCACAAATGCATCTACACAAAAATGTTTGTTGGAAGAGAGCTCAGCTGCAGGTGCATCATTACGACGAAATTGAGCAACTTCCTCGTGACATTAACAATTTCGAGTTTTCAATAAAAAGAAGTAAAATGTCCATTGTGATTCGAATCTTTAATGCAAATACCATTACTAAGTATGTACTTCAATAATGTGGACTCTTGCAAATGTCAACCAACTTGATTTTAGTTAAACATATTAAGCTCTTTAGTTTACGGTCGATGGTGAAAACACTCAAAAGTGATCTATCGACCGGGTGCGATAGTAATAATAATAGATAAAGCGGTAGTTAAAAGTTATTTTTAAGAATATACACCATAAAAGCAGTTATAACAGTTTCAAGCCGTGTGTCAATTGGGCTAAATAATTATCGTCGAATAATTTTCTGACATTTATGAATGTGTTAAAAGAGAAGTTCATCAAACTCCAATCTTAAAACAGAGATTGATCGATTTTCTCGATTTTCACGCTTTTAATTAATTGAAATTCAGTGTTTTAGTTCCTCTTCAACATTCTAGCAAAACTCAAGCAAAAGAAAACGTCAAAAAATCAGTCTATAGTATAATTTATTATATTGCTCCCGGAGCAGGATCATTTTTTGACAACTGTATATTCGTTTTCGACCACGAATAGTGTCAGAAAATTATCCGAGGATAATTATTTAGCCCAATTTACACGGGACCTAAGAGTTAATGCATTTATTCACTCTGCAAGTCTGCGAATATCATGAAGAGGTAGGTAAGTAAGTGTACACAGGGTCATCCAACAAGCGGTGTCATTTTAAATTTAACGCCATTATTGAATTCTCCACAATGAGTGCCACGCTGTCATTGGGGACCGTGTATGCTGGTTAGACCGATTCAGTAAATGGATTGCGTTTCCGAACGATCAATGATTTATGCACTAAACAAAATATTCAGAACTGTTATCTGCAAAATGCATCAAAAAAATTACTATTCGTTGAAATTTTAGTCATTACTAAAAAAAAATACAGCTTTTTATAAGAATGCTGTTGTCCATTGATTTAAAATGGAAACTCTCGTTGGATGACCTCTATTATATGCGACAATCCTCTGTGTCACAGAAGCTGCACGAAACCTTGTCCCCGAATAGAAATTGTTTAAATCTTTTTGAATCGATACAACTTAACCCAGTTTCAAATAAATACATATATTGTAAACCTTGTGAATACATTTTTTTTTTGTCTTTTAAAGTCCGCCACACTGGAGCGAACAACCCAATGCAAAAGATAGATAGATAGATAATCTTTATTTAGCGTCGAAAGCTATTACATACTACATACATTTTTACATTGATCTGATTTTTGAAATTTGATTTTACAAATTCGACAAAAATGGTTTGCTAGAAACTCGCATTTGTAATAGGGAACCGCCTTGCTGCGCGTACATAAAAATACATGTGAACAGTCTTATTGGAAGCAAACGCGTCTCGCATCGCACCATTGTGCGCGTAGCCCAAGAACATGTAATGGAAATCCTCATGCTTGAGCTCGGGTGACAAGCAATGACTCTAACCATCTGCATTTTTATGATTTGACGAATATTTCTCAATGAATTAAGAACATTTCTAACAAACTGTCGGACTTTATTCACAATTCCCAAAATGCATCCATAAATCTCAATCTACTCATCTGAAAATCCGAAGCGATGCATCCATTGTGAGAAATTTTTGAAGTGCGTTGCTGTCGATGAAAGAATCGTCAGCGATTTGCGAAAATCCACGCGAAAGAACAAAATTCGAACATGTAGAGTTTATGCAGTTTAGGTTTACAGGAATCCATGAGCCCTGACTTCCCACTTGCACTTGACATCCAGACTGTCTTCTTTTCCTTAAAGATTGACTAGTTATTTGTAGGTCAATGGAACACGATTACTACAAGTACGCACAAATATGACAATTTTCTGAAACAATTAAATGCAAATTGCAAATTGTCTTGGTAACCATAATTAATTAACTTAATTATGAAAATAAGTTGAAGAATCTAATACAAGAATTGTGACAAAAAATGTATAGTTAGCGTAACAAAGTGTGTTGATCCACAAATTGTCAGAATTGATAGCAAATCGAAATACATCTAGTTATTTGTTTACTTTAAATATACAAATGCTCATAAAAATAAATGTTATTCACATCTCTTTCTCATAAATAAGGTATGTACTTGCTCACTACGCCTACATTACATTATGATCGCGTCTAAAATATAAAATGATGATGATATAAAATATTTTCTTATAAATAAAGCCTCTTGCGAATACCAACGTATGTAAATATGTGTGCAATATTATTTGATGTTAGTCATTAAAAATGAGCACGATTAATGCCGATAGATAAGTCGAATCGAGAATGAGTTAGATTATACTGCGTTATACATTCATTGTTACACGTTCATTCGTTCATGTTTGTGTGTACATTTCTGCTGTCAGAAGGAGCATTCAACTTGGAAATGCGCAAAAGTATTAGGTATTTTTTTATTAAATTAAAAGTTATTTTCAGGTACTGTACATGTGACATGTTGGGTGTCATTTTGAAAGATTCACTTTGACAATCATTTCCAATGACGCAGACACGTTCAAATGAACACAAGATATTATTAAAATAACGTGCACCTAATCTGTTTACACAGTGTAGTATATAGTGTAATTCACGAAACAAAAAAAAAAAAAAAAAAACAGGCAAGGTAAAACCTATTAAAAGATCGAATCAACTCCTAGCTGTTACGCATATGTAAATCGTGTGAAATATGAGGTTCATTGAGAGCGAGGCTTCCACTACTAAGCTCATACTTTCAATTTACGCTCAGCTGTTTTATATAGGCAGCAACAACTACGAACGCCTACAATTTGTCACTGTCCACCCCCTGCTACTATTACTCTTGTCTGGAATACACATAGTTGTACTAGTATAGATCGTAGGAAGTGACGACTATGTAGTCTTTGATATTTTTCTTAAATGGGGGCACTTAAGATGATTAATTCCAGCGATTGTGTTATTAGTTTATAAAGTCTTTAGTTTCTCGGCGTTGTGTGGTGGTATGCTTCATTCCCTCTCTCTGTATCAATTGGAGTTGATATCGTTTAAAAATAAAAAAATTTACAATTTAATTGGCTTAACCTAATCATGATCCATTGTAGAGTGTGCTACACAAGCAGAAACAGAGCCAGCCAAATGCGTACAATTGTTGCTTCTGGCTTGGGGTTTAATTTGCATCGAGCAGCAGGAGTAGGTATGATTTGCATGGGAACACATGCATTCGGAATTGGCTGTCATTGCCATAGTGTCAGTGGAGCAAACGTTATGCGAACACAGAGCTAAAGACTCATTTCATTACATTTCTGTGAGTTAAATGATATAATACTGTTGGTCGCGGTGGGCATTGTGGAGAGGCTAAGCCTTCAGAAATCATGTGCATGAATCATTAGACGTTTTTGTGGCGATTTATTGACGTTTATTTTTCTAATTAAAGGCGAGTTTAAGACAAATGAGAGCTTCATGTATAAGATTTAATCGAGTGTTCACGTAGCTAAGTTCGTTTTTTTAGTTTTTATGGCTGCTATGCTATATAACGTAGTTCATTTAATGATATTATCAAATGTGTGAACTCTTCGACTCATTTTGCCTTTGTAATTGAGAGAAACGAGTCTAGCAATGACTGTGCGTTATTAAAACCTTTTCAAACTACAAAACAAAAAGTTGTAGGTTATACATAAAATTTCAATTTGTATACAAAAAGCGACATTTTGTAACCCAAAATGTCTTTCTACATACCAAAACAAATACATATATGTATAAACATTGCTCAATTTTTATCTACCTGTCATTTAACATATTGAATATCTTGCAATTTGAAGAATTTGTTAAAACTTCAGCAAATGCCGTTTTTTATTGGGCCAAAAGAATCATCGGGAGTGGCCAGATCAACAAAAGGTTTTCTGCAACCGTTCCACTTGTACAAAAAATAATCATGAATGACGGTTCTGAGAAGAAGATTTCGCTTTTCGATTTCAAGTCAAAATCCATTCAAGAAGCGCTTTAACATTTACCCAATACATATTATGTACATGTATGGGGCCGACCAGGGGCCAATTTTTTGTTCTATTGGAATTCAGAGTAATTGAATCCCCGAGTTAAATCAATAAAAAACGACAACAAAGTCAGTTGTTAGCTATAAACAATGACTGATAAACAGAAAAGAAAATGAAAAAAAACTTTATTGGTCGGGCAGAGGGAACTGCTTTTCGAGTTTTAGAAAAGGAAATCGCTGAAATGCGTTGACCATAAAATAACCAAAAAAGAATAGACTTAAGCTTATGCAGCCGAACTATAAAGAATTTCTCTAATCTAATACGTCAGTTGGACCGACGAATTGACTGATTGCTTCAACTCCTCACACGCAATGGCGAGTGGCACTATTTATTGTTAAATAATCTCAATATGAAGCTAATTGTCTTTTCTTGTTCACAAATGTTGCACATTTGTCACCAAGAGCTTATTCACCGGTCGAAATTGCATATAAATTTAAAAAGGAAGATCAGAAATTTCCATTCAAACTACATTTTATACAAATTTACTAAAAAGTTGCATAGATAAAAAAAACGTTGCTAATATGTAACATCTCTGTACAAACAAAATGAGCATAAAGCTGACAGCATAACAGGGTTGTTACTTGTTATTGTGCGGGTATGTTAAACTGTTTTGTTTATACGTCCGACAGTATTTGTAGCTAATTTGATTTGCCTAGATTGATCACGTGATCAGCTCCGAAAGTTAGTTTAAAGTTCAGTTTAAATTCCGAAGTGACTAAGTTTCTCAGCAATTTAGAATTGAATGTTTATTGAAATAGTTATAGTAGGTAGACAAGACAAGACATAGACATCTTCTTAGCTCCTTTGATTTTTTTTTTAACTAAATAATATATTGATGGTTAATGTATTGTTTTACGTCAAAATCATACAAAATAAACTGAGTTTTTGGTTAAAATTTAACACAATCGTAATGTTAATTGAGTAGGTAGGTAGGTACTCGGTGGAGAATTATTTGACTTCTCAGTTTCGTTATGCAACGGGTATAAGTCCAGTTTACTAAAATAATTATAGAAACTCTATATAACTTTACATGGTCAATAACCAATAATTAGTTACATAAAGTTTGAAAGCGTGTTTTCTTTAAAAGATTTGATGTAAATGAAACGAAAAGAGACGCTAATTTAATTTTAACAACATTCAACTGACAACATAAAAAATTGACACAACAGTCACATTTTCATCAAATTCTCAACTCAACTGTACCTCATTTGTTTACTGGGCTAGTGTGCTTATGATTTTTAGTTGTGTACCGAATTTCATCGTGATTAGTCTATATTCTATCCGTGATTGAGACCTTGCGATTCAACATTCAAACCTAAGAAAAATTGAATCAAACTAATTTGTATCCTATTATAGCAGCTTCAATTCCCTTGAGATAAAATTGTAACAACTCCCATTATAGACGATAAGCATTCCGACATTGTATATCCCAAATGAAAGATCATTAAAATAATACATTATGATCAGTGATTTACGATCGGGACACATCAGAGTCCAGCCTGAAATTACCATCGTCGTCGTAGCATTATGGATTCAAACATTAAACATAAACACACAAAATGTCAATAGAAGTTCTGAAGTGTGGCGATGCGGAATTCAAATATGTATACATATTTTGTTATAATTTTTGGATCAAGGGTTTAGAACCACTAAGCGGTTTTAACAATTGCTTTGTTTATTGATGATGTTTTTTTATTGCACTAGGTATTGGGTTAGAAACTTTAAGGAGAGGGTTTGGATTGACTTTAAATGTGGCATGGATGGGGAAGTCATTAGTCGATTGCTTGCCTATTTTATATGTATGTACATTCTGTAACAATGTTTGATCGTGTAGTATCGTATGACGTTAGTACATTTCTTAAGGCTAAAATACAAAGTGTCTGGGCACGAGAACATGAATGTTTAACTAATAAATTAAATTTGATTGAGTTTTCGATTTCCCCTATCTGAAGCCAATATGTCTTTCATTCCAATGACGGCTTGTTTTGAGTACGGCTCAAACGGTGAAAATTAAAGTCCGCGAGGGGTTTAAGAACTGTTTCGTATCACCACAGTGCGAATGCAAGAGGTTTATGGTTTATGGTTTTCTCAAATCCTTGCGCTTTATATCCATTCTGTCTGGAAGAATTTTTCAGCACAGATTTATATTTTTTTGACTGACAAAATATTCCGTTCGATTGAACGGTTAAATCGAAATACAGAGACAAGTTACACGTTCTAATTATTAAAATTATACATAATTTGTAAGCAAACACTTAGGCCTTCCGCACACGGCTGATTTGCTAAATTAAAGTCGTCAACTTGTGTATGATACTTAATGACCACTAATTATACATATATTAGCGCCTTAACAAATATGAAGTGGAATCTATAAGCACTTCTTATCTTGTCGATGAAAAGATCCAATCCAAATTTAAACCAAAAGATAATATAAAATAACACCAAATTGAACAGTTCTACGCGGCATGTGCCACCCAAAATATCGGTGGCCTCACCGCGCTGCACTGTTATTCCATCCCCATTATAGAATTCAGCAGTATAAAAATAAATCAGTTAAACGCTGAATTTGTCGAAATCTATTTAACCGTCCGTCGCTGGCATAAATCAAGCCATAGGTTAAATGCTGCTTCTTCATGGTTATGTTTTCCCACTTAAAACAGACTTTGAAAGTAGCTTGACACACTGATAACAGGGGGACAGTAATTTCTGTATTAATTTTATTACACTAATTTGTAAGTAATTCAAACCGTGGGGTGAAACAGTGCCAGATGCAACGCAGCCAGATTCAATGAACTAAATTCTTTGCAGAACACAAAAACCAAAATGCTGTCGGCCAATTGGGGTCAAGGACACATTTATGTACTACAAGCATGTAGAACGACTGAACGGCTTGCGCAGCACCACAATTTGATGGCGTAAAGAGGAACGCAATACAGTCATACTGGTAGCCATTAGGTATATGCTGCAAGTAGCACTATGCGTTGTATTTCGAATTGATCTTCCAAATGTTTGTTCGTTAATTAAGACTGCTCATTCGTTGTCCTGTCTAAAAGAAGATCGACATCATCAGTAGCTGTATAGGTTATATCGAGTTTTTGTGTACTTCTATCCAAAAATATCAAGTGAGCATTCAGATAGCAAGCAAACCACATTATGAACGAGAAACATCAACAGAAGAGCAGCATCAACCAGCACACAGTTCACATATATGTACTCGAAAATCTATTAATACTTTTCGCTCTCTGTAAAAAAAAAACCAAAAAAAAAAGTGTGAATTTTCATTGGAGCGCTAGCTCTAGGTCTAGCTATGCTGAGTGGAGAGCTAATATGTGGTGTGTTGACCAACAGTGCCGCTAAATAGTTAAGCAATCGTGTGTAGCAACAGCACCATCCATGATGCAGGCACGAGTTACTCACACTCGCACTCGTCGTCGTCGTCATATTCGTAATCGTCGTCGTGATCAGTTTTTGTATAAAGAAAAAGATGCCGCACCGGGCCCGCCTTGATGAATTTTTCAATCAGAAAGAATTAGTACGGCGGGGTCTTTTCCTTTAATATAAGTATGCTACGCGGCCTTTTCCTGTTTGAAATCTTAAATATTTTACCGTCAAATGAATTTCCCGTTTGTTGGGTGCACATTTTTATTTCGAATTAGAAGTAATTTTTGAAATAAGAACGTCTACAAAACACTCACAGCAAGTCAGACAGAGACAGACTGCGTGTTTTGGTGGCGTGTGCCACCTTCATGAACTCTCCTCCGTATAGTTTTCCTCAGACGAGATGAGTATTTTCAACGTCTGTGAAATGCAATAAGGACGTATAATAATTGTGCTACTTATACGATAAGCAAACGCACTTTGTATACATGTAGTATATGTATGTGCAGTACATACATATTTTGTATTTTTTCCTCTAATTGGGTTATGTAAGAAGATTGCTTTATTTTAATATTACAAATATACACTTTCAAACCAGTGACATAGAAGCCACAATTCTCTAAAAATAAACATGTTACTTTGACAGTTCAAGAGAGTGATGTTGCGACTTGTGTCAGATAAATCCGAACTTTTTTGCGTATCATTTTTTTTAACACCTTGCTTTAAATTAATTTATTTGTATGCATTTAATGAAAATATTTCTGTAGTTTTTTTGCTTTTTGTTTGGTACGTAATTCAACTATCAGGCTGAGTCATACTATAGGAACTACCGTTTTGGAAATGAGTCATTGACAGATTTAAATTTTTAAAACTTTTCTCCACAAATTGGCAAACAAAAATACAAAACAGGTGGTCCAAATACAAGTTTATTTTTGAATCATATTTTATTTTGACACCGACAGCTCTATCATTCTCCCTTTTTCTGTGGGGTGCCCTTAAAAATCGCCGTTATGCAGACAATTCAGGAACGATTCAAGCGGATATCGCCAGAGCCATGGATAGATCAAGAAATAGGCAAGACATCAAGAGGCTCTTGGAAAATTGGGTTGACATGAATTAAATCGCATTGCATAAACAATAGGAATATTTTCTCTTCCTAATAAAGACATTCATCCCTGTGCAGAACTGCGACCGTATTTGAATTCGCGTGCGGATTTCGATCCCCGGCAAAAACACAAATTACATGTTAAAGTAGGTCTGTTTTTTTCCATATCTATCTCAGTGAAGTAAAGTAAAGTAGGATTTTTAACACGCAATTACAACAACTATATAGAGTCTCGAAAGTGTCAAACAGTTCGTAGTTGTTGTAATTGCGTGCTTTACTTTACTTCACTGAGATAGATGTGGAAAAAAACAGACCTAGTGTTTCCACTGTCAAATTAGATGTCAACAAGCAGGATTTGGAACGATGTCTCAGGATCTCCAAGCAAGTTGCAATGAATCCGCAGAAAATCACTGTTTGGTGTGGACTGTGAGCCGGCATCATAATCGGTCCGTACATATTCGAAAACGACGAGGCATTGCCACAATAAGATAAATTGAAATCTCACACACAACTTTATTTATTCAATTTTAATATCTACCCTCAGAAAAGAAAGTCCTAAAATCAAAAAATATCATTGTCATTTCAAGCCTATTCGTTGACGAAAGTATAGTGAACTCGGAAATTCTTATTCCAAGTACAAACATCTTATTTTGAGCTCGTCTTTTGAAGACCACAAAGTCTTCTTTTTAGATTTTTAGTAAGCTTAAACATCTTACTTCAATAGGCGTATTTTTTTGGGAATCTATAGCTAGCTCACTTTTACTTTTACATGCAAAACTGGTATACTCACTTTTGGTTTTGTTATACTCACTTTTGGTTTTACATGCAAAACGGTTATACTCACTTTTGGTTTTGTTATACTCACTTCCCAAAAAAATACGCCTAATCTTGTTTCGGGATTATTTTAAGAATGTTCGTTTTCATTTTAAGAATACAAAGGCTACGTTTTGGACCATTGTCAACTTGAATTAAGCTTGAAAACAACACCAAAACAAAACTTAAAACAAGACCAAAAAATCTTTTGTGATTTTTAGTAAGCTTAAAAATCGTACTTCAATCCTGTTTCGGGTATTCAAAATCTAAACCTTAGATCTTAGATACATACCTACCATCTTATAATAGGCGTATTTTTTTGGGAAGTGACAAAACCAAAAGTGAGTACAACAATTTTGTATGTAAAAGTAAAAGTGAGCTAGCTATAGATTCCCAAAAAAATATGCCTAATATAGCATCACATCATTCATTCACATCAGTAGATCAGTAATAATATTAAATTTTTAATGTTGCCTTATGAGAATTCACTCAGTAAGTGAGTGTGAATTTTAAAGGAACGAATAGAAATCAAAATGCATTCATGGGTAATGGGTACCCTTTAAGTATTGTTGCGCTTGTTTCAATCATGAACAAGCTTGAAATGAGATTGTTTTGTCCTTTATTTGTGTTTCAATGTAATCTTTTAAGATTTTTTCGACTTATTTCAAGAACAAAAAACTAACTCAAAATTTTGGCGATCTTATTTGTGTTTGTTTCAATGTCATCTTTTAAGATTCTTTCGGCTTATTTCAAGAACAATGGGTGTCATATTAAGATTTAGCACGTAAGAATAAAAAAATCTAAAATCAAGCCTGATCATACAAGATTTTAGCTTGCGATTTTTCTCTGAGTGATACCACTTCCTATTGGAAAACCCTTTATAACAGTTACAGTTTATTAAATGTAGGTATAGAACTACACAACATTGCATAAGGGTAATCCGTATTAAACCAATTTGCGAGTATAAATATTACATATTGTATATCGTGACCATTATAGAAATAGTGGCACATTTAAAAATGAATTCTAAAGCAATCTAGCAAAAAAAAATCTATTACAGGCAAATCTAGCCAACTTAATACGACTAGACTTCCGAATATGTTCATCCCCAATGATATTTATCAAATAGACCTCATATTAACCAGTTCGCGAAGAGCTCGTAAACAAAGTAAACTCAAGCAATGAAATCTTTACAAATATGTGAATTAACACAACAAATAACTTCACTTGATTATACATTTTGTAATAGCAAACTTTAGGTATATCCAACTTCATCTATTACTCATTACAAGCCAGATATTTATTCATTAACCAGTTCAATTGCACTTGCATCTATCTTTGACAACTAATAGGAATCCATTCAATATTGACTGTCTAATTGAAAATAACAACTTCGTAGTAGGTATACAAACTAAAACAAGAATTCAAAATATTCATGAATGTTTAAAAATTCAATAACAATTCCGATAATACAACTGTAAATAATTAGCTATACAAATACCAATAAAGCCCTCTGTGAACTATCTATTGAATATCGTGTTGTTGTAATCAAAGCTCCCTTCTATGTGTATGTATCCAGATTATCAGTATACCACCTGTTTAGCAAGCAAACATGCATGTGATGTATGTAGGCACACTGAACTTTGACTGCTGTTATCACAAGATAATCACAGCATAAAGACGACTTACGCCACAATTTCCAATCATTTAGCAGAGAATCCCAAATATATTATCAGTCAGTGTCATATTCATTAAATAAATGCAAATGGGATCATGTGCTTGGCTGGTTTTTAAAACTAACGTTGGACCGCCTACAATCAGTGCGGGCTTACATCATTACATTTTTGTAAGCTGAATCTGACAGATAAGAAACTCACACATGCAACATAATGTGATTGCTTAAGTCGCACATGGAAAATGGAAACGAGTTCCGTAGATATTCCCAGAAGTTTGCGCAGTTTTTCTGATATTGTGTGGTTGCATCCAAGTAAATTAAATAATGTCAGTGATGATAAAAATATATCTGACCAAGTGACTCATTCAGAATGTTTGACATTTATGGTTACTTTGCATTTTGTACAAAATTCTACTGAGCTTTCATGGTACGCATACATTTGTGTATACAAATTATTATTGCTAAAAAACACTTCTCTGAGAATTGGTAGTTGTTATAATTTGATAAATGGCTGCCAACCCTAAAAGACAGTCTTCTAACTCTCGTCTTGGCCACAACCGTCCGTTCCTTGCACTTACCAAATTTGTGGACAGGGGGAAAATAAAAAATATTTGATTAAACATTTTTTTTTTAATTTTTGATAACGATATTCGTTGGTTGCCTGCATTACGCTGGGTAAGACTTGATTATAAGAAAATGTGTGCTATTTCTATAATAAGAATGAGTAGACGTACGTAATTTGTGTGGTGCTATTCTTGTACGAAATTTATTATTATTCTTTGTCGAGAACAAATTTATGTTCATATGAAAAATGTAGCAAATTATTTAGTTGTTTAGCTAATCGGAAAGAATAATTATTCAGTTGTTCCTATACTCGTTAGAGTTAGTATTTTAGATGAGGCTTTTTGACCTTATAGCTGGTTCTATTTTTAGGTATACCTACATAATAATAAAACACAATGGCGATGAGACCCACAAACATGTATAATGTTATGCATATTTTAGGAAATGAATTACAATTATGTATACCTATACATATTTAAATTTTTATGGTGTACTAACGTATGTGCTTTGGGTTTAAATAATAAACATGAAATGAAATATGTCTTGTTAAAAGGAAACGTGCACAGAAGATATAGGTATTCGACGAAACTTAAACAAAATTCATATTTTGATGGATGTTGTGATAAAGGCGGTACAATTGGCATTGTACAAACAAACCTACTATTTTAATACAGAAAGCAAAAGAAAAATGAAACGGAAATTATAGATGAATAAATCAGCTGTAATAAATTTTGTTAAATTTTGCAAATTGGAAACATGAACAAATAATACCCACTCCCCCAATTTCAATAGGATATCTTTAATTTTTTTTTCTGTATCTTAGTAGTAAAACAGAAGATACCTCTAAAGTTTTTTTCCTACTGCGCCACCTATCGCGAACGTCTGACAAACATCCGAGAGTATAACTGTCTTGAAAAAGTTTCTTAATTAAGCCATTCGGACTCGGCATACAATTGTAAAATTGTATGGACCTACATTCAATTCGTTCAAAATATGTAAACTCACACAAACCAATGGTTCTGAGAAGCTGAATACCTATTGAACTTGTTGCACCAGTTATTTATTTATTTATGGTCTAAACCACACGCACAACTGCAATAATTATATAAAAAGCATTAAACAAATTAATTAAACTAGATCCAAGCTTATACCTACTACTGGCGCCTACCACCGCATTATAAGATCATTCTTAACCGCTTTGAAAGAAGGCTCAAACTAAAATGTGTAGCACAAATTAAATGTGTGCGCGTCGTCATGAACTATTTATTTAATTAAACTCTAATAACTTATTTTTAAGCATAGGCCACAAGAATACAAGGTTTTCGGTTTCGGTCAGATTCTCCATAAAATAGACGATGAAACAGATCTTGCAGAGCTTATCATTTTTGTTTGTTACGTGAATAATACAAGTGAAATGACTTTTTTTAGTGTCAAGTAGTTAGTAGTATATAATATACCTTTATTAACAAAATCTCTTTTCGGTAACCCTTAATAATTTAGCGCAATTTAAGAAAAGACTGGTACGTAGAATTGTAGAAAATTCAGTGTTCGCGTTCAGTGAATCTGTTTATGATCGTTGAGTAGCCATTTGTAAAGAAAGTCTAAAACAGTTAGAAAATGTCATTGATTTATTCAAATATAAAATCGTAAACCCCATCGCATTGGGTTTAAGGTTGCAGAAGGAGACAGTAACTCTGGAATAATGTAATCGTGATAGTACCGCCAATCAAGTAGGTACTTAAGGGCAGTGATTACTAATGTTGTTAAAAAAAAACTAAATTGACACAAAAATTAACGATGGTGTCGCTTTTTGTATCTGGTTCAATATAACAAAACTCTCGCAAAATGCGACGGGTTTTAAATACTGTATAAACTGACATGTTTCTCACTTCAAAAAAAAAATGTATGACCCACTTCACTAGATCCTTAGTTATTGTCATCACTTTTTCATTGTGACTAAATTGTAATACAAATAGGAATACCGGCAGCGAGCACATGTCTTTAAAGCTACGAGTACAATACGACATACGCATGCCAGTCTGACGTCAATTCGACGTCAGAATATGTCATAAAAGGGTGCATGTCATGTACTCGGCATATTATTGACGCTGACATATTATGTTGGCATGCGTCTGTCACCCATATGTCCGACTCAGAAGGCATGTAAATTTGCCGCACGACATATCCTACTGAAAAACGTGCATGTCGATGAGAACGTATTTTGTTTTGTTTGTTTGTCAACAAATCAAAAAAAAAATCGCATGCCAGTCACCGTCGTCATACGAATATGCCAACTTTAAAACAAAACGTGCATGCCGTGTGACATATTATACAATATGTCGACTAATTATCGTGACGTCAGAGTGGCATGCGTATGTCGTGTACTCACAGCTTAACTTCCTACAAAATAATGTTCTCTAAAATACCTAAGCTCTCTGCGAAATAAGCACATCATACATATTGCTAAAATTTAATTAAACGCCTCAATGGGTACATGAATATGTAGGTACTCTTATTAGCACATTTGACAGGTGTCACCCACAGCTCTTTTCAGCTTACATGCGAATTATGAATCAATAGCATGCGTATTTTTTTGGGAAGTGAGTATAACAAAACCAAAAGTGGGTATAACAATTTTGCATGTAAAACCAAAAGTGAGTATAACAAAACCAAAAGTGAGTAGACCATTTTTGCATGTAAAAGTAAAAGTGAGCTAGCTATAGATTCCCAAAAAAATACGCCTAGCGTTAAATCTGTGTTGTCACGTTTTTATTTATGTATTTTATAGGTATTTAATATATTTGTTACACAATGGCTATTGCTATTTTTAACTTTCTAGTTTTTTTTTGTCTCATATTCACTAAGCTATCCTAGCACCTCAGTTTTCACGTCTCTGAGACTAACCGTCACCATTCTGCACCATTCTACCTCTGCAAGAGGTAAAGATGCCACTGAATTTTCTGTGAAAATGCATAAGAAGTAATGTGCATTAGTCGCACGAGGATGGTTGTGCGGTTGATCTGACTGAATAGGAATAAATATTTACACATGTTGTACATGTATGCAAAAAACATCATAGAATATCCTATTCTTAAGTTATTGGTGATGGGGATATTACGAGTCGAAATATGTAATTCGAATTACCCTATGAATGACGCATTATAGTCAGCCAGGAGTTAAATCACTTGACAGGCATAATTTAAATAAAAAGGGTATTTACTGATGCGTTTATTGATGACGTACATAGATGTATTTTACTATACTGTTCAATACTGTGTACCTACGTACAAACTTACATAACTTTAAGACAAATATCGAATCAGTAAAATACACTCAAGAGAAAAAAAAGCGACAATTACGCACGGAGTGAAATGCGAATTAAAATGTAATGAGGCTCAGCATTGTTGACAGATTTGAGACTGTACCTGACAACGGTAAAACGAAAGTGATATGAATACGTTTGTGCTTGTTATTACATTATACCTTTGGTAGATAAGTTAAAATACGTCGGTGTCTTCTTTGGTTCACATTGACTCATGATAGATCTGAATTTAGTCTTTAACTACGAAGTGGTTCGACAGATGTATTAGATATATTGCGCAACACTGTCATGGCATGGCGTACCACTGGTGACGTTCAAAACTTTAGTCTACTAAGGCAGCCGTCATTATATCTTAATTTTTATTAGCCTAAATTGATCACCTAAACAGTTTTTTCAGTTGACGTTTATGCAGTTGCCGACAAGACTAGTCAAGAATTTCTCGACTTGTAGGTACTAAGTTGACATTTCGATTGTGTGGCTGACGTAGACAGTTAAAGTGACTTTCCGACCAGAAGATTTTTTCTCGACTTAGTAGGTACTTAGTTGACATTTCGATTGTGACTGACGTAGTGATAGTAAAAAGTGTCTTTACCGACCAATCTAATTTTTGCGTTCAGGGGAAAATGTAATCAAGTCGAATGTAGTCATCTTAACACAATATGAATGACACTTATATTTCGGTGGGGGCCACGTCATTTGTATGTGTATGACAGTTACATGTTTCTATAAGGCCATGACATTCAAAAATGAATGACATGAAATGTTCCATTGAAATTTTTCAAAAAATATCAGAAGTGAAAAAAAAGTTGATTTTTTGTTCAGTTTTTTTTTTGCAAAAAAAAAAACAAATTAATTTATTTTTATCTGCCATATTTTTCCAGATTTTCTTAAACTAAGTACACAGTTATGTTCACCAGAGGCCAGGCTCCTTAATCCCTATTCAGTTTGTTCATATTGTCGCCCGTTATTGAATGCCACGGCCTTATCTTGCCAATGTCCCGTCATTCACATAGGAGGACTGACACGGCCGTTGTGGAAACATTGTGTGTCATTCATATTTGAATGATATGGCCTGTACCACAAACCAGAGAGAATAGACCACCAGCTCCGCCCAAAAATGAGAGATCCATAGAGCCAGTTTCAAAAAGTTATTAGGTGGTTAAGTATGTGTGCCATGCTAAAGTAAATGGAGGGCGAATTGGTCACGCATACACTGGCACCTAATAACATTTACAGTTATTTCTGTGGTACAACACGTATTCACAGATAGAAAAAGAGGCGGCGCTACTCATTTCAAAACTGGCTCTATGGAATTCTCTTTTTTGCCCGAAGCTGGTGGTCTATTCTATCTGGTTTGTGGCCTGTACGAAAATATATTAATTTTTTTATTAAAACGGTTAAAACACATCCAACAATTTTCCGTTTTCACCTTCAGAAATATTACCAAAATTGGCTTGGCAGCGAATGTGATAAGAAATGTATAAAAATAATTTGCATCATGATTTTTTGACAGATGCGCAGAATGAAACAGATCTAAGTAATCGGAATACTATATGTTTGAACCATTACCCTTTATAAACTTGGGACAGAGCGTAATCTAAGAATTTATATTGTTATCCAATTTGTTGTACAAATGAAATATGTATCAGTGAAAGTTATGCCAAAAACACAATGCAAACTTGCATGCTAAAAAAAAATGTTATTTAGCCACAATCAAGTGACACTGAGAGTAAATTGGAGATAGATTAACATTTCTTTTCTGGTAATACCCTCACAAGTCTCATTTTGTTACCATTTAAACATTTTTTCACTCACATCATCACATGGAGGAGGTATTTCCTAAATTGAATCACTTGATGGTGATTCAGAACATTTGTGATAGTCTCAATATGAAAATCGAAAGAAACAAATTTTAATCGGCGAACGAAAGAAGACATACGAAATTATGCGCGTCAAGGGAATTGCATGTCGACTTTACTTATAAAGATTATTTCTCTATTAAGGGTGTGGTCGCAGTGCAATTATTATGTGTTTGCATGTTGGTTCGAAGGTTGTCAGTTCAACTGGGGATATTAATTAAGAAATTATGAAACATACCTAGACCTATACTCACTCTTCCCTCTAACCTAAATAATTCTGTCCATTTACATAACTAATCGTCAAAATTATGTGCAGAGCATGGAGCATCGAAAACTGACCACGCATAAATTTAGGGTTTATACGAATGTGTTTAATGGATATAAATGTAACCATATTCGGCAATAATTGAGAATAATTAAAAATTCCAAACGATTACTGCCTCCGGTGTTCGTTATATAGTGCTCTGTTCTTAATTAACCGATTCTCATATTCCACCAAGCATCATGCTGGTCTGATCTCTGACTGAGTTAATCTCATCTTTGCATGAGCCGCAACCGTACGTTGCGTCGTCGTCTCACATATCTCACAATGAATTCGATTTGTTTGCTTGCACGAACCTTTAATTCAGATTTGTGATTATACATCGAAATCAGAATCAAAAGCTAGAGAAAGGGGCGCACCAAAACCGTCAATGAAGCCAAACAGGGAAATATGTAAAAAACAAAAAAAAAACAAAAAAAGCGGCGCAATTGAAAGAAAAACAAACTGCATTGCGTCACGCCGCAATAACATGCTGAATGAATTCGCATGTGAAACAGTGCCGTCATCATTGAGAGCACTACAGAAGACATCGATACGTAATGACGATGAGTAACCGTCAAGTTCAGAAAACTACACCACCAAAGATGCCACCATCATGATCATCGTCGTCACGATGACGAATATGGCGATAACAACATTTTTTTACGAGATTCCCTCTGGGAAATATGGTCTTGGTCGATTCTTGTGGCATTTTTATTTGTCTCATTGTACAAAACCTGTTTCTAGGTCAGGAATGTTTTTTGTTCCTCTCAAAATGGCACAGATGGTGGGTAGGCACTGATACGGTGACGTCACTTCCGGCGGATAGCAAGGCAATCAGTCCGCATAAAAAGCAAGTAAGATACGTGTACGTCGACACATCTCTATTCACACTGGCGAGCGGCGTGAGTACTTTAGAGCTGAACGTGAATATGCAGACGACAAGGTTCTCCTGACCTTTTGTCCATATACAATGCTCATATAGAGGCAACAAAAAAGGTGTGACATCCCAGGCGCGTTCGTAATTGCCGTCAGCAGCACAAGGAAGAAGTGCTGGAGGACAGTGTTGCAGTTAATAGCTATATAACAACGAAACGATAACAGCCAACCAGTGTATGCACACATTATTGAAGCTAAAACGGAAAACTAGTTACTGTCAGTTGTCAGGCGTCACTGACGTACGACAATACAATCGCACTAAACGAGAGTAACAACAACTCGTACTCGATTGCTAGCAACAACACGCTTGGCAAAGTAGAGGTAGTCAGCCTCAGCATACAAACCAACGTGATCATTACGCACCGCTATCGAAGAGAGACCACCAAGTGGTTGTATTATTAATAACCACCAAAAAACCACGAGTAACGTACACAAACGGACGGGCGGACGCACGGATGAACGGACGGACAAAGGGCATAATGTAACCTAATAACAAACATTATTGTCAGTCTTCGGTTCGAGTAAATTTCACATGAGAATATGTAATTTAATTTGTTCCTTCCGAAGTAGATATAGCATATGAAAAACCTGGTGGTTCTTAACGTTTTTATATTGCATTCATCCCGTCAATTTAGGGAATACAAAAAATTGCAAAAAAAAATCGAGTCCATTCAGCGATAAAGTGCCTGCTAGTGCTTTTAAAATTGGTTTATTGGGCTGCGTTCAGCGACACTACGGATCACAATACTAAATCTACTGCTTTTGATGTCAAAATAATAAAACTAAAGTTATTTACATAAATTGTAAATTGTTGTAATTTCGACAGTAGGTATGTACATACTTTCAATTCTTATTACAAAAATAAGGGAAAGTAACAAAAGCTGTCAAAATGAAAGTTTCCGTCAAATGCCGATTTTAAAACATCTGGCGACACTAAAATGTTTGTTCTGTTTGGTTGTTCTGAATGTCATAACATAAGCATTAACTCATAAGCAAATATCGGGCAGATAAGTGACATGTATCTATTTGTCACCTAAAATACTTTTTCGAATTTAAATGTAATTATAAACGAAATTTCTAATTTAAATGTTAAAGTGCTGTAGTTAATTAAACGGAAAACAAATAGGGTTCGTTTCTTGCAATTGACATTTTCAAAACAACAAAATAACTGAAGCATGAGAACCGCAATCGAGTAGCTAAACCCATTGACATGTGTAATGTAATTGGCATAGGTATGTACTATGAATGTACATTGTGATGCGACAAATACAAATACCTGTGACAGTAATTTGGTAATTTGCCAATTCTAAGAGTTTCAAGCCGTTTATCGATGTGACAATACCCTTACTGCAGTTTTATTTATTCTAATACCCCTCCTGGTGGCTTCTGCTTCACTTAATATATTTTCGAGGTCAAAATGTCAGTGCTTCGTTTCAGGTATAAAATCGTTTATTAACCCCAATAAAGTCTATCCACACTGTATCTTAGGTTGAATTTGATTGAAAAGTACACATCGTAGAGAACCCAATGCGTCTGGCCTGAGTCACCATCCTTTGTTTCAACGCATAACTATGAGCATTCAATGAGAAAAACAAAAGTCGATGGGCAATGACCTTTAGTGTGTATTCAATTTGACATCCGAATTTACGGTGTAGATAATTTTGTTTAGATCTTAGACATGCTCCGATTTGCTTATTCACTTCTTGAATAAACAGACTCGTTTCAGTTTCAGCCTAAGGTCATACGGAGACATCCTAAAAGTACACTAACCTCGAAAATAAGAACAACATTATAGGCACACAGAAAGAATACGTTATACGTTCTAGAGAAAACAAGCACCCCTTGGACCACCAGGTGTCACCTTCTTCGTCTGGCTTCACCCTCACATACACCACACTTAGCCGGAAGTCATGTTGGCTGACTTTTAATACTATGTACAAGTACATACGTGCGAAGGAGATGAGCGGTTGAAGGATATGATGTTATTTCGTAGATTTACTCCTAAGGCAGATGCGTTACCATTTCGGGACACCTGTCCCAAAGTAAAAATCCAAAACAGATCTAAAAAGGACCAACAACCAAAAGATGCACACCATGTGTTTTCTCAACCGTCTGTGCTGGGGGGGGAGGAATCCAGCAATCTTTGTTTTTGGATATTATCTGGAAGGTAAACGCCATTCACCCGAGGACAATGTCCTTTGTCTGCTTGGGTAATAATCTGTATAGACACAGTGTATGTGTATATACCTATAGAGTTTTGATGGTTTATTTAATTGAGTTTGTCTGGGCAGATAGTAGTATCGCTGCGGGTTATTAACCCACATTTCAGTGACATCATCAACAGACGGATGAGCAACCATAAATCATATGACTAAAAAGTGCAATACGAGTATACCGCCATCGCCATGTGTTGCAAGTTGTTGTGTACATTTTCTCAAAGAGGTCGTCGTGATTTACAAATTATGATCACTCTACAACCACCAAGGATGCACGGGATGTTGTATCTATCTTCATTACACTGATTGCACAGGTGAGATGTTCACATTTAGCCGATTTGGGTCAAGGAAAAAGAAACCTTGGGTGGGTGTAACGAGAGTTGCAAAGCTTGCCCAAACATGGCTCTGAGCAAGTGCTGAATGCATATCGACTCTGACGTCAGTTGTTGTAGGTATACACGAATTTACGGAGTTTGTGGAAAATTTAAGAAAGGATACTTATGTGTAGGTATGCAGTAATTACGAACTACGATTAGTCACAGTAGCAAGCATTAAAACAACTTTTATTACTGAATTGCAGCTATTTTTCGAGAGCATCAACACAATTTAAATGGCAACCGACGAATGAACACATGTTTTTCTTGAGCCAGGGGAAAACCTCAATAACCCCAGCAGTACAGGTTCGGAATTGTACTGCTTTGCTCAATATTTCAATTTAAATAAAGCACCGCGTCATTGTAGGTACAAAGTTATCTGTTATCTAAAAACACCTCTTATTGGATGTAACCAGAAATTGGTACCTACCTATACAATTTTCTTTCTTTTCTTAGGAAAGTGTTGAAAAGACAAGAAAACGTCAGAAAATTAACATATAGGATAACTTTTCTTGCTCCCGGAGCAATTTGTAATTTGTTGGCAGCAGAAAAATTATTTAGTCAGAAAATTACCCGAGAATAATAATTTGGCCCAATTGACACACAACCTTAATTAATATACACACCTATCTTGAATAAATAATAAATCATTTCGTTGCGTTCAAAGAACTCATTTCCCCGCCCGTTTGTAATAATCTATTACTTCGCTACTATTCAAAATTTAAATTAACCTCCAAAATTGGACACACAATACTGTCAACATTAAACATTTTCAGAATTCATTCGTGCAGTTAAGCGAAAAATAAAATCGGTTGTGTTCAGTGAAGAAGAAAGGATTCATTCAAATATAATAGTACGTTTACACCGCACCTAAATTCATCATTTCGACTAAATGCAACATTTCAGGCCAAATGTTCAGCATTTCGCCATATATTTTCCAGCATTTCGAAATGTTGAATTTCAGCGAAATGTTGAATTTCATCGCTGCATTTGCAAGTATGTCAAATCGAACAAACCTCATTTTGATGACTTTTGGGCTCACTGACAAAAAAAAACCGCTGTAAAAAAATCCGATGATGAATTTTTTGTTGTATTTAACATTATTTATTTAAGATTGTATTTAATATGTCTGAATTATCACTTATATTCATGTTTAAATTAATATAATTAAAAAAATAATTCTTTAGGTACAAACCACTTCTGATTTCGAAACATAAAAAACATCAGTGAGAATCAATTCTGATACTAGCTGTCATTTGAAATGTTGAAGTTTCAATGGGAACGCAAAATTGGATTTCGAAATGTTGTCTGCTGAAATGTTGAATTTAGGTGCTGTGTAATGTGTAAATGTACTATAAGGCGTATTTTGTTGGGAAGTGAGTATAACAAAACCAAAAGTGAGTAGATATACCAGTTTTGCATGTAAAAGTAAAAGTGAGCTAGCTATAGATTCCCAAAAAATACGCCTATAATAAGATTCACTGCGCACTAAAACAACTATTCTGTTAACTGTTCATCGTAAATTTTTATCGAGTTTCATGTTTGCTCCCAATTCCCACATGTTGTCCTGCCTTACCTGTCGCCAGACATAACAGACTAATTCAAGACTAGATTATTGGCAATGATATATTTATTCCCCTCTCCCTTTAATTTGTATGTGAATCCACATTTCTAAACACAGCCCAACTTGCCAAAGATAATACAATAATTGTTACAAGAGAAGAGAGATGCAATAGTACACCACCGAAAAAGAGATAGACAGCCCTTATCAGGTTGGTAACCTTTTGTGATTTCTGTTCTATTCATGCTGCGACCAGCTGTAAAAATTTAATATTTGTGTGATCTTTGATAAGAAAGTCACGGAAAGAGAGAACAAAATTTCTTTTAATTGCTGTCTTTACGTTTCTTCGTTTGAAAAATGTTATAGGAAAATGGTCTTTCCAAAACAAAGTCCACACGGCAAAGGAAAGAGAAGAGAACAATACAGTTTACCGTCGTTCACACTGTCTGGCAGCAAGTGTGTGAGTTGCAAGTTCTTTTATTATCTATCTATTTTTTTATTATTTCCTCATCGGTTGGCACCTTTTACTTTTCTTCTTTTATTTGCATCACAAAACAAAAATTATTCTACATTCCATCTAGGTATGTACAGATGTACCTACATTTATGTGAGGAAATACCGAGTGTAAAGCAAATAAAAACATTAAGTCCACAGTTAATTGGTTGTAAGTACAATAGTGTTTGTTTGGAGATTTATTAACTTTCCAAAGTGTCTAATAGTTGGACGAAAATAGGGGTTTTTATTGTGACGTTACATTAACCCTAGCTTACCAATTTCAAGTAGACGTCACTTTGCGGTTGAAATCACGGGGTATCGTAGGTATATCGCAAGGTTTTATTTAGACAAGAAAACAAAGCAATAATGTCAATATTTGGTGGATAAAATATAGTAACAAATGCCGATGGATTATCGAAAATAGATACAGTAAATAAAAAATTTGTTGCTAGGTATGTGTCTTTTGTGTACACATAATGTTGCAACTGCTGGTAGATAATAAATAATATTCAAAATTCAACATTTCTAATAAAGGTAGGTATTAAACGATTGTGGGACGATCGATCAAATCTTTTGCCGGTGGAAAAACCGATTTAAAGTAGATTTTTCACGTGATTGAAATCACGAGTACCTTTTGCGAGTAAAGAAGAACCATGAAATATGGGAACAGGTGGTTTACAATAATATATCGAAATAGTCAACGCAAAGAATCAACACTAAAAACTAAAATGTCGATTAAATAAAAATTGTGAATATAATGGTTGCAGTAACTGGCCTCACCAACTTATAAATTAGTAGGTACATATTATGTACTCCCTTTTGTAGAAAAAGTGTAAACAAATTTATTTTGAAACCAAAATTTTAATTTTTCTACAAAATTTGTGGCAAAATTTATGTAAATAAAAATTTGGAAGTTGGTGAAAAAGGTTCTTGGATAAAATTGGACTGCCGCTTGATGATTTGTCTTTACATTATGACGATTTATTACAGTTCGTGATCTCAAATTGAGTTTGACAGGTATGTATTTTCAATGGCATATCAATCTCATTGGAGGCAAAAATTGGAAGATAAGTGGTTCCAACTGAGCCTGATCATTCAAATACTGGTCTGTTTGCACTTTTTAGACAAGACACCGATCGGTTTGCTGTTGTGGTTATGGAGAAGAACTCGTTTATCCGAATAATTGGCCGATCTTAACCACCTCCATCAAGGCATGTGATGTATTATAACTAAATGGACTACACCTTTGACAATTGTGGCAGTTCAAGCAAGGACGGGGTAGTTGTAGTAGCGTGGTTATTTGCGCTGTCAACGAATGTGAACGAACCGAGACTTTTATTATCTTTACAAATTGTTGCTGTTCAGGTACACTTGTCTGCGAAAGGCCTTTAGAATAAAAACGAACCCTCTATTTAACCAAAAATCTTACTGGAATTTATGATAATCCTATAAATAACCATGGTGTGGATATCTTCGACGTGGATACATATTAGTCGAAGCCCGAATACGAGTAGGTACCTACATAATAGGTGTATTAAACATCTTAAATAACAGATACCTACCTATGTCGAAAATTGCATATCCAATGCGTGTCGGTTAAAAAATGTTCAATATAGGTAGGCTCTTTCAAGTTGAACTTTCAGAGTAGGCCGGTCCATTGCTAGAAGCTCAGAAGAGTTGCTTACTGCAACAACACAAGTGGGCTTTGATTATTTACTACTATAAAAAAAACATTAAGGCAGTGTTCGTAAAAAAAACAATCTATCACCTGTGCGGCTCACATAAGCTAAACGCGCGTGTGACGAAGAGCACACACCACACATGATATGATAATTGAACTATGAATGGAATGGAGAAAAGAAAACAGCACTCGCACGGCAACGGCAGTGATCTGAAAGAGGGAGAAATATTTAATTACACTAAAGGCGACTGGGGTACGTCCGTAAACAAGGTCGCTTCGGTAGTAGGTATGACACAAAATAATTTGAATATAACAAAACCGAATCATGTAGCTATGGAGTGTAGGTACAACAAAATTTATATTTCGATAGAAAAACGTTTATACAGAGTCCACTTATAAATAAATTACGTCACTTAGGTGGTTGGTGTGGTGGTGGACACGACAGTACGGATAAAATACTAGGTCACTTACACTTTTCGCTCTACAACCTATGTACAACCTATGTACCTAACCTGCCTACTGTAGAATGGAAAAAATGGCAGTTGGGCAATAAGAAATAGGTAAGGTAACCCCAAAATAAGTATAGGTAGGTACTAGTTTTGTTATATGTACCTACTTTAATTTTCATATTGCCTAATCTGTTAAATCTATGGCACAATCACGAGAACATTATACAAAAAAGTATGCTAATAGGTTCCTAATTGACAACTTGTGAGAACCATCCGCACTAAAAAACGCCCACTTATTTAGTACGGCCGGCGCACGGCGACATAGGAAAATCAAAAGCAATATGCATGAAAGAAACAAGTGCACACGCACAGACGAAAAAATTTAATAATAATAAAAATAATCTCAAAGAGAATGAGCAGAGGCAAACAAAGGAAAAGAGAAAATCACAAGAACGGAGAAGCGACGAGCGCAACCAAGTATAACAGTACTCTTCGAATAAAAAATACCATCTGACTTAATGTTGGTTTAATTGATTAGCAAAAAAAATAATAATAATCATTGTGGAGCAAGAAAACGAGGCGAATCCAATCCACCACAAATAGGTACATGTGTGTACCTAGAAACCTAGAGCTGTTAGCCCCGGAGTACAAAAACGGAAGACAAGCAAAACGAGACAGTACAGAGTACCTACATCACCAGTGCTTACTTTTCATGTTTTTTTTTTTTTTTTTTTTTTTTTTTTTTTTTACTTTGTTGGAATTTTTTGGGAGCTTTGCCTTCAAACAAATAGCTGAGATATAGGTAAGCAAGTGTATACTAAAACATTTTACAACTCACAGTCACAATCACAAATCAAGAAATAATATAATCTCTATCTAAATAAACAGGGTGACACACTGAGGCTGGTATTGAAAATATATTCGGTTGGTCAGATTATGAACAAAAGTGAGCTTCTTCCGTTCCCGCCCGTAACGGTTAAGAAAATAAGTTTGGATTCTGCAAATTCAAGTGGGATGATTGACATCGATGCCAATTAGCCATCAGAAACGCCGCAATTAATGTAGACAGGTTTCACTGCAACGTCCCCTCGAAAACTGCTGTTTGACGGAGAGTATCGGCAAAACAATTCGCCCACAGCAGCGCTATTAGGAAGAACAAGCGCGGCTCGTAAACTCCAGGAGCCAAAGAGAGGGAAGAACATCGTTTTCTACGGAGAAAAGAAAGGGCACGAGAAGCGCACGATCGAGGATATAAGGAAGTCCTACTCTAGGAGCAAGGTTGGGAAGTTTTACCAAAAAGAGAAAAAACGTGTCCAGGCAACAAAACCAAAATTCAACCTAGACTATGACGCCCAATTTGATTTGCCAAATAAAAGTTTGGAATGCAATTTTCACCCTTATTCACGTTTGTTAACGATTACATTTCTTTTTCCATGGGTTCACTGTTATTTCAAATCGCTTGTCTCAAAAAAGTTTCAAACACCGGCTTAAAAATGAAATTAAATATTAGTTGTTTAAGACAAACGCCAACGGGAATACGGGTGTTTATTTTTCAAATTTTGAAGACAAATCAGGCTCATTTACAATTAGGGGTATCGCGTCAGCAATGGAAATCAAATTGCTGAATGGGAAACATTCCGGGGGAAATATTATTGGCGGTAGGGGTGAATGCATACAGGAACTTGCCTGTCATATTGTGCAAACGCCCTAAACCACTTGTCAACGACTTGTAAAGTTTAACACCCGGTAAATATTCACACTACGGCAGATCCTGAAGAAATCCAGATCCATTCTTACATACAATCTGTTTATCGATCTTAAGGCCGCATATGACAGAGACGAGTTATAAGAGCCTGCCAAACTAGTCAGGACGCTTGCTGCTATATTAAAGTCGGAAACAGTCTTCGAGGTCTTTGATGTCAAAACAGCTTTTAGACAAGGTGATGAGTTGCACCAGGGGCACAACATATTACAAGTCTCTACAAATATGCGGACAAATAGGTCGAGAATGAAGGCCAAACAAAGAATAGGTATGCTGTCAACAAGAAGGTACTCACCGGCGCTCTATAGTGCATCCGTTTTGTCGATGTTTTTAACTGACAGATAGATAGGCGCGATACACACGTTTAAGTAGGTTTTTTTTTATCATTTGAGACATACGAATTTGGCGTTTAAAAACAGGCGGATACGTAACATAATGATTATCTGATTGAACGATTTCTCATCTAGAGCCACTTTAACTATGTCGGAGTATCATATCTATATGAAGAAGAGTTTAGTGAAGGCAGGTCGAGCTACATCTTACATAGCTAACCACAAGTCGATGATCCATATATACTGTCCTGCGCATGCTTACCTACAAATCAATGAATAGGTACGTTTCGACAATATCTGGTATTGTCAGCCGATAGCTAATATTTCTACCACTCGTTAGTAAGGAAGAAATAATGTCAGAATAGAAATAGGTACATACATAATGTGACATGCAAATTACATAAATATGCCACAAAAATTAGTAAATCATTTTAAGTCAAAATTATTGATTTTCTTGTTGGCAGATGAAACATGGGCGCGCCTTCGAGCTAAATTATTCAAAACTCTATTGGGTAAGTACCTTTATTATAATCGTAATTGGATGTTGATCCAAAAAATAAACAACTACACACCTACATAATTCCACCAATTTCGTAGCGTGGTTGTTAAGTGAATCTACTATAAAGATTTGAAGATAACTACCTACTTTGGAAGTAGGTACTACTTGCTTGTTGTTGACTTCGATTTTTTCCAGTTAATAGTAGACAAATTTCACTAACGTTAACATTTGCCGTCGAACACAAAGGACCTCTAAATCATGACATTTTTTAAGTCTGCTGGTTACATACTAACTTATGTTAGTATGGATTAATTTCATTTTCGTAGATAGAATGAAATAAAAATAAATAAAAATCCCAGATACTGCTATCCATGCAATTCTATTTTGGTCTAACCTAATTCTATTTGCAGGAAGCTGAAAATTCTTAGAATAGGTATATAGCAAATTATGACAGCAGACATAAGTAACTCTCTCGAATCGAACAATTCAACCTCAGCAAACGCACTAAATTTCCCCTTAGTACCCTCATTTCCATGAAAGTGACTGCAGTTGCAATTAATTTGTCCTCCCAAAACTTGCACATTTTGAATCCTTTCCAGTTTCCACCCCGAGGTCGGAACAAACAAGTTCCGATTGCAAAAATGTACCATTTATTTAAATTCCTTTCCCATTGACCATCAACCTCCCCCGCTGTGAGAGACAAGAGACTCCTTTGGCAAACTATCATACTTGTCCTAAATAGCAGCACGTTCAGCGCAAAATTAGTACGATTCCCTTTTTGCTGTGGGCTGCTACTCATATGGATACGGGAGCGCATGCTTCGCATTTACACCACCACCCTGTTGTTAAACAAGGTAAGGAGCAAAAGAA
This sequence comes from Cheilosia scutellata, assembly GCA_955612985.1. Classification (NCBI taxonomy): domain Eukaryota; kingdom Metazoa; phylum Arthropoda; class Insecta; order Diptera; family Syrphidae; genus Cheilosia; species Cheilosia scutellata. The sequence continues at coordinate 7,785,982 of OY015313.1, forward strand.
AAACCAAATAAATTACGAGGCAAATAGAGGAAAAAAACTCAATCAGCTGTGTGCCATCTATAGTCTGTTTAGTCTATCGCAGCTGTGAGACAAGGAAAGAAGCAGCAGCGAAAAAAAAACGCAAAACGCGTTTGACAAACGAATCTTCTTTCTACAAATATGCGTGTGATGAAAACTCGGAACAAAATTCTTAACAAAAATTATCTCTTTTTAAGAAAATCGGATGAGAACTAAAAAAAAAAAGATAAGGCACGCAGTAACGGTCAAAGGGATTTCCTTGCTCCACCACCCCCGCCCAGTTTTCAGACCACATGTAGGTATGTACACACATTGAATTAAAAAAAAACTTTTTCCCATTATAACTTTTTTCCGCACTTATTTTTTTAAAGCATGCGGTGTGATGACACCGAATCCTAGCTAGTTGACTCGTTCACCCCAATGCATTCGCTTACGGCGGAATAACATTGCCCCTTTGCTCTTTGTTCACCTCTTTCGCACACTCACACACCCGAATGTACCAATTCTTTTTAAGAAAAAGGGAAAAGTTATCGACGGCGATAAATAAAAAATGAGAACGATGAACAAAACCGAACAAAAGAAAACCCAAAAATGTGTTTCTCCTTTATTTCGAGAATTTTTCTTTTATGCAAAATACAGAGCAAAAATATGGGTTTCTTTATTTTTTTTTATAGCAGCCAATATTACATATTTTTTTTTTTTTAATTTTTCACTCACCGTTCACAAGAGGAAGCAAAATTTAAATTTATATTTGCTGTTTTTTTCGTATATTTTAACCACAGAACATTAGAACAGAGAATGATGAAGGCAGAAAAGAAACTAAAATTTATTTTATTCAACAAAATCTTGAAAATTTTGCTCATTTAATTTTTTTTTTAACAATTTGCAAGTTTTTCAACAAAAAAACAGAACTCTGATTCAGAATCGGAAAGAATGAGACAAGCAAGAGAAAAATTTCAAATGAACTGAACCGAATTTCACAAATTCTTTACTTTGATTCACCTTTGATTTGATTTGATGGATTGGTCCAGTGTAATTATTTATGCATTCGCATTTGTTTATTTATTTAGAAAACGCGTGAAAAATGCGGATAACGAGAGAAATTTCTTGTTAAAAAAATTTTCTCTACGGAGCTATTATGACTTGTGTGTGACACATGAGAAAAATCCTTCACGACGACTTCAATCGCAGTTGGTGTGCAGCCATTTTGTACCCGCACGACGGAGGAGAAGACGAACGAACGACAGCGACAGCAACGGCGACGACGACTACGAGAACCGCGGAGACGACACGATACGTACGTCATGTATGTGTTGAGTGGATTGAATGTGCTGCGATCGAATACGGGTAAACGCCGCAGCTCCACTGGGTTCTTTGGAAAATACGTTGTATGTGAACAGCGCCAAAATATTGTTCGTCATTTGAATTCAGCTATAGCTGTAGATAGCTGAATGTGTGAGGTTCAACGCCATATGATTGCACTAGGGGTTGATGGTGTGTGTGAAATGTTAAAAAAAAACTCGATTAGAGTTGACAACCATGGGGTGGGTTTTTGCAAGAATTTCTAATTTTTAATTAAACAATTTTGACATATTTACATAAAGTTGAAAATGGAACAATTTATAAATATTATGAAATAATGGTTCAACGGTAGTTTGGAAATAGGATTGTTTTTTTTTTCGATTTCCCCTCACATTCCACAGTCCACTAATGGGTTGTCTGCATCGAATTTCTCAAATTGATATGTGGAGTATGTTCATAATGTTCTACGAATTTCGAATACCTTCATCTAGAGTGCATTCCAAATTCGGCAGTTTAGTTAACTATTTTAACTACAGCGTTGACAAGCTGTCACAGTTCGAAGGAGGGGAAGTTAACTAAATTAACAAGAGGCAAAAGTGTGGTTCATTTCACTCATACTCACAAAACAACTGTCATGGATTCATGCATTAATTATTTATTTTTTTTTTAAATCAAACATGGATTCGACTTGCACGTGATGCGGTCCAACAACAACTCACTACCACATGAAAAGTGAAATGTCAACATGAAATTAGTAACAATAGCTGTCCCAGATTCCAAAAAGTAACTAAATAAACAATCGTTGTTAATTTAGTTAAAATAGTCAAACATGGAATGCAGTCCTAGTAATTTAATATTTCGTATTTTAAAAAAAATTTAGATAACATACCTAATCTATCTACCTTAGGTTTTTATTTGTGTCGAATTTAGCATATTTTTAGCTTTTAAAAAATTTGTAAACGCATTTAAAAAAAGTGTGATTTTTTCTATATAATTTTATCATTGCCTTTAACAATTTTTATAGGAAAAATTAAATGTGTCTGTCATAAATCATGGTCTGCGTTCGCAATGAGCTCAAATTCGCGAAAATATTTTTTTTTAAATACGTATTTTTTCCTTAATTTTGCATTTAAATGCGCGTATTTCAAGTGGTTTCGCAGTATAATTCTCTTTCAAACACTAGCATCATACACAAAAACTATTAGGAGTGATTTTGGTAGGATGTCGTTTTCGAAATAAAATCTTTTGAAGGAACCATTTTACGGAGATTCAGGACATATTTTGACACATTGGACAAAAAGTAAAGCAGAGTAGGTACCTATATGTACGACTGCCAGATAAAACGATTTTTCAGATTGACATTTGTGATATTAACTGATATATGTATTTATGCCTCGGCTTTTGGTTTGATTCAGCTTGTCAGTGGTAGTCAATGATGAAGATTTTTAAAAATGTTCAGAAATAAATTGATTAAAATTGATAAATTGATTTTTGTCAATAGGGATAGACAATTAGAAGCTATCTACTCTCAAAAAATGTTGTGCGTTATAACTATATCCTACATATACCTATGCGCGGTAGAATTTATTCTTCTTTGGTTTGAAAATATGTTAAGATATTGAACTCAAATTGTGTTTTCACCATAAACTGTTTTCTTGTTTGCTGTTTGCTCGACAAAAAATCGACCCTAGTTTGTAAGCTACCTATAACGTATATTTATGTTGTGCCAATTAATTTGCATCATATTGTGCGAAATTCCAAAATTTGAATTCTAATGGGGGCGTTCTGCGGTATTCTCAGATTCGGTTTTCAGATTTCGTCTGTCCAATCGAACGAAAAAAGTATACTGGTGTAACTGCCAATAACTTTGTATCTTTTTTTGTTGTGAAGATTTTTTTTTCGTAGAGTGGTTGCAACTTAGAAGTGTTACATACATTTTTGAAAGAAATCTCATAATACATATTCCGGATATATATTCAACAAACGTCTTCCACAAAATTGCAAACGTGGTGCTTTCCCCTAACAAATAATAGATAACTGAAACTAGAGAAATTGCTGCGAATTGAGTTTTTTATTCGCGGCAAAAAGTTTGGAATTGGAAATTTCGTTATTAAAAAACTTGTTTCTTTAATACAATTTTATGTATTAATTTATTAACATACACTTGGAATAGTAAAAAGACCAATTTTATCTTTATAGATGTATAAAAAGTATTAGCATGCAAAGCAATTTTTTTCTGATTTACCATCTTGATTTACAATCCAAATTCGCGTCGTTAGTTTACCATTTTGTTGTAAATGATTATCCATACAAATTTTGACAGTTAATTTACCACGTCGTAAACTTACGAAGTTTATTACGTTTACGACAGTTTTATGACGTTGCATGAATACGAATATGTACCCCTATTGTTTTTTTAGAACGGAATAGGAAAAGTTATCTCGTGTGAAGTAAGCAGTTTTTCTTGCCAATAGTACACGACACAAGAGCCCAATCGAAAACACCAGCGTATTTTCTTTGGCTACTCTAACGAACACACCCCTGTCGAACGCTATATTTCAACCATATCCAACTTCATGTGACAACTATTTCATCGCAAAATTTTTCGTCGGGTATCCAAATCTGTCAAAAGTCAAAACGGCGATAGATAATTTTAGAGGCCCAGAGACACTTTTTCCGGGAGAAAAGTCCACATATCCGTACAATTCGACCAGAAAAGTTAGCTAAAAATCCACATTGCTGTTAATCTAATATACATCAACCAAATGTAAATCGTGAGTGTAATAAAGTGCAAATTATAAAGAAAAAGAAAAAAATCCATCAATGCGTGTTGTTGATTTTTCTTATTTCACATCTTCACTCGCATATATAACAAAAACGAAATAAAAAAAGTGACGGCTTCTCTTTTTGGCGTTCACCCAAAAAAGGGGGAACTAATCACACAAGCAGAATCAGGGAGATATCAAGAAAAAAAAAAAATCAGAAGCAACACCAATAGAGAAGTGAAGATTGTTTCAACTTCCTCTCAATCGCATATTATAATAAGCTCTATACTCCAAAGAAGATTTCAGATTTACCCTTCTTCAAATTTCTTTTTCTTCAGACATTTCGGGTCTTCTTCTAATTTCGTGTTTTGCATCTTTCGGCGAGACGCGCGTATATGAGGCATTGGTGCTATACCAATGTTGTCACTTCTTCAAATGAAATTCCGAGCGTTTTTGGTTCTAATATCGAAAATATGGACCTGCATTTGTTTTATGTTCAATCGGCAAATCCGTGCTGTAAGTATGACTTTTTTTCTTTTGTTTATACAAATTTATCATCATTTTTAATGTAGTGTAGTGTATGTACCGAGTGATTTATGGTTGCCACTATTGTGCATAATTCACTTTTGCTATATTGGGACTTTGTTTTGTGCTGTCTTTTTGAAGTGTTAATAGTCAAATCAACCTCGAAACTCCTGCACCTGTATGTCCTTCGAGGGTGGTGAATGGCGGGCTTTTTAGTTGATTTTTCTTTTATTCTAACACCCCCGCCCGCCGGACTACTCAGCACATGTATCTCTTAAAAAAAAATAAAAAAAAAAACTGCCGGGAGAGTGTATGTAGAAGAATAATGCATTGGGTTGGACTGGTTGTGCGATAAAACTATTATCTTTGATAATGGAGTATCATAGTCGTGGACACTGATAAATGGGGGACTGTTAATTGCCAAAGGTTTACTTGAGAAGTTGAGATTAGATTATTTTTTCCATTTTATTGCGTGTTCATGTTTTTCAATTTATAGCATCGACGATAGGCACAATATAAAGATCTGTACACTTTCAATACATTTATAGGTACTATTTATCGGTAAAGTTAGTATACAGATTTAGTAATACCTTACGATTCGACTAAATTGAGTTTAAAAGGTTCGACATATCGTGCGTTTTGCGAAACTTATATCATCAGCTATGTTTGAATGGAGGTAGATACATCAATTTTGAATGCAACTAGGTGCACGTGCAATGTACTCTATAAAAATGTGGTTACCTAATTTCCAATTGCTGTCGCAATTAACGTCAACATTTTGCTAGGTGGCAACAAATTTAAACAATTACTTTCTGTTAATGTATTTCTAAGAGTCTTGCTAATTTATTTGTTGTTTTGGATGCTGTTTGATTACCTAAACTAGCCTTTTTTCATATGCATAGTAGGTACTACAAGGGAATCACTCATCGGATCAAGATCGATATCGATATGAAAACACTTACATAGAACATACACCGATTACATAGATACATTATAGCTTGTGCTAAACAAAATTTTAAGCTGACAAAGCAACTTCTTCTCGGCCTGGTTCTATTTTGTAAAGTAACAATTCAGCGGTAAGTGAAGCGCTGAGAAAGTCTTCGGTTACAAATAAATTTCACAGTGAAATTATTGCTGCATCATTCGACAAAATCAGCCAAAAAAGCGAAAGTGCCGCAGCAGATAAAAAGAGACAACGTATGTAACGGAAAACATGTGAAATTATTGGTAGCATGTCATTATTGTATAGCTAAAGACTTTCATTAAAGAAGCGTTTACTGTAGAATGACAGGTATTATTCATAAGTTTTGCTAACTTTGGAGTACAACCCTGGTGATAGTTGATGTACACAATCGAAGGAATTTTTACCATTTTTACAATACGTAGAAAAAAAAATGTGATTACGATTAACAACAATGACGAAATCAACTTACGGGCTTCCCCCAATAGGCTTGAAATGTTTGATAATTTTACAGTAAAAATAGAATATAAAAAAGCAAATAAGAAACTGAGAAAACAATTTAAATAATGTTTGCCGACAAACTTTACATGCAATTCTATCAAAACTGTCAAATGTTTCGATGGCCGTTAGTAATATCGGAATTTTGATCTTTGTAGATGCTGTACCAGAATGAAATCCGTCGGGTTGTGTCAAAACTAAATAGTACACCCAACACCAGCAGTTGAAGCTCATTTGGTAGTTTCGCGTTCGCTCATTGTTGCGAACGTTTTAACGTTAAATGCATTATTGTTTGTGTATTTAATTTTAACAGTGCTACACTTCATTCTGTTTAGAATTACAGTTCCAGTAAGATAAACTCCTTTAAAGGCTCCGAATTCTTCTATGATATTGCGGTTAATGTTAATGCCACGAAATAGTACTTCATGCGAGAAACTCAAAGATGCCGAATCGAAGAATCCGCGAAGATAAATATAAAATACAAAATGCTATTTAACCAACTCCATCTAAAAATTGTTTATTAACCTCTTAAATTGAATAAACAAGTTTATAGACTCTTCCTTACTTATCTACTTTTAAATTGGCTGCAGTTTCGTAGATCAGGATTTTGCAAGAGTTATTTTTCATTTGATTTACCCTCGTATACTAGACCAAACATCGCGGGTACCTTCAACGCGATGAACTCACTCGGCAGATAACAGCTGCTGTAATTTAGCACACCTTTTGTCAGGGATATTCAATTATTTATCAGTTTTTATTCATAAGAAAGTATCACATTAAAGTATAACACCGCCGGTAATTTCTTCACCAGCTTTGAGAACATGTTGCGATCGCTTTAGGAAAGTGTTTGCAGGATATTAAAACTTCAACTGCATTACTCCTATGAGCTGCCAATGCATATTGTGTATGTGCTATTTTTTGCAGGATATAAACTGTCACACACAAGGTTTATTATAACTTGAATCGCTAAATCGCATCACCACAAAAGGGTCCTATGTTTGATTGTTCTTTTAATTTTATTTAATTTACTTTGCTCATTTATAATTGTTAAAAAAAAAAATCTGATATGAGCCTCTTTAGTTTGTACAGTACCAACCAGTCAAATATGAGCTCTTTCCACTGTCGCCGGTGTCACGACACCGTCTCAGCATTGTACAAAGAAAAACCCTGGTACTCGATTTGGACGAAACACTTATCCACTCTCATCACAATGCGATGCCAAGGAATACTGTCAAGCCAGGTACACCGCACGATTTCACAGTAAAAGTGACAATCGACAGGCATCCGGTACGATTCTTTGTGCACAAAAGGCCACATGTGGACTTTTTTTTGGATGTGGTAAGTCATGCAGAGCGTGCCTCCTTCATAGTTCCACCGAATGTGTACTTTTTCCATATCATCCCACAGGTATCACAGTGGTACGACCTAGTGATATTCACAGCAAGTATGGAGATTTATGGTGCTGCGGTAGCCGATAAATTGGACAATGGCCGGAACATACTCCGCCGGAGATACTATCGCCAGCACTGTACACCGGATTTTGGTTCATATACCAAAGATTTGTCAGCCATTTGCAATGACTTAAATAAGGTAAGCACTTCTAAAGCAGCCGCAAGTTTTCAATGTTAACGCTCCAATGTCATCTCTTTCGTTGCAGATATTTATCATAGATAATTCACCAGGAGCATATCGTTGTTTTCCAAATAATGCAATACCAATCAAAAGCTGGTTCTCAGATCCCATGGATGTTGCGTTATTATCATTATTGCCACTTTTGGACGCTTTAAGATTTACAAATGATGTACGTTCGGTACTTTCGCGGAATTTACATTTACATCGTTTATGGTAGCAGGTTGGTATTTGAATTTAATTTAAATCGCACTTACAATTGAACCGTTAAATGTGGTATTAAGAAGTTTTTGATTTATAATTGTAAATTTTAATTTGTACAACCCAAGACAAGATAAAAATATGATATTGTTTTCACCTACGCACTTGTTTATGGTCGTACGATTTGTTTTTTTCATTGAATGTTTGAGTTGGGCTTTCCCAAGCGGTGCGGTACTTCTACCTGTTTAACAAAAACTCATTTCAAATTGTTTAGGTGACGCTACTGTATGATTTAGATCAGAGCCTCAAAAACAATTTTTTTCTGCCGAAACAGTTTTTGAGTTAATGGATGTTTTATTCACAGATACGAAAGCTTTCCAGTGCGTTTTTAATTATTAAATTATATTATAATTATTAGGTGAAGTAAATTATAGACAAGCGCTCTCTACCGGCTAAATACTTCAATAGTTACATAATACAGACTGAGTTATGGACTCGACTTATTTTAGATTTCATTCTGAATGTTTAACAGCGTGAATCAATTTGATATTTTTATCTGTAGGTGTGCTGAAATTAAAATACATATGTTAACATGTTTAGTGAGTTCTCCTTTCGGGGGTGTAGGTGTGTCGTTCTTTACAAACCTCAGATATTCAGATTTCTTCACCTTAGTAAGAATTTTGCAGGCCTTACAAGAACTGTCAAAGGAATAGCTAAACAAGAAATCACCATCTACCCGCATTTGCCCGCGGTATAGAAAATAAAATCTTCCTCTCTATGATTCTTCGGACTGGAGCATTATGTGTCATCAAAGAAAATTGTAGAAAATCGAGTGATAAGAAATTGCATTAGCCGTTTGTAATTGATACTGCTAGTTCTTGCGCAGAATGTTTTCTGCTTAACGATTACTATAAATGTCCAGCTATGTTGTGATATTATCTGGTATTGGTATTCAGCGGTATAATAAAGTAAAACTCAACTTGTAATTTTGATACTAGAATTTCTTTCACTTTAAATTACTTAAGGTGGTACTACACGGCATACAGCAAGCCACATACGTATATAGTTCTGACGTCAACAGAGAGTGCACAATGAGAGTTTGTACACGCCATGTACCCATAGGGACCATTCGCTGACGTAAAAATGACGTCAGTGCTACATACATACGTATTATATGCCTTGCTACATGCCGTGTACTAGCACCTATACAGATTCAACAGAGTGATGTTGACTCACAAATTATTATTTGTAAGATATTAAGCCCGTTACGTAATGCCAATGAACCGAACAAAATAAAAAAAAAAACAAACAGTTAGCGGCAATTTCTTGGGACATGTTTTTTTTTTAATTCCTTAGAGGAATTATAGAAGGAGTATTTTCTTGACAGAATATCCACTTTTTGCAACCATATTAATCACTTCGAAAATTGGATTTTGCTCACATAGGTTGCTAAAATTGCACACTGCCGCTGGTCCCGTTGGTAGAATAAGTAAAAACGACTAAACAATAAATAAATAGGCACAACAGGTCCATATAGGACACTGGGCCTAAATTATCACAACCACTTGTTTGTGTGATTTTATTTAACATTCTTGGGAGGAATGGAAAGTCTAAGTTCTTCCATTGTGTCCTATCTTGCACCCATTTCCCAGCTCTCGTTCGTACGTTCGTCGTACCTGCACATCGAATCGCCGTCAGTAGTTATTCTTCATGAATCATGACCATGATATTTATATTTAATCACTTGCTCGGTCTCCATCTTCCAATGTGAGGACTAGATTGATAAAAATTAGTTTTTGAGAAGCTAGCGTTAAGACTCCCTCTCCCTGCTCTATGCTTATTTTTCCCCTACCGCCTTCAGATGGTAGTTGTTCACCGTTGACCAAGAGTGCGGTGTTATAGTGGTTGGTGTGCTGCTCCCAGAAAAAACACAAATAACATCTGTAATGATTTCCACTGTGCCAGATCTCCCGAACATCTGACAAACATACGAAATATGCTTGCGCATTTTGATTGAGCCATTACAAAGAAAATCTTTTGTTTTCACGACTAACGGAGTAGCTGCGGACCTCGGTGAGCGTTAGCCTGCCGTCCTGGCCTAGTCTGAATAGCGTTTATCTTTTGCTAATACTTTTCTCGGGCTATAACATCTATCTGAGAGTATCTCGGGCGCTATTGCATCGTTAAATGTTCGCTCCTCACTTTATTGGTGTAAGTTGTAGTCACCAGGCAATTGGTAATACCTACAGAAGGCTCGCCTCCGTATGTTGTTAAGTAATTTGAGTCAATATTTTGGGCCGAGCTGAGTTGAGAAACGTTTTTCAAGACAATTATACTCTTGGATGTTTGACAAACGTTGACGAGAGGTGGTGCAGTGGAAAAAACTGCTAATTTGTATTTTTTCCGGGATCGAACCTGAGACTACTCGATCAATAGTTCGGCAAACTAACCACGGCAATTACTCGTAAATTCGCAATCAGTTAAAGTAGTGCCTGTCGTGTTGAAATTTCTCTACGCAAAATTTTTTTTGCAGGAGAGATGTACATTTCCGAATTGCACATTGCACCGTGTGCACGCTACACAGTTTTGCCGGAAAACCGAATAATATTATGTACAGCTCTTAACACTCGACTTGACATTTATTCTTTTTTGGGATTTGCCTCAATGCATAAATTTGGTATATAGGCCAAAACCACAATGGTGAGTGCCGATTAGTGTTTTGTTCACACACTAGAAAGGAGTGTATATGCGACATTAAACAATGACATGAGTCAATAGTTCTTGCAAGTCATAGTATCGCCTCTGATGTGGTTTGAATATTTGAATAGCTGATAGGCCAGTCTCCCGCTACCCTCTTTTTATAGGGTGTTTGAACTGGTTCTTCGTTGGCTGGACGTGGAATCTCTTCTTGCAATATCACTCTCACTACATGATGCCCATCTGGCAGCTGCTCGAAAGTGCTACACTCCATTAGAACAGCTTAAATTCCAAAACAGACGATGGTTTTAGTTGTGTTATATTTAAGTTGGTAAAGTAGAAACCATCATGTCTACAAGGACATAGAAGAAGCTGTACTTTATTATTATTACAGTTTTCACTAACTTGTGCTGTTCCATTTCAGTTTCTTGTTCCGTACCGTATCAAAAATACACGTTTTAAAATGGCCAATTAACGCTTACACACTCCCACACACTGTTACTAAACTGCTATTTTATTTATCTTTACAGATTAACAAATTGAAAATTTGGTGCTGTGACACTTAAACGAATTTTTTGTTTATTTTATATTCTAAGGATAATAATACATATTATACACAAAACCTAAAAGAGCATTGTTTGTCTTTTGAATTTTTTGAATGTCTTTGTATTTTCTATATAAGCGAAGGGGGAAGTCTACATTGCCGTTTATGTTATTTTATTTGTCATTCTCCATTTTTAACTCATACGGAACGTACTTTTTTTGTTGTAACTATTTTTTTTTATAAGAAAACACCTTAAACTTACAAAAAAAAAGATCCTACATAAATTAATGCGAGGCATCAAATACCGTACATGTATGAAACAAGCCAACAGAAAAAAAATGTGAATATATTTATATATCTTTACAAGAGTTGTCTGAATTGAAGCTGAGGAGCGAACTACATAACATAATAATATATTTAAAATTACATTAATTTTAAGCCAAGGAAAGGGAAATAAAATTTATTATTAAACCGCGTCTTTTCTTTTCTTTTTTTCATTAAATGAAACCTAGTGTTAGTTAAGGAAGTAAATTCTACTTGTATAATGACAATTGACGACATGTAAATAATTTCTCTTATTATATATCTACAGATATATTAATGTAAACATAATAAAGTAATTCTGTTCATTTTTTGACAATGTTTATAGATTTATCTGAAATAGAGAAATATATTTTCTTGTTTTGTTTTGTGTTAGCACTAAAGAAGAAAACACACAGCAGCAGCTAAAAAAAAATAAAATAAAATACATAGTTACGAGATTTAAGAACATAGTTAGAATTTAGCAACAAACGGTGACAGAGCGTGCTGAGTAAGCGCGACAGCTCTCCGCTGGTTGGTCGACTTAGAACAATACAACACTTCAATACACAAACAAATATATATATACACACATAAACTTAAATTAGATGAAAACAAAATACAAAAGTAAATAATAATAAATTATTGAAAAACAAAAACCAACCCAGTAGTAGTAAAATTGAGAAAATTTAAATTTGTACTCTTGTATTCAATCGACTTAAGACAAAAGAACAAACAAAACTGATGCATTGTTAAAATATTATAAACAGATAAACAAAATGATCTTAAACATGTTGTACTAAAGTATAATACTATAAATTATATTAAAAAAGAAACAAATCAAATCAAAGAAATTGTAAAATATTATTATTAATATACATAATTATTATTATAATGAAAATAATAATGATTCAACAATCCAAACTCCAAAGAAACAATGCTATGTTTCCTAAGAATGAAAGAATAAAAGTAAATTAAAAGAATTAAATAAAAACATGATCGGATGATCCAACAAAAATATAAATTGTTTTTAATGTACATACCTATCGTGGAATCCGTCGGAATTGAATTTCACTTCACCTATTCGATTCTCTTCCATCTCTGCTATCGTTAAATCCGCCGGAAACATCTCCTTATCGACATGTTTTTGGAAAAGGTAGTTTCACTGTTAAACGGCTGTCTCCGGAGAGGCAAATGAAAAATCACCCTTATTCCCGTTGGCGTTTGTCGTATACGACTTATGTTTCGTGTCGTTGTAAAACGATGTTCAGTTTTTTTTTAACTTTTGTTAACAGTTTTATTTCTTTTTCTATGTGTTCACCATCATTCACTGTCTCAAAAAAGTTAAAAACACCGACTAAAAAACGAAGTGAAATAAGAGTCGTTTACGACAAACGACAACGGGAATAGGGGTGTCGGGTGAGTATATTAATGGATACGATAGCTCCTTTTTTTGGAAGCAGAAGAGAAAGAACGAGATGACCGGTGTTCTCAGAGAAGAATACGAGATAGCTTAAGAGGAGCAGTTCATTATTTCATGGAACTTCCGAATGACATTGTATTTTTAGAAATATAATTTTTTGATTTTAATAAAGTTCAATATTGCACTGATTTATTACAAAAATGTTTGGCTTAAAAAAAAGGCCTTTTTCTTTATATGTATATTTTCTTTAAAAAATTCTCACGACGTGCAGCAAGTAAGAAAACCTATGAAATCCGCAATGATTTTGATGCGAGTGAGAAATGTCATTTGGAACTCATTCACATTATCTACCCACGCGGGAAACTGTTCATTTTGCTGATTTGACGATACCGAAATATTTTTTTCCTGGATAATCCCCCCGGCAGATTCCACGAATGGGGATGATAGTTTTACAGGCAATGGGGCCCCTTGAAATAGGCATAGGCAGATGGATGACATCCTGAAGTCACGAATCCCGGAGGTAAAATAGTCCACCATATAATAATTTGCAAGGCTACACCCACCCCAAAGAGTACAACACTTTTAGATGTCACGGCACGGATACGAATTGAAACAAAGTTATAAAATTGGCTCTTTCCAGTGTATATTGAGATGAGACACAATTGGTTACTTAAGGTGGGAGGGCTAAAAGGGATATGAAACCTGTCATAAAAAAAAAAACATTTTAAACGCTTTGTCACGACACTTCGAAAAGTAGTCGGTCGATTTAGCTTTAATTTAAGCAAATATTCACCCCTATTCCCGTTGGCGTTTGTCGTAAACGACTCATATTTCACTACATATTTTAGTCGGTGTTTATAACTTTTTTGAGACAAATGAATTGAAATTATGCTGAACACAAGAAAAGGAAATAAAATCTTAACATCGTTTTACAACGACACGAAACATGTGTCGTATACGACAACCGCCAACGAGAATAGGTGTAATTTGCTATCAAGTGAAAAGTGCATGTAACTCAAAAGTTTTCAAGTTTTCCAATATCTTGGCATTTAGAGCAACCATAGCCTTGCAATTTGGTAAATGTATTTAATAAAATGTTGGAATCGGACGAAGGAATTGGCACTTCCCATTCAGAAAAAAAAAAACTACTGAAACCCTAATTTCCCGACACTCATGGGAACTAAAGTTGTAAAATTTGGAACATTCGCTCTTGTTTCCTAATAGTTTTTTTCGACGTTAAACGGAAAAGATAGACTATCAGTGAAAGAGATGGGCTTCGCGAAGTTATCTCGCTAGACTACTGACACTGAGCGAGGCGTCTCAATTTCAACCCTAATATAAACACGTTTTTTTTTCACAGTGCCTTCTCTCGCGAACGTCTCACGACAGTATAACTGTCCTAGAAAAGCTTCTGAAATCAGAAAATCTGAATCAGCATAAAACTGTCGTCACATTTTATTTGTCTCGAAAAATTAAAAACTCACAAACGGATTGTTGTGCTTGTGGTTTTAGGAGAAGCTAAAGCTACATAGAGCCTGAGAATTTATCTTAAACGTCGATACATTTGATTTTGATTTGTTATAGAAAGATACAGAAATCTTTGAATTTTTTTAAACTTACCATCTCACTCTTAATACTTACGAAATCAGTGCTACCCATGGAAATTTGCATATCATTTCCAATTTTTTTTTTTTTTTGCGTTTGCATTTTGTCCTTTCGCGTCGGCTAAGGCGAATATTGCTTCTTCCGTCGACGACGATTGGAATTATGTATCAGATTTTCGTTAAACATATCTGGCCTCATTTTGACGCTTGTGAATGTGTGACCTGTGAAATATCCAACTATGAAACTATTTTTTTCTGAAACAAAACTATGCTTTGTTGTTATGCGTTTATGTACGAATCGGAATTGTTGTGGATTTTTCAATTTACTTAACAAAGAATAGGTGTACCCTCTTACGATAAACTCTGTTCCCAAGAGAATTCCACTGAACATTCTCTGGCTAGCTTTGGCAATATTAGCATAACGCTTTTGTATTAATTAAGCCGGTTTTACCTGACTTTTGCTTTCCTCAGGTTTCAATATAAGTCAATCTTGTGCTATTAGCCCCGCCTAGCCAATACATCAGCTTCGAAATTCCGTGAGAATTAGCAATGGCGATGGTGGAGTTTATCTGTTTGGCTAGCTAGTTAAGGAATAATATGAGCCAGTGCTTCACTCAACTTGGATTTTATTATCTTGTATGTAAAGGACTGTTGTGGGTGTCTGACTGTGAATTTGCATGACGGTATCTTTCAGAGATACATACGAATTGTTAAATACCGCTGACTTTCCACAGAAAGACCCTAAAAATGTGGAGGGTCGAAAAAGAGAGGCACACAATACATTATGTGTTTTTCACCCATCAATGATTATTGACAAAACGTGTTGCGTTCACTCTTATCTGGTCGTTACCGAGTGTCAAAATCAATTTGGGTAGTCAAGCGGTCTGTTAGCTTGGCATACGAATACTATTGTGACCAGCTTCTTGCTCCTTCCATTGTTGAGACTCTAACAATCTACGATGTCATTTGCAAAAAAAAAGGAAACATAATTTTGAAGTTTACTGAGATTTTCTCCAACAGCGTCGGAAAGGTAGGTTGCAAACTTACAACGGCCAGTGCAAAAGTACAAAAATATCAAGCAGGCGAGTTCGTCGAGATTGTCAAAGAAGTAGGCCCTTATTGTGATTGTCGATCAGCGATCGTCACGACAATTGTCGATTGCGTCGATTTATTTTAGCTATTCGTACGCAGAAAATTTTTTCACTTCCAAGATAAACCATCGACCAGACATTTGTAATCGACTACAAGCGACTGTCAAATCGACAAATATCAATCGCAATCGACAAACACAGTTGTCTATCGATCGACAGTTGTCGATCAACGATCAACTATCGACACTCACAATAGGGGCCGTATTCTTCTAAATGTAGTTACCATCGAAAGATGTTGTCAGGTACATAGGAGGTGGACAGATATACATCTTCCTACTTGTTCTTGCAGTTTCTGCAGAAATCGTTTGCAAGAAGACCCAGCTTGAGGACGTGCCTCGCGATGATGCACTGTACCATAATGGAACCAATTATTGTGCTAATAAAGGATCCCTTTAGTATCTCTTGTTGTTAGCTCTTGAGAGCCAGTATGAGCCAAATCTGCTTCGTGATGGAGTATGTGGTGCAGATCGACTACCTGCGACTAATATCATTTATCGATATTGGCCTTCTCCGTTAGGATCGACAGAGTAGTGCCATACTTAGCGAGTTCGTCGGCCGTGCAATTATATGTAATGTTTCTATGGTCCGGCAGCCAAATAAGGTGAATTTTGAAATGTTTCCCTTTCTCAGTAAGAGAAAAGCGGCAATTAAGGTCAGTTTTGGAATTGTAGAAGTCCGAATAAATGGTAGCATGTGGTTGTAATTGAAGTAGTCCTCAGGGCTCAACTAATGCAAACCGACGCACGGTCGACAATTAATCAATCAATTACAAGGAATAACTTCCATCGATACTACAGTACAATCCTGAGCAGCATATTACTTTCTCGGCTCATCTCATCTTATCCCACAAATCCAGAGTGTTGCTGTTTAGGACTTTAGCACTTTTTTAGTCTTCGATGAGGAACTGCGAGCAGGGCTAATTTCCATTACTTGTTGTCTTACATATATGTATGCAATTGCACAAGTAATCAGGCCCGCTTAAACTAACATTAAAGAAAACTCAATTCTTCTAGTTCGTTAAATTGTCTTTATTGGAAATCTCGGAAGAAAGTGAATGCGCGGTGGTCGGCATGCGCAACGACCCGAACCATTCGTCAGACAATAAAATTCGTTTAAAATACATCTTAAGTGTGTTTTGCATATTTAATCTTAACTACGTATAAGTTGAAAATGTTAATAAAAACAGAAAACGTTTCGGTCTTAAGAGTAAAACAATAGGGACTGTTATAGGTTACGTTTTGAGTAAATGACGGGGGGTACAACGAAATAAAAAAATGCGTCTACGACGGTACGTAATTTGATACTCTGCGGATAACCGGGAATTAGCTACCGATTCACTGCGGCGGCTGGTAGCCGTACGAATAGGCGCCGGAAGGTGGACCCTGCGGGCCGGGAGGAGGCATCTGGCCACCGGGTGGTGGCATTTGTGCACCTGGCCTGTAGCCTTGGTAGCCCTGCGACGGGGGATACTGCCCTTGTGGCATTGTAGGGTAACCTTGCTGATGGTACCCGTGTCCGGGGTAACCGCCAGGACCGGGTGGCGCATAGGGCTGCCCGGCTGGAGGAGCAACATAAGTCTGAGCACCAGGTGGTGGCTGATACTGAGTTGGAACAGCGACCCCGTTTGATGGTGCATTGGCCGATGGATTTGGCGGCGGAGGCTGTTGTGGTGGCGGCTGATGTTGTGTATAAGGGGTTGGAGGTCCCGATGGGCCGGCGGACGGCGGTGAAGAATACGCCGGTTGTTGTGTCGGGGGTCCGCTGGCAACAGCTTGAGGAGGAGCGTACGAAGAGGGTGGATGAGAGGAGGGCGGTTGCGAGACGGGAGGTTGTGATGGAGCATTTGATGGGGTGTTAGGACCGTTGTTGGGCGTGCCTACCTGGTTGGGAGGAGGCGTCTGGCCTGGGCTAGGCGAGGAACCGTATGAACTGCCAGCTGTTCCACTTGGCGGTGCAGTCGAGGGTGGTGGCTGTGGGGCGACCTGATTTGGTTGTGATGACGGTGGGTGACCCATGCCAGTTGGTTGCTGTTGCTGCTGCTGAGCAGACGGTGGATAACCACCGGGTCCCTGCTGATACGGCGGCTGTTGTGGCTGCGGCGAATATGGTGGCTGGGCTCCGCCTGTTCCTTGCTGATACCCTGGCTGTCCGGGTGGCGGTATCTGCGGCTGGGTCCCTTGACCGTAGTTAGGACCGGCATTCGGGGCACCGTACCCATAGCCCATTGGTGGTGGTGGACCGCTAGCGTTCTGCGGTGGATATTGACCAGGTGGCGCTTGCGCCCCAGCCGGAGGACCATACATTTGTGGAGGCGGTTGGGACTGCTGATTGGGTGGTGGAGGAGGATAAGAACCAGGCACTGGACCTTGGTGCTGTGAAGTATTCGGGTAGGGATGGTTTGGGGGTGGTGGCCCACCGGCCGAAGAAGTTGGAGGCATGCCAGCGTGATGGTATCCCTGGCTGCTGGGTGGATATCCTTGAGTTGGAGGCCCATATGGTGGCATAGCGCCTGGATAGCCGGTTTGCGGTTGATACGGTTGCGATTGCGGCGGATAGCCAGGATAATGGCCGTGCTGCTGATAGCCACCGCGGTACTGGGACTGCGGTGGTGGTTGTTGCGGCTGAGGCTGCCCTCCAGTTCGTTGTGGTTGTTGATCTGCACAAAGAGATCGAAGATTAAAGTGACAGAAAGTGGGGAAACTAATGTTTTTCTTACTGTTCTGAGTCGATGGAGGCGGCTGTTGACCGGGACCTGGTACGCCACGATATGGAACATTGCCTCCCTGCTGCTGAGCCCCAGTTGGAGGCGGAATAGAGCTACCCGCCTGTGGCTGCTGTTGTTGTTGCTGCGCTTGGCCCGCGGCCGACTGAGATTGCTGCGCGTTGGGTTGCGGCAGATTGGCGTGCGATGTCGGGGGCTGTTGATTAGGATTAGGGTATGGAAGTTGAGCATTGTTTTGTGGAGATGGCGCGCCTGGTTCAGGCGGACCATGACCATGGGGTGGCATACCCGGACCGCCAGCCTGCGGTGGGGGCCCCTGAGGCCCGCCCATAATTCCATGTGGTGGACCTTGCGATTGTGAAGCTAGAACATGGGGCGGCTAAGGAAAAAAGTAATTAGAAGTCATTCAGAACAATGTAGCATATAGCTGGAGCAACGAACAAGTGATAAGGAGGGTTACGAGATAAGGAGAGTTCATTGCACTTTGTTTCCATGGTAGGAGTGTCTATGCCCTTGACTTTCGCTATACCTATTCAAATCTATAGTAGATATTTAAAACTCACCGGCAATATTTGCGCAATATTCATCGTTGGATCAGCCAACTGTGCCAAGTACACCAAATTTCGATGCAACGCCGCATGATACGTAATGCATTCCTGCGATTTACCCATATTCTGAAAATCCTGTATTGTCTGGATTATACCACAATTTTCGTCGAGAATTTTTTGTATATGCGCCGGACTGGGCGGTGGAGGTACACCACGATTGGGCGGTCCGCCGGGTCCACCACCACCGACACCAACGGGCGGACCACGCTGCATCGGCTGCAGCGTTTGCTGCGGCGGACCGCCCTGTTGAGCAGACGATGGTTGTGGCGGCACGGGCGGCGGTTGCTGCTGCTGTGTATATGCCACAGACATTTTGCCTGCTGCTTTTTTCTTCCTCTTGGGTTTCTCGTTTTTTTCCACAATTTTAACTGTTCACTTTTTACCGCAGTCTCAAATTTATATTTCGGGGAATATATCTGCTCTTTTTATGCAGATATATTCGGATAAATGTTTATTGGGGTTTTATACACAATTAGAACCACATGAGACTCTTATTAAATGCGATTTATAGTTCGATTTTCGTAAAAAGAATTTGTGAAAAACGCCCGGAAAAAGGAACTCTGACAAAAGGGGCAACGAATACGAATCTTTTTTTTTTGCGAAAAAAATGACGCTACGATGGTAGTGTCCAGAGAAAATTAGCAAATAGTAGAGTAACGAGTGATGGATAGTTTAGTGAACGTGTTCAGCGAAGTTAATTTAATTTTTATTACAGTTATTAATTGTAGAATTTTGCATTCAGGGAATGAATATTTTCATATTATGTTACAACACAACAGACATCTTGTTTGCTCTGAACTGACGGTATATTTAAGTTTAGTGGATAAAATCTTTAAGTGAGAAACTATTTTCGTATACGTAAACGTCTTCGGGAACTGTTTTAATTGCAATAAAAAAATAAATAAATAAATAGGCGGCGCAACAGGCGGTAAACACCCAAGGCCTAGCTTCTCGCAACCATTCGTTTTGTGTGAGTTTCTATTTTAGGGACGAATGGAAGGGACCTACAATTTTATGCCGAGTCCGATCGGCTGAATTGAGAAGCTTTTTCAGGACAGTCATTCTCTCGGATGTTTGTCAGACGTTCGCGAGAGGTGGCGCAGTAGAAAAAACCTTAAGATGTAATTTGTGTTTTTCCGGGGATCGAACCTCGCACAGTAGTCCAGCACACTAACCACTGCGCTACTGCGCCGTTTCAATTGCTATGGTCCACGATATTTTGTATTCTCATAAAACAACATTTCCTCCAGATTTATAACAGATCACAAACGTACACACATATCAACACGTTTCTATAGTTAATAAATAATCTAATTTTCATAATTAGAGGAAATTGAATTACTTACTGGGAATAAAATGAAAAAATGTTTTGGGTTTTTTATATTTACACTTTTATCTATGCGTAATAATGGATAGCTCATCATAATGATTCACGTGTTTAAACATTCAATACACTATTAGAATTAGCTGCTGAATTTTCAATCCTCTGATGCCACTTTCGAGCATGTTGATTTAAGTACAAGCGTCTCTATAAAGGCTTGCCGAAAAAAAAAGAACGCGTGAATGAATAAAAAGACGATTTGGCGAGTCGACGAATAAATCTAAGAGTAAAATTTAACTTTTAAATGTTTATATTGGAAACAGTAATCATTTTTAACCGTAAACTTAAATATTTTGACGGTCACAATAGATAACTTTATGCAGAAGGTACAAGTCAATATCTCATTTATAACATTTCCCTTTTCTGTACGACACGATTAGCCTCTACCCCTTCCCATATAATTATCTCGGTTAAGTCTTCGTTTTAATTAACAATAATTATGTTACGTAGCCTCTAATTTGGAAAGCATCCCAGATCAATATTACTTATATGTATACTACTTTTTGGACAATCTATCGCATTTTGTTTTCCAACTCATTAATTTACAATTCATACATACATAATTATTTACATACCTAAATTGGAAAACTTAAGAAAAAGAAATACAGAAGAAATTCCAAGTCAAGAGAAGGTCTTCCTTCGAAAATACGAAACTCACCAACATTTTCCAATCTAGGTAAATTTTAAAATAGTCTATTTGACAATCGTGAATAATAACAAAAGTTTTGTCTTCCAAGCTACCTACCTACCTACCTATATTTTTATGATAGGCGTATTTTTTTGGGAAGTGAGTATATCAAAACCAAAAGTGAGTATAACAGTTTTGCATGTAAAACCAAAAGTGAGTATAACAAAACCAAAAGTGAGTATACCTGTTTTGCATGTAAAAGTAAAAGTGAGCTAGCTATAGATTCCCAAAAAAATACGCCTGATATAATCGGCCCCCAGTTCTACTCGTTACTTTGGTAACATCTAAGAAAGCTCATAATTAAGCGAACCGAACAAAGAACAATCAAAAATTTCATTTTTGCCGAGTAAGTGGATTCATCGTATTTCTCATCGACAAAGTGCGTTTTTGTTGATTTTTGTTTAAGATTTTCTACCAGATTATCGCGTTAAATTAAACGCTAAATAAAATAAACCATGACTGTCACAAATAGGGTACGTTTGAGAACAACTTACTTCTAAAATTTACTCTATAACTTGTGATTTCTAGATGGATGTGGATAGCATAAAGGGTGAGGGATTCCGATCCTACTATGTTCAGAAAATTGAAGAACTCCAGCTCATTGTTGCTGAAAAATCGCAAAATTTACGTCGCCTACAAGCGCAACGTAATGAGTTGAATGCTAAAGGTATGGAAAAAGAAAATTAAAACAAAGAGAACATTTCAATAGCTATATTTCACAGTTCGTATGTTGCGCGAGGAGTTGCAATTGCTTCAGGAGCAAGGCAGCTATGTCGGTGAGGTTGTTAAACCGATGGACAAGAAGAAGGTTCTTGTAAAAGTGCATCCCGAAGGAAAGTTCGTGGTTGATATCGACAAGAATATTGACATCAATGACGTCACTCCAAATTGCCGTGTGGCGCTTCGTAACGAAAGCTACACTCTTCACAAGATACTTCCTAACAAAGTTGATCCTCTTGTGTCATTGATGATGGTGGAGAAGGTTCCAGATTCTACCTACGAAATGGTAGGCGGCTTAGACAAGCAGATCAAAGAAATCAAGGAAGTTATTGAACTGCCAGTCAAACATCCAGAGCTGTTCGATGCCCTGGGTATTGCCCAACCCAAGGGGGTGTTGTTGTATGGCCCACCCGGTACTGGAAAGACTTTACTTGCTCGCGCTGTGGCACATCATACCGAATGTACCTTCATTCGTGTGTCTGGTTCAGAGTTGGTACAAAAGTTCATTGGTGAGGGCTCTCGAATGGTAAGAGAACTTTTTGTAATGGCACGTGAGCATGCACCTTCCATCATTTTCATGGATGAAATTGATTCCATTGGTTCTTCGCGTATTGAATCGGGATCCGGTGGGGATTCTGAGGTGCAGAGGACTATGTTGGAACTTTTGAACCAATTGGATGGTTTCGAGGCCACAAAGAACATTAAGGTGATCATGGCCACAAACAGAATTGATATCTTGGATCCAGCTTTACTCAGACCCGGACGTATCGATCGTAAGATTGAATTCCCACCACCAAACGAGGAAGCTCGCTTGGATATTTTGAAAATTCACTCTCGCAGGATGAATCTTACTCGAGGAATCAATCTGCGTAAGATCGCCGAGCTAATGCCTGGAGCATCAGGTGCTGAGGTGAAGGGTGTCTGCACAGAGGCGGGTATGTACGCATTGCGCGAGCGACGAGTTCACGTAACCCAGGAGGACTTTGAGATGGCTGTGGCCAAGGTAATGCAGAAGGACTCTGAAAAGAATATGTCGATCAAAAAGTTGTGGAAGTAGGGATGTCCACAGGATGTATTTTGCTTTTATATTACAATACTGAACTATTCGAGCTTTTTTTTTTGTATTTGCTTATCATAGAAGTGTTAATTATAGATACCAACTGAAATAAATAAAATTGTTCATTTCATTGCTTAGTAGACACAATAGGGAAACCGTTTCTTTTATGCTGATTTTGCAGTTTACATTTACTAGAAGTTTGATAAGAAAACAGACAACCACATGAAGTATCACATACGCGGCTATTGTCTGGTAGCCGAAAGTACTTGAACGGACAACGGCAAATAGGCTACAAAAACTACAGCGTATTGCCTGTCTAGGCATCACAAGTGCGATGCGCACCTGCCCTACCACAGCATTAGAAGCTATTTTAGGGCTTTCACCCCTACATATATTTATTAGGAAAGTGGCAGCTAGATGTGCTATAAAGCTACAGCTAGAATACAAGTTTAAACCGACACATGGAAATACTTAACTCAATCCCAAACCAGGACATGTACTGCTCCATCCCCGACATCATAGTTAGGGAATATAGTTTTGGGAGATTATTTGAGGTAGAAATACTGGACCGCACGAAATGGGCAAATGGTGTTCCGACACTGACCCTAAAAGTTTGGTCTGGTATACAGACGGATCAAAAATGGAATCTGGAGTTGGTGCTGGTGTCTTTGGACCCAATATCAAAGTCTCGATACCCATGGGAATGTATCCCACTGTTTTTCAGGCTGAAGTCCATGCCATTGAGATCTGCGCCGTTCTAAACTCCAATAAGGGAATTAAAGGCGCCAAAATACAAATCTTCTCAGATAGTCAGGCAGCCTTACAAGCGCTATTGTCCAACACGATGGTCTCAAAAACAGTAAAGCAGGGCTGCTACGATGACATGCAAATCCTATCCAAACACAACAACTGGCTAGGGCGGGATCTGAATCCGCGTTTTGTGGACCAGAACCTTATTGCAGAGTCAATTGGACTACTGCTTTAGGACTAATTAACAATTGGGAACACTAACAACGTCTAAACCACTGGGAAAATGTTCTGGGCTTAAGACAATCCAAAAGCTTAATTGAGCCTTACTCCTACAAGGAAATCCTCAATCTAAATAAGGATAGTATTATAAGTCTGGTGGGCTTTCTCACAGGCCATTGTGGCTTGAGATATCATCTTAACAAAATGAACTTGTGCTCTGAGATAGAATGTAGGTTCTGTCTTGAGGATGAAGAATCCTCCTAACACATTCTCTGTGATTGCCCGGCGCTTCATTGGTTAAGAAAACGTGTCTTCAACAAGGAGATACTTTTACCAGCAGAGCTCAGGAACTCCGCTACTAAGGGTATAGTGGCCTTCACTAGGGTGGTCACGGGTACGTAACGTAATTCTATTTTCATTAAAAACTCTTTATAAATATAACTGTTGGATCCTAAACGTACGGCCTTATGTCCGAAAATGATTATACTGGAGTTTAGAGTCCTTGCCGCGAGCGTAGCGAGCCACATACCCCAACTTGACGCAGTCGTGTCCCGAAGCCGTGCCCCGAAGCACAACGTGCGAATAGCAACAGCCTTGTTTTTTAGTCGGTATTTTGTATCTTTTTTGAGACAAATCAATTGAATTTGACATACATATAGGAAAGAAAATAAAAGTTAACAAAAGTTAAAATAAAAATCTGAACATCGTTTTACAACGACACAAACATGAGTCGTATACGACAAACGCCAATGGGAATAGGGTTGAATGGTTTCCTCCGGTCATATAGGGGGGACCACTAATGAATCTTACACTCATCGAAGATCATCTGAGTCAAAGAAACTTGAATATGAAATACAACGATTAAGAACACTAGGTCAGTGCAGCGCACGAACATCCCTCAGAGACAACGCAACGAGGAAAACCCATTTTTAAATAAGATGTTTTATTGAACATCTATCTCAGCAAAGCAAAGTAGAGTAACGCACGCAATTACAACAACTACATAGAGACTCGAAAGCGTTTATTAGTAGATTTTGATTGTGTATTGCAAAAAAAAAACACTCGATCTCATGTTGAACTCAATCGTGCACAGGGCCATAAGGTACGCACAGAAATCGACATTTTGTTTCAATAGTTTTATTTAACACAAACCCATTAAGATGTTCGATAGTCATACATAATATGCTCACGCTCAGTGAATGGTAATTCAAGGCATCCCCCAAAAGTTGCTGTTTAAATATTTGCAAAACTCAAATCCACTCAAAATATAAACTCTCCGTACGTCTCCACATCAGTGACCGAGTCTGCAAAATAACATCGAATTCATCTGTCACTGCATAGAAGCAAATTTGACATTTCTACAATTTAGAAAGAGACATACATATATTTTCACTGTTGTTGTTGATATTCTCCCACACCAGAACTGTCATGTCAGTGGTCAGTCAGTGGATTTGGAATTGGATTGGGTTGGATGGTGAGCAAAGAAAAATCCATCTTGATCGACTGAGTGCTGTATCGGAAAATTATTTTCACAAAGAAAATTCACAGATTTCTCATAAGTCGAAGACCACCCTCATAATTTTCAATGAAAATCGACATTTCAATAATGGCGAACTGTGCGTGTGAACAAAATTTAGCATAATGTAACTTAATTGCCATGAAACCAGCCACACATTTTATGTGTATACCCGTGATGGAAGTGAAAAACACAGTTTTTAGCTAATTATGGGAAGCATTTCAGAGCACATTAATTTGTAAGCTAGACAATTGTGCATAGAAATGAACGAGGGTGAAACTGAATCTGCTGCTAGTGAAGCTATAACAAAGACTGAATCAAATGAGGAGGAACATGAAGAACAGGAGGAGGCAGCAGCCGAAGCTGCACCTTCCGCAGTTAAAGAAAATGACGTCGACGACGACGGCGGCGGTGCTGACCATGACAAATTAGAGTCATTGACACTCAATGCGGATGTTGATGATAATGATATTGATGATGAACCTGTTCTCGATGATCAAGCAGGTGCTGCTGTGGCGTGTTTAGGCGAAGGGGCGGTGGCGGCAGTGATGCGTTTGGATGGAGAAAAGTTAAATGCGCCATCCGATGAAGCAGGTTTGTTATTTTGTTGTAGTTTGTACGAATGGAGGTTGTTATCTAAGTTGACCTTTATTTAGAATCAGCTCGGGAGACGGTGAATGGTGAAGAATCGTTGATTAAGAAGGAGGCGTCGCCGGTGCAGTTGTCACCATGTTCTAGTAACACAGACCCGGATGCGATTTCACCGTGCTCATCGGTAAATTGCTCAGGAACACGTCGAAAAATAATTTCCAACACAAACTCCGATGCACAACTGAATGGAGCGAAGAAGAAAATTCGAAGTACTCCTTCGCCAGCAGCCAGCAGTGGGAGGCGATTATCTTCTGAGCACGACAACTTGTATCTTTGGATAGCCCGTGAGTGCTTTGAAAATATTCCAGCAGAAACTACTGTGTTTTTTGAGGATGATTGCAGTGACTACTCTTCACCTACTCCGAGGACACCATTATCGAGTCGAATGCACCGACCACTGGAGCGCTCCTGGCCACCCAAGGGCACTACGAAGAACTCGAAACTCAGCGGAGATGTCTTTAAATTTGATATTGTAGACATCGATGATGATTATCGGTTGGGTGAGGACAGTTCCATACATTCAGGTAAGCAGCAATGAAATCCTTTTTACAAATCTTAGAATTCTTCCCTTACAGAAAGAAACTACAGCAGCGGCTGTGTTCAATCGCCCTTGCTGGTTAACAATGACATGGAAGAGGGGGCAGCAGCTGCAGCTATAATGCCCTCAAGTACTGGAGCGTCAACAAGTGGCTTGGAGCAAATAAAATTCAAACCATTGCTGAAGAAAAAAATTGGACCTGACAACTACATCAACACAATCCTTACGAAGAAAGTGTCAGCCAACGACTTTCAAACTTATGATTTTCCTCTGTCGAATGGAGGAAGTCAAGAATCCTCCCCGAACGAAATAATTCGCCAGCACCGCCCTCTGACGCGTACTCTCTCCAACGGAAAGGGCAAACCCAATTCAATACCCTCGCAAATGGAAAGTTCCAACGATCTCGCTGCCTATGCAGTGCCCCGATTGATTCATCAACAGGCGCGTCCACGTAGCCCTCCATCTGGTTCGTCAACTCGTAGTGCTTCTCCGCTGGATCTTTCCTCACCGGAACCAATAGGATCGCCAATTCCACAGGTAATTCCCAAACCTGTCCTTCGTCCACAACCACGCCTACTGACGCGCATCGGAGGTGGCGCCACAAATTTAATTTGCCCACCTACGCCCACTCACCACGCACGGCGACAACGTCTAATTAGTCAAGACGAGCACGACTATCGCATACGTGACATTTCAGCTTGTTCCGAAAACGGTTCACCTGAAATTCGCACAGCAGATATTGTCAACATAGCTGGAGGACGGTCTGCAGATGGAATTCGTGGATTTGACAACAACGACAACGATATGATCCACATCTCGAGTACACGGCTGCCATCAATCCCAGAGAGAGGAAGAGGGATCTTCTCCGATTCCGATGATCCTCTGCCACCAGCTTGGGAAGCACGCATGGATAGCCACGGGAGAATTTTCTATATTGACCATACCACACGTACGACTAGTTGGCAACGACCCGGTTCCAATGCCGGGGCTCTAGCCGGTGGTAGAGATCAACACCGTCAACAGTTGGACAGACGATACCAGTCCATTCGTCGAACGATAACTAGTGAAAACCGTGACATGGCAAACAATGGGTGTGCTTCAAACGGCGGCGGTGGCAGTTGCAGTTCCAGTAACCGTGCTTCATTCGCCGCTGAGTTCGACCGAGTCCAGGTGTTAGGCACCCATCCAGCGGTGCTTATGCTTTGTCGCCCTGATTTTTATTCACTTCTTCACTCCAATGAGGAGGCTCTGGGCATCTATAATCGTAATGCAGCCCTCAAGCATATGGTGATACGCATCCGCCGAGATCCAAATACCTTTCAACGGTACCAGTACAACAAAGACTTAGTAGCTCTAGTCAATTCCTTTGTGCAACTGAGCAAAGATCTCCCCTCGGGCTGGGAGACAAAAATGGACCATTCAGGCAAGCAGTTCTTTATCGATCATAGCAATAGGAAAACGTCGTTCATGGATCCTCGGTTGCCGGTCGAATGTCCACGAGTTGCACGACATCGGCAACAAAATGATATGATGAACGATGTGGCTCCGACTCCGCCACCAAGACCAGCGTCGTCGTTGCCCAGAAGCAATGCTCTGTCAGAGCATGTAACTGAGATTCCTGTCGCATACAATGAGAAGGTAAATCGACACATTTGCATATAATAGTGTTATTAATTATGTGAATGACACCAAATCTTTTACTTTTAGGTTATTGCATTCCTAAGACAACCGAATATTCTGGAAATACTGCGTGAACGGCACGGACAGGCAACAGTGTCGCGGTCGTTGCGTGAGAAAATAAATATACTTCGCGTAGAAGGTGTGCCTGCATTGGAGAGGCTTGGTCATGATTTACAGCTAACTATTTTGTTGAGGTAAGTTCACATAAAAAGGAAAAAAAAGTAAGTTGCATCGGCCGGGAATCGAACCCGGGCCGCCCGCGTGGCAGGCGAGCATTCTACCACTGAACCACCGATGCTTGCTTATCCAAAGTTACTTATAGTCCTTACGAGTTTATACTGCTCTAGCATCCGGTTTTTATTGGCCATCTGTGAGGCGAATACAATGTATTACCACATAAGTCGCGGAATTAAGTAAATTTAAAGTGATTCGTACCCAAATGTGTTCCAAAAAACGACGAAATTTTGGTATCAAGACCGACACCATGCATTGAAATACTCTCTATTTCGTTCAGAAAGTCCAACCTAATCGCAATTGATTTTTGTACCGCTTATGAATTGGTAGTCTGTGTCTGTAACACTATCGAAATGCAAAAAAATACTAGGTAAAGGTCGTTCTTAGAAGAATTCATTTCACAGTTAACTATTATTTTAGTTTTGTTCAGAATTTTCGCCTGTCGAAGTGTGCTTTTTTGTATGTATTAAATTGCATACGAGATGAACTTGCTACTCCTTTGAGATCAACTGCAATTCCTGTAATTGTAGCTGTTACTCAAAAGTTTTTTTTAGCACAAGGAGGCTATCAGCACCAAATAGGACATGATTACTTTTACTACATCGGCATGACACAACAAACAGCATCAAGTTCTATTGCTTCAGCCGATTTTATTTGTCCTGTGGCTATGCATGCAGCATGCACACATGAATTCAACCAAAATATCAAACTGTTTATTTAATTTGTTTTGTATACGAGTAGTCTCAAAATCACAAAAAAAAAAAATAAATTGCATCGGCCGGGAATCGAACCCGGGCCGCCCGCGTGGCAGGCGAGCATTCTACCACTGAACCACCGATGCTTGTTGGGATTACGTGTCTTAATTGCAATCTGTTCAGTTCAGTTGAAGTAGCTTACAACGACGATTAGCAACGGCCACTGATAACGCCAACTTTCTTTCCAATTGGTTGGTATCCTTATATTGTAAGCTATTTAACAGTCGAAGATAACGACGCGTTGAATTTAACGACCAATATTTCCTTATAACGAGGGAATGAAAATAAATTAAAGAAAACATAAAATGCATACACATTAACGTACAGACATGTATCTGAATATTTCTTAGTTAGTTAATTAGTTAGTTCATTTCTGTGATTTTACAATACGTAGCGATACGATTTTCTGTGCTGTGTTTTTAATGGAAAATGTATTAATCGATGTCGACGAATAACGTATTATTCAATTCGCTTATTGTTCTTATTCCGCTTCCTCCTAGCTTCCTTAGTTTTTAAAGCCCCCGCCAAGACCGTTGCAGCTTATGCAGCTTTCTTGCTGGCGTATTCGATGTGAAGCTGAACCGGTTGTCGAGCATTACTCATAGGTACATTAGTGACTCCTTAGACCTAATAGTTTGTTTCCAAACCCGGAAATTTGTAACTTCCACAGACTTTCGACTGGTTATAAAGACAGCCTCGGTCTTTTGGTTGTGGTGAGCTAGTTCTAGGCCGACAAACGCTAACCATTTTTTGATTCTGGCAACTGCTTCATCCGTGGTGGACTCTACCTCTTTAATTTGATTTGTTACTGTTACTTCAGCGATATCGTCAGCAAAGCCGATCAACTTAACTCCTTGTGGTAGCGTAAGTCGCAGGACACCATCATCTCTTCTCTTCTCTATACAGGGTGTCCCAGTTAAGAAGTATAATCCTTTAAGGGGTGATTCCTGGAGCTCTGCCGAACAAAAAATTGTATTTCCCGTTATAGCCCATCAAAGTAGGTGACCTCTAATTTGGAGGTGTTACGACTAAAATCGCTATAACTTCTAAACTATTATAGCTACAAAAATAGTTTTGTACATTTTAAAAAGACAATTTAGTAGCGCATACAAGTCTTAAGCACCTCTGCCGCCCGTAATTTTCAACCAATTCAGTTGATTTTTTTTTACAATGTCGGCGCATTACGGTGATCGGGCGATAGGCCAAACAAATTAAAAATCGGACAAAGGGGCGTGGCACCGCCCATACAAAAAAAAACATTCAAAATCGTATATCCCGAAAACCACCAAATCGATTGAGCTCAAACTTAGAGATAATCTTAGGTATTGGTTCTAGAGTGCTTCCGTGAATATTGGTCAAAGTTGGACAAAGGGGCGTGGCACCTCCTATACCAAAAAATATTCAAAATCGTATATCTCGAAAACCACCGAATCTATTGAGCTCAAACTTAAAGATAATCTTAGGTATTGGCCCTGAAGTGCTCCTATGGAGATTGGTCAAAATTGGACAAAGGGGCGTGGCACCTCCCATAAAAAAAAATTTCAAAATCGTATACCTCATAAACAAAAAAATCTTCTATGGGGTGGACCTCGATGACGTTATATCTCTATAAGCGCTGGGCCGATTTTCATGAGTCTTTTTTTGTTTCTTTCGTATTGCTGTATTTCAGGTTTAGGCAGAAAGAAAGTTCCAGTTTATTCTCATTTCTCGCATTTTACGAAAGAACATCTATGCACGGGCAAAGTCGGGCGGGTACAGCTATCTCTATATATATAAAACAAAGTGGAAAAAACTATGTTTCCCTCTGTCGCCCGTAATTTTCAACCAATTGACTTGATTTTTTTTAAATATCGGTAATTACGGTGATCAATTGATAGGCCAAAAAAAATTAAAAAACCAAAATTGTAAAAAGCAATAAAAGGCCTCGCGAAGCCGGCAGGGGTTCAGCTAGTACATTATATTGCACAGGGGCGTCTAAAAAAAGGTTAACTAAAATAAAATATTAAAACTTTGTGTAATTTTATGCAGCGTGTTTTGATTAACTTTGTATATTTGACAAGTTGTGTAAAAATTATGTTAAACAACTTTTTCACTTGCGATTACCAGAAGTTGTTGTTAAAGCCATTTTTTGCCAGACAAAAAGGGTCCAAAGTAATTAAATTGCGTATTTGGCTTCTGATTGGTGGTTAGAAACTATTGGTCTTTTTAAAAAATGTCTTTTACTGCTACATCTACTCGAAAAAAGTTGTGCTCTTCCGAACTTTTTTCCGAGTGTGTTCGAAAAGGTCCATGCATGTTTTTTTTGTTAACCATGATAAAATGGATACGGAACACGTATGTATCGGCAATTTTTGGAAAGTCTGTGGAATGAAAAAATAATAAAAATGATCATATAAGTTGATTGTAAATCAAGTTATCAAAACCACCAAATGCCGCAGAAATGGCGAGAAATCAAGCTCTATAGGGAAATAAGGTGCACCAGTATTAGGTTGGATCGCCATGTGCCCACTAAAGTGCTTAGTTCTTCTAACAACACTGTGTCTAACCTAAAATAATACGGAAACTAAAAATGGTTACTAGTATGTAATACCAAAGGCTAGTCTCGATAGCAGCACTATCCTAAAAAAAGCGAATTATACTGTACACTGTAATTCTGTTCACCTTTAAAGTCTTTATGCAATTGAACCACTTCTACGTGTATTAAATTCCCAAGGCGCGTCTTGGCTCTTGTAAATACCAAATACGATTTCCCTAACCTTGTCTATATCTAGCCAATTATTTGTAGATAAATAGTTTTCGAAGTAAACAACCAGGCAGCAAAAGCGATGCGTCAGCTCATTTGTCCTGCATGAATAGTTTTACGTCCACGTACAATCTCTCCTAAACTTCTTCGTGCCCCAAGGCCAAGAGCAAGGCCGCCAGAGTGCAATTCTCTGAGCAAAACCGCACATTCGACGAGGAAATTAGGTCTTCCATTTAATAATTGTACAATCCGCAGCAACCTTACTATTAATGCTGCCATAATTGATTAGAAAAGTAATCCAACAACGATTTTGTTCGTTTTTCCATCATAATTAACAAACCGTTGCCTGTTGGTTTCAGTTGATTGCGTTTCTCCATCATCAAAGCGCTTTACAGATGGTTAAAATCGGTGAAAAATGTTACGTATTCGCCACAGTAAACCACAAATCGAATCTGAGTTTTGGGAGTGCGTTCGAACTGGGAACCCCTTTTGGGTAGGAAGGGACTTTTTGTTTTGTTTCTCGTTTGCCGTGACAATACTATGCGCGATCGGGTCATGATCTAATTTATTCAATTCGCCAACGACGCGACGGCTACACATAATTATTTGCGCTAAACACATGTTTGAAATTGTTGACATTTGCCAAGAATGAACAAAATCAACTTTTTGCATAGGTCACTCCAGTCTACAAAGAGTCTTGTGAACAGACCTGATCTCAGAGGGTATATTCATATTGCAAAAAGAAAAGAAAATTAAACATTAACCGGCTGATTGCATACAAACATGACTCAGATCGGCAACAGAACACTACATATTCTCGCAGAGCGTTCTGCTCCAATGTTGGGTTGAATGCCTATAGTATACGTAATTGTTAACAGATTTCTCTACAAAACAACAAAAAAAAAAAAACATTATTTCCTCTTTACCCTAGATGGGTTGGTTAAATGGTTACAGTGCTCGGTCGGTGAATTACTCGATTATCACCCTTTTATCTATAAAACAGAAAAAAAAATTTATTTACGTTTTGGATTGATATAATAATTTCAAGTTTTCATCACTCGATGCATAGCATAAGTCGTGTTGATAAACAGCTTTCAAATTAGTTAATGAGAAGTGATCAGCCAAGGAAGTATACAACACTGGACATAGTGGACAGAGTAGATAGCACGATACTCATGTTACCCATCGATCGCAAGGGATGATGCGAATTGGAGTGGCTGTAATTTTGAGTGAGCTGCTGTCAGTGTTGGTTGATCAATCGGATTTGAGTTGAGACTCTTTGTGGTTGGTTGACGTTATCAGCGCAAAGAAACAAAAAATGTGTAACGTGCAGTTGTGGCTACTTTTCCGTGATTTCGACAGTCAAATGTTTTGAAGTGTTGTCTTGGGTATAAAGTGCGCGGAGCCCGAAGTGTTCGCTTTTAACGCACAAATTTTGCAGAAAATATTTAAACAATTTGTTCTTTGGTTGGTTTTTTGTTTCAATTGCTAATCGGTCAAGTTTTATCTTTTTGTGTATTTGTTTTGAGGTCAAATTAAGTGAATTACAAATTACAAGAAAATGGTTTGTTAAGAATTTGATATGATATATATTTTGTAAGTGGATTGTCGTACTATAGATAAGAGGGAAGGAATTGTATTGTCTTTTGTTTTATAGTTACCACAAAAAATGTGTTCAACATAGATTATAGATTGGATCAGAAAGAATTTTGTTTGTGATAAATTGTTATAAATTGTGTCAAATATGAGTAATACGTACTTTGTTCAAGTTCAAACATATTTTGAATGCCTATTTCGATTCGAGGAAAGGTTTTTATATGCGTACAACTGTAATAATTTGTATACCCAGGAAGGTATAATCACTTTGACATTGCATTTTTAACGTCAAGTAAGAGGCAACGGAGACCCCATAAAATATAAACCTATGTATATTCTGAATCAGGATCAAATTCTGAATCGATTTAGCCACGTCTCTCTGTCTGACTGTGTAGGGGAATGAACTTTTGTGAGATGATTTCTTTTTACCATCGTCAGGTTGGTATTGAAAATGGACTACATCGGTCAAGTAGTTCTGGTACCTCTCCTACAAAACCAATACCAGACCCATGTTTTGTGTACGTACTAATTCACATGTCTAACATTTTGCGGGACTTGTATGCAGCGGAGGCTATCAAAACATCGCCCAGGCCGATGATAACACTTGTACTTGTTTTAATCTTTTATTATACTGTGACAAGAAATTTTAGTTATAATATCTTTTGAAATGACCTCAATTTTTTATCGACTAAATATCGACTATTGAAAAATAACCAGCCCAAGTTGGTCACTAAGGCAAACTCTATGCGTCAACCACTCAGGCTTTTTCTTTTTGGAACAAAATTCATAGTGCTAGTCCTATCCATCTAATGACATACTATTTCAGAAATAAGTTAAATAGAAGTGGTAACATTGTATCGCTTTATTCTGAACTGACACGTATCTTGTAACAGATCCATTATTTTTTCTGAATTTCTAAAGCGACAAGAGTGTGATAAATTTTTGACCGGCTAGTCAAATCAAAGGTTTCTTAAACTCTATGAATAATTTAATTTTTTTTTTTAATTTTATGAAGATCTGAGTAAAGATAACA
The DNA here is from genome assembly GCA_955612985.1 of Cheilosia scutellata. Classification (NCBI taxonomy): domain Eukaryota; kingdom Metazoa; phylum Arthropoda; class Insecta; order Diptera; family Syrphidae; genus Cheilosia; species Cheilosia scutellata. The sequence continues at coordinate 7,820,491 of OY015313.1, forward strand.
AAATTACCTGTGCACCAGTCTGTACTCATACCTCGCTATACGGCTGTTTTTTAAACGACCTTTCCCTACAACATCCTTTTCGAATGCTTAGTTTTCGTGTTATGGTAAATGTTTTTCGTTACAACGCACAAATAGAAGAAAACATTCTCCTAAATGTTCTTTCTTGCCTACTTTGCCTACTTAATTCTGCTAATTTGTTCTTAATTATTGTTTGATTGCTTCATTTTCGTTTTGTATGTACCCCATATCAAAAAAGTATGAATGAACATATTTCTAAATATTACGCAACAAAGTCCCTATCGACGTAATTTGTATCATTGACACGGGCTTTCTCCTTTTTGGCTTGAGAGATAGAAATCTTTTCGAAGAGGGCTAAGGAATGTTGAACCAAAACGATCCTGACGAAAAAGGTAGTACTAGTTTCAAGATCTGCCAATTAATTGCTATAATGATATTAAGAAAAATAAAGCAAGAGAACCAACGAAGAAAGGATGCAGTAAAATATCCTATTGGCGCTGGTATGGCTACCCTGATTCCATTACATATACGATACGTACTTAAGATTTGCAAACTGTTTCTTTTGTAGCGATCTTATATAAATAATAATCAAAAATCTTAGCTTGTTTTTTGTGGTGTTTTGATTGACGTGACATTTTTCGATTATGCTCACTTCGAAATGGCTTCACTCGTGCCAATGTCCGTTGAATACCTATGACCTTTTTGCGTCTGTTTATGATCAGCAGCTTCCGTGTTCTAGGAGTGACGACTTCAGTTTATATGTAAAAGTCATCATGCCTGATTTTACCACGAATCACATGAAGTATGGTTTAATGCCATCCCAATCATTTTTTTGGAAATCCTTTGGGTACTTAATTAAATAATTTATTGAAACTGGCAGTTGGATACAGTATGTCCATGTGCATGAGCAAAAGAAACTTAAGGAACCATTAAGGGATCTGCATTTTCTTTTGTTGAATGACCATAGCACTTAATTTAAATGTATATATTATTTTTCTTCGAAAGTTACGACTGAAACAATAAATTTTGTTGATTACCAGATTTTCTGACGTTTGTCTCTATTTCATGGGTGATATAATGTATCAATGAGATCACCGAAAAATTAAATGAGTGAAATGAGTAATTTGCAAATGAATGCAGCTAAGAGTTACCTAATTACATGAAGAATTTAATATGTGTAGATCAAGCAACAAATTTATGGTAGCCAGTTGGATTATTTTTTAGTTTCGCACACTTGTACAAAGGGACATCTTAGTTGGAAAATTGTGATCCTTCTCGATAAGGTTGACTCGGCGCACTCAGTATAATCTGGCTTTGTAAATGGGACCAACGTCTGCATCTCTGCATCAAAATGCGAGACTGGAGATATGACAACCTAAAACAGGCAGGCAGCAGGTTGCTCGCTTTATTTATTGCGCAATTGTATTCTAAGATGAAAGTGTCCGCGACTGGAAAGGGCGATTCTTCGCTTGATCTCGGTGCGTTGCCATTTTAGAGGAGAGCTTAGTTTTTATACCCTCCACCGAAGGTATATTCGCGTTTTGTCATTAAATTTGTACCGCCAGGAAGGAGTCACCGGAGACACAATAAAGTTATATATTCTGAATCAGGTTCAAATTCTGAATCGATTTATCGATGTCCAGCTGTCTGTCTGTTGAAAACACGATAGCGTTCAAACGAGTCGATCTAGTCTAGGCGAATGCAATTTTTTAAGGGTATTTCTTTTTACCGTCGTTAGCTTGGTATTGAAAATGGGCTACATTCGGTCGAGCAGTTCCGGTAATTCCCATACAAAACCTATGTTAGACCATGTGTTGTGTACGTACTAACTCACATGTCTAACATTTTGTAGGACTTGTATGTAGTGGAGGGTATTAAAGCATCAAGCATAACACTTTTTTTCTGTTTTTTTTTTGTTTTCTTGTTCTATAAAAGTTTGGCTCTGTGTCTCGGACTTTTCGAACTAGTTATTTGTAAACAGGCTTTTGGACTGCAGTTAATTGTTCCCAACCCGAATGCATTCCAAGGGACTTAGCTGCAGCCCTTGCAGTTCATAGAATTGCGCCTTTAAGACTAAACATATAATATTTCTAAGCAATACTCAAATTTGGTAAATGCCTGCGATCGCCCAACTTTAAATATTCATTGTTCATAAGAGCTGATAATGATGTGAAACATGTCCTTACATAAATGCAGTTAATACTTGGATTTCAAATCTTGTAGGATATAGTGTCTTCTCAACGTCTTCCCAAAATCACTCCACTTTTCAATAACTGTTATATCGATCTTGGTATTCAGATAATGACAGCATTTCAATTGCCAATCTTATCCAGATTGTCCGCAATTTTCTCTGCCCATTAAACATATTTTAAAAATATATTCCCGGGAATATCCCGACATGGGTACCTACTCACGTTCACAAGTGGTTAAATTAATGAGGTTTTGATTCCTAGCAATATCTGATCGCATCATATCTGATTTAATTAATTACCCATCCACAATTGATAATATCAGATGAAGCCAACTTTCGCTGTATTAACTCTTATCGATGTTCTGTATTACCTATCGCGTCAAAATTATAAATATCACAAAATAAAAAAGTAATCAACTGTGGATATTGAAAACACTAAAATAGCTGATCCAATAAAGTGGATAACGACAAGAGTACCTACTCCGCCGATAATTCTGATCTTATCTTAAACAAACCTACGACAATCCACAACTTAATGTTTTCGTATAAATGCCAACACCTTGCAAAAAGAACGGGAAAAAACTATGAAAGGAATAAATATTTGCTAACATAAAATTAAATCTCGTCCAATATTAATGAGCTTAAATATTTACTCAACGCGATTTATTGAATGCAACCGCCAAATCAAAGCGAATTGTTAATAGTAATGTTTAATTTTTTGTTTTAGGGTGTTTTGTTGACAGCAATTAAATTCTGTTATGATTAATAGTGCTTAGCGTTTAGATGATTGTATACATAATCTAACGAAATAAAGTTGAAAGATAATACAAGTGCAAGTGCATAATATGAAAACTATCCCACATTCGTTAAGTGTTATAAGGAAACAATTGTCAATTAGCAACTCTCTACAAATGATGGTTTCAAAATAAACACTCGGCCTTACTGAATCATTTGTTTGCGAACAACGCATGACAGTGATCCACATTTTGTGTAAATAATACTAGAAGGACTGACAGAGTGACAGACAATGGGATTCTTTTCTAAAGCAGCGTACATCATATGGGCTGTGTAAGTGTTCTCATTTTTTGTTCGTATTGTTTTAAAAGTAATGTTTCAACAGATGGCTCTGCTGGTATTTTCAATCATTTGAAATAATTATTACATTTTGCATGGAATAAAAAAAAAAAACTTAACAAAGGACAATATAAAACAAAAAGTTAATGTTGTGAAAAGGTTATCGAAATAATTTCTAGAGAGTTTGTGAGATCAATGATCGTACATAAAGAGATGTATACAGACATACCACCTGGTTGAGCACCTCAATGAAAAGTGACAGAAGAGTAGAAGGGTTTTGCTATTTATCGGCGAGACGTCATACAAATTCCATAAATAATTTCGCCTTGATGGGTGGGTACACTACACAGAGGTGTAAATGAGCAGGATAACACATTAATAATAATTTTTCATAAAACAATTGTTATTTTTGTTAGAACTTCTATCATTTATAGTGACAGAAAGTTAGTTCTTGCGATGACGTGGAATAGAGCCAAACGAAATTAAATTCAAATTCAAAATTTCACATTATTTCCTCTAAAAAAAAGGTTCGTTCGGGTACTTTTTTGCAAACGTAAAATTATTAAAAATTTGCTAAGAAACTGTGCGAATGCGACCACGTACTGAGTAAATTGAAAAAAATGAGAGAGAAATCCATTTCCCCTCTTTTCATTTTTTCGTAATTTTCTACTCGCTGAATTTCGGCTTACTGAAAAATGAAAACTGTCATCTAAGTGACAGCTCAAAAGTTTGACAAATAAAACTCTATTTTTTCGTCTTCAACGATGTCGGAAGAAGAATTTGTAATTGAATGTTCTCCTAGAACTTATCAGCGCATTCAAAATGGTAGGTTTAATAGGTATTTTAGCATATAAAAAATTCAAATCCAACTTATTTTATAGATTCTGCCGTTAACGATTATTTTACGAATGTCGAAATGACATTTCTTAAACTTTTTGTAAGAAAACCGGTCAGGTACTTCTCTGTAAATTGAGAGATTTCTCTCTCGATTTTTGAGATTTGACATTTTTCATTTTTCTATGCTGAAAGTACACGAACGAACCTAAAGTTTTTGAAAACGAAATAACGTCAAATTTTAGGAATTTGGCCATATTTCGTTTGACTTTATTTTCCTTCGCTAGTTCTTAATTCTATCCCATTTGTCAGTGGTAAAGTTCGAATCTATAGTTTGGTAAGTTTAACTAGGTGTGGCGAATCTCCAACCATGAAGAGTTTTATACCGATAGCGGAAACAAAAACTTTATCTGTTATGTTTATACGTTTCTTTCCATTTTTATTATAATAAACCGAATTTCCAGTTATTCCACTATTATACCCTATTCACACCAAGCCGAAAACCGAGTTTTCGTCAAAAAAGTTTAGAAAACTCGATGATGCATTCACACCGAACACCAACTCGTTTTCGTTTGACGTTTCAATTAGCTGTGAAACTAGCTATGAAATTTTCGTGGCGACTAAACTTTTATTTTAGTTACTAAACTTCGCTCGTATTGACATAATATACAAATAAAATTATTGAAGCTACTTGATAATCGTTCACTTATGGTTAAATGCATAAAATAATTAACATAAGCAACAATCAAAATCAAAACATCTGAAAATACCATTTAGTTGTGGCAGGTAGTGCTGCCGTTCTAAAATTATAGAAAAAAACTGAATAATTTGCTCTTTATGGTGCAAAGATACCAAGAGATTCCACATTTGTAAACAAAAAACTAGAAGAAACGACAGCTCTGAGAGAGAGAGCTATCCTGTCAGCAGTTTTTCTGAGCTCGCTGAATGTTGCAAAAGGTGTGTCTGCTTCAACAACCCGAAGATTGTACTCGTTTTCATGGCGTTTTCATGGAAAACGACCTCAAACAACTCGTTTTGAAAACTGCAATATGTATGGGAAAACTTCTGTTTTCGATGAAGTTTTCGACTGTTTTCGCGAAAACCCAGTTTTCGGCTTGGTGTGAATAGTGTATTAGGTTTTTTTTTTATTAAATTCCACTACAGGAATGGGGGCATCCACAAGTCTGGCCATCAAGTCGACTAGATTTGTAGATACTTATCTCGTTTTCCATTGGTTTCAATCAAGGACTTATTCATCCAGAAATCCAATGGAACAAGAAATCTGCTTCTGGTCGGCTCCACTTATGTATTGGTGACATGATTAAATATGGCTGCTGTCAGCTCGCTAATACGCTTGTGTAAATGCTTCTTAAGTGGATTCCTCCTCTCAATATCATAAATAAAATATTATTTCTACAACGTTTTCAGAAGTGATTTTTTTTATTCCGAGCGCTTCTTTTTGCTTAAAGGAAAATGACATTATATTTCTGCAGAACTTCAATTGGTTCTTAACCTCACTTTTAGAAGCTGATTTAAAGGATCACTAAAGAGTTTTTCAATAAGGTCTAGTCGATGTCGAAATTCCGAGGTCCCATATATGGCAATTTTGATTCTTAATTCATCAGAGAGACAACTGCTGTCAGAGTGTTGTCAAGCTTTAACACAATCGAAAATATCAGATGAGTAGTTACTCAGTCGAGAAATTCGTCGGTTACCTTTCCGTATTTACACATCAACTAAAAAAAATTGTTCACATGAACATGATCGATCTATAAGCTTGTTCGACTCAGTGCGAACTGAGTTATGTGCATTGCATTTTCGCGGTTGCCAGAAACCCAAGGAAACCCCCGAAAATGTAACTCTGAGACTTGCAACTTTACAAATGTAGTTAGAGTATAGATTTTTAATAAATTATTGAAAAACACATTTACTGGTTACATTTACGTGTACAGCAATAGTTCACAGAAATACGAATTCACACAAATGACAGGTACGATTGAGAGCAAAATTCAGCACTCAGCTCTTGCCTGGAGTAAATCTCCTCTAGCGAGGTATCCGTCGAAACGGAAATTCACTGATTTCATACGAATCGGAGGGTTTTTGCTTGGACGTATTCTTCTGAACAGCTTCACAGATAACAGACAACACCTCTGGAAACGGACGTTTCGACCCTTAGCAAAGTCGTTTATCCTTAGTCCATTTTGGAGCTGTTGTGTTGTAGCTGATCAACTACACGCGGTCTGCTTAAGGTCTGGTTATTCCAAGGGCAGATTCGCTGTAGTTTGACCTTATGCCCTCGTCTGTTAGAATAACATAGGTCAATCCACAATCTGCAAGTTATCTCATTCAATCAGCCTGTAAACTGTAAAGCCAACGCACACTATCGATGATATAAATTTTCATAGTGCTATATGATTTGACGCCAAATTAAATGCTGGGTAACTAAAATGTTCACACTTACATTCTACAGCTCACTACCCCCGAATATTGAACCATTACCAACACCGACAATGTCGATGAGGTTAACCACCCTTATAGACCACACAAATACAAATCCTTAACTTTTCTGGCAAAAAACTGAAATTTAATTTCAACAATTTTACTGATTTACTCGGTGTTAAAAATAATATTTATATAAATAGAACTATGCTAACACTGTTCCAAGCTCAATTAGTAAAGCGTGGGTTAGGGTCCAATAGAGTTGACCACAATTGGTTTTTTCTTGTTTTATTAAAAAAATTTTTTTGTGATATGTATTTGCAATTCTCTCACCTGGTGGAACAAATGGACTTCAATTAATGATAAAATTATATCTGCGGTTATTACAGTAATTTGCACTTTATTCCTAAAAACAGTATCGAAATAAAAAATTCGACAAGTCACTGATCGACAACATTCGAATGCAATTATTCATATAATTGACATTTTCCTCATCAGTCGTAGTTGAATTGTTAAGCAATTCTAGGGAAAAAAAAGCTCAATTGGCTCAGATCTTCGGCTGGTGTCATCAAACTGATGAATAACAATTTACGATAGATTATTCAATGGAACGTTAATTTCGTATTTGCAAACTTAGGTGCTTTTTGGAGGAAGATTATTTTCCCTGCGTCAAATGTGGGCTGCATTTCAAGTTGCACTATTATAACTAAGTGAACTACAGCGTTTAAATTGTAGCAGAAACAACTCTCAATGGTACACAACCTTACTGACATTTGTTTTCACTTCGCAATTGTTGCTGCAGAACCCACAAAAGCACAGCACAATGTACCTGAAACCACTAAATAAGCAATCCATGTTCGAATAGTGTTGCAATAGTTAAACTTGGAATGCAGCTACAGCGATGAGCGTGTCCATTTCTAACGAATACATACATTTTGAACTGTAACAACGGTCACAACCGTCTGGCGTTAATGGCGTTGATCATTTATTTAACAACGTTGGAACTTCAAATGCAGTTCTGTCTGACAGATGTAATCTACTCTGATAACATAAATAAACAGTCCCAAATCCAATCTTACACTACCTTTGATCGACATTGCTTTTTAATTTGCTAATGAACCTTCATTCCGATACGGAGCCAAGGCGATATCCGATTTTGGATTATCTAGTCTTTGTTTTTTGGTTCTATTTACTGAACCTTCGTCCGGGAAAAATTGATAAAAATGCATTTTCGATAAGATATGATATATTTATTTTCAATTTCTTTGTTATATTTCAATTGTGACGAAATCGAAAGCAATCAAATTAGGTAATCACTACTTAGGGTCTTTGACTCAGTCGTTTTAGACTGAGTTTCTGCAGTAGCAGCAAGACAACAGACTAGCCTTGTGATTAATTCGATTAATGATGGCAGCCGATCTAATGATTCATTTAAGCGTGATTACAGGTTGCATTTGCCTTGCGATACTCAAGCTAATTGATTGTGGCAAATTGCAGAATTATAAATTGACGGTGTAAATGCGGCATGAAATCATGATACAGCGCGTTGTTCTATGCGCGGCACTATGTCTGTTTGTTCTTAAAGTGATGTCATTGAACATTATTACTACTTTTATTACGGTATTTTTGAGTAATACATTCTACAGTAAAATTAAGTTATATGTTTCACGTTTTTTGTTTATTTAAAAACAAAAAAATGTCCACACAAACGTAGTATCGTTAAAATTTGCATTATTAACTAACAAGCGGGTAGTCAACAGTAGATATCTGAAAGTCATTAAAATATAATAGATACTGCCCCGCTGTTTCCAGTGTTTCCTACGGAAAATGTGTTATTTACGTGCATGACATAAAATTTAGTCTTGGAGCTATTTAATCGAACCTTTAAGGGTCAACCATAATTGAATTGTTTAGGCTTGACTTTGCGTCAAAAAAGGCTTCTAACTGCTAATACCAGAATTTTACAATGAATTTACTGATCTCAGTCCGTGCCCTTTTACCTAACTCCTTAATTGGGAATCAACTTTTATCTGGACAGAATTTCAACACAAACTCTCTTACCAAAATAATCCATCATTTTACATTTTTGCGGCCAATGATCGAACCGTTTATAGTCGTCTAAATTTCAGATTGTGGAACGACTATTAAACCATGTTTTGCATTTTTTTTCTCTTTGCAGTCTATTTGAACAAGAAATTATGAGCTATGTCCCCATCGAAGAGCGCAGTCCACAAGGTTCGCCAAATCTTAACTCACGAATGCCGCAGCGTGGCCCACCACCATTCCGACGAGATTTCGAAGCAAAACTTCGTGGCTTCTACAGAAAGCTCGAATCGAAAGGTTATGGACAAGGGCCGCATAAGCTAAAGTAAGCTAACATTCGAATTTTCATTGGAAGGTCTGTTTTTTGATTAAATTTCTCTTTAAAGGCTTCACATTCGTCGAACTCATTTATTGGAGGATGCCTTCCGTCGCATTATGTCGGCAAACAAAAAAGATCTACAAAGAGGACGTCTTGCTGTACTTTGGGACACAGAGGAGGGCTTAGACTATGGGGGCCCATCAAGGTAAGATAATTGTCTGTATGTGCCCGATCTTAGTAAAAAGCTTTTTTCGTTTTCAGGGAGTTTTTCTTTCTTCTTTCACGTGAGTTGTTCAATCCATACTATGGGCTCTTTGAATATTCGGCAAATGACACGTATACTGTCCAAGTGTCTCCATTGTCCGCCTTCGTGGACAACTGTCATGATTGGTTCCGATTCAGTGGACGGGTTTTGGGTCTAGCTTTAGTCCATCAGTATCTGTTGGATGCGTTCTTCACTAGACCTTTCTATAAGGCTCTCCTTAGGCTTCCAGTGGCGTTGAGTGATTTAGGTGAGGTTAAAAAATCAATTCCTTCAATAATGATATAACGCTTCTACTTCTAGAATCCCTCGACAATGAGTTCCATCAATCGCTGCAGTGGATTCGGGACAATGATATCGGCACCGGCAACGATCTCGGACTTACATTCTGTGTGACAGAGGAACTGCTTGGCCGTGTTGTTGATCGTGAACTTAAGCCAGGCGGAAAGAATATGATCATTAACGAGAAAAATAAGAAAGAGTATTTAGAACGCATGATAAAATGGCGACTAGAACGTGGCGTTCAGGAACAAACCGAATCGCTTGTTCGAGGATTCTACGAAGTTGTCGATTCGCGTTTGGTATCGGTCTTCGATGCCCGTGAACTCGAGCTAGTCATAGCTGGCACAGCTGAAATCGACATTAACGATTGGCGCTTGAATACTGAGTACCGTAGCGGCTATCATGATAATCACCAAGTGATCATATGGTTCTGGCAGGTGATTGAAAAATTCACCAACGAACAACGGCTGCGTTTGCTGCAATTCGTTACGGGAACTTCCAGTATTCCCTATGAGGGATTTTCCGCACTTCGCGGATCTACAGGACCACGACGATTTTGTATTGAGAAATGGGGTAAACCGAATGCTCTGCCAAGAGCGCACACATGTTTTAATCGTTTAGATTTACCTCCATATCCAACACCAGAGATTCTCTATGAGAAGTTGCTGTTGGCGGTCGAAGAAACAAATACTTTTGGAATTGAATAAGCACCGCGGAAGGGGAAGCATTTTTCGTTTTAGTAACTCTCGGCCAGTTAGAACTTATAGAAGTAGTAACGGAATGGAAGAACGACTGGTTCTTCATTAAAACATTCTGAATATTTCAGAGATATGGTAAACTATAATAGTACTAGTATAATTCTAGAAGAGAGCGTGTTGATGGTGGAGATGGGAGAGATTTGTGATTTTCCATACACATTTATACAAGTTAGTTATCCTTTTGTATCCTTGTCTTCGCATAGATTTATTTAGTTTTACAAGCATGAATTTATTTTACACACATTTGCCAATCGAGGGAGAACTTTTAATTAATTTAAGTACTTATAAGTATGCGTTAGGGAACGTATTATTTTTTATGGGTGCGGGTGAATATTACCTATTCTAGGATCTCGTCAGATGTTAATTTTATAACATTCCTTTATACAGCCAGTTAAATAGAGTTATTTATTTAATGGATTTTAAGGAACAAGTTAGAAGTGATGCTAACGATATACGCATTTTAATGTAATTCCATGAATTCAATATCGAAATTAATATAAAACACGATCACCAATACTCCGAGTTGGTGCTAGAGGGCTTGACTTTACTCATGTAAGCAGCCGGATCAGATTGTGGTTTACCTAGCCCAATGGGTTCGGCGATATATCAAAGCGGATCAGCGATGATATGCAATCCTTAATTAGGTGTCAAAATCCACAGCTAATAAATTTAAATAAATTCGAGTCCAACTCTTTCATCTGTTTTGAACCGATTTGTATGCCAAACATAAGCATCGTTAACAAATGTTGGCTTATACTTTTCCCAGTTTAGATGTATTGTACCTTGAAGTTGAATTTGGGTAGACATTTGCTTGATAGTTTTTTTCCAAGTAATTCGTTGTATGAACTAAGTTGGAATTCGATTCATCTACCTACTCACTTTGATGAGTTGGCATTTCAAGATGAAATGCTGGAATGTGAAAGAATGTTTCTAATCCTTCTGTGGTTGGATGCAGATCTCTGATACGCAGATGCGTGCTAGTCTTTATATTTTGTTGAGTCTTGTTTTATGCCACCACAGGTGCTGCATAAGTCATAATGCGTCTCGCATATTGTGAGTCATTTTGGGATTAATGAATATTTATTTAAACTTATTTGGTCCATAGTAATGTCCTTGTCTATGGTATTGATAGTGTGAATCCCATGTGTACGTTTTTTTTATCAAGAGTGAAACGTTTGGAAATTCTATTACTTTACCAAAGAGTTGCATTTCTAAATTTGTTGCGCCTCTCTTAGAGAATGCAATTATAGTGCTTTTAGGATTATAGCATTTAGCCCAGCCCTTGTACACCATGAAGAGGTCCTGAAGGCTATCCGACAATGTGGCTTCAAATATACCTCTAAGGAGGATAGTAGATACAGTAGGAATAGTATCTTTTTTGCGTTAACTCCTGCCAGATGTCTGTTCTGTGTGTAAGCACGTTAAAATCCAGTGCCTCCATTTCTACAGCTCGCAAGTCGTCATCTTAGCCCTCTATTTGTCGTCGTCACTACTCTAATAAGTTTCGCACAAGCCTTAATTCCATTTCACATAGCACTTATCATCTAAGCCATCGGTATCACTATTATTACATCTCCTGCCATGAACACAAATAAACTCTCTTCCAGTAGGCATCGAGGGCATTTCATCTCGCAATTTATGTTTTTTTTTTCTGTCTCTCTTTTTCTGCAGAGATCATCCTATCGTTTAAGTCAGTGTTTTGTTACTACAACTGCTGTAGCCAGTAGATATTAGAGTTTCTTAGATAAGTAGATATTTTTAGAGTTTGTTCTTCGAGCCTTAATTACGACAAAGTTGTTTTTTCTATTCCGAAAAATACAAACCTGATTTTGTAAGTAGGAAACTATTTAGACCTAAGTAAATGTTTTTTATTTCTAATTTATTTATTTATGCTAGTCAATATATTTTTAAGAGTTCTTAATAAAAAAAACCTGATGTTGTTTAAACTTAAAATTATATTTTATTTATAAAAATACAAATTCTATTGAGCACTTATTAAATGCGTTTTAACGAGCATAACATTGAGAGATATACTATAAAGGAACAATTAAAGAAAATAAAACTATGTAGTAAAAAAGTGTAGTGAACAATATAAACAAAAAAAAAAAAATACCTAATATTGCCTGAGTAGTGTGTAAACATTTTTCAAACACAAAATTGGCTTAAGTATTTTATACAGTTGTTTTTGTTTTTTATATAAAAAAGGAAAAAATTGGTAAACATTTTACAATTGGCATTTATTTGTAGTAAAATTGCGTCAGCTTTTCGCACACGAAGGGCTAAAAAATATATATTATACATTTACTCAATTCAACTATTATATTGGTGTGTCTTAATAAAACAAAAATCCCATTCAATGTCTTAACCGAGACAACAAGAGTACTCCTTAACTAAATATTAAAAAAAACACTTTAACAATATGCAATAAGGCAAAACAAATGTGATTTTTTTGTATGAATTTGAGGCATATAAAGATTAAATTTATTTTTATGATTTTTAATTTTTTATATGCGAAACTATAAATTATAATAATTACGTCATATATTTTGTATGTTTATGATTGATAAATAGAATGTTTTGTATTCTATAAGAAATGCAGTCAGTTTTAGTATGAATAAGATGAAAGCCATAGCTAAATAGTTGATTTATTTCGACGTCATCAATATTATAATTATTATTGTGGTTAATATAAATTATATACACAAATATATTTATTTTTCTTTTGCAAATTTAAATTATACAATTTTAAATAAAATATAATAAATAAAATTAATTTATAGCGCATGTGAGTTTTACTTTTTCTATAAAAAAGCAATCTTTACTGTAGCGCTAAAAAAAAAACCGTGAACTGCAGAAGTATTTTTACAGCGGAAAATTCTAGTGGGTTTTCACTTTTGCACTTTTATTTGGTAAAAAGACAACACGTACAGTAGACTCTCAATAACATGAACAATTAAAAACCAAGCCAGTTGACGTTTGTGAGAGAGTTCACGTTTGCGAAGGTTGAATTTAAGAAAAGTATAGAAAAATCCCACGGTAGAAATTCATTTAAAAATGTTTGTATTTATGTATTTTTTTTTCAATACTAGTCAGGGTGTTGAAATAGAGATGGTGGCGGAAGAGCCCTTAATGGGCCAACGGCAGCACTCAAATCCCCGAAGCGGGTTACTGACTCCGGAATATCCGGCCCCTTTTGTCCAAGGGGTCACAGAAAGGGCCTGGCCCTCCAGGTTGGGGGTTGTGCGTGGGGTTAACTACCCAACCACGGAAAACAGCACCGGTTACGAAGCAACCAAAAGCCTCGGATATGGATGGATTTACTGTTGACGACCTTGCAAAACGAAAAAAGGACAATGACTTTCGGATCTGCACATGGAATGTTCGAGCCCTGAACAGACCGCGTGCAGCCGAACAATTAGCGGAGGCCCTATACTGCTACATTGCAGATATCACCGCCATCCAGGAGGTGCGGTGGGATGGGCCCGGCAAAAGAAGGATGAAAAACTGTGACATCTACTACGGTGATTGCTACAGACAACAGAAGCAGCGCCTATTCAGATGCGGATTCGCTGTAAGCGGCAGACTTAGGCTGCGGTTCCGGTGCCAGCGAATGTAAGCGAATTTTACTCGCGCGAATTCGCAAAGTTCGCTGAAATCATTTAAAAGTACGCATTTCCTATGTTGTGGTTCGAGTGCACAACATTTATTCGCGCGAACACAACATAGGAAATGCGTACTAAAATGATTTCAGCGAACTTTGCGAATTCGCGCGAGTAAAATTCGCTTACATTCGCTGGCACCGGAACCGCAGCCTTAAGCAAGAAGTCTTGAGCTTTCGACACGTGAGTGAACGCCTTACAACTATCCGCATCAAGGCTAAATTCGCCAGCATCAGCCTGATATGCGCTCACGCCCCCACAGAAGATAAAGACGATGCTACCAAAGAATCACCCCTATTGTCGTCGTCGTCTGTCGCAAACGACTGGCGACGTTTGTCGTGTCGAGTCGTTTAGAATTTGGTATTGCGTAACTGAAACGACTCGACTCTCTGAACTCTCACATCCCACATACATTCCACAAACTATGACACATTGGATTTGACATAACAGTCGACGAATTTATATTTGGTCTGGTGTTTTGTTTGTGACTTGGTTAATTATTTAATAAAACAAATCAAAAATGAATAGTGTGACATGTTTTTTGAAAGCAGTAACCAGGCAGTGACGAAGAAGAAAACCAGAAAAAAGTGCTGGTAAAGATAAGGAAGGAAATTCGAACCAAATCCAATCCATTGGATTTGCCCGACATTAAGTGGGTGGTAGAAATAATTTAAATTGCATACATTGTGTTAATAACAATTATTTTCAGATTTTAAATGTATTTTAGACTATCGAAGTCGAAGGTGGTCCAAGATAATTCAGAGATAAGGATATGCCGATTAAAATCACTTGTTGTTAGTCCCTTTTCTCCATTTCTTTCACTAAATGTTGAAATTGTCTTTTATTTGTGATTTTCATTTTAAAGAATATGTAACTATCTTTTCGTTAGTTAAATATTAAATACACAAACTTTTCTTTAACACTTGATCACGCAGTTGTTAAAACTTATTGCAAACTATATCAGTTCCAGCTCTTTTTATACCCCTGTGGCACATCCGCAAGGATACAAAAATACGATACCCAGGTACTGCATCCTTCCGCTTTCTGTGTTTTTAATCATATTAATGATTTTATGGCCTTAATTAGGGTCGTCGTGTAATAACTCATTACTTGAGCGCGTAGATTTATATGGTCCAAGACAATTCAGAGATAAGGCTATGTCGTCCCATTAACCTCACTTTTGTTAGGCCTTCGTGAATGATTTTGCCAAAGGAATATTTTTCTGCATTTCGTTCACTAAATGTAGAAATTGCCTTTTATTTGTTATCTCCATTCTGCAAAATAACTATAATTATCTTTTTGTTAACTAAAAATTAGGTACACATACTTTTTTTAACACATTATCACACAGTCGTCCGCAAAATAGTCGACGACAGAAATGTATCATTTCCACGACAAACGTCGTCACAAAACGCCTCACGCAATACCGACGATCGTCGTCGAAAAATACAATCCACATTTTTTGACATTTCAGACGCCATTTGTCGAACGTCGCCACGACAAAAGTCGTTTATTTTCAGTCGCCAATACCAAACAGTCGTGTCGCTTTTTTTTAGAGTCGTAAACGACGACGACAATAGGGGTGAATGTTTCTATGAGCTCCTCGACAACACATATGAGCAATGTCCTAAGTACGACGTTAAAATCGTCTTAGGTGATTTTAACGCCAAAATAGGAAAGGAGGACATCTTTGGTAGCAGAATCGGAAAGCACAGCCTACACGACACCACGTCTGGAAACGGACTTAGGCTAATTGACTTTGTTGCGGGACGTAATGTTACTATAGCTAGTACACGGTTTCCTCACCTCAACATTCACAAAGGGACATGGCGGTCACCAGATCAACAAACCGTCAATCAAATTGACCATGTTGCGATCGACGCAAGGCACTCCTACAGTATTCTAGATGTCCGAACTTTCCGAGCGGCCAACATAGACTCGGATCACTACCTTGTTGTAGCCAAGGTACGTGTGCGGATATCCCAGACACCACAACAACGAGGAAATACTGTGAGGAGATTCAACGTTGAACGGCTACAAGCGCAACAAACCGCCAGAACTTTTGCCAAGAATATTATCCAGAGGCCGAACGACTGAATTGAGAAACTTTTCCGTGACATTTATACTCTCGGATGTTTGTCAGACGTTCGTGAGAGGTGGTGCAGTGGAAAAAACTTTAAGTTGTAATTGAGTTTTTCCGGGGATCTCTCGCATGGTCCAGCATACTAACCTTTGAGCCACTGCGTCCACGGAGGTTACAGCTAGTGTATATTGATAATTAAAGCGATTTACGAATATCAGATTAAAAAGTAACTGTTGTCGATTTGTTGTTAATCTATATATATAAAAATTGAGCCCTAAAATGTTTGTCGCCGATTCACGCCTTAACGCATTTACCGTTTTTAACCAAACTTTCACACATCTTTGGTATTGGTCCACATACGGTTTTTGTGAAGTTTGGTCAAAATTGGACAAAGGGGCGTGGCACCACCCATACAAAAAAATTATTTAAAATCGTATATCTCGAAAACCACTAAATCGATTGAGCTCAAACTTAAAGATAGTCTTAGTTATTGGTCCTGGAGTGCTCCTGTGAAAATTGATCAAAATTGGAGAAAGGGGCGTGGCACCTCCCTTACAAAAAAACATTCAAAATCTTATACCTCCTATACAAAAAACATCTTCTATGGGGTGAAATTCAATTCGATGACGTTATATCTCGATAACCGCTGGGCCGATTTTCATCATTCTTTTTATATTTTGTTCGTATTGCTGTATTTCAGGTATAGGCAGAAAGAAAATTCCACCAAATAAGACCTAAGCAATACAATTCTTGTGCACGGGCAAAGCCGGGCGGGAACAGCTAGTTTAATATATATTTAGAATTCAGGTGATGAGTTGATTTGACTAATTGAGCATTTAGTTTGGTTGTTTCGTCAATATAAAATTGCTGACAGCATTATTCTATTGATATATTGCAGAGTAGGTACATTGCGAGGAATAGTTTTAGCTTTCGCCGAAAAATGAATTATTTGTGTCGGGTTTTTGTTTGTGTGGTTATTGCAGTTGTATATGGTGTTAGTTAAGAAAAAACTAAAACATACGAGAAAGAATGAAACATAGTTTAGAATTTTGTACACCGGGTGTTGTATTTTCCTTCACTCCCAATAATCTTTTTTCGGGGGCGTATACGTACTAATTGAATTACAAAATTAGGTGAACGGAAACGGCAAAGTTTCGTTGCATATTTTTGTGCGGTGGGTGCATATTGTGAAAAGCAAATAATGTACCTTTAGCTTAACCCGATATAGATAAAGAGACGAGTCCAAAGCCCATCAATTTCGACTCTTTTATATACACACCTATCGTGGAATCCGCCGGCGGGAATTATTCACGATAAAGAATATTTTGGTATCGTCAAAATCGCAAACTGTGCAGTTTCCCGTTCGGGAAAAACGATACCAAAATATTCTTTTCCGTGAATAATTCCCCCCGGCGGATTCCACGATAGGGTTGATAGATGTCACGTGTCATTTACTCGTATGGCTACCTTATGAAAATGATTTTCTGTTTTCCGATAGTCAAGTCGATCGTAAGCCAACGCTAAAGCGAAATATTTATTGAGGAAGTGGAACATCTCGGCAACTCGGAGCGCTGTTAAACCTAAAAGCAGTGTTTAAAACAAAAGTCCGTAAAGAAAACACCAGTTTCTGCATTTTTTAATTATGTAGATTGTTTTTTGTTTTATTAATCGTTTTCTGTTTTAGAATCCATAATAATAATATAATTCATAGTAATTACAATTAAAGTTACACAAAAATAATTTGTTTGTTTGTCGTTTGTTCAGTTTTACTTTATTTGCTTCTTCCGTTTACGATTTAATTATAAATTAAATTGTTTTAAATGTAATTTACATACATATGTTTGTCGGTTTTGTTTCTTTTATTAAGGATACTAAGAATAAATATGTCTTTCTTAACTAACGCTTAATACAAAAAGATATATTTAAGTGGATAAAAGAAAAAATAAATATTATATAAAAGATTTCATATTTAATACAAAATCTTATTTTATATTATTTTTTCCCGCTTCCACTCGTTCATTTATGTTTGAAAACTCAATTTAATACTAAAAAAAACTAAACAAAAGGAAAATAATATATGTAACGGTTTTTCTTGTGTTAAGTGTGGCGTGTGTGTAAGTGTAAGTATGTGTAGCTTAAAATGCGAACGTTATTTTATTTGTTTTTTTTTTTTGTTAAACTGACTACATCGAACATACATATATATTTATTCGAACATACATATATATTTATTTTGTTAGTTTCGTTAAGTTTCTAAAACATTTTATTTTCATTTCTCTCTGATAGAATATATGCGATTTAATTTTATTTAAGAAGTTTTTGTCCTATTTTGCAGCATTTTTTGTCCAGGGGCTAGCGACAATTCGTTTGAATCCATTAAGACAAGGTAGGTATGTATTTGGAAATAAAGCAAGATACTAAATAATTGGGTATAGCTTAAACGTCCTAGCTATTTCGGGCCGGTTGAACTTGTGTAGTCCACGTTTTACTGAGCTATCTAAAAGTTAAGTGAACGTTGATACATAAAATATACGCGTTTAAAAGACAGTTCAAGTCTGCAGCAACCATGAATTGTAGCATCATCGTCCTTCCAATATGTAAAATTTGGACAACGTTGCCATATTTTTAATGACGTTGCCATTAGACTCAAATTCCATCATATTATGTATGCCTTTTAACCTGATCGTTTTAAATTTCTGATTTAATGTACATTTTTGTTTACCGCGTATGCTTATGTGTTTCGCTTTGTATGCTTTTTCTATTTACATAATAAATATCGCGAGTAATAAATAATCTGCCTATAAAAATTTCGCTGGCAAGTAAAATTGGCATCAACGGAAAATGTCCTCTCAATTTGACTAGGTTTTGGCTCTTTTACGGAGATCTCTATAGCAAAATGTCAGAGTTGTAAACGGAATCCAATTTCGGTAAGCACATTTTCATATTCATCAGTAAAATACCTTTTTCTTGTGTATGGCTAAACATACATGAAGCTGCCAGATCTAAAGCGATAGTTGTTTAGGTGTCGGATTGTTTGCGGACAAATAAACTTAATTCTTCTTGACGGGAAAAAGCTGTCAAACTTTTGGAAACTTAAAGAAAATTGGAACTCAGAATGGAAAAAAAACTATTCGCTTTTGAAAATAAGCAAAAAACGGTCGAAATTGAGGAATCTATTTCACCTCGCATTTGAGAATAACCCCCTGGCCTGGGACGATGCAAATTCACAGCTATTTTTGCAATAAGAAAGGGAGTGCTTTAAGATATTATCTGGTGCCTAACGAAGCCGCGCCGTTATCATTATTATTCATATGGAAGAACCCTTTTTTTGGCCCTTAGCCAACAATGTTGTTGGATTTACTAACTGCTTTATGTGGGTTAAAATAACGAATTCAAAGACATTCCTGAATCTGATTCAATTATTTTCTAATGCCGATGGCAGTTCTCTTTTATTTACTTATTTCTTTTACTGATTGCATAACACAATGAAATTAAAGACTTCAGCTCTCTGGACCGACTTAACACTTCCAGAAGTTTTAGGACTTAGGAACTTACATTTTTGGCGTCGGTCGATTAATAGTATAATGTACTATGTATGATACTATTGTACCGGTAGTAAGCATGCGAAAAGTTCCAACTTCGGTAGGAAAATTAAAATAAGCACTGAGGCATTTTAAAAAAAAACTCCAAACTCACTCACTCCAAACTTAGCAGATAATGTAAGAACTGTTTGTGCAACCTACAACCTACCTTAAACGACCCAAGGTATATGTGGAATTAGAGCACGCTTCAGGAATATTAAAAGGACAGGTAAACTCCGTTGCAGCTCAGCATCACCAGCCGTTAAGGATGAATAGATTTATTGGAGTCGGATTAGAACAAAGGCTGTATGACATTCCACATCCACAAAAAAGCCGGAAGGACATCAGGGAGAACTTACAAATTTTAATATGCATCATGGCATTCGGCAGTGAAACGTATATCATACAAAGACATTTACTTTAATAGGGCGTGCAGGGTCGGGTGGGTGGACAAGCTAGCAGTGCTATTTCAATGTGAGACTTGCTGTTGGTGTCTAAAACATAACCAGATTCCATAGGAGTAATCCAGCTCATTGTACGACCACATTGCAATCGTATGTACTGACCGTAGAAGGTTTAGTGAACCATTTCAAGCGTTTGCCAAATTTCGTTCGTTATCCATACTAACTTAATGTTGTTCCTAATTTTGTCACTACAGAAACTGTTCACTTATTGCGATAGAAACTAATTAATTAGAATTTAGTTCTTAATGCTCTCTTGCAGTCCTCAATCTTCATCCAACCTCAATAATGCTTCTTAGCTTGTAAATAATTTGTTGAAATAATAGTTAATTTGATGGTTTATTTCTGTTATGCGCTATTTTGTTGACAGTTGTATCATAAATACCACCAGCTTCGACAAAAAAATTCGTGAGGGACAAATTATATTTTGGCAGCAAATTCAATTCGAAGAACACTTTCGGATCATTTCAGGAGAGTAAGATCCCTGCTGATAGAAAAGCGTTTTTATTTTGACTGCTCGGACATTCACTCAATATTACGATCCAACTCAATATCGCCAGTAACTCCTTTTCGAAAAGCACCCAAAATCTCCCCAAAAGTGAATACAGAACAGGACAATTTAAATCAATTTCATATTTTTCATTTTATTTAGAGCCGCGCGAATATAATTACAACTAACACGTTAAATTTGAATCATCATAGTTTTATATATTACTTCCATTAATATATATATAATATTCAACAACAACACTGCCATAATTTCTATTTTTCTGTTCAGGGAGTTAATTTACATTCTCTAACTTTTTACTTTGTTTAGCTCTCCTCTATTTTCCATTCTTTGCTTAAGTTAACAATTCTTATTTAAAACCTTTTTTTTTAATTTCTCATTTAATAAAATAACTTCATTCTAATAATTTGTTTGTTTAGCGAATTTAGACCGTTTTTATTTATCATTTGTTTGTATTTAAGCTATAAATAAAAATAAAGTTTTTAAATATTTATATTATATAGATTTTTGTTTAACTACAAAATACAACAACCGTTTTTCGTCCTTTTTTTTCAAAATAATTCTTATCATCCACCTTCAGTTTTGTTTGTTAAGTATAATCCGAGAGAATCTTCTTTAAAAAGAAAATAATAAGCAAAATGTCTTTTAAGATTTTATTTAACAAGATATGGAAACAAAAACTTAATTTTTTGTTTAATAAAATAAAAAATAAAAATATATAGTATAGAAAAATAAACAGAACAAAATAATAGAAGATTTAAGTTTTCGAAAAATTGTATGTGCGCGTTTTTTTTTCAAAACTAAATCACTACATGCCTATACAAATGGATTTGTTTAGTTTTTATATAATTTAAGTGTATATTCTTCCCGCAAGGGTGGAAAATATATAGTTTATATATTTTATAATAAATTATTTAGAAAATGAAAACAAATTAATTTAAAAACTAAAAAAATAGATTATATACTTAATGCAGCGTTTTATGTATTTTAAATGGCGCCCTGCATCCTGCTTCCTTCGACTTCAGCTGCCGTGTCTCGTCGTCTTTGCCTGTCTGTCGCTCTTTCTCTGACTTTTATGCGCATTTCTAGTTAGCGGTGTATTTGTTTATATTTTCTATTCGATATGCTTACACACCTAGGTTCTTATTTATTTTATTTAAATTAAAAACAAATATATATAAACTATTTACGAAACAGAAAATAATTGTAATAATTAAGAAAGAAAGAAACAATCAATCTAACTGCATCTAACGCTATAGTGAATATTACATGCAGCATAGAAAACGATTGAAGAAACTTTTGGCGTTTCTTCGGGCCCTGCTGGCCCTTAGCTAACAGATGATACCCTGATCCAGGCCGATGCTGTTCGTTGTGGTCTTATTGGCAACGGATGTGCCCGAATGCCGGCATCCGGGACCGCTGCATGTCAAGCAGAATACACAACTCGTTTTGTAGCTGGCGCTGTTATTGCTATTGCTACTACTGTTGGCCATCGCTGATGACGAAGACGGTGATGGATTTATCATTTGCAGTGAAGAGGACGAAGTAATGGGCGCCACTGTTACTGTTGTTGTTGCTCCAGATGTGTGTTGCTGCTGCTGCTGTTGTAGACCATTACTGACATCTGTCGTTGTTTTTAATTGTTGTGTCGTCGTTGTTCCGTTGCTTTTACGAATACTACTACTACTAACGCTATTATGACTATGGTACTTGGAGGAGGAAGTGCTGTTGTTGTATTGTTGTTGGTGATGGATCAGATGACCATTAAATTTTCTATCACTATTATTGTTATTATGATTATTATTGTTGTTATTGTGATGGGCCTCTTTTAGCAGTAAATTGGGCGTAGTTAGAGGCTGCTGCGCACTCTCCAGCTGGAACTTCTTTACCAAGGCTTTGACGCTGGTAGGTGACGACTCGGAAGTGGGAGCTTTGCGGATAACTTTGGGTGTTGTTGGCGCATCTGGAAAAAGACAGGGTGTCGTTGCCGAACCATTTGTTGTTGGTAATTGCAATTGCAATTGTTGCTGCTGTTGGATGGGGCTGATGGTGGCATGTCCATTGCTACTGATCAATTTGGAGGAAATGGAAGAGTTCGTCGATGTGCTGCTGCCACTGCTGCTCATCGATGTTGGTTTCCGTAAAAAAGTATTTTCTTTGTTGGCGTCGGACGAATGACGCCGGGATGATGGATTCAGTTCGTGATGCTGTTGCGGATAGCCATTGTGTTGCGTTTTGGATAAAGAGGTGCTGCTGCAGGTTGTGGTGCCGTTTCTCATTGTACCATTGTGCATCATCTTTTTGGTACCATTAGTCATGCCGTTCATGCCATGATTGCTACTGCTGTCACTGCTGCTGCTGTGCTCGTCATCGTCCTCCTCATCGTCGGAATGAGCACTGCTACCACTGCCACCATCGCCGCCGCTACCGCCATTCGAGGATAGATCATCGTGAGCTGTGGATATGTTAAGGATCTTTCTATCGACGGGCATCTCGTCGCGCAACCAAATGTGTTCCAGACATCCTGTTGCTGTCATGCGGTCACTGGAAGGAAACAGAAAGTGTTAATCGTGGGGTTTTAATTCAGAAAAAAGGCAATAAGTCAGTATTTTCAAGAATTTGAGTTTCAAGTGATATATGAGGAGATAATAAACTTATTGTGAACAATTAAAACCAAGAGAAATAACGAAATAGCTTAACTGCAAGTATAAACAATATGGGCTAGATAGTCTCTCTAGACATTTTAGATTTGATTCACTAACGCCCTGCATTTACAACGTGGAAAAAAACATTTATGGATACATAAAAACAAAAGCTACTATAACTCAGCGCAAAACGCTTCTTAATACATTTTTGCGCGCCGGTTACTAGCCGCATCAAAGCCGGATGAGGAGCAGCCACTTTTAAATTTCATTGAAATATTGAAAACAAACACTTTGATTGAAATTGTAGCTAATTCAGTGTCAGATATTTTCAAGCCTTATATCAATTGCCCAAGTGTGAACCACTTGCACCAACTAAGCGCTAAGCTGCCGGCCACAATAGAATAGAGAGGATAAGTCGCCATGACGATTTGAATGCTTGTAGTGCCATTTATTTGCAAGCGCTTCATGACGAAGCTGAGCCCAAGGGCAACTCTAAAAGTTTATTGAAATCATTGCTTAATAGGAAAACTTGCTTCATAAATGTGTTTCAGTACTTGAAATAAGAGGAGCGAAATAAGTTCTATGACATCGAAATAATAAAGGATACGATCATGGGTCAAGAAAAATCTGAAACATAAATTGGATACATTATACTCACTTTGGTTTGATGCGCAATGCCCGCCGTATAAAGTCGATGGCATGTACTGATACCCCTTTGAAGAGTTTTTCGGGAAACGTGAGGGCACATTGTGATATGTTAAGGAAGGTCTCTTGTTTGGTATCGCCACCAAATGGTGAAAACCCCGATAATAGGACATATGTTAGGACACCTACTGACCAAATATCTGTCTGCAGGGATAATGGTTCATATTGTAGTACCTCGGGTGCAACGTAGTCTGGGGTGCCAAGAATTTCACGAACATTACTGCCATTGGCTACAACACGGGATATGCCAAAGTCGCAGAGTTTAAGACCATCTGTGGAAAGGGAAAAGAAAAAGATTATTGAGTAAGTTATTAGGTCTATAGAAAGATATCATTTTGAATGCACTTTTTTTTTTTAATGAGAGCTGCCACGCCAATACCCCCACACCTTCACTGGATATACTTTGCAATTTCACAAGTTATAATCAGAAAAAAAACAACATCTCCTTGAAAGTATGAATTCCCTTCAAGCAACCAAAGTTGTTTGCTTAGATCCATCTATCATGGTGGAACTAGGCCGAAAAGAAATTTCCTCTTAAAATATTCGCAACAGACCACAGTCGATGGCCTTGATCTGACAAATCTGTATACCTTTGGACAATAAATTCCGCAAGTGTCTGCAGAACTTTCCCTGCTTCTTTCTTCCGATATCGCGCATGCTATTTACTATATCCATTCATCTACTACACTGCATTAGTATAGCGCACACAAATCCCATTCATTTGCCAGTAGCAACAAGATCCGAGTAGAGGTACTCTGTATGCTAACTCAGTAAGTTGAAACCGCAGAGTCAAAGTTCGTGCGCCGATTGCAATGATTTATGTGGCATCGCCAAGAGACAGAGAGAAAGAAAGATCGACCAGAAAAATGCGCTTCACTGTTCTCATTTCTTCCCAATGCGCGCGCGAGAGCACACAACACTCATGATGATGATGATGGACTTACCCTCGATCCTTTCACCAGTGAGTAAGATATTCTGTGGCTTCAAATCCAAATGTGCTATCGAACGTTTGTGCAGGTACTGAAGGGCCTTAAGTACTTCGCGCATGCAAATTCTTGTCTGTGCTTCGGTTAGGGATTCCTCGTTGTCCAGAAATGTCTGTAGCTCTCCTCCAGTCGCTCTGCGTATAGAAAAAAATAAATTAGATTTTTTTATAACGTCTAATGTCTAGTTTTGCATTCTACTCTATATATATACGTACAGTTCCAATAGTAGAGCCGATTCAGATCTGGACTCATGAACGGCATTCAGTTTGACAATGTTGTCAGATCCCGCGCACAGCATTAGCACAGCAATCTCATGCTTTATCTCCTTGTCCGACGATTGAGCTCGGCGGCGTCGTTTTAGAAATTTTGCAGCGAAATGTACGCCGGATTTCTTATGAATGGCTCGACGGACAGCGGCGAATTTGCCTCTGTAATATAAAGAAACACAAAAAAGAATAGAAATTAGTTGTTGTTGCTGCGTTGATAGTTGATAAATGGGAAGGAAAAAGTTTTATGTGCATGTTTATGTACTTCTTTGGTAAAGAGGGTCAATGCTAGATTAGTGAAGTGAAGTGAAATCCAAGTAATTGCGGAGTCATTGTAAGGAAATTGCTCCTCTCTAGATTATTTATGAGAAACATTTGCTCAGTCTGATTAATGGAAGTGCGGATTTTTATTTTTTATTTTTTTACGGTTCAAATCGACATTTTACTTTATATGATGCGATGTGAATGAAATGATGATTGCTTCATATAAATAACAAGCAATGAGAAATTTGTCAACAATAATTTAAGTAGTAAATCTGTCGTTCAACTCTCCCGACTGATAATTTAAAGCAGTCAAGAGCAGCTATTTTCTACTGTCTACAATTGAAGATGTGATATTAAATTAATGCGTAATTGCGATATTACCTTCGAACTTGTTTGAAGTCTATGCTCATCTAAAAGAACATGTCGTTGATAGGAAATTGAGATTCGTAACATTTTCTACTGCTAGAAACACATTTGCATTTACTCAACTCGAATGTGGTTTGAATTCTATGGATAATCTGGAAAAGTTCATGACACATCAACTCTGTACTATTGGCAGTTCTGCAGCACATTTAATTGAGCCTATCAGCAGTTGCCAACGGTTCTCAGAAACTGTTTTGCGACAGGTTTCCTAATGACAAGTTCGTAATCGCTACAAAACTTGCCCGCGTTTCAATGGGCGGCATGTTAAACTCAACATAAATTGACATCTAGGACAAAATGGTTAGATGAACAATTTGTTTGTATAAAAAATGAATAAATAGGATCCTAGTTTTACTTTTGGGGCGAATGAACTACAATTTTTGTAGTTGCCCGAAATTTAGTACCTCACATCACATCAAATTTGTTCACGTTTACCAATATCCCAGCTTCTACACACACTATCGAATGAGCGCTAAAGTTCAGTGTGGAAGGAGCCAAGGATGACCAAGTCATCAGCGAAGAGCAAATGATTTAATCTTAGGCCTTCAAATTCGAAATTATGATTGATGATCGCAAAGGTGGCTCTGAAGTATACAGGCCATCTAAAAACACTCTTGACAAAGTCCAACGCCTTGGGGGGGAACGTATTGCTTTCACACCGTTAATGGAAAACAGCTTGAACAGTTTGTGTAAATGGATGCAATGGGTCTCAGGAGAGAGCACCTAATTCTATACTCCTTCTGTACATTACAGAGTTTACCTCGAACTTTAATTCCCTCACTCAGCAGACTGACTTAGTTGGAAAAATAAGGAGATTATGGCTATGGGAATTTCCGAACTTATCATTTAGCTTTGATTTCAGTTGCTTCATTTGGAGCCCGTTCAAAATACTGAATCTTCCACTAGTTGTAGTACTTGTTTCACACACTAATCTCATTTTTTGCATTTTATGAACATAACATAACTCTCAATAGTTGGTAAATATGTATATTGTATATAACATTTGATTTTGAGTGCCTGCCCTTTTTGCACTCGACAACAATGAAGCTAATAAAACGATCTCATAAACCCAGGCGGACACACCATTTAATCAAATTCCCCTTTGTCCGCCGGATGACATTCTTAAAAAACACTTCAAGTGCCGGTCATTAAAACAAAGTAATGTCCAGACCCTCACAAAGTTTTACGGATTTTAATATCTTTATCATGGTGTGTATAGTGCATTTTTGCACGAGACATTAACAATGAAATCCCCATAAATCATTTCGCGCAAACAATCGTAAACTTCCACCACACCAGAGAATGGTTCTTGAAGATCACACACTGGACCGCGCCAGCCGGCCAATTCCAAATTCCCACACATGGCGGAGGGGGGTCATTAAATCATAAAAAAAACAACAACTCTCAATACCCCCAAACGACTCAGACAACAAAGCGCAAGCTAATGGAAGGAAGTCTTCATCGCTATAGACGATAAAGAATTATACTGGTCACCATAAAGATTTTCTAGATAATAGATAAAAGGTGGTTTTAGATGAGTTACACTCGTGTTCATGTTGCTGGTGTACTTGCAAGAGACCTCCCAAAATGGAGACTGGTTTGCACCAGACTTCTTCCCCCTTGCAGCACAGGTTTGTTGGAACGGAAAATCACTTCGCATAACCGAACTCATTACGATGAATATGAAGAGGAGGCTCTGCTCTATGCTCTCTTCACGATGATGAGCACATTTTCCCATATTAAAGTCAAGAAATAACAAAAAGCCGAGTAACAGTTCTGTGTTCCATGGGATCATCGTGCACATTACATGAATTTCATTCATTTATTCGGTTGCAGCAACAGAAGCAGAAGCAGCCATCTTCCGTATGCGGCAGCAGTATAGATTGCGCCAGGGTTGGCAGAAAGTAACAACATTTGCTATAACTGAGCGCTCCCTCCTGGCCCGTTGAATTGCCACAAGTAGCAACTAAAGTGCTTTGAACTATGAACTGTTTCCTCACATTGCTTCTGGTAGCTGCTGCTGCTGCTGTTGCGCTGGATCGTTTGTTCATTTTGTTGTTTGGATTGCATAACCTTTTGCGCTTCGAGGGAAAGAATTGCGCGCATTTGGATAGCGGTAAGGTAGGCTAAACGAAGAAGGTTTTTAGTTTGAGTTGAGTTGAACTGCAAGTTGGCGGCATGTGGCGAAGAATAAATACATTTAAGTGTGTACTTTGGCAATAATGGCAGAGTTTACTGTTGCAAAGAAGGGACACATGTCCATTAGAGCAAATAGATGTAGTGTAGCAGGTTTTCGGCCATGTTAATGGCTTTCGCTGAAGAAAAGAACGAAAATTAAGTGAACTGGTTGGGTTTCTGCAACTATATTTCTATTTTTACAAAATTGTTGTAAGAAAAGAATACCTAGAACGACATTTGGTGTTGTCATATTATATTCGCATTGTGTATTGAATCACCCTTATGTTGACCCATTAAAATTATATATACATCCATTAGTTGTCAGTTGTCAAACTTATGAATTAATAAATGTCATTCCATATTTTGAAGTAGAAGAACGAGGTCGATTCTCGATTGATTCAGGTTAGGATTTATCAGGTGTTGCACGGTGACATCTCTGAGAGAGATTCGTCATATGAATATGTGTGGTCGTAGTCAACGGTTCAATTCATTTGCATATTTTGTGTGTAGTGTACTTTAGTCGGTGATAATTCACTTGTTTCCATACACCAACCCTATGAAAAAAATTTAACATAATTTTAGCTACTGCCACTGTACGATTGATGGGTTTTGACAATGAACATTTGATAGGCAACTATTTAATGAAATGGGCTGTGTTCATAAATGCTTTTGAAAAAAATTCTCAAGCTGTACTAAAAATCAAGAGCTAATGATTTTTTTTTTATGAGAGCAGATCGAGCAGCTCTCGAACTGCTCAGATACAAAAGAGTTGTTAACTTAATCATTATATTAATCATTATATTATGATATAAGTACATTATATCAAATAAACATTAACAAATAATTTAAATTTAAATTTGGAAGTGTTTTATTGGACAAAATTCTACATTATGTAAAAAGTTTATCCGGACAGATTGGTGATCAATGCTCAGCCCAAACGGTAAGAGCTAGGAAGCTGACATTTTGAAAGAAATATCATTTTAGGGCCAAAGTGAGCACTCCCTCAAAGGGTGGTCAAGGTTTTTCACAAAAAAAAAAAAAATAAAAAAAATAAAAAAAAAAACAGCCACATCTATTATGCGTTTATTTGAGTATTTTTTCTCATTTGTGATTGCGGCTTTATATTCGAATAAATTTATAGCCAAACGATCTTTTAAACGCAATCATTTTGTAAAGCTCTTGTAAAGATAGAAAAAGCCCTTTACTTTTAACAAAGCTCCGCTCTGATCCTTTTCTTTTGACAGCAATAGCTATTCTAAGGATAATTAAGTCGCGTAGATTAGAAACCTCTTGCCAGGCCAATCAAAATTGATGAATGTTGTGGTTACAGACACAGAGCCACAGTACACATTTGAAAAGGTAATAACGGGCGATTCAGTAACTATCATAGAACTTTGACAACTGATTTGAGAAGATGCTGTGTCATTCTGTTCTGTCACTACAACCCATCAAAATCGCAACAACGTAACACTTTAGATATTAAAGTAAAAATTTCCGGGTCACGTAATCTCACTAAGGCCGCAAGGGTCGTGAGATTTGACGCCTATTTCCCTGGCCTATGACAATAAGATGACAACAATTTCTGACTTTGAGGACAATGTTATTGACAACTAATGTTGCGGAGTAATCCAAAATTGGACGGATATTGTTTTTTTATGTAAAATCCACACGATTGTAAGATCCATACGCTCACGGATGCGTTAATTCAATATTAGGGCAGAAAATTAAGCAGTTTTGCTTCAATGACAATAATAACGAAAACAGTATTTGTATGTTTTATCAAGTACATTTAACATTTAAATGTCACATCAGCTGAAAGCATAAATATGTATAGTGAAATTTATGAAATAAGAACGATTACTAAATTATTAATGCGATTTCACTACATTACTAGTGTGCCAAAATATAAAAGTCCATGCGGAATCTACAGCCAATTTCTTTTTTGCAACACAGATGTGTCTAGTGTACAACCAATTTTTCCTGTAAAAGGCTCAGTCAGGGCCAGAGTTCGAACATAATGATTAATGACTCTTAACTAAAACACGGATATTGTAGAATGTCAAATTGGGAAGCAAAACTACTTAACTACTCGCCCAGACCTGTCAGCAAATAAATCTTACACCAACTCTGACTATGACCGTATACGGAAGTCCTTAAGCATCAGCCGTCCACTCCTCTGTCATAAAAGTCCAATAAACATTAAAATCCTTTTCTACATATCAAACGCGACAATCAAAATACTCATCATCACACATCAAAAGCTTATGGAATTTATTGAATAAATAATGTTTTATGAATGTACATTTACACAAGAAAACCACTACCCAAGAAGGAAGCCAACAACCAAAATGATTTACAGACAAAAAGTGTCTCCAAGGTTACAAAATACAATATACCAACGAAAATACGAAACCCCCATTGCCTGAAAATTAATTACCAACACTTTATCATCGAGAATAGTAGTGTCGCGGCGATCGGCGTAGTTGCCACATTAACTTGTGATCTTCAAGTGGTCGGTAAATAAGAGTCGTCTTTTCTGCAAACATCTTCTCCTCCTCCTTTGGACTAGCAGCGTCGTAAACCAATTTAAGTTTCCCTTTCTATCTGTGTGTGCGATTTATTATTATTAATTGTAGTGAGGAACAAAACTAAAATGTGCCACTCCCAATATGAAATTCTATCTCAGCCTCCCTGTGGAAACGCTCTTATCAACACTCGTTGGGCCATAAGTCACTGTCTCATTTGAGTACAACAAATGGGCAGCAGGCAAGCAGGCCCGCACGAAACAATCAATAATATAATGGACATAAAGCAAGATACTGCTCGCAGCCGTGCCCCTATATATGCCATGTGCAATAAACCAAACCACAATAATAAGAGTGCTGTGCTGCAAGATAGAGTATCAGAGTACATACACCACAGAAAGGACGGCGCGGCGAGTGAATTCTTAACAATTACATTACATTGTTTCCAGGCAACATTTTCGCACCTTAAAGCAATTTTTTTTTCTTCTGTTTTTGCCGACCAACTGAGCGTCTGACTTCGTCCGACGAAGGAATGCATCAGAGGTGGGATTTTTCTTTTCAGTGGCAATGCTATTCTAGTACATTTTACATTATAGCAATTCAATGCAATGATGACATTGAGTGGAAACAATCACGAACTTACTTATGGGAGTACGTCAATATAGGTATAGTAAGGTTGAATGTCGGTTTAGGTAAAACTTGACAACCACGACAGTTCGACAAATTTTTCGTTCTGTCACGCTTATTGTACGTCCAATGAAACAGTTCAAATGTGGGCAGGACAATAAAATTGCAGTTTTAACTGTCAAAAATAAGCAAAAATATGCTCGCATTTGACATTTAATTTGTGTTAAGAACAGGTAACCATTTTCTATGTAATGTACCGGATTTGGATGCAGTATTCGCACGGGAATAATTGGGATAAATCAAATTGTGCTGTAAATTGACTGAAGTTTGGCCTTATAATCTTGCAAGCCTATTTTATACCTCCATTTAGTCCAAATCCATATATTCTGCAAGCATGTCGAGCCCTGTACGGCAGATGTTAAATGACATACGAGTGAATGAACTCTTTCTTGACAATGTCGAATGTCAATGGACAGATAGTGCTCACTGCAGATCGGGAAATGCTGGTTCGGTGTGAAGCATTTTTTCTTTTCCTCGTTCTACTACAATTGCAGCTATTGTCTTATAGCAAACCCTCTTGAGTTTTCCCACTCCATAAGACTTTCTTTTTAAGGAAGCTTGAAACACTCCTTTCTTCCACTCGTCAGGAAAACTATCTAAATGCTTAAAAGCTTCGCACTGTAAAGTTGAATCCAATAGAAGTCGAGTTATGTTGGTAGGTACTAACTTTTGGAATTTCAACAAAACATTCCAAATTGATTTTGAGATCTTTAAGTGTGATTTGCATTTTACTTCAAAATAATTGTGAAACAATCAACCCATCAATCTTTACAACGCAAATAGAAGGCAATCATTTCTCCCCAAATACCGCCATCTATGAATGAGATTTTTCAACTTGTTAGCTGTACTTTGTTTCCTGTATAAATTTTATAAATTTCCATAGATCTAATATAAGAATCCGCAGGGTTAAAGTGGAATTGAACAATTTGATGGACCTATCGGCAAGATGTGTGCAACAAGTGAAATTTTTTTTAGAGGGTATCTTGGGTGAAACCCTATTTTATGGAACATTCATTGGGTCGCTGTCCAATCACTTTGGTTAAGATACGCCGAATTTTTTGAGATCCAGACAATTGAGGTCGAGAAAGCTAAGCGGGTGACACGGATATGGTAGACAGCTGCCAACTAACAAACATCCACTGTCGCGGTTCAAATGATTTCAAAACCCACTGCACTTAGCTAGGAATGCAATGAGTGACACGCCCGCCCACCGGATATCCGACAAAATTCCATGTTGCGCTATCTCACTTGCATCATCAGCATCGATAAATATCCTGAAATTGATCGGGCATCGTGCAATCGTTTGAAGGAGAAAACTGTTAAACACCTACTAAACACCAAAACCATTGTAATGCTGGACAGCTATGAGCAATGAACTTGTGGTCGGTTTTGTTCCAATTTCTCTCAACTGAAGCCTTCTCCACTCCTTCAAAGGCTTTGTCGCAACAAAAGACGTCAATGGTGGCAAACAAATTTCTATCTTCTCAACCCATTTTATGCTGATGGAAGTATAATACAGTTCCAGTGTAACAAAAAAGACGAAACAACCTTTAAACCCTATTTATTATCCATTATACCGTTAAACTCCTGCTCTGACTATGACTCTGACATACTTGCTGCTGCTGTAGCATAGGATCACTTTTCTTTTGCTGGAGACCACAAAAAGAAAGCAAACAGCAGCGTCGTCGTCTCCGCCGCAGTCGCCATCATCAAACGGAAGCCAACAATAACAGAACGTAACGTATACCGCATGGAAACAACAACAAATAGCGCCAACTAGCACACAGAAAACAACAAGGCTTCTGTGTCTTTTTCCTTTTGTTGTTTGTCGATAGATTTCAATTTGACAAGCTGCGCCGCATTGGCAGTGCACGAACGCGTTTGTCGAGTCGTCTCCATTCCAACCAACCAACCGACCGACCGACAGACCCACCGACCAATCTAACTACCTCCGCGCGTCAATTGCCACCATCATCGTGAACATATCAGCATATAGCCATCACGAGCGGTAGTGGGGAGGCGTGCGGCCATTGAAGATCACAAGGAGGATACGCGCTCGCAGACGACAAAGCCATGGATATCCATTTACCCATGCAAGTCGTATTATTAGATTTACCTATATTTGGTTACTTTTGCTGTGCAGTTTTGCGTATTTTTAGTATTTTTAGCGAAGTTCCACTATCTCCATACTTTGGCCAATTTTATCTATGCTGCTGTTGCGGCAGCAGCCATAAACAGCAATTCCAGTTGCTTTGCATGTGCAACGTGAGATGAATACAGAGAGAGGGAGATCGGTAATCCCTACGCGATTCACGTTGTCACATGGTCCGGATGCACGCGCCATGATGAAAGCCTCCAGATTTTCGAAGACTTCCTTTTTGGCAGCGCACACCGATCAGCACTCAACACCGATTGACAGTCACCGCACCAAGAGAATGGGCGGAACACCATCGACCTACCAACCATCACCACCACTGTCTGGGACAACTTTCGTGTATGACGTCAAAATGTATATGATTTCTCGTCCAAAGACAGACTCAGCGACACCTGTTTGTCAACTTCCCTCCTTTGGATTTGTGCATTGGCGAGGTTTAATAGCTCGCTTCCGGCAGACTAAACAACAGCTAAACGCACTTCAGAACTAGTTTGGTATGAGCATAAGCTATTAATGGTCGATTCCATTACCATCAGCAATCAATATGTATCTAGAACAGAATGATGCCCGAAGAAGCTGATTAAAAAAAAAATAACCTGTGGGAGCTGGATGCTGGCCGGCTAACTGATTTTTCTACAGACGGAGATGCACAAGGACCATGACGGAAGAGAAACTTTGTATTGCGATGGCTGCTTAGACACCTAGAAGTAATTTTTTCCGGCATGCCGCTGCGCATACGCAACGGATTGAGTTACATCTAGAATCAGGTGGGTTGAAGGTATTTTGTTTGTGCAAACAATAGAGGTCGTAGGATGGAACCTTGAGGGAGGCCATTAGGGGATTTGACTGACAGATGGTTTGATTTGATGATCACTTAAGAGGCAGTCCTCACTGATACTGAATATCGCTTCAATGATGCATTTATGGTAGATTCTTGCGAATGTCTAGCAAACATCCGACGCGCCGCTAAGTTAGAGCTTAGTTCAGTTAGTCAAGTGAACTAGTTTGTTCATTTATTGAACTAAAACTATTAGTTCTAGGGGTACTTTGGCCACAATATTTTTGCCGAAACACGACGAAGTGAGTCAATGTGTGATTAAGACCCTTCTTTATGATTTTCCTATAAATATTGCTCTCTTATATCTGTAATATGAAGAATTACTTGATTGCTCTAGTGACAGATACACTTGCAAAACAACCCTCCCTTATAGTAGATCATGATGTTTTATTACCTGCTGACAGTGACAATAAACTTCTTTTTGAACTACATACAGTTCATTTATAGTTCACAGGTCAAAATTTACTGAACTGCTGCTATGAAACTGAAACATAAATTAACTACATAGCTAAAGGAACTAAAATTAGGAGACAACTTGTTCACTTGAAACTGGGTGGATTTGCCGGTTAATTGCAAGTACATAATATGTACCTATCCTCTGCTACGACCCGTACTAATATATGAAGCTTTTTTTGAGGCTTTGAACATCAATCATTCGCATAAAATAAAAATACACAAAGAACACAACAATTTGATGTTGGAAAAGCTGATTACATAGTATGAATGCAATTAAATCATATCCATGTTTAAATGTATTGACACATATTTTGTGTCTCTCTACCCGTTCGTTCAACTTTCATTCAACCACAATGAATGTCAAAATTATGATTTACGAGTATAATTACATTACATCTCATTTACAAGTTTTATAATTTCAATCACGTTCCATTAAGCAGACAACAAGGCGACGACATGCCAACAAAATTTGTTCATGTCTCTCTAACAAAATCGCATTCTCCACCCAAACGAAGGAGGTCCTTCATAAATCTTCTGTTTGTTTCTCCCCGCAAAATAAGGCAACAAAAAGTTTTCCAAATTTTGTACACCAAACAAAGACCAAAAGCCGAAAGCGCTCGGGAGAATGTGTACTCGTATATTATTTGTTAAAATTTAATTTGCACAGAAATTACGAAATATTTTTTGAAATTTCCAGAGAATACAAAATGATGAATTGCAATTTGGACGGAGGATGGTGGCTGGTGGATGTATATGTCAATGTGGGAGGTTTGTTTTTCTCGACTTAAAAATTGGTATGCATCTTATTCTCATTTTTATATAAGAAAAATGTTTTATCATTAATCATTAGGCGGTGCGTTATTAATTCTGTGAGGTCGTTTGCGCTAGAATTTGTATAACCTACATATGCTACATAGAGGGCGCGATACACATCAAGGATTAATTTGCTTTCAAAACGGCACAACACCTTTAAAGAAAGGTTTTTAAAAAAATAATTCTTTAGATTGATCCTATGCGTTTTGCTTAAATAAAAAAACGAACACTATAAACAATGGCGAAATAGCACAATACCACGAAAAACATAGTTAAGAAAGCTCTTCCGTTGTCTTTTTAAAATCCATCAAATTGGGATACAAAAAGTTCAAATAAACAGGAACTTCCATATCGCACCCTCAGAACAATAGAGCGATATATCAAAAAATTTGATTTTTGAGGTAATGATGACACTTCCTCATTGCTTTCAAAAGTACTATTAATTTAAGGGGCTTGCCGTTTTCGTGTTCAAAAAAAGACGGAAGATATGGACTGGACATAAATCATAAATCATTTTTCATGACTTGTATGCAATGTAGGGTATCAAAGCATCGGCCAGGCCAATGATAACACTTTGACTGGTATACCTTTGCCTTAAATAATAATTTCTAGGTCACAGTAGGTGTATGAAAAACTTCGCCATTGTGAGTTTTTTTAAATTTTACTTGGATGCGCAAAAATTGTATGAAGGCCGATGTAAATAAAGAACAGCTTACCGGATAGTGTCGAAATTTTTTCACATTGCCATTTTTCATTGTCATCGACTTTAGATAGCTTATAGGGTAGCTAAAATAAGAAGTATGCAGCTTCAAAGGTTAAGAGTTATGATAGTTTGTTGGTGACCTAGCATTCCGTTTTAAGCTTTTTTTTTTTACACAGAGTCCCAAACCTGTTGGTAGGAAAAAAATAGCATCAAACTCGGGAAAGCTATTATGTGGTCAACGAATAGCTTAGTTGCCTTTAGGTAGCTTTTAATTACATACATATATTCATTTATGAGCGAAAGTCACCCGATACTCAAAGTAAATCAGGGTCAGAAATAATGCATCCATGAGGGAACAAAATGCAACTGAATTATGTAAAATTTTTACAAGTAGGTGCACGTGTAGCGCAGTGGTTAGTGTTTTGGACTACTGTACGAGGGTCCCAGGTTCGATCCCCGGAAAAACACAAATTACATCTTTAAGGTCTATTCCACTGCAGCATCTCTCGCGAACGTCTGACAAACATCCGAGAGTATAACTGTCATAAAAAAGCTTCTCAATTAGGCCGTTCGCACTCGGCACAAAATTGTAGGTCTCTTTCCATTCGTCCCAAAATTAGAAACTCACACAAACGAATGGTTGGGAGAAGCTAGGCCTTGGGTGTCTACCGCCTGTTGCGCCATCTATTTATTATTATTATTTATACACGTGTAAGACGGATTATAGTAGATATAGATCAAATTGGATCATTTGACTTTTTGTTTCTAGAGGATGTGTGTATGGATGGAAATGTTTAGGGACAGATTTCTGACATCTTCCCAAATTTCTTAGTGAAAAACTAAGGACCTAATTTCGATTTTAATACTTATGGTAACACAGATTTGAGTTTTCATCAAAATTGTAGGTCCTAAACGGAGTTTCAACAAAGTGCTTAGCGATATGACCAAATATGGGCCAGCATTCTTTGTACTTGTACATGAACTAACTGGAAAAAGCAGTTTTCGTGTAAGAATTTTTTGGCCAATTTGGAAAGGACTAGAATTCTATAAAAGAAAACTACATATCTAATTTAGTGACACAACTAAATATGTACCGAACATATTCTGTCTTCTGCAGCTTGGGCGCCTCCCTATAACTAAAGCAGATTGATGTATAAATATGAGTTCCTCTTTTAGCGTAATTAATACAAACGCGGGACAAATTTTTACCACTTTGCACTCTCTGACGAAGTTCAGTTCATTAATTAATCTTATAATTGCAAAGTCGGTGGTCCAATTTATTTCTAAAAAAAAATTAAAAATTTTATGCGCGCACAAAAAATGTTTACCGTAAATAGTCGTAAGAATATCCCGCGTAGACGATTACCAACGCAGAACTTCATTCAACGACCGAAATTGAACTCAAGTGAACCCTCTCACTATGGGAGCCTTTGCATTCAACGTCTGCCACATTAATTCTTCTGCTGCTGATTGTGTTTTATTCTGTTTTTGGAACCGAAATAATAAAAAAAAAAACTCTTGTAAACATTGTACCAGAACTATGCGTGTCATTGTACGAAAAAATGATAATGACCCAACAACACAAAAAAAAGAGAGCTTAACGCTGAGCCATATGAAGGTCCAATAAACAACGTATTGCCCATCAGAAGCACATTGGGCTGGAACCGCATGTACAATGGTGAAACCAACCTTCTCGACGCGGGCGTTATGGGTGTTATATACGTGTTCTATGGTTCTAGCCCCCCCCCCCCCCTCCCTCCCCTCCTTTTCACTGCCTAACCCACATAAAAAAAAGTTATGATAAACTAATTAAATATAAACACGGGCCCATTGTATGTGCCTAGACATAGAAAAACGAAGAGAAAAATGTGTACGCTGCCTAGGCAAACAAAAAAAACAAACAAACATATAGCGACAGATACAGATACAAAAACGAAAAAAAAAAGTTTAATAAAAAAATAAACAAATTACTTGAAGATAAGTGCAGACACTTGAAAAGCAAATACTTTTCTGTATTTAACGGTAAGAGACCTACATAAGGTGAAACCAGCCGTTTTGTTTCTTCTGTCAGTATATTCAGTTTTCAAAACTTTGACCTTGATTCCATTTGTAGCAACAAATCGAAATGAAATAAACTACTTGGAAAAAAGGTCAGCCCACTACCAAGTGTTCGCTTGTTGGTTTCTAATTAGAAGAGGAAATCTTATCGTGCGATAAGATAAAGAACCTTTACGCCTCTTAGGCACGGGTTTTTTTGTGTTTCTTTTGAATTATATATTCCCGGTTGAATGTTAGAATTGCGCAAATTGCCTGAATTTCTGTTTTGGATACGTTGTTTTTCCATTTTCAAGTAATCGATAAGGAAAATGTGAGCGTGAGAGTTATCATACATGCGACTTTGACAGGGAAATCCCTTATAACAGGGGAAGTGATTAATTTTTGTTATAAAAAGTTAACCATTAAGAGAGAAGATAGTGAACTTGACCACCAAACTCAATGAATGGGGAGTATTGCACTTTTGATGATTTCGGCGATATCGACTATACGAATTTGGTGAATGGAATGGAGGGTAAGCAGTAACAGTATTAGCGGAGAAGGACTTATTATCATTATCGAGACAATGCGCGGCGATTGAATGGGCGTACTTTTTAAATAATGAAATAAGGAATCTGCAGTTTCTACAACAAAATATGTATTTGTACTAATAAATATAAAGACCATCCACTGCATTCAATGATTGGTTGGGCTTTTATGACTTTAAAACAAGACTCATTGGAGGCAAGTAGTTTGCACTTTTAACATTTGAGTCATTTAATTCTAATTTATGCTTCGTAAGGAAATGAAATGGGCGCTGTGGCTCCTCAGTGGTTAGTGTTTTGGACTACTGTACGAGGGTCCCAGGTTCGATCCCCGGAAAAACACAAATTACATCTTTAAGGTCTATTCCACTGCACCATCTCTCGCGAACGTCTGACAAAAATCCGAGAGTAAAACTGTGCTGAAAAAGCTTCTCAATTCAGGCGTTCGGACTCGGTATAAAATGTAGGTCCCTTCCATTCGTCCGAAAAATAAAACATGTGCACGACTGGGTCGTACGAAACTTTCTCGATTATTGCGAATCTCGCAGAATCTCAGATTCATTTCAGCAAATTTTACGTTTAAAATAATACCTACTCAAGATGTACTCAGGTTTAGGGATGTTACGGAGGTGGTTTTACCGGAGTCGGAGTCGGAATCGGAAGCCTCATACTGACCTCCACGGAGTCGGAGTTGAATCGGAGTCGGAGGTGGGCGTCGCAAAGTTTAAAATATAAAAATTGGAGAAATCAATTTTTATTAGAAAATTAACATAAAAAATACAAAATTGTATTGTCACTTTAAAATGGGTAAATTAGGTATCTTTTATAAACAGAAACTTAGCGCTGCTTTATCGCCATTCAATCTGTTCCGTAGGGTAGGTAGGAGGTGCGGCGGTTTATTAGAAAACCCAAGTTGTTGTTGTTGTTCGCTCGGAACGGTCCCTGGTGGAGCTGACAAAAAATGTCGGACAAAACCTGGCTTCAATTTCACTGAAATAATTTCATACTTCACTTAATTGTTTTAGGCTTCATAGTTAATAAAGTCTTGTTAATCTGTGCAAGTTATCTGTTAACTAAACCAACAAACCAAAGAACTAATGTCGTTTTTGGTTGGTCGTCCAGATCCAGAACCATCCGAAGAACTCTCCGAATCGGGATGCCAATCGTACAAGCTAAAATATCTTATTTGAGTTTGAAGTCTATGTGGCGTTGTATGTATTTGTAAAAGTCAAGCGCAATTGCATCATCATATTACATATTCAATACTTGATGACGAGGAAGATGGTGAAGAAGATAAAATTGAATTACAAAACTCCATCGGAATATCCATTTTAATATTATTTTTCGAAATAATTACTTTTATCTGATTTAAAATGCAAAACTACTATCAAATGCGACACAAAAAATTTATATTCAACGATTTGGCGTTTATAGTGTACGATTTGGTTTCGATCTATTCTGATTTCAAATCCAGAAGCAAAATTATCTTCTTTTCAGGAAAAGAACTGTCATTTGAGTGCCAATCGAAAGCTTTCAGAAGCGTTCGGATTGCTTCCGGACGGTTCTGGACGACCAATCGAAAACGGCATAAGTCACACGTCTCACGCACGCACCCTCAACTTCAATGCAAATCTCGGCTACTCATGTAAAACAATAAACAAATAAATGAGTGAAAAGACAGTCGTATTGTAAAATGTCGCAATTCGATAAGTATTTGTCGTTCATGTTCATTGGCCGTCACCGATAGTGTTCCGAAAAACTTCCGATGTGGTTATATCGGAACCGAAGACGGATTCGGAGGTGCAATTTAAACCGGAGGTTCCGACATATCGGATTCGCAGTCGAAGCTCCGTAGCATCCCTACTCAGGTTTAGTAACTGAATCCTTGTTACTTAAAAACATACTATATAAACATACGTATTAACTACAACACTTTAATACTTTCAAATTTCACTCCTAACTGACATTTCCTTCAAGCCAAGTAGGCGATAAATTTCGAATTATATTGCCATTTGGGCTTTGCAAAAAATATGCCGGGTGTGAATACATCGGGATTTGGGTAGTCATTTTTGAGAAATATTCATAAAACGGCTATATTTGAGCTTTTAAAGAAAAACTTACGTGATCAAGTTTAGAATTCTTATGTTGTCTTAATATGTAATTTGATCAAAATCGTTAGAGCGGTTTTTTGTAAAATTATGCTGACAAATGTTACAACTTTGGATTCGAAAAGCACTGTTATTAAGAGCAGTTAAGAGCAGTTTTTAAAGTACCATTTTTAGCGATTGGAGTGGAAATCGAAGGACGCATTCATGGTTAAAAAAACACTGTTTTGCAACTGTTTAGCTCAAAACTGAGCAAATGGTATTACTATGGATTTACGCATTACCTGCTAGTTATATTTTTATCATCATAATCGAAAATGACGTTTTTGAGATATGAACAATTTTTTTAAAGTACTATTATTAGGGGTTTGGGTGGATAACAAAGGACGCAGTCTTTTTAGAGAAAAACTGAGTTTGCTATATCAAGTTAAGAATGACAAGATAGTACTTTAAAAATAAGTTTTTTTTTAAATCGTTTTACCGTTTTCGAGAAAAAGCCAATTTTCAAAACTGCCGTTGCCGTTTTTAGCGAAAAACTAGTCATGTTAAGCATGCCTACATTAACTCAACTCTCAATTTTGGTTGAAATCGTTAGAGCCGTTTTTGAAAAAATCTAAATTGTTTAATATTTCGTAAAATTTGTATATGGGAAGTACCTTCCGTTAATATTAGAGTTAGCATGAAAAAAAAAAACGCCTCCTAGCGGGAAGCCAGCAAACTCTAAATACGAAGTTTGAGACAAATCCGTCCAAGCGTTTAGATTCCCCAGGGGTGGGACAGACAGACAT
Source organism: Cheilosia scutellata (assembly GCA_955612985.1). NCBI lineage: Eukaryota > Metazoa > Arthropoda > Insecta > Diptera > Syrphidae > Cheilosia > Cheilosia scutellata. The sequence continues at coordinate 7,862,119 of OY015313.1, forward strand.
ACGGACGGACAGAATTGCGAGACCCACTTTTTATCGTAATATGTATCAGAATTGATGAAAATCTCGACTTCTAAATTTTGTACGAAAACAATATCTTTCTCTTACTACGTATACGAGAATGTTAAAAAAAACTAACACAAACGAATGGTTGTGAGAAGCTGTATTCGAAAAAATGATGACCCCATAGAGTAGATCTACAACATATGTAGAAAGTTCACAACAGTGGGGGGAAGTCATTTGCAACTTTATAAGGAATGTCTTGACAGACTGTCCGTGTCCATCCACGACACTCACTAAATACCTCGTTTTATGAGTTCCAAAAGATGCTAAACTCTAGTCGAGTGGGTATGGATGCAGGAAGCATATATGTATGGAAAAATTCGCTAAAAAAAATTCGGTCAATATAGCGAATTAATATGCAAGACCGATTTTCAGATCTTTGTTTCTGAAATACAATTAGTTGGACATTTGATCAGCGGGAAGAAATTTAAACTCCCATTCCCTAGAAGTAGAAGTCTGCATATGTGTTCACATCAGTACGATGCTATCTGTTTATCTGTATTCGCGGCCTCTGAGTGTGGTGTCTGTATAAGCTAAAAATAAAAATTAAGACATAGTAAGCCGATTTTATTTTTTAAGACGTGTTATCAAAATTCTAGTACGCAGGCCAACAGTTTGTCCTGAAATAGACATCCGTTGGTATGTACTAATTATGCTATGAACCTGTGCCCTCAATATTTATGCAGATGTTAGAATTAGGAAAAGAACGCATGAACACTAAATTCAAAAACAAGCATGTCCCCCTAGTTCTTTTCCCAAGCTATAGCAACGTTGACATTCAGGAAATAAATCTACCAGGATAGATAATAGTTAACGTCCAAATTAGCTGTGTTCCCCAGCCGATAGCCTTGAACAGAATATACGTGCGCTGTTACACTTTTAAACAACTTTACACGCAATACCTTCCACAAAATAAAGTCGACACCTTTTTATCCCATACGGCTGTCTTCAATTTTTATTGATCCTTTGCGTGTATTTTCAATCGCAGTTACATGTGGGTGTAACAAGAGATACTTGTTATCCACAGAAGCAAACTATCTTCGTCTCTGTTGCAATAAAAAAAAATTCTTTAGTCTCACCTTATTTTTCAATTAAAATGTTCTTTTGCGCAACAAAATCCACACTCTGTCTGATATGAGTAGATATTGAGTGTGTTCGATTAGTCCTCCATATATACCATTGCGTGGGTACACATTTGGAATTTCTCTCTAATTGGTCAAAAGAATGGAGAAAATACCACAAGATATCTTGATTCGGATTGAAAAGCCACAAGGGAAGTTTGTCCTTTAGCTGCAGACAGCGATGCCTAATGGAATGTGGGAGTTTTTAGTTTTAATTGAGTTGATGTCCAATTATGGTATTCTAAGCTCTGCAAGGAAATACTTTTGCACTTTTAATTGTCACGAACAGCCTACGAGCACTGATTGTGGATCCTCCACCCCTAAGTCGTTTACAAAAATGCTTCCACAACTTGGATTGATTTCGAAATGTTTCCATTAAACAAACCAGATGCTTCTAATCACTTCCATATACAATTCGACTGTTTTTTTTTTCCTTTATGACCATCTCTATACACGAAGCGGAAAAAAAAAATAAATTTCAAATTTATGGCGAAAACAAAAAAAAAACTTGAACTACATCAGGTTTCTGGGCTAATGGATACGCCGCGCCATCTCCAGACCATAATGCAAGTAGTAGCCAGCTTGCCAATTATGGACAGATCGGCAAAACAAAAACCCAACCCAACACAGCTTTGAAGATGTTACACAAGAAAAAAAATTTGTGTTTTCCATGCCTGTTTGTGTTATCCACCCAATTTAGCAGGTGTAAACAAAATTAAGACTCACATACACATGCGCGTCGGACGAGGCAAAGAAAATTTGTATTAGGGCTCGACTGGTGGCAATTAGAATGCGTTTGCGAGGAGCGCTGCACTTTGCACCACCTGGAGATTCAAATCCAGCAGGTGGGTGCTAAAAGTCTCGACAGCTCTAATAAATATTTCACGCCTATCTCTCGGCACAGCAAACAATGGGAAACTATAATAGACACGGTGCTCCTCTGCCCCAAAAAGAAGATCAAAACTGTTATGCAATGTGGCGGCGGCGGCGGCAGCGCGAGCACACAATGCGCCCGTTGTTGAGTGTTGGTACTTGGTTAATGTTGTGCATCTAATTGTTGGACGTTTCGGGGGGATGATCTTGCGAAAGGTTGTACACTGTGGGTGTGAGGTACGAGAGATGCAAGTTTTGTGTTTGCTGAAGGAATTAGGAGCGGAGAGCTTGAACCGTTTTGATAGATCATTGCCCGCATATGGGAGTGATTGTTTGGATGTTTTCTCAGGTATTGATGTTGCCGCGAGGGATTTATGAGTTTGCTGTTATAAACAGTCATGTAGATGAGGAGAAGGTACGTTTCTCAGGGCCTACTATATTGAAAGTGATGATCTTAAACATTGAAAGTCGCTTTTAGGGCCGTGTTAATGTAGGCAATTAAGTCATATAAATGTTACGCACACAACTAAAGCGATCAGCAAACTATAAAATGAACAGAAAAAAAAAAGTTCGAGTCCTATTTTTCGACCTCATACAGATTCCGAACGTCGCCCAACATTTGAGAAGTTTTTTTTTCTGAAATCTTTTTCAGTAACTTGCACGAATTGTTTGCTATTTGGCTTGCTATTTTAAGATATAACTCAATTTTCAGATTAACTTCTAAAATAACAAGCGATTTATTAAAATGAGAAAAGTATAGGTCCGAGTACACATCTTTGAGGTACCCCATTTATTTTTTTAAAACCAAATTCTTAGATCTTTGGCACACGCTCACAAGAGGTGGAATAGTTGAAAAAAATCTAATAATTTGTTTTTGCATCCAACCCCCCAATGCGAAGAAAACCAAAGACCCCGCACATATATATTTTTTTGAAGGCATCAACAAAATGGACGGAAATATGTATGTTTCCTGGGGAAATCGTTTTCCCGATCGCTTCTTCCACGGATAGATATAGAAAATAAGCGAATTACACACACCTCATGTCCGTTCCCAGCAAGAGATTGAACCCCACATAACCAAAATGTAATTTGAGCATTTGCTATTCCCAGTCCTAATTGCTTTTCAAAGCAGCAACCCCTCTAATCGCAATGTATCCACAGCTACCCCAGCTTTTCTATTCTCTAAAGTAACTGAGTGCAGTTCAAGTGCTGGGCATTAATCCATTTCATTCACTACAGGTATCCGGTCGTAAGGAATAAGCAAAACCTTAATCACTTGAGAAAAATATATATCCGGAAAAACGAAATACATAACCAACCCCAAAGCCTTTGTTGTCTGGCAGTCTATTAGACTAGAGTTGAATACCAATTTCAAAAAAGAAAAATAGGGGGACCTCCCCAAAATTCTCGTATATCAAATTTCTTCTCCATAACGAAGCAATCATCGTCTAGCTGTGTGTTTTATGTACTTTTCCCTTAAACAAACGGCCAGTAAATAAAACAAAAATGCCATTTAGTGTCAACTGTCAACTGCTCGGCAGTTTATGCTCCCACTTTCGAAAACGAATATAGGAAACCCCACGTGTCACGTGCAAAAGGGTTAAATCTAAATGTCCCTTTGACCGGATGAATGAACATAGGTACACAAACGCCCCTGGAATACTAATGTGTGTTTTTTTTTTTGCCTTTTTGTAATTAAACAAAACTGTCAACGCTCGACATGTGTCGATCATTTGACAGTTCTTCTATTTCGAGCAATCAGAGCGAAAACATCTCGAACGATAAGATATAAATAACACCGCCATTTCTCAAAATTGGTGGAAAAACTTATCTAAATATTACGTTACCCCTTGTTTTGACACCTTTTCATTTCTGTCACATGGGCTGTCATCGCGTTGACATAACACACATTTACTGAATGCAAACTATCACAGTTTTAATTTATGAACTCAAGTCGAGGAGAGATGTGCTAATTAAGACAACTCATCTAGTTTATTGGCTTTTGACGCATTTTTTTTTCAAATACCGATTAGAACGGACGCAATTTTTTTCTCATTTTTTCTATAAATTCACACGAGTAAGAGATGGTGAGATAAGAGGGCTTAGATTCGCATTTTTCACATACACACTACTCGCATATAAGCGCGCGAGATTATATTTGACTATACGTCTAGGAGGGATAGTGATGTCGAAATGTTTGCTAATTGCACAATCCCGTTTGCTTCTAATTTGATGGGAAAATATTTGCTTTGCCCAAACGAAGATGATGACGATGATGGTAGGTGGTGGACGTAGGGGTGGATGAGAATATTGCCAGTTGTAGACTGTAGTTGACAATTAGGTTAAATACACATAGCGAAAGAGAAAGAAGGTCTATTATGACAGATGTTGTGAAATACGTTGTAATGAAGTGAAGGCAAAGAATCGTGATGTAAGGGTACCTTTATGTAATGGAAATCCACCCTTTTGGCGAAAATTTGTCCAGTTTGCAAGTGTTTCTTTTAATGGTGTTTGAGTTTCCCTTCTTTCTAAAGAAACTAAATTGCTCGCAACAAGCATCGCTTCAGGCGGGCGATTTAAGGACTCTTTGGGTTACGGTATAAATCTACTGTAAGTTCGGCAATTTTTAAAGTAGTGAAATGTAATCAACTTGACGTAAGTGGCACCCATGTAGGTAGTTAAGAATCGGCATAAACTAAAGTTTGCTGCAAGTTGACTTAAAAACACCGTACTTCGGATAGACCGAAATTTCTTTGTGTAGCATTAAAAAAACGATAATTTTCGCATCTATGGTTCTATTTTTTTAAATGGAAAGGAACATGAAATTGTAGTGAATTTAAGTTTCCTTTTAAATTATTTTCACAATGTTTAGAGGAATACAATTGACTAACGTGTCCCTTTACCAAAACAAAGCAAGGTATAAAAAAATCAATAGATGGCGCAACTGTTTATGACCCATAAAACTACTTTATCACCAATAGTTCGAAATAAGTATTTAAAAAGATAATAGGTTACTTATATTGGCTCCAGATTGTTTGTAATATTTACGAATTCAAATTAACATTGTAAATGTATTTTGCGAAACGTTTCATCATGACAAGCTCAAGCTAGGGTAAATTTATTCAATTCTCAACTGGAAGCATTTTAACTTATTTTGACAAAATTTATATGTTAGACCTGAAAAATATGTGCTTTTAAATGTAATCCTGGATAAATTCCATACAATTGCAACAGAAAGAAATAACTTTTTTTTCATCAACAGAATTTAGCGACAGAAAATTTCTGTTTGTCATAAACAAGTCTATATTAGTTATTATTTCTGTTGCTGCCAGCGATAGAAATTTAAATTTTCTTGTTTAATTGTGTGATTCTCTCAGTTTTTTGTTTGTTATATGCCACATTTTCCTGACGGTTATGCCAGAGGAGTCGAGCTTGTTCCATCTTTCATTTGTCGCCATTAGTATTTTGTTCCCATTCTGTCTGTCTGAGATTACAGGGGGAATCATTACTGTGGTGTTGGCCTGGTTTAGTTTAAGGGAGGACCCTTTTCTTGCCGGCTCATCAGCTTTATCATTTCCAGACACACCTCTGTGTGCCAAGAACCCGTAGCTCTTCGTGACAGCGACTTACAAGCTTCGATTTTAACTCAACGGTAGAGATCGCTTTTATTGCCGCTTGACTGTCAATGAAAAAGGTAATATTTGCACGAGGTATTGCCATCATTGCAACCTGTTTAGCAGCTGTTTTCACACTCAGTACCTTAGCTTGGAATACGTTCCTGTAGTCACTAGTTAGGAAGTCTGATTGAACTGGATAGTCCGAGACGTTCATCTTTGTGTTTTTGAATCTGTTCCAGGTTTGGGTAGCTGAGCGAGCAACGCAAACCAGAAACAGAATTCACTAGAGAATGAAAGAGCTTTCTGTTTTGATTCGGTTTTTGATCCAGTTTCCGTTCTTTGTCATTGTCACTTGGTGCCTTTAATAACAGCTTTTGCGTTTCCCTTCGAAAAACATACATACATTCGAATATAATGTTAATTTTAATTTCGAAATTAGATGCTTGAAGATTTTGTTTTGGGTAAAGTGTCAAAATGTTGCGTTCTTGCAGTTTGCAATATACTTGGCAATAACACTTGTATGAGTTAATGTACTCTGTTACAATTTTTTTTATGAACTTTGGATGCGTTTGAAAGTTCAAATCGATTTATCGAATTCGAATGACTTTCATTTTGTTTCAAAAGCCAGTATAAGTCGTCTGGTTAAAATACTAAGGTAGGTAGTAGGTACTCAGTATTTGGCGATTTGAAAATGAAAAAGAATTGATCCAATGAATTTACTGAGCGTCATTTTGAATATAGTCATTGTCAATCTAAAATAACCAGATTTTGTATTTTTTTTTTTTTTTTGTATAGTGTTTCCTTCAATTCTGCTTAAAATATCTCATTTTAAATGTAAGCATTTTTGAAAATTATTTACCAACATTTCTAGCATTGACCTTTTATCCATATTCGTTTTGTAATTAATGCATACCTGCAAGAAAAAGAAGACAAAACGTAAATAAAATATATTCAGAAATAAATACAATATATAAAGAGAACAAAATAAATGTAATATTTTCAATTTCCATTTCATTCCCTCTACGGCATTATCCTAAGCCCCTGTCTCCCTACACAACAATAACGCATCCTACAAGTGGCGAGAACTGAAATATAATCCGAAAGAATATGAAACAAGGGTCACACTCACAACACAACAAAACCGAAACCAAACCAGACATCAAACCACATAAATAGAAGGGGAAGCGATTACGATTACGCCCTTGCAGAGAATTGAATAAAACGACCAAACTCCTCAGTAAATGGGTAACTTAAAATAAAGGTGCAAAATATGGCAAACAACTACCAAATTCACTCGTTGTCCTTGAAAAAAAATCTAGAGCCATTAGCAACTGGGCAAGCAGCCGTTCGGTCTCATTTTCATATCGCAATCTGTTCTCGTTTTTTCTTTAATTTTATTTGCATCATTCAGATGTCATCAGAGAGCACCTAAAAAAAGAAACAAGTTCAAGCTCCTAGCAAATTCCAAAGAACAAGTTTCTTTCATCACATTCATCGCAATGAAGGATTGATATGATTTGCATTTACGGATAGGCGCTGGCAATATTATGACCCAATTGAATGAGATTGAGGGATATTTTCTGTTTTATTTTTACATTTAAATAAACAATTGCAAACAAAATGTAGCTTTCAATGTCACAAGGGGTCGCGTCAATTAATACCAATAAATTACAAAATTACGCGTTCACCCTCTGAGTCATATATGTGCGCGCTATGCTGTGGGGGTTGTTGAATGTCGCCAAGATCGACTCAATAAAATCGTGGCTATATTGGTAACTACTGCTACTGCTATTTGAATTGTGATCTTGGAAATTTAACCGAGACCCAACTCCCGCGCACGCTAAATTAACTAAATGTAAGGTGACACCGAATTTGCGGAATCGCGTGCAACTTAGTTTCGCACTGTTTCTGTTTTGCATTTAGAGACTAATTAAAAAAAAAGTACAGAAATCTCACACACAAAGGGGTGGGATAAGTGTGTGGTAAAAGGTTTGAAAAAAGGCATCAAAGTGGAACGGACTATGGTAAAGATCATATACCACATAGTGGGCTACTGGCGTTGGTAACCTTGTCACAATTAAAATCGAAATTGTTGTGAAATAGAATTTTAAAAAATTTAAATTAGATTGTATTTGATTTCTAATGAGAATAAAGTCAGGCCAAGTATGCGTGAAAAACTGCAACAAAAACACTTGTTGCGGGGAAAGGCTTTTCAAAGTCGACTTTAGCTGGCGGGCAATATGATAGGTCATACGCGCTGTGAATTTAAATCTAAGCAAATTTGTTGAATCATGCGTAGATATTAAGTAAAGTCTATAAGGAGGTAAACAAAATTGTTGCCAGAATGTGAGATTTGTGTTGATGTCGTTTCTGACGTTGAAATAAAAATGATTCCCTTAAATTCGCAATAACCTAGCTTATATTTAAAATATCTGGCAAAGGTATTTACTCCGATTCTTAATCACAATGCGCTAAATCCAAGATTTTGATTAAAATCCAGGATTTCAATAATATCCGTTTTTCTCTGGTATTTTGAGAATATTTCAAACATCTACTGAAAAATTCGAATATTCTCTTTACAGATCTAAAAACAAACTGCACTATAAGTTTAACTACTTTAAATAACAGAATGCGTGATTTTACTAATCATAGTTGAATCTTAGGACTTGTCCAACCCAAACACAGATTTAGGAAAACATTCGGAAAACATTGTTTTGAAAATATTTTTCATTTCCTAAATGTTCGAAGCGTTTCTGAAACTACTCAAAAATGTAGATATTCCTATTTTTTGAGGCATTTGAATGTTTTTCTTTTGTTCCGGAGTTTTGTTGCTTTTTTCAGCTTGTTTCTTTTCTTTTCATGAAAAGTATTTTACAAAAGAGAGAAAAGAGAAAAAAAGTGTTAGTAAAAACACCTTTAAATGATTTCAAGATAGAAAATTAAAGTGGTTTCCGAAATTTCTCTCGTACTTCAGCGGTAGATTTTCAGTATCTTATAATATAGAAATGATTGGGCTCCATTCCACACTTGTTTCTTCATTTTCATTCAGCTATTCGTCTCCAACGACAGAAAGAGAAACATTTTATTTATTGATAAACGTTTCGCAAACAAAATTTATCGTCCACACAAAAAAAAAAAAAACGTTTCTCGTACTTATTACTTTTCGATAAAAAGTTTCGTGCGTTGTCAAAACTCTGAGGTGGCTCCCAGAGAGTGTAGAAAGGACAGCTGAGTGTCAGTTTAAGACAGGACATCAGTATGCGAAAATGTGTTTATTGACTAACTAAATCATTGGTAAATATCTCATGACGGCTTTCCTGAAATTTTATAGCTAGTCTCAATTTTTTCAACATTCATCTTATTCTCATATTTTTATGTTTCGTTAGCAAGTCCAAACATTTAATTAATGCTGCCAATCTTTCCGTCAAAAATGGATAATCGTTAAGAATACGTATGAGAAATAGTCGAACAAGGTTAAAAAAAAAAAAAATTAAATAGGCGGCGCGACAGGCGGTAGACACCCAAGGCCTAGCTTCCCGCAACCATTCGTTTTGTGTGAGTTTCTATTTTTGGAACGAATGGAAGGGACCTACAATTTTATGCCGAGTCCGAACGGCTGAATTGAGAAGCTTTTTCAGGACAGTCATACACTCGGATGTTTGTCAGACGTTCGCGAGAGGTGGCGCAGTAGAAAAAACCTTAAGATGTAATTTGTGTTTTTCCGGGGATCGAACCTGGGATCCCTCGCACAGTAGTCCAGCACACTAACCACTGCGCTACTGCGCCCACCAAACAGTCGAACAAGGTTAGTTTTGAAAATAAAATGGACATTGTATCCAAGTATCCAATGATCGAACCTACAAAGTTGGGTTCACAAGCAAACACTTTAACCACTACACCATGACCACACAACATAATCATTTTGACAAATATACTGGCAACTATAACGTAATGTGAGCTAGAGGATTGGGAATTTGTTCGAATCCAAAAATATGTTGAAGTGCGTAAGTAAATAAAGAAAAAAAACTTACTTCAACTATACACGAAGAAATTTACCTTTTTTCCCATTTTTACGAAATTATGCTTCTTGACAAGTAACATTTTGAAATTGAGTTGGCAGCTCCATCCATTTTAAGTTTTAGGAACTTGTTGACCTAACCTCGTAAAAACTTGTAGCCGAGGTGACAACGTACACATAGAGGTTTACAATTTTCGAGTATGAGCCCGGCTACGAGGACCACTTGTGACACCAGCGTTATGAAATATTCAATAATTTGCAGCAGAAACTAGTCACGCGCTGTTCTAAAAAAAAGAAACACTGTTACTCCTGCCTTTCATGTTTTTAACTGATTCCAAAATTCTCCATTCGTTAGCCCTGTCAGTCTGCCAGCAGTCTAAACAGTAACAAGATTTTTCCCACAGTCCACAGACAGGAAAAGCCTTCTTAATCACTTTAAGCCACGTGCCACCGTTAATTTCTACTGAAATAACACGATACCTCTATATGGAGTCAAAAGCCCTCCCGCTCATGTATATTCGCTTGCTAATTAAAGCATAACTCAAAATAATCCAGATTACATTTTAAGCTTTCCTTAGACCTCCGTTCATGTGCGGATTTAACAATATAAAAAAAAAAACAGCGAAACCTCTCACCGGCCACTGAAAGTCGAACTCTAATTGATCGCATCCGTAGGTTTTTAGCTACGACGAATTTGCCACCATTCGGAGTTTTGAAAATCCATACCAAATGCGGTAAAAGATTTACTGTACAACAAAAGATCAGATCATTTGTCACTCAACCGGGTACTTGATAAAATCAATTTGGATCTGGTGCGGAGGCATATTCGTCAAAAAATGTCTACAAGAGTAGCCGCCACTGACGAAAAATTAAAACGAAAAAAATTCGCAACCATTCACATTTTTGGACAAATGAACGTCAGAAACAATCAATCAATCAGCGACAGATGTCAGTTACAAATCGGATTAGGAATCAAAAGAAACCAACGCGTTTAGAATTGGACGAAGGAGCATTGTCCAGCCAAATTGAAAGGCGGTACTTTCTTTCGCGTGAATGCTAGTCTTAAGATTTTGTTTCTTCTTTAAGGTGAATGTCAAAAAACTGTTGAGTTACTGAAAGACAACGCCTTAATTGGCAAGTATAAGATGTACACTATTGATACTGGGCCAGTCGATGGACAAAAGTGTGCCACAAATAGAGCAAGCACATGTTGGTGGTGAAGATCGGAATCTGATATATTTTAGTTGAACATAAAAATTAATCGAAAGTATATATGTATACATAATTTAACTGCTCTCATGCACATAACGAATGAAGGTTGCGACTTTTGACCGTAGTCCATCCGTAGTCTGTTCAACGAGATGATAAATCATTCATGTGTTGTTTTTCTTTCCATTTCGGTTGTAAACTTTTTTTTTACCGCATTTGTGTTGGTATTATTGCAAATTAATTCTTCGCCGGGTAATCGCGGACAACGTCCGAAGGGAGGGGAATTTAAATTTAAGCCATTAACGGTCAAAAACGATTTGTATCTCAAGGCCTCTCTTGTGCGCAGTTTGAATAGCAAATTTTTATTTACTTAATGGTTTATTTTTGTTTTTTATTTTTTTTTTTTGTAATTGGAATTTTATTATTACTGCGGCTGAATCTACAGATTGGATTGATTTTCTGCATGTTCAGCGACCGCAATTTCTTTGTAATCGGAGAATATAATTCAATAACAATTCAACAATGGAGTAGTGGGTAAGTCGATGATAAGCTAATTATGTAGGCAATGTGGTATCTAACCTTGTACGCAATATGAGTTATATGAAATTAATCGATTAAGGAGTGCTCTCCCGAACCACTGTAGTACCACTAGGACCCTGTGAAGAAGGTACGACATCCCCAGCTTTAGATGTTTCGCACACTCTTTATATAGCATTTCCCCTAACCTAAAATATACAATCACACAATTAGTGAGCGTGATAGCATTCAACCTTGTGGGACCCCAACTGCATTTCCCAGACTTTCGGCAGCAAACTCACTTTGCATCCCGAAGGATTCACTAAAAAAAAAAAACTCCCACCATCTTTAAAAGATACAAAATAATCCTTTCACATGACAGTTAACATATGCTCAAGGGTGATGACAATTCAAATGTGAATCCTGAGCACCAACACAGACTACAGTCATCATGGCACGTCTCGCGTCGTTTTTGGATGAGTTCTTAAGCACATTTCCTAGTTTTCCTTTATTCTTATTCATTGGTGTCTTCTTTTTTTTCCAGAATTACCCACTTATACACATGAATCCCCATTGCGCGATGCAAATAGTGTTTGCACACGCGGCTTGTGTGCTGTGGAGGAGCCAGCACCATGCCGATAGTGCGGTGTAGCGCCGTGTGTAGGTAGAAGGGAAAGGCGCAGATCAGCACTAGCTCCACTCGTGTTTCGTGTACCTTGTACACCAGGATGAGATGATGGCGAAAATTCTTGCACAAACAAACAAAAGGTGGGCTTTGTCACATTCTGTTCTGCGAGTTTCCTCTTCCAGTGTATGCCCATGCCCACTCTCTGTCCCCAGTCTGTATGTCCCATCCGTATGGGTCCAGGTGAATGAACTGTATGTGTTCCTTTCCTTTCATTTCGTTTCCCATTCTTTTTCTGTATTTATTTACTTTACTTTATAGTTTTCTTAAATTTTTGTTTTTGTTTTTGTGTGACAAAACGGAAGCGCACATGAGAACCGATGCCTGCACACACATAGTCATCCGGTCCGGGGAGTAAGTAGTAATGTATAGAAAAGGAAAAATATAAGAAGCACAGAAATTGGTCAAAATATATACGGAGGAGGAACAGTGAGTAGTAAAGTGAATGAATGCGTACGCTTGTTTTTCTCCCAACTCCTCGTCGCCTCACTATAGTACTTCTTTTTGTGTAATTAGCCATTGTATGGAATATACGGGAACGGGAAGACATATGGGGAGGAGAATCTGCTTTTATTTTGGCGGGGGAATCTCATGTGGCCCCTTCTTCTGCTTATTATTCGTCTTCTGTTGTTTTATTCATAGTTTCCATGTGGCACTCATGTAATTGTATTACAACGTTCTTGTTGCATTCAGTGTAATTCAAGGGAAGTTGCATTTTATTCGAAACGAACACTGAAGAAGAAGAATGAAACGGATTGTCATGACATGTGCTAAGGTTTTATGACGGTTTTTCTTTTCAGAGCTAAAATGCTCCTTCGTTTGTTTTTCGAAAGAAAAGAAAACTGTTTAATTGCGAATCATGTCAAAATGACGAGTTTGTCAACGCGTTTTTTCAATTTGACCCAAACAACTCCCGAAAACCCGATTTCTCGTATTCTGATAGTCATGTCAAGTGTCAGCTGTCAAATAAATGTAAGGGACCGTTGGCAAATGACAGTTTACTATTTAATGACCAAGTTGTCCCGCGTGTGGACAATGCTGATAGTTGATTGATGGGAATTAACATGTTCCGATAGTTTTATCGCATGTCAATCGAGGTGTCAGTTGTTCCATTCAATGGTATTCTGAGAGTCGTGTTATTTGTCGCAATTTGGGATGGAAAAACAATATTAAACCCACTCTCTATTGTATTGTTCCTCTATATAGAAAAATATTTTTGCCATTCTGACAGTAACTTCAGGTGAAAGTGACACATGTCCGAAACGTGTTCTTCAATCAGTTCTCGAATTTGAATTTTAAAATTATAAACATTCTGACAATCAAATCATTATATACTTTCGATTGCAGTAGACATTACGCACCACCTGTCGATTGAAATAAGCGACTAAGAAGTACTGCTGATTCGACAACAATATGTTTTTATTTATTTATTTGCCTTGACGTTTGATATTGACAAATGAATTTTGAAGGAGCGAGTTGCTGTTGCATTTCTACATGATTTGTCGCTTTGTATATTTGCAATTTGCCATGAAAAAGTAAATAGCGATATTCTTACTAATCTACATGTCCTAAACCCTTAGAGACCTAAAATTAAAAATTTCCAACGAAACCATGACAGCTCAATGTGTACTTCCTTAAACTGACGCATTTTCCATTAGTTTTTTCTATACCCAAAAATTACATTTTCTATAAATATAAACCAAAGTAACATATTTTCTAATATCCACTTCCTAAGTCAAACATCCTTAAAATCACTATACCGAAACTATACAAACTTCCTTAAGGGACAAAAATTGACAAAAAAAAAAATAAAGTAGGTAATTCAAAACCACAACCGCTTAACATCACTCAAAGGCATTGATGACTTGATGAAGCCCTCTTTACCCATAGAACCCAAGTGTGTCATCGGATATTGGATTTCAGAGCACACTGTGCGTTCCTGGTTTCATTATCCTCCTCGTCATTTTAAAATGACAACGAGTGTTTCTCTTTTTTATTTCTTCAAGGGGACAAAGTTGCTCTTAGAAAGTGTTCCAAACTTGAATAATATCCTGGAACGTGCTACCCCATAAATTGATAACTCTGTTGATTATGGTTTTAGGCAAAGGAAGAAAGGGCTTCAAGGAGATTAGAGACCCATTAACCTATTCACTTACTACCACAAGGCAGAATGCACAAAAAAAAAAACAAAGACTTTACTTGGAAAATCCCGGAAGACATTTTTGCGGAAGAAGCAATGAAGAGAAAAAAACAAAAAAAAAGTGAAAATCCATTTGCAAAGCCTAAAGCTCATTTAAGATGATTTCGAGAAAAGAATGAGTGCTTTCTCGTCGCAACGTTGAGGTGAGGGAACCTTGTCAATGGCGACAAATGAGTTGTGTCCTCAATTCAAGAGCGAAGAAGGAAATGCAACTGTAGGTAGGCTCTGTTTGTTTGCAAGGTATACTGTATACAGATGCATTAAGGACTGAATATGCGATTGCATTTGGTATATAGTGAAAGATGAATAACTTGATGGGCTTCATGTGAAGTGGAAACCGTACCATGGAACACTTAACTGTTTCACCAAGTAATTGTGTTTGCATAGCAAATTCTTTGGAAGTAAACTATATGTACACAACAAGTTCTAATGGGGATAGTTTGGCGGAAGTGGTGAGTACATATAACGCTTTCTAATATTTAAATTGTGGGAGTATACATAAAGGATAGACTCGATTAAAGGATGAAACTAAATATACATTAACGAGAGTCAACTTGTTGGTTGAACATAAAATTCAAATTGGTATCATACTGCAACCGTTGAACTAACCCTATTTATAGTTATTTCGGTTCATTAGAAAAAACCCAATTAATGGTAATTGTATTCGCTTACAACGTCCTTCATGATTAGTATGAGTTAATGGAAAACATGTAAAGCATTAGCAATTAAGTAGGTTTCCACGTCAGCAAAGGACTTACTCCATATATGTACATACATATGCCGGTTAGATAATGTGTTTAAACTAATTTATTAAACAAACTAACGATCGAATCAAAAGAATCATCAGAAAACCCTTGCGCTGAATTGGCTACCTCAAAAATACACAAAATCATTATGCATAAAAACACAAAATGAATACGCGTAACTAACTGTAAATCCACAGGAACACTGCCATTGTAGCATTTGTAACCTCATGTTACTATTTAAAAAAAATTGCTAAAAAACTACTTAACGATTAGATGACGTTAATTCGGAGCTGAATGTGTCAAATACAAAATTTGATTATTCTAAACTTCAGCCACTACGATCTACTGGCATTCTAAATGACGATAAACTGAAAATATTTCCGCTGAATTAAAGTATGGCTTACGAACAGCTGAACTAACCTAGCTGAATAAGTAGCAAAAACCCGTGAATACTGATGGAACATTTGAATTTTGAGCTTTGCAATCAGAAAATTTCGAGCTGAATTTGAATAGGGTAGGCGGAAAATAAAATCAAAATTATGTATCAATATTTGGAGCGATAACTAACGGACTGAATACACTTATTAATCAGGTGAATAACCTGATTATTTTTAAAATTGTATAAATTTATTTGGTACTCCGGAACATCTGCATGAATAAATCGTAACAATTAACTACATAGCTGAATGGTGAAATAACTGCGCTGAATGAGAACATTTTATAAATGTATAGGTACCTTTTGAGAAGACAAAATCATTATTAAAAATGCAAACAAAACGACAAAGTAATTTCGCTTTATTTGTTTTCAAAGTATTGCTAGACGACGTATCACTGACAAGCGTTTCATACAACAAAAAGTTCACTGTCAGTTTTGAACTGCGCCATATTTAGCTATTTAAAAGTAGGTACTATATGCAATATCATGCAATATCACTGTGAAACTCGTTTAAGCTATAAATCCATCTGCCCATAGAAGGGATTCAACCTTCATTAATCTCACAATCTGATGTCCTCATTATCCCAAAGTTTAACGCTTAATATCGTCCCATTTCCTCACACAAAAACAAAAAAAAAACCTTGAATTCAGATTTAATTGTCCAACAAATTAGGAAACATCTGGTGACATGCATCTGCGCGGCGTCGGTTGTCCCAAAATATCCGCACTATGTCGTTGTCGTGCGTCGTGGCGTGAAAGTGAAAGACTTGCATTGCGATTAGTCACACGTTGCAGCATCACAAAAATACCACCTACCATATCTACCTACTTTTTTTTGGACGTGCTCTAAAAATACGCGACTCTTTCGTTTTACATCCTCGCGACTCTACATCTGTAACCTTGCTGACAAAGTCGTCGTTTTAACACAATTCCCTGCGTGCGTATATTATGAATCACTTGATGTGCCATTTGGACTTTGCCGTCATCTGACTAACGTCTCATTTTTGTTCGCGTCCGTCGTCGTGAGTGGTAAATTTACGAAGCGAACCCTTTAGCAATCAAAATTCATTAAATTCATTTGTCTTGCCAGAGAAAAAGACAACAAAACAAAACCTCAAGACCTCATCGTCGTAGTCTTCGCTTACTAAACGCACTCATGTGTGAAAAAAGTGTTTTTGTTTGGCCTCCTCCCTCCCTCAACAACCCCCTGTAGAGTAACTTGGGGTCAATTAGTGTATTGAAATTAGCATTTTGTTTGGTTGACTTAAGGATGGACGTCAAGAAGACTTGGCGGCGGTGGTTTTCCCCCCACTCTTCTCTACGTGTCAGTGTCATTAATCTGCATCGCATCAATCACTGGCTGGCTGCTATATGGGGGAGACAAGGCGACTGTGTTTACTTGCGACGTGGTTATGACAACTGCACGTCGCTCCCATCTGTCATTGAAGAGGAGTCCGCCATTTGAAAGGAAGTCTGTGAATGGAATGCACAACCAAAGTCAATTAACCCTTTTCTCTCACTGCACATAAGAGGCGGATGTGGTGGAAGGGACAACACAAAAGATCTCCCTCCAGCTCCAATGCGTGAGAAATGCAGTTTGATTGCATTAAATGCACCATTGCGTCTAATTCACCACCACAGCCATCGTTGCGTTGGTTGGAGAAAACCTCACACGATATTGGATTGTAATTAGGTTACGGTCATACTTAAGGTTTTTGTAATCCAAAACCCAAAATAGAGACAACAGCGCAACGAAGAACCAGCGCAATACATAAATCTCTTCTCTCCCGCAATAATAACGTGCCACAAGAAAATCCGTCACCACCTTCTACAGCACTGCAAAACGCAGTCACCTGAGATCGGATTACACTGTGCAAAAGTTTTCCATTTGTTTAATTTGCGTGAAAATTCATTCGCGGATAAGGACTACGTATGTATAGACGAGATGGGTGCATTGTGATGATGACCATCAAAATGCTGGTGGTTTGCATCCAATATAATGCTGATGGTGGGGAAGAGGATCTATTCACGGATTGGTGTCGAATTACCTCTCATATACGAGTCTCTGAGTTTTTCACCTTCACCCCAACCGCTGAACGATTTTTCCACTCATACACTATGCTTGGTAAGCCGATAGAAGAGACATCATTTAACATTTTGCCGATCCAATTTCACACACAGAGTTGCATGACAGTTTCTGCTGCAGTTATACTTTTATGCACAAAAACAAATTAAACGAGGTTTTTTTTTTGTTTTAAAGTCTGCCCAAGGTAAGGTGGCCAAATTTGATTGACAGCCGTTGTGACAGACAGCGTCAAAAACGGTGACAGCAGTCTGTGGCATGGTGGTGCATATACAAGTGACACAATTGACAGATGATTCGGTTTCACGAATTATGTTTTGGTTTTCGGTGCTCACTGATGGTGTTTTCTCAGAGATGTGACACACATTTTCCAGGTGGTTTTAAATAGCGGTACAGTTTTTAACGCAGTTGTCAAAATGATTGGTGACATAGCGTGTATTTTTACTGGTTTATGCACCAATGTGGTTATCGTGCCTACAATGTCAATGTGTTGACAAATTAGGTGCAATTGTCACCTCACCATAGTCTTTTCACTTTGGGATCTCACTTCTGTTTGGACAAGTTATTAACCAAGTATGGGATCGAGTGCCATAAAAATCACCCTTCTCACGTCAATTTGTGACGATTTGTAAGAAAAAAAAACAACATTCACACCTTCTTCATTTAATGAAGGAAGCAATGTGACGCAACCTACATTTGACACTAATTTAAACTCTGTAAAGTGCGCTAATAACTTTATCGCAATTAAAAATCAAAATGCCAGTTTCCACACTGTCTTTAGGCATACCCATTAAGTTTGACATTTCACAGTGCAATGCACATAAAAATAGATTTATATTAATGGAATCCAACGAAGTTACCGTAACAAATCCGCCAGCAATCATTGAAGGAATGCGTATGCGACTTGTGAGGGTTACCACCTTATGTAAAAATATATTTCACGAGCGATGTAAACAAAGATTAAGTTCAAAATTAACTACGCGTAAAATATTCGTCTTTTATTATGATACTGTCTGACTTAAGGTTTTGAACAAACAAAACAAAAAATGTATCTATAAGTCTTAATGTCGTTTAACATACATAAAATCGACTAAGGGAATGGAGTAAGACAATGTGGAAAAATGACAGTTTGATGCAATTGTCGCTATTCAAATTGGGATGACAGTTCTACATAATATGTACTATTATAATTAATAACATTAATTTCTACTTCAAGTTTTTACACATTAAGCGGTAGGAAACTCAGTGCTGGGTTATTGTGTTTACACCCTCGAATTTGATACACTCTCCTATTAATATAACTCAGGTGAACCTTATGCAAATTGACAGGAAATTTATCAGGAACCCATTTTTTAAACTCCATTTAAGTAAAAAAAAAATATATATATAAAAGTATTGATTGTCAAAAATGACATTTCTAATTTACTCGCAAGGGTTATAGTATTAACTGTAACATTCTGACAAAAAACAAACATTGCAACTATGTGACATTTCTGAAATCAATAAACTGACACTTTTCAGATAACTGAAATAAATTTATTAGGGCTCATACACAATACAAAACAAACAAAACTGTCCTGATTTGCAAAAGCAAACGAACTACATTCTTATTCATACAATGATGTGTCAATTTGGACAGATGATGCAGCAAAACAAAAGAATGCCACACCGGACAACGTAATACGACGCGACCTTGGCATTTCCTCCTCTGTATTGTTGGTCAGTTACAAAATAACCGATGAACTCAATGCAATTAGCACTTAAAATTTCTGTAAATGGTGGTGTTAAAACAAAGTGTCTTAAAGGTTGATATCTCTGACCTATATTTTGCTTTTATTGCATTCAATTCAGTTCAGTGGTTTACGGAAATCAAGATTTGTCAATAAATTTTTGCATTGTTATTTATCCTATAATTTCCGTTACAATCAGAGAAAAAAAAACACTTACGGACGAGGGAAGAAGACAAAAATTAAATTAGTGACATATTATGCATAAATTTGATATTTATCTCTATCTACATTCATTTTGCCGGTTCTGTCTTCTGTCTTTCTTTCTGTCTCGTTTCTTGCTCTTTATACATCTGTGATCTGAGGTAACATTACGTTATGTATATATTACTCATCGGTGTTTGGGAATAGATCACCGTTCGTTGTTGAGGTCTTTTTATATGCGCATGACTCACATTCAATCTTTGACACTTCTCTCTTTTCCCCCCCTTCTGTCGATGGAAACAGAAAACAAGCGCAAAAAAAAGGATTCATAATTTATGGCATATTGATAAATTGTGGAATTTATTTGACTTTACTCACAGGTGAGAGGGAGTCTTTCCAAGATTGCGATTTACGATTGTACCTTTGATTGCCAATGAGTGGTTGCAAGTTCAAAATTATTATAAAGTGATGTGTGCGTTTAAAATGTGTAACCTTGCAATGTTTTAGCAGTACGTCGCACATGGGATCTTACGATAGAATAGCACGTACAAGACTGTAATTATTTTTTTACATAGGAAATCGCAACCATCAGTGCGGAATAATAGTGATCTCATCTTCCGGAGATGTGTAGAAAATTTATTTATACGTGACTTTGGTGTGATAAGCGAAAAAATGACTTCTTCGTGACAATATCACATAGCACTTAACCAAAGAGGCAAGATTCTAAGTTTCTGATAAAAGAAGTTCAACGGACGCGAAATAGAAAGCTAAGGTAAGCCGCTTGTGAAATGGACACAAATTGACAGTTTCTCAACTTTTAATGACGCACCTGTGCTGTCATTAAAGATATCAGTTTTTAAAGTAGCGCTTTTAAGGCAGAACGGAAGAGCGAATCATATACGTCAAATCTTTTATAGTGGTGCATATTTTGTAATTGTCTCAAAATAAGCGTCTTCAAAAAACTATGCAGCTGTCAAATATTGCGAATAAGATCGACCTTTGACAAGTGAGGGTAAGGTTCTCTAAAACACAAATGGTATCGTGGCGGCCGGCGCTTTACTTGTCGACTAAATAGGTAATGAACTACAAAATCGTTCCGAAAGTTGTCATATCAAGAAAGGGTCTGTATGGCGAGAGGACTGTCGGTTATCAGTATGTATTACCTTACCAATATTGACGGGAACGACAATCTTAAGATATGTACAGTACATATATAGAAAATCTAGTGAAAGATTTAAAAGATTTAAAAAAATAGACATTGATTCCTGTCACGATGACATAATACCATGCGTACCTCTATAGGTGCATGTATTTGGATGAAATGAAGGTATTGAAAATGGACCGCAAATGTAGAAAATCTTGTATTTTCGTTAGTTTTCTGATCATAATCATCCGATGTACAAGACACCACCTCCGTACTCCGCCAGATTCTCCGCGCCTACTACTTAGAGTTGACCTTTCAAGCCTAGGATCGCAACTCTATACCTTAACTAATAATATACACTCAAATACTTGTGGAACTTGTGAGTTTTTCCCATAACTGCATCAGTAGATCTTAAAGGTGTTATGCTCAAAGCAGAAATTCTGAATGCTTCACTGCAAGCAGTACTGCAGATGAAACAGATGTGCAGAATTTAACTTGCATCGGTTGCTGTCAATGCGGGGAAAAGTACTAGAGTGCAACACAGACGACAAATAATTCCCGTCTCTCTTTTCCTCGTATGCATCAGTAGCTGAATTTAAAAATGCGATGCTGCCAAGTCTATTTAATTTAATTCACTGCGTTGCTATGCAGTGGATTTAGAAATAGAGACATGTTGCAGTGCTGCAGTGGGTGCAGAATTTACATTTGTATCACCACATAAGAACATGTGTATTCTAATCTTGCTGGGCAGTGAATTCTGCACGTGTGTTTTGGGCATTACTCCCGACATAAAGAGTTTCGATTTCGACCTATCCGAACGGTCCATTATTAAAAAATCCTTTTGCCGATATGTAACAACTTCCCTGACAAGCTCAACGTTTTTTTCCTGTATAAGCAAATAGATGTTGCATGTGTCTATCCTAAGTCGAAGTCGTTGATGATAATAGCGCATTCATGTAACCTCCGTATCGGTTTGAGCAACTGGGAAGCGCGCAGCGGTTACGGCCTGCCGAGCGGAACAAGCAATATCCAAGGATTGCTTATTTTACCTTTTGATAAAAAAAAAGTGCTGCTCGTCCTAAAAATGTTTCCTTCGTATAGGTATCTAAACAAAAAAAGCAATTTGACATTTGACCACAACTTGTCAAAAATAAAACAGTGTTTTTGTTTTTAAGAGCGTCACAAAAGCTGATGGAGGTCGTATTTCAAGGAATCCATTCTCACATTTTGATTTGATTGTCTGTCCCTCGTATACACATTTGCAACTCATTGCAAAGTACATACCTTCATACACTTCGTTACCAACGACCACACAACGTGCCGGACTGTGAGCGGTCTACCGCCAATAATAACAGAATTTATAAGCAATCCATCATGCACTCCTCAAAATGTATAAACATTCAATGCTCCCTCTTTCCAAGTCAAAATAAACTGTCAATCCTAATTAAAGCGGAAGCTGGAAATAAACACCATCGCCCATTCACGCCAACATAAACCACACATTTCCTGCCGGTCATCGAAATCTTCTCGAGACACTCTCCACTCCAGGCGGTAAATAAACAAAAAGTCCTTCCTTATTGTCGAATGACATATTTTCGAAGGTTCATTGTTCCTGACAGTGAAGGGGGGCGTGTGGAAACATTATTCGAATTATTCTTCGTTATCCTTCGAGTTCTATTGTTTATCTCGCGCCCGACTCCCGCAAGGATTCTTAATGCAGAAAATACAGACAAAAAAAACAGCCCTGAATAAAGTTCATGAACTCTTTTTACTGGTTTCTCATGCGGACAACATACAGTTTCTCTTTTCTCCATTTTTGGCATTGGATTTCATTCATAAAATTCAAATCTCACATTCGATTAGATTTGAGATACAATTTCAGTTGAAACTAAAATTACCAGTGGGAGAACTTGAATCATATATATATGAAGAAACAACGAAACAAGTCTCAACCAAGTTAGCATGATTCTAAATTTAGGCTTAAAGTGAAGGTTTCTTTTTGTCGTCTGTTTGTTGGTGTTATTTTCCACTTTTTAATTGACATACACTCGAAACTCAAGACTCACAGACAGCACCGCCAAGAGTGACTAAACATGTAGATACCCATTTCGAAATCAGTTAAAACCATTTAACTCTGAGTACGGGTTTATTAATCATCACTTGATTAAGAGCCGGTTGGTTGGTGTCCAAATCGGGGTTATTATGTAGGTTTTTAATTTTTTTTTTTAAGTGACTCTTGACTCTGTGTTTCCTTCTACAGATACAAATACAGTAGATGCTAACAGCTAAACCTTGTACCTGGTGGTTAAAAGTAATTATTTTATGTTCTCTTGAAGGAAATGCCGAGCCAAAATTTGCGTTCAATTTAGCAAAATATAAATGAAGCGTAAAATCAAGTTGACACCTCCTTAATCGGCGGAGAGGAGACATCAGGCTTCCCTGAGTGGGCAGTATCAGTAGTAAAACTGTCTCCAGTTTATTTTTTTGTTTTTGCCCACTTGTTTCATGTGGTGCTGTTATTGTTGTCATCAGAATATAGTTTTTTTTTTTTTGGTGTTTACGTACTAACGTATTTCCTGTTTATTCCCAAAGAATTCCCAGTTCGATGTGAACAAACAACTTGTATTCGCACTATTCCTCTGGAGAGATGAAGAGAGGAAGAGGCTATTTTTTTTTTAAATGTGCTTGTTGAAGCGCGGAAAAAAGGTGGCACTGCGCCGTGGTCTTTGAAGTTCTGCTGATGGATGGTTTATTTTCTTTTTTTGCGTTTTCGTTTCGCTCCACCTCAGTGAACTTCAAGTTCGGTATATGCGGAGACGATATTCCCATTCTACTTCACACGGGGGGGATTATCAGCATCAACAGCAGCAGCCACCACAGCCAGTCAGAAAGAGCATTTGCCAGTGATGAAGTCACCTCTTGGTCTCACGGGCATAATGGAGTGTTTTCGTTTTTCTTTGAATTTTTGTGAGACCGTGGTAGTGAACCTAAGGCGGATTCCAATGAGATGACGACACTCAGCAAAACACACTGATAGTGTACAAATTATAAAGTTACGGACTTCTTACCGCGAGACTGTGGTTAAGATTTACGACTTGAACGTTCGCCTGCGTTAGCAGATTTGACAAATTAGTAGTGTTTTGGACTTAATCATATGGTTACATGAGTAATAACTTTAAACACTCTTGTATACAATGTTATGACTTGTTGGTAGGAGTATGGGCAATCGAATGAAGGTGAATCGTTAAGTCCAATTTTCGACAACTTCATCCAGCAACTGGGGCTCGTCCTTTAAGAAATATGGGCCGTTTCCACCAACCAATAAAGCACACCAAACAGTGAGTTTTAATGGATGTAATAAGGGCGTCGTCTAGAGCGTATTCTAGAGCGTACGTGAAGCGAAAACGATTCATCGTGTTCCGAATAGCTTGCTCAGATGGACGATTATGACGACCGTAAAATGGATACAGCGCACGATAAGTTTGGCGAATCGAACCATGGTTTTCAAAATAAGTTTGCACAACTTGCACGCGTTGTTGTGGCGTTAATCTATTCATCGTAAAATGGCAAAACGTACAACTTACAACAAATCAACTTTAAACTGTTGAGTTGACAATCTGTCAATTTATCAATCTGTCAATCTGTGTTGCCAGTTCAAAAACTAAGCCTCTAAAAAACACCCTTTCAATAGTTAATGGACGGGGCATAGGGCATGATATGTTTACCACAATTTATATGCAACTATTGTGTATGGAAACAATATAGAAGTTGATATACTGCATCGCCATCTAGTGGTGACTCACAACAAAGTCAATAGTATACACATAAACACCACTCCATGAAAAAATACTTATACATACTACATACTACGTGCTAACTTTCAAAGGCGATCGGTCAAAACAGTGTCGATGGCGAGTAATCTCAAACTAGATATATCAAAATCCATTTTTCCATTTTAAGCTAGTGTTGCTTTTATGCCCAACAGATGGCGCTGTTAAAAAAAACAACAGTGGTATATTAAAACACGTGAGGATTCAAATGCAACGTCGTGTTAATTTCATTCAATGCAATTATTTGTCTGACAATATTTTCTTTATTATTGTACATGTACAAATTTAGAAGATATCTATCAAAGGCAGACCTGATCAGACTCTTCTCCCTCAAGAGGCAACTAGATGCCACTGTTAAGCAAACTGTACATGTAAATAATTTGAAAATGCACGAAATAATCCTTTAAAGGGAACCCATCTATCTGTCTGCAAGTATCCCCCACACATGCAGTGCGGATGCATCCATATTCGGGTCACGTATTACACATCAATGAATGAGGGTCTTTCTATACGCTGTGTTTAGGGCAATTAACCCCAATTCCAGTCTGAAGCCTGAACACACCCATAAAAACTGAAAAGCTCTTAAAATAAGGTTTATAACCATCAGACGATAAAAATTTGACACAAATTTGGTGAAAAACATTTTTATAGAAGGGTGATAATAAAAGGATGCAAAGGCATGCCAAATCACAGAACACAACTAATACGTGTCTTACTCCTGCTACAATGTGTCCCACCACAATAAAAGAATGTGGGTTTGTCACATACACTGTATGTGTGTTAGTTAAAAAGAAAACAAACATCATCGCTGCACACATTACCTGGAATGAAAAAGAGAACAAAAATTAAAAACAATAAAAACGACCATTCAAGCGTATTAAAATTTTTCAATTAAAAATGCATAAAATATAATAAAATCGTGACAAAGTTAATAAAAACCAAAGACAGGGTCAGAGAATAAGCAAATAAATATACTATGCACCACACAAATCCACGCATAAACTTAAACATGCCCAATAGCATTTTTATAAAAGTGCAACTGTAAAACGGGGCTTTTATGAGGGCGATTTGTCTCTCTGAAAGCCGTGACAATGAAATCAAATAAATAAAACTACAATATAAAAGGTGAATTAGTTATGAAGAAAATTCAAAATAGAATTGTACTGGCACACTCATGTGATCCAATCTAATCCGTTTCGACGACTTTGGCTATGCTTTGTGAATAAGAATTATATGCACATTGTGCCCCAGTCTGTCCTTCTTTTTTGCTTCTCCTGATTAAATGTAAATTAGGCTCAGTTTTTATTATATTCATTGACGCCATATGCATGTTGAAATTGAGTTAAGCAAATGAAATAATTTTTTATGGATATCTAACAACCATCATCGGTTATATTGTTCTTGTAGTTGGATGGGAAAAAGGGGGGCTAGGAGTTCTGAGTCATTCGACAAAACTTGATTTTCTTGATCGAAACGACAAAAGATGAGCACATGTTTAGGAAGTTGTCATACTGCAATAAACTAACCAGTCGGCACTGGATTTCGGCAGTGTGATTTATGAGAAATTAAATTCAATGTATAAATGCTGTCATTTTAGGACAGTGACAGGAAGTATATGTCAGAGGTCGGCGTATAAATATTTTTATTAGAAGTTAAAAGTTGTTGATCTGGATAGGAAATGGGTTCATCAAATGTGCTCCAAATGCAGTGATGAACTCAGACGTGATAAAGTTGGAGCAATTCTATAAATAGGTTGTCCTGAATTTTGAGTTAAGAATTTTTACAAATTTTAATCGCAAGTGATTTTGATTAACACCTAATGCGGGAAAGGTGGTATACAGGCTATGATTATTCTCTTTGCAAAGTATTCGTCTGTTGGGTGGAAGGGTGTCAGTTCAAAGATGAGGCAGTACCACGAAATATATAAATTTTCTATAAATAAAAAAAATCAGCGATAGCTGACATCAACTTTGAATGTGAATGTAAATTATTAAAATTACGAGCTATCACTAAAATCATTGCGCGGTACTAGATAATCAGAATTTGTACTCCCAGTATTTATTATTTTATTTCATTTCAATCAAGTCTAAGCAATTTTGTTAATAAGGTATTGACAAATTTTCCTTCTTATTGAAGCGCCACCTGTTGAGTAACTTCCTCAACTTCTCTATTTTATTTTTCTAAATTCTGTCTAAATCTAAACCATAGGTACAGAACTGCAATTACTGCAAAACCCGTAAAAAAATTAGTTAAAATTTAGGCGTAAGCTTAAAATATACTGCTGGCTTTTTGTACACTGTACAGTGCGGAATTTATAAACGCTAATGCGAATTTTTTTCGACGTATTTTATACTTCTACTTTTCAATGGTAAGGACAGATAGAGTCACAGTAGCAGAAGGCATTAGTACAATCTTAGTAGTCCATCTTTCCAACATCTATATTGACGGGAACCCTGCGGCTTCGACATCGATGTGGTAGTGGTCATCCCAGCCAAGGGTCTCAGGTTTAGACCACGAAAAAATTAGTCTGTTCTCGTGAACATCTTGCAAAGTTTTCTTCATTCGCTTTTGAAAGAGTTCATGCTTCAGATTGGCTTGAATAACAAAATTTAGACCTATATTGCTAGGGATCTGTAATGGTATGCCCGATACAAATTTACCCCCGGAGCTGTCTGCATTTTCAACACCGTGTCGCTACTACCTATGCAACAGAAATCACCATCATCATGGCCAAGTGGAACTTCCATAATTCTTTCAAATCGCCAATGAAGTATGACACACGTTGAAAAATATCGTAGCTAATATCGATGACAGCTGACTGAGTCAATTCATTCCTATTGTGCATTTAAATGGTTATTTCTTCTTATATATACAAAAACTGTTCAACACTCTTCTACTTTGTCACAATAATTAAACAAATCACACCTTTCTTTAGCAACATCCGTCTCCTACTCAAAAACCAAGAAAAGGATACCAAAACAAGACACGCCGCCATTAATATAGATCTGACTGTGTCAAGACGTGTGGGTATTGATTTAGAACTCTATTACATTTTGTGTCTTTTCTATAACACCAAAGATTTCAACAAATCACCTCAAGTGCCAATACATATATTAAACAAAACTTTTATTTGCATTTCATCGGTAATTGTTCACTCGCCACCGTTATTTTTACGACTCATTTCAGCCCACTTTCATCATTATTTCCAATTTTTTTTTTCGTTTTCAAGTTTCCTTTCGTAAACCCACTTATTTTATCTAAGATCGTAAAACTCGACGAGAGACAGACTGACAAACAAAAACGAAAAGAAAACAAAAAGTAATTCACCGTTCCAATCGAGATTTGACTTTGAAATTACTCGTATCAATATTCAAATGCTCACACTGCGGCAAGAATATTAATGTCAAACTTAACTTCTAAGCAACCAACCACCCACCTACCTACCGTTTATCCTTCGCTTTTAATACCTATGACGACGACGGAAAGGAAAACGTTTAAAATCGAAAGGAACTGCACTCTTGACTCGACTCCGCTTGACATCGACATCCATTGAATAAAATCCAAATAGAATCGGATGTCAGTGTCGTCGTTGACGTGTCAAGAATACCGAGCAGTCATTTAATGAGGGCGAACTTACTTTTGAGGGATATATACGAGTACGATTGTATGACTGTGTATTGCCATTGATTCCCGTTGCAACAGCAATTGATTAGTAACAATGACCACGATCTCGTGCAAGCGTCAGTCAGTCTGACGTCTGGACATTAACATCGGTTCCTACTACTACTACCACCACTTTCCTCTCTTCTAAAAAAAGCAAGTGTAAATAAATGTCAACTGGAAAAGATGTGCGAGCGAACCCCACTGACAATTACGCTGGTGAATTGATGGAAGATTATCCAACACAATTTCACGTTGTAGTGTATGTCAAATGATGCAACTGGGGTATTAAGGGGCGACAACGACGACGAGCGACGGCGACAACGGGCACGTCGAATAGAATATCAAAATATTGCGCGCCCACACGTCCAAATTACCCGGGTGCCATGCATTGGTCAAGCACTTGCATAATTTAGTTAAGACCGACACCAAAGGAGGAGTGTGACCGGACATTACTTCAATTGGGAAAAATTGAATTTGATCGTTTTAGATTTAAAGTAATAACAGTAATGGGAGCTGTGCGTATTGGGTTAGCCAACCATTTTGGGGAAGGCGGTCTTCTATTTTGCGCGCAAACTATTTGTGATACTCGTTTATGTAAATACTTTTGCATTATGTACGAATTTGCAAACTAAGCGAAGAAAGTCTCTAAACAACAATGTCAGCCGAAAAAGGAATCGATGTTTTGAAATGTCAAACTTTCGCCGCTGAACATCGTGTTTGTTGTTCCAATGTGGATTGCGATCAAATGTGGTAGAAGTGGTTGTAAAATGATTGACGTAACCGACCTCTGGAATTGGCAATTGATTGGATGGACACAAATGTCACATATTTCGAGTTAAAAGTCACATTTTCGAAGTCGTGACATACATAATGCGTTTTAAAAGAATAGTAAGGAAATTAAAATTTGATTGATTTAATGCTTTCGGCAGAAGAAATAAACGCAACTTTTGACGTTAATGAAGTGTCTTTTTACGACCAAAACGTCAGATTGTTAAAAGTCACATTTTCGAAGTCGCAACATACATAATGCGTTTTAAAAGAACAGAATGCAATTTAAAATTTGATTGATTTAATGCTTTCGGTAGAAGAAATAAAAGAAACTTTTTAGTTAGTGAAGTGTCTTTAAGACCTAAACGTCAGATTGTATACCAAATACATTCATTTTCAAAGACGAATTAAAAATGTTGGAATCAAACACTGTACAACGCTTCAATAGGGTTACCTTTCCGAGAAAAGTATTTCAGAAAAATATCATGAAAAATTGTTTATTCCACAAATTTATGAAAATGACCCATTTTCGAAGTAAACTGTCACATTTTCGAAGTAGATTTAAGAGTGACCACTCAATTAGAAACCGTCAAACTTCAACATCATTACTATCGTGAATTGAATGAAAGTGCGCATAGCATGACAATTTGTCAAATGACAAACATTAATGTACGTACCGAATTGTGACAGGTGACGATTATTGTTGCACTGTAAGTCATATTTTGAATGCATTACTGAACAAACCAACTATAAAATCATTTATGTTCGAATAGGTTATGCCAAATGACAGCTGTGATGAGTGTGATGAGCGCTTTGCATAACTAATGACTTGACTGAGCTTTGCAAGTAAATTGAAACTGGACAAATATACCAACAGCATGTAAGTGACTGTTCATTAAAATTTGTGAATGAAATTGTGCTTTGTTGAAGAAACAAACAAATCTGTTTTGCGAAAGAAGAATTCTGTCACTTGAAGAGAATTAAAAAATAAAAAAAGCCCAGTTAGCTCAAGTTCAAGTGGGTCCATCAATTGTTAATTTTAAGTATTTGGTAATGGCATATGTATGAGGTGTCGGACCATGTGACCCCTTCCTATGAAAAAGCATGAGCGAGTTACTGAATAAGAGCGGTCAATGAAATACGATCCCAAGTCACAGTGTATATACATATGTAGTATATATAACCATCCTATCTCAATTTCGTCAAAAAGGAGGGGTTTCCTTCCAAATTTTACCAAAAAGGAGGTTTTCATTTTTCCTAAAGGAGGGTGTAAGAAGGATAGCTATTTAATGATAAGAAATATTTTTAAATTAAATTTTAATTACAGAACTGAATACGAAATGCTGCATTCTTTGTATCTTATTCTGAGTCTGTATAGATAATGAATTTGATACCGTAGTTAGTATTTAGTTTTAAGTTTGTTTTGTTCATTGAGAAAAATTTCCAGATTAATTTTGCAATATATTCGATATGAAATTGAAAAAGATTCAAAAGGAAAGGTCTAAATCCAAGTTTTAGATACAGTCTATTGTCTTTGCCAGTTTGACTTTCGAACAAAGATAATTTTCAGATCAGATAATTTTCTGACACTATTATGTGATGGAAAAAGAGTTTTCATCTGTTATAAATTAATCCTACTCCGGAAGCAAGGTAATCAAAATTATTAGGCTATTTTTTTGACGTTATTTTAATGACTTGAATGAAGCACTGATCTTTAATCAATTCTAAATTTCTGTTTTAAGATTGAAACTCTTTTCAACCTTTCATAAGTGCAAAAATTGAATTGATTTTTCGTTGAAAAGATTCATACTCTAATTTCGATAGGAAAGAAGGATGATTGGAGGGTAAAAGGAGGATTTAGGGCTAGAAAGGAGGTTTGGAGGTTTTGACATTTTTGGTTTAAAAAAGGAGGATCATCCTCCTAAAAGGAGGATCATCCTCCTAAAAGGAGGATAGATGGGATGGTTAAGTATGTAGGATAACACAACAAATGGAGCTTGCCAAATTCGTAGAGTTAATAAAACCAAGTCTGGTCACCCCAAAGATTGATCTTAATATCAGCTCCAAAAAAGGATATTGCAAAAAAAAAAAAACATCTCAGTGAATCACCCTATATATCCCAAGTATTGGGAAGACATTTTAGACAATTCTGCTACCTGTAAAATGTATCTGGACTTCAAAGCAACATAAAAACAGCGTAACTAAAAGTAGAGGCCGTAGTAATCAGCCTTGTGGGACTCCATTGACTTTTCTAAGACCCACTGAGAATAATTTTATTAAAACTGGTGATGTCTGCCAAAAAATCGAATATATACCCCTGGTGTATTGATTGATACATTGATATAAAAAAAAAACTACACTAACTCTTAACCCACTTAAAACTTTCCATCAAGCAAAAGTTCTCCATATCACATTCAATCGATACATTCCCACCCCAAGGTATATTTATCTGAAAATATACCCGATATTAAAATGGAAATCCATCTCTCCCTTTGGGTAAAAAAAAAAAACTCATTTCAAATTGCCAACATTTGGATACCCCTCACAATTTTACGAGCGTGCCAGTTGAATTTTTTAAATGTAGACACATTCCTCTCCAGCTACCAAAAAAAAAACTGATGGAAATGAAGCCCGGTAGCAAACAGCAGTAGCAGTTGTTGAAGTTATTTAGGTTTTCCCTCCCATTTCCAGCATGGGTCATCGATCTGTATGAAAATGCATCAAGCTCATCCACTATTCACCTCTCTGCCTTTCCTAAATTTTTGATAAAGCTTCACTCTCATGTTCCGTGGAACTGGGTCAAACATCTGTATGCAGGGCTGCCGCAAATCAGTGTTTTTTTTTCTCTGTTCTCCGTTTTTCTTTTATAGTTTCCAACTTCAATTAATTTTGTTTTATTTTTTTTTTTGCCTTTTGTTGCTTTTCATAAATTTCATTATGAATTCGTGATTATAGCCAGGAGTCGGGTGGAGGAGGAGGAGAAGGTACAAGCCCAGAGAGTCAACGAATCGCATCGGTTTCTTAACAATTTCTGTTTTTGTTGTAAGGCGAGAAGAAGGTGGTGAATACATTTTTTTTTTTTTGCAAAATGCACATGCGATGTTTTGCTCAATTTTAATTGAAATTAATTTTCAATTTAAAATTGCATAATACAAGTCGAGAATGCATGCAGTAGCACTCCACATGAAAAGAGCTGGTGGTATAGGGCGCGCGTTAAAGGATTACAAATGAAAGAATATGGATCGTGTCTTGATTCTTTTTCTGTTCCTCTCATCCGTTCATTGTTTCACTTTCATAACTTTTGCTGGGATTTGTGGAGCTGAAAGCGAAAGTGTGTGATAGATGGATGGCTAGAATTTATACGGAATAAATTCTGTAATCGACCCAAAAAGGGACAGACCTACTTTTTATTTTGATGGCATACATACATGCTCTTGGTATATGCAGTTTGACATTTGTTTTACAATCTGGCATGATGGTATGCCATCACACACAGGAACTTAGGTAGGATGCACATTTTGCTAATGACATCCCCACAGGGAGTCACACCCTTTGAGTTAAATGAGTTTGTTTATGAATCTGAGGGGGGCGAAGGAAAGAAAAGGACATTTTTAATGAAGGTTGTCATCAAACTGTAATTAAGGTGCATTTTGAAAACTCGTCATCTGCTGGTTGGCTTTACCCCAGTGACTTAGTGTCGGGGGATATGTGGGCGGTGCATCCTGCGATGATTGTGGTGGAGAATTATGACGAAGGAGGTAGACTGACTTTACATTTGAATGTGAAAAGCAAATCTACTGCTATTTTTTAAGGCTACGAACAAAAGTATGTCTTTAATGAGGGTGATATGTGTAAGAGCCAAGATATAAAGGGTGTCTCATAATTCACGCAAAATGTAATTTTGATAGAAAATACAGATTTTTAATTAGAAAGCTTACATTTTTTTATTGATTCATAGAGTATACAGATTGGGGTTTTGTATGGAATAGCACATCAGATAAATGGGCGCGGCGCCACGGCTTTGCTGGCAAGTACGTACTCTTTATTGAAATGTTCTATGACCGTTTCGCATAAATGTGCCTGAATTTCATTAATACACCGCCCAATTTCCTTTTTCAAGGAGTTGGTTGGTGGTCGTGGGCTTGTTTGCATAGTCTTTTGACTTCAAAAAACCCCAAAGAAAAAAGTCCAATTGCGTTAAATCGCAAATCTGGTTGGCCAATTCTGATAGCAAAAACGAGCGATTACACAATTAGGAAATGCAGTAATTGAATTGTTTCTCTGGCTTATGGCATGTGGCACCGTCTTGTTAAACCACAGGTCGGTCACATCCATATCTTGTAATTTAGGCACTAAAAACTGGGTTATCATATCACAATAACGAACACCATTAATTGTTGACGATTAACGGAGCCATCAATATGAAAATGAGCTTCATCACTGAATGATGACAAACCTTCATTATTTTTAAAATATTGCTCAACAATGAAAATAAGTTTATTGCTGCAGTGTAAGAATATGTCTAGGCTCTAGAGAGTAAGACCTAGTATTATCTCAACTGTTGCAGTGGGCGTAGTCCAAAGGCTA
Organism: Cheilosia scutellata; assembly: GCA_955612985.1. Classification (NCBI taxonomy): domain Eukaryota; kingdom Metazoa; phylum Arthropoda; class Insecta; order Diptera; family Syrphidae; genus Cheilosia; species Cheilosia scutellata. The sequence continues at coordinate 7,895,606 of OY015313.1, forward strand.
CCCTTTACCTTTGGATTAAGACTTTACATTTCTTTCTCAATAGCTTTTAAACTGGGCCGTAAACTAATATAGGTCTCACTACCATGTGCAGTCAGGGTACCTCAATGCGGTTTGAATACCTATGTGTTGTTGAACGTTCGTCTGCAAGCAAACACGTATGACGGCCTCTTTGATAAAATATACTATCTCCAATGTTCTTCTTTCAATTGATATCAGAACCTGAATGACTAATTTAGCGTAGAAGTCTCGACCAATTTGATTTTAATAATAAAACCTGAAGGACGCCCATCTTGTTGTCTAAGATTTAAGTCAAATGCAGCCATGTTTGGGGTTTAAAACGCAAGGATTGCATTTTTCTTTCCTCGACTCATAGACCCATTTATTGACTAAGCCGCTCGCTTAGAACTGATCTTAATTGACCGGGAACTAAGATTACCACATGATACGAGCTCACAATGAAGACTTATTGTTCCTTAAACAGCTCCTATACCTACTACAAGCCATATATGAGTGGTGAAAGAACTCAAAACTGTTCCTCTATTAACTTGTCGACTGATGCTCATGTGTCGCCAATGTGAGTAATATCTACTTTCACAGACTGCTATTAAATTAATTCTTCTCAAGCTGATTAAAATTGCATTAGCTTCGACATTTTAAATGGTTCCTCTGCGATTATGTAAGCAATGAACTCATGACCTTTTTGTAAATTGCTTAACACACTTCTTTTCAGCCGAATTCAGTTTTTTAAAACTCTGTCACCAATCGAAATCATCAGTGTTTCTATGCCTTAAAATCAGAAGATGGCAATACATCAATAAATGACGCCATCTTTAAGTAGCCAATTGCATTGCGTTAAAGTTCAATGTTAAGAATGCAAAACTTAATGAAAAGTCCTATCCGTTTTGGCGAATAATAGGATATCAACGTACATATATCAAGGGCTGCGCGAAATAAGCCCCCAAAAGTAAAAATGAAATAAGGCCCCAAATTTCTACTTTTGGGGTCTTATTTCATTATGAAATAATGAAAATAATGAATTTTCATTAGGAAATAAGGCCCCAAAAAATTTTATTAAAAATCGTTGATGTTGTTGTTTCCTTTATAATTTTTTGGGGCCTTATTTAATTTTTTTTTTTCTGGGGCCTTATTTCCTGGGGTCTTATTTCGCGGAGCCTATCAAAAACACTAACTAACTATACCTTATCTGGGGAAAACAAATCCAAGTGATTGGATTGTTTTAGCTGGGACTAGTATATTCTGAAACCGATTTTTCCTTGTTGAATAGAAATAAAAATTCAACATAAGTCGAAGGCTAAGTAAAATTCAACTGAATCACAAAATTGTGCGGATAAAAAGAATCAATTTAGATCGGTGGTTTGGTCGCGATAAACGCATTTCTTCAAATCTGATTGCAAGACGTGCTTTGCGTCCTCTAGGTAGACCCAGGATGTGATAGTTTGATCAAGTTCGGCATCTCTCCTTTACTCATATGCCACTGATGGTTTTGTAAGGGTGGCAGAAGATCGAGAACATCATACATTAGACATAACCTATATGGGATAGACTGAATGACTCGATCTCGTTATTACTTCTATTCCCTAATAAAACTCACGATATTTACTATCCAAAATACCATCAAATGTTGGTGAATGTTTAAAATGACTAATTGTAAGACCCAAAGTATTTAGGAAAAAAAATGAGTAATCATTCATATTAGTTATATCTGAGCACTGAGCTCGTCATTCATTTTCCTATATAGTTCATGCAGCAACCATGTAGCAACCATGTAGGAAGTATTTAACCCAAACTACCTTAAAAAAAAAAAAAAGAAATAAATAGGTGGCGCAACAGGCGGAAGTCACCCTAGGTCTAGCTTCTCCCAACCGCTCGTTTTGTGTGAGTTTCTATTTTTAGGACGAATGGAAGGGACCTACAACTTTATGCCGAGTCCGAACGGCTGAATTGAGAAGCTTTTCAGAACTGTCATACTCTCGGATGTTTGTCAGACGTTCGCGAAAGGTGGCGCAGTAGAAAAAACCTTAAGATGTAATTTGTGTTTTTCCGGGGATCGAACCTGGGATCCCTAGCACAGTAGTCCAGCGCACTAACCACTGCGCTACTGCGCCCAAACTACATTGAAAGCGTAGAAATACATTTCCTTCGTAAACTTAATCGTAAGTCCTTACATTCAATGAAATTCGCGATTGCAGTCCGAGTCTGGAGGTTAATTGCAAAACATTTATTTAAGAATATTAAATTCAGAAATCTTACTGTGAAGTAAGATAAAACTAATCAACGCATTTACAGGCCTTCTAACTTCTAAACAAAAATTACTTTTATCGCATCCGTAGGTTCAGAACATAAAATGGTCTCATGGTCAGTGGGCAACTCAGGAACTTTGTTATTTAAGATTAAACTCCAGTCTAGCTCTTTTATTTTGTGCATGCTGTTCCTTGATAAGCACACGATTTATCATATGCAAGTTCCAAAAAAATATAAACATTTTCCAGATAAAGAATTCCACGTTAAGTAAGAATTTAATTACTCACTTTTTTTTAACTAATTAAGCCACAGCTTCGGATTGGGGAATCCCATATCTTGATCTCGTATCACTAGAGAGAAAATATTTACACAAAGCTATCCAAATAATAGCCGTCTTTAGGGTCTTATACGGTTCTTTTCTGTGATATCATTGTTTTTATTTTTACCTCATTTTGTAATAAATGATGGCAATTGGAAGTGTCATCGCGAATACGAGACAAACGAATGAGATTAGAACGAGAGGAACTTTATTGTGTTGTTAAAAGATGACTTTATGAGTGTATCATAATCATAACTCTTTATCTCCGAGTTCATGGTATTCCACATTCCAGAAAAGATTTCAGATTATGAATGTATTTTTATTTTAGTGATTCTCGTTCGTGATTTTTTCTCGATTTTGTTTTCGTACGTGGTTGTCTTTAACCTCACACATATATGACAATGGGTTGTAACTGATTGATGGCATTTAACCTTTTCCTTTGATGCAATTAAAATTAAAAGGTTAGAGATTAGATGGAAATCTCTTCGAAAGAAAAATGTATTATACATTATTGACGTTGATCTTGAAAAAAATTGTTTATGCGATCATCATAATACGTTGCAAACAAGAGATTCGTTAGTAGTCGAATGAAGAGGTGGTGACATCAATAAAGGATTTATGATCAGTAAGCCAATGGAGATCAGTGAATATTTGTCAGCTTTTGAGTGGGCGAGGATGTGTGGTTTTTTTTTTACAGGAATGTCGGTTTGTTGCAAGTCGTATAGGTTAGTTGGGAAGTTCGGCATCGAAAGTGTGGTGAAATAAATCCTTCGACGTGCCTTTCACCGCCTATATAAGAGCGTAAGAAGCGTTAAAAACAGACCATATATCCACGAATTTTATTAGTTATATTATTATTAGTTATTAGTCGCTTCCATGGTAACACGTAAACAAAAATGCGACATTCTAGTCGCATCAGAGCCCTCTATTGGCGAGATCATTAATTGGCGCAAATTCTTTTGTACATGTAGTAGTTTTTTTCCGCGATATACCTCTAACTTTTAAGTGCACACTTTGTGAAAAGTTGAGAGAAAAATACAGATTTGAAATGTTGTGAAAAGCGAAAAAACATTTTCGTGCAAGTTGTACTTTTCTTTGTGCCGAATGTAGTTAAGCCTTAAACTTTCCCATTTATTGAAGGGAATATTGAATATTATTTCAGCCGAATGACTGCCTCGGATGACTAGGGTAATTCTTCATAATCAATTTTTTTTCTGACTGGCTCAATCGTCTCTGGATTTGCATAGATCGATCCCATAAAAAAGTACAACGGCGTCAAAACGTAGCTTGCCATTCTTCGTCCTGGTATACGAAAATTTGTTCTCTATATTGTAAGTATTATGCCAAATTGATAATAGTATCGTTAGATTTTAGATATTATCCATGACAGGCATACAGCTATTTAAGAAAGGTAATAACCCAGAACGGATAACAATGTAGTCGATGTTTTGCCTGCTAGAATTTAAAATATTCACCTAATTACCTTTAGCAGTTTGATGATAGATTAGTGATGTTGTTCAAAGCTGTGTAAACTGGAGTCCTTAAATTAAGGATCGGGAGAGGTAATAACATTTGTAGTCGTACAGTATGGTAGATGATGAAACATACCTACTACAAAAAAAATCGAATAACTTTTTTTGTTATTTTATTTTACAGATCGGGATTTAGATTTGAGAAATATGTATGATTTGGACGATGAAAATAGGATTTAAATAGTACTTCGCTATCATACTTTGGATACTGTGATTTCCGTCAAAGATAACTTGGCGGACGTTTGGAGGTACCCCTTGAGCAGATGGATTACAATCAGGATAGTTAACCCTTTTGCCGAGTGTGGATTACAAGAAGGCCTTATAACCGAGATCTTTGAGTTAGACTAAAGGATACGATTGCATGAAAACAAATTCTTGCGTTTCCTCTTGCATGTTATTAATTTTCACTACCCCTCGCCCCGAAATTAACTAATTTTGTACTAACTACCTAACTAATTTTCTTATCAAACAACAAAAAATTCCAAAACAGGTAGTTCGCCGCTCGTTTCAAAACGAACAATACCCGGACACATCAATCGCAAAACATTCAACAAACACAATACCCAGAAGCGTTGAAATCGTCTTCATTCCTGAGTGGTAGCAGCCAGATAGTTTCCCTTACATTAGAGGGAAATAACTTTTCCGACAGAAACAGAAACAAAACACAAATGAAATAATAATGAAAATTAGAAAACAGCTTGAGAAGATGAAATTATGCAAGCACCCACTCACCCAGCATTCGGGCCAGTTCAGCTCATCTTTAGCATTTCTTTCTACCATAATCATCATTTTCGTTGTCGCTATTCCCATTCATTTTCCACCAGCTCACATTTCAGGCGGAAAATGCTTCACCAACACCATTACCCAAGCTAATATTAATAAAGAAAAATCCCTTCAGTCTAAAATGTATCGCTGACGGAGAATAGAAAAAAAAAAAATTGTGTAACACAAGTTGGCTAAAAGTTATGCAGATCATTGGAATGCAGCGCGAACTGCATTGAGCGTGCAGCTCCGGTTGAACACCGCTCTAGATACACTTTCTATACCAACTACTGTCGATCTCTCGGCTATTGAGATGATGAGATTTTCCCCAGCCGCAGTGAGTCATTTTACGAATGTAGCGCATTAAATGTGATTCTAAATTGGATTACAAAACGCACACCAGACATTTTACGGAACATGACATTATGGCACCCCCACAGAATTTTTTTCTCTATGTGGTGCCGGCCGCCGCCGCCACCGCCGCTGTCGACCTAATAGCCATGGCTCAATTACACCGAGCCGACCTATTCATTAAGTTGTATATATACAATCCGTACAAAACGAATGGAAAACCAAAAACAGACACGTTCCCGCACCACACCACGCAATATGACTTAATCCATCAGAGGAAAACCAAAAATGTTCTTCGGGTTGAAGATATTTGTCAGCTATCCATCTGGCGTTGTCGCCTGGTTGTGGTTGTTGGGGAGATGAGGCAAAAGTAAAAGAAAAGAGCTCTTCTGCATAGACCGGATTCATAAACTTTTGAAATGAATTACTATTGTCGAGAGATTTGTCTGATTCAGCTAATTACTTGTCAGGAGTTGCATTTCGTAGGGGATTCCTATTTATAAGCATTTGCCATTAAGAGAATTAATTGGGGTGCATAATGCACATACACATTCATAGATGCAGACATCAACGGGTAGAGAGTTATTTTTCCGGACGAAAACACAGAGAAAAACAGATTGTGCAGTTAGGAATAGAGAATTGCAGACAGATAGATGTATGGATGGATGGATTCGAAGGTCATATAAGGTGGAAACCAAAAAAGAAGAAATAGATAAATAAGGAATATTTTACAGTTCAAAGGATTCATAAGCAGAGCACTGCGAAAAATCAGTCGCAAAGAATGACTACACAGCTTTTGGCCAATTGTATCATTTTTGAAACACTATCGAGTCTGGCTAATCGCGTTTGGCCGAGTTTCATTCAACAACAGTTCAATTCGATGGACCAGTTCTTAAAACGCCAACAGCGATTCTTCCACAAGAGTTTGAATCATAGAATTCATAGTTGCGACTCGCAAAATGTATCCTCTTAGGACTCCGGATTAACGGCGAGTGTAAGCAATATTTTCCGCTGACAAAAAAAAAAAATACAATGATGTTGTTGCTTGAAGCATGCATGCCTATCAGTGATCACTTAAAAAAAGAAGACACATCAAGACAAAGTCGGCTTAAAAAATGTACACGTCTATTATACTTTTAAATACCTTTTTGACACGAACTCTTCATTTTTTGGACAAGTGGCCAACATTAATGAATATGATTTGCATAATCAATCTTCAATTCGTTGACCTATCTGTAGACGTCAAATATTCATTTTTGAGGAAAGTTGTTCGATACAATTTAGTAAAATGGGTGGTGCATATGTCGTGATTGACTACAAGTTGTCTAACAATACAGGCTTCCGACATAATATTCATGACGACCTACAGACATCAAAAGAGCGAAACAGTTAAAAAGGGGGCTCTTAGTCAGTGTAAAAATACAGCAAGACATTCGCCCGATCTGACAGTTGAAATTGTCGCTACTAATCGATCTCGACTTAAAACTTCGGAAATAAGTCGAAATGCCCATACACTTGGTTTGCATACATTGTTTCTACAAGGTGGTCCCCAAAAGTCATCATCCTATAGGAAGATGCTATAATTTTTGCAAGTAGCCAAAATGTCAATTCTACTTGGACATTTGTAACAGATACAAAATACAAGTCAACGAGACATGAATCGCTATACTCCTAAAAAACGAGGAACAATTGTTTCGACTTTTTTGAGGAATAATTCGTCGGTTGGTGTTGGCGCAGCGTGAATTTCGGCCCAAATTTCTCGGTCATCCGACACCAAATGGGCAAACACTACGATACGTTTATCCTCTCGCCTAGAAGAATATTGGACGACACGAGATGCTGCCAGGTCTGCCCGGTCCCAGAGCAGCCGTTCAGTTGAGAATATCGCTGAAGATGTCGCATAAGACCCCTGAATATCGACCAGACGACCACTTTCTCCTTCCAATTGATTGAATTGGGACTGGATAACATGTAATTCCAACAGGATGCAGCAACAGCGCATATATAGTACGAGCTACATATGCTGCATTTTAGGGTGGTTTAATTTCTCGATCTGACTTTTTTTTGAAGTCACGAGCCTATGTCAGACTCTTAAAGGGAATATCCATCAAGAATGTGCGGACCAATCGCCGGAATTTCTGGTAAGAGTGATGGAAAATGCCATAAATCACACCCAAATGGTCACCAATTCTGGCGGCAGTCACATAGCAGATATCATTTTCTCGACTCAATGGAAACAAATTTAAGACATCAAATAAACATAATTCAAAAGCAGAGCCAACGTTTTTCATTCATAAAAAAATTGACAGCCAAAGAAATCGGATGGAAACAATAGTTCGATCAGTACTTACGACTAGACCCGCACGCTATAAACAAGTGTTTTGTATTTACAGTGAAGTACTGTAAGAATAGGAACAATCAGACATCCCTGAGGACCAGGATATCTCTTTATTTTGCATTCCCAGCTTCTACACATTAATTTAAATTTTCTTTTGAACTAGTGTCTAAAGAAGATGACTTTGTAGATCACATCAAAATGGGTGAATTTCCTAAATTTAATGTGAGTTTGGTAGAAAATGATAAATAGGTACGTTAATGGCCTAAAATAATAGGAATTAATGACAAAAGATTGTCCCTTGACAACAAATAAAACTTAGTCTGCATTCCTTATGATTGAAACTCACTAATTAATTGTAAACCACTTTCAAAGAGACCATTTCGCTACAACACTTAATTAATTCGTTACGCTTTGTAACTGTCACATAAAATAATTAACCGATGCGTAAACATTCTGAAAAACATCTGTAAATACCGCGCACACAGGGAGCATCCTCTCCGAAAAACACTTAATTACTCATAAAAGCCAACGCCAAAATATATAAACAAATAAAGAACGTATAGTATCTAAAAATTTTGTTTATCCGTGACGGTGGCGTCTTGCCACCCCCACGCGCATTCACAGCGCCAGTTCCATACAGCATCTTTGGGGGGCTTCCCGCCCCCTCATATGACACACATTATTGTGCCGAAGATCAAAATACATAAATCTTTGAAAAATTATTTCAATTAAATTGTGATTTGTGGTCATATGTAGATACATTTATATGCTCAGTCGCAACTTACAATTCGAAATGAATGAACGGAGTAATAGTCTGCAAACAATATAGATACACTTTGCCATTCTTAATTTTGAAAGCAAATTGAGTCTTAACCACTCGACAAAAGAGCCAGAGGGAACTGACCCAGTTTCGCATTCTGGAAGGAAAACAAAAAATGAAAAACAAATTAAAGAGACTTCCCTGGTCTTTAACTTGTTTCTTTTGTTTTTTTATTTTTTATTTTTTGTGGGCAACATTCCAAAGACCGAGCCGACCATCTGACCACTATTAGGGACAATAAACTCAGCCCTTCCCTGGCTTCCTATATATGGCAGACTGGGCGACAATCGCAAACCAGTTTGAAGAGTTCTACAATTTCAGCGGATAACCGCTACTACTGTCTTTTACTTTTACGCACATACCAGTTAAAGATTTTATCATCATCATAATTGCAATCAAGTTCATTGATGTTCTACCGGAAATTGGAAACTTAATTGACAGACTCACAAAAAAGAAAAAAAAAGCGGCCATCGCAAAATAATGAATGAATGAATGAACCGCTACTGACAGAAGCAACCCGTGTCGGACTTAATTGAATTGAAAATCACTCGTTTATTGGTTCTTATGGAATTCGAGTGTAGTTGAAGTTTTCGTTGAAAGACATTTTCAACACTCGCCACACGGGCGAAATGTTTTAATTAGGATTTCGTCGATTTGGAATTCTGTTTAGAATTTCCGAATGGAAGGTGGCACATGATTGTTTGATGTGCATGTGCGTCGTTCATCGGGAATGCCATAGCGAAGAACATTTTGCAGCTAAATGTGGAAATGTGCGGTTGGAATGTAGGTCATGAATCGGTGCGTAGCTGATTGACTGACATGTGCAGATGCGGATGCGGAAGATAGTGGAGTAACTATTTTTGAGAAAAATAACATAAACAGGGACTGAGTGTGAGAACAGAAAGTTTATTTTGAATTCAAATGTCCTATAGGATCATTATCCCCAGTCTGGGAAAAGATATGAAATTTTTCAAAATGTATGTTACGTATCTACTCGTGTCAAACACTACTGGTAGCAACCAGCGATGCCACTTCTGAAAAATTTTCTGGAGTCGAATTGCCTAAAAAAGTGGAGTAGATAGGAAAAGAAGGGAGTAGATTTTCAAAAAGCATAAATGTACATATACCTTTTTCAAAGTAGATCGCCGAAATGTTTGCATTTTGCGAATATTCTATCCTATAACTAAAACCAATATTTCATACATGGTTAGGTTAGGTTGAAATGGCTGCCGACAAAAGGCTGAGGCACGAGTACGATAACTACGGCGCCAAAAATTGATAACGGTATTTTGTAGAGGGGTTAAATACAAGCATTTTTTACTATGGAAGGGGGGGGTCTATCTGGCTTCGTTTAGGCGGGAGGGGCAATTTAAAAAAAATTATACTTAAAATGAAAAAAAATAAATTGAGAAACAATGGCAACACTTACAATAAAGGACTTTATGAATTTTGTAAGCCAGGAATCTGTTCTTTGATATTATTTTTAAATCAAGTTATAACTGTTAATAGTTTTTGAAAAAAATACTTTCAAACTTGAAATTTAAGGAAAAAAATTAAAAAATAAAACTTTTATACTGATTTTTTTAATATTGAGCAAATAGATACTTAATTTGTTTGTAGTTTTTACTGCCTAAATCAATTCTTAATCGAACACTCAAAACCAGATTGATTTATGTCTTCTAATTTTTGAGAAAATTGAACATTACTTTTATATGTCGCTCCGCTTAGAGAACAAATTGCTACCCTTGCGCCTTGAAATGCGTACCTGCAACCCCCCTGCTTGGGGTCACTGTTGGATTTTGGGATGGGTGCAATGCTGAGTATATGCAAACTTTCTTTTAATTATATTAGTTTACCCAATATCAATAACATTCTTCAGATACAGTCTCTGGCCAGAAATTTCACATTGGTAGACAAAATTTTGCTGATTTGCATTTTAGACAATTTACAACGGATTTCTGGCTTTGAAAAATACTATAGTTCTTTGTGGTAAGTGTTGCCATTGTTTTTTAATATTTTATTTTAATTTTATTTATAATTTTTTTTTTAATTACCCCTCCCGCCTAACCGGAGCGAGATAGACCCTCCCTCCCATAGTAAAAAATGTTTGTATTTAACTCCTCTACATAAATCCGTCATTAGTTTTCATCGCCAAAATTATTTTACTCACCCCAATTTTTGTCCTAAAATTTCAAGTTTGAAATTGTTTTTTTCAAAAACTATTTAAGGGAATAACTTAATTTAAAAATAATATGAAAGAGCAGATTCTGGGCTTTCTAAAATGTTATAGTCTTTTATTAAAAGTGTTGCCATTGTTTTTTAATATATTTTTTTTCCATTTAAAGTATCATTTTCTTTAAATTACCCCTCCCGCCTAAACGGAGTAAGATAGACCCCCCCCTCCCATAGTAAAAAGTGCTTCTATTTAACCCCTCTACAAAATACCGTTATCAATTTTTGGCGCCGTAGTTATCGTACTCTCCCCAAGGCTGATACATTTAGACCATTATCAGGTCCCGTCTTCTGATACCACATGAATCTAGAAGAAGTTTCGTCCTACTCGTTGAACCAGTTTGAGCTTCTAATGAAGCATAGGAGATTACAAACGTCTATAGGCTTGTAAGATCGTTTAGATCGTTGTAATAAAAAGCTCCCAAATGGAGTTTCCGTTTTCGGGAGAGAGCCGGACAAGATAAGATAAAGTGATCCATCGTTTGAGAATACGTCAAGCCTTGTGTGATATGCCTTCTGTCAAGATCGATCAATATTTTTTACATACCTGCTTTTAGCAGTCGTGTAGTTAGGAAATTTATTGTACCTAGGGTCAAAACTGCAAGTCCTCGTAAGGTACTCTTAACATTAAGACCCCAAAAGATATATCTATTTTATATTGGATCTACCAATGTTTCGAATTTTGTCTACGCTCAGAGTTCTTTTTTATCTGAATTATGTTTTCTACCTACAAATTCGCAATACATAGTTTTACCTGGGGCTACCAGTTTTCCGGATAAATTGCAATAAATTAATCTATAAAGTGGCTACATACTACTTACTAACTTACTTGTCATTAATGGCATAAAAAAACATTTTAAAAAATCGTGAAATATTTTTTATTAAACAAAATAAAGAAATGGATTTAAAATTGGAGTAGATAATGGGAAATTAGAAATAAGTGAAGTAGGAAGTAGATTTCTGAAATTTGTGAAAAAGTGAAGTAGATCTACTCCAATTGGAGTAAAGTGTCATCGCTGGTAGCAACCACCCGGTTTTGCTCTTTCCTAGGAATTGTATTGCGTTCCAAATTTTAGAGCTTTAGTTGAGAAATAACGTTTGCAAAGTTATTGTATAGTTCTTTTCCACTTTATTTTACATTCCTACAATATTTTTGGACAACTGAAATGGAACATGCATTTAGTTTGATCGCTATCCAAAAGCACGTGGACTCATAATTTTCGTTGATCGAATTTTGTTCATTTCGACCACTTACTTAAAAAAAAAAAAAAAATAACCATAAAATGGGTCTAGGAAAAAACACTGGAATTCTTCGATACACACCATTTCTGTATCGACTTCAAGGTCGCCTATGATAGCGTATGTAGGGATGCATTATACAAAGCCATGTTAAATTTTGGCATCTTTGGAAAACTGATCCGTCTGTGCAGGATGACGAAGGAGAAATCTCGCTCCGTCAAAGTGGGAAAGAACACCACGGAATCCTTTGATGTCGATAAAGGTTTAAGACAAGGTGACGCGCTATCATGTAACTTCTTCAACATCATTCTTGAAGCATCCCGGTCCTGTTGTATGGTGCATAAGCATGGACCTTATCGAAAGCTGATGGAAACCTCTTGGCACGCTTTGAGAAAAAGATTCTTCGAGTAATTTTCGGCCCAGTTTGTACGTACGGAGTGTGGAGGAGGAGATTCAACGACGAACTTTACGGGATATATAGCGACGTTGACCTAGTCAAAAAGCTCAAAATACAGCGACTGAGATGGCTGGGTCACGTGAAGCGTATGGACAACAACGCACACACAGTGTGCGTCAAATTCTCACGACTCTTTGGCAAAAGTTGGCGCAGTGGTTCAGTGGTTACTGTGTTGGACTACTGTGCGAGGGATCCCAGGTTCGATCCCCGGAAAAACACAAATTACGTCTTAAGGTGTTTTCTACTGCGCCACCTCTCGCGAACGTCTGACAAACACCCGAGAGTATGACTGTCCTGAAAAGGCTTCTCAATTCAGCCGTTCGGACTGAGTATAAAATTGTAGGTCCCTTCCATTCGTACCAAATATAGAAACAGACACAAACGAATGGCTGCAAGAAGCTGGGCCTGCCTGTTGCGCCTTTATAAAAAAAATACTCCAATTACCTTATATTTAAGTAATTTTTTTTTTGTGTTTTGTTTATACCTAAAGCATTTGTCTTAAGTCCTTCTTCTGGTCAAATTAACAACAATTAAATTAACTTTCATTAAAAAAAAAATTAAGTCTGTAGCATGCTTGGTTTTGGATCAATGGGCGGTAGAAAACAGACCTACTCATAAAAATACTCTAAATAGTTGGCGCAAGAGGTTATCTTTCACTCAATCGTCGCAAATGGATAGGCATTTGTTCAACTGACGGTAATGCAAAGTGCAGGTTCACTTCCTGACAGGAGGTGAAATCACGATTCAATAAAAACTCCTGCTGCCGACGATCTCGTCTTGACTAAGAATATTTTTTCTCATTTCACTTATGTGCAACACAATAATTAACCTTGCCATCACGAAATACCACATGATTACAAAGCGGCAAGTAAATCCCTCACGCTTTCTTACCAAATCCGAGAACCACTGCCCCGCGCATTTGTCACAGATTGAGTTTAGTTTTCTGCCAAATAATGTGGCATATCGAAATCTTGTCTCTATTCGGTGCACACCGTCAATTTAATAGTGCATTTTATTACATTAAGTAGGCATTTCTGCCAAAAGTAAAAAAAAAAAAAACCCAAAACCAAGAAAATGTTGCAATTTCTTAACACACACACAGCGATACAGACACAGCATCAATTGAGTTGACTGCACGAACAAATCGTAAAATCGCCTATTGTGCGGTTTTTCACCGACTAAATGCCAACCGAAAAAATAATTCAATTTCATATCAAATTCTATGAGAAACGTGCTCTGCACTGTACACTGTGGCTTTAACTTATTTTTCATACTGCAAAAAAAAAACGTTTTTGTTTTTTTTTTGTCTGCAACAAAAGTTTTGAAAAATGTTTTCAACAACAACAACAGAAAGACACCGATAAAATATTACATAACTAAATGAAATATGTATCTTTAAGACGGAAAGGTTCAACCAACAGTACAATACTGCAACAATAACATTTCCTTGACGTGATTTTATACCATATGCTTGTGTCGATGCTCTTTGTCTGTGTTGCGAAAAAATTCCTTTTCGTTACATACCAAAAACATAACATACTCATGAGATGAGGATTTTTGGCTGCACAAGCTTTTGGTCCAAGTGTGATGACCTTCGATGGTATTATGTGTTGTGAGTGTGTCTTACCTGAAAATAAATAAGAAAAATTAAAACACATTAATAAAGCTTACAAGCGACAATGTCAGAAGACTAGGTATTGGCATTCATAACACATGCACCAAAAGTGAAGGTGTAACGAATGATAAATTATGATGTTTACTAGGGGGAAAATTAAGGGCAAAGATGGAAAGCAGCTGTCATCCGTAAGAGCTGTCTGAAGGTTAACAGGAGATACCCTCGAATAATACAATACGAACAAAAAAAAAAAAAACCAGACACGTGCTGCATCGGTTAATTGCACTCAAAGCGTCTTGTTGACTCGGCAAGATGATGGGCAAACATAAACAATGTGATAAGAAATTTGTGGTCAAAAAAGGTCAACTACGAGGTTTTGATAATTCAAATTTACTGTGAGATAATGTAAGGCACATGGCCACCGCTCCAGTATGTTTGGGAATCAGTCGGCATTATACATTTCTTCAAAAGGAAGCCTAGTGGAGCCTCACTAGATGCTATCACTAATAATGCTCAAAAATCAGCTTAATCCCGATGCCGTTTCTAGACTAATATGTATTTTATTCCAAGTCGGTGGTAGTAATTATTTTATGACAAACGATTTGAAATGACAGTTAAATTAAAATTGTGAATAAAAGTTTGAAACAAAATCTGATTATCGTTGTAACAAATACAGGACATATATGTATGGTATACCGTATACCTCAAAAATTTAACAATACAACAGTACAATATTTAAATTGTACATCAATCGTATTTGACAGCTACCACTAACAATGATGCACCACAGTGTTACCGTGGATTCGTGGAGACAAATCAATAACAACACGTTATCGTATCTCAATTGTATGCTCTCCTCTCCAAAACTGCTGAATATTACGCACGGAGAATCTAAACGCTATTGTCGAACACGAACTTCCTTCCATTCACATCACCTCGAGTGACTGTTCTTTTGTGCGATTCGTAGCGTCATCGGACCGTAATTTTTCCGAAAACAAAGACGGTGATACTTTATCGAAAAGATGCTGACGGATGGGTTTTTGTACGTACAGGTACACTTTGATTTTTTTTGTCAATGATCGAGACGGGCATCGATTTCGGTACGGGTGAGTCACCAGTCAATGAAATAATTTATTACGTTACTGTCGTTTCGTTACGTGATAATGTGATTCTAACCTAGAGAGCGATCAATAGAGATTTCTTTATGACGTATTTGCACACAGTCCTGAAAGTGTAAAATGCACTCTCGGTCTTCCAAAGAACTGCTAATTATCCGAGTAAAGACGTTACCAAATGAAATTGAGGATACATTTTGGAAAATTTACAAAGTTTCGAAGTCAAATATTTAACACAATTGGTATTTTTTGAGTGCTACATGCGTAGAGTTCTACGCATACTAGTGATTTTCTATCGAAATTCGAAGTCACTAATTTTTGACGTTTAAGGTGATTTAGCGACTGCCAATATCTCGAAATAAATTGGTTGTACGTTGGTTGGGAAAATTTCAAACTAACTAGTTTACCACAATTGTTGTTATGCTGGCGTTAGACAATAACGCCCAAGGAAATAAAGTCCAAGTCTTAAATTGCCATTCCTTTGAGTAACTCATCGTGAATACAAAATTACAGCAGCATTGCCACATCAAAATGTCTGTTAGGGGAACATCAAACTACTGAGAACATTTCAAAATTTCGAACTCACTTATTCTCCACAATTATTACTGTTTTGTATAAAATAGTAAACGTACGTGTTGCCCAAGTTAATGGTGTATCACAATTCCAATGCGGAATGATGTCGGCATTTTAAAATGGGTGACTGCCACTGATATTCGGAATAGTAGTCTAGCTTACTGGTGGGATTAAATGACGTGTAATAGAAAATTTTCGAAGTTTCGAACTCACTTATTCACGAGAACCGATGTTATCAAACAGTGAGTAGTCATTATTGGTGGATGCCAATGACACACAATGACAATGTGAAAGAAAATTGAAAGAATGAAATCTCACACGCATGTGCGCTAACAAAAAGTTTGCGAGATCAGTCTTTTTCTTTTAAATTATCAAGTTGCGAAACTAGAAAATGAGTTCTTCGAACGGAGCTCAAATGAAGCTCGTGATCCTTTAAAACCTTAAATCCTGTGAAATAGCTGCGTTATTGGTTCGGCGATAACTGATTCTTAAGTTATAAGACGGACAAGTTCTTTCTATATTGTATGCCTCTCTTTTAAGTCGGCTCTTACGACAGGCATGCCTACCTCGGGTTCTGGTATATTCTAACCCCTATCTAAAGGGGCTAGGTCTCTTAATACAGAGCGTTCTAATTTCAATGATTTTCATAAGAAACTGTCACTATATTGGAGCGACCTTACAAAATAAGTTTAAACAAATTTTTAATGCTTTCACAGCGACCCGAAATGCTTGCAGATAAGTGTTATCTACTTATGCACTTGGAATTTGAAGTGTTGTGTGCTTCATGAAATGAATGAGTTGAAGTTGGTTGCGATTTTTTAATATTTACCTTGATGTATACGATTTTTAATTTGCGTCTAGATGTTGTCAGTTTTAGAAATAAGTAAAAGTCTTAAGCATACTTTCAACAAAATTAGTTACATAGATTGATATGAGCTCTGTATAGGTTTAGTTTTGTTTTATTTTTGTTATTACAACTTAAGATTTTTTTGAAACGTTAAATTCCTCTGAAAAAATGCAATATTACGCACCCCAGACCGAGACATTATCATCTCGACGACACGCCTTAATTAAATAAACTTTTCAAACGTCTGCCTGTGTAACCTTGTTTCGTCGATAATCAAAATTTATGTAAGCGATTTAAAACAAAAATTATACAAATCAGTAATAATGCCAAACGAAATGATTTAAAATCGCCACTTTACACTCCATAACTATTAATGGTCAGGCCATTTAAAAATTTTGCCGTATACAATTTGCGAAATTAAAAACCTCAATTTGCAAATTATTCATCGCACAAAGCGCTTCCTATGTTATTTTCACCGATCAATTATTATCATTCTAAACTTGGCTTACATCTACTAATCTGCTCCTGCTACGCCGCGCCGTCACCTCCTATCGGCTGTACAAAATCATGACCAACTTTATATGAAGATCGCGCATCCCCAAAGGTCATACTCATTACCTCTTCGCTATTTCTAGTGCGAATATCGCACTTTACGGCGCAACATAAAAATATAAAATAAAACCAGCAACCGGCAATCTATGGCCACAACTAATTATCATCGATTGTTTATGAGTAACACACTCGGCGAACGGCGGCGACTCTGGGCCGTGCTCACACAACGGATACAATTACACTCGATAGAGATACAAAATTTAAATGTGAATGCGAACATTCTAATTTGAGTGTGCTCGTGTTTTTATTTTAGCAAATATACTTTATCTCCATGTATCTGTTGCATGGATTGTTGTCCTGGTGTTCTCAGACTGAACGATGGAAAATTTATTGTTCGATATTTCTGCAGAACAGGTAACAACTGCTAATTATCCGCCATTACCTTTGTGTATTTTATGACTTATAGGCAGATTTACATACATAGTTGTTGCCGCTGGGAGCTGACAAAACGATCGACCGACCGACGACGACTTGCCATGAATCTAATAAAGAAAAAGAGCAACAATTGCAATTTTGTATGTCTTTTCTCTATGCATATACACATGGACATTGTTACATGCAAAGGCGCAGGCATTTCCCAAATCGGCGAAAAAAAAAAAACCTTTCGAATATTTTTGTCGCCACAAGTTGAGTGACAGGGCGCACAACACACCGAGAAGGGAGGGAATCAAGGCCAACGTGCACTGCCGCCCCCCACAGTGTTGTACTCTCGTATACATACATATATCTGGAATCTCGGAAAAGTCAAGCATATACCACGTTATAGTCGGCGACGAGAGATAGAGAGAGGTAAAAATACATGTCGTATTTTTAGATTAAACTTTTAGCAGTTTTTGGATGTGGAAAGGATTTTTACGTTTGTTCGTTTTTGATTTGTGGATTTTGAAAGGTGGCCTAGAAATTTATCACGGTATATATAAGCAAACGAGGGATTAAGAGCGATTTGGTAATATATATACTGGTGTTCTTTGGGGTTTGTGTAGCTTTTGGTTGTTTGCTTAGCATTTGGAATGGTTTCGAAATGAGAGTGGTATGAATACCATAGTTTTTTGGGTACACTTTGTATGCTATGCGAAATGATTGCTTTTAGGTATGGGACAATACATTAAGAAACTAAAAAAAAAATAATAAAAGTCAAATATGATGCAACTGTGCCAATGATATTCTATTAATGGTTAAATTTAAAAACAAACTTACGAGAATTCTTTTAATTTAAATAAAAAATGTTATTCCAATTCCAAATACCAAAAAACCAAAAAGTACAGGACTGGATCACACGAAACGTAGTCCTTTATTACAAGCTGGTCTGGTGGTTTGTTAAGAAAAACACGCAAAAGTTCTATAGTGTGTATTTAATATTTTTAAATTACATATCTTTTTTTAAAAAAAATATGAGTTAACATTTTTAATTTCCAATTAAATTGACATGTTTTATGAATTGACTTAATCATAGACTCCGTAATGCTTCTTACTTTTCTTATACATATTTGAGTTCAGGGGTAAAATGGGGGGGTAAAATTTGTATGGGAACATTTTTATTTTTCTTCCGATTGACTTCAAATAAGAAATAAAGAAAATCAATTTTTCCGATTTTGGAAATTTTGCTTGGGGCCCGAGTTATTGGCGATGACCCCTTTTAAGGGAGCCCTTGTCATAATTTACGAACCGTTTGTCGTATCAAATTGAAACTTTGTACATTGATAAAAAAAGTAAAAAATATGTACTGTGTAGATATGTAAGTAGTCATAAATCTAAATCAATACAAGAGAAAAAACTTAAAACCATTTTTAGCCAATGCGTCCCTATGTATATTTAGCTATCACTGATCTACTAATTGCTCCTTAGGTACTTTAATAGGAAGGTTTCCTTCGCGATATTTATATATGAAAGAAGAAACTAATGATTGTGAAGGAATATCTGTGTACCAAATCCCAAGGGCTGCGCGAGCGAAGCCGCGGGAAAAAACTTCTTAGTTCAGAAAGGACAATTTACAAAAATCTAGTTTCGTGTTGAATGTTGATATCCAAATCGCGGCAAATGTCAATTCTAAACAGATACAAAAAACACTTCAGCAAGACATGACACATGAATCGCTATTCTCGTAAAGAACGCGGAATAATTTGTCAGTTGTAGCGTTGGCGCAGTGTGAATTTTGGCGCAAATTTTCTAGTCGTCCGACACCAAGTGGGAAAAACACTCAAGTGGCTTAATATATCGCAGTGGTCCCCGGAGTATCGATCAACTGACAACGACGTGCCACGCAATTGGGCATCAATCGGCGGTCTTTACAGAGATTTTTTTTTGAAAGACTTCAGATTAAGATCGCATTAACAAAGCGCAGACAAACCATCAGCTGTTGATCCACAACCGAAATTGTAAGCACTGCATTTCCGGGTAGATTAATCTCTCGTTTTGGCGTTTTGCAATGGCAGGCAAGATACCCTGATTTAACCATTCCAGACTTCTTTTTCTGTTTTTTTTTTTTATTAATATTGACGAGAATATGTCAACAAGATTCAGACTCTTGAATCCCTCAAAGAGAATATCCGTCAAGAATGCAAGAACCTATCGCTGGGAGTTCTGGCAATAGTGATGGAAAATGCCATAAATCGGGTCTGAATTGTCATCAGTTCTAGAGGTGGGCACTTAGCATATATCATTTAATGGAAAAAAAATAAGACATCAAATAAACATTTATAAAAAAAAGTTGACAACCAAAGAACATCGGGTAACAACTTTTGCGCTACCTTGAAGCTTTCTCAAAAAAGCAGCAAATGGAGAAATTATTTTATTATTATTTTATCCTTTTTTTCTTTAGGTTTTTTTTTGCTCAGTAAATTACATCGAAGATCTTCATCCTGGTAATTTGTTTTTACTAAAAATTCTACTTTGAGGGGTTAACTTTGTATTGTAAGGATAACCATAAATCAGTGTGCCACTAGAAGAATTAAATAATAAGTTCAGTAAGCAGACTTGAAGTAAACTTAACAACACTGACTAGACCATCAATTAGCTCTTTTCTTTTTTAAGTGCGTGATATTTAGAAACCGACAGTATTAATTTGCTTTAAATAATGACAGGTACATAATGTTGCGTCAAATATTCTCAATACTCGTAAGGCTAAAGAAATCAACGATTTATATGCGCTACTGTTCGTAACCTCCGATAGTGTCACACAAGTATTTGTTTCCGTAAATGTATAATACAAATCTCAAGCCAAAAAAAATCAACCTGACCAGTGCCAGATTTACCAATTAAAATACGTACTATGCAGCTTATCATGCCAGAAATCGTGTATTCTCAAAATAGTTCCAAGTGCAAATCAATTGATTTGTGACCAAATCCCATAAATTCAGTGGCGTTATCCAACTCTGCATACCACATTTGTCTTTACAAATTTATTTCAACAAATAATGAAATTCCTTTCATGCCCACGCCAAAACTAGGTTATCTCTCATTCAAATTCAACAAATGTAAAACTGATGTTTTGTTGACATTTACCACGAGGAAAAACAAAACAGAAAAAAAAACCCAATCCTCCCGCGTCGTCATCGACCACACGTAAGCAATAGACCAAATTCCAGTCGCAATTCATGCAGCAATTGTAAAGAAAGAAACAGCAACACTCACTACTTTGAAACCAAAAAACCACAGCAAAAATGCCAAAATGCTGAAAAGGCCAAAAAACCAGTGTTTTATGGTCAAAATCTCGAAAAAGAAAAACGAACACAAAATCGCTGTGTGTTACGTCGAAATGTTATGCCTCCAAAGAGACATGTCAACTGATAAGTCTGTCTTTTTTTCTGTTGTTGTTGTTGCCTTTTTACATGCAACACAGACACCCCTCTCCACATGTGGTTGTTGAGTTTGTGTACCTATCTTTTTTTTTTTTTACTTAAGAGTGAGTAATGTGGATCGGTAATATGGAACGTGTTTGAATTCAAATTCCGAAGACGCAAAGAAATTGCAATTCAATGCCAACAAGCAAATTTTGTTTTATTTGCCATATTTGAGCAGAATTATGAAATTCTTCTTCTCCTCATGCGCTGCTGAATCGGACAAACTTCATGTGGAGAATAAATACGAAAGGGTAAGGTGGTAACTTCAATTTTTTTATTTTTTTATTAATTTGCAAAATATTGAAATATTGTGGGAGACTCAGGCTAGGCCTCATTAGGAATTTTGAAATAATTTTTGTTTATTCAACAATTATGGAAATTTGAAATATTTTTTCTTTTCATTTATTTCTCTCAGTTACGCAAGTCAAGTGCTGCTGAGTGGACAGAGAAGGTACGAGCAATTCAGGCAGCTATGGGCAATAAGACGTAACGCTAGTTTGATAGGAATGACTGGCTGGAGCAGCGCGGCGGCGGCGGACGGGATATTTGAGACATTAGTTGAGGGGAAATATAGATCAGGGTTTCTAGTAACTGAATGTAGGACCAACTATTTAGGGAACAAAATCGCTACAAAGTTGAAATCGACAGGCTTTGACTATACATATTTCATTTTATGGGTGGCGGCACATTGTATGTCAATGGATCTACCTGAAAATAAATGTAATGCCGTCGCAAACCACTAGTGGGTATACAGTGTTTGCTTATAATCGAGCGGTGAAGGTTTGAGCCTTAGCGGGAAACAACAAGAAACTGATAGTATCAGACTTCATCACTACACTAAAATGGGCTTTCTTGTTAGTAAGAGTCCGGAATTCGGGTCTGGCTGCAGAATTTTGAAGGCACCATTCTTTTAACTATACAAAAAATGAAGACCTTTTGGTATATGCGAGTTATATATTGGCCACGAATGTAAGGGATCACAGGTTTTTTCACTCGAAAGACGATACTACATAGTTCGACAAAAATTGTAAGGGTCAATCCCAACTAGCGAGAATCGTTGTTACTCCACTCTTCCCCACTCAGTAATTGATAGTACGGATAGCTTTCTCATGAAAAGAGGAGGGACAGTTAAGTTTCTGTGTGATTTTTAGTGAGGATTGACCCTCAAACCTTTTGCAACAGTATGTAAGTCACTATTCACCCAACTCTAAAGAAAGTGGCACTTACCGAATTACTTCGAGGCAGTTAAGAACTTTTTCTATAAGTAACTCGGTTCCGCTGTAAACTCTTATAATGTCATCGCTTTAGAAATCTTGGGAAGAGTAAGATTTGTCAATCGCTGGATCTTTGGCATAAGAAGGAAATTTAGTAGAAGAAGCCAACAGTAAAAAGACATTCATAGTCGTAGTCCTGATGCTCTATGGCGTAGAAGCATAGACTTTAAAAGGCCGATAAAGATATCATTCCTTGTTCCGCCAGTTCGTCAATTCGGGAAGCCAACGCAACTAAGAAGATTTTTTTACCTTCATGGTCCTAGTCCTGATGCTCTATGGCGCAAACCCATAGACGTTAACAAAGGCGGATAAAGATATCATTCCTTGTTCCGCCAGTTCGTCAGTTCCGGAGGCCCACGCAACTAAGAACATTTTTTGTACAACAAAGTCAGAGATCTAAAAGAATGTCCTCTGAGAAAATGACGACCAGAATAGCCTATACTCAATTGGTTTGTTTTTTGATAGTTCAAAGGTTTTATCATATTAATGGCATATTTTAGAGCAACCTATTGCCATTGGATTACAGCGAAAGTTCTTGACCTAATACCTACTACCTAGTACACTTTTCAGTACTAAAAAAATCAAAAAATACAATCGCTTTTAGAGGTCTGTGATGATTTTCAATCAAGTTTTAACTAACCTCTTGTCTGATAAGACTAAATAATATTTTAGAGTCCGCTTGTAAGCAAACCAAACCACTTAACACAATCATAAGCAAATAATTGCTAGGTAATATTGATTTTTCCAATTTAGACCTATGTACTAATTTTTAGTACACACTTTTTATTAGTGGTTATAGATAATCTCATAATTTTGTTTTTCATAACTAAGTACAAAAACTTCATTGTTTTAAGTATCTCAAAGTTTGCACACAATGTTAGCGAAATTGTACTAATTTCGGTACCAACGGAAAAGTAAACGTATTTTTTTCAAATGGCTTGAGCAAATTAAAAATATTTGCATATCCCCATCGTGTGCCTACCTACGAAATGCAAATTGAGTATCTTGGTAGCTTAAGATAAACATCAATTATTATTTACACATTGGGGTGAGGGGCTTCGGAACAATTAGCTGTACAACATACGACAAATTAGTATCTACCGCTAGCCGACCTCCCACTCAATCAATATTATGTATCTTTTCTTAGCATTTTTATTCTTTGTGTCTACACATCCGTCAAAAGTTATTAAAACTGATTTTTTTTTTTGCGGGCATTTTTTTTCAAATATGGAAATCACTTTGTTCCGCGGTTCCGCCTTCCACTGCTCGATGAGAGAATACAAAAAAAAAAAAAAAAAAAACTTGTCATGCTACTGTACCGTAGTTGCTATCGGAACACAACTCAAACATTTGATATTATTTTCCACGCATGATTCATAATGTATCTAGTATCTCATATATGCGCTTTTTGACCGTTCCACCAAGCACACTATGACATTTAGTTGTCAATCGTTTTATGGGCGCCTTTATGCTGTTCTTATTTCCATTTTGTCTTATTGTTATTTATTTAACCAAAAATAGATACACCACCTCTCCGGTATGGGGTGCAGTTTTTTTTATAGCGTCGTGTGCGTTTGTTTCTTTGTATCACTCTAGGGAAAACAACATAACATATACACGGTTTTGGTTCAGAGTTGATGCCAACCCGATCGATGTTCGCATTGTGTGTAAATCGGGCTGTGTTAGTTATTCATGCTACCGCGTTTTTGTTTTCAGAAAAATCAAAATTAATTCTGAAGGGAAACAAATTTAAATGTTCACTTGTAAAATTGTGTGTGAACACAAAACAGCTTTGTAATGGTATCTAGATGTTGTATAGTTTCATTTATGGAAATTTTGGATGTTTTCCTGAGAGTTGAGAAGATTTTATTTATTTCTGGCAAATGGCATTGCAGACAGACGTAGGACGACAACAAATTGAGATGTCAAATAAGGAGCACTGAATCAAAACTGAGAAGATAAACTTCCGCCTGTCTAAAGTGACATGTTCAACTGTGTTGTTTCTAACCGAATGAGGTTTTAGTTGTTCGAAACTATGAACATCATTTATTATAACAGTGGAGATACATAGTTCTTTGTCGAAACGATACACACAAAGGCAATAGTTATGTATCGAATGGCAGTAGAAATTCCAACTAAGGTTCCAATATAATGCTTAGGCACAATATTTGCTTTGGAGACTAAAGCTTTGACTCAAATTGTCCTAGTTATATACACTTTTTAGCTGAACACTTTACTTTTCATATAATTATTTTAATAAAAAAAAAATGAAAATATGAACAGCTAATTCTTCGGTGGTTTGGTCACGCTAAACGTGGAATCCTTGCCCCCAGGCTGGCGTCCCCTAGACAGACCAACAATGAGATGGTTAGATCAAGACTAAAGTCTTTTGCACTTGATGTTTTAGAATCGATGGCGGAAGATCAAGTCATTGAAAATGAATAAATAAATAAAAAAAAAAAAACAAAGTTGGGCGTCAGTTAAGATCTCTGAATGGGGCACTGAAAACGAACGCTTTCTATTGTAATATAACATTTTTAGAGGTATTGTGAAGATCAATTCATGTTTAGGCGATTGTTGCAAATTTGGCTAGAACAATCCAATTGCTAAAAATGTTTCATTTTCATCCATTTCATCCGAATCTAAAAAATATAGACTTTTCTTTTAAATAGCCTACGATCGGCGTACAACAGGTCATAACTAAATATAAAACAAATTTTTAAGAGTACAATTGCGGAACACTACCTACTCTTTATCCAACACTTTGATTTACACATGAAAATAAGGGTTTACTTTCAAAATGGTGCCTCAAATGAGACTACAGTAATTTAAACCACATAAAATTTGACTTGTAACGACTTGTAAATTTTTAATTCGCACGAAAATATTTTTTAGCACCCTTTGTTAAATTTTATCTACACTTTTAAGCTATAGAAAGAAGTATGAAATTTATAATTTTTTTAGCGTTTGCTTGTTTCATCATTCATTCATTTTCAAATGGTCCGCTTGTCCATTAAGTGGGTCGCGGGTGTAGGTTGCTCAAGTGGACCCTCCATAGCTCTCGATCCTCCGCCATCGACTCCAAATCATCAAGGGCAATCCCCATACGGATAGAGGAGATATTATGGACTTGATCTAACCATCTCATCCTAGGTCTACCTAGAGGACGCCTGCCTGATGGTACGGATTCCATAGCACGTCGTGGAATCCTGGTCGGGGACATGCGTTTAACATGACCAAACCACCGAAGCATGGCCCGCTCCGTCCGGAGAAGTAGTTGCTCGACATTGAGTTCCTCACGTATTCTGGTATTTCTAATGCGATCTCTACGAGTCACACCAGCAATACAACGGAGAAATCTCATTTCGGCAGCTTGTATTCGCGATCTTATTCTTTCGGTCATTACCCAAACCTCATGACCATAGGTAAGAGTTGGAACAAACACCGAATTAAAGACTGACAACTTAGCTTTGACACCAAGTTCAGTCCTCCTAATAACAGAATGACCAAGCTGTCTCAAAATTGACCCAGCCTGACCAATCCTACAGGAAAACTCGGCATTGCTCCTTCCATCACTCGTGAATAAGACCCCGAGATACTTAAACTTCTCCACCTGTTTCAATGGGACTCCACACAATAAAGTTCAAAATTACGTTTTGCAACTTTTTGCATAAGATTTTATTTCATGGCACCGGTATAGCCATCTGACATTTATATAAACATTAGTGTGCTTTCAATGTATTATGAAACTGCCAACTAATATCGATTCATCGGCAACTGTTATCGCCATTAGGTAATAAACTTGTCCTTATCTGTCCCCCACTAGTAACACACATCAGTGGTTAATGATATGAGCGCATCGCGGGTCGTAAAACAAAGTAATTAGTTAATGTACACGGTATAATCATCCATCGAGTCTAACTATCGCATTAAGTCGAATGTCCTGCTATTATAAGCCAGCTTTGTAAAATTATACAACTTCTAGCTAATACCTACCACATTTGGAGTGCATCTTAACAAAAGTGTAACCTCACCTGTAATCAAAAAGAAATAAATAAATCAACTATTAGTATCGTTGGATTATTGGTTATTTAAAAAAAAGGTAATAAAATAAATAAACATAGTCAGACACAATACAATTTCATTGCTTATCGCAATGGCTACAAAGCGTGTACTACAAAAACCTCTTATCCTCTTATCCGCTACAGAAAGTGCGCATTGTGATATCTTTTATCTGGCGGAATGAAGAATTGTCCTCAATTCCTCCTTCTACAACCATTCTACGGTAGACAAAGTGCAAAATATAATAAACAAACCGACTGACGCGACACTCCATTTATTTGTTGCACTTTGTTGTGCACGCTTTGTGGTGCTCGGGTGCAACTTGTATCTGCTGAGCGTACTTCTCGTTTTATCCGCATTATTTTGTAATTTTCCAGCGGCATACATCAAACACGTACAAAAACTTAGAAAAAAAATGCAAATTACAAAAACTAAATGGGAAAAACGCTTAATAGAAAGAGATGGAGAGAGGGAGAGAGACTTTGAGGCGTCGTAGCGGCACTGCTTACAAAATAGTAGTGGTGCTACTGCTAGGTGCTGCCTGGGTGTAAGAACGATTGAGTATCTCCCATCGAAGAAAAACAAAAACTCGCGGATAAATTCACCACAAAAACTTTTATTTTTTTTATTTTTTTTTTGGTTGCAAACTCAAATTGTGTCTGTTAGGCTCGATTAGGCACACAAAAGTCGAGAAACCACTACCACCAATCTGTGTATGTGCGCTACTGGCAGAGCGCAGTTTAACTGTTGCGTAATGCCGGTATACCCTGCTAATGGGCAACAATCTAACCACCAACATATACCCACCGTCGATTTGGTATGGTTTCTGTTTTTGGGTTTTGCTGATTTTTATTTTTTTTTTTATTTAGCTCCAACGTGAACTATATTATTCGTGGAGCTCTTCGCCAATACGAGTACATATATATATTTTTTTTGTAACAACAAATGATTACTCCATTTTTGGACCGAGAGACACAAAGGCAATGACAACAACACTCAAAGGCTCGCTCTCCTGCTTATCGGCTTTTAACTCGAACCTATACATTTATTTAACTTTCGTATCACGATTTAATTGCGATCAATAAGGTTTTCATTTCGTTTATGCAACAATAACAACCACTACCGCCATCATACCGTCGAGTTTTATGTGTCATTATCTGCATACGGTGGGAAGGGGGTGTGGCAGCATGGGGAGACCAGCAAAGAATCGAATTGTTATCATAAAATGTGAGTAATTGTTAATTGTTTCCAGGTAAAATACAGTTGTTGGCATTGTAAATGGCGGCTATTTTTACGCGCCAGCCAATTTTTAATGTGAAGCACTTCACTTTTTTTGCGATAAGATGGTTTGTGCGAAAAGTAAAGACTACTGGGCGTATACGTAACTTATTTTTTTTTTTTTTTTTTTCATTTTACTGGAAATTACTTGGTGTTTAAATTATTGATCCAATCGAAATGAAAGCAAACATGTTGCATCAAAATTGATAAAATGGAAGTGTTTCGAAGAGTCCACTGAATCGTTGAGTATTACTTAGCTTGACAGCTTTCAAAATTGAGTAAGCAATGATAAAGTTGGTGAGACAATAAGTATGCTTGTCATAAAAGGGAGTGTTTTTAAATCCGTCTATTAGATATGTCATACTTGCATTCTGAAGGCTTATCTATATGTGATTTGGTTGCACGAAAATGTTTTTTCCCTTTTCATACCATTTCAAATCTGGATTTTTCTCGCGATAAAAACTACAACATGCACAAAAAAAGTTTGAGCCAATTACTGATCTCGCCAATAGAGGGCTCTGATGCGACTAGAATGTCGCATTTTTGTTTACTTGTTACTATGGAAATGAACCTTTTTGGTCAAAATGCCATTGGAAATGAACATTTTTGCACAAAATTGCAGTGTTTTCTTTGGGTTTACATACTTTCTTGTCAGAGCAAGCTTTTTAGATAAATTTATTAGAACAAGGGGGCAATTGCGTTTGCGTGTGAGCTTGCACTTTTTCATATTTTGACTTTTTGCTGAATGTAGTTAAGCCTTTAATGTCTCAAAAGTACTATCAAGAGGAACAGACACTTTGCAAGGATAATGGTAACTTTCTGCTAGTGAATCAAATTAGGACAGCTGCTGCACTGATCATCGGTGGAACCTAGCTAAAGCATCAGATGCTTGCAATCAAGTTAGTATTATAGGTTTTGCGAAATTAAGTTTAGAACATCTTACATACAGAGGAAAATAATACCCTTGAAAGAAACAGTGTGGTTGTGTCATCCTCTGTGTTCTATTCAATAATAATTGGTGGCCTGGCGCTCATCGTTCAACTGACGTAGATGGTAGTCACCTTGACAATTGACATCAATGCGAAGTGTTTTACTAGAGGAAAAAGAACAACAGCTATCCGAGAACTGAACTACAACTAATACGACAAACGAGGTATTTTGGAGTCATCCTTGGTAGTAAGAACTATAGTTTACAAAACTTGAGGTAGGCTCAAGTAACGCCACTGTCAATGATAACGCATCACACCACTATGACCGTAATTGTCCCGGGCTTTGCGTTGTTGAATGATATTGACAACTCAATCTCAATAGCATTTCTGTACTGACATTAGACAGAGGAGAGTGGTTTCCTGGTAGGCTGTTCTATGGACCAATTTTGAGCTGCAACATATCGAATTTCTTTAAACGCCCTGAAGGTGGTTTTAAAGATCCATAATGAATAACCGTGAAATCGACAGGTTGACCAACAAAATAGATCTGTAGTGTAAAAGCAAAATGTTCATGCAAAACGGCGGATCTGGTTAAAATATGTCTACCCACAGTACTTACAACCACTCTACCAACAAGAGCCGAACCGATATAGATATAGAGGTTCTAAAAACAACAGCTCTAGTTCCTGATTGCATGACACGAGTTTGACTGATTCAACTACCAGTCAGTCATCGAAAAGGACCTGGATTATAACGAACTTAGCTACAAGAACCGATCTCGGAAAACGATTGAAATACTGAAGCGGATTCGAAAAGAGCAGATTCACGAGAACCTCCTAAGGCCGTGCCGCGAGTTTGACAGATGCAGCTCTTGGAAATCGACACACCTGGCTTATGAAAATGGATTCAGAGTAGAGTGCATTCAAATACAAGAACCGGATCAGAAATATGATATAGTCAGTTTTAAAAATGGTTAGATGTAGCTCGTGTGAGCCTGAGCATGCTTTGCCTGATTCAGATAAAATTGGTCATTGCATTAGCTTATAAAACTGAGAGAGAGGTGAATAACTAGCATTTTTGTAAGACAACAGCTCTAGATAGTAAGACCTCGGAATCAGCTAAAATAAAAATGTATCCGAAGTAAAACAAATGCAGATACGGGTAGCGTTACAGGAATGCAACTACAAACAGTCACAAAATACACTTCCAGCAGTCTTGGAGTACTCGTCTTAGAGTGCAAGTACAGCCCTGAAAGTTAGAACCAGTTAAGCAAATTCTTTTTAAATAATAGAACTACAATTAAAATGGTCGTGCAGTGTGTAAAAACCTTCAAGTAGACAGTAGAGGCTTTTAAAAATACATACAAAAAAAAAAATTGTAATCATATCGAATATCAATTTCAATTCACAATATGTTATACCGTTATCGATTAACAAACTGTTTTATATTCCTACCTCAAAGCTTTTGTTACGTAAGTCACTGACCTTTCCACTGACCACCAATATCTAATACGTAATCAAAAATATTGTATAGTTCAGTAACGAGCACTTGTTTTTTGGCAGACTACTCTATACAGTCAATATTCACTGTACAGTGTACACTGTACACACTTAAGCTGAACCCATTGAATTATTTATTCTCTTTCATCTTTGATGTGGTACTGGGTATCTGCATTGCAAAATACCCTCCAACACAATTGAAACGAACATAAATTGCAAACCACAGCGCGTACCAATAAAATAACAATTTGCCATCAATAAATAAATTCGGCCTGTTTATTTATGCTTAAATTTTTTTTTTTTTTTGTGTTTTTCGTTGGAAAATCCCACTGTGAATCGACAACCAGGAAGAGCAGGTTTCTCTCAAAAAAATAAAAAAAAAAAAATATATATATACTGCATAAAAATAGCATTGGAACAAACAACAACAGAGAACGCTGGACAAAACCACCGCTCGCTGCTGACCACATGAAAAATCATTTTTCCGCACGATTGGTGACCACCGCGTATCACAATAAATTTCTCCGCGGGACGACACGGCGGCGGCCAACACAAGTACCTCGGTACTATCACCCACCGAAAATGCAGATCAAAATGTATCCCGCGGATACGAGCTGACCCATTGAGACACAAACAACGGATCGTCTCAGTGGCCAACTTATTCTCTGTACCAAACTGGCGCCCGCCGCAATGTGTTTAAGCAACTTTCGCGCGCACTCACGCTCTCTCCTTGCCTGATGTGATAATTTAAATCATTATTATTTGTATCCCTCAGAGATGTAGTTTCTTCAATTTATCACGCGAGTTTTAGAAGGTGGCTAGAGCCGAATGATGATGCCCACAAGGGACGACAAGGCATACTGTAACTGCGCTTAATTTATCAACAATACGCTGGAAGGGTTACCAAACCATAATTTTCAAGCATTTTATAATGTCCAATTAAATTGTGAACGAATGCAAATTTCTGAGCTTCACAAATCAAATTGGCTAATTAGTAATCAGCGCTGAAAATGTTTTGAGCATATTTGCATTTTTCTCAGTTTAGGGGTTCTTGCTCCTACCGAATATAACGGTATTTTAAAAGATACACACATTTAGGTACAAAGAAAATGAAGGGTATGTTGAACACCGGGCGGGCTAATGACCTTTGGCTAATGATCCATAAATGATGTAACGAGATATGTCTTGCCTTTTTTTCTATGTTAAATGAATAATGGAAGATGATGAATTATTTCGATGTGATGTCATTAGAAGGACTATTAGCTGGAAGAAATTCGAATAAAACCAGCTGGTGCATTGATCCTATAGAGGCTTTATTAGCTGAATGCAAAGTTTATGGGTTGAAAGGAAACAGTCAAGGTCTAAAAATTGCAGTCACATTTAAATGTCAAAAGCCAGCTAATCGAAATATGTAATTTCAACTGCAAGTCAAAAATCGTGTCAATTTTTCGACCATGTGAATGAATTGAATTACAAAAGTTTGGAATCTCTAAATGAACAAACAGATAGTGATCCACAGATGTTGTTGAAAATAATAAGATGCATCATTCATAACTCATAAGTGCTTATTAGAAGTGTTACCCACTTGTGAGTTTGAGTTCTGACAGGCAAAATAAAGTCCTAATTGGACGAGGACATAAGTTAAACTGGACCAGCGGAATTGCGTATTCTTTAGAGACAGAAGATTTATTCTGCAGTAGACCATGTCAATGGCAACTAGCTTAATGTTCCTACATGCGTGGACTGAATCCTTTAATCGGGACACCTTCACGTCAGCAGTACAATTCGGTGCCACAAAAACTAAACTCGTTGATAGCATATCCTAATAGAGTGCATGAGTGGTTCGCACGAAACTTGCTCGTTCATTTTGAGTTTGTTATAAGTTTGTTTATATGTACATTTTCGTACAAACTGTTTAACTGAGAGCAAACGGATAGATGGACAAAATTGTGAGACACGCTTTATTCAGTTCCCTACTTCTGGACTCTATATAACTCTCGATCTTCCGCCATCGACTCCTTACTCATAAGAGGCTATCCTAGCCCAAATACGCGTAGAGTAGACTTGATCTGAACAACTCATCCTGTGCCTATAGCTAAAAGGCGCCGGTTTGATGGTACGAATCTCATAGCACGTCTTGGAATCAGAGTTAGGGCAAGCGTTTAAAGTGACCAAACCACGGAAGTGTGGACAACTTCTTCGTCCAAAGTTAACAAAATACTCACTCCTATTCCCGTTGGCGTTTGTCGTATACGACTCATGTTTCTAGTCGTTGTAAAACGGAGTTCAGATTTTTTTTTTACTTTTGTTAACAATTTTATTTCCATTTCTATGTGTTCACCGTAATTTCAATGCATTTGACTCAAAAAATCTAAAAACACCGACGAAGTGAAATACAAGTCGTTTACGACAAACGCCAACGGGTAATTCTACCTGTCAAGAAAAGATCGGGGACAAACTAAAGGCGATGAAGAGGTAAGGCCATTATAATATCTCTACAAAAGTTTTATAAAGGGTGATTTTTTTGCTATTTGTTTTTTCACCCTCATTTTTTTGACAGTTCACGCGTGATTTGTGACACGTAAAAAATGTTCAGTTAGCATTGTCATTTTACCATGGAACGCTCGAACAACGTTTGCAAATTATTGAATTTTATTACCAAAAATCGTGCTCAGTAAAAAAATGTGTTTAGAGCACTTCGTCCATTTTATGGTCGTTGTAATCGTCCTACTGAGCAGGCTACGTTAATAATCAAAATTGCCGTATATATGGTCTGCTCAGCAACCAGAAGCATTGTAAGAACTGCCAATGCATCCACAAAAATATACCCTTTGGTATGGTTTATGGGCCGGTTGCTTCATTGGGCCGTATTTCTTTTTAAAGATGATGATGGCAACAACGCTACGGTCAATGGTCAACTTTTTTTTTTACGCAAAATGGAAGAGCCGGGTTTGGTCGACTTATGGTTTCAACAGGAAGGCACGACAAGCCACACAGCACGCGAATCCATGGATATATTGTGAGCGAATTTGGTGAGCAAATTATCTCACGTTTTGGACCTGTGAACTTGACGCCGCTATAGACTATTTTTTGTGGGGATATGTGAGGTCTCTCGCCTATACGGGTAAGCCAGCAGCCATTGTCGCCATGGATGACAACATAACTCGTGTTATTGGTGAGATACCAGTCGAATCGATACGTTTCAAAAAGTAGGTATGCCAAAGTTGAACATTCCGAATGGAACACTTGAAGCGTAGTCGCGGTCAATATTTACACGAAATAATATTCAAAAAATAAATGCCAAGAATTTACCCTATAAAAGTTTCACTTAATTTTGGAAATTTTCGCTGTTTTTTGTTCAATATACAGGCTAGAATATAATCTACATTTTCTTTGTAGAAGTTCAGCCTTGTCTCAAAAAAGTACCGCGAATAAATCCACCATCCTCCAAAATCCTTGACAATTTGAAAATCCTAGACTTATGGAATGGAATAGTTCATAACCGCCTTATGAGCGAGACTGCTCACCTCCGCAACGAGACAACATTTAATAAGCTACTGTCATTCACCTTGATTGACAAAATGTTATCTCGCAATACTAATTATCCCCTCGAGGCCTACCGGCTCTTCTTTTCAAGACCAAAGTCCACTAAATCAAATCCACTCCTTTATCTAAATGCCCGATCCAAAGGTCACTGCGTAGATACACATTCATTACAACAACGCACAAGACCAACTTTTTGTTTGTGCGTCTATAATGTAATATTAATCTCACAATACGCTCTAATTATTCTAATTAATCATGGGTATATCGGGTATCACATAATTGCCTCTACACAAAACAGTCGTGTCAATAGCATTAAATAATGAAATCACTTCTTTGCTCATTAACTCATCACTCAATCGGCTTGCACACGTGTGACATTCGCTATTAGCGCAGCGCTCTTTCTAATCAAATTAACATCTTTAACAAATAATCGTAAAATGTGTCCTTAGATACTTAACAGAATACAATTAATATCTGAGAGACATTAAATAAATCCAAGCCAAACATGGTTCGAACACCAACAACAGTTCGTTCATGTAACACCTCAAGTGTTACTCACCCTTCAGTCAAGCTTTTAGCTTTCAGCGTTTTGCTTTTGCAATTAAAATCTAATGAATAAAATATGACAGATATAATTGCAATCCTTTCCAAGTCGCGCTACCCAGACGCCAAAAAGATATAAATTATCACAGCAAGATATCTAAAGAGACTTTTCAGTTTGGAATATAAATATCGATAGCCAACACTGGTTTGTTGGTCGCTGCTGCTAATTGCATCTTTCAAACAGACAAAGAGAACAACGCACAGTCAGCGAGTGTATCTAGAACTAGTTCACTACCACGCCAGTAATATACTGGTATCTTTTTGCACGGCTGCCAATTTAAGTCAAATGCAAATTTGTTTTCATTATTCTTTTTCGCTTTTGTGATTGTGTATCGTGTGTCGTGTGTATATGAGTGAAGTTCAGTCTGAAATAAATATAGCAAGAGAGATACCCTCTGGATATGGTCAAACGTAATTGAACACGATTTCATTAACTATACGCCGAGTAGGTATTATATGAGATGACAGACTATTCTTAACCGAGAGTTGGACAAATCTGCGGTAATTGTTTGCAATTAGAAAAGTCGTGCAGGTAATTAGTGGAAAAGTCTCAGGCGTGCTGCGCTCGACGTTGATTTTTCAGCAAAGAATGCAAATTTGATAAATTGAATATCAAAATGTACCGCGAGTATCTATCTATCTATCTATCTACTATAGCGGGAAGGCTGACTTTGAAGTGGATATTTTTTATTTTTCGTTTGCCTTTACAAAGCACCGCCGCACCCGAGAAAGGTGAAGAATGTTGAATGCCATGTCAAATGGGTGTTGTTCCAATTGAGCGATTGATTATTGTGTCATGTATCCTTTCTTGGTAAGGTTATATGGGTAGTGGAAATGTTATCGAATTTAAGGCGAGCAAGAAGGTGGAGATGAAGCATTTCTATTCTGTCTTTCTTAGTGAAAAGTCGTATCAATTGCTTGTGTTTAAAAAAAATCATTATGTCCTTTAGCCATGTCTCAAAATTGTGGCAACCACAGTTTTAAAGTAAAACAGGTGGTAAAAATTAACACAAGTGTTTTCCTATGATTTTCTCTTTATTTAGAACTTGCTTTAGCAGTATAATTGAGTTGAGAATTATATTAGAGAACATGCACCTTTATTAAGCCCGGCAAACATCGAAATCAGCTTAACAGTTAAACCACCTTGGGTTGATTAGTTTTTTATTTTTTTTTGAAGTGTTCAACTACAACCAAGCGCCACATTAAGGAAGGCGCGCACTGCAGGGGTTAGCAAGTGACGTGGCAGTGGCGTGGTGACCAAGTGGCAGTTGGACGATAAAAAGCCTATGTAAAAAAATAATGACGCGCGCATTAAAGCGGAGAGGGGGCGACGTTGTATTTTGCAGGTGACGACGTGATGGCAGTCTGATGCAACAAGTTCTCGGACAAGTTTAATTTTCGAGTGGCAAGCGGCTGGTGACGACGTGGATTTTACATAGCAACTGCGTATTTTTGTTTACCCGAAAAACAGGCGAGACGACCGAGAATTTAATAAGACATTCCATCGCGACGCCAAATGTTCAACACTCCTATGCCGCTTTGTCCTCACGCCACTGCGATGTCACCTGCTCAGCACTTCAGTGTGCGGCTTGCCTTATGGTGATACTATGCTCTCTGTGTACGATCTTTATCTGTGTTGATTTGGATGGTCAGTGTTTTAGTTTAGGCTGATTTTGTCTTCTCTGGATCTTAGTTTCGACAGGTGTCACTTTTATCATTTATATTTTTAAAACAATCGCCATAAGATCTCTATCACGACATACAGGTTGTCATAGGCTATGCCATACGACTGCAAGTATTATCTGTGACCTTGTGGGGATTGAGCACCGAAAGTAAAATGCTTTTGTAATGTCTACCTGTAAATCTAACAAAAATTAGCTTTCCACAGATTTGGCATTTTAAAGTCAAAAAATATTTAAAATATTTTTGAGAGACTTTATTTGTACAAGGTGCATATTCGTTGTGTGGCCTCTAAATGAGTATGGTCCTCGTATAAATATTTTCAAATGTAAGAGCTTGCCTTTAAAATGATAACAAAATTCATTACGATTGTGGTTATCCTCTCTGTTCCATTCAATATCGGTAGGTTGCCGTTTAGACATGTTACAGTTGACGCAATTGGTAGGGACTTTTCAAACAATAATTTAATAATTTAATTTAATTTATTTGTAAATTCAACCACAGCCTTTGTTTGGAACCAAATATTTTTTTTTTCTGCCAACAATAATTCAATTATCGTCGAAATGGCACAAATCGCCTATAAAGCAGGTGATTTGATTTTTCTTGCCAATGATTTTAAGACGACTATCCAAGACCAGTCTCGAATATAAAGAGACAGTAGAGAATTAATTGCGTCACTCGTGAACGACTAATTTGTGACGAAATTTGTATTTTTATGTGGCTCATGGAATTAATACATTTTTACTAGAAAAAGATCGACTAAACAAGAGTACTTAGTGTAGAAAATAAAATCTGCTATAGCAAAATAAAGAAATTTTATTAATTCACAGACACAAAGTTCTGAATTATATTCTGCAATTAAATTTTTGGAAAAAAAAACATCCCACAAGCACATCCGGAAAGACCCAGTCTCGCCAGTTTTGGTATTCAATCAAATATCAAGCTCGTCTAACCCTCATCTGTGCCGTTTTTTTTGCGATCATAAAAATATCATTTCCATTTGCATATAGTGTTAAAATTTCAAAAGCCAAAAGCTCATTAACGACTTTTATAAATCGATAAATGCTCACTCAATACGCAAAACAGATAAAAAAAAAATCGAAACCAAACCATATCACAAGCATTTCAACGACCAACAAAATATAAGTTCGGATTAAGTCCGCCCTCGGAATACCATCGAGACTATTGCCATATAATTTTTGCAATCAACTCGATCCAGTTTTAATATTTTGTCTTCTTATAGCAGAGCGGGGTACATTAATTAAATAAACTTGACCACCTGTCCAGTTTCCAAAATAACCAAACCAACGAACCGCAGAAAAAAAGCAAAAATCCAAAAATAGTCAATAATTCGAACAATACGGGCAAATGAATTCGATGAAAATAAAAAAATATGTTAGTTATCTGGAAAACGCTCTCAAGGTGAGACAAGGTAACCAGGTTTACCAAAAATAAATCCAACCATAGCACGGTGGCGGCGGCGGCTGAGACCGACCACGCCAATCTTGGAAGTGTCTCGATATATACGATATATGAAAAGAACCAACGACGCGTGTGAAGTAACACTCATACCAAAGCCACTTAAGACACACGGTGCAACGATGGAGCAGTCGTTGTCGTCGTCGTCGATCGACAGATCTATCTTTTATTGATGTTTTCTGTCGTTGAATTGAGTTTTTTTTTCTTCGTCACTGTGTCGCTTTTTTAGTTTTGCAAAATTAATTATTATTCAATTGTGGGCGCGCGAATTGTCGTCTCCTTTAGAAGCAGCGGCGCCATAAATATCAACGAAAATATAAAGCAATACTGTGTTTCTCCAGATCGGATTCATTTTTGCAATGTCCAACAATGTTGTCGTTGTAGTTGTTGTCATCGTCGGGTTGTGGATACCAAAAATGGGAATTTTCTCTTTGATTCGCTTTTCGATTTTGTAATTGTCAGGCGTTTGATTTTGAACAGTGTTGGCTGTTGAAATGATGTTGACCAAAAATTATCAAGTGGGCTTGGAGAACAGATTAACACGTTTTTGCGATATATGCTGAATAGGGTTTGAGTAGAGCCTCCTGGGAGTATTGAACTCATTAGCTAAAATGTGTGGGTAACTAGACTCTAAGTTTAAATGATTTTGTTGTAGAAATAAGGCGCCTGTCGTAGGTTCTAGAGTGAGGGGTATTCAAAAAGAGCCCTAAAACACGTAACAATGACCCAATTAGGCGATTGTTAATGCGTGTTTCCTCTAGGAGATTTTCGAATAACTGAGTGAGTCATGAAGTTTATGGAAATGACCAATACCTAAGTTCATTAAAGTAGGTAGTTTAGATCTCTGATATGCCCAAACTGGAGTAAAGGCAAGTATCGAAGATACCTAATTGATTCTAAATATATCATCTATCCCTATTGCATTGATAATTGTGGATATTACAATACTTGATGTTCAGACAAAACATGTAATATGTCAGAGTGACACTTGTCACAACTGAACAATGACGATAATGCCAAAATCGGAATGAACCACGTCGGTCGTAATATTATTAAAGAAATAACCTGCTCAATGTTAAAACGTCCGAAAACTGAACAAGGATTAACGACCTTGCAGCTGGGCAAAATATTACATTCTCCTAATAAATAAGGCTATACTAAGAAGTCATCAGATCAAGCAATAGCTAACCAAGCGATCGAAGGAATGCACTCCTTAAGTGTACTGCATCGACTCAGTTCTATTTGTAAGGACGTTGAACAATAAAAATCAACAACCACAATAGCAGTTCATTTACCAATCGAGTGTCCCCTAGACATCGGGAGAAGTCATACAACAGTTACACAAAGATAAAAGTGACAACCCTGATGGCATGTGATACATTTTACGTCAGCAGCCTCTCGAAATCTCTGGTTTTCAGATCAGGGAAATAGAGAAGCAGCATCTAAACAAGCCAACCAGACAACAACACTTACAAAGACAAAAATTAACATGAACAAAGTAGATACAGTCGAGGATATGCAAAAAAATAATAAAGAGGGCATCCCCAAACTGAAGCCTGAAGCCTTTCGTGGACTGAAAAACCCAAAATCCAGGCGCCAGCCAAATGCCGGGCGGTCCAACAGTCTTGATCTAAAAGATGACAAATGACGGACCTGAAGGAAATTTAAGCAGTTGAACTAAACCCCAACGAGGTCACATGACGTGAAAGCTTAGGCTAAAAGTAGAAGTGCTTGAAGCGTCTGGAAGTGACTCGGTAGGTGAATTGTAATCTAATATCGACTGTCCGGGTTTTTAGGCCTACAAAACCAGGGAAGACCTAAGATATAATTTTCTTCGATAGCGTTAAAAGGCATCAGATATACGATTCCATGCCGAGATTCCATGAGAACTGGGTTCATATATTGGTATTGCTGCCAACTAGGTAAAATGAAATTATAATCCAACGCCCCACTCTGGCAAATATTCTCTAAATAATACCTATTCGAAGTTTTGCGCGAAAGCAGCTCATTATCGAATTAATGTACAAGAGTATCGTGCGAGTCTCAATTTCGAAGCC
This sequence comes from Cheilosia scutellata, assembly GCA_955612985.1. Lineage (NCBI taxonomy): Eukaryota > Metazoa > Arthropoda > Insecta > Diptera > Syrphidae > Cheilosia > Cheilosia scutellata. Next base: position 7,934,926 of record OY015313.1, read on the forward strand.
ACCCGCGTCTTATTCAAGCTGATGTCACAAACTAATAATTGCTTATATTTAGCGTCGTTTTAGCTGTGAAATAAAATTTGTATATTCCAAATTTAAAGCGAAAGCGGTTCGCTATAGAACGACTCTATGGGAGTGCTGGACAAATCTTATTTTCGATATCGTTTATGTCAAGTTTGACCTGTCACAAATAGTACCTAGATTTTTATAGCAAGCATCGTTTAGCAGTATAACCTCTCGCGTATGTTGGATAAGTTTCTGAGAATATGGTGGTAGGTAGACATGGGAAAACTTATAACCAATATTCGATAATGACAGATAGTTTATGACTTTCTGGTGGAATTAGTAAAATATTTGGACAACGATATATTGAAAAACTGAAGAACTGACCATTTTCTTGATTTATACATTGTATTAAAAAGACTCACAAACTGTCCATTGTCATTCATAAACAGTATCTAATACAAATCGAAAAGTACAATCAATAAAGTCAGTCAAGATTATGGGGAAACATAATTCAACTTGTCGTTCCATAAAGTAACTCCAAACTGATTTTATCAAGCGGTTACCACAATAAGGAAATTCCCGCTGATCCACCAGAGTTGACCTTTAAACGCCCACAATGCCAGACTCTTATTCCTCATTCTCTCAATCCCCTAATCTCATCTTGATTTTTCTAAACTAAATGGCGTCATAAATAAGACCCAGAGTTTCACCATTTTGAATGACGTTTTGAGAAGGGCTCACTTTAATTTGATTCCATTTCGCACCACACACACTACGTCAATACCCACACACATTGTTGTACTGACCAGACCATCGACCATCTTGAGCTGACAAAAGAGTAAAAAAAAAAAAGTATAAAACCTGTCCGTGGGCCAGTGCAGATTTGGTCAATATCTGGTTTACGCAGTTTCCACTCATTTTCAATTCATTATTATTTTTCCAATGCAAATCGGCGAGTAAAATGTCATATAATAATTAACAGCAATCCGATTGACATTCGTAATCAGGGTTTTGTTATACCGATCCGTAGTATTACTCTGAAGGCGAATGAGTTTCAGGTCAGTGGTGGCGGGCGGTGGCATTACGTGGATGCTATTATTAGCTCGAGTAAATCATAATTTTCTGATCGAACCGATACAATAAACAATGTCAATCGTTAAGCCATCTTATCAGTGGCATATCGAACAGGTATACAGACGCGAGGTGTGATGATAACATTTGAATTCAAAATGCGAATATACAATGTGACTTGGTTATTAAACAAGGGACGAGGAGAGTGAGTTTGCACTATGCCTAATCAAGTGTAGGCGCGCGCATAAAATAACACACTTTATTTAAGCAGCAGCCTCAAGTTCATAGAGGTCGTTAGCGGCTTGTTATGCGGTACCAGCGAGTCGGCGGCGGCATCTACTACTCACTCTAACAAGACTTTGAAAATGTAATTACAGTGTAATGTAAATTGTTTATAAATGGATAAAGTATGCGCGCGAGCGAGTTGTGTGGAGAAACAAAAAATTATTCACACATTTTGGTGGGTGGATAAATGGTCATTGAATTGAATTGAAATTAAATTTCCATTTAGAGAGGTGCGATGGCTAAGAAAAATATGGAATTAATAAGGAAAACACGAGGAGAAATGTGTTGATTGCCTCAAGGTTGCCATCCATATTGTTGCTGGCTTTGGACTTTTTGTTTGGCTGTTATTTTGAAGTATGGGCTTGTCTCTTGTTTTATTTCTTGATAAATGACTAAATTGGTGTGATAGAGTGCTTTGTTGTGGATCGTAATGGCGGGGAGTGGTATCCCAACGAAAACGGAAGGTGTATTGACCGGATCAAGTGCGTGATGGAATTGACACCCTGGTTGTTTTAAGATGTGAATGGTATAATGGATAGCAATCTAATTGGTTGTACATATATCAATTTACAAGGACGACAAAACGTATACGATACTATGAATGTGAAGTCTGCCAATTGAAGCAATAGGTTGTGCTAAGCAAGTTCTTAACATTTAAAGTTTAAGTTTGAGAAATTTTCAGAAGCAATTGAATATTCTCTGACTCATTTTGTTCAGTTGGTAAATGTTTGTACCTACCTACTCGCAATTGAAGTGTGAGAATCAAAAAGAACGCATGCAGAAAAATGTCTTGTAGCTACCGTGATTTAATTTTTGACAATCGAATTTACAAATGCTTGTATTTTTTTCAACTACAAATCTTCCTGCTAGCAAAGATTCAATTAGTTTCTTAAAAGTCTATGGCCAGACATTCACCCTAATTCTGTCATTCGATTTAAGCCCTACTCTGTATTTCGACTCGAAAGTTAAATCATTCGGAATCGAAACATTGGCACTCAGTAATTCGAAAGTCGGAATTAATTTTTCCGAATATCAGTGGCCATTTTTTTTTGTTCTCTCAAATCGGAATTTCGGCACTTGGCAACTCGATTCTTTATGTCAAACTCGTTCGATTTTCGGATTTTTTGTTCGTTGGCTATTTTCTTGGCGGAAAAGTTGTGTTTTTCATAAAATGTAAGTAATTTCTTCAATTTATCAGTGATAACAAAAAAGGAATAAAGTTTTATGTTTAATTTATCATTTTCAGGGAGTCTTACAAGAACGTAATCACTAAACAAAGCCAGTTTGAAATTTTAATTAATTAATTTAATTAATTAATATTTGAAAACCGCTGATGCCAAGAAGAATTTGGCCAATCTTTGGAAGCGGGTAGCCACGGATCTAAACGTAGTTGGCCAATCAATGCGAGATGCTGTGGCTTTGAAAAAAGTGTTTTGGACACAATAGACATTATATTCTCGATGGCACTACAAATGTTGTCAATGCAACTTGACATTGACTGCTGTGTTACACCAATGTGTCGTTCTTGGCCAATTTGTTGCTGGTATCCGCCTTGACCAAGGAAATTTAGCGTTGCTGCTGGTTTGATGATAATCGGTATTGAAGTGGATCGTATTCGGGTGGCAAGACTATCGCGTATGCTATTCAAAACATACATAAAAGCCTCTTTCGAAAGCCGATAGTTTTGAACAAAGCTATTGATAATAAGTAATTTCTTTCTTTATTCTATATTACATTCTTTACTTTGGAAGTTACTTTACCTCTTAGCGCTTGGATTTATCCCTTAGAATTCTCCTTTTGATTCGTTCTTCGTTATTGAACTCTTCATCCAACCACAGTGCTACTGAGTCCATTATGCATTTATGTTTTTGTGGAAATTTGTTAAATCGATGGCCAATAATATTTAATTTAAGTTGTTTTTACATATATGTTTTTTGACAATTCTCATATAAGTATTGCGAGTCTCGAAAAAAAATCCGAAAGTTGCAAATATGAATTTGGTAGCATTTTTATTCGTTTCGAAAGTGGTATACATAGTGCCAATTCAAATTTGATTCGAAAAACACTTTCGAATGATTTTAACTTTCAAGTCGAAATACAGAGTAGGGCCTCTGACATTCCTACTTTCGATTTCTATGAAGTTTCGTATTTTGTTAATTTGTCCCCAGAATCAGTTTCGATTGGATCGAGATAAATGTCCAATTTTATTCGAGCGAACATTTATGGTCGAAAGCTCTATTTGAAAATGTAAGTTCAATTGTTTTTGCATTTTGTGACTCTTTTGATCAGTTAGAACGTTTTCGCATCTACCCACTTGAAATTGTGAGAATCAAAAAGAAGTAAAAATCAAACCAGAGTTTCTTTTAGCAAGGTTTTCATTGAAAACCCTTTATTTTTTTAGGTTACATTTAAACAGCAAATCTGTTTCAAATTTAAGAAGTCATTGCATAACAGAAATTGAAGACGTAATAATTTTTTAAATCACTAGTTAACATATAAACATTGCTTCTGCATTTTTCCTTAATGTTGATCGCTTATTGTAGAAAAATTGCCACCAACATTAGTTTTCTGTACTCATTGGAGAATCGCACAACTGGTATGTATATGACCGCACACTGATTAAATTTTTTTAGGATTTCCGTCCTTTCCTTCTTTGATCTAGATTCTAGAAACTTAGCACCAAATTGCAACACATCCGTGTTGTGAATGTCTGGGTTTATACAATTAAACTATTTGACTATACTTTTTACAAAAAATCAAGTGACATTCACATTTAGCTGTCAAACGATCTCACATCCGTAAAACATTGTCCTATTTATTTATACTGAGAACGTTTTCTTCTCTGTTTAAACAAATTGAACATCTATACTGTTAAATAGTTGTTCATCAATAAGTGACATAAAAACCTCGATCTCACTGCTTGTCACTGAATACCCCATATTTTTTGTTTCACATCAGTTTGACAGTTTTAGAACATCGCTACCACAATGCTAAAGCAAAAATCATGTCATGTCACTTGACTCTTTGACAGCCTTGACAAGTTTCGCGATTTCGTTTGAACATTGTGTGCAAGGGCAAAGTGGCATAGAATTTAATGTTGCGACAATAAATTGTCACAAAGATGCATATCAATTGCCACAAAACTACTATATCGGTATACCGCTAGTAGTCACATCTGTCTGTTGCAAATATATTTTATTACTAGGTCATTGGATAGATACCTTCGTGACGCGTGACCAAACTCTCAAGTCTTCAATTGGTATGTTTTAAAACGCCATTCCAATCAAAGTGGAATAAATTCCGTTTTTGGGGATTTTCCAAAGCGCCAACACAATACCATTCTCGCTCATCATAGCTCACTCCCTATAGCCGCTGGCTATGTTCACCTCCACAAGATCCATCATCTTTAGCATTCCACTATATAGCCCCCTACCATAGAGAGGGGGCAAAAATACCACGCGCAAAATAATAAGAAAACACCAGGCAAAATGAGACGAAAAAAAAAAGCTCAATCAATTGGCGCCACATTTCAACCGCCTTTACACCTCACAACCGTCGTCGTCGTCGTCGTCGCGCGCATCTTACACACAAACACACACCACAATTCTTGAGACTTATGGCATTCGATGGCGTATCACAAGCTAAATTCCTCCAAGTGACTAACTTGTTTTATACTGTCGCCGCGCTGTTGCATTGGAAAATCAAATATGGAGGAGGAAAATCCATCCAAGGCAGCCGGGCGATGCGATGACAGCCAGCTAAAGTGGGGCTGCTTGCATTTGAAAAGAAGATGAAAAATTCTTTCGACCATATCAACCGTAAATAATGTCGTCGTCGTCAGAGCGTCGTGCCTGTCATACTTCGCAAGTTCATCATAACCAAACCGACAACAAGATCACAAAGAACCGAAAGAAAAGCCACCGCTGACTGAAGGAGGAAAATATGACGTTTTCCACTGACATCGGTTTGGGTCATTGCTTTGCTTCGTCTGTGTCTGTGTCTGTCTCTGTCAGCGCATCTCTGTTATGTTGACATTTATCTCATTATCAGCAAAATGAAATCCGCAAACTCGGATGAACTAAATTCTTTTGTCTGTCAATATTTGTCATTTGGTTCAAACTGTCAATAAGCGACTGACAGCCGAGATACCATGTAATGTATGTCGCGTGAATGTACAACGTAAATAGAGAGTCAAGTTGAGAGAATTCCAAGAATGCATTATATTTACACTCCGTAGAAGATTGTAATCTAATTTATGGCGAAGGTAAGCGGAGAGTTCCGTTTGCGAAACTTTATCAATTACATACAACGAATCACCTTCTTGCCATTCTCCACGTCGACACATTTTGTCAAAGCGGTGCGCGGCGGCTGCAAGGGTGTGTTGGTTGGTGTCGTCCACCCACACGGCAAGAGATCCATTTTCTTGTTTTTCACTCATTAATCGCGGAACATGAAAGCGAGTCTGTGTGTGTCGCGCAAAGACTATGCCGACAATTAAAAAAGCGTATTTCGCGTGGCGTATTATAAATTCAAAACAATATTCATTTCTGTGCAAGTTATGTAAACGGGGATTGGAAAATATGTCGATAAGTGACGTTTGACGTTTATTTTCCCGATTCAAACTCTCTTGCCAAGGCCAAATGGCGCGGACTTTTGTTTTTGTTTTCTTGTTTCTCCTCTCTAATCATCAACAAGTGGGAGCTCTGATAGATTAATAAGTTTTGCAATTTTCAATTTGAAGAGGAAAGTAAATATTTCGCTATAGCAGAGCAGTGTCGGGCATGATTGAGAGAGTAAGCAGCTGGAGGGGTTGCTCGCTACTGAAATGGTAGCGCGGCGACAGGGAGTAGCTTGGAGCAAAAAAAAAAAAAAATAAGAAGAATGGTATCTGATTAGTTTAGTTTTCTGAATGGCACAAGAGGTGTAAAATATTGCCTCGAGATGTTGCCAAGAGCTTCTTAACAGGCTTGATTGTTAAATAATTATGATACTATAGGGATCAGTTAATCGAGTGCCTCAAGTAGTGGTCTAATATGGTAACCTTGATGTAAGGTAGGTAATCTTGAGTGATCATTTTATTTTCGGATCGAGTGGTTATATGTAGAACACCTGCTCTGATTTATTTTAAACACCGGGTTTGACGAAGTTTCTGAGAATAGCTTTCGTTCTGTGCAATGTCGCTAGGCAACTTTTTTTTCCTAAAGAATTGATCGTTCATTAACCTGAAAAATATACAGAAAGTCCAGAAAGCTTACCAAAAAAAAATATACACATATTTGAAAAAGCTCGCATGTTTGTACTTCTTGTGCTAATTTTTGTGTTTCTGATCAGCAGAAAAAAATATTGGTTAATGTTAAACAGGGTTGTGTTATTATCACAAAAGAAAAATATAGGTAAACAATTAAGAAAATTCAGAAAAATGTCCCATTTAATGCTTGTGTCCTTTGTTTGGAACTCTAATTTAGCTTTAAAGATTGCTGATCATTTACCCGAAATCGCATCTGCTCGACACAATTTATAGAAGTTCTGCCTTCAACATTTATTTGAAGATAGTAACTCTGATGCTGTTAGAACTACTCTATTGAAAACTAGTCCTGAAAGTAATCAGGACTACTGATCTAGATCTAAATAACATAATTGCGGAACCACTTATCCAATATCGCAAGGGATGTGTCCTTATAAAGTTAAGTAACCTATTTATAGCAAAGAGGTAGGTACTTCAGTCCGAAATAGTTCCTCCTTTTCATAAAGAACAACTTAGAACATACCTCGAATATTGCTCTTATACCCCAAAACATTCACTTAACCTCTCTCGGTTATAGCCTTTTATGAGAGAAGTTTTTAAACAGAAAAAAAATATTTTTTTCACAATGTGAGGAGTTACCTATAGTTGGTAGGTTACTTAGAAATGATTCCTATTCTGATATTTACAGAGGTTTACACATAGTTACCAGATGCGATGACCATTGAAAGTTATACCTTTCGGGATTGTGAAATAATTGTGCCGTTTGAACGACTAAAAAAAAATTATACCTAAAAAAGGGGAATTAAAAAACGAGCTAAAATCAAGAATATCAGTGTCATTTCAAGCCTATTCGTTGACGAAAGTATGGTAAAGTCAGAAAATCGTATTCCAAGTACAAAAATCTTATTTTGAGCTCGTTTTATTAAGACCAAAAAATCTTCTTTTTAGATTTTTAGTAAGCTTAAAAATCTTACTTCGATCCTGTTTTGGGATTATTTTAAAAATATTCGTTCTTATTTTAAGAACACAAAGGCTACGTTTTGGATCATTTTAAGATTGTATTGGCTTATTTAAATTTTTTTTTTTACAATTTTATGCCGAGTCCGAACGGCTGAATTGAGAAGCTTTTTCATGACAGTTATACTCTCGGATGTTTGTCAGACGTTTGTCAGACAAAACGAATGGTTGCGAGAAGCTACATAGGCCTAGGGTGTCTACCGCCTGTTGCGCCACCTATTTATTTTTTTTATTGGCTTATTTCAAGAACAAAAAACTAACTCAAGATTTTGGCGAGTTCATTTGGGTTTCAATGTCATCTTTTAAGATTGTTTCGGCTTATTTGAAGAACGATGGGTGTCATATTAAGATTTAGCACGTAAGAATCAAGCTTGATCATACTAGATTTTAGCTTGTGATTTTTCTCTGAGTTAACATATTAAAATTTGATCAGTATGTTTGTGCCACCTTGTACTGTAGGTATACATAAATTAAATACACAGAGTAAAATTTTTCAAATTGGAAACACATTTCTTCGATCTATTTCCAGTATAGGACTCCTTGGGAACCGAAGAAAAAGGATGCGATACAAAGCTATACGTGTCCCCTTGTAAAGAGATACATAGGGTGTGATATGAAGGCATTAAAACCGTCCGTTGGTAGTTACTACTGACAGCATAGTTTAAGGTTCTGAGTGAAGCCAATGAGAGTGAACTGTACAGTGGCCTTCCTTGTCAGATAATAGTTCTTGATCAGAAGAAGCAAACTCACCAAGTTCACGAAACGGAGTAGTGAGTGACGTGATTTTATCAGTTAAATAAATTTGAATATCTAATTCTAATAGACTGATCCAGAGGACCACAAAATAATATTGCAGTCATATCAAACCTGTTAAAGCCTGTCTGCTCAGATAAAATTTCAGTCGGATTTTTGTTGGCTAAATTGACTCATGGATCTTGTTAAGTGCACCGAGTTGCTTTCAGCGAAAAGTTATTCGTGTGATCTTCGGCCCAGTTTGTGTCGAAGCAGTTTGGTGAAGGTACAGTGAAGAACTAACGGGATGTACAGCGATATAGAAGTTTCGAATAAATCGGCTGGGACATGATTGAAGGATTTCTAACTCTACTCCAGAAGGGAAAAAGCGTAGGAAGGAGACCTTCGGATACCTAGATGACACTCCCAGTTTATAGGAGATTGCAACCAACTAGGCTCCGGAACTGAAGGCCGCTAGCGATGACTGGGATCATACTTTCATTGAGACATGGTCCGCCCCGGACTGTAAGGCCATCAAAAGAAAAGTAATTAAGTAAATTCAACACTGATTTCAGCATTCTCCCTGAATTGAGAAGCTTTATCAAGACCAAGACGCTTAGACAAATTTTTAGAAAAAAAATGTTTAAAACCCTTGGTAGTCTCTTCATCGATAATATATAGTTTCAGCGCTAATATTCTTTGCTTTGTCCGTTGATGTGGATGTGCCACTTTTATGCAGCCCGATCTTCAGTCGCACTCTGTGTGGGAACGCGCCTTCACTTTAAACCTTATTCCCGTCGTCTAATTGAGCAAACTACAAATAATGTCACATATAAGCCAATAAGACTGTTCATATCGTAACCTCATTTCATAAATTACAGGTGAGCGCCACCAGATTTGAATATTTTTGCAAACTTTGCAAATTGAACCGAACTAGGTACTATGTGAACTGTGCGAATAGAGCAACCTAATTTTTTAATCTATGTAACCGTCGATGCTCTAAATCGAACTGATCGCCGTCGATAAGGTAAAAACATTTCCATAATTCAATAAATCGCATTTAACGCAAGTTCTGTCAGTTTGTTCTTAAATAAAATTACTTTCCCATGGTTGTGGTGTTCCCCAATCGTCCGTATTGAACGGAAATCGATAAAAACTCCCCAAAAAGCAATTAGTTATTCATGTTATTTATGGTGTTCTTTTGGTCTCTTCAGCTGATTTAAATGTCAATGTTCGACGGAGGCTACTATTTCCGGTGGTTTTGTGTGTGTCTATTGAAAACCTTTCCAATCGACCATAAAGCCATACACACAATTCTATATAATAATGACATTTCGATTGATTTACGAAGCACAAAAGTGACCCACTTCGCGTGAGTGAACACTACCACCCACTGTGTCTGCCTATTCGGAGGGTGCACGTGTTTTATAAAAGAGTTTACTAGATTCCATTCACCATTTACCTTTTTTTTGTGTATATTAAAAAGTAATGACACGTAAAAAAAAGTTCGATGAACACGAATCACCCTCGACGATAGTTGTAGAAAGTCACCCTAGTTTCAGAGCAATAACATGACCCTCAAAAGAACATTTCAAAAGTGACACAATTTAATAGATACACCATTGTGCGAGTTGTCTTTTATTGTAACAGACACATACTCGTATGTATGATGAAATGAGGGACACAATTTATTTGCGTGCCTTTTGTTGCGAAAATCTCATCAAATTTAGCGTGAAAATCGGTGGTTTCTCTTACGCCAATAGTTCACCGACATAGAATCTGGGTCAACGCAAAACAATTCCAATTGTCACTCCATAGAGATCGATTAATCGATTTTCTCACCAAGAGACGGTATTGATGCCTTTCTATGTTGCACAGAGCAAAGACCTCTTTGGCTAATTAGTCGCGCAGCTGAATGACAACGACGCCGGCGACGACGACAATCCTCCTCTCCGGGGTTTAGAGAGTTTTAAAAACCACACACTCGCGGTGCGCACACTATGTGTGCCTGTGCAATCGGATACGAGAGATCCAGATACACTACACACATCAACTAGTGCGCGCGCTCATTTGAAACGACCTTTGAAAATATTCTCCATCTTCAGTACGGATGATAACGAACGCAATGATGGTAGTGGTGAAAGGGAGGCGTAGGATCTCTCTGCAACATTCAATCTCTAACCGCAATTTGTTGTTGAGCATCTAAACGGCCTAAAATAGAGGCATCTATCTATACGGGTCTTCTCTTCGATGTATGATGTACGAGCCTGAACACAGCGTGCATTCCAGTTTGTTGCGGGGGGGTTGACAGTGTGGGGAATGCGGTATCTATGGCTTTGATGAAAACGAGCACGACGACAACGAATACGAATACGAGTCTTCCCAACTACGTGCGTCGATCTGTTCATCGGTGGTGATGGTTACAGCGGCTGCTCGACAGCATGGCTTCCCTCCACGATGTAAGATGTGAAATCGGAATGTTATCGGTTGGCGATAAAAAGAATGGCTTTCATATAGATGAATTCGCAATTGGGGTATGTGAGGCATGTTTGATAAACTTAGTGACAATGAGGGAAACTAAGATGTAGCAAATAGACTTTAGGTAAGAATTTCAATCTATTTCATTACTCATCTGTCAGAGCAGGATCCCTTGAAATAATTTGAGGTTTGTACGTCGCTCGTTTCGAGTGATTTAAGGCAGATTATTTGTGAGTGCTTATACACTCACATTACAATGTTTTGGATTGCGTCATTGCCTAACGCCTCCAAATATTGTCTTAAAGATGTGTTCATTATTTCTGACTTCAGGGAGTGCAGTTTAGAGTAACAATCTTTAAAACAAACCGTGCCCTCCTTGGATATCCATATGGAAATCATTCTTGAGATTGCCCTTCTCATCATTGAAAGTGTTTACGGTTCATATAAATTGCAGTCGCACATATATTGCTGCCAGAAATTGTACATGGGTCGGGTATAGACATTCAACACCTTTTTGAGAATATTGAACTTTAGTCAACTGATCTGTCAGACATTTAAACTATTATCACATTGTGGCTGGTAGATTGCTTCCTTCGAGGGAATGACAATAAACTGTAGTACATATGTATATAAATATACCTAATTTTCGCATATCACCCTTTACGATTAGGACTTCATTCATTCATTCCCGCTTATACATTAAGTGGGTCGCGGGTGTAAGTTGCTCAAGTGGACCCTCCATAGCTCTCGATTCTCCGCCATCGAATCTAAAACATCAAGGGCAATCCCAATACGTGTAGAGGAGAGATTATGAACTCGATCTAACCATCTCATCCTGGGTCTACCAAGAAGACGCCTAATGGTACGGATTCCATATCATACCGTAGGATACTGGTTGGGGACATGTGTTTAACATGACCAATCCACCGAAGCATAGATAGCTCCTTTCATTTTTCCTTAAACACCTATCCCTATGCAAAAATCAAAGTTGGATAAAATGTCCATGGATGAGTTGTCCTAAAGTCCAATTGTCTGAGAGATGAGTTGTATACGTATGAAATGGCCTTGAATGAGTTGATTGTGGATGAGGTGCGATGGCCAAATTTTACATATTGCGATCCCTACATATCTAGTCGTCGATGGGACAACCATAAGGTCTATTATACACCTGACATAGAATTGCTAAAATGAGCAGTAGAGCCCGAAAAGTTGTGTATCTCAATTACTAGGTTTCTTATCGTTTTCATTACAAAATCTGTTAAAGTTCAAAGACTTTTGTAATTTGCACAGAGCCTACATTCTTCAATGAAATCGCTGTGTAAAAGTTATAATCGTTAGCTGGTCTTCGATTTGAATCGGTGACTATTTGGTTCGTGAACGCTTTTAGTGGGCGCTATTACAATTTATCGTGAAGTGTGTGATTCACTCCCTTCTTCCATCAACTGTCCAAAAAAACAAATCCCAAACGGCGCGTTTAGAACACATGTAGTGGCTATAAAACTCAGTTCGTTTTCTGTCCATCAAAAGACTTAAGCCTTGATCTTCAACACAATCAATTGTGCACAATCTTTGAAGTACAAAAAAAACATAATCGAAAAGATAACTTCTGAACAATGTTAAGACTTAAAACATGTAAGCTCCAAGGTTTCTATCATTATAACAGTCTTTAGAAAAGCTTTAAGGTTTTATTTTTTTTTATTACAAAAATTCCATTCCACACACGTCAACCTATACCATACATCATTATAATATGTATTCAGTAATTAAGCACTCAATGTCATCTGTCGTTGCGGTCTGTCGCATTTTCTTTCCCTGAAATTGTATCTGAATCTGACTGAACTAAACAAATAAAATCTGAAAGATCTACATATTGTGTGGCACGTTTGTCTTCTTCTAATTTTCCATCCCCCTTTTGAAATGAAAGAAATTCCGGAATATGACGATCATACATTTACAATGTAATGTGGATAAGAAGAGTATGTGAATGCACGCTATAGCGGTAATCTTATTGTTATAGCTGATGGATTGATCTCTTAACCATGGCAGTTCAATATATATTTTTTTTTACTTTGTATGAAGTATTTTTTTTATTTTCTGTAAGAGTGCGTATTTATTTTTCTCTTTCGATTTGTTTATGTGATGTCGTCGTTTTCATCTTCGTCGTCATGACTTGAGCAACTTACAGTAGATTATACGTTCAACTTGACAGATATAGTGGAAAGAAATGGTGTCATTCTGTATATTGGAACTATTTGCCGTTAGATTCATTTTTTACTTAAAAATTTCATAGTGTAGACTTCAATGTCATTGGGTTGTTGAACTATTTATGGATACTTCGATGAGGTCTAATGATGGGCGCTTTCCGAGAGCAAGAATCGGACAAACAAAAACGTTACATCGTATCATTGTTGTGGAGATATCCATTTTTGATGTTTTTGTTTTTTTTTTGTCTTACCATTTTTGGAAATTGATTTGTTTATTTGTCATTGAACTGTATGGCGTTTTGGATTTATATGATGTAATATATTGGTATCGATGATTTTTCATTGCCATTGTTGTGAACGTTGAACCGGTGTTGGCATTGATGGCTGATCTAATGTGGGGATCGTAGATAATGATGGATATTTATCTGAAGTGCAAGTCTATATCAATAAAATCCCAAAGCCACGAATTGTGGCGTCGTCATACATTTTTAGGGTTTGGGCGGGATTTTTGAATAGGTCCGAATAGGTCTTTCCATAGATACATAGTACATATAATGTGTTCTACATCGTCTTCCATTTGGTGTTATCCCATTGCAGCAATTCGACTTATGAATTCTACAGTATTCTATGGAGATTTCTAATTTCAGGCATTTTTAATTGATTTTACAACTCGGTTCTTCTGTTTTGCAATTAAATGTGTACCTTCTGTTCGATAAGCAGGAATATCCAACTGAGGTTAGCTTTGTCTTCCTTAATGTTGATCAATAGATTATTTAACCGACGACAATTTGTTTCCATCTTTCCTGGTCTCCGGGCTCGAGACGGCTCTGGCCAAGCAATATTGTCCATTTTGTTTATCTCCATTGTTCTTTTTTGCTTATCCTCCTCCTATTTCTTGATTCCTTCCCATTGTTTAGAATGAAACAGCTTGCAGAATTCTTTCATGGCAGAAGCAACTTTTTGGGGAATTCATCCCCCAATCTCACCTTGAACACAGATGATATTCTATCATGAATCGTTGAAGTTCTGCTCAAATCTATTGGATTTACTCCTGGTTCTGGAGAAGATGTGGTCGTCATTCGATCGCAGCAGAGTGATTTTGAGAGCGTACATCCTCTGATCTTCTTCAAAGAGTTCTTTCGAGTATTGCTGCTGATGGATGACTGTGTTCTGCTGAAAGCTGATCTGAAACTAAAGAAGTTAATCGAGCAGATATCAGAGCAAGTGCAGGTCATTGAGAATGTTTCGATATCACGAAGTGCCAGAAAGATGCAGGAAATCACCGATGAAACGACAAGCAGTCTTCAATTGGCATTTAGGATATTCTCGAGCCAATGGGCAAGCAATCACTCCGTGAAGAGCTCACTCTAATTAGTGTCAGCCAATGTGTCTGGTTATCACACTGAAGTCTACTAAACCACGAAAGACTTATTCTGAACTTATCTACTGGACCCTTCTTTATTTATCTTCACCTTTCTTTATCGGCTGGCTTATGATCATTGTATATTAATAGACTGTATTTTTATGAAATGTAGGAAATAAAACGCAAGATATTTTTTTTGTGGGAAAAAGAGCTACGCTCAGAAAAAACCCATGTTTATTTGACGCTGTCCGAAAGAGAAGTGATACGCAGAGAGAAGTACAGTCCTACGCGCAGTAGTATGACGATACTCTTTGTATTTGTGTACATTTACATACAAGTTCTTTTATATCATAAACTCGTATGCCAATACGATACAATCATAAACTCTCGCACTGTATTGTATATCTACCTACTGCTACTGGTCCGTTTGAGGAGTTCGCCGATTCGAAATCGAAAAGTGTTGGCTGGCATTCTGTTGACGAATTTTTGTGATTCAGCGGCTTTTAGATCAGCCTCGATTTTGATTGTATAGTATAAGAAGGTTGATTTATACTGCTCGTTTTGACAGGTTTAAGCAGTCCTTTTGAAATGTCAATACCAAGGTCGATTGTAGGTATAATACATACCAACTACTGAATATGACTCGATTATTTACTTTGGTGGTACTGTCTTACATGCATATATCGAGTCTACTGTCCACAGTTTCGAAAATGCCGATGCAGCATTTATTTGTCTTTGATTCCGTCACCAGTGGCCTTTATAATTGATTCATAGATTTTGAAAACCCCAATGGGAAGGGGTCTTTTTGTTTATATAATTGAAACGCGCTCAATAGGATATATAGACATACTCTAATTGGGGGCGGATGTGTGTGTGTTTTTTTAAGTTATTGCCACTCATAGTTGAAAGTTCTACAATTCCAAAGTTTCGCCTCATAGTTTCATGGCTTTCATGTGCTTCATGTAAAACTTACCCACCCGTGAACATACGTAATTATCGATGAACAGTATACTTTTATTGGTGTATGTCGTAGACGATGTGGGACATGAACGATAGGTTTTGATTTACATTCAGGTTCACTAGTTTTTTACTTCTACAATGTTTAACACGGTCCTGATTTGAAGCACACTTGTGCAGTATCCCTAGCATGTTTCACACCACTATGTGTAAATTTAATTGGAAAAGGCAGATAATCTCAGTTCGAGCGACTCTGCTGCTAAATCTAGGGTTTGAATCGTCTTATTCGTTAACGAACTGTGGTTTGAAGTGGTCCTCGAATGCGAAGGTTTGCAAAACCTACATTATTAATGAAGCTTTATGACATGGGAGTTCAAGACAAAAGTTCCAGCTTCGAGTTCATGCTCGTAAGATACGAAATGTTATCTGATTCGTCATTCAGCTTTGTGGGTAGAACCATTTAAAAGAGTATTCTCTACGGAAAAATAACAAATATTCTGATACTAACATAGAGCATCCTTAATTTTAATTTAATATCCGAGTTCCGAGTCTATATTCACCCACTTTCTCTAATTTGTTTACCTCAGTCAAAAGACCATGATCCAGAGTCAAATTAACTAGGAAGACACAGCTGAAGCTACTCTTACAGTAGCCGTCATATGCTGCTATAGGAGTTGGCATCCAATTGAATCAAACAAAGAAGATTGCAAAAGAAAATCGTCTACATACCTGAAAAAAGAAACAAAAAAATATATTAATTACATTTGAATATTTAATTTCTATAAATATATTCTTTCATCTAATTAATTAAATCGGGAAAAATGTATAGTATCAGGAATGTTGTCGAATCGTGGAGGAATTTTTCAATATCGTCCAAGAATACCTACGACATACATAGAGGAAAATTCTTTACTCCAATTTAGGAGTACAAATTGACAACAAATAATTTTCTGACATTCTGACGTTGTGGCCGCCAATAGGCACACCAAATGCCACTCCCCTCATACACATTCTCTGTTACTTACGTCGCGTCGCCCAATAGAGCACACGATCCCTACACTCAGTTAGGAAGTTCAATCCCCATGCACATACACGTATACGCACATAATCAATTTGAATTAATTCAGAGGAAATGATCACAGGAAACCGCGCCAGCCATCGTTCGTATGCCATTGAGATTCGCTGAATGGCTGAATGGATTGGATTGCCCTGCTGTTTTAATTAGGCACCCGACACAATGCCGCCATCGTCAATAACCACGAACCACCACCGTTGACCGTGACTCCCAAATAAAACAACAACAACAAAAAAAACTATATTAAATTGCAAATTAAAGAGAAAAAAAAAAAAAAAACAATCACAGTTAATAATAAATAATTAATTGAGCATTTGCAACTGATAAATATTTTATAGTAGGTATATGCTAAAGTTTCAAGTTCAAGTGTTGTTTTTATTTTTGTTACGCGTAACGATGACTCTGACTCTGTCGCTGAAATGTGCGATTGCCCTGAAGGGGTACCTCCGTCGTCTCATCCGCATCGAGTGTGTGTATATGGCAAGATGAGAGTGTGACATGCAAAATGGAATAAAATTATTTAACGCTTCAAGCGCGGTCGTCGTCTTTGTTTCTTTTTTTTTTTTGTTATTATTATTGTGGCAATTTTTAACAAGTTGTTGTATAAACAAATCGGCAACAAGTTCACTGTGATATATTAGCACGCTTTCACTTGATCTTGACCGAGTGACAAAGTATTTAAAATGAAAATGTCAAAATGCCTACTCATGTCATAAATAAAAAAATAGTATACAAAAGATACAATTTGTTTATTTTAATACTACTGTATCTGTATGGCAGCTGCGATGCGATCAAAAAAGAATGCGGCTGTTTATGATCTTCACTAACCTTGAAGGGTAGTGACTCTTTAAGATGACGTGATGGTGACTCGGTACCGACTTGAGAGCATTTCTATAGGCCAAATGGAATTTCAAAAGATGCACAACAAAGCACATGGGCACCCAATCAATCAAACAAACAACTCGACCAATTTTTCAGTGACAGTTGACAAATGTCAAGCATCTTGGACTTGATACTTTTGTGGTTTAGTGTTCAAGGTGCATTTGGACAATGAACCAGGGTTTTGTATTTACTTACGTAGATGTGAGTAATTATAGTTAAAACGTAACCTTAGGAGATTTAAGTATTAACAGCAAGGCGATGCTTTGAGGAAAGAGTTTAGAAATAGACGTGCCTCAAGGTACGGCAATAGGGCTGTATCTATTTATTTGTATTTTATTTCTCTGAAGGTTTTCCGCAATTCAGACGAATGATCAACGAAATGTTTACGAAACTGTTTGACAGATCTTTGGCGATGCCTTTAATTTTGGGGTAAATTGTTCAGTGGTGATAGTAGGAGCCAGCTAGGCGTTGAGAAGAGAGAGCTATTTCTACAGGCTCTATAATAGCGGCGAAGATTACCATCCCGATGTTAGGCAAAACGAACCATCTAATTTAGATGGCGATAGATAGAACTTTCATCCGCATGATCTATACGAAGTAAGAATAGCAATATCCAAGTTAAAGACCACGAAGGCGGTTGGATCTGAGGGTTTACCCAACGAGCAGCAGTCAAGTAAGTGAGATAGATATAGAATATAACAAAACTAATGATTTCCTGGTGAATCAAGCTAATTCAATTCACTATTGTCAAGCTCATCAACCAATTTTTGATTGAAAATAAGAATCGTCTTTGGTTTAAATTAAAGCTGTAAGCGGTCTTGTTGGAAATATATAATATTCCAATTTGTAGACCATTTTTGTAGAGTGGCGTTACTATATCAAGGTTTAAAAATGTTTTGCAGTAGAAGTCCCAGCGCCTGGTCACTTTGGTCAATTCTTTTTGACATTTCTTGGGAGGAAGATGTGCTGAGCTAAAGGGCATCCATACCAGCGACCCCATCTGCATTTCAAATCTATGAATATACCCTAGCACTATTTGTTCATAAAGAAATTTTATTGCGATTTCTTTGTGAAACATCTGCCTGAATTTAAAAAAACTTGTTGACGAAAAACACTTTTCGCATTCGCCCGCACTTATAGAGTCAATGCCATTCGCCAAATTGGCGTCAAAAGTCAGACAATCCAACTCGTAAAATACCCGACAGTTATTGCCCACAAGTGCTAAGTTATAGCCCACAGGTTCAAAGTTATTGCGGCGCCTGCGATGCTGCATAGCATCAACTCTTTGTAACTTGCAACATCTCCTTCTCGCAATTGTGTTTTTTGTTTTTAATCAAATTCCATCTTCGTATATACAACAACGCACTCATTCGCAGTGCATAGCACACCCCCGAAAAGGCAATAAAAACTCCATTACCGATAATTACTTTTATGACCAGCATGAAATGAGGCCAAAAAAAAAAACAAACTCGTATGCATACATAGGACAGATCCCCACCAGTTCAGTTGTGGCAAGAATAATTTCGCCTTGACATCGAATTTGAACTTGCAACTATGGCAATAAAAACAAAAACTGCCCATACACGATGAAGCCGAAAGATCAACAGCAATTTTGCATTTAACTAGGAGCCTGTCGATTACAACAGCTGTACACGTCATAAAGAAAGACGTCGCCTGTTGATAACTATCCGCCAGGTCGACGGGACCCATCGGTACAAGTACGAAAACTTGTATCTGCGATATCTCAATCCATTTTTACAACATTGTAGTCAGCGAGGTGTTTCCTTCTACATGTGTATAAGCAAGCAATGCAAATAAAACGGCATCGCACAAATGTGTAAGGAACAAATAAAAGAAAAGAAACCCAAACGATTATTGAGAAGACGAACCAATACAGCACCGCCACATCGATTGCTCCTCCAGGGAGATAATTTAATTGTGTTATTTAATGCTTTTGTTTTTATTTTAGAATCGAAATAAATACTCTCAAGTGCCCATGGGAAATTACATGCCCAAGCAATAAATTGCTACGTGACATTATTTTTCGCTTGCGGAACGGACTGTCAATGGATGTGAGAAGCTCAAGACCTGAAGACCGTTGCCGCCGCGCCAACAATGCTTGACCGGACTCGGTCGAGTATTGCACCTTTGTATACGTTTTTTTTTTTTTTTTTCGCTTTATTGCCCAGAGCAGATAATAATTGAACAACGAAGCTCGTTTTATGTTTTGCTTACAAATGCGGAAAGAGAATATACTTCTAGATAGGTACTATTTAATTTAAACGATTGAATTTTTATTGCGTACTTTTGCGGATTTTATTGGGTGACGGCGACTAGACGTAGACGATGAAATGTCTTCTTAGATTCTCATGATGAGCGATCTTTTAGCGAATGAATGAATGAAGGATCGAAGAGGATGCTTGAAAAGAAAACTACTCATCAAGAAATTCTATAGCATTGTTGATTATCTGTTATTGCTGCAATAAAAGTTGCAAACTCTATGTCAAACAGGATATAGAGAAGACAAAATTGCAGGTTTAGATACTATAGGTTTTTTTTCACAAATTAAAATGAAATAAAACACATACAAAACATGGTAATGAATGGGCATTGTATTGATTTCAGAAAGATCATTTTGTGTCATTACTTTTTAAGTATTATTTCGGGCATAGGCGGTTCTGTGAAAGTCTATATTTCGAACTGGGGCCTTGTATTCGTAGGTTGATGAGCGCAAATCAACTTTCAGCTGTCAAATTGGATTTCGCTGGAAAACGTGTTTTCAATTCGAAAAACAAATGCATAAAAAAAGATACCCGCATTAACTATTGGCCGATTTCAGTAGCTAAAACATTTTTCTTTTATTTTTAAAAATGAAATCGATACCTAAAGTGTTAAAATCTTCCTGCTTTACATCAAAGTGACATAGTCGATTTAAAATCGTAGCTTAAATATTGACGCAGGGCTGGACGGTCTTACTACATGGGAGCAACACAAAGTCAAACAGAAAGGTATGGAGATAAAAACTATCGATTCAATAGATATAAAGCATCGAAGGTAAGGTACACTTCCGCACTTATTTCAATTGTTCATGTGTATACACGGATTTGTTAGAATAGGATCCTGATCCCAGACCTTTTTTTTAGCACTGAGTTGTTAGTTAGTTAGTGGTTAAGGTCTATCTTATCGACAATAATTGTCTGAAACGTTGTATGTTTAGGACCCTGAGGCCCTATTCTGTATTGTGTACTCGCTATTTCGAAAGAGGAACGAAATCTACTACTTTCGAATTTACAATTCCGAAAGTGGAATTTTAGTACCCGAAGCTTCCAAATGTCCAAAGGATTGAATTAAATCTGATTCTACAACAAATGCATAACGGAATGGTTTAAAAATACCCATACCTATGCTTTGTTAATGCATTAAATGACAGATCTCAAAAGAAATAAATCAAGACTCGACAAAAAATCCTTGTCACTTCAATTGTCCAAGACCTTGTTGATGGTTTCGGGCTGTAGCTCACGGATTGCTTGGATGATATGGGCCTTAAGTGTTTTCTTCGTTTCCGGATTGTTGCCATAACATCGGTCCTTCATGGTTCCCCACAAAAAAAAAAGTCCAAAGGTGACAAATCGCAGCTCCGAGGCGGCCATTTGACATCGCCAAGATGGCTGATAACACGATTTGGGAATTTCGTGCGCATAAGATCGATTGTGGCATGGGCTGTGTGGCATAGCGCGCCATCCTGTATGAACCAGAGGTCGTCCAAATCCATGTCTTCAATTTCAGTAAAAAAAAAAGTCAAGTAAAATGGCTGTGTAACGCCCACCGTTGACCGAAACGTTGTTCCCAGCCTCATTTTCGAAGAAAAATGGTCCAATGATGCCACCACTATATACAATTCGCAAAAAATTGTCACTCTCTGTGGATGCATTGACTTCTCGACAATAACGTGCGGGGTTTCCGAGCCCCAGATGCGGCAATTTTATTTGTTAGCGTAGCCGCCGAGATGAAAATGTGCCTAGTCAGAAAAGATGATTTTTCGCCCAAAATCGTTGTCCAATTCAAGTTGCTGTAAGGCCCAAACTGCGAAGCGGATGGACAATTGCTAAGTCAACTGTATCTTGTAAGCGAATAATCCGAGATCTTTGTGCGGAATTCTCCTCAAGCTGTTGCGTGAAATGTTGAGCTGTTGAGATCGATGGCGAGTTGATGTTCGTGAATTCAGTCTCACACTCTGAGACTGAGGGAAACAGCTGTCAGTGTCAAAATAATCTATGATTTAAACCACTATTGCCCACCCTTTAGACCCTAAATTCGTTCACTTTATTACTTTTTTGTCTATTTGTAGGCTGAGAGTTCCATAAAACCTAGGATCCTTACAGTGATAAATGAAAGTAACTTCAAAAACAACTTAGAAACGCACAAAAATCAGTCGATTTCTTGAGACATTGGAGTTTACGAATTTTACGATTATTATGAATTTTTAAACTTGGCCTTAAAATGTTTTGTAGGTCACAGTAGATATTTTTATATGAATATTTTCGCCATTGTAGGACACTAAAAATGATTATGTATTAGTACCGCGCATTATTTTTGTTATTTTTCTCCCGTTTTCTATTCGTCCATATCGATCAGATACTTCAATGTCCATTGTTTCTAAGCTGGAGTCCGATCACTCCAGTCTCAAAAGAAAAAAGAAACATGGGGGTGAATGCTCGACGGTTTTTTTTAAGGAGGTTTGAAGCGTATGCTCGAAGGAACACGACTTTTATATAAAAAGAAAATCATCATAAATAATTTCAAGAAGCACATATTTAATTAACACATTAGTCCCAGACTCCGTGCTAAGTGGGCAGTTAAATACAATCGATTACATTAGCAACTTTGTATCTTCTTTGTCAACAATAAATTTTCTTTTCTTATAGCCTTTCAAGGACGCACTCAAAGATCCAAATACGCCCAATTTCAATTTCGAAGCTATTTATATCCACACGAGTACCAAATCTCGGTCGTGTATATGCCGAGGGAATTCTAATAAATCCCGAAAAGAATATACCCTCTCAAGGATTTTCTTGTCCCTTTCTGTGATAACGAGAAAAGTTCTTTCAATCATTTATTTGTTTTTTTCTTTGTTTAGGCTAAAGAAACCCTGATCGATATTATACAAAAAATACTTTTGATTACGAACCCCGAGAAAGTAGTCTCCTTCTCCCAACAAGGGACACATTGAGCTACATTTTCCGATAACCCTCAGCAAAAAAAAAATAAAAAGAAAAGGGAAACTTTTATCAGCATATATGTGAACATCTTGCTTGAATGATATATGTATCTATATTTACCCTCCTTAAAAACTGTATATGATAATGACATTTAAACGACATGTGGACAGTAAAAAGTAGGGTGGCCATGAGATTCCTTCCCGTATCGTTGCGTGAGAATTGAATCAAATCAAAGAAAACGAATTTAGTCCTACCCCCCAAATTCTTGGGAGAAAATAACAAACTAATTAAATACATAGTCAGGACCTGCTGCAGACAAAATGAAAATAAAAACAAAACCACGCAGCAGTGTTGCGAAAAAAAAAACACACAACAAAACGCTCATTTCCCTTTTCGGGAGGAATTTTTTTTATGATTTGTTTATGTAACGAGGATGTTATTTTGTTGTTGTTCTTTGTTTTTATTTGTTGGCATTCTGTTATTGTTTTTCCATCTCTATACAACTCCGCATCCGCATGCTGCAATCATATGGTGAGAGAGGAGTTGGGTTTTATTTTATTTTTTTTTTTGCAGCACTAGCAAAATCTTGGAAGTCGCCCGCTTAGGTTCAGCTTGAGATGAGTTGAGGAATGTTAATGTTTCCGTTTTGGTGGCAAGCGCGCGCCACGCGGAGGGATATTTCATAGGACGGGTGCACACAGTTTATATGCCATTATAATTTTTTTTGTATTTTTTTTTGCTGTTTCCTATGAAAATGCACTTCGCTACACCGGGCGGCTGCACACAGACACAAGTTTACTTGGAAAACAATGGAAATGATGTTGATGGCGGCGGTAGAATCAGCCGACATCGTGATGAAGTCGTGGAGTCGCATCATCATCCTCATCATCATCTATGTGGAGCTGCAATTCTAGAAATCCTCTTCGTTCTGTTTCTTTTGAAATTGTTTAATAGACAAATTCTTGTCGAGCAATTTGAACGCGTTAATTGTCATTAGCGTTGTCAGTCGCAGACAGATATTCTCATTCCGAAATGGTTTTGGAGTTCCGAGTCGTCCTCTGATGGAAGGCTAATGGAATGGGTGGTTATAAAGCTTGCAGAACGATCTATTAATGGGGAGGAAAGCAGCACTTTTTGTAAAGTGATGCAGAATAATGGAGAGAATGCCTACTTCTGGTTAGTTAATTTAATAGTTTTCAATGAATAGAGGAAGTGTGGATGGATGAGAGTTTGCAAAAAGAACCAAGAGTTATGAAAACTATTTAAAGTTGTAGTCTTTTCGTGAGAAAAAGTTACGATGGGTTACAATTTAAATAAATCATAAGAACATGGTTTTTTGATTGGAATTTCATACTGAGAGTTTTTTCGTTGTTGGAAAATACTACAAAATTCTTTAGTGACTAAAGTGTGAAAAAAGGTATGCTCTTGAGCACATGACATGGCGTTTAAAACAAAATGAACTGGCCAATTCCACTTGCCAAGAGGTGAATCAATACAGTAGGGTCATATCAGACTTGAAACCTTTCAAATCAGTTTATCAAAGTAGTAGTTGCTTCTATACCAAAACATAACTTCTTCACATCTGTTAAAAAATAGGTTTATTTATGTAAGAGGAGGCGAATAAGTCCTCTTAAACAGTTGGCATGACTTTCATTCCCATTAAGGTCGTGACTACACACCGAAACACGGAGGCATTGGATTGAAATACGTTTTGGCAGATAGAAAAATAGTGAGTTTAAAAATATGTACACCAACATTTTATAGTAAACTTAAAGCGGAAGGCGATTTTTTCATTACTGAAACTTAGGACTTAAGCAGAGCGACTAACAGATTTTGGGTGTACCTTAATTTTAAAAATTGACCCCTTTTTACCAGCTTCATATTGTTTTCACTGTTTTCTGTGCGATTCAATTTTAATGACTTTCTTGAAAAACCAATGACATATGGGATAATTGCGTATATGTGGAAGTCTTTAAGAATAGCCCTCAAAAGGGCTTAGTTGAGGTTTTAGCAAGTTTTAATACGTAACAGATTAGCCTACACTGATAACGACTGATTACTTCGAACAAAACGGAGCTAGGTGACAATTGATAAATGATCTACTATTTTGTTCTGTTGATTAAAAAGGACATTCGGTTGATCAATTGCTTCGAGTGAAATTAGCCGATCTGCTTCGGTTTATGAACCCATAATTCACGCAAAAATTGAATTTTGCGCCATTTAATAGTATCTAATGTGATGCCAGCGGAAAAACGATAAGAATATGACAGCTGACAGTTCCGGGTTAGTAAAAATGAGGCGCTGTACGAAAGAGCAACGCATTTTCATTGTTGAGCAATATTTTAAAAATAATGAAGGTTTGTCAGCTACAGTCTACAATTTTCGAACAAAATCATCCTCAGTGATGAAACTCATTTTCATCTTGATGGCTTCGTTTACCGTCAAAATTGTCGCATTTGGGGTTCAGAAAACCCGCGAGTTAATTGTTGAGAAACAAATGTATCCACAACGCGTGACCGTTTGGTGCGGATTTTGGGCTGGTGGCATTATAAGACCATTCTTCTTCGAAAATGCGGCTGGTCATGCAGTAACAATTAATGGTGTTCGTTATCGTGTCATGATAACCCAGTTTTAAGTAACTAAATTACAAGATATGGATGTGACATGTGGTTTTAATAAGACGGTGCCACATGCCATACAGGCAGAGAAACAATTCAATTATTGCATCAGTCCCAGCAAAGCCGTGGCGGCTATTTATCCGATGTGCTATTTCATACATAACCCCAATCTTTATACCTACTCTATGAATCCATACAAAATTTAAGATTTCTGATTAAAAATCTGTATTTTCTATCAAAATTACATTTTACGTGAATTATGGGGCACCCTTTAGTGCGTAATGACCGATTGGCGATGACAAAATAGGTTATTATTGCCAAGGAGGCAACCCGGACTTGCGTTCAATAGCAACCAAATCTACTTTATTTTGTTACATAGTAGTTCAAACGATTTTGTTTACTTAAGAATAAGGCAAACTGATTGACAGCTGTGACAGTACCTCACAACATTTGATTATAAATATAATTTTGCATTTAAAAATGTGTCCAACTTTTCCCAGTCCCCTAATACACAAATAAAACATCCTTTCACAAACAAACACACAACAAAGCCAAATAATAATAAAACAAAAGAATAAAAGATTATGTTTTCTTTTTGTTTACAGAAATTCATTCACTGATATAATGAGACCCAGTTATTACGATTTACTACCACAGAAACGACTACGACGCTGATCGTGGTCTTTGGTCTCCTTCTCCTTCTTTCGTTCAAATAAAATATGCACAAAATTGTTTTGTATCTAGATATAAATGAATCGTGACATGAAAACAAAAACCTAACCGCCCAATGATTACTCATAGACCGGAATTTTATCTGCGTTGCGTTTTTCTCTCAATCTCTCAATTTTTGAATTTGCTTTAATAATGTGTTTAACACACAACACACTGATAACTCTTTTACAGTTAGCAAAACATACCAAAATAAGTTATAATATCATTTGGTTTTTGCGCGTCATTTTATTTTAAGATAAGAGGAGGCAAACCTGTCTATAAAGGGTACATACAATGTCTGTCTTTCGTTGATTGGTATTTTGTGAAATACATTTGAAAATTGTTTAATTCGTTGCGAAATATTAGGAATTCAGTATACGTTTGTGATTACCAAATATTGTCGTGGTTGACACCTAGTTCCCAAGAAAAAAAAAAAAAAAAAAAAAAAAACTACGGGATCTACCTAAACCGGATGGGCTTACATTGAACATATCTACGCAAAAAGAAACAACAGCTAAAACGAATATTTAAGCCATTTGCCTGCGAACAACCTGAAACGAAATGACAAAAGAACACAAAAAGCGTTCATTGTACCTAACTGTGGATCAGGAATTATATACCTATACTGTGTTTGGATGTGTCGGTCTGTATTTTTTTTTTATTTTGGTACGTTTGCAATTCTTAAGCAGTTCGATGGCAGAAATAACAATGTACTGGTACCGTTGCTGTAAGCTGCTTTAGGCTGATATATAATCTTACATTTAATTTTTTTTTAAGAAGGGACGCAAACTTAATTTAATACATCTCCATGGACGGATAACATGACGATGAATCAGCACAAAAATACGAAAAGGTGGCTGATCGAATAAATTTGCCCACCACGTGTTGTGTGTAAATTAATTTTGGAAGGTAATTTGACAAATTGATTTATGTAGTAAACGACAAAGGTTGTGTAATTCATCAAATTTTAAAACAGACCGAATGATGATGAACCAGTTTAAAGTGCAAGTATCTTCTACATATATATAAAAACTAGCTGTACCCGCCCGGCTTTGCCCGTGCACAGAAATTGTATTGCTTATAGATCTTAGATAATAATGTTCTTTCGTAAAATGCGAAAAATGAGAATAAATCGATTTTCTGGAATTGCCTATCTGCGTAAATATATGAAATACAGCAATACGAACAGAACAAACAAAGAATCATGAAAATCGGCCCAACGGTTATCGAGTTATACCTAATGTCATCGAGTTTCACCCCATAGAAGATGTTTTTTGTAGGGCGGGCGTGGAAAAATTTGCTTTCCGCAAAAACCTTATTAGAGGTATTCCGAACATTCTGAAAAAAAAATTAGCCAAATCGGTTCGGCCGTTCTCAAGTGATGCACGTATCAACAAACATTATTTCATGATTTTTAAGGGTAAAAATAAATTTTAGATATATTGAAAAAAGTGGGCGTAGAAGGGGGCGTGGACAAATTTTTTGTCCGTAAAAACCTGGCTAGGAGAATTACGAACATTTAAAAAAAAAAATCAGCCAAATCGGTCCAGCCGTTCTCTCGTGATGCCCTTACCAACGAACATCATTTCATTTTTATTTATATAGAAGAAGAAGAAGATGAATTGCTGTTCGTTAGTCTCACTAAAACTCGAGAACGGCTAAACCGATTTGGCTAATTTTGGTCTTGAATTATTTGTGAAAGTCCAGAGAATGTTTAAAAGGTGAGAAATTGGACAAAGGGGCGTGGCACATCCCATAACATTCAAAATCTTATATCTCGAAAACCACTGAATCGATTGAGTTCAAATTTACATACAATCTTACGTATCAGTCCAGGAGTATTCCTGTGAATATTGGTCGAAATTGGACAAAAAAAATCTTCTATTGGGTGAAACTCGATGACGGTATAACTCGATAACCGCTGAGCTGATTTTCATGATTCTTTTTTTTTGTTTTGTTCGTATTGCTGTATTTCAGGTTTACGCAGAAAGAAAATTACAGAAAATCGATTTTTCTCATTTTTCGCATTTTACGAAAGAACATTATTATCTATGAACAAGAAGATAGAAGAAGATAGAAGAAGAAGAAGAAGAAGAAGAAGAAGAAGAAGAAGAAGAAGAAGAAGAAGAAGAAGAAGAAGAAAAAGAAGAAAAAAGAAGAAGGCGTTTCTGTGAAAGTTTGATCAAAATTGGACAAAGGAGCGTGGTACCTACCGTATAAAAAAATATACATTTTAAATCCTATTTCTGGACACCCATGGGAGCTTAAGTGGGTGGGATTGGAAAACGGGTCATGGCACCACCCTTACAACAAAGTTATTTAAATCACGATATCTGAACATTGCCTGATTGAAGCATTTTACAAAACCTGGCGGGACTGGACAGAAGGGCGTGACACCTCTCATAACCAAAAAATACTTTTCAAGCGTTATTCTTCGACAGTCATGGGTAAAAATTTGTCTAGACAATACAATTCGTGGGCACACGTCCGAGGAAATATCGGTCGAAGCACACGGAGTACAGAATCAGTCTGGACACATCGGTTAAATACAAACGAAATGAAAATGTAAGAGTAGGCAAAACAACATTTGCCGGGTCCGCTAGTACAAAATAAATAAGGCAGTTCAAATAAATGAACTCCCGATAAGCATAGCTTCATAGCTTATATTTTTGGCTCCTTATATATGCTGCAGCAGCTTTCTCATGAGTTATATTGTTCATTTTTAAAAAGTCTAATAAATTTTGCATCGATGTGGCATCACTGTTCAGGCGTAGATGATGAAGAACACCATTGCTGATGATAATATCGAGAGTAAACTATTTCGTCGAAAACATAAATGACAGTCATACTTTTTAATGACGTTTACACGCATAATATATTTACCAAACTTTTGCACAACGTAAAGTTCTTTATGCCGGAAGTGATGCCAATTATTTGCATTATTGAACATTTGCCAAACTGATTGAAAGTCATACAGTAAGTCATGCAAAACATTTCCGATGTATGTATCAAGTTCTTTGGCAATACCAATACATAATATGATATACTTGTGATCTTTTTTGATAACTTATTTCTATATACTTCCCCACGTCTTGTTTTCTTTTGACCTGGAAGAATGACCAATCCATTGCTATTTGCGAGGGCCTTAATTTCATTCCGTATTGACCCCAAAATACACTTAACGTGTAGATCGTGATCATTTACGACAACCAAATGTTTAAAACAAGACACACCTTTAGACTTAAAAGTCTCGTCGTGGTGTTGATTTGAGTAAACAAAAATATTTACATCACATTACCAAAAAAAGAACAATGATCACAAATATGGAGTTTTCCATTCATAAATATAGTGGACTATTGCTTCAATCTCTGAAAAAGTATACCTTCGGGTATTTTTCCCAATGCCTCAATCTATCGCGAGCTTTTAATGACGTATTTCACGAAAACGGACTTCCTATGATATTACATTCTTGTATTACACATCATAATTGGAAACCTCTGACGCGCTGTCATCATTCAGAAATAGGTTATATGAACTCCTTCAAATGCGGACGTTTAAGTTACTTTACTCTATAACCCCTCTTTTTGGGTTATTTAAAAAAAAAAAATCAAAAGCATGTAAGTTCTAGGAATAGAGTCAAATTTTGTCTCTACCTTGCTCGAATTCTTTACGAGGGTATATTTTAAAATCCACTCAAGTTCAGTAAAATGTTGAAAATCGGCTGCTAATCCTACTACGGTCAGGACACAAAGATAAATTTACACCCATTCAATCCTATTATAAGGGGTGTCCCATAATTCAGATTTTTAATTAGAAAGCTTACATTTTTTATCGATTCATAGAGTATGGAACAGCATATCGCATAAATGTACGCCACGGCTTTGCTGGCAAGTACGTACTCATTTATTGAAATTTTATATGACCGTTTCGCATAAATGTGGCTGAATTTCATTAATACACCTCCCAATTTCCTCTTTCAAGGCGTTGTTTGCATAGACCTTTGACTTAAAAATCCCAAAGAAAAAAGTCCAATCGGAGGATCTGGATGGCCAATTTTGATTGCAAAAACGGCCGATTACACGATTTGGAAATGATTCATGCAGTTGAATTGTTTCTCTGGCTGTATGGCATGTGGCATTGTTGTATTGTTGAAACCACATGTTGGTCACATCCACATCTTGTAATTTAGTCAATAAAAACTGGGTTATCATGTCACGATAGCGATCACCATTAATTGCGGCCTGACCAGCCGCATTTTCGAAGAAGAATGGTCCGATAATGCCTCCAGCCAAAAATCCGTACCAAGCAGTCACGCGTTGTGTATGCATTTGTTTCTCAACAATTGCTCGTGCGTCTAGCAGATGATTTTGTTCGAAAAATCAGCATCCACTTGTTGTTGTTCCAAAATTCATTCAACAAACTCTCTTCAGTTCTTGAGTCAATTGCACTTTGTAAGCATGAAGTTTCAAGTCTTTCGTGAGAATTCGCTGTAGAGAGCTTCTCGAAATGCCCAATTCTTGACTACGCTCCCGAAATGATGTTCCTGGACTGTCACCAATACTCTCGCGAACTGCTTCGATGTTTTCCGTTGAACGACTTGTGTTGTGACAAGAAACCCAGAGTATTTAAGATCACTAAATTGATTCAGTCTCCTTGAATTTTTCAATTATTCTCTTCACAGTTGATATGGTTTTAAATCACTATGACGTCATATTTTGTTCGAAAATTGCGGACTGTAGCTGACAAACCTTCATTATTTTTAAAATGAAAATGCTTTGTTCTTTCGTATATCGCTCCATTTTTACTAACCCCGAACTGTCAGCTGTCACATTGTTTTTTTTTTTTCGTTGACATCACTGTAATATTAAATGGCACAAAATTATGGGACACCTTTTAGTTCGCCCTGCTTCAAGCAGTGCAATCTACATTTAGGAAGTGTTGCTGCAAAAACTGACACTCCACACATAATTTTACGTAAAATGACAATCCTCCCTAAATACCAAACTAACAGAGAGAAAAAAAAAGAAGAAAATATCTTCCAACATTTTTCACCTCGACAACTGTCAATGTCATTCTGTGCAATAATGATCAAACAATTAAACTCATTTAGAATTCCAATCGAGCGCTTGTTCGCTGAAACTCATTGTCATGTTTACCTCTTACCGCAACTGTCAATTTAACTGCACTCAACTGTCAGTTCACTTCTTAATGACATCTTCATTACAGCCACTCTAACTTGATCTAGATCTCTATCTCCATCTCTGTCTTGTCCCAATGACATTGGCCTTTCAAACTTCAAAAACATTAAATGAATCAATCATAATAAACACTATTAATAATAATAGCCATGCAAAACACCAACTAATCACATTCCCCAAGTAATTTTCCATTTTACCATCATCGTGTGTCTATTACAACGATACATTCCACACACTTAAATTCCCCACATCTTCCCATTAGGTAATACCTATCTGTCAGAAATGACCTCGTTATGGTTATCACAAATTTTCATTGTTTCACCGTTTATAATATTTGTTTACATTTCCTCGTGTTTTTCTCCCCCAACCCATCTCGTCTTTGGCACTGTATCTATACTTGCTGTTGCTATTAATTAATTAAACTGCCGCAATTTTCTTCTCGTTCGCAAAATGATTTAACGGCAGATACACAATACAATTTGTATCATTTCATTCCACTTTGTTTAAACTTGAAAACAGCCGAAGTGTATAGAGAACTTGCGCTAGGAATGTGGAAGCAACAGACAGAATTTGTTATATGCCTTTCATTGTGCGTCATTATTGTAGTAGAACAAGCACTAGCCAACTCATAACAAAATGATTTTGTAATGTTTGCGAGATCGCGCAATTATTATATCTTGAGAATTAATTGAAAATCAATAAGTAGAGTGACCTTTGTTGGAGAGAGAGAACGGAACGGATGTGTGGAATTTGTTCTTTTGTTGTCCTCCACGAGTAGTGGTGATGTGGTCCAAGCGTTGAGGTCGAGTTTTGTTTTTTTTTAAACTATTTTTTTAAATATTCAGTTATATTACGTGTTGTTGCAAATGCTTTTGTGAACTTTGAATGATGGATATGTGAAAAGAGCTGAATGATGCCGATGGGGTTTAAACCATGCCGCCAACACAAACGGGTGCTGTGTGTACTGACAGGAGTCGTCAATTTTGCTTCAGAAAATGGAAGGAAGATGTGCAATGAAAGGATAGACTTGTATGAACTCTAAAAAAAATATAGATGATGCAAAAGGAAACACATTCAAAGGCAATGAAGAAGCTTAAACGGTCCACCTGCCAACGGCTTGTGTTATTTTTAGTTGAGAAATTGAAGGAATAATTTATGACGCACTCAAGCGTATTTTGACACAAGATTTTAACACCTTTTTCTCTTTGAGTACGTATCCTTGAACATGCTTTCAATCCCTTTGAAATGCAGACTTTAAGGTCATTGACAAGCGATAACAAATGACATTGACATTTATTCAACCTCGAATGAAGAAATGGAAGAACTGTCAGTTATCGGAGTTGTTGTGCATCTAAATGAGGTGTAAAGTGATTAAAAATGAGAACAATAGAGATGCAGTCGTAAATTACTTTTTTCTCATAAAAATGGCACCGAAAAACTAAAAGTAGAGGGAGATTAATGGAACTCTATTTCTTCTTCCTTTTTATTTTTCATAATTTGTTCTTTAACTGGGAAAATCCCAAATGGAAAAAAATGTTCGCTCACGCGTTTTAGTGTAAAATGTCATTTTCAAAGTATGAGAACATTTTCTCAGCGAAAAACTAAATTTGTCAAAAATGAGCGCAAATTAAAAAAAATGTTCGTTTCCAGTATTGGTAATGAATCAATATTCATTGAGCGCATCTATTTTCAGTATAGTTGGATGCGGAAATATTTTGGTTATGGTTGTCACCCAGGGAAATTTTGGAAAATTTGATGCGAGGTCGAATAAAACGTAACTTGTGTGACATAGGACACCAACAATTTGTATGTGTTTACATGTGTGGGTACGACTCAATTGTTTGAAGGTTTAACGTTCATTTGACAGCTCATAGTTCATAATAAATTTATCACAATTTTAATCAATTCATCACATCAACAAAATAGTGCCCCGAATTTCCATAAATTTCGCAACACAACAAAGTGTGATCCAAAGCTCATTGCACACTTTGTCAAAAAAATGCCAAGCAAATATTTACACTTTGCAAATGTTTTATCAATTACTATGAATATTTACATAAATGACTACCGTGAAGCCTCTGCTACTTAGCTTTAAACCCACCATGACTTTCTAGTGCAAACAGCTTGAAATTCCTTGAGAAGTACCTCTAACTTATTACACAGTCAATGAATCAACTTCAAATTTGTCGCTTACTCTGACACCTGTCAGACAGTGAATTCTATCATTTGAAATACCCATCTACCTAATGATTTTTACGCTTATAAGGGAGGCTCTTAGTTGATTGATTTTGCCTATTGGCATCACTCGAAATACTTCCAGACATCTTACTTAGCACACGTGCTGTCAAATCAGCTGTCAATTCGCAAAAAAAAAAACTACCTTCCACATTGTTTGCTCATCTCTATCCACAGTAAAATGGCAATGAATGGCAAACTGCTATTCAGCATTTTCATATTCCATTAAAAAGTGTATTCTCATACAACAGTGAAAGTTATAAAAATGAATAGCATACTATATATGCGTATGATTGCCAAAAAAAAAACTATAAAGAAAACAATAGAGTATGAGAAGGTGGTACTCCAAAAACCCCTTGTGATGCAACCTCCTGTCATTTTTTTTTTTTGCAAAAAATATTCATAACACAAGAGTTTCTACATATGCAAACAATTCAATCAATCAATTGATTTTTGACGAAATATTTTTGACAGTCTTGACAGAAACAAAAAAAGGAGACAGAAAAATATTTTAAAATAATCAAAATGTGTGGCTAATCATTCAATATTAAGTTACAGATTTAAGATGTATTAAACCGCAGTGAGGAAAATAGCTCACTTGGCAATTTATTAACCAAATATGCGGTGTGAACGAAGCTGAGAAATGTCTCCAAGAAATGTCTGTGCGTGAGACATGTACGTAAACGATCTTAATTTCTCGATTCAAGTTAAATGGAGCGATAGCAATAGAAAAAAAAGATAGTTTCAAAATTTTGTTTCTTTCAAATAAAAAAAGAAAAAATTTCTAGTGAATAAAAATTGACAACAAAAAAAAAACACACAGACGAGCGAAATTAAAGACAACATTTATCT
This sequence comes from Cheilosia scutellata, assembly GCA_955612985.1. NCBI lineage: Eukaryota > Metazoa > Arthropoda > Insecta > Diptera > Syrphidae > Cheilosia > Cheilosia scutellata. Next base: position 7,969,071 of record OY015313.1, read on the forward strand.
TTTCCCATTTTGTTGGTTCTTATTATTGTTGTTGGCTTGACTCTCCCTGTTGCACTGATTTTGTAGCTTTTTTTTTTTTTGAATGAAAATCATTTTATTTGTTCGCTTCTTTTAATTAAAAGTCATACAAAATTATACATGTGTATGAAATGATACACGAGGCGAATGCCCTCGAAGGCATTTCATTTCGCTTTGTAGAAATATAATTGCAAAAAAAATTGTATTATTATTGTGTTCTTGTGTTTTCATCAACAAAATATCTACTTGGATTTCTTCTCATTTGAACTGGTAACGGGGTCATTGACAATAGGTAGATAGTAATGACTTTAGTTTGTGCGATTTTAGAAGAACTTGAGGAATTTTTCATGGGAGAAGATTAATGAAGTTTGCAGTCGAAATTGTTAATTAATGTTTTGGAAAAAATAACTAATTATGCAAACTGTTTGACATTGACATGACATTGGATATACCGCAGATAATGTATAATAACAGAATGCGTGACATCAATTCCTAACGAGTTTCTTTCGATAATTTATGAAGTAACAGCGAGACTTGTTTTTCATACTGATGCCGGATTACCTTTTTACCGTAGTCTTACTATTTTTTATAATTATATTCGAGTTAGCGTGCACAGGGCATACCTACTGTCAGAGACTGCAGTTGGGCCTGGGAATGAATTATATACAGAGTAACAAAGTGACATTTAGCATACATTTGATGTTAGGAGGAATATCTACGAACTAAGTTCAATATAATGACTTTATAATGTTGTTGACCTGACACAGCTGATGGAATTTGGCACCGTCAGGAAAATGCTGTTTAAAAATATCAACACATCCATCTACAGCAGTCTAATAGTTTTAAATAGTAGTAGTTAAACTAAATGTCAAATAAATATACAGTTTGTAGACCAATTGCAACCGATTTATTCTCATTGACCTAGTCAACAAATTGCGCATCAGTCGTCTAAGATGGCTAGAACATGCAATGGACAATGGCGCTCCAGCCCGAAGAGTGTTCAACACCAACCCAGAGGGACAACGCAGTAGAGGAAGACCTCGCCTCAGGTGGCACGCACAAGTGAAAGTAGACCTGAGCCCAAGACCGAGCTATCTAGAGAGGCGTATTGCTAGAACAATCTGATTTATTTATAAAATACATTTGGTCACTAGTTGTCCAGTCATATGACTATAAAAAAAGACACCATTTGTTGGATTTCTTTAATTTGCTTTCTCTGTACCAGAATTCGGTTTGCTGATCAGCAATCTATGGTTGTCAAAATATGCTGCGCTCAGACTCAGACTGCTAAGTACATTTTTTCTGAGCTCATAGACTCCCATCTCATCTCATACTCTGAACGAAAAAAGAAACACAATAACTCTGTTGTCAGAAAAGAAAAAGAAAATTGTTTGACAGTTCAGCCTCTGCTCTGAACTTAAAAATGAAGATCGCCTATTTAAAGCGAATACTGAGTAAAAATATAATTAACAAAATGGTCAGAGTTAAAAATCCACTTCCTATTCTGATAATTCACTTTGCGTGGTACTTGCCAAGTCTGAATTATACGAAGTCACAATGGCAAAATTTGACATAAACAAATTATCTATTGTGACCTACGAAATACTTGAGTAGGTAAATGTAAAAACTAATTATTAATAGGGCCTAAATTCGAAGACCGAAACTTTTACAATCATTCTCTGTCCAAAAATTGTTTGGACTCGACCAATAAGATTATTCGCTAAATGTCATCCCTTACCAGTATATCATAGTCAAATGTGAGATGATTGGGTAACTGATAGAGTAGCTCAACTCAATGCAATTTACTAAAAACATTTTTTTATAGTCACGACTTGACTTGTTATACTATACCTGTTCCACAGAACATCAGTGTCACTTGACAGCTACATAAATTTGTAGGAAATTGAAATAGTTAAAACCGAATTGTTTTCCAATAAAAATGTCTGTTTATTCTCGACGTATCGTTAGGTAAAAGAATTACTCGTAACCACTTAATGCAAATACACTTTTTTACTTTATTTTTTATTGTGGGAGGTACTGCTTTAATAATATTGTTTGCTCTTTTAATGAGTACTCGTAGCTATCCCAAATCACCGAATGGAGATCAATTGCTTAACCTCAGTGTTAAGACTGAGCTTTAATACCTCTTTGCGGCTACTTTTGACATCAATTGACATTAAGATATCCTTGTATTATGAAATTAACTTACTTTCGCTTTCAACTAAATAGAAAGGTATTACAGTTCTGTCTTTAGTTTTAAAGCTTGCTCGTGCTAAATTTTAGCCCCCATACAGAAATGGTTACGAAGATAAAATTTAGTGAAGCAGTTCAGCAAAGCAGTAGGTCTCCACTATTTTAGCCAGTGCAATAAAAAAAAGGCGCAAAGTTTTGACATTTCCAAAAGAAAAAAATGTTGGTAATTATGAAAAATTATGTAAATGAGTAGCTATAGAAAAAGTTATATTTTTTTTTGTCCTTTCTATAATATTCTACATATAATCCTTATTGCGGCGTCCACCAACCAACGACTCATAACATCATTGGCTTTGACAACAAAATTAACATGTCACAAATGTCAAACTGTAAAATTATACTAATTGCAATCAAAAACGTGACGTATTCGTTGACTTTTAGCGTGTTGTGTAACAAAGTGACTCACTTTCAAAAATTTGATTTTCAAATTACCTCTAGAGTGAAGTGATATCCAATTTTCTAACCCTTAACGAACCCCTCTACCCTGTATACCAACTCGGATATGGCAAAATCCAGACAACAAATATCGATTGGAACAATAGCCACAGTGCTTGAAAGTGCTTGAAAATTCACACAAAGGCACGTTTTGCAATAAGGAAAAAACCGACAAAACATAAACAAACCACTCTCTCTCAACCCCCAAGGAAATTAGTTGAGCCTTTTTCACAAGCCTTGTGTACCTACTCTCCTTTCATTTTATAGGTAGCTTGCTTCACCCTCTGTGTTTGTTGCAGCAATTTTGTGTCTACAAGTGTCACCCAAACGCTTAAGTAATTTATTGGCCTTTCAACTTTTCGCTCATTCACCACATCGCCGCCGCAGGCCGCATCGATATCCCTCCTGCCTGTGCCGCGGGCCTGTCACTTTTTTGGGGATGAAGCATACATATGGTTGACATAAAATGCAATAAAGCGTCATCGACCCACCAATGTCCTGGTGCACTTTACCGACCAACGTACATCGAGAGGGTGGTTTTTGTGGTAATGGTACGTGCTACAGTCTGCCCTCTTCCACTGAATAAATAAATAAAGCAATAAAATTTGGTAAAAATAATTGGAAAAAAAAAATAACAGGGTTCGCGGACGAATAATGACAGAAGGCAAGCTAAACCTTATACTTCCACATAATTGGAATTTTAATTTTCATTTTCAAATGCGGGATTAGTAGCTGCAAAGAATGTGTACAAGGTGGGGAAGTGGAAAAAAACCTTAAGAAGAAAGAAGCACAAATGTGGAAACAAAAATGCAATAAAATTCCATAAAAACAAGAGCAAACGACCTTCACAGTTGTTGGTCACCTTTTTAGAGGAGAGAGAAAGAGAAGTAGCGAAAAAACAAGGCTGCTGCTGGCTGAACCGATGGATGGTGATGATGGTTGATGACGGTTGCTGGAAGACGAGGTGGTGAAACTAAAGAGGAAAATCCAACCATAAAAAAACAACAGAAAACGAAGAAAAGACAAGGAGAAAACGATGATGGACAAGATAGGTACATATACAAACCAGAGTGATGGTAAATTCGGAGAGGGGCTACGGCTAACCGAACCACTAACGCTGTGAAGCGGATGATGTTGGTAGAAAAGAAGACACCAATTAACAGTCGGCCCTTGCAAGAGCTGACTATCTGAGAATTGCTAGTTAGAAACTCCAATGGATGGGAAGTAAAGCCCACCGAACCAAAGATCTCCTCGTTTTCTCTTCTTCAAAAATAAGAACATAACAAAAACAGACAACATGAGAAAAAAAAACCTGACTAACATTGCGGCCATTTTGTTTGTTATTCAAATGCAAAAATTCATTTTTAGTGCAGCGAACGAGAGTATGTGTTAGAAAGAGAAATGTGTGTGCACAAAATCTGACCTTTGCATGTATGAACAACGGATGACCGTGTGTTTTCAACAATATGTGCTGTGTGTTTGTAGTGAAAGATAAAATAAAAGCAACAAAATCAATTACAAATTATTGCTTCTTTGTTATGCTCAGCATTTTCCATTCTTGTGAACTGCTCTTTGGATTAGGCTTTATCTGTGAGTACATTGTGCTCTCTGGAACACCTGTTTGCATATTTAAAGTAAGCGCAGATGACAACGATGATCATGTGAAGTGCATGCATTGAAGATCCTCTTGAATCACATTAGAATATGTTGAATGTGGTTGTGCGAAGGGTGTAAGTAACACAGTTGGGTGTAGTCAGAAGTGGAATTCATTGTGCATATTTGAGTCGATATTTTTGTTTCTTTAAATACACCGATAACAAAAAATGCTCCGCAAACGTCACTTATTGATGGCAGGTGATGAGGAAAATTTAAAAAAACGTATAACCTATAACAGTGTATGTGTTGCGTTCAGTGAGCTGCCATATTTTGACAGTTTTGTGTCTGCCTATCCGTCTAGCAGATGCCTCCATTTTTCTTTCCGATTCATGAAATTACAGAAAATTAAAAATTATAAATCCCAATGTTAATAACGGTCCATACCTTTACAAGTTCTTACTTATTTGCTTTGTTTCTGAAAACGCAGACAATTGCCGATTCTAAAAGTGACACATTCGCAAACGTCAAAAATTATTTAAAAGACTAGCGTGCTGAGGCTGCATTCAAGTTTCCGCCTTCGTTAACTTAAATGAACTACAACATTGAGGGGAAATTTATCTAAAGGAACTGCTCTAGAAAGTGTGGTTACTTTCGGTTTTAAACGCTGTCAATGGATAGAGCCCTACTGGCATTTGTCTTCTCCACACAAATTGTTGATGCAAATGCAAAAACATAAGTACCTACGTGTCTGTGAAGATTCCAAAAAGTAACTTAAACAATCGTCATTCCTTTAGCCTGGCAGGTCTGGTGCACGTATGCAGTTGCAATTCTTTAAACATTTGACAGCTCACGAGAGCAGCAACTAATGTCGTTTTCGATTGGTAATGGGGTATTCCATCGTCACGGGTTGGACAATTGTATAATAAATTTGTTGTTTCCTTTTCAAATTTTATACATTGCTGTATCAAATCTACCTAGACTTTCATTAAACCAATAGTTCTATTTGTTAGTTCATTTTTAACGTAAAGAAAAATACGCCACCTTAATTTATTTTGAAAATAGACAAGATCTTTTTCTCTGTCACGGGTGGGACAAATAAAAGACATGATTTCCGAGCAGTGAATGTTTTTACAGAAATTCTGCGAATTTATTTCACATATTTATTTAAAACCTTTTGTTTCTTACATAAAACGTTCTTAGGTACTATAACAAAAAGCGAATAAAAATAAAAATTATTGTCTTAAGACAAAAAAAAATAAAAATGTAAATGTCACGGGTGGGACAACGTTTGTCACGGGTGGGACACGTACGAATTTCTTTGCAAGAAACGATATTTTTTTAGGTCAATTTAAAAGAAAACAAAAAAGTTATAATGTCATTAATTTAAATGTTATTTACTATGAATTAACGAGGCCAAGGGCTCGCAGTCTGAGTCATTCCAATCACTTTTGTCTAGGTCCGAGTATATCTGAGCTACACTTAATTTAAGGGCCCTACACGTGATTGGTTGAGATTTAAACGTAAGGGATATTGTTAAATTTCTTGAAATAGTGATATGATTGTACTTTTGGGGTAGCAAGTTCCAAATCCACAAACCAGAGAGAATAGACCACCAGCTTCAGGCAACAATGGGAGATCCATAAAGCCAGTTTTGAAATAAGTAGCTCCGCCTCTTTTTCTATCTGTGAATAGGTGTTGTACCACAGAAATAACTGTAAATGTTATTAAGTGCCAGTGTATGCGTGACCAAATTCGCCTCCATTTACTTTAACATGGCACACGTCCTTAACCACCTAATAACTTTTTGAAACTCTCTCATTTTTGGCCGAAACTGGTGGTCTATTCTCTCTGGTTTGTTGGTCACGCAAAATACGGGCTAATAACGTATAACTCTAGCAGACTTGAAAGCCTAATAGACCTCCGGGACAAGTGTCCCACCCGTGACACCCGTGACTGTCACGGGTGGGACACTATTATTCTTCTAGAAAACTCTCTGAATAACGTTCACAATAGAAAAAAAAGTCACATAGGTTTTCATTGTAAAATAATAATATTATTTATCAAATTTTAGACATAACCTCTATGTCAGTAACTAATAAAAAAAACTTTTTCTGTATATTTGTCACGGGTGGGACAAGCAAAATGATGTTTTGTTATTATTTAAATATTATTGATGCACTTACACAAATCAAAATACAATTTCTCGTATTTGAAGCAGAAAGATCGCGAAATTTAATTAACACTTCAGATGCGTTTTTATTTCGCCCAGAGCACACAAAAGACGGTTAAGTATTTCCAACATTGGAAAAAAAAAGTTGCGTTCGAAACAACTTTTGATCGTAAGCCTTTGATAACCATTAAAAAAAATAAAAAAACAATCTTATTTTTGTGGATTATGTTGATTTTGTGTTTTGGCTTTTGTTTTATCTTATAGTTAATAATAAATAATTATCTTCATAATTGGATACCAATGTTCACTTTGTCATGGAATACCCCTAATCCAGAACCGTCCGGAAGTAATCCAAACGCTTCTGAAAGCGTTCGATTTTCACTCAACTGACAGTTTTTCTACTGAAAAGAAGAGAAATTGGCTTCTGGATTTGAATTCAGAATCGCGGAGAGTTCTTCCGGGCGGTTCTGGACGACCAACCGAAAACGACATAAGTCCATTGTATTGAGGCTGTAAACTGACAGATACAAATTGCATTTATTTATTTATTTCGATTGCTGATGTACTCAAAGCAATCTGTAATCATAGCTAAAAACAACATTCCACTTATAGCCCAATACGTTTTTAACGACATGTGACAACGTCTATTACATTCAATGGACCTATCACAAAAAAAGTTTTTATGAATTAAAAACCATACCCACTTTCCAGAGGTTCCCAAACAGGATAATATGTTTTTGTAGTTAAATTTTCGAATGGAGAAGCAATAAACTTCATTAACCTGTCACTCTACAAGTGTCAATTGTCACACTTCAAAGATTTCACCGCGTTTGTCAAATTTCAGCGCAAGGTTAAGAAAAAGTTTGAAGGCTATTTGCGAACAAAATGAGTTGGTAAAGTTGAAAAGTAATTACAACCAATTTGCTTATCCTACTTGATCGATTATATTATTGAAAAAAATTACCGTACTTTGACACTATAAGCATAATCGATTGACATTGTGCGTAATCACTGATAATACACAGAAACGTTTACCCTATTGCCTACGTGCTTTTATATTTTGCGTAGAAAAATAATAGTAGTAGTGTATTTTTGGGAACAAAATTCTTCCTGTCAGAGTGGGTAGTTTATTTGACATTTACAATCCCATCTAGGTCAATGTCGGAACAATTTCAGAGAGTTCATGGTTTGCGTGCTTTGCTCGCATTTAATATGCCCTTACCCTAGCATTACAATGTAAACATATTCGTGCGAAATCCACTCCTCCGCTTCCACACAATGTGTCACACAAACGCCTTTCCCAGGAATCACATTGACGCACGTACTTTCTTCCTCTGACCCAAAAAACTGTAGATACTGCCTAACTAATTGAGCAGTCTTCATTTAATCGAATGTGTCTGCACATAAAATAGATATTTTGTTTTCTTTTTACCATAACATAGTGTTGACGTTTCTCTATCGGCTATATAAACCATAAAACAAATTGCTCATTTGCACACACTTAACCTCTGATTAAATAGTTTTGCAGTTGAATCACAGTCGTAAACTGTGCAATCTAACAACGAGCATGATGAGCTATTTGTTTGAACAACTGTGCGACGAGAATTTGACGAAGGAGACGACAGAAATTATGATCATTATAGGAAGTATCGAATACAACACTTCATGTGCTAAATAGTGAAATTGCCAAGACACGGATATAGAGATGTGCATCTGTCAATTGGTTAATTGGTCTGGATTTCATAAATAGAAATCTAGGATAAGTTTGCTCCGTGTTTTATGGCAGCAACGTTTTTTATGGTTTCAAACAAGGGTGCGGACTGCGGGTGCAACTGCATAAATAGTAAAATCGCTTGCGTGGTGAATTTTATTATCATGGAAATTAAAAAGCCTTTTACGAGGGTGTCGAGGATTTAATAAAATTAAGTGGACTATGCGCGTCATATAGGTATTTCCTATATAATATTTTTTAATTAAAATAATGACTGCCAACACTGTCGTTAATGCGTTGGTGGAAATAAGATTCGATTTCAGGATGATCAAACGTCAAATGTCATTTATGTGGTTTTCAAAGTGAAATGCGGAGTTTTTATGGTGCCATTCGATTTGAACTCCTGTAGCGAAATCCACCACACGAAGCAAAATTCGTTGCATAACATTTCAAATCAAATTTTACAAATTGTCCCAACCGCAGTCCTCAAATTTATTAATTAACTTTCGAGTCGTTTGCTCTTTTGCAAAAGGAGCCAACTAAGAGACATAAAATTGATATATTACTCTGCGCACATCTGTTCGTGTTTTAAATTCATTAAGCTTTTGTGGCGATTACACAATTCGTTCAAACTGCGGCATTTTTACTAGTCGCCTGAGCTACCACAATGTTTGACGTCTTGGTGGTGGAACCTTTTCAACCCTTGCCGAATTATATCGTTTTAATTTATGTTAATTGCGGTTACACTAGTAGATGTTGTTAGTCATCGTGTGGATTAAAAGTCACGTTTTCGACTGACCTCAACTTTAGCAAATGACATCAGACATGTTCAGCTCACTTAATATTATTTAAAAATACACGTCATCTATTGCTATAGTTCTAATAGCCAAATTAAAGCTATTTTGAACCATATCACACTTCATCTTTGGCAGATTTCTTCAAGATATTGTTTGATAGTTGAATTCTGACAGTCAATACTCCGTATAGGTATATTCCTCTTGAAAAATTATTGGCCCCCGTTTTTAGGTGACAGATATCATAGAGTTAGGCAGAAAATCTTGCCTAACACACGAATCTTGTCTATATTTGCAGTCAAATCGATCAATCAGAGGCTGTTGACTAGCTAGGAAAAAGCGTATTGAATGCGGCTATTTATTGTTTTTCAGTGAGCAGTGGGGTCAATACTTAGTACAGATAGGTTACTTTTCGTCGTTTTACTTTTATGGTCGGTAGGTAGCTCGAATAAAGCTAAGCTGATTGGATCACAATCACAGGCACTACCCCACCAACCGCCCCGGTGCAACAGTTTTGTACCGTCGTCAGTCAAAATATCAACCCTAGTCAAATATTTTCCAGGGTCGTTATGCAGTCATTTCTTTGCCACCATATTTGTTGTTTTATAAAAAAGTATTTACCTGAATTAATGAATGATTGGTTTAATTTTTTTCTAGCTCTACTTGGTCAAATAATAAGTACCTATCTGTCTACTTATTCCAAAAGACATAATTCTATTGGATCTATCATTCCAAAATTATGGAGACTCCAAAATGTGGAAACACATTACTATAGTACTGTACTAAACTAAAATAAATTATGTACTTAAATGCTGTGAAGAATATAGATATAGATACTATGTACATTCCTACTTTTTAAAGTGTATATTTCTTAAAAATAAACTTTGGAGCACAAAATTTATTCTTTTTTTATTTTGAGAATAGGGAAATTCTGTATCACTCCCTAAAATCCACCATGCTCCTCATATCCAGCACTAAACGGAGAAGAAAATTCGGCATACCACGAAATGTCACTCACATTTCCCTTTTCGTCTTTCCTTCGTCTTTTTGACTACTACTTCCACGTCTTCTTCAACGTAACGTACTACTAGGTACTTCGTTTCTTTTCACCAATTATCCCCTTTCCAAAGTACATTTTTGCATCTCTGCAGTCTGCCTCTGCACTACCCAACATTATATTTTCTTTTGGCTGGATGGAGAGGAAGACCAGGAAAAAATCGTAAAACAAGAAATCAGCAACTGCTGCTTACACACACACACACAACGATAACAAAACATCAAATTAGATGCACTTTTTGTGTGCACTGTGCTTTGGAAATTGGGGAATGGGGAATGGGGGACCACGGGAGAGATGTCAGTTGACTTGACATTTTGTAGCCTAATTTGTACATTAAAAAAAAAAAATACAAACCTTGCGAATGGCGTTTGTTCCACATCGTAGATATCGTTGATGTCGTCCTGGACCAGTAATCCTTTCAAACGTTCATCGTCCACGTCCAACAGCCCATCACCAATTGGATGAATACCCTCGGAGAGCATTTTTATTTTATTTTTATTTCACCAACAATTCACTTCTCTCTTGCGCTAGTTTTGGATATTTTTCGTTAGATTTCGATTTTTCTCGTTTTAGCGGGGAATACGTGTATATCTACGGTAGATAATTTACGAATTTAGTTTTATAGGTTTATTTCAAAAAGGCACTTCGATTTACCACAATTTTGACACCGAAATTGACATGAATTTATGTATGTTTTCGAACGACGAAAAAGGTTCTTTTTGTCGCTCTCTTGCTCTCGAATTTTTTTTTTTTCTCACAAACTTCTTTTCAGCAGAGAAATCGCATTTGGCATTAGCACATTTGACTCCTTTTACACGCAGAGTGTTTTCACTTTAGTGTCGAGAATGTGTAGGTAAAGGGGATGAAAAGTGCAGGGGATAGCCGAACACTGATGGGCCGCGAATTCCCATCCGATTCTTGTATTCTCTTTCGCTCTCTTTCGTTATTTTCAGCGTTGCTTTATTCTCAAACCGTACTCAGTCGCGATAGACGTCTGCATTTGCTCTATTTTCGAACTGTATGCGGTCTGCGCCGCGAGCGACGAATGAGAAAAAAAGGAAACAAAGACAATTTGACAATCAAGGCACTAAAGTGAAAACACTGAACGTATAAATGCACCATAAGTGCCCAAAAGAGAATTAAGAAGAGTCATGAGTGAAAAAATTCTACGTGTAAAAGGGGTCTTTCTGTGTATTACTGCTTACACACACACACACGCGATATAGTATAGTATTCAAAAAAAAAAAAAAAGATTTTTACTCGAAACGACAAGACAACTTCTCGACTACGTACGTTTGGTAGGTAACAAGTTGAGTTGTAAGTTTTTTTTTCTTTTCCTTCTGTTTCTACGGTTTTCACGTTTGCATTTTTTTTTCTTCGGCCAACTAAACTATACACACTCGAATTCGAATTCCACAGAAAAGTAGATCCTTAGGGAAATTTGTTGATTTTTTACCTCCTGGGTTCACAACATTTTGGTTTCACTGGGGTTTTTTCGTTTATCGGATTTCTGTTGTTTGTTGGGGAGGAAATTGAAAGTAAAAACTGTTAAATTTGCACACGCATACACACACGCCCGGGCAGTGGTAAAAAAAAATACAGATTAAAAGAAAATCCCAAGTGGATGGTTTTTTTTTTGACACAAAAAGGAAATTCTTTACTTTTCACACTTCTATCTCACTCTGTTTCAAGCTCAACGCGGCTAGCTCTCTTTCGCTCTGCTCTATAAGCAAACAAACAACAAAACTTTCGGATCGCTGTGTTGCGTTATCGCTTGTCACAACTCCACTCGACTCGGCCTCTCAGAAATGACTGGCTGTGACTGGTTTTCGTTTTCGTTGGTCAGGAATTTTTCGTGGCGGCGGCGGCTGCTGTCTGAATTGCTGATTTCGTTGGCAAGATGCTTTTGTCTCGTTCTAGCGTGTACATTCAGTGCGCGGTTTGCGCATGGATTGAATCGCAAATTTTCCAATTCAGTCGTTTAAAGGTGTTCGGCTGAATTCGGAGAGGTTCGGCTGTTTATGAATTGGTGAGAGAAAGACGGTTACATTTTGTACATATCCAGCTGTGTGGGGGTTAAGTTACTGCAATTATTGTGAATCGCGGATGACAGTTGTGGTTGTGGTTCCAATTGTGAATTGATGTGGAGTTACCAGAGTTGATATTTTTGTAGTGGCTGTTCGAATGGAAAAAATAAATGATGTAGGTGAGTGGTTCGAAATTATAGATAGGGTAAGTGCATTAAAAAATATAAATGAGATTATTGTGTAGGTACCTACTATGCAAATTGAAAAAAGGTGAAATAATTCGATTCGATATTTGTTAAAATATGATTCGAAGTTTTTTAGTGAAATACCCAAACAAAAGAAATAATTTTTTGATCTAGATTATAGATCATTAATCGGAACTTTTGAAAAGATTTAAAAGCACTTTTATAATATTCAAAAAGATGGTAAGGACGACGTTTTAAAGCGTAGTTTGTTGCTCTTCTAAGGGCTCTATGCATATAAGGTCACAATCGTTGGTTATGGTAAACCAGAAATCCTGTTTATTAATAATATCAATATACACCTACATATTTGATAAAAACATAAAATATCCACAAAAATGGTGTAGTCAAATTTGAATCAAAGGGCAATCCAGCAAAACCTAAAATCTAAATTTGAAACTGTCAAATCGAAGAGTAACGTCACTTTCTATTACTTCTCATTAGGGGTAAAGACATTTCCAATTACAAAAATGTTAGGCGTAGTAATTTTTTAATTTCTTTCAAATTATGCTTTTTGACTCAAAATTCGAACATAAAAAATGTATATTTCAGCAAGTTTTAAAATATGATAGCATGAATGCAAAGCTTGATAATTTTAATTTTTATTTAAAATAAATGAATAGTTGGCAAAAAAGGTTCATTATAACACCTTAGCTTTAGGATCTCACAAGCATTCGTTTTGAGTTTAATTTTTTTTTTTACAAATTTAACGGACTTATAATTTATTTCCGTGTCCGATGGTTTGTATTGCGGGGCTCTATTATGACATAAAAACCGTAAGGCGTTCTGTAATAGTTTGATATTTAATTTATTTATTAATCAGTTAAAGACAATCTAATAAGTACCTATCGGAATTCAAACGACTTTCATCTCCCCAAGTATGAAATAAGAATCACTATTTCTCAAAAGTTAATTCTAAATTATTTAATATGAAATTCGGCATATTAGGGACTGGTTAAAACATTTTCGTCTGAAAACAAATAGTAATCGTTTGAAGAATATAAAAATAGTCTGAAAACATTTATTTTAAAGAATTAAAGACCGCAACGCCGATTCTCAAAATTCATCTGTTTTTTTTTTTTTTTTTGTTTTATGAACTTATTCTTTCCTTCTACTCCATTGTTGGTGGAAGGAACACCTTTTTCAGTCAATTAGGTACTATTAGTTTTCAGACGTTCTAAAAATTGTTTCAGACCTTTCCAATACCTGATTTTCTGATGATTTCTATTTATTTTCAGACGATTTCTATTACATTTCAGAGGTTTTTTCGATTTTTGCCGACGTTTCCAATTTTTTTTCTGACAAATACTATTTATTTGTAGACGACAAAATTGTAGCCTTAGGGACTAATTAATCTTTTGCCTTTAAAATAAATTCCAACAAATATTCCGTCCTTCAGTAACTGAATAATTCCCAATATGACAATAATAGGTACAGATAATATACAACGTTTTTTTACCATTAAGAATCCACTTAAAAATATTATCCACCAATTCGAAAATCAAATAAAATATTTTTATCACAAAAGACTACACTTTATTAAGCAATTAAATGTTGCATAAAATAATAACACTTTGTGCACCAAGAACCAACAACTGAACTCGAAAATCGCACTAAAACACTCCGAGACCAAGAAATTTCGATCCGTACCGGTAAATCTCCCATCTAACATTAAAGTCCCTGTTGCACTTGCTCCTAGCTGTGTACTCACGGATTATCGAATGGAATTTCAAAAATGCCTTAACCCGACCACAAAAAAGGAAAAAAAAAAAAGACCAGAATGTAAAAAAATCTGCAAAACAGATTCAATTTGAGAACAGAAAATGCCAGCACCTCTGCCTCGGGCCCGGCAGGCGACTTCTGTTGTCCTCCGCCACCCAACTTACTATGGGTGCCTACGCAACTATTTATTTTCATTTTTGCAGCCAGAAAACGTGGTGTTTCTTTTTTGAATTTCAAATTTTCTATACACACAAAAAGGGCAAACACTTCAAATGTGGCGGTTATTTTTTTGTTGGCTTTGTATTGTTGTTGACGCCGGGACGCTCGTCCGGCAGACGATTCAAATCAATTTAAATGTTTGTTCCTTCTTCTGCTCTAGCACAAGCACTTTCCTTTTTTAATTTTTATTTTGTAAAGAAAATACACACAATTTGATGCATTTTTATGCCATTCGGAGAGAAGCCTATACAATACACGCACTGCTAAAGCGTGCAGTCTTCTGCATGTAGAACAGAGCTTGTACTACGCAAACACATATTGAGAATATTACTTCGTGTTTATTATTAACGGTTGCCCTATAACTATAACTGTGATGTAGTAATTAGTTTGGAAAGACTGGTCTGAAATAAAAAAAGGAAATTTTGGGATCTTGCATATAAAAATGCAATTTATTTACCACGATAAAGTCAACTATTGTGACCTTCTGTCGGTGTTTACTTTATAATCTTTAACCTTTAATTTAAGTTTTACGTAGGACCCAAAAAAAAAAAGCCTGACAACCTAGTCTGAACCGAGAATATAATAGGAAAAAGCTCACCACTTTTACAAGGAAAAATGTATCGACTGTACCACGGATTAAAATGAACGACCAAACAATCCATTTCAAGGAATCCAAACAATCTATGCACCTCCCTGGGGTCACAGTCATTCCGGGTATGATATGAAATGACCTATTGTCCAATATCGCAAGATTGCTCCCTTAAATGCAGGTCGGCCCTAAAACATTCGGGTAACCTACTTGACAGCATATACATAGATACATCAAAGCAGCAGCCGCTAGCACACAGATTAATCACTTCACTGGATTTGACCTATTTTATATGTACCTCTACTACCAATGACAAATGTTCAGAGCAACAAAATTATTCCTCACCTATCTTAACTTAACCTTTTGCCTATTTAGGACACATTTTGGAACCCGCTTTTTGGGGACCTAATTCCAGGATACTACAAACTACAGCAATTTCAGTGCAACATCGATAGCAATAGCAATAATAAGCACTTTTAATACTTACATCCCCGTTGAATTAATTAAGAACTTACCTACAATCCGCGGTACTAATACTTACAATCATTTTAGGGTCCTGTCCAGGCTAACTTTTACAAAGTCACAATGGCAAAAAGTTCATGAAATTTAACCTGTACCACTGGCCAAGTAAACCTACTAATTTTTTTTAACATTTAACCTTCTTAAACTAAGAACTTGACGTACATTTAGATCTCATTACTTTTCGTGGCTTACCCAATTATTTTTTTTATAAGAGAACTTGGCTTTTTTACATTTATGTACATATGTTTTTGGTGTGATTTAACTATTTTTTGCGAAGTTTTTTTTTTATTAGATTTCACAAACAAATTCAGCAGGTAGATTAACTTCTATTCCTATTTTAAGTGGGCAGATTCTACGCCCCTTAAATGAACAATTTTTGATATTTCTCTTTTGCAGGTCCTAACCGCTCTACCAAATTTCAACATTCTACGGCAATCGGAAGTGGCTCAAATAAATAATAAGCGATTTTTAAAAGTGGGCGGATATCACGCCTCCTGAATGGAGAATATAAAACTTTTAATTGATTTTCTTTCTGTACACTGCAAGTCTTACCGCTTTACCAAATTTCAACATTCTACGGCAATCGGAAGTGGCCCAAATAAATAATAACCAATTTTCTCCTGAATGGAAAATCTAAAGTTTTCGACTTTTCCCAGTGTATGCACCACAGGATCTAGTATTCTGCCAAATTTCACGATGGCAGGAAGTGCTTCATAATTTTGATGATCATCATCTAAGTGAGTGAGTGAGTTAAGTAAGTCCGTTACGGTGATTTTTGAAGTCCTGTATGTTGAGAACCACTAAAGCTTTAGAGATTAAATTTGGTGAGGTTGACCTTTTTAACGAGCTTGGTAAATATTTCAAGTTGCCTCAATTGGTTGAAAACAGCCTGAGTTTGTTCCTGTAAAAAGTGCTTTTACTAGAGAACTTGGCTGGGGCACTACCTACCGTGTCCTTTGATAAAACAGCGAAGCCGTAGGTGAATGTTTGCGTTGTTCTTGTTATAAAATTGTCGTTTCTAATTATATTCTACTATACAACTATACTATCGTGTTATATCTGAGAATTTTAACATTACGTATATCACCCTATTCATATCTTAAACACTGGGAATGGACATAACTAACTAGGAAAGGAATCTGTCGCAGTCGCAGTGTTGTTGGTTGACTCAAAAGAGAGTGAGAGTCTTATATAATCATTCATCACAAGAAGACCAAGAATGTTCATCTACTACATCGGATGCGGATATTATACAGACGGTACACCCCTTCCACGTCTACCTACCACCAAAGTGACGCGGGATATGCACTCCTTTGAAACATTGGGATTGATGACTCCAACTTCAATTAGATGGGTCTACGTAGTGCACACTACATCGTTCTATAGAACGGGATAAAGTACACTATACAGCAACCGAATTATATTCGCTGATTTGTTTATTTCATCAAGGGACTTGCACAAATGCACAGGGGCCCTATCTCTCCTTTTCGAAAACAGCCCATCGCCGCAAGCATGTACCTCTAGAAGAGAAGATCCCGATCGTCATCATCACATCGTTGTGCGAATTTGCCGCAATTAATTTGCCAAATAAGATCTGACATGCTCTTGTTTAGATTTCGAGTGAATTTTATTTAAAGACTTTCGGGATTGCGCCGTGGACGTCCATCATCATCAGTGGCAGGGCAAAAGCAAGCACCACAACGTAAAGCAATCGAAAAGGAAGACATCGTCGATTGTGGGCACAGGAATTTCGCGCAATGGGATGGGGAATGGATTGGGGATTTGTATGCGCAAAATGTAATCCTAAACGCGGTTAAGGGCATTGTACACTTAGACGAAGCGTGAAATTTGTGTTTGTTTAGGTTTTTTGCTTTCAATTTACTTACACGATAATGGCGGATGTTTGGCTTCCGGTAGGAGGTGGGAGTTTGTGCGAAAATCCCTGAAAATTAATTTGACCCAACTGAAAGGAATCATGCCATTTAGTTTATTCAGGTGTTTCACAACAGCACTAATATTTTCTTTGCTGAGGAATTTATTAAGAAAACTTCCAAGAATGTTGGATGGGATTCTTTGTGGTTAAATGATGGTGCGTTCAAGCGAAGTAAGACATGATTTATTGTTGGATGGATATGATGTGATATGTATGGGGGGCTGCTGGATAGAGTTGTTTACCATAGAAAGGAAGTGTATATTATTTGTATGAGGGAGAGGAACTACCATGGAATGCAACTGAAATGTGAGGACATTTGGTGGTTTGTAATTTTATTTTATAATTTATACATACTTTGACAATATTTTGGTATTTAATTGCCACTTAAATTGTACAAGGATGCGAAAGAACCATCCACATATTATCTTTATAGGTACCTACCTTCCGATGCCGAAGTTATGAAATGAAAATGTGAAGTTTAAAATATGTACTATTAAAACGAAATTGGAAGGAAGGATATATTTATACTTGGGCCATTAATTTCTTCACACTCTCTCTATCACTAATCTTGTGGACATAATCATCCCTATCTTGCGGCAGAAAGCAAGAGGCCTTCTACAAGTGGTATACTCGGCATTTCAGGGAATCAATCGTATAAGTTTCTGTTCAAACCGAAGATTTTGAAAGATTTATGTACTGCTATGGATTATGTATTTATTTACATATTTATATTTAGAGATGATTAATAACAATTTTTTAGGTATCCTGAGCTCGTAAACTAAAATAATTATTAATACCACGCAATAACTGGATTAGAACTAAAACTGAAGCTTGTGAAATGATGTCGCGAACACTAGATGGACCGCCCTGGAAACTTGATATACCACAAGAAGCCTAAATGGCCGTTCTTCAATTAACCCAGAACATATAGAAGCTCATACGGAAGATAGAAAATCTCTCTCCATCTTCGCAAAGGAATCGGGTACAATACTCTGCGGCAGGTCTACAGTCTACAACACACCAGGTATAAATTCCTTAGAAGCTAGGTACTTCTTCCAAAGTTTGCTTGTTCTGTAACAGAAGGAGTTTTAGAAAATTAATGTCCTCGCGGTTGTGCACTGTATGGTAATGACTCATGAGCATTTAGCTGCCTGTCTTTTGGGGGGCCCAAAAGTAGCATTTTGAGGGATAATGTCTTTGAGTTCCTCGGAACATCTACCATGGAAGTACCTATAGAACAAACAAAGGTCCGCGACTTGTCTTCTGTGCACCAACGGTTGTAGATTCGATGCGAGTGTAGGGTCTCCAATAAGTCGAACTGCTCGTATCTGTATGCCGTTAAATAGGTTAAGTGAATGTTTTGGGGCCGAGCTCCATATATGGGAACAATATTCCAGGCCTGGTTTAACCTGTGCTGTGTAGAGAAGGAGAAGTTGCTTGGGGCTAAAGTACCTCTTTGCTACCTATTTAAGGTATCTCAACTCTTTGTAGAGAAGGAGAAGTTGCTTGGGGCTAGAGTACCTCTTTGCTACCTATTTAAGGTATCTCAACTTAGCAGACACCGATCTTGCGATATATGTGGTCCTGCCATATATGGAAATTTCGGCCATTGTGACTTCGTAAAAGTTAGCAATGATCACATCACGATATTGATTGATAGCAGATGGTTGTGATAGCTCCACGTATAAGCTGCCATTTATGTTAGTCTGCAAATTAACCTATAAATGCTAAAAGCTTAAAATAAAAATAACAAAATCAATATGGTCCTATGAATAGCCTCACACTTAGTCGCTGCACTTCTTAATTGAAAAATATATTAGATTACGATGCATTCCACTAATACTCATAATGACTATTTTCGTAAAATAGATTTTGTTATTAATATGCAATTAATTCTTAGCCAATGCCAATTTCTGTGTGCAACGTCCCGTCCCGCACCAGGCATCTTAATAAATTTAAAATTCCACTAAAACTGCTAAAATAAGCAAATCGCATCTATTCGATGAAAATTAAATATTCTCGATTCTCGCTCTCTATCCAATCCAATCACTCATCTCATTAGCATCATCTGCACGGGCATCATCGTCATCATCACCACCACCACACTGATGATGATGATGATGGTGATCCTATTCGAATAGCGCGAGTGTTTTAACTTCGCGTCATCTATGATGTTCGCCCACCTCGAGCAATTGACTCCTGAGCGAAAATATGCAGGATGATTCAGATTTGGATTTCAGGGCGGATACGGATTTCTGCGGCTGCATTTTCATGTTATGATGATGACGATTCGAGTATAGCCACGAGGCATCCACATTGATCGTTTTCCACTGCCGAGCGGACCGAACACCGATGCCGATCTCTATTTCGGGCCACGTCTTTATTTAGCGTGGCAAACCGAACGCAACGCAACATTCCCAATTGCGGGCTGGCCAGGTATGCATAGTGAACTTTTCTTCTCCGCGAGCCACCGCGCTACACTACTGCCATCTAGTGAGGGTTATAAATAAGTTTGTTTTTGCACGAAAACAGAATATTTCACGCACATTTTTTGCCTTAACCTTTATTTATTGTGGCACCGCATGAGGGGGGGTGTCAGGGAAATGGTGGTCGAGCACTGAGATGATGGAGCAACAGCCTGCAAGGTGCATGTCCACGGATTTAGAATCATAAAGTGAATGACTGTCCTCAATGGGATCCCAATGATGATGCACCGCGGCGATGATGATGATGGTGGCGGTATGACGAGGAGTGCCTGCGGTGGTAGGCGGAGGGCTTGGAGATTGGGCGCATCACACTGTCGCCGGTGTGTTTTGTGTACACTTATGCAGGGTGTCGCCCCTTTGGTATGCGGTGCAATATTAAAATAGAAAAGTTTAGCGAATGGAATTCAGAGCACTCATCGTCATTTCGGCTTCGGTGTAGTGGCAACTTGTGTTGTCTTTCGATTTTTGGTGTTTAGGTTCTTTTTCAACAACAGCATCTATTTCGGTGGCAGAGGAATCTCTATTTTTAGGCACGCGCTAAAGAATTTATCGTATAATTTGTTTAATTTTGTACTTTTACCGTTTGGTTGGCCGAGCAGAGGACGCATTTTTTGTCTGATGTACAGCGAGACTGAAATTGACTGAAATAATGTAAGCTTTGGTTCTTTTTGGCAAACAAAATGAAATACTGTATATTTCAATCGAATAGTCAAGAGTGGTTCAATGCTCCTATGTACGAAACTCAAGATGGCAGGTCATGACATGTGGTTCAAATAGTTTGGCATGGTTCTATTGGTAAAACATTCTTAAGAGGTCACAGCTGACAATCGTTTAGAAGAAGAATTTTGATTGAATCGCACCGCTATGCAAAAGCCCCAAAAGTGAAGGAGATGCAAAGATACTTGTTTCAGGAAACGGAAATGATTTGAAATAAAAGAGTCGTCTATTTGTGTGTAATTTAAAATGGTGAGGGGAGGGAAGTAGGTACTTCTGGTGGCCACGGATGGCATTACTTTGTTTCTAAGTTAAGCCCACAAACCAAAGTTTGTGGTGAAGCCCCTTTCGGCAAGTCTACTATAGGTAATTTTAGGTGTGACATAAATTAGCGAGACACAACTGCCTTAAGTTTGAAGTGTAAGTAGGATGGAGACGAAATCCTAAACAGATATATGTAGTTTCGAGTGTTCAGTTCATAGTTCTTATACTCGCATCAATACCTACGACTTGAATAGACAAATTCTTCTGTTCCTATAGTCACAGTTTGGGGTTCAGGAAATTACTTCCTTGGAACGAGTATATAAGTAAAAGTTTAAAAAGTGGCAGTGGCAATTTGGAGATAGACATTTTCTTTTAAAAAACTGTTTACCCCGAAACATTTAGTAGCCTGTGAGTAGGCACATATTTTTCTATATGAGAAATCTATAAGATTTAAGGACTAATAAGGAAAGATCATAAGAATTCCATAAAAATTAGGGATGAGTCTATTGCGATGTTTACATTGCATTGCAGGAGTTTACATCGAGGATTTGTTTTGATTTTTCAAACAATAGAAAAGTGCATAACTCTTAAATTTTTAGTGCACAGCAAGAATTTCGCCTTTTCTTATAAGACGTCCACGTCTAGACATTTTGTATCCGTTTGGCGCAAGCATCAATCATCGACAATCTGGGAGACCTACGAAGTTTCCGAGATAACTTAAGTCGCTTAGAAGTAGAAGTAGAATAAAAAGAAGCAGCTCATACTAGGTATCTAAACATCCCATGGAATTTTAAGAAGTGATTGGCTTTGAACAAAATTAATGAAGTCAAAAACTGTTTGGCAGAGGCAAATTAATTATTTTATACCTACCATTATTGACCCACACACTGATTAAAAAACCAAACCTAGATCGTAGGTGGCGTGGCGCAGTGGTTATGGTTTGATTAGTGTGCTGGACTACTGTGCGAGGGGTCCCAGGTTCGATCCTGCGGAAGAATGCAAATAACATCTGAAGGTTTTTTCCACTGCGCCATCTCTCGCGAACGTCTGACAAACATCCGAGAGTGTAACTCAGTAAGTAACTCCTCAATTAGGCCGTTCGGAATCGGTATAAAATTGTAGGTCCCTTCCATTCGTCCCAAAAATAAAAACGCACACAAAATGAAATAGCTACTTACGCACAAAATTCGAGTCACGGTTTTCTGTGGTATCTCGGCTGAAAATACCATAAGGCTCCAGTAACGGAAAATGGGAACGAGTTTGGAGCAATGCTCAACAATTTTTTACGTACGCAGCTGAGTTACCTATCCCTAGATGGCGCTATTGCCCATAAATGACGATGACTATTTTTCGCGGTTTGCGAAAACAACCGCCAGACTCTTGCAGCACTTCTTTAAAAATAAAAAAATAAATTCTTCAAGTTAAAAATCCTTATTATTTTTGGCCCACTACTTTCCGGTAGTGAGTCGCTTTCGGTGAATTACAAAGTCTGTATAACTAATGAGTCTTTGGTGGAATCCTCTAAAGTAAGTTTATCAGCTAGGTTCCAGAAATCGAGTGAAATCGAAATTGCAAATAGAGTGAATTCGTTTTCAGTGTTCTCCATTTCGAGCGATTCGGAAACTCCGAAATTTTTTCGAAATCACAATTTCACTTTGTCTCAATTTCGAACATTTTGAAATAATCGAGTACAGTAAAATGTAGAACACAATAAGCAGTATAATGTTTTCACTTTTGTGATAGTCAAAATGCCATTCACACCGTTCTTCTTCTACGTAAGTTTATTGTAAGTATTTATAAAGTTCCAAGCAAAGCGACAATCACAGCGATAAGTGATTGTGACTTTTATGTATATAAAGTGATACTGACGCAAGTCACCTTACCGAGCTCCACCCTTATTATGTACATGGAGGATGGTTGGACTAGGATCCCAGGTACGAGTACCTACTTGGGATATTCTCCGTTTTTTTTTATTCAGTTGAAAATTAACAGTGTGTAATTAAAAAAATTCATTCTGAGGAATTCCGTTTAGAAATACATATCAGTTTTCCCAAATGGTTGTAAGCCGATTTCTCTACTCTTAGAGATGATTGTCCCTGCTTTTGAAAAAAGCCGTTCGCAGGGAATCGACCACAAAAATTTTCTGGCATATCGCATACCTATCGAAACCGGGTCGTCTACTTTTTATTTTCGCATGAAGCAAAGAAATATTTTTGCTTCATTCATGATATTTTTGGGCTCACTTTACAAATTTTTAGTTGGTTGGATATTATTTATACACAATTCGATTCTATACGATACGAGTACTTTCATTCGATAGTTACTTACTTGAATCGAATCAAAAGGGTATCTACTAATTTTACTGTATCGAATCAAAAGTATAGAGTATGTACTCGTATTTACTTGGTTCGAGTCAACCCTACTAGTAATTCACATTTTAGCGAGTTAGTATAGAGATCGATCATCATCAGCAGCGATCCGTTTGACACCGACTTTGATGGCAGTCGTCATCGCAAATGACTGAATGTTGTCCTTGTCCATGATTATCTGTCATGACGCCCTGTGGGCTTCATTCTGCAACCATTTTTGCAGCATTTGCCCATTGTTTAATGTGTTTCTCTCTATTCTGTAGGTTTTTAATTCCATCTATTCCAAGTCCAGACCGTTACACCCAGGATCCCTTCCACCAAATTAAATGCAAATTTTTTGTATTCTTTATTTTTTAATAAATTTATATCCCACATGTGTTTCAATGTTTGTTTTGCTTTCTCCTTCTCTTGGTTTTATTTTGTTTTCGTTCATCATAATCAAAAATTGTTCATATTTAGTATTTGCATCTATTAAATTCTTGTTTGCACATAATATTTTACATAATACACGAGATATTGAGAAAACATTTCGACATTTTTTCTTTTGATTAAAAAAAGTCTGAGCGCGGGCTGATATTAACATTAATGTTTAAATAAAATATAATATATGTAATTGTAAAATAATAATAATAATAATTGTTACATAATAATTCTTATATATGTATATTTTTATATAATAGGTAATGCAATTCTCTTTACAAACAAAATAACCTACTGATCGCAATAACACAAACTATTGTAAAAAACCAGAGAAACCAATCGTTTCTGCGCTATGAGCTATGAATCGCACTATTGTTCAAATAACTATTTTATTTATTTAAGTTTGTATACGTCTGTAATGTATGTATATACTGTAACATCTATTGTTTTTTTGGGTTCGGGAAATTACTGACGCGCGCCGCTATTACCTTTTGCTACAAAAATCCTATTTTGATCGCTTCAAGTGCTGTCTTTGCTTATTTTGCTAGTGCTTACTGGGAGCAAGTATTACCATTTATCTATTTCTGAGTGCGGAAAAGAGTTAGAATGGGTTTCGGAAGGACGATTGTTTACGAGGAACCGCATTAAAATATATTTTTAGAAGGAAATCTATATAGAAAAACGAAGAGAAAAAATATGATACTAAACAAAAGCACAATAACGATCTCAGTTTCGAATTGCTTAAAACGCTCGCCAGGAAGATGTTACAGGTACTTTCGGTAGTTCCGCAGATCACCATGCTCGTCGGCGGCGATTTCGACACCCACCGCAGCTGCGGCTGTTTCAAACGATGGTGGCTCAGTACCTATACCGGGGCTAGGTGGATCCAAAATACGGCTGGCCGCATCTTTGGGTGTCTTGCGACGGCCTCGTCCACCACGGCTGCCGCTTGCCCCACCGCCACCGCCACTCGACCGACTTTTTCGACTGCTTTCGGATGGTGTGCCGAGCGATTTCTTGCCTGGGCGTCGCTTTCTTCGCTTCTTATTGCCGTAACGTGGGTCATAGTCGTACTCATCGTCGGCTGGAGATTTTGGCTCCTCCAGTGAGTCCATCTCATTGATATCCATTTCGTCGTAGAACCACTCTTTGGGAAGTTCCTCTTTAAGATGTTGTTGGCTGTCTTTGCTGTCGGATGTGTCTCCAGCACCACCCAATGATGATGATTCTTCGAGCAATGCTCCATTGAAGTCGGGCTCAATAGGAATTGTAGACGGCAAGGGAATAGTAACTGCTGCTGCTGCGCTAGCTGCCGCAATTGCTGCAGCAGGAATCAGAAGGCTTACAGCCTCATTTTCCTTGCGTAGTGCTTGGAAGGGTCGATCGGGGAATCTACAAGAAAGTAAGTGGAATTAATTGGCTATGGGGACCCTGGAAAATGGTTATAGCAATGGTGGCGAATAGAAATTTGAAACATAATACGACATGCATTTGTTTTCTACAAATCGACAAATTTGCAAATTGATGGACTAGATACAAGGGAAATGTCAGGTATAAAACTTAGTTCTAGTGTTAACATTTGGCAAGAGATCACCTTAGTTTTATTTGGAGCGAACGTTTACAATAGGAAGTTTAAAATACATGCATCTGCGTTGAAATGTTTGCTCCAAATACCAAAGAAATCCAATAATAGTATAGGGCATTATCTTTTTCAGACAAAAGATAACTACACGTCACAAATTATAGCCCATATGCAAGTTTAATGAACCTATTGGCTTTTAACATTTAATCTAGTAGATAAGATGTATTAGTTCATTGATCTTTGGAATTAGAATTCTACCAAATAATTCGATGGCTATTTGAATCACAAAGCTTGTATCCCTTTTTTGAGATGTACATAATAATATAGGTACATTATTTATAAACAAAAACTTATCTGATTACACGTAACATTTTTATTTCGATCTACAACTCGCATTCAACTCACCTGTACATTTTGCTCAAATACTGGCGACGGCTTTTGCGCCACCTCGCCGCTGGATACGTGTATATCTGTCCTTGACGAAAGCCCGGCATACGTTGCCGCTTGTCCATGAACAAATTGGAATGATTCTGTGCGACACCGGTCTGCGGATCGAGGAATGGCAATCGCAATCTGCGCTCGATGCATAGTCTAGTATTAAAATTAGCACTGAATTCTATCGTTTCTCTGTAAGTGGATTCTTTGAGAAAGTTTTCAATCTTCTCCAGATTGGGAGGATTAGATATTTGTATATCGACAGCAGACGACATATTTCACAGAATTCTTATTTGTGGTTTTCACTTTTCTTTTTCGTATTTAGTGCTTGTAAACTTTTCTGGGGAATAAAAATTGGAAAATATTCTCACATCTCCTAGGGATCTGTATGTGTGCTAAATAGTTGAGTTATTCGTCGCAAAGATTGAAAACTGCGATTAAACTGCTTCCGTTGTTGCTGTTGATGGCACCACCACCACCATCACCACAGCCATAAACTACTCCGGCAATTACCCAATTCGGATAGTTCTTTTCACCAATTTAGTGAAGCTGTGGAGGAGAAATATTTATTCTCCCACATAAATGGAGTTTAATTAATAATGAATTCGCCTATGGTTTTATGTTTTTAAAACATTTTTTACTGTAGAAAATTTCACTTGAAAAACAAACCCAAATTGGTTGAAGATAAAAAAATATTTTTCTTCTCTTTTGCTAAACTGACAGATTTTCATTTGACAAGTGCAAGCAAACATGGCGTCAGGGATTTTACG
The DNA here is from genome assembly GCA_955612985.1 of Cheilosia scutellata. Classification (NCBI taxonomy): domain Eukaryota; kingdom Metazoa; phylum Arthropoda; class Insecta; order Diptera; family Syrphidae; genus Cheilosia; species Cheilosia scutellata. Next base: position 7,995,399 of record OY015313.1, read on the forward strand.
GGGGATATTTTCCATATGAAGTTTTCGAAATTTCCTTTTTCATCTAAAAGTGGAGAGATTTTGGGAGATTTTATAATGACGGTTAAATTTGAATTTTGTTAAATGGCAGTTTTCTTTTATAAAAATAAACCGTGTTTGTTATTTTGGTTTATTTATTTATTATTCGTTCCGCAATAAAATGTAGTGTCTTCGGATTTTGTTAAATAAAACAACGAAAATTATTATGCTGAAAGGGAACCGAACAAATTGACAGAAATTCCGCTGGATCTTTCCAAAAACGGCTATGAGAACACAGCTTGCGATTTGAGTGGAAATATTGCCGCTTTTAATTGGGCCGTTTCATTGGCATAAAAAATGACCTTCTGACGAAGGTCGCTTCTCGATTTCAAGTCTCAATCCAGTCATACAAGTGCAATTTCTGTATTTTATACAAAAATCAATCGTCAATAGCCAGGTGTAGATTGATTTTTGTTTCCATAGTTGTCATATTCCATTGGATTTCGGAATGAGTGAGTTCCCAAGTGAAACCAATTGAAAAGACGACAAGCAAATGTTTGTAATAAAGAAACGAAAGATCTTTGTCTGTTATAAATAAAAGAAGCGCTCTTTTTAGAGTTCTTTACTCTACATGTTCAAACATTTGTAGTCAAATTTGACCAAATTTAGTCAAAGGATTCCGTACGCAAAAGTTGGCTCACAAGACATTTTTCTCCTATGACACACATTTTTGTGTCATAAGGCATGCTGCCCCCCTGATGCAACCCCCCTGCTTGGGTTTACTGTCAGATGAAGGTTTGGGGTGTTATTTCCGAGGGCGCTATGACACATTGAGAGTGGGCGATATGACACTTTTAAAAGTGCCATAGCGCCCGAGGGCCTTATGACACAAAAATGTGTGTCATAGCGCCCCAGGGCGTTATGACATGCACCCATAAATTGCATATGTGAGACCAGGATTTCTACTTATTGAGGTCGCCTTTCCAGTTAACTCAATCTTTGGCTAACTGCCTCCAGTTGGGCACTCCCAAGTTGGTTGAGTATACCGACGGAGCGTTCTCCGTCTGTGTTGAAGTATAGAAGAATCTTCGGGCTGGAGCACTGGTGTCCATTCACTCCACATGTCCTCCATCTTAGACGACAAATTCGTACTTTTGTGACCAGGTCGATGTAGCTGGACAGCTCGTAGAGTTCGCAGAATAGCTATGACTTTGCGGTAGTTAAGAATTTTGCCTACCTCGGCTCCGCTGTAAACTCTGAAATTATATTTTGCAAGCATTATTAACACAACAACCTCAACTTTAACAGCAGAAGTCGTGTGAAACCGGTTAATGCCGTCGACAGCAACTTTATCTATTTGATCAAATGACCGGTCTAATATGTATAAATATATGTAAATGAAATGATTGTCTATTTCTGAAAAGAAGAATGGAACAATATTGAAATATTTTGTTTCCTTTTAAACAGGTATATACACACTATACAGATATATGTAGATCGTTCATCTAATAACAAAAAAAAAAAAACCGCAAAATAATGCTAATCAATTAACAGCTGCAATGAATAAACTTTGAACTCACATAAAAACTTTCTATAGAAATATTCGCTTTGCCCGATCGGGCCAATGGAAATCATATCGCTAACAAGGTCTTGTCTCAAAGCTTCTTTAATTAGCCTTCATTAATCTCCCAGAAACATTATCCCACCAGCTATTCACCAGTTCCATTATCAATACTTTTAACAGTTCCCAGAAACTTTGAACCTCAAATCTATCTTATCACTGCAGTAAGTCATCCATCAGCCAGCTTGTAACACTAACAAACTACGCCCGACCCAATAGGCATATCTACATACACACTATTAGGTATAATTTGTTACGCCGCCGATAAGATTCGCATAAAATTCTCTCACACCCAACGATTAAATTAAAACGTGCTAAAATTGCAAACAATAACTAGCTGTGATAACTCACCTTCAGATCATCAGACTGAGCTGAGGCTGAGGCACACTTACTCAAGCGGGATTCTCTTAAAAAGCACAACAAACCAATTCTATCGCCTCAGTATCAATTTGCGGTCAGCTCTGATCGGAAGCAGCGACACAATATGTGCGTCGGTAAATCGCTGATCTTTATAATCGGCGCTGCTTCTGTAGTTGCCGCCTTCGGCTACATCATTGATAGGGATTACTGTGATCCGCAACTGTGTCGGATGTACAATGGAACACATTATATTGTGAACGATCACATCGGATGCGGGAATAATGGATCGCTCAGTTCCGCATGTGGTGATGCCAAATTTGTGGATATGAATCAGCGGCGAATCAACCTGCTCCTTGACCTACATAACGTGGCCAGAAATCGAATAGCACTTGGTAAGCTGCCAGGGTTTAATTCAGCTGCGGCAATGCCCGTTCTCAAGTGGGACAATGAGCTGGCGTACTTAGCCGGTTTGAATGTTCGCACATGCCGGCTCGCGCATGATGCCTGTCGGAATACAGATCGCTTCTCGCTGAGTGGACAAAATATCGGTTATGTCTGGCAAACAAGACCAATTCGTTCCATCTCAAGGCGGATCAAGTTTCTGGTTGGTAAATGGTTCTTCGAATACCCAGACGCTAATCAAACCTTCGTTGAGGCTTACAAACAGCATCCAGAGGGGTAAGTGTTGTAGACAAAGCCACCCCGATTGGTACCTTAATCGGATTGATTTATTTTCTATTGGCATAATACTTCCGCGATCATAATTGAGTTAATTCATTCACCTTCTAAAATGGATGTCGTTTTTTTTTGCAGAAAGAAAATTGGCCATTTTACCCTAATGGTAGCTGATCGAGTACAGAGAGTGGGATGTGCTGCGATAAGATACACAGCTAAGCCAAAGTTAGGATATAGGTTCCTGATAACATGTAACTACGACTTCACGAATATATCCGGCGGGCGGGTATATGCTACCGGTGAGCCGGCGTCAAACTGTCCCACTCGACCAAGCGACCGATATGAAGGACTCTGTGATTGGGATGAGGATTACAAGGATAGCGAGGAGGAGAGTGATGAGATTGAGTTGAATCTGCTTGACATACCTACGTTGTTGTAAATTAATGTGCCTATACTAGTATTTCTGTTAAATTGGTCAACCATATTCGATATCATTTTATTTTTGTTTTTGATTGTTGTTGCCAATGTTACAATTTTATTATAAAATATATAAAGTTAACAATATATTTGATTTTTATCAACAGCTAGGTACTGCTAATATTTAAGCTTGCCTATCCGTAAAGAAAAACTTGGGCCGTGTATCAAATTTGGGCTAAATAATTATCCTGGGACGAATTTTCAGCTGTGAAAAAAGTATGAATCTTGAAGACGCAGTAAAATACTGAATTTCAATCAATTTTAAGATTGGAGTTTGGTGAACTTTTCTCTCAACACTTTCATAAGTGTCAGAAAATTATCCGAGGATAATTATTTTGCCCATTTGACACACGGCTTTAACCAACAACCAATATTTTTGAAAGCCATTTTTATGCTGCTCGCTTTTTTGGAAACCACTTCTTAAGTAATCCTTGTTTTTTACAGGTAAATATATTGGTAACTTTGGAGGTAACTCTTTTAGGATAAAGGCGGTTGGACTTATGGCTAAAATAGTTGACAACGTGACAAATAGGTAAATCAATTTTTCTTAACGTTAATGGGTCTAAAATATGGAAGTGGAAGCCAATGGAAACATATAACAAGCGAGAAGAGTGCTTCAAGTTGAATTCCAATGAATGATCTCTGGCTTTGATCAATTTAACAATTTTCAATAGCTTGTCAAGTATGTCCGCAGTCAACATTTTATAAATTTATTTCAGTTTAAATTCACTTTATTTTTGTTAAGAAGTTATTTTACTCAAATGAATGCATTCTTAACATTTATTAATCATCAACAATTATAGCATGAATTAATTTGCGGCAACACAATAGGTAGGTATATGTTTCCTTACATTAAAATCACACCCATCTATTCATTCGACTATTTATTGCTTGTAGTACTGCACAATAATTATCATGCAATCTCTTTGCATTGATCGATAAATGGGATGCGGCACTTATTGTGACACCCTATGTGTATTAGTATTCACTTAGAGGTCAAGCGTGGCATATAAACAATTAACAATTAAATATATGTATGATTTGTAAACAGTAGTAGGAGCTTCTGAAACTTGTATGCAAAACAAGAGATGCATATACCTATCTACTTACTATTTGTTTGCAAATTGATTTTCTATCAACTTAAATTAAAACTGCTTTCCATCATCATTATCATTATTGGAATCTGGTAGAGAATCATAAATCAGCCTCTGTATGGGGTAATTTCTAGCATTTCTTGTGTTAGAGTCACAATTTTCAATAATTACGAAGTCGTTTGTGAGTTTGAATAGACGCATGCGAAAACTGTTCAACCAAGCTAATGTTTGTATTTACTGTCGGCAAATAATCGTCGCAAATTTTATGCGACATATTTTGCAAAAAGTAAATAAATAGAAAAAAAGTTAATCAACGAATCTATGGACACAAGTGTAACATGCAAATTTTGATACCTATCATGATCATGATTAACAAAAAAAGAAAACGTCGCGTGAGTAGTACCCATTTTACGATTTGCTTAAGTGCCTTTAAGTCACATATTTCCAATTAGGTATTTTCTGAAACTGTTTTAATGAAATGCAAAAACCTGTAGGTGCTTCTTTGTTTTTTACTGTCTAGTGCTGCTCAGAATCACTCTAACTAAATTAACCCTATTTGCATTTTCAAAAATACCAACTTACATCAGTTGGTATCTATATTTTTAAGTTTTAAAAGTATGTATAAGATAAATACACATTATGTAAATAATAAACAATCAAGAATATAACTAGTCCTGAGAAAGCGTCTCCATCCATTCCATCACCCAAAGTGATTTTCATGCAGAACTTGGTGAAGTCGCTAAAGATGGCTATTGAAATCAGATATTGTTGTCTATACGAATATGAATCGAATATGTATAAAATCCCCTTGTATTATTATTATTAGCGCTGGGTGGTGTGGTCTTGATCTACCCCAGTGACTCGAGATTGGTTCTACAAAATTTTAAAATGTTCATACGATTAGCCATTTATTGGCACACTGCCCTACAGAGTTTGATATCAGGTAACAATCGGCTGGCTCTTTAGGGGCACTTTTAGCTTGATCAATGATCACAAATGAATACCGATAAAAAGTTGGATCGTACTGTGTTGATGAGTTTTTGCTTAAAATAAGATCTTCAGTTCGCATTGATCGCATTAAACGGTTATGAGGGGCAGTCGATAATATTTTGTTATCGATCATTTAACGTCTCCACAATATGGTTGAAAACGAAAGCATCTTTTGTGAACAGACAGCAAAAAATACATATAGGTAACCAAGGCCTATCTTTACTCAACCATTCGTTTGTAGGTGTTTTTTTTTTGCGACGAAAGGGACCTTTTACGCCAAGTCCCAACGGCTGTCACGTTTGCAATTCAAACGCAACCATCGCTTCTTTCAACTTCTATGAAGTATACAATAAAATAAAAAATGTCTGTCCTTGCTCCATCTATTTATTGTTAATCTACTTTTAATCCATTTCAAATGTGATTCCCTGCGTCGCCTCTATCAAATTTGACGTAGTAAAGGTCAATTACTCTCGTGTTATCGACAACGCTAGCCCAGAAACATCTGTCTCGACCATTCTTCATTCAAATGGAATGAAATCAGTTATTATAGACGAATGCTGTGCTAATCTGCATTTGGCACACAATCTGCTGATAAAAAAATGAGAGTTCAAAGCAATGCCACGTGCACACACCACAGAAAACAACGGAATGCAGTGCTTATTATCGAAACTCGGAAGTAACATTTATTAAAGAGAATACAGAATTGTATAAACCAAGTAAGTAAATAAGAAAATATACGAAAAAAAAGGACCACCGATTGAGAAGCCATTTGTCAAGAACATGAAAATTCAGTGCTGGTCCTCTCATCAGCATGAGTTTAAGAACAGCTCGTCATGCGGGCAAACTCTTCCACGGGAAAGGCTGCCAAATGCTCTAACAAATGGCCGCTCAGCAGTGAAAATAACGTGTTATGAAAACACTCTACCCTGTTGTTGAATCAACGGCCGCAACCACCACCTGGACAGGTGGTAGTTGTATGGACAATGCGTCCAATTCGTCGATTCGGACGAAGTCCGTCGTATTTGGGTCTATTGCCGCCTCCACCACCTCCACCGCCACCACTTCCTCCGCCACCGCCGCCTCCACCGTTTCCGCCACTACTCCAGCTGCTTCCACGACTGTCTCGATTGCCATTGTTTTGCGGATCCAATAAAGGAGTAAGAAGTGTTCGGAAAAATGTCAAGACTAATGCAAAGAAACCAGTGAACAAGCCAAGAAATCGCTGCACAGTCCAAGGTTTTTGATCGAGGACTTGTCCATCTGTAAATGGAGGAATACGCTAAGCATTATAGAACACAAATATATTGGTAGAGAACATACCTTTTCCAATGTATACCATGTTGTATTTTCGTCGGAAACTCCAACTCACGATAAAATTTAATTTGTTGTAATAATTTGAGAAAACAAACTGGCTTATAATATTCAGAATATTACTACCAAATTGACGTGTACTTTTCAAAACGTCAATAAGTGAGCACAAGTGCTCAGTTTTTTACAGTAGAAGCCCGATTAATGCACTTGAAGTGTGTCAAATATTCGGTTAAGATTAGGGTTTAATAAAATAAATAAAATTTTTTTATTCACGAGCAATGCTGAATTTTCCTGTATGAATAGTCAGGCTGGGTCAATTTCTGTTATCAGGAGGACATAACGAAATGTAGCGGAGCAGCTACTTCTCTGGCCGGAGAGGTGTATGCTTCGGTGGTTTGGTCACGTTAAATGCATGTCCCCAACTAGGATTCGAAGACGTTCCTGGCATTAGGCAGGCGTCCTCTAGGTAGGCCCATGCACCCACGACCCTTTTAAATTATAACCGTGATATTGAAAATGGATGAATAAAAATGAATACCTACAACTTTTATACACAGATGTAGCCAGAACCCAGAAGTGTGCTATCAGTTGTATTTATTTTGTAAACATAAATAGGTAATACACGCAGCGGGCAGTTAGCTTTGAGTAGGTACTGAACAATTTGACTGACACTAGTTTGCAAATTTAATAACCACCTCTAACCACCAGACGCAGACACCAAAAATGTGGTTAACTTATAAGAGTACCTATGTAGCCAAAGCACAACTTTCATACTAATCTCGCCATTACTGTTTCTGTTTTCAGACTAAATAAATCTCTGGAATTCGGTTCTAAACGCCAATTATTTATTGATTTGTTATGGAAATGTTACAGAACAGAAGAAACTACGAAGAAATGAAACTTTTGTGTAATTTGGGAAATTTGTGAAATACTATGGATAAAGGAATTTAAAATATAGTGTAAGTAGGTACATCCTGTTAGGACATATTTCAGAACTGCTCCGTCCAAGGATGGGTTTAAGAACAGCTCGTCATGCGAGCACTGAATGCCAAAAAGTCCTTACAGGTTGTCGATCAGCAGTGCCCAAGTAGTGCAATTAAATTAATGCACTATGCTCCTGAGCACGTTACCGGGATCATCCACCCCCAGGGACGGTACAATCAGGAATGGTCATGATACGTCCTATTCTTCTATTTGGTCTTGGTCCAGCACCATTTCCAGAACCTCCACCTCCTCCTCCACCACCGCCTCCGCCACCTCTACCATAACTTCGTTGGCCTCCATTTCCGCCAGCATTTAATAGAGGAGAAACCAAAGTTCGGAAGCTGGAAGAGATAAGAAACGAAATTAGCTGATCTTATTTTTAATAGGTTATGAGTCACGACAAACAGCATTTCATGTCTAAATAAAAATAGCATATTTAGTTTCGATAGCATGAACTATACTTACAAGGCTAGAATAACTGCTAAAAGTCCAGTAAATAAGCCAATTACGCGTTCGATAGACCAAGGTCGTCGGTCGAGCACTTGTCCATCTGTGAATAAAACAAAGGTTTTAGTTCGATTTCATGAGGTACTCATATCAAACCTACCTCTTCCAATGTACACCATTTTAAAATGGTGATATTCGTTTTACTTTTCCAGTAATTTCTTGTTATTTATTTCAGTTGTGTAGAGAAACAATAAAATATTTACAGAAATAGGTTAGAAACTGAACAAAATTACGTTCCAAATAAACACTAAATTGACGTTTGACATCATCCCTCAAATTGAGCAACTGTCAAAATAAGACTGTCATGTAACAGGTAGATTTGGGCACAGTTCTGGTTTCCGGTTATAACATGGGATATGATATGGTTTAAGAACTTGATTAAGAGCTTAGGTGAGTTTCACATTCATTTAAAAATCAGAAAATCAAAATAAAATTCTGCCTACCATTACCAATACTTATTTTCGTACTTTCTTTTGCTGTGATTTTGTGAAATAACTGCGAAGTGCTTCTTTGATGAATATGATAGGTTAGGTTAGGTTAGGTTAGGTTGAATAGGGTGTGAGTTCATCACATCACAGGACTAGGCACCATATTGGACCCATCGCCATCCCTGGGGAACCTTAACGGTCAAAAAACCTAAACCACTTCGCCCAAACAATTAATTTCCCTACAGAATCTGAAAATTGTTGCAATTTTGTTTCCGAGGCCAACCTCCTCCAAGTTATCAAAGAAGTACCTGCCAAGGTATTTCCTCCTGTACCGTGCAATAGCTTGACATTCACAGAGGAGATGAGTTATATCCTCTGCGACATGTAAGTCTTCGCAATACCTGCATATGTCCGTATCTGTTAGACCTATTCTCTTAGCGTGCTTCCTTAGAAGACAGTGCCCGGAGAGCACACCTACTGCCATCCGTAGCCTCGGTCTACTAAGCTTAAGTAGTTCAGCCGATTTTTTCCGATCTAGCTTAGGCCACAGAGCCTTTGAGACCCTGTGCCCTACTATATCCGCCCATCTCTGATCTGCCCTATTTTTAGTATTCTCGAGAATAATTCTCTTGGCCACGGCTATTGGTGGTCTTATACCCTCAATTGTTTCATTAGGTGGAAGCTCTGCTCCGGTTTTGGCCAGAACATCAGCCCTTTCGTTGCCCTCAATATCGCAGTGTCCGGGCACCCAACACAATCTGACTCGGTTCTGTGCGCATAATGCTCTGAGCATTGTGCGGCAGCTCCTGACTAGTTCAGATTTGATGATGAAGGACTCTAGCGCCTTTAGCGCAGCCTGACTATCAATGTAGATAGCGATATTCTTGTTGGATATTGATCCCATATCAAGTAGATACGCCGCTTTGAGCACGGCCAGAACTTCTGCCTGGAACACACTGCATGTATCCGGAAGTCTTAAGGACACGTGTAGGTCTATATCCCTAGAGTATATACCTGACCCTGTACCCTCCTTAGTTTTGGAACCATCCGTATAAATCGAAATTTCATTATCGTTCGAAACCTTATTCTTTTGCCAGTCCTCCCTATCTGGATATTGTACTTCGTACGGTGTTTCGAAGTCGAGTTCACCCAAACTTTCATCCGTTTTATCGGGGATGTTGGAGAAGGATTCCATTAGTATGGAGCTATGTCCTACCTGTCTGGTTTTGAAAAACCCTGCGTTAGTTAGCCGAAGCGCACTATTACCTGCTTGAAGTTTTATTTGTAGGTCCAAAGGTAAAAGATACATAAACGCCTCAAGTGCAGCTGTAGGTGTGGTGCGTAAAGCACCAGTTATGGCAGTGCAGGCTGTTCTTTGTACCTTGGCCAACATATCCCGTATATATAACTTATTTGTGGCTTTCCACCAAACAAGAGCCCCATAGGTAAGGATGGGTCTAACCACCATGATGTATAGCCAATGCATCATTGTAGGACTCAATCCCCACTTTTTTCCTGCTGTTCTCTTACAGACGAAGAGAGCATTATGAGCCTTTCGGACTCTTTCCTGAACATTAAGTTTCCAATTCAGTTTTTTATCCAGGACCGTACCAAGATATCTTGCGCTCTCCGAGAGGGAGAGCTCCACTCCACCAATCCTGGGTAGTTTGAAGGGAGGTATCTTGTATTTTGTACTAAAAAGTACTAGTTCTGTCTTTTCCGGGTTGACACGAAGTCCACACCCTTCAGCCCACTTTCTGAGCTTGTTGAGGGCTGATTCCATGGTTTCACTCAATGTGTTCAAGAATTTACCCCGAACTAGAATCGCCACATCATCCGCGTAAGCGGTTACGCTAAACCCTGTGTTGCTGAGTTCTTTAAGTATATCGTCTATGACAAGAACCCAGAGGAGGGGTGAAATAACCCCTCCCTGGGGAGTGCCTCTAGTAACCGATTTTCTTATTGAACTGTGTCCGAGAGTGGAATTGATATTTCTAGTGACAAGCATCATGCAAAGCCAATTGGTGATGCTATGATCTACTTTTATCCTTTCCAGAGCGCGTTTGATTGCCTCTGCCCTAACGTTGTTGAAAGCCCCCTCTATGTCCAAGAAGGCAGCTAACGCAAATTCCTTGTGGTGTAGACTGTGTTCTATTTTACCTACCACTTCATGTAGAGCTGTTTCTACCGATTTACCTTTTAGATATGCGTGCTGAGCATTGCATAGATTTCCATTGCAACACTTGCTTCTTATATGGATGTCGAGAAGCCTTTCGAGTGTCTTAAGGAGAAATGACGAGAGACTGATGGGTCTATAGTCTTTCGCCGAGGTATGACTTGGTTTACCTGCTTTGGGTATGAAAACCACTCGTACCTCTCTCCATGCCGAGGGTATGAATATGATGAATATGATATCAAAATTGTCTTTTGTGTACATATTCTTCTGACTCAGCAATTTTTTTTATAGAAAGTATTGATACAAGCCTCGACTTATACGAACCCACGAAAGAGAATCAAAAATTCTTTTTCGGGATAGGATGAAACTATTTTTTTTTTTACAAATAACTGGCGGGCGATGCAAATGTTTATTTATGACAATTTATTAGACTTCACTAAATAATTATGTACAATTTCAGAAGTTTTTAACATTCCAAGCGCAAATAATTCTTGAATTTCAGAGTCAATAAGCAATTATTAATGGTTTACAAAACTCACTCGCTGTCAAACAATTTTGCCTTCAACATTTTGACAAGCCTAGTACCTAACCTACGCTGCTGTTGTGAAACGTAATTTTCCGATGGTCTCCAATTGCACAGCGAAACGTCTGCGAAAAGACAGCGGGAAATAATTTGTGGAGAGTTCCATCAGCTGCTACATAAGTGACAATGGCCGCGTTCCATTGACCGCTAGATGACTAGCGGCATGCCAAACTCCATATAAAAAAACTGACATTTCAGCATTTGCGCTAGACATCTAGCACATTTTGTGAAATATCCTTTTCTGGGAAATTTTTCAATCTAGAGCAAAATTAACTGCTAGATTGGAAAAAATAACGAACTGTCAAAATAAAAGTGAAAGTGCAGAAGTCAAATATTTCCAATTTGGTGTAAAATGGGAATTCCAACTTCTATGTAATTAATACACATTTTATTTATTTATTTAAATTATAGTGTAATAATAAATATGCGGCATGATGGCACAAAATACATTTTTGACTCTCATGAAGATAAAATAATACGAACTCAAATTGGTTCTAATGTCACTTTGCCGCTGCCGCTAGATCTCTAGCAACGGCGTTCCTTCATCAGGGAAATTATGTGCTAGACGACTAGCGGTCATTGGAACGTGGCCAATGTGACATTATTTTGACAAAAGCAAGAATTTATATTTTGTAATTGAAGGCAATTATAATTAAAATTATAGAATTTTATAAAAACGAGGACATCGAATTTTATTGAAAACGATATCTTTAAACAATAATCTTTCGCACCCGGTGCGGCTTTTTGGATTTTATAAGTAACGCCAATTGGTTCTTCTCTTCTGATGTGAAATCGGATTTTCTTTTAATTCTTCGCTTTTGTTGCACTGATGTTACTGGTGCTAATGGTGGCAGGTTATCCTACCACATAGGTGACTGCTTCAAAATTTAATAGAAACCCTAATAACAAAGTACATACCTACATTATAACAAAACTATGCAATAGCTTTGTAGACGGGAAAGTATGGGTCAAAAAAGGAGAGGTTCCCAAAAAAACGATTTCTTTTTCAACATATGTAGTCTAGATTTAGCGCTTAGATACGTAAGGCTACGGACAGAGTGAGCGCGAGAAGCGGAGCGAAAGCTAAAGCTAAAGATTTTAAGCTATAAGCAAAGTGATTTACGAAGACATCCAAAAACATGCCAACAAAAATTGTTGAATACATAGGTACTTACTTTCATTAAAAGTATTCGATTATATACCCAAATCTATTGACAGCTTCGTTTCAGCTTGAATTTCTTGCTTAAAAACTGAGCAGAAGAGTTTATTCGCTTTTAGCGCCAAGTTTCGCTTAGCATCGAATCTACGGGTAAATGGCAAGTAAATTACATCCCTTAAGAAAGGAACATACTTTTAACATTTTAGCAACCACAAAGATAAAAAGCAGGTATATACATAGCAAAATGGAAAAATAGTTGTCATTTCTCCAGCAAAGTGCAAAGTTAGAAATTCATATGACCATCGTGTTTTTAAAAATTATGAAACCTCCCCATCCATATCCAAAAACGCTCTACGATTCCATGTCCTTACCCATGCAATTATAGGTACTAGAAAAATTCTTCACTTGACAGCTTTCACATTGAGTGTCAACATTTAAAGAAATAAACATCCGCCATTGCGCTCTTATTGACGTTTGTCACATAAAAATAATGCCGGAAACCATTGAATAGCGCAAACATGATTCCCCATCTTTAAAGTATCAAACAGCTTTAATAATTTGCAAGAAGAAGCTTTTTTTTATGAAAGAAGTGCAAGCAAAACAAGAAATGATTTATTCTATTCAAACTGTCATTCCAATCCTTCGCAGAAATGGAGTCATTAAAGCCACTACGTGTTTAACTATCTCCTAAAATATCATTAGTATGCATCTTAAACCTTAAACCTCTTCTTCTCAGTGGTGCACTCATCGAACATGCTTTCCCTGATTGCTAATTATTCCTCGAAGACAGGAAATGCATGCAATGTAAACAGATGTCATTAATTTCCTCCGAACATAAGCCAAAGGCCATATTTATGACAATAAACTGGTAGAACCTTTGAGTCCATGTATCTGGTCGCCCAATGCAACGGAACAATAACGATCGTAAACACTATGAACTTACAAGGTTCGGGCATCCTGCTGTAGCGTATATGTGTGATAAATTTCCAACGATAAGCACGTCATAGAACGAGATGCCCATGATGACGAGGTTAATGGAGATGCAGATGCCAGGTGTTGTGGATGCTGATGATTTTGATAATGTCCACATTGCACCTGGATATTTGCCATCATTTAGGATGCTTTGAGGTAGGACTTTCGGCGCTAATTGAAGATAATTTGACCAACAAGAAGGCGATAGGCGATGACAAGATAATAATTGCTCAGTGTGGTGCTGGAGTAGAACTAATAGCAAAGGGAGATTACTCGTACTATGGGGGTAGGCGATGAATTTGAAAGCAATTTGACAGTCTTCTTAAATGGCATAAGGAAATTGTACGCATAAGGGGCGCAGAGATTTGAAAGAGATTTCATGCCCATTAACTGTTACCTAAATTTCTTTTTAATTTTGCCTCGTTTAAAGTTTTAATGGCAAAGGAAGCAGAAGAAACAAACGAGCGAATAGAAAAGGCTGTTCTTCCATTGAAAGGATAACCATTACATTGGTGTTCGTTTTCGCTGCACTGTGGTTGCTATTCCGTGGCTAATTAATGCAGTTGCCTTGCCAAGGTCTAGTCTGTGTGACCTGTTAGTGTTCTTCTGCATATACAGCATTAGTCACGCCAAACTATAGAAGTTTATCGACTTAGTTGCTGTGGTTAAATGTATATCGTTCAAGTAGGTATACTGAATGAGGTGCATCCCATTTGGTTTTGTACTTATAGTTGTTGGAAATATTTTGGGAGTTAAGATTTTTAAGCAAAATCCAGGTAGGTCTAAATGTAGCGCCTCTTATAACTATCGAATTTTGAATTTAAATGTAACATCAGGGATAATATCGGTTAGTTACGCGTTTGCAATAATGAAATTAAATGAAATAAAAAGGGGTTAAGAGAAAGACATAGGCTCTGTAAGTTAGGAAATTACGAGCAAAACGTCCTGCTAAGAAAATTTATGCTTTCCCAATTCAATACTACCCTCTTCAGCATACTTAATCTGTCAATAAAATTAAGAAAACGTAAGACAATCCTAGGTTTTTTTTTTACTCTTTTGTTGCTCAGGGGGGCTCAGAATCGACGGGCTGCCCGTTGAATCTTCTCCTTCACACTCCTTCGATAAAAACTGCCCTAAATATCACACGAAAAATCTTTCTCTCAAAGCATCCCAAGACGTTTTCATTCGCTTCGGACAGGGTCCTTGACCTCTCCGCCGGCCGATGCAATTTTACGCGGAAGTTTTTGAGCCTAGGAAGACGATGTCATTTACTACTTCGAAGTTATATCTGTCCATATTGACATTTTGCCCGAGTCGCCGATGTTGAGAGTACTTTCATCTTTCCCGCCTCCGTTTTAATACTTGTGTACGCGCCACTGACAGCACACTGCGTACCCTTACACTGAACGGACATTCAAAAAAAATTGTACCTACCTCTGATGTAGGCTTGTTAGTTCCATAAAATTGCTTCAAAACTGACATCATCAATGGCTTCGGTGATGTACGACTTTGACGGAGGAGCGAGATTTCTACATCGTCATCCTGCAGGGATACCGAAATTTGTTATAGCTATATATATATATTACCATTCGATAAAAAGTAGCTGTGTATCGATATGGATTTCCTGGGTTTATATACAAGGATTTGGTCTACTCCATTTTCGACAAACAAAAAATTGAGAACGACTGGGAGACGAGCATCCTTTCAACATTTTCGGGGAAAATAGGGTAGATGCCCCGCTATTGGCCACAGATGCTGGTGGCCTATTAACTTAGTAGGTACCTAGTTGATGTCGGTCCAGAGGTTCGGGTTGAGAGGTGACTACGTTGAGTAGGAGTAGGAGTCACTTCTAGCTAAACTAAACTGCTGCAAACGATCAATACTTGGCGGGATTCAATTTGCTTCACATTTTGATTGAGTCCACGATGCTGAGATTGGATTCCTTCTATATGTTGGCTCAGGTTCATCCCGTACCATCTACTGTATAATAATCTTAAGAATATATTATATTGCAGACTTCTTCATGCTTTACTATTTCATATCTCTACTTCTTGTTGGTTCTTCTTCTAAATGTCTTTGTATTGCAATCAAGTTCTTAAATTCATTAAAGTGTGAACCAAAATCCTGGCTATATCTTACAAACTCACAGTTGTATGTATCACTCTCTGAAAAGAAAGCTCCAAATAGCCATCTGCTATTGATATTCCGTCTTTGTTGAATCGTCTGAACGTTAATATATAAACAAAATAATACACCCAACCAACTTGAAATGCTTACTTACTCTTCACTCCGATGGCACTGTCACATTTGCATTTACAATTCGCACTACCAACGATATTGTTGTCAGAATAAATTCATTCCCTTGAATAGCAATTGCGCACATATTTATAAAAAATAAAATAAAATAAAAATAAAAATCTCTGCACATCCTGACTTCCTGTGAAGCATAAGTAGCCAATGGCTACCTTCAACATCCTGCCAACGAACGAGCAGAATACAACAATTCAAAACAGAACCGGAGAAAAAACGGACTCAACTGTCAGGTATAGCGAAACATTTTTATTATTTCAAATTGAACTTTGTTGAATAAATAACTGTAATAAATCTATTTATGAAAATACAAACATTCATGCACACACAACTCTGCTCATTACAACAAGAGAAGTTTTTCCAGCCCGAAGGATCTATTGTGTGTGTCGCTCTCTCTCTCTCTCTCTATATCTCTGTCTCTCTGACGCTTTTCATAGCTTTGATAGAGGAAATTTAGTTGTGAATTTTGAAAACGAACTTCCAACCAACTGTAGAAAACATGTTGAATGGCTATACAATTGTATATCCTGCCACCTACACCATTATACTCGAACGACGATGTCAGCAAAGACTACCAATATTGCCCGAATGCATTCGAATGCAATTCGTGATTTGCATTTTATATAGATTTAGTTGGGATTTTATTATCCTGTCCTAGGATATCAATCGGAATACATTTCTAAACATACACACACATACACAGTATATGATCCCAAACAAACGGATTTGCATAGAAAGTTGGACAACAAAGGACAAAAAAAAAAAAAAAAAAAACAAACAAACAACCAGGGACAAAATGTCCTGTAATGGCTACCAGTTGTGGCTATCACTATTGATACTATGATCACTGCTTAGAAAATACTCGTAAATCCTTGTTCTGGGGTACTTTATTGCCGCAGTTTACGTTACAGACACATTCGTCCTGTGTAAACATAGTTATTCTTCTCTCGACATCAAATGGAAACTAATGGCTAAGATGCTCCTCCGCTCCTGCACCTTAGTGTATGGCAAGGCAGTCAGTAGTACGCAATAACTTTTCAGGATGACTTTGTGTGGTTTGGTTTGTTAAAATGTAAATGCACTCAGCTCTGAATATCGAAAGTTAGTCCTCGATGTTGTGTTTTTCACAAACAAGCTTTGGTAAAACTAAATTTCTAACACACTTTTGCATCGTAAATATAGGTTTAGGAGGCTTGCAACTAGGTTAAGTCCATTGCAGATGCATCCTCTATATGACTTCCTTTCCGAAAAGCAATTTCGAGATGGTTTAGCTCTTTGATCCATAAACTTGAAATGTATTGTACACGTTGCGGATGACTTAAGGATCAAGTTCCACCCACTATGATTAAGCCCTTTCACCGCGATACAAAATACCTACCTCATCGGTATGCTATACAAGTTCGTCCTTACTATACATATACACCCACGTACCAATACCAACAACTGCGTATCGCTCACTTTAATTAAATTTAAAAGACAGCTTCTGCGGGATATTTCTGATGAAACGAACCCCTTTTGCCATTTTCTTCGGATTTTTTCGCCGCATTGAACTTTCCCAGGGACGATTTGAAATGGAAGTTACTTTTGAATAAAAATCGATTTGCCTCTTTCGGGTGGATCTGCTGTTGGAGAATCATCAACAGAACCACTGCATTAATTAGGTACACAGCGGGAACTTAAATTGGTTTCCCGCATTCACCATTCACCCCCGAAACGAAGGCACACTCTCTCGGTTGCAAAAACTTTTCACTTTTTTCTTTGAAAAGTCTAACGAGGCGAACTGATAGATTAAACATCGATGAGTCTGAAAATATTGTTAAGTAAAATGCTTTTAATAGGATTTTGTGATTATAGACGAATAAGTTATCAGAACGTTAAAGTTGGATTTGAAGTTTCTTTTAACTTTCCCTAGATTCGTTAAGAGGGACTGCTCAAAAAGTCGAAGCCCAAAAAATCTATGCAGACTTTTGATTTTTTTTTTTTGTGAAAATAAAACTTAATTTGACCGCTCATTAATCGAAGACCTATCTATGTTTTGACCTTGATATCTGGGCGTTCGTCAAATTTGAGAGGGGGAGTGTTATTTGTCTGCATTTCAATGTGTGAGTTCCTATTAGAGGCACATGATTGTGTGAAGGTATTTCTTATAGTTTACACTGCTACTTGACTTAAAAAATTGCAAAGGCTTTGTAACGCGATGGCACATCGTAGTAGCAAACATCCGTTTCCTATACCTCCTAATTTACAAGCGTACATGGTTGTCCCCTGATGCTAACAAGAAGCACCAGATTGTTCATAGGAATTCATCCTGGGTCATCGACATTCGCACACTAAGAGCGCCAAGATCGAACCGAATTGGTAGCCAAGGAATATTTCAAATAGTCTAAATCAAATCAAGTTTCTAAACCGAACCTTTATAGCCCACTTAGCCTCAATCTGCTAAGAAGTTCTACGGCATCAGTGCGCCGCGCCGGCTCATATATCATGGACTTCGAAGCCAGCACAAGGAAGAAACCTATGATTCCATAACGAGGGCTAGTTAATACATACCTACATTCTGCAGAGTAATAGGCGTATTCCATAAGTTACATACAAGGGTCAGAGTTGACAGAAAAGCAGCTTCTTATACACGGGCTATCGTCTCTGAAGAAAATGGATTGAAATGAGAAAGAACGCAAGACAGGGCTATAGATGGATAGAGATATAGAAATAGGTATATATAGAGAGGGAGATGGGTGGAGATGTTATTCCAAAAGTGAGGTTCAAAAGTCTTACCAAAAGTAACAAACATATTAAGGCGACAAATCCAAACTCGAGACTGTAAAAGCGAAAAGTAGTCAACCCTAATAGAGAGGCAGACGGTGCTGAAGAGCTACTTCTGCTAAACGAAGATGATCTCGCTGGCAGTATGAGAAATACAACACTGATTATGAAAGACAATAACGCTTTTAAGTTTTAACTTGAAGGTAGATAGATAGATAATAAGTCGGGAGAGCCTTCAGGGCTCTGGCACTGCAGCCTCTCTAAATGGGCCTATTGTGCTTTCCCTGGTAAGGTCCTAGAGCGATCTATTTACTCCGGAGACAAACAGGAAGACAAGTATCTTCTCTGAGGGATTTGCTGAGGTAATGATTTCTTCGCCAAGGACATTCTAAGGCGAAAGAGAGCCGGACATTCCGTGAGAATGTGAAGAGAGGTTTCGTCGCTCTCTAGACATAGTCTACATGTGGGGTCCGGTGAGACTCCAATTCGGTTAAGATGTTTTTTCATAAGGCCATGGACAGTAATTATACCTGTTAGGACCCTTAGGTTACTTTTATCCAGGTTAGTAAGAAAATAGGATTTCCTGGAGAAGAGTTTTGGGAAGAATATTTTTGGTGCAATTCTGCCCAGGTGTTTTAAGCCAGACTTCATTAGATTCGATAAGAGCTAAGTTCTTGATGTGCTTCCTGAAACTTCTCTTACTGACACAGCAAAAGGGTTCAGGTCCAACAAGTGGCATTGTCGCACCTGTGCACTGTGGGCTGGAATCCAGTCTACTATGACTAGGTTTTTCTTTGCAACTTCGTAGTTGGCTATGTATATTTCCAGGACCAGCTTCGATTTTATGACAGATGAGTACAGAGCTTTAACAGCAGCTTGGCTGTCTGAAAAGATAAATATATTAGTTTTACCGCGTGTATTAGAACTTAAGTTTATTCTGGCGCAGTGGTTAATGGCAATGACTACTTCCGCCTAGAATATGGACATATTCCATGCGGAAGTCCTAGGCTGACTGAAAAGTTCGCTTGAGGCGATTCTCCATAAATGTCAGATCCAGTCCCTGTATCCATCTTGGAACCGTCTGTATAACAGACTAGGACAAGTCGCGATAGAATATAGGTTTGTAATTTTAACAGTCTTCCCTTGGAGGGGTAGATAAGTTTTAATGAAAGCCATATTTCGGTAGCATGTCGTCTAGAAACATGCTGAATGCTCCTTCAAACTGTCAATTAGGGACAGGTGACCTCTATGGTAGGAATAGGAGTCGATGTTTTTTGAGTGGAACAGCCCATTAATACTCAGTCTTGCTTCCATTTGAATGTGTAGCTGAGTAGGTAGTACGATGACATTCAGTGAAGGTGCTTAGTTGATCACTCACATAAAGACTATTTTTGACCTTCCAAAACATTCGGTATTAACCTTATGCATTGCATTTTCTATATTCATTCAGAACTCGATTCATTTCACTTTGGTTGAAAGCACGAGTAATGAATGGAATGCCACCATCGTTTTTGCGGTCCTTATACCTAAGGTCGTAAAAACGTCACTGGTTGTCATCAATCTGATGCGCTCCTAAGTATGTGATTTATACAGAGAAAGTTTACGACTCTTAGAACAGACTCAGGAATTCCAAATCGATATCCATCACCTAAAAAAGTAATGGTAACAGGTCAAGTAGGGCCCTAACGTTTGACAAATATTTATTTATGTGAGGAGCTTTTAAATTCGACTACAATTGTATGCAGTAGTCAAACGGCTAAAGCCGTTTCTACTTTTGGAGCTTTGCCAGCTGAGTCCTTCGCTGTTCATATTTAATATTGTCTTTGATAGCTGGATTTATAGATGAGCTATGCTATACATATACAGCCAATTCTAGTTCCGATCGTTTGCGCAGGATGTCACTGTAGACCTCAAGCTGCTTTATAAAGGTGAGTAAAAAACAGCAGTAGACCTTAGATGTCCAACCATCTGATTCTTTTGGCATTGTTCATTTGAAACTCACAAGCCAACGCGGAAGTGAAATTTTTCAAAAGTCTGCACAATTATTCTATCTGTCTATCGGGGAACAGCAATATTCATTCACCTAGCCAAGAAGTTAGAAGGTGTAACTAGACCTGCCAATAAAATGTTTGCGTGGCACGCTCACTCCCTTCTGCATTATTCCATTTTGCATGGTAAAATTATATTTAAGCGAATATTTAAGCCGAATTTTTAGCATAAAGGTCACTTAAACTTTAAAATTCGTAGTGGACGGTGAGTTGAGATGGAGTGAGATGGTCTTATGTTATGTTAAAAAATGCTTCCATTGTGCATCACTCTGTTTGAAGGTTCTATGATAATACCAGAAGCCACCTCGAACTAACCAGTATTGTACAACTGTAGCAATTGTTATAAATCACTCCCACTGTACTTATTGCTTCTTAATTCATTCATTTTCAATGGTCCGCTTTTCCATTAAGTGGGTCGAGGGTGTAGGTTGCTCAAGTGGACCCTCCATAGCTCTTCATCACTCTAAATCATCAAGGGCAATCTCCATACGGGTAGAGGAGAGATTATGAACTTGGTCTTATCATCTCATCCTGGGTCATCTAGAGAACCCCTGTCTGATGGTACGGATTCCATAGCACGTCGGTCGTGGCCAAACCACCAAAGCAAGGACCGTTTCGTCCGTAAAAGTACCTGTTCGACATTGAGTTCCTCACGTATTCTGGTGTTTATAATGCGATCTCTGGTTGCACCAGCAATACAACGAAGGAATCTCATTTCTGTAGCTTGTATTCGCGATCTTGTTCTTTCGGTCATAACCCAAACCTCATTATTAAATTAATTAAAGACTGACAATTTAGCTTAGACGCCAAGTTCAGTCCTCCTAATAACAGAATGACCAAGCTGTCTCAAATGTTAAGTTTAGTTAAATCTGTCTATCTTGAAAGACACTCAAAGCACAAGTTCTACATTTTGAGATATGCTTTCAGATTTGTGGGTTTCATCAGTCCATTTTCTTTCATAAGATAAACCTGTAATGGTAATAATCAAAAACCCATCAAATACTCTAATAAACCACATCACTCGTCAGATTCTAAATAATAATGTAATTTATTTATTGGCGCTCCCAAATCAGTTTTCCCTAGAAAACACTTTACTTAAAGTACCACAAGTCTCAAGGGTCAATTTGATCGCCATCAACTAACTATCAGAGCAGATTCCACGAACCCCTACTTTAAATACCAAACGATGCTATACCTTTCCACCCAGGGATGTGTATAGAGTAGAATTTCATTGAAAGTACATATACCTACCCCGCAAGGGAACACAATTTACCAGCCACGATAAGTATTTCCGCTTGTCTGGCATCGAATTCAATCGATTTGCATCAACACCATCCTTCTCCGTCCCACAATTCGAGAAGTATTTCCGGTTGACGGAGCGTCGAGGAAAAATATTATCCTGGGACAGGACACATCACATTTTGAGGAAGAAATTCACTTGGTGGCGGTACGACTGCTGTTGGCAATGCATGGGAATTCCCACCGTGTTTTTATTTATCTCTGTCTCTGTCAAATAGGCGCTGATGTAGTCTGGTCCTGTGCGCCTTCCTCCACTTCGATTGCAATACAATCAAAGAATTCCCACAGGTACTTGAAATAATATTTGCATAACTAACTGTTGAATATGATTTTAACGTCTCGATGAAAATTTTCGGTACGATTCACTTGCGTTCGTGAAAGGGGGGAAAAAATTAATGATGGATGAACGGGCTCCTTGAATGCATGAGGTTGACAAAATTATGCAAATGATAGGGCTGCTATGTTGTTATTGTTGCATCCTTTGGTAAGTGTATTGTAATACAATTTTTGTGAAATTTTTCCCTCAGTCCGGTTGCTTTAATGCCATCAGTGACAGAGACTCTCCTCCTTTGTCGATGGTAAAAATATTCGTATATGTAGTTGTTTTTATTTTATTTTTTATCAAAAGTATTGTGCCATCAGCGAATGCATCTGATTTAATTTATACGGTTCGTTGAGTAATTGAATTGCCAATGCACAGCAGGAAGCGTGGCCTTGGCATGCAGTTAATGGTTTTCAATTGAATTTCATTTGAATGGAATTAAAAAAAACGTGTAGGTAGGTAGGTTTAATTGGTAGGCATATAGCTTAGCTACACTTGCAATCTTAGAAGATTGCTTATTAGTACTGTAAGGGTATATGTCTAAAATGAGTACAACCGAGGGAATAGCCAAGCTACGAACTATAGCTAATCATGCCAGTAATCCCAACAATGAAAGACATATTATGGTTGTGAGAAGAAGAAGGGTCCTATAGGGACTCTTATTGAGATGATCTTTTGCGGCAACAAGCAAAATTGCCGAATTTGGAGTGGAGAAAACTCAGAAGCCATTGTCGAGACGCCCTTACATCCATTAAAACTCACTGTTTGGTGTGCTTTATGGGCACATAAAGCACACCAATGAAGAGCGCTATAGAAACATCATTTCTGACTTCTTCATTCCTTAGTTGAATGGCATTGACGCGACAAAGCTTTGGTTTCTACAAGATGGCGCAACATGCCACACGGCGCGCGACACTATTAATTTATTGCGGAAAAGAGTTGCTGAGCGCATAGTTTCGCGTAATCGTCCTAACAGACCTGTAACCTGGCCTCCACGATCCTGTGATCTCACACTTTTAGATTACTTTCTTTGGGGGTATGTGAAGTCACTAGTCTATGCCAATAAACCAGAGAAGTTGGACGATTTGGACGTCAACATTCGCCGTGTTGTTGCTTATATACGGCCCCAGTTGCTCGATAAATTTGTCGAAAATTGGACTTCACGATTGCGCTTCATTCGAACTAGCCGTGGCGCTCATATGCCCGAAATCATTTTTAAACTGTAGTGGCATAAAATTATCTATGACATAAATATAATATCCTAGATCCTAGATTAACATTAGCTTCAAGTGCTTCATTTCATACTGAATTTGTATACCTCTAAAAATACCCTTTATATTGACTGGGCTACAATTTTTTCGTCTACAAATAAATAGTATTTTTCAGAAAAAAAAAAATTGGAAACGTCGGCAAAAACCGAAAAATGTCTGAAATTTAATAGAAATCGTCTGAAAATCAGACATTGGAAACGTCTGAAAACAAATAGTAGTCGTCTGAAAAATATAAAAATCATCTGAAAAATTAAAAACCCATCTGAAAAAAGCAATTGAGTAAAAGGGAATATTCATAGAGACAAAAATAATGCTGACTATTTATTCAGATTTTCAGACGAAATTTCAAGTTTTTCAGACGAATATTTAAAAAAAGCTGACAAAAACTAGCATAACAAATTAGAAGAAGAAAATATTTCTTTTCAGACGAAAATGTTTTAACCTATTGACTGAGGCTGTCAATGAGTAGATAGGAATCTAAGATGTTTATTGTTTATATACACCAGCACCTCAACAGTCCATTTTCAAACCGTGTTTGTTTGTTAAATTGGGGTTCCACTCACTCGTCCGTCTTGCCAATTTTGGAGAATTATACTTCTTAATATTTTACGAAAAGAAGCAACCTGATTGTCTCTGTGAGCCTTGCTTAAGTTTAGGACGTCGGCTTCGTATCAGTGGGAACTGTTATTTGATCGCTCTTGATGGCGCCCGAGATTAAATTAAAGCATCAACCTTAATCATATCGTATACATAAACAAAAGCGTTCTCAAAGTACAGCGCTGAGGTACCTTAATTTGAGCTCGAAAGATGTATTTGTAACATTAATTAAAAATGGTGCGTCATCTCGAATCGATTCCATTCACTCTTCGCTCTAGAGGTTAGATAGAATTGCCAGATATTGTGTATACGAGAAGAGCAAACAATCTGTGCTGCTCTCATCAGAGTTATAACAAAATTCCACGATAGGTTGCGCCCATATTTCCCAATAGAAACTGCGAATTAACACAAAATCAAATTTCACTGCAATCAATTCTGAAAGGCATGGAATAAATTCATTTCTGGGAAAACAACCAATTCCAGCGGTAATATTCAATCATGTTTGCTAGGATAAGTTCATTACCATAATTTCCTCATTCGTAGAAGGAAATTTTGCACAAAATGTACAAACATTTCGACAGTGGAGCTAAAACAAAATTCGAACAGATTTTCATTCCGAAATAATGACAAAAACTACCAAACGTTTGACAGTATTCATTTAAAGTGACTACTAAATGAATAAATTGATTAATGGGGATTGTGCTCTCTGAAACCACCTAATCATGATGCCCGCCCTCATCGCATGCAATCAATTTGAACGCTATTTGAACACATAATGTTCCCTCTGGTACACCAGAGCAATGCTAAATACTCTCGTAACACACTGAAGAGATGGTTTTTGACAGATTCCACATATGAACCCAGTTGGGTTGGCAATCATACCTCGGCTGAGTTATATAAACTCATAAAATGTAGGTATACACAAAAAGCTATGGTTTAGTGAAAGTAAGTGAGATGGAATGACAAAAAGGATGAACTTCCTTATTAGCTCGGGCATTGTTGGTCATTTTATTTGCGCATACATATTTAAATTAAGAAGTGGCCATCAATATACGACAACAAATAATATGAACTCTGTCCAAGTTTAAGAAAATTAAATTTCTCGCTTGATTGACGAGTAGATTGGCCATGTGACACATTCACATGGCCAATACCGTGGGGTATATATTTGCGGGAGATATTTCCTAATGGGTTGCAGTTGCAGCTAAAGGTTTCAATTAATTCAGGAACATGATTGCTTTATTGCAATGATACACTTGAGTGGGCTTTGCTGCTGTCTCCTTTTGGGATGTAGATTGTGTATCAGATTATGGAAACTGTCAGAAAGACCAAACTGCAATGACTTTTAGTAGATTGTGCTGAATGGTGAAGTTTGATAGGAATTGGTTTTGACCACATGCAAATGCACGACAAATGTGAATGCGGCTTCCGGTCGATTTATTAGTAACTCATAGAGCGGCGGGGATTATACCACACAAAGTGATTTTGCTTTGTTGAAATCAAGGTGATGTTTCTACAACATCATTGTGAAAGGAGTATGCTTCATTATTCGCATGTCATATGAAAATAGGTTACGTATACGCCACAGTATCGGAATGCAAAATGGTTTATTAGTTGCTGGCATTAAGTGAATAACAAAACCGATAAGTCGATGATGATGATTGGTGATAATGAGTATCGATTTGGGCTTGAGTTTTTTCCAGCATTTGTAGTAGTGTGAATATTTAGTTGGTTTTGGACTCGGGTTATTGACAAATGGTTTCAGGCTTCTACACAGTACGCAGACAGGATCTTAAACGGTTCTGTGGTTGGCACAGTTTGGATGGTCTTCTTTCTAGTAGCCCAGTCTATTAAAGCGATGCTGGGGTTTCATTCATTTTTTGTAACTAATTCTTAGAGATGAGAAGAAGTAGCTGCTCGTAACTGAGTGAGCCACGCATTCTAATATTCCTTACACGATCTATCTGTGTTAACCCAGCGATACAACAAGCCTTACCCTTAGCTATGACAAGAGAAATGATCAATGATTCATCCCGACCGGGCTGAGTGGGAACCCTAAGCCCTTTCACCTGACCTATATTCAGTAAGGGTATATCAATATTGTAACTCTAAGTCCAATGAGCCTGCTGGATCTGAAATAACATTTCCGGTGCATTATACAGAAAAGCTCCAGATTTTTTGACTCTCACGAATGCATCTGTAAAAAAGTGTATGGAATGCTGTATGGAATCAGTATCGTTCACCCTGTCTACAGGAAAGGAGACTGCGTACGCTCTGCATTATGCGAATTCCAAATACAGCCTAATTCAGCCCAATAATTTTGTATCAGTACAGACCCAGTAAGTTCTGATCGACTAAACCTTCAACTTCACTGTGAATTTTCAGATGCTGAAAAATTATAAGGAATTGAAAGAACATAAAATGTAATGCCGAGTCCGAATGCCTGAATTGATAACCTTTCTCAGTATAGTTAGACTCTTGAATGTTGGTCATATGATCACAGAAGGTGCCGCATTGGAAAAAGATATAATTTTGTGATTTTCCGGGCACCGAACCTATGATCACTGAGACCATACTAATCACTAAACGGATAACCACTACACCTGCACCATTCATCCCAGAAAAAAAACGATTGATCTCTATAAGAAACCGAACATGGATATTCCTGTCTGATATAGTTTGAAATTCTTCGTGTAAATTGGCCATTTTTGAGTTAATAGCCTTTGGAGGTTTCAAAGAAGTGAAGAACTACATCAGTCTATTAGAAAAATACAATTTAAAACGAAAGTAACTTAACTGAAGAATATTTAACTCTTGACCGGGTATGTTAGCCCCTGGTTTCTATAGTACTTAAATCTGATTAATTTTTTTTTTCCGAAAAGCAATTGTATTCAGAAATAAACTCTTAAGCCCTAAAAGCATTTCTACAATAAATCATTTACAAAATTTACATCCTTGAACAAAGATTACAAGTTGGAAAAATCACAAGATCGTACTTCAGAAAGTAACGATACCCAAGCGATTTCCAATCGCTTTTTGTGTGAAATTTCAAATTCATGACAAGTCCCGCTCTGCGCTAAAAGAATATGTCATTGTTTCCTAGTAAATTGTCAATTTGCAAACGTAACTAGTTTACGTTCCGTCCTCCCTCTGATATACAATAGCATACAAATCTCAACACAGAAATTCAATTCAAAGTGAAAAATTGTGTCATTCAGTGCCAAAATTTACAAATCACTCATGTTGAAGCCTTCACCAGACACATTCAGCGTATGTAATAAAAAACAAAAAAAAAATAAAATAAGAACAAAGCTAAGTACAACACACATTGACATTTCATGTCCCCATTTCCGGTAAAAAATTCGATTTCTCGTGTCAGCCCTTCAACAAAATCCCAGAACACATTCCCAACATACACTCCCACCCACCCAACCAAACACACACTAGAAGATTCAGTGAATGACGAAAATGGCGCATTACGAGAGTGATTACATGGATTTTGAGAAAATCATCACATCAACCGGGTCAATCATGTCATTCATACCTACATGGGGTGTGTTCAGTATGAAAAGGAAAAAAAAAATTCCATTTCATTCTGAAGGTTGGTAAAAGTTGCAGATATAAAATATCCGCTGAATGGTGTGTATCGATGTTTATTCTCTGATAACGACTTCACTTCCTCTGCAGCGGATCGTATTTACTTTTATCGATTTTTACGAACACATCCCCCATGACCTCTGCCGGCATTGAGGTCTGTAAGCTGCCACTCTGCCAGTTTTCACGGCTAATACCAAATAGTCATTCTGATAAATATTCGTGGTTTAGAACTGCTCATGGGGGTGCGTTCAATAAACCACTCTATCGTTGTGAGTATAGTATAAGCACTAACTTATGAAATATGCATTCAACGATTAAACAATGGAAATGTTTTTCGGGCCATATTTGCTTATTCATCATCCTTTTCATTTTAGGCGTGCATGTGAAGGAGACTATATATTTTCATCATCATCATGAAAATGAAACGGTGGAGGTAGAAGTTCATTTTGTTATATGAAAACCAGCCGCAGATATATTTTACAATACCTTACATGGCATTTATTGATTTCGCGGTTATAGTTGAGCGCATTGTTGAAAACTGTTAGATACTATACATTTCGCGGACCTTTGTTGGCAGAGTGTAATTCAATCATGTTTGTTGAACTCTCTAATTTTGGAAAATCCAATTCACATTGCTAATAAAAGCCTGTTGGTAAATATTTGACATATAAATGTCAGCAATCTCTGGATATAGAACACACGACATTCACTTCTCGTTCTCCCATAAACATTACGCATTCACAGGTGCATAATGTAGAATTTTGCATTTCACGCCACGTCAAACTTTTTCCCATTTGCTTTCCACCTTCGCATTTTGTTCTCATTCGCTCAACTATAGTTGCATGACACATTAAGATATGCATCATGTCAGCACACACTATACCAACATGGTAGGTACGGTATTTATTTTGACATTTCAATACAAGTTGTTTGGGTGCTGATGTATGCATTGCATGTGTCTATGGTTTTAATGCTTTAGCCTTCAAGATGGAAGTTGAACAACAGAGCGTGCGAATTTCATCGAATATTTCTCTTTTCAAAATATAGCTGTCAACAATTTTTTCAAGTGATGAGAGTGAAAGTCTTGAGTGTGTTAGGATGAGGAAGGATCAAGTTAAAGTAAATTTTGAACTTTTCTGCATACTGCATAAAACAGAAGAGCAATACTTAACGTGCCCAACTCTTTGACATATCGGCGCAGAAAAACCGAAAAACTGTAAACACACAGAGCGAAAAAAGACTACATAAAATCAATAAGATTGCCTTATTGCACTGATTTACTATGAAATCTCATTAAAAGGAGTAAATAATATGATTTTTCCATAGAGAAATCTTAATGGTTTAATGGAGAAAAACTTATTAATCTTTTTAAGAGTTTTTCATATCATTTTTGCATGCCAAATCATATTAAATGATACAAATAATATGAAAACCTTATTACTATTTGGCTTTAAGAAGTCAAGCTTATTAAAAAATTGTGTCTATAAACTTTTAAATGAAATCTTCTCAAATCTATAAGACTTCTTTTTAAAATTTTAAAGAGATATCTCATTAATTTTGGGTGGGAATATTAGATTGTATAATAATAATATGAAAACCTTGTTAATATTCGGTTTTGAGAAGACAAACTTATTAAAAGAGCTTGTATTTAAACGGTAATAAGGAAATATTTTTAAATCAAAAAGGATTCCCCCTTAGAACTAAAAGTGTTCTCATATTTTGTGTTGTATTGTATTGCCTTGTAGCATTCGACTTTAGATTTCATGGCAAGTGCGCGTCTACGTGTCGAGGAGTGTAAGTAATTTACTAAATAAAAAAATAATAACTTTGCATTTCTTTTCTTTTTTTAGAATAATATTATAAGTTTTTTTTATTTTATTATTACTTTTTTCAGAAAAAATTGTTAAATTTGTCTTTATTGTATACCTATGTAAAATAAAAATAATAATGAATAAATAAAATATTTTAAAAAGATAATAAGTTTTCCATATTTTTCCAATCGGTTTTACATATACTTTCAATAAGTTTTTCCTATTGGTGCGAAGAGATTTTCATATACTTTTCAATAAGTTTTCATATTGCTTTAAGAAGCCGTCGTATTGATATGGAATACGATATCTTGTTAAAAGTATGTGGTTTCTTATAGAATATTCATAAATATTTCAATAAGATTTTCTCTATTGTTTTGATATGACTTTCTTCTTGGATGAAAACCATAGAGAAATCTTATAGTTTTTCTTCTACTTTATGTGGTGGTTTTCTCTCTGTGCAGAATTATATGATTTTTTAGTTATTCACTGCAAATGACATTTCTAAGACAAGCTGCGCATCGAAGTGGATGTGGCAGTGGCGCGGCGTGGTGGTGCGGTGGCGTGGCAACCAAGTGGCAGTTGCCATAGGAGTGGTGTGGCGATGGAATGGCGGCGAAGTGGTATGAAAGCGATTTAACGCGCACTGAAGAGGCAAACAAATGTATGGGGCTACCGATTCATCTGTTCTCAAAATGTCGTCCTATGCTGAATTCTACAAAAATTATTCTGCCGATATTAGCGAACAAATTCGGAGAGTGCCGTCTTAAGAGTGGGCTAACAAGGGTCGCATGGGACACCTCATGTCGTGAATTAAGCATCAAAAAAAAATTAGAATCCCCTTCGATCGTCAATTCAGATCACGATAAAGCACAATCATTGTTGGAAGTTGCAAAACGTCTATGACTTTGACATTTCATTGAAATTATTTAGGAAATATGCGACGAATTTTGTGCGATGTTTGTTGGTGTTCAATTAAATGCATGAACGTGATTAACACGTGAAATGTCAGTTCATACAAATTTTGTCCAGAAAATGACGCCAACATAAACTAGCGCTCTTGGTTCGGAGCGAAAAATAAGTGAAACAAAATGACAACCATCTTGGATTTCTTCATGCTAGAGAAACCTATTGACACTCGGTCATACCGCGTCTAGCGGATTTCGGCGGAACCCTAATCACAGGATAAGTCACTCCATTAACTGTCAAATCGTATGAAAATTTGTGTTTCGAAAAATAAAAAAATTAAATTTAATAAGTAGAGTCTGTTATTTACCAAATTTAGTAGTGAATTTAAGAAAAGGAATATTAAAAAGTAAATCTATACCAAAAAATAGCTATAAAACCCAACTAATAAATAGATTTTGATTCTTTTAAATATGTTGCGGTCAAATAAATGTAATTGTACCTTTCCCTCGTGAAAACAAATTGTGAAAAATACGTTATAATTGAAATTAAATATGTTGAAGTTAATATTTTCTATGTTGAATAGATTTTGTGGTCAAGTGCAAGAATGATGGCAGAAGAAACTATACATTAAAAACTAGGGAACTCTGTGGAGTTAAATATTGCACATCGTACAGGAATCCAAATAATGTACATCTATGCACCGAATTCCCAAAAAAGTTCATAATGATCGGAACAATCAAAAGAATTTTCTTATTTGTAGCCGCCACTTGAAAAAGAACAAATTTTAACTCCTCTTTCACAAGGATATCTTCTTATAATATTTCCTTTTGGAATAAGCATTCTCAACTAAAAACCTGCCGCAATCTTGTATTGCATGTGGAGAAAATTAAATCCAAATATGAGTTATATTAAATCCTAAAGGGCAACAGACAACACGATAAAAAAATTGTTCTATAATTGGTAACTTCGAGTGCTTTGTTTACAATTTTTTAAGGCATGATTTTATTCACATCTCTTAGTTTTTCACAAATATTTTACTTGTTTTATATACTTTGACATTTTGTAGAGGCATTTTGATATCAAATTTGTTAATGTCTATACAATAAATTTAAAATAGAATGTTTTGCGCGCGCTTCCAATTTATAA
The DNA here is from genome assembly GCA_955612985.1 of Cheilosia scutellata. Taxonomy (NCBI): domain Eukaryota; kingdom Metazoa; phylum Arthropoda; class Insecta; order Diptera; family Syrphidae; genus Cheilosia; species Cheilosia scutellata. Next base: position 8,026,803 of record OY015313.1, read on the forward strand.
TTTCAGTAGGGACTTCTGTGATGAAATCAACTGTCACAAATCTTATCCTGTGATTCGGGTACGTAAACATCTTGGTAGGTGGCGTGGAAATCAATTTACCGAGTCACAATTGGGCGTTAGTGAACTTGCCAAGTAAAACGGTTTGAAATTCAAATTGTTGCGTCATTTTTAACAAAAGATGTCACTTCCAAAAAGTGAGATTTTCCAATTTATTCCGCTTCGAACGACAAGGGAGCTAGTGGTTGGAACCAACGCGAAGACGTCTACTAGCACTCTAGCAGTCCATTATATAATATTTCAATGATGAACATTCTGTGGTTTGAGGATATCTGCAACATTTTTTATTAAGTAATCTCTGGTTCGCGATTTTCCCTTTCGTTCTTTTTGATCTGTGGCTTCAAATGTGATGTGATCGGTGGTGCTGGAGCTAAACTGCCTCTCCTGTAAAATGGAATTCTTTTTTGTAAAAGTTTGATAATTGTTAAGATTTTGAGTTTAAAGTTGTTACTTAATTTAAGTTCATTCACGCAAAGGACAAACTATAGCAACCTCCTAAAACAAACTGAAGCCATCTTTAAGAATGTTTGAAATATGTAACACCATTTGGAACATCAATGGAATTACATTTTCTGCGCGGAGGTATCGTGTTCCCCTTTTCCGGTTCTTATCGGGTGCTTCATTCCTCGGCAGCGGGTGCGAGTCCTTTTTCGAATTTGTAATCGATTTTTATCGGCACCGCACCACTTCGCACCACAGTTGGCATTGAGCGGGCGGTGGTGTTGTTGATACAGAGGCAGAATGTGGAACAACAGCGCATCCCTTCGGAGAGATTTATTTCGATTGTGTAGGTGGAATCCTTCCAATCCTGTGCTGATTTCGGTTTTTCTTATTTATTTTGATAAAAGTGTCATCATCGAGATGTTTATGGTTGTCGTTAAGCTATAGGTACTTGGCCATAAAGTCTGTAGTGCCGTTGCGGTAGGGTGAATTGGATATGCGGTATTAATTTATTCAAAATGTTTACAAAAGCACATGGCGAACAGTGTAAACGAAGTAAAGTTAGCAATGAGGCGCTTCTGTCTGTTTATGAGACCTTGGCCGTGGCGACTGCGAAATTAAGTTCTACCTCATTTCAGATAAGAATCGTAACCATTTTTTGTTTGCTTCTTCTTGGCTTGGCTGGTTAGTGGATATTTTAGGTTGGTCAGTATACAGGAATTTTGTAGAATTTCCTCTTAGATATGTAAATGATAAATGAGATGCTTTTAGTAGTGTTTGTTTTCATCTGAAAGAAAAGCGAAATTTAAACTCATACTGAGGTGGATTTACTTTTCGCATTCGTAACGAAAGACCTGTCTTAGGAAAATGTCCTTTAACAACGAATGCCAGTGTAAGAAAACATTTCAAAATATTATTCCTTTTCACAATCCGGAAATGTTACGACAACTTCATTGAATTGAACTGTGTTGTCGAGGACATATCATTCGTATCCAGAATAACTGGATATCAGCAGTCGGTATACAAGATAAGGATTCAAGCTGAATTAATGGGAACAAGGATACAATGATGATAATTCGACAAGCCGAGATGACAAATTCTAGTAGGATCCTGAAGATAAGGATGATGACGATGTACTCAGAAAGTCGTTGCTTCTGCCACAAACGGAATAAACGGAATTGAAAGATAGTTACATTTCGGTATAAACAAAACACAGGATGTGCAATGAATATACATGGATCCATCCATCCATCTTGCATAGTTTTACATGGAATAGGTTTGGTATTTGTTCCGCCGCCGTTGTCGTACAATCGATGGTGCAAAGGGAGGAGGATAACAAGGACGAGAAACATTATCATGTTCTGGCTGAAAGATGAATCATACACATGACACCGATGCAGTGATACAAATTGGGTCACGTATTTATGCACCGTTTGTCGTATATCAGGGAGTGCAGTCGACGACGCCTTGTCATCGTTTGGTGTGTAGTTTGTGTCTTTTTGACGATTTTGCTATCGAATTGTGAATTTAATGAGTAACTAGGAGATGCATGCGTATACAATGCTTGAGGATGAACGATGAGAGGTTTCCGTTGCCCTGAATTGTTGGCACTGTGGTGCATACATATATCAATTAGCAATTTACCCTATTGATTTGTTAATTTGTCGAAAGGGATGTGTCTAAGTTGCATGTTCTGTGTACAACTGCCATTCTTGTCTTTACGTATTGTATTTGTATATTTGTTAGTCTGTTCCTTTATTCAATGGAATAAAAACAATAAACTGTTGGGGCAACAGATCCGTAGGCTCTCTAGGCCTACCTTCTCACAACCATGTGTGAGTTTTTATTGTTTAGGGACAAATGGAAGGGACCTACAATTTTATGCCCAGTTCAAACGGCTCAATTGAGAAGCTTTCTCAGGACAGGTTGTACTTTTGGATGTTTGGTGGCTCAGTGGTAAAACCTTAAAAAGTAATTTGTGTTTTCCGCTGATCGAAGCTGAGATCCCTCGCTCACTAATCACCTGAAGCACTGCGCCCATTCAATGGAATGCAAAGGATAAGCCTTTCACCTATTTTTTAGTTGATTTTAGTAACTATTGATGAAAAAAAGCTTGACGGTTGAAGTAGGTCTAAGCTTCGGTGGTTTGATTACGAGAACGTATGTCCCCGATTCCGATTCTAATACGTGCTATGAAACCCGTGCGTTACATCAGGCAGGCGCCCTCTAGGTTAAAAGCGGAATGAGATGGTTTAGGTGAACACGCTGACAATTTAAAATTGTTTTGCTGCTGATTCTCAATTGTAAGAAATGAGCTCAAACAAATCGGACGCTAAAAGATGCAAGCCTGTCTTGCATATCGTATGTCCTCGTAGATCACGAGCCTATTGAGATCATTTATATACAGGAATTCCCCTCCAAGCTCCAACACTTACATCGAGACCGCTGAACTGTAACGCTTTTGACCAGTTTAGCTAGAGCCGCTTCTATGGAAGATAGACCATTAGTTTTGGTTGCTGTCACTAACGTTAATTGGCAGAATTGAACAGCTTACTTTTAGAGCATTTACATGTCCGGATATTTGTCAGAGGCTTGCGAAAAATAAGACATTTTGCGTGGTTGCGTCATGGATCCTACTTTCCAACATTTGGTCTGGCCTTTATTTTTTTGACATAATTCTCACACTTTAAGCATAAATGCAATCACTGTCATCTACAGCTGTGCAATTCGACTAATTCTCATGCAAACATTTGACCATCGCCCAACCCAACCACAAATACCATGTTCATCGTGCCTAAGCCAAATAAAACTAACAAGCTAGACCACGTTTCGACATAACATAGTGCTTACACATGTATGTCTTAAATTTTCAGGAAACAACATTAAAATGTTGCCGCTGTCACTGATATGAAATGCGGGTGCCAACTGCCGGTATCATGGGATTTGTTAAAATATTCATTAGATTCCCTGCAGGCTAATGTTATGCGGTTATTAGCACGCGGTTTCCAACCAACCCCGGTGGATTTTCCAAGAACCCATGCCAACAAAAAATAAAATTTTACCTCGAAAAATATGCGAGCTTCAACGCAACCACATTCAGGAAAAACATACCCTCCACCTCCATCCACGACCCATCCCTGAACCGCTCATTTCACTTTCAAATACAAAACGCAATCGCGTTTAAATCAAATCCGGAACTCAGTTAATCCCCAGCTTGGAATGTGATGAAGTATCAATATTTTAATTTGTTTCCATTCGGAAATGTAATTTAGATGAAAACGAATTTTTGTATTTAATCTCATTGGGGCTCAAGTTTTTTTTTTTTGTTAAGGGTTAAATGCACGCGTGCAAATTATACAATGGAAATACCCTAATCCACGGAAGTATTTGGTTGAAATATGCTAAGCCTATAATTTAATTGATTTATTCAATATTTTCTTTTTTCCGTTTTCAGTTAAATTTTACACACAATTTAGTGATTAGAAATAAATATGCTGTTTTTGTGTCAATTAAAATTCATATTAATTAGCGATGATTTCGCCATTTAATTAATTGCACAATTGGGTTTAGTTTACCTTTAATTGGGGAGTTAGTTATTCATCGAAATGTTTGCTGGAAGCGGATGGATGAGTATTCGAATTTTCAATTCAGTTGTGAAACGTTTGAGGAATACTTAATGATGTGGAATTTGGAATTTATTCGAAGGGAAAAAGTTTCAAAATGCAATTATGGTTGCAAGTTGCAATAATGATAGAATTTCAACCAATGGACTGTTTGTTGTGGTGGTTCTTATAGCAAATATTTTCTGTAATCTATATTAGAAGAATATATTTTATATTTGACCTACCTTAGCTTGTTATATAGAAGGGGATCCCTACGTTATCCTTTTTTCCAAAATCCTTTATTGGACATAATCTCTCATTTTTTTTCTTCTCTTTTTCCAAAATATCCCGGGACGAAATCCGCTACAAGCAAACTAAACTTTGCATATACCCAACCTGGAACCTACTCCAAATCCTACCGTGACCACAAGCAGGGGGTTGCAGTATCTCCATACCATATGTATCTCACTTTTTAACACCTTTTTTAGGTGTCGCGGAGACAGAATTAATAACACCAAATCTAAAAATGGGGGATTTTGTCTATTAGGGTCTTTTTTAGTAATGGATTTTAGCACAGGGGATTTTGGAAAAGGAGTTTCCTCACCAACCCATATAGAAGTTCCTCGTTAGAAATTGAATTCGACCAAGAATTCTTGCCGTACCCTGTTGCTGTTCCATTGGCATAAATTCTGTGGAGGATTTGATACATTTCATCTGCTTCCAGTTTTTTTATAGCCGATTTGGGAATAATGCACAAGAATTCAGGTTTCCCTTAATTGTGTCATATTGCTTCATTTGTTGCTGAGTGCTGGGACGGTGATAAAGTAGTGCAAGACTGATTTGCAGTCGGCGATTGATGAACTTTGAGGGTTTATATAGCTGCTTGACTCATTGACTTTCCGTGACGATTCCCGGAAAAACACAAATTAAATCTTAAGGTTTTTTCTACGTCGCAGGGACATAAGTCCCGAATTATTTTTTCGGGATTTATATCCCTGCGCCTTTTTCTACTGCGCCACCTCTCGCGAACGTGTGACACACATCCGAGAGTATGACTGTCCTGAAAAAACTTCTCAATTCAGCCGTTCGGACTCGGCATAAAATTGCAGGTCTCTTTCATTCGTTACCAAAAATAGTTGCGCTACGTATTTATTTTTATTTTTTAAAGACATTTTTGTCTTGACCAGTTCCCACGCCCGAGTTCAATTTATAATAATCCACATACCACTTTGGTGGGTTAATGCTTCTTCGTTAGAGATTTTCACGAAAAGTCTTCTGTCAAAGCAAAAGGTCTTTGGAAGGGATGTAAACACGCAGATAATGTCAACTTTCGGAACTAAAAAAACAGGGAAATTAGTTTTGATTGGACACTAATGCAACTCTTGCTAAGTATTGCCACTTTCCTAATATGTAGAAGCTTATGCATACTTATGTGGAGGGGTGTTGTACCTTCTCCAGCAGCCATTGTGTGAATATTTAGTTGGTTGTGGACTTACCGGGTCTTGACTTTTATCGTTAAGGTTTAAAGTTTCATTTTTGTGGTTGTGCCTGACAGAGAATTTCGGTTGTTTTTCATTACTCAATATCGACTGTGACTCTACAAAAATATTCTTTTTCTACACTTTTTTTGAATTTAAGAACATTATACATTTATACCTGAAGCAGTAACTCTGTATTTCTTCGATCGCGTACTACTCTTCCTTTTTCTTTTACATGTGTGGTTGCCACCATTCTTCATCAAACCAAAGGTTTCGTGGGGCTGTCAAACCAAGCCCATCAATTGCCGCGTGTCTGTTGACTTAAAGGGTCATCCAAGGGTCGTCCAACTTCGACGAATCGGAAAGAACGTTACAAATCGAAAGCAGAGTTAAGAGATTTTCTATAAAACCTGATAGTAGATATCATCTTGAACATTGTTTCAAAAAGAGTTTACAAATCCTGCATCAAAGTAATCTTGTAAGAATTTGGTATAGGATTCAATTTCTTAATTCGGTGTAAATTGGTGAGTAGTATCGCCAAGTCATCGAACTTTTGTGCATGTATTTACCTCGTTTCCCGAGACCGTACGGCTTATTATTCCTGGGAAACCACCCCCACTCTTCTACTTGCCTCCATTGAGAATGGATTTTCATTAATACTTTCCATCGCTTCATTTGCGGACTAACGAAGTAGGACACTATCAATGTGTTTGTATGTATTTGATTTTAATTCCTGTTATTCGTTGTAAATAATGAATCCTTTTTATCACACCTATACTGAAGTTCGCTGCCCTCCTTTTTTCTTTTGCATATTCCCTGCTCTCTGGATCATCTGCATTAAACCTTTAAAGTAAATATTTCAAGGAACATTCTTTGCCAAAGGATGTTCACCATTGAAACTTTGCTTTGCACATTTTTCTTGGGTATTTTAATTATCCCTCGGAGTTCATCCATTGTAAGAAAGTATTCAGTCAACAGTAAACAGGAATGTCAACAGGAATGAAACGTAAATTTTGTTCTTCGGTAGATACAAAATGGTGAAACAATATGCAAACATAGAGGAAAAGTACCTATATACATATAACTTGCACAAGGAGCACTACTAAAACAATACTCAAGCCGCAAGGCTTCTTTGGCTTTGTCGAAGTATGCCTGCAGCACTAAATTGTCACCGTCCATTTGAAGGCTAACTACATACCTATGACTAATTAATGGAGTTTGTGTAATCTCATAAATTATAAGGACACTCGAAATGAAATGTGATCCTCGCAGCAATAGTAATCAACGCCGCTTTTATCAACATCGTCACACTTGTAATTAATTGAAATCAAGGGCCTTATACCCATATATAGGCCCAGTACAAAGTTAAACATGGTTCTCACATCATAATACCGGAAGCAATTAAAAATTAATTACACACATCATCTCGTTACAATCGATTTAAGTCCTTTTGCGTAAAACCAAATTCACGTAGCATGAGCGAAAAAAAAAATAATAACCTGAACTAATAATTATGCCGTTAAATCGCAAAAATGAAGATGAAGTGAGAGTTATGCCACGAAGCTGGCAGAGGCCAATGTCAATTGCAGCATGGCCCCGTGTCTATGTGAAGAGCAGTGCGCGAAAGGATGTCAAGCATCCTATTAACATGGATGATGTGCTTGGAGTAAATTTTGTTTTTCTATTTCTTGGTAATTTTTTTTATCCTGCTGGGGTCGGGGTTTTCTTATATTTTTTTCTTTCCCTAGATAAGTGTCCTTATATAATTTCATTATCATACTTTTGCTGTGACCTGGGTTCAGTGTTTTTTCATTGTAACCTTTTGTTTACACTTTTGGCCTAAAGATGTTAGTGGCCATCTTAATGTGAAATTGTGTTTACTTCGTTTTCTTTGTTTTTTAATAGCACAAGTGGTTAGTACTTGAGTGGTATACTATCAACTTGTTTGGTTATTAGCTTTAGTAATTCGTTCTTCGGCAAAGGACACTCAAACAAACGTCCATTAGCAACTAAAACAGTGCAACTAAGTGAGGTTATGTCAAATGTGTTAGTGTGTTCATTTAGAATGTGATCAGTGGAACATTAGTGCTTTGTAAATTTGGTAATTAAAAATAATCGAAGAATTTATCTGTGAAAACTGAAAACTTTTCGAATATAAGATGAAGCGTTAATATACCTAATCAGATCAGAACTTTTCTAGTGCGAAACATTTTAAAAGTAAACGTGTTATTTACACCGACAAAAGGACTGAAGAACGTCGACTTCTCAGAAGGGATAAAAGAAACAAGATGATGGAGAGATAATAGTAGTTAAATGCTATGTCTACCTGGGATCCACAATTGTCCATCACAATTACCTACATTGGATTAGCTGACATCTTAGGAACTATTGTTTTAGGCAAAGATGGATAATTCAAGCTATATCTAAGGCAATTCGACACTGATAGTGCAGCGTGTATTTGCCAGGCAATTTAACGCAACTTGCCTCAAAACTAAGTTAGCTCAAAACGGCCTTAGGGCTTACGTGAGTTTGCACTCGATTTAGGTAAATTTTACGCATGTTTTTCGTTAAGTTTACTAGTCGTACCCGCCCGGCGTTTCTCGTGCTCATGTAGGTATTGCTTGTAACTATGCTTTTGAGAGAAGGGTTGCAAATCTTGCTGGTATAAAGCAATCTCGGCTAAGGGCTGGTTCAAGTACAAATTTAAAAATCAGAACAAATAATTTCAACTCTAAATTTAATTATAATTCCTGTTCTAAGGCGGAAGGGAAATCATCAGGATGTTGAGTCCCAAATGTTGGCGTTAGGACTCATTGGCCACCCACCCCATCCATGTAGATACATTGGCCGATAATATTAGTATCTACCCTAAATTTGACGCGCGCATCTCCTCTGCGACCTACGCCATCTATGGGTTATCAAAGAAAATTAAATACAAAAATAAACATTGCTTAGTTTTTAATCATTAAACAGAAAAATAAACTGAGTACTTATTGATTTGTAAAAATAAAATAAAAACTAAGAATTCAAATTTTATATGAGTTTGAGAAAATTTAAATTTGTGTTAGGTATTAAAAAAAAGTAAAGATTTTTCTTGAAGTTAATTACGATAAAGATAAAAAAATTAATCAAAGTTAATTAAGTTACTTTAACTTAACACAATGAAAAACAACTTGAATGAAATGAAAATGGAAATAACAATAACAATAATTAAAGCCTAACAAGAACTAACTGAAATAATTTTAGCAACAGTATAATTTCCAAAGTGCTTCTATGAACATACGGACGGACGGAAAGAGCAGAATCAAGAGCAATCAAATTATAAGGAAGGTGGATAGCCAGGCTTTCGGCTATCCCCTTCGTCTAATAATTTTGACAAAACATCCCAGAAACACTTTTGGGCAGTACCTACGAAAGATTTTCTTAAAATGTGAGCTCAGTCGGTTCTGTGGTTTTCGAACACAAACATAGTAGTAGGCAAACTGAATTTTTATATACAAAAATTGGAAAAGGAATTGTATTGCCTAAATATACAATACATATCTATGCATTTTAGTCTATCAGGACAAGGCATACCAATATTGCAAGTTTTACAAACATTGGCTGCCATGACTGTCGAATAACAGGGTTTGAAATGTATTTTTTTTTGTATGGGAAGCTCCATTAGTTCAATCCCGCCCGGTTTTGTAAAATGATTCAAGCAGGTAATTACGTATGTCCATTTACCAAATTTCAATGATAAAGTTATGGTGAAGAATGGTGTTTTAAGTAACTTTGATGTATGGTTGGTGCCATGCCCGTTTTCCAATCTCACTATAAAGGGCATAACCAAAAACCATCTCACAGTCTTAAGAAACATTTCTCAAAAAGTTTCATTGAAATCTGTCTAGTAGTTTTCGCGCTGTGAGGTAACAAAGAAAATTCTTACAGTTTCATATATGTAATGTAAATGATGATGTTGATAATGATGAAATAGGCAAACATTGTGGGAAATATCTCAGAGGTGAACTCATAAACTCCCTCGTCTGCGGCCAATAGATTGTTTGTTGATGACATCTCCTTAATTTGTCTTCCATTCAGCATCTCATAGATACCACCTTCTTCTTATTTGCGCTTGCAACAAGTTACATAGGTAATTTAAAAAAAAGGAAACACTCAAATAAATTTTTGAATATAACTATCATTTATTCCTTGGTCAAATAAACAATCTTACAACATTACACATCTAGTGACAAATTATTTCCTCTTAACAACTAAGCATTTGATAAAAAAAACTATAATAATAAAAATAAAATACGGACCGTGGAACGTAACAAAGATTTGGATCAGGGTAGTTCAATTTAGACAGTTCGGAATAATGGACTATAATTATATAGCAATCTCTGACTCCACCATTTCGATGTACTTATTAATCTGAAAACACTCGCCTACTTCTTTCTTCTTTCGGGTTGCGCGTCTCCTTGACTTGAGCCCGTGTAAACATAATTGTCCCGCCCAACAATGCCAGTACCTTCGGCATCTCCTAACCATGGGTACTTGTTCGGGCACTCCCGACACGTTTCCATATATCGTGTATCTGAGATATTCTTCTCGGGATTAGAAAACGCTAGCCCACAATAATTTGAGGTAAGACATGGTTTTGATGCTGTCGGGATGCGTTTCTGACAGTCCCACGAGTCAATGCTGTTCAGTTCGCGTATTTCCTTGGGATCGGTGATCCATGTGAGTGCCTGAGTGACGGTGACGATGTAAACGTCTGGACTGGAAAGACAAAGAAATATTTTAGAAATTTGTCAAATTAATATTGGATGGAATCAATATTTTTTGTTGTAGAACCCGCCGGCTTTTCAAAATATTGTGGTCTACTTTTAAGTTGAGAAAATCGAACCACTATCTTTAGCTTAAAAAATAAAATCGTAGTCCGTGAATTTCGTTGGTACGTTGGGTGCCAATTTGACAATCATTTATCAAGAAAGTTCAAAATAAGAAATCATCAATCAAAATAATAATACCCCATTTACTTTGAAAGTTCTGAATATCAAAATGCCTAAACTTGGCGACAATGGTATCTAGATTTAATAAAACGTCACATCAAGGGTAGCTCTTCGCTCGGCCCACTGACCGTTTTTTTTTTTGCCGATATGAGACGATTTTTGTAACCGGTGGTAGTGCTAATCGAAATATTTTTAAAGGCTACCCTAATTCCTAAATTTTTTATTTTAGAGTTATTTTATGACGAAATCGGTGCTTTAATTGGCATAGCTAGCTCTAGGTGGGGGCAAGACGCCCTTCAAGCACGTTACCTGAGCTTTTTGACTTTTTCGGATCAGCTGTTAGAAGGGTCATTTCTAGTTCCATACTTACTTACTTAGGTGGCGCTATATTCCGCGGAGGGCCAGGGTGTCAGCCTCTCTAGTTAGCGCGGTGTTTGGTCCCTATATATACTGGTTTATTATTGAGACATTGCTGCATCGCACACTATGGTGATTGTTTACGGCAGAGAAGCGATTGGGCGAAAGTCGGTATTCAAAATGACCCCAAATGCGCCTTTGCCAAAGGGCTTGTGTAATGAATATGTGCGCTTTATCAACAAATCAGTGTCTGATTTCTACCACGTGAAATGCAGTGACAATACGGGAGGCATTCTGCCATTTTTTACATTTCATCGTGGGGGAGTCAAATTGTACTTCCTGGTTCCTGCTTACATTCCCATTCAGGTTTCTTCACTCTGACACCTTCCTCATTCCATAATTCTTAGCTACATTGGGTTTTATTAATTTGAAATGATTTCGTCAAGTATTGCACTTTATTTTCGAGGGTTGCATATGTCTGTTGTTGCTTCTGGGCTTTGAATTCCGGATATTCTCTCGCTGACACATTGAACTAGTCGCCCTCGACCTTTCGAGGGATATATGAATTTTTTTGTCAGTTTTTCTAAGAACCTCTGAATGCAATGCAGCATATTCTTCACATCAAAAACTGGCACATAAAGTGACAATTAAAAAAAATCGATTCGAAGAACTAAACATTTCTATAAATCCATCAATTAAATTCGATCCATCATGTCGCTTGCGTAATTAAATTTAGTTTCCAACCCATCCTTATGGCTCCGAGCGACTTGTTAATTGCACCACATATCCCAATCAATAAAAAACAATTTGTTCAATCCAACTGATGGCAACTACCCCGCCCACATACATACAGAAGTCAAGTGAAACTTTCTAATTGGAAACCCATGTTGGGCAAACACCTTTACCGACCATCCTCAATAGAATTACAACTATATCACTTCAGGTGAAACAAAAAAAAAAAAAAGGAAAACTTTTCACCCCAACCACCCATGTGCCCAGACAATAGCACGTAAACAAATTAAATACTTGTCACCATCTCCGACAGGAAAAAAAAAAACAAAAACCAACAAAAAATTGGTCAACAACAAATGTTTTCCAATACTTTGTTTGGCCCGAGGAAAGTTTTCCTTTTCCCATGTCAAAATTAATTCCCCACTCCTCTCAGGAATACATTCTTCGAACTTTGAAGTTGACCATTTCCATCTTGCTACCCGTGTCGTCGAAAAGTTCAAATGGTATTTTGTGTGTCGCCAAGTTTACCTATGGATAACACAATTTTAGTTTCACGTTGACATACGTGTCAAAGACCGGCCATTGATTGCGTGTCACCTTCGGGGAGGTCACAAATAGTTCCCTACACAAATTGCAGCCTTTAATTTGTAATTATTTCCAAAGGGGAATGGAATTAAAAATTCCATCCCAACACCCACCGAAAAGCATTTAAACTTTTCTCATTATAGCCGACGGCGGCGGCCGGCGGGTTCTTGCTGAGGAGAATGCGATGACTCGCCCACAACCGACGACCGAAGGTCTAATTTGAATTTATACTCACAGCGTGAGGGTCCAATCGAGGAATTTGTGCAGTCCAAGTTCCAGGTTTTTCGACTGGAACCAATTCGTATGGAATGGCAGCATGTAGGGAGCCTTATTCTGTTCGTAGTAGCGGGAGAAGTCCTCCTGCAGCCATTCAGCAACTTCATCTACATCCAAGTTGTGCAGGACACATTGATCCATGTAGGGGCAGTGACCACCCTCATAGCCTTCGATGTAATGAGTGTTCAGTGGCACCTCCCAGACACCAGGGAAGATCTTGCTGGGGCAGGTACCGCTCTTGCATTCATGGGAGATCTTAAAGTCCAAGGTGTACGGCCAGATGGGCACATTAACTGGAGGCACTGTCACCGAACTGTCGTAAATGTAGCCAAAGTCTTCAATGACCTATAGGGACGATACAATGGAGGAGATTATTAACAATTCCCATCCAGGAAATTTATGAAAATGCAAAACTTACCTTATATTGGGTATTCCTTCCGGGCTTGAGGAAAGGTGCTCGCATACCGACAACATCGGCAGTCGTCACATTGGCAAAGTGTCTCAAAATTTCCCGCATTCCAATCATCTCGCCTACCCACTCCTCGTAGCCCTTGTCCTGGAGACCGGTCTGCATGGAGATGGTTTCGGTGGCGATTTCATGTCCCTCGTAGGCCAAGGTCTGGATCTGTTGGTAGTTGCTGCAAGAGAGATAAGAACAGACACAATTGACACAAGAGTTTCAAATAAAACAGCAGCAGTAGAAATAGCAGCAGCAGCATCAGTAGCATTAGCATGTCCCTTGAGGTCCTGGCGATAATGGCTGTGTTGTGTGTCGCAGCGTGCATAACCCCCACGGTCCATTTTGGCTATTTTGGCACAAATGTCTCAGATGTCTATCGGACAGTGCGGGATTTACATACAGGACGTGTGTGCAGTTTGTCGTCCTTCTGCAGGGGGCAGCGGTGGAGCAATAAAGTCATAAAAGTTGCACACACCCCTGCCCACATGTGGACGGACAGACGATGAGGATTAGAAAACATTTTAATACATTTCGGATGGAGAGATGCACTTTATCCTCTTTGAAATGAATATGTGTGTTGTGGTGGTGGTATATATGGTAATGGTGATGGAGTGTGGACTGTGGGACTGTTTGGGGGGCACTGGGCAAACCTTAATGTGTTTTGTGTGTTTGCGAGTTGATTAAAAATACAATTTGCAATTGGTTGTCCCCTCGGGTGGGTTTTTAAAAAGTTCAAAGTTCCATACCAATATGGACCTAATAGAGAGCAAGGGTAGGTAAACTACACTCGTGTGTGCATTAGTTTGTGGGGGCGTTTGTTTGGAGTTTCTGTTTTTTGTTTAGCAAAACGTATGTCCAGGATGCGGTGCATATATATGTACGGGCGTTAAATGCATAACATGCATTCATTTGCTAACGAGCTGCTGAGTAACTCAGAGTTATGGATGCAAATCATGAGGACCACACTTTGGAATTTCAAAGCGTGTACCACTTTGTAATACAGGTGAGTATAGTTAGTTACATTTATAATTTTCATTTACATTTTATTGTAGGTAGGTATATTTTATAAAAAGTCGGTGCACGGCGGTGTTGGTTTTGTGCAGTTTTTTTTTATTTCGTTATAGGATAAGGCACATTCCATAACCTTTTCCATAGGAAACAAGTCTCGCTATGCCAGAAATTAAAATTAATGACCAACTTATCCAACCATCCTAATGGATCAATGCAAAATTTTGGAGTCAAAGTCAATTAGGAAATAGAATGACATTCAATATTTAACGTTACAAGATAAGCGTCCTATAAATTGAGTCGACCTATTTATTTTTTGTAATGGGAGATGCCACAAACCTTTCTCCAATTTTGGCCAGATTGTAAACAGGCTGACTTGTATTAAGATATGCCAGTACCTACATTTAGACAGGAGCTTTGAGTATAATGGATTAAAATAAATAAATAAATAAATGGCAACAGGTCCGTATAGGCACCTTAGGCCTAGCTTCTCACAACCATCCGTTTGTGTGAGCTTTTATTTTTTTTTTTTGACGAATGGAAGGGACCTACAATTTTATGAAGAGCCCGAACGGCTGAATTGACAAGCTTTTCCATGACATTTACACTCTTGGATGTTTGTCAAAAATTCGCGAGAGTTGGCGCAGTATGGAAAAACCTTAAGATGTAATTTGTGTTTTTCCGGGGATCGAACCTGAGACCCCTCGCACTATAGTCCAGCACACTAGTCACTGAGGCCACAATAATAAATCTGAACTTGAAACTATTGTTGAAACTATTTGCCGGGTAAATGTCTGCTTACCTAAATCTCAATGCTTTGGCTTCCGGTTCGATGCAGTGCTCCGAAGCAGGGCTATCGTTTCGTATTTTTTGGATGCTCAAAGCAACTTCACAATGGACCAGAAAAACAACCGGCCATGCCGCAATCCTAAACACTTTCAGGACTCTCCGAAGAAATATCGACTACACCATAAAACAGCCACAGTTTGGTAACAACTTCCAAGTCTATACATTCCTACTAGATCATTCTGGGAGGAGGAAGCATTCTTGGAAGATGAATCGATCCACTTCTTCGCAGATGGATCAAAAACTGTGGACGGAGTTGGTGGCGGTGCTTTCTCCGATAGACGGTGTATGTTTGGGTCCAAATTAAGACTAGGGTAGTACGGAAGACTGATGGGTAGTACAAAACTACTATGTAGTACAAACGACATCATTGATCCGAAGCCAAGAAGAATTGATTGGCTTTTAAAACCCCGACAACAAACCTAAAAGGTAACAAGTGATAAACGGATGGATCTAAAGTGAACATCGGAGTATAGGTGCACAAATCTGTGGATTTATTTAAATAAAGAAAGTCCCATTTCAACTGAACTCTATGCTATTCAAGAATTTACATAACCTAAAATCTGGTATTAGAGCCTGAACCTGAGCGTGAACCTGATTGAGTCCAAATCAGTCCTGCTTTCCGATAAGAAAAGAAAATAGTAGATGAACCTTGTAAGAAAGGACTCAGGTTCAGGATTTGACTGGCTTTATCTGCTACATCTAAAACTCAGCAGTAAGAAAAGAAAAAAATATTAAAGGGTTGGAAAATAGTCTGCTAGTCTCATAAACTGTCTCAGTTGTGTAAGAGGCACTCGAAGTCGCTGTGTAATTCTCAACTTGTCTTCGACCATGAAGGAAAAGTTTCATCCTCATCCCATCCTCTTGATGTCTACGTTTTTTTTTGATAATTTCTATCCAAAACTCCAGCTTCATCTATTTTTCCTTCAAAATAATTCAGTTCATTTGTAATGCGATGCCATGTAACTTCTTTATTTGAGAAAGCTGTGCGGATCGCAATTTTTATCAATTTTGTAAAATCACTGGGAAGGATGACATTGACATCCTTGGCAGAACTTAGCGTTCACTGGCGTTTGCAAATATTTTGACAGGAGCAATAAAAAAGAAGGAAAACACAATATCAACGTCTTAATAGACACTAGACAGCTAACCTTGGAGTATTAAGTAAGCAACGTTCTTCGAGTGATTTCCGGTCTCGTTTGCGTTGATGAGATTTGGAGTAGAACAGCTAACTCTACGAGCTGTACATCGACATAAACCTGGTCAGAATAGTGCGAATCAGTGATTTAAGGTAGCTAGGAATGCCTAAGCAACACAGGGACAACGCTGATCTCGCCTTAGTCGAAGGGGACATCAACCAACTTGAAGTAGGGGAGCGTCGCCAACAGTGAGACATTCCGAATAACTCTGAAGAAACATGTTCGAACACGTCGCGCTTGTTGTCGTAGATCATGCAACAGATGTTCGTCCGATTGGTTCAGTTTGTGTTTACTTTCAATGAACAGTATTCGCGCCGTGATAGGGCAGTGGAAAAAAACACTCAAAAGTAAATTTTAAGTGTCTCAATAAAAAAGAAATAGCTTTTTGTCTAGATGAGTTTTTCAATCAATGTTTTATATATTGTGTAGATTATATTGTAGAGAAAACAATTAACTAGATTTAGAGGCATTTCGATGCATAGTTTTTTTGTTTTGATTTTTTTTTTACATATTTTCGACGATTTACCAACAGTGAGACAAAATCCCATTGCCATCACTGGGACATAGGTTATATATTTTCTTTGGTTTATTATTAAACAAAATTGTCTGCTATCCCTATCTATTCAGCCATGACTCATTTCGCGTATGGAAAATTTTCGCATTCGCTAAATTTTTCATTTTTATTTCGTGAATAATTAAATCGATATTTTTTTTTATTATCGATTTATTATTTGTCACTGAAGACATTTTTTGTAACTTTTATTTTCGTTTTTTATTTTTATTTCGTTATTTTTATTCATAAGACTTTTTTGCATAATAAAATATAAATGTTTATCAAACAAAACTTTTTTTATTAAAATATTTGTTGAAGGTGTCTCAATGTTGGGGAAGGACTGTCTCACTGTTGGAGTAGGTGTACCAACAGTGAGACAAATGAGGTACTCGGCCATTTTGATTTAAATTATTTTATCGGTAAAGGTAAATTAAATTTTAAGTATGCAATAAACAGCTAACGCAATTAAAACCAACTAATTACTCGGAATACTTTTTTAGATATAGTCATTTGAAAAAAAAGTGTCTCACTGTTGGCGACGCTCCCCTACGCAACTGAAGGCAGCTACCCAAAGATCGAGCTAATTGGAGAGGGGTATTGGTTGAGGCCTTGGTCCACCCCGGACTGTAGAGTCACCTAAGTAAATAAGTTCTGTTTATTATATTCGTCATTCCTCGCAGTTTTTTCTTCCCTTTTAACCTTCGAATGTCAAAAAATCAATCGACGACAAATGTCGATGAAAAAAATTGTCAAAAAATAAAACAAATCGTAGCTACCATAAAATATAAGGTTTTTTTTTTTGGGAACGGAATACTCAAATTGTATTAAAGTATTTTTGAGAAAAAAACTGACTTCGCCCGCTCACTTCTCATTTCTTCCCAAGCATCCGTAGTTCTAAAAAAAAATTGAAGCAAATCAAAGGAAATATGTTATAATCAAAGCTACCTATAACCTAGAAGTTTATGCAATTTCATTTACCAAAAACCTTCAGTAATATTCATAGTTCCCGGAAAACTATCTCATCCCACATGAAATGCTCTTCCAAATTTTACATTCATTAGCGTCAAGTATCCATGTTCTGCATTAAAAGTCAGAAAATCTGAAATGCACACAACTGAACAAAACACTCTCAACTCACTACAAAAATTCCAGCTACAATTAAAATAAATTGCATACCCTACCTAAGTAGGTATCTAACTACAATCTGCGAACCGCATTACCTCGGCCAAGTTACTTAATCCAGCCGTATCATAATGTTAATGTTCAATTCCATTGGAACAATGCAAAAACCCAACTTTCCGACATTGTTTCAAATTAATTCCCGGCAATGCTATCCATGCATCCTCAATTTCATTTACTCCCATGCATTGTGTTGCCAAATACACAACAAATGCATTGCGATCGTAACTCTGTATACTACCAAAAATGTTGCACACAAATAAAATTGTACTCCCACTCCACCTGGTTAGCTGCTATAGAATAACAACAAGATCCCCGTTCACCACAGAAAAGGATTTATCTAAAACAGCCATTTCGACACAACAACTCTTGCAGAAAAAAAAACCTGCAACAAAACCGAAAGCACTGCGAGGATATAAATTCCCACTGCTAGAGTGCATGAACATTGAACGAACATCACCTGGGTGGAGCAAAAAGAAAAAACCATCAGTTCTTCGCCTTTCTACAGATCCTTCGAGTCGGTTGCATTGGAGGCGCCCGCCTATCAGCAACTTAACTTTTCACGCAATTAAAATTGTTGTGCAGCATGGAGGAGTGCCAAGGAAGAATGCAAAATTACTTTCCATCTTATCGTGAAGAAAAGTTTTCGAATCTCACTCCCACATTTCTTCACCATCGCATCGACCAGCCGGAGAATGCACCCATTCGGGACCGATTCTCGGCAAAGGTTCGCACTTAAAATGACGGTGAGATATTTTTCTTTGTTGTTGCTGTTGGCTTTTTCCATGTGCATTGAAGATATACACATATACTCGTAGCTGGGGCTGTTTGTTTGGCTAGTTGCACTCTACTTGAAAAGTGTAACTTCTTCAATTAAAGTTTCGCTATTGTTCGCAATGAAGAATGGTTTTGGCTCGAAGAGTACTGTATACTCGGATGGGGAACAAACAAAAAAAACTGCGAAAACCCGCTGCAACAATTCACGGGACAAAGGATGTTTTGTCATCGGTTGCACTGGCAGTAAGAGCGCATTCAAACAATGCGAAATGTGTTCTCTTAGTCCTTTGGGAGAAATGAGACTCATTTCCGACTAAAGTTCCCACAACGGGATGACGTTTTTAAGTATACAAACAACAGAAATATGTCTTCTGTGTCGCTATTGTCGTCGTTGTCGGCTGAAATTTGTGCAGTCGGCAAACAGGGACTAGTAAGCACATCAAGTTGTAAATGTAGTTTTTGATTGCAAAATTATAATACAGACTGAGGCGAGAGATTTTGCCTGGAATTTGTGAAGGTAGGTATGTACGTTGTATTAGGTTAGGTTAACGATTTAGACTGGGGAAGATCGAATCTACAACTACTCTTATCTATCTAAATATTGGGCACAACGGGTCCATCATTTATGACATTCGGGGGTTTTATTTTTGACACAAATGAAGGGCCTTACAATTTAACGCCTTATACGAACGACTAACTTGAGATGTTTGTCCGACGTTCGCTAGATGGCTCTGATACAAAAAAAAAACTTGAAGTCGAATTTGAATAGCTGTTGCTATTCGCCCGTTGTTCGAGACACGGGTACGTAACGAAATGACAAAGTTTATATTACGTCAAGTTGGAGTATGTGGCTCGCTACGCTCGCGGCAAGGACTCTAAACTCCAGTATAATCATTTGGGTTCAGTGATTGTGAAAATGCTGTTGAAAAAAACAAAATTCAAAAAATTTTTCCGGATTGTATTTTCCTCAGTTTCACTAGGAAATGAAAACAAAGCCTTAAAAAGCTAAACAACTTCAGTAAGATGACGTAAATCCATATCCATACTACTAATAAAATGCAACGTCCGTCTGTTCGTCCTTCCATAACTCGAGAACCGTTCGTCCGATTTTCATGATTATTTTTCTGATTTATAGAGATCAGAAAATTCTCTGATGGGTGAGAATTGTTGAGGAGTAAAGGGGTCGCGGGGAGTAAGGGGGTCTCACGAACCGTCAGCCGTATGAACTTGAAAGTTTGTATGTTGATAGATAAGTCAAAATTATTACATGCCTCATTCATCTTTTTTCAAAATTCATCTTATAAGGGTTGAAAAAAGGGAAGCAGGCGGGCTAGTATATAATAAATAGATGGGATAATAGGTCCGTAGGTACCCTAGGTCTAGCTTCTCACAACCATTCGTATGTGTGAGGTTTTATTTTTTGGGACGAATGGAATGGACCTACAATTTTATGCCGAGTCCGAACGCCTGAAATGAGAATCTTCTTTATGACATTTATACTCTCAGATGTTTGTCAGACGCGTTCGCGAGATGTGGCACAGTGGCAAACGCTTTAAGATGTAATTGGATCGTTAGCCCAATCTTGAACTTATTTTTCACATTGCGCATCAGCAGCAGTGCCAGTCGGATCCATTCTTTCCACGGTTCATCTGTTTTTGGTGGGTTATCCTGATAAACTTTACTCTTTGGGTATATTTCCACCAGAAAAACATTGTTGAGTCCGGCGAACTGGAAGAACTGACGTTTTGATAAAACAATTTTACAGCCCAAGTACGATGCTGAGTTGTTAACTCCTCCAATAGTACTAACGTGTCAAAACGACTGCATCCCCACAACCTACCATCAGCTTTTTAAAATAGTTCTTTATGCTGCTTAACCCTGTAACCTATATCGGGAGTAGAACCTGAGATTCTTCAGTAGAAATTAGAAATTTAGAAATTTCCAAAGGGGAACGCCTTGAAATTACATATTAAAAGTACCTACTTAACCCATTCATTACATTAAATAACACTCTAAACCTACTTAATCCGTTCATTATAATAAATGTACAGTTTCTGAAATATTTTATCCACGTCCGCGTAAATAAAAATTACCACAATTGCACATCTGAACTTTTAGGTAATGGCCGTCATTCAATGGTTCAGTACATGCAGCATTAACCGTATCCAGAGAAATCCCCACTAAGCCCTTAAAAAATCAACTATTTCCCACAGATTTGCATTTGCAAAAATTTCCTAATTCAGATAAATTTCATTTCAGGTCACATAAGAAACTTTAGAATGACTGCCATAAATCCACATGAGCATCATGATGCGAACTCAAGACACGTCGTCAGTTTATTTTTTTTTTTTATACCTTGGCCAACCGCTGTCGCTCGTATCTCGTGTGTAACCTATTTTCTAATACTCCTACTTTTTTAGAATTCCCTTTATCCTATACCGAACACTCTCGGAAACTAAAATTTGAACTACCCACCAACCGCGACCGCTCGAGGAATTAAGGTCCCAAAAAAATACCTCTTTTTCCTAAATGGACTGTTTCCTTTATCATCCTCCCCAACCCGTGCCCCCATGCACAAAATGAAAGAAGGGCTACCCATAATGACCTAAAGTTTAACAGCTGTCAGAAAACTTTACATTCACCGACATTATTGCTAAGCGCGAACGACTACGTGATTCCATACACTCGTAAGCCGCCATACAAGACACACCGCACACCTATCAACGAAAAGCAACGTGCAAGGACCTGGCTGAAGTAATATTATGGAAATTCCTTCCAAAAAAATAGGACGACGACAAAAAATTCTTAAGCGGATGTGCACTTTAGTGTTATACATGATGATTTGGCTCGTTCTATGAAAGGCGTTTCGGGAACTCGTCTAGTTGGCCGGAGGTATGTGACATGGGTTAGTGACGAAGACGTGCGAGTTACACCTTCTTCGGGGCACTTAACTTTGCCTAACTACCTTGGTGCTTAATTTTCTTTCAACGCAATGACTTTTTTTTGTTGTTGCTTGTATCCTTTTTATTAACTATACCAGCTGACTTTGTATATAGTGTATAGTACATGTAGGTCCATGCTGAAGGACACAAGTCTTAAATTGGTTTATTGTTGGTCTTTGTACAAGGCGAACGTTTTGTGGTGGACTTTTACATGTTTTTGGTTATGTCTGCCGGAATTGTCTGGGGAGGTGATAAATTCTCCAGATTCGATTTGGAATGAAGGGGATTGCGTCATCAGACGGAGATAGTATGTGCAACAGAAAAGAAAACGTATCCTAAAGTTTGATCTGTATTTAAATGGAAAGAGTGAGCATCATATGCATGGTTGTAAAAATCTGGGCCTAGGGTCACAAAATCTTTTATTTTGTACAGAAAATACAGAAAAAAAAATGTTGATAGGTTTGGAAACTTTAGTTCAGGCTTTATTTTTTTTTCCTGAATAACTTTTGCGACCTTTGACTGCTTTGCATTTAAAACTGTTTGAAATTGGAATTTCGAAGATATCCAGTGATCGGAACTCTGAAGTTGAGTACAGATGCACGCCGCAAGGAGAAGCTAAGCCTAAGCCCTAATGTGTATAGATTATGGGTGTCAATGAAACACTATAACGAGTAGTGTGGCAGAAATCAAAATCTAACAATGGCAAGTAACACAAGTAACAAGTATTATCAATTGAGTATTCCTGAATTTCTGAGTCCTATCGTCTTTTCGACATAATTACACATTATAAGCTAAAGTGACGTCAAACGTAGATGAGGAGCAAGTAGATCCAGTAACAGAAAGGACGATAAGGCCGGAACTACCAAGAATTTTGTACGCACTTGCCCAAATAAGATCCACTTTCAATTTATTATATATCACCCTCTGGGTGGACCAGAAAGATAACTGTTAGTTCAAAATACTCGGTGAAGTGTTGCCTAGCATTTAAAAGAGTTTCTTGACTTGGCATACATAGATTTATGGTATAATAGCAAGTTAAGCGTGCTAAGGTCGAAATATAAAAGTTTGCACCCCCTTTTTTCAACCCTTAGGACGAATTTTGAAAAACGATGAATGAGGAATGTAATAATTTTGACTTATCTATCAACATACAAACTTTCAAGTTCATACGGCTAGCTGTTGGTGAGAACACCCTTACCACCCACCCTACGGCCTAATTGGGCAACACATCTATAAATCAGAAAAAAATCATGAAAATCGGACGAATGGTTCTCGAGTTATAGAGAACGAACAGATGGACATCCTGTATGTAGTATGGATATGCACATTTTAAGCGATTGTGTCTCATTGCTTTGGATACCTTATTAGTGATTGAATGAGTCTTATTGGAACCTGCTCATAATTTGGCTGCCACAAATACCCAAAATGGCACACCAGAATGGCGTCGATTTCGATGTGTCGTGTCGCGCTGTCAAAATTAAATATGCACAAAGGAAATTCTATTTTTGTTGTTTTCATACAATGACTTCGAAGAGCGAACGTCAACCACCCAATGTACTCCCAATCCCACTCTTAGTTTTGGATGTACTATTGAATTTTGACAGTCCAGACAGACTAAGGTTCGTTCGGGTACTTTTTTGCAAACGTAAAATTATTAAAAATTTGCTAAGAAACTGTACGAATGCGACCACGTACTGAGTAAATTGAAAAAAATGAGAGAGAAATCCATTTCCCCTCTATTCATTTTTTCGTAATTTTCTACTCGCCGAATTTCGACTTACTGAAAAATGAAAACTGTCATCTAAGTGACAGCTCAAAAGTTTGACAAATAAAACTCTATTTTTTCGTTTTCAACGATGTCAGAGGAAGAAGTTGTAATTGAATGTTCTCCTAGAACTTATCAGCCCTTTGAAAATGTTAGGTTTAATAGGTATTTTAGCTTATAAAAAGTTCAAATCCAACTTATTTCATAGATTCTGCCGTTAACGTTTATTTTCGAAAGTCGAAATGACATTTCTTAAACTTTTTGTAAGAAAACCGGTCAGGTACTTCTCTAGAAATTGAGAGATTTCTCTCTCGATTTTTGAGATTTGACATTTTTCATTTTTCTATGCTGAAAGTACACGAACGAACCTTCTATTTTACAACAGATTTCATTAACATTGACAGGTGACAATTCTACACATTTGTCGCACTTGTCTGACAAATTTTCATTTCACAAAATATTGACAAGCCTCATTATTGGCAATTTAGTATCAATAATTGATCGAGACTCAACCGCCTGTCAGAATTGAAAATTACGCTAACAAATTGGACAATTACTACTTTCCGACAATTCTACAAAATTGTCGAATTATTTATGAAACAGAAATTTGACAATTGTTCAGTTTTCAGTTCACAAATTGTCAAATTTGTTGCATTTAGATTTGTTCAAGAAAACAAAGATGAGCATGAGCGAAACATTTTTTTAAAAAAGTTTTCGGCGAAAAATTGACAGCGTTTGGCATTAATTTGGAGCTGGATATGTGCACGAAGTTAGGTTTTATAATTTTGTCAGTAAGTGAGACTGAGAATAGTTTGTGTGACTGAGACGCAGTTAGTCTGTTCTTTTATACTCGCATATCAATCTTTCATTGAAATGACGACTTATTTCAGGAACTTGCAGAAATATTCCCGGACCAATACCTAAGATCACCTGTAAATTTGAGCTTAATCGATTCGGTGGTCTTCGGGTTATAAGATTTTGATTGTTTTAGTTTGTGACCATCCTTTTCAAATCGAATCGAAACTCGCTAAATTTTAAGGATTTCATTCGGCAAATTCACCGATGCCGACCGTCCTTTTTAAAATTGAATCGAAACTAGCTACATTTTAAGGAGTTCATGTGGAACCTTTGAAAATGCCGACTTGTAGGTATACATTTACATGTTTAAAACATATACCTAATGAAAATCCAAACTTAAGACCTAAGATCTTCAAGTTGAATACAAGTTTTTTGAGTTTTTAAACTGTAGTTAAAACTTTGCTGATGCGCTTTTGTGACTGATTTATATTATGAAATACTTTTCACCAAATTGAATATGCGTGAATTTTAAACTTTGATTAGACTCTGGTTTGGAAAATGCAGTTTTCTATATTTCCAAAGTGAGTAGTTGTAGAGTAACTGCATGGAACCAACTAGCGTAGCCCGTGCACACTTCGTAGTGCAAAATAGTTAAATAGATACCTATATAAATAGTTTTTATTGTAATGCTCTAGAAATTGCTGATTTTCTAGAAATCGTATTGCCTAGATAATATTCTTGATTTTCAGGACCATGCATTATTCATATCAATGTTACAAATTTTAAAAACTTTGGCTTCCAATTCAAAGACTGTCGAAGAAGTTGTACCCGCCCGGTTTTGCCCGTGCACAGGAATTGTAATGTTTAGGTCTTAGATAATAAATGCGCCCCTTTGTCCAATTTTGACCAATCTTCACAGCAACACTCCTGGGCCAATACCTAAGATTCTCTGTAATACCCTATTCACACCAAAAGAAAACTCGTGGATCCATTCACACCGAACACCAACTCGTTTTCGTTTGACGTTTCAATTAGCTGTGAAACTAGCTAGTTTGTAGCGACTAGACTTTTATTTTAGTTACTAAACTCCGCTCGTATTGACATAATATACAAACAAAATTATTTAAGCTACTTGATAATCGTTAACTTATGGTTAAATGCATAAAATAATTAACATAAGCAACAATTAAAATCAAAACATCTGAAAATACCATTTAGTTGTGGCAGGTAGTGCTGCCGTTCTAAAATTATAGAAAAAAACTGAATAATTTGCTCTTTATGGTTCAAAGATAAAAAGAGATTCCACATTTGTAAACAAAAAACTAGAAGAAACGACAACACTGAGAGAGAGAGCTATCCTGTCAGCAGTTTTGCTGAGCTCGCTGAATGTTGCAAAAGGTGTGTCTGTTTCAACAACCCAACGATTGTATTAGTTTTCGTGGCGTTTTCATGGAAAACGACCTCAAACAACTAGTTTTGAAAACTGAAATATTTATTGGAAAACTTCTGTTTTCGATGAAGTTTTCGACAGTTTTCTCGCGAAAACCCAGTTTTCGGCTTGGTGTGAATAGGGTATAAGTTTCAATTCAATCGATTTGGTGGTTTTCGAAATATATGATTTTGAATGTTTTTTTTTGTATGGTTGGTGCTATGCCTCTTTGTCCAATTTTGACCAATCTTCACAGAAATTATATATGGACCAATACCAAGATTTGTGAAAGTTTGGTTAAAATCGGTTAATGCGTTAAGGCGTGAATCGACGACAAACATTTTAAGGGTCAATTTTTATATACATATAGATATATGATATAGATATAGATTTAAATAAATATAGAAAAGTCAAAACAAAACCACCCTACTTGCAAACCACACTGTACCGACTTTCTTGCTTCATAAAAACAGAATCACTAAATTGAGGATTTTACTATTATGGGTGGGATTGTTCCATTTTTATGACGCACCGTCTGAATAAGGTTGATTCCCATATCCCATCTCGATTTCCCTTCTTGTTTTTGGTGTTTTTTTTAGCTTCGCTCATTCGCAGTTTCACGTTAATTGAAATTTTCAACATCCGTCTCGTGCGGATGGTATTATGGTGATGGTCTACTATATAGTCCTGTTCGTGGACAATGGACGTAGTAAGTGTTGTCCAGATGATGAAATGGTTTTGTCACCATCATCAGTTTTGATGGAAATCATTTACATTTTTGGCGTGATGCGGTGATGTGTTTTTTTTTTCCTCTTTCTATTCTGTTTTTCTTTTAACAACACAGCATGCAGACAGATAGACAAAAGTTGAAATGAATTTTGTCATGCGATGACCACAAAAAGTTGTGTGTCGGTTGAAGGGTGGGACTTAATGTTTGCTGACTTTTTGGATTAGGAACTGTGTCAGGTTGAAATTTTGCTATAAAGAAGGACAATGCTTTGAAGTTTGTATGTAGAAATGTTTCTTTTTTTGAAGGTGGTTGAGGATGGTATGACATCTTCAAATATGGGGTGGAAACACCAAAAAATAGAACAATGAAATCTTCATACAACTGAAGATGTTTCGGTTTTTTTTGCCCGTTTGCATGAGTAAATATTTGAATCGAAAAAGATCCAGTAAGAAAAAAAATCCATTTTTCCATCTAAGAGAATGGAAAGTAAAATTTAAATCTCATACTGCCGGTGTACACTACAAATTACTCGGTATTAGTCGAATCAATGGACACTTGGAACTGCTTATTTGGCTACTGGCCAAAATCAGTAAAAGAATTGCGAATCTAAAAAGCATTTTTGTGCATTTTCGCTCTTACCTGTATTCGTGGGAAATAAAGAATGTTCCTCTAATATCACAGCCATTTGGATTCTTGCGTTTTTTGTTGAAAATCTTTTTGTAGTGTTCGTAGTTATTCAAATTTACCGCACCGTCGAATGTAAGGAGAATCATTTGGGGAATCTGCAAAAAAAAAAAGAAGAATGGAGTTGTTAAAAATTGTGTGAAAAAGTAAAATACGTTGAAGGTAACAATTTGTTTGTTTTTGTTCTATTTTACTTGGACTTTTTTTAAGCAAGACTTTTAGGTTTATTTTGAAACTAGGTGGGTACATATTCCGGTTGCGCTTTGTAAAGAAATTAAAATTGTTTACAAATATGCATCTTGGGTAGTAGACTTTCCGTTAAGCTATATGACTAAAGACTAAAGAAGTCCACTTCACGAAAGTGGTTTTATTCCCCACTAGGTGGGAACTATGTCCCTCAGTGGACTTACTTCCCGGGGACTTATTTCCCTGCACCGCGCATAGTTTTTTATCACCAGTGCAGTACCAATTTCGTCTGGTGTCTAAAACAAGGGAATGGTCTTCGTTGTATTTTTTACGGATGGCTCTAAGACCAGTCAGGGCTCAGACTTCACTTATTAAAAAAATAAAATTTACAATTGGCACAACAGGTAGGTACAGTTTCGAATTCAATTTTCTCACCGCATTCCATCATGTCCCTTCCAACACACCAAAGGGCATATTTTACTGATTGACCACATACGCTGTTACCTTAACCACAGTTAATCATTAACTTTGAATGACCAACCATCTCTGCTAAAACCAGAAACCGAAATGCATCAAACAACGAGTCCTACACCACAAACCATTCCTTAATGTATTCTCATTACGCGAAACTTAATTGCGATAATTACTCCGACAAATACAAATTATTATCATTGTCCACTTGGTGTCACCCACAAATGGCCAATATAAATGTCAAAGCAATGCAATAACACCCAACTGACCACCGCATTCAACCACTTAGTGTTCCGTGTCCTAGACCACGGCAAGTGAACACCAATCTCCAAGGGAAATTACTATATTCTCGCGTGGCTATATCCATAGAACCCGGCCCCAACTTCCATCTCAAGGTGGACAGGGACAGAAACAGCAGCCAGTATTGTGGATCGATTTCTAATTATCCTTTAATGCACTAAGTCCACTACAGCACAAGCAACAATCACCCATGTTAACAATGATAGAGAAATGTTATACAATTGAGAGGCAAAAGAAAAAACCCAGACAAGGATTCTTTATTTAATCGAAAATTATATCGAGTTGAAAGGTATACTTGCGAAAGGTTGACGTGTCCTTTAAACACGGTTAACAGGGAACACAGTGTGTAAAAAAACTACAAGAGTGGAAAGAAGAAAATCTAATTACTAAAGTTAAAATGGGCCAGACCATCTCAGAGACAGAGAGGACGAGGGAAAGAGAGACAAGATTTGTCCCGATCCCGAACGATATACAATGTGAAATCTGTAATTGATGATTTTCAGTTCTGGCGTTGGTTTTTTTTTTCATTTCTTTCCCATTAAGTATGTGTATTGACTAAACACCTGAAAAGGGATATTACATGATTATAACTAGATTTTGTCCTCCCCCATTACCAATATCCTTTCATAATACAAGCGTCCTGATGAGGAACAATCGAGAGATTGGAAAAAGATGTACTGCAGAGGGACAACAAGAAAAAAAATAAAATGAAAAAGAAAATGAAATTCGGAACAATCGACGAGAGATGACCACTCACTGATTATGTGGCCATTGAAAGGATATTCCTGCTGCTTTGTCATGGTTGTGTCTTGTGTGGTATTATTGGCAGATGAATAAAGGTCTTTCATTTCAGATTGTGTGGCTGTTACTTGGTGACCTCCTTCACAAAATAGGTATATAGATTACTTTATTTAGTGGACCAGACAAGTCAGTGAAATTGAGAACTCTGTGAATTATTGAAAACTGATCGGGGTGGTTTTGATGTGTTTAATTTTTAGGAAGTACCTTGCAAGGTTACAAATTCTTAGTTCTTAAAAATATTTACAGCAAAATTGATTAACGAAATGCTACCCTTTGCATAGGCCTAATTGCATGCTTCACAGGCACTCATCCTGGCCGCATAGTAGGGTTTACAGAAAATCATTTTTATTCGCCCATGCAAGTCACCCACACTCGATTCTTTTTAGGAAATTTGTATGAGCCATTTAGGGGAGCTCTTATCCAAGTACATAATTGTTTTTGTGATTCTGGGCTTTTATCGTACGAATGTCTAGCGCCAGAATTGGTAATTGGTTTCAGTTGATATTCTTTGCCCCGTAAATGTCCTTCCCAGAAATTGGCCTTAATTGTCCGAGAGTCAGCTCATCGTTGAATGCTTTTCATCCCGTTCCCATTTTCCATTTATCTCTCTTCCATTCCTATCCCTGATTAGACTTGCCAAATTTTAATAATATATCGCAATTTTTATTCTTTTTCCGTAAAAAACCCAAAATTTCAAAAAGTAATCCAAAAACTGCAAAATACTTAAAAATAAACAACAACAAACAAAAAGGTCCTTTATGAACCACATAATAGGAAATTATTTCCCTCTTATTGTTACACCATTTTTAGCTTCTAATGAAGCGTAAGAGTCTTCAAAAATCGGTGTCCTATTATATAATTTTGATCGCTATTGTGGAAGGCCCTCTAAGTGGAGGCAATACAGAGAATTTGGATATTTGTCTACTCCTCATCTATACGGCTTCTACACATACACATCTCTTGAAAATACGTCAAGCCTTGTCTCAACCTCCCTACGGGACAGGGTTTAGAATATTCCCGTGGTAAGGCCGGTCGTAGAAGGCGATTAAAATCCCATTCCTAAGGCAAGCCGTAAAGCGACCCGTACCGAGGTCTGAATGGTGCTGGGGACGTGGGAATACGGTATTGCTAACGGAGCCTTCCAGATACCTGGCGCCCTCGGCGGGAAAAAATTGCGTGACAATATCAAAATAAAGTCGAGTGTACAAAAGCGGTAGAAAAGAGTCGAGGCAAGATACACGTTAAGCCGGATGCATTGGTGATTAAAAAGATCGGTGAAATTTCCTACTGCGATATACTATGAAATATGAAGACTAACCGTGAGCTGATTGCATTGGGGTCTGATGTAACCCGCATACGAAAGACGGTAAAAGGAGAATTACTACTGGAGCTCAAGAAAGCATCAGATGTTAGAACCTCAGAGCACCAATGTAAATTAAGACACATTTTCTGGGAAATAGCGGAAGTGAGATCCCTAACGCACGAGGTCACCACAAAAGAGGAGATCTGCCAAGCCCTGTCCGATCAGTTCGAGGAGGCGAGAGGCATTCGGAACTCATCCATTAAATTTATGGGGGCATCCTATGGAGGGACATAAGCTGCAGTCATTAGTCTCCCGATAAACACTGCCACAGCAAATGCCATGGCGGCTGAGGTTACCAGAGCAGTAACTGGAGCCTGCGGCGCATCCATAGTCCGGAAGACGTCATCAAATCGCCGACCACCAGTATACTGGTGGAATCCAGAAATAGCAGAGCTACGCAGCAAGTGCAAAGAGCAAGGAGATTAGCTCAAAGAACCAGAGGTTTGCCCTTACAGAGCGAGCTACAGGTGCAATACAAGGACAGGCGTAGGGAGCTGAAACTAGCCATCCCAAGAAGTAAACATAATAGCCCTAAAGAAATGTGCGAGCAGGCAGACGTAAATCCTTGGGGTACCGCATACAGGACAGACATGGCAAAATTCAAATGTCGATATTGAGCTTGTGTTATTAATAGGTGAATGGTCAATGTGTGGAGTTTTGTATTTCCTGAATAAGAGGACAAAGTATTTAAGTGTTTTCCTGAAACGGCAATAGAAACGTTATCGAAATAAGCAATAATCCTGCAGCTCTCCGTTTCCAGCAATGTCCGCAGTTCTTTCACAACCAACTTCCAGAAAAGAGAAGAAATATTTATGGTAGAGAAAAAAACAAGTAAAAGTGTTATCATTAGTCTGGTCGATGCTTTGATACCGTCAACCTTATCTAAATGATCTTAGCTCCATTATCAATAGTATAAAGAGGGCAAGCGGTGGCCTTTCCCATAAATATACCAAGGACCATTATCATGAGCTGAAAAACTAAAGTGAGGCCTTTAGTAAGCTCGTCAAATTGCTTTCTGATTCGTACGTGTTTGGAAATACATTCCAGCAGAAATTCAAATCACTTAAGTGCTTAGCACGAACCTCTCATAAAAGACTACTAGCAATCTATTTCTAAAAAGGATACATCCAACAGCAAAAAGTATTTTGGATAATTTCGAATAAAATCGTTTCCCCATCTAATCACTTTTAATAGATAGAAAGAAAATTTATCTGATTCCCAATGAATGACCTGTCCTCGCAAAAGGAGTCACAAATTCCGTGCCTTCTTCCAATCATGACTATACCAATTCAAAAGGAATTGCGTTCAAATGTCGATTGCAAATCCATTGAGGCATGTTTAACTCCGTGACTATGGTCGTCGTCATAGTCCTCGGACGATGGGAAAATAATCAGGAAGAGACTTAGTTAGAATAGCGGAAATAACAACAAAACCTTTCCAATTGCCGTCGCCATCGACAAGTAGACAGACAGACGGACATCGGATATCCACAATAACGACGACAACGACAACGACAACGATATTGGATTATGCCAATGAGTTAGTAAAACTATTTCAATTTTCAATATTCACCCATGATGCGCACACAGAATAGACAGAAGAACAACCCCGCGCTGCGCTCGTACGAATGCATATATAGGCAACGAAGAAAATACCATCGATGGAACTAATGCTACGACACGTTGCGACTCACGGTATACAGTGCGATTGAGGATGAATGCATTCCTAATGCAATCCAATTTCATTTAGTGCCACAAATGTGGGTCATCATCAGCATTCCGAATCAGGAACCATCGATGGCAGACAAATCGCGCGCGCTCTCGGCGAATCGCGAACTTGCATATCCTTTCTGTTGGCATTTGCGTTGATTTCTGATGGAATTTTCCAAGAATGTCCTGTGGACACTGTGTATAGTCGTGGGGCGGAGGACATTCGATTTAGAATATTATACGCTCGTTAATCTTGAATCAGATGATGATGATGATGATGATGACGACGAAGGATTTCCATGACCGATACCAAACCACTAGCACCACCACTGTCATCCGTTCAACATCAGTTGCTGAAGAACGGACGGACGAGGACGAGAATGATGGTGAATGGCAATGGTTAAGGAATTGGAAGTGATTTTGCATTTTGTTTGATGCGGATCGAATACAACAGCTGGTCAAATGGATGCAATGACAGAATCCGGGATGGTCTGCCGCTGTGCAGTATCCCCGAGTTTGGGGATTATTGAAATTGATTTCGAAATGCGTCTCCTAAGTGGTAGTGCGAAGTGTATATTTGGGAAACTTTCGCGACGTAATGGAATTGATTTAGATAGAGAGTTTGCTGTTTGCTGTTAGTATTCGATTGAGGATTATGCTGATGAGGGGTAGTTAATGGCGAAAGTGGACTAATAAATATTTACCGTTGAGTGATAGTCTATAGATTGCTTGCTGCGGACTTGTTTGTTATTTCTTTTGGTTTGTAAAGAGTTGAATATTTCTCCTGATTGGATTGTGGTCATGGTCAGTGGTATGATGTCGTTAGGAAAAAGTATTTAGAATATCTTTGTGAATAGTCCTCGTGCTCTAGAATAGAGTCGGCGCCATCAGAAGGTGGATTATTTCGGTTAAAAACGGTTCACGTTTTTCGTGAATACACTTTGTAAACTGGTGATTGCAATATTCCATTGTTGGATGAGACATTATTCTATTTTATAACGATACTAGCTTTTTTCCGAGGATTCCCTCAGTATTTGGTATACAGAGATTCACTCGTAGTTTCCTCTTTTATATTTATATAGCTATAACTGCCCGTCTTTGCCCGTGCTCAGGAATTACAATGCACATCAATGTTTCAAGTTGAAAACCTTAGCTCCCATAAGTGTTGTGCGTTCGCATATGGTTTCTGTATGGGTGGCACCACTCCTCTCTGTCAAATTTCACAATTTCCAATATCACAAAACCGTCTCTAGCAAATATCACAAATTGGAAATCAAAAACTTGAGCTCAATCGGTTTGGTAGTTTTCGGGATATGAGATTTTGAACGTTATTTTTGTACGGGAGGTGCCACGCCCCTTTGTCCAATTTTGGCCAAACTTTATAGAAACCTAATGCGACCTGTCAAACTATTCCAATATTCCATTTATTTCCCATTTCCAACTTAACCTTGCAAATATTTCCCCATATACGCACAAATTCAGGTATGTTCACTAATATGCCTATAACTCATGAACCAATACATATACAAAGACCTTATTTACATAAAAACTTTGGTATTTACGTCACCTTTCATGGAAAATTTCCAGAAACTTAATCGGTTCACACATTACAGAGAACATCAATTACAAACACAAAGCCATTTAAAAATTTGCAAGAGTTTTTGCTGACTAGTTGTAAAATGGGATAACTTACTGAAAGGTAGTTCTAACTTTTCCACTACACAATGATTTTTTTCGGATGGAATAAGACGAGTGCGCCTGCGTCAACAGTTTAGTTGAAAATCCCATAAGAATTTATTTTCTTTAGAGCCAATTTCAAGACTAGTTGATAAAGTCTCTGATAGCCTATCAGGAACTTATCTGCCAGATAAACTTAAAGTTTTGGTTTCAAAGTTCTGACAGATAAAATCTCCGATAGCTTATCAGCCGGTTCAAGTGACTTTTAAAACCTTTATCTAGAAGATAAATAAAATATTTATTTAAAGTGGCTGGGAAAAATATTATTTCAGAGCAGTTTTCTGTCGACAAACTTGGACCGCAGTCACAAGTGCCTAGCATGTATTTATTTGAATTTTTAGAAGTCGAGTTTGACGAATATTATGAGCATATTGCACGGTTACTTAGGAACAGAGTATTTTGGCCAAGACCCAATTATTTTAAAACACTAGACGATGAAGATTTTAGAACTCGATTTCTCTGAATTTTGACAAGAGCTGTGAAAAAGATCCACAATTGCCATTTAGCCTACCCTCTAATGCTTTTTTCTTTAAGAAGTGGAGTTCCAGAGACTTTTACCGAATTTGTGATTTTCGACAGATAGTATGAAACCTGATAGGTATGTCTTTCTATGCCAGGTGGATGTAGTTTTGAACTTTGAATACTAACAATATTGAAGTTTTTTTCTCTGCCTTCAATTACAATTTACAACATTATTTACCATCAAAACTCCCAGATAGGGGATACCTAAGTAATGGATTTGAATCTAAGCCCACTCCTCAAGCATAACTCTTTACTATCTCTACTTTAGATTATATTCCATCAATCTCTGGCCCAAATGCCCCCTGGGACTGCATTTCTAAAGCAATTCCAATGAATTTTAGCTCGAAATTCCCATATGCATTCATAAAGTTCATAAAGCTCCTTAATTTGTCATTTCATAAATAAGTTTGTTCATTTAAAATACAACTTGAATCTGCCTTCCAGCGCAGGAGACATGATTAAACATCCTCACAGATTGGCCTGCCCCATATCCGCAAGCTGTCTCCGCAATGTGATTTGACTTCCAGCCTCTGTATAGAAATTCATGTCCCAAAGTCCTTTTTGTTTGGAAATGGGCGAAAACTTCCATTACATTTCAAACTAAGGTCCCCAAAGTGTATATGTTGGTCGGTATGCACAAAACTAACATCTAGTGGATTTATCCTTAATTAAAAGTGTATTCTCTGCCTCCCTTTCTAATGTACAGGCAGAACTGTGTGGATATTTCAGTTAGTAGCACCCCATAGGACGATGACGATGACGATGACGATAACGATGATGATGACAAACGAACGAAGGAATGTCATTTATGTAAGTTTTGCCTCCACTCCACCCAAAGGAGCTCATTAAATTTTAAGGACGATATAGTAAAATTCAAATAATACGAGCAAAAAAAGAAAGACTTCCTGTTTGCACTTACCTTGCCCAATTCGAGATCGCCGGGGATACTGGTACCGTCCTTTGAGCAGAAACAATATGGTAATTCACATTGATCTGGATCACACCTCTCGGCCAAGTCCACTGGAGCGTCTGTTATAGTTGCAGGAGCTGTAAATCGAACAAGAAGAGAGCATACTTGAAATATAGCCTTAACTACGAGTATGAGTATTGGTGGTACTATGAAATGCATGTCTGTCATAAGCCCGTGAGTGTTTTTGAAACAAAAAAGAGGAAACAAAAAATTCGATAGGAGATTTACGATGAATTTTTGAATCGCATATCCTGCATTTTTTTTTTGTTATTGTTTATCTTTTCATTCCCTACTTACAGATACAGTCCGTAAACTGTAAGCTCGTGTTGCTATATTCTTCTTGTCGGTGTAGTGTGCGATTGGGATGAGGTATCCTGTCGTCAGGCAGATTGAAGGATAAAAGATACGAAGAGTGAGAGTTCATGTAGATGGGGAATAAATATTTGAGTCGTTTTGTCTAAATTGATTGTCGGAAGCGATAAATGTTTAAACATCCATTTTGCGTGAAGTTCTAGCTCAATATTATCTTTTTGGAATTTTTTGTTTTTTGTATCTACTCCATCGGGTATTTTTATTTTTCTTTCTAACTCTTGTTGTTCTTGTTATGATGTGAGGCAAACACAAAAAAAAAAAGGATATATGCTGATGTCTTGTATAAAGAGATACATATTTCGATGGCATTGACTAGAACACGGATGAGGATACGTGCTGTGTGCTGAATGGAGTTGTGTTGTATTGTTTTTGTTTCGGTGGAAATCTTTAATATCGGATTACATAGAGAAAAACGACGCATGGTTTCCAAAGTGAATTTGAAGACAAATTGATGGTGTTATATTTATTTACTGAGCTCTATTCGAGTGGAGCTTGAGATTCTGGATGAGAATTTGTCACTGGAAATGGGTTTTCATTGTTGAATAAATGGGTGGAATGGGTTTGAGTTACGATAATCAAGGAGACAAATGTGTAATTTATCTGAGATAGTTGTAGCCGTGACTTACTTAGCAAATAAAGCAAACCGGATTTTTTTGCTTTAGTTTAAGAACTTTAAGAATTTATGAAATCAGATCCAAAGAAAATGTTTTGTGTACAGATGAGCTTTTGTCATAAACCAGAGATTTAATATTGTTTAATAAAAGTGGGCCATTATTTATAGATTTATTTATATTCATTCAATTGGTGTAAAAGGTGCCTCACTTGCGTACCCTTTTACCCTGGGGGCTTATTTCCCAAAGCGCGCCGGATCGCTTTTCATGGCGGATTCGTATTTTTTGTATTTTCAAAAGCGATAGCTGTTTTGGGGTCGAGTTGCTCAGCGGGTTATTTGCAGAGAAAAAATAAACTAAAGCTAGTAGGTATTAGACGATATGTTGAATCAGCATACGTATGCTGAAAATTGGGTCCGAATCGCAACAAATCAAAATTTCTGTCATCATATCATACAAATTTGTTTGCTAGTCAGCATATGTATGTTGACGAACTAAACATATCGTGTAATACCCCTTTTGGGACCGTATGCTAACATTCGGACAAATTTTCGGTGTATGATGACTCGTATGATATATGCTGAGGAGCTAAAGTAGGCTCATCAGCATATACCACATTTTTCAGCATACGGTTTTGTTATTTTTGAAGATTCGATAAATTTTGAACGCGCCGGACATGTTTTTTGTGTTTATATTGCCTTGATTTTTGCTTTTAAAAGAAAAATGGCAGAGTTGTTCTGTTCGCGCTTATAGGCTGGTTTGTTGTGCAGTTTTTAGCCATCCGCGGTTAGTAACAAGTCAATTTTGAATAACTTGGGTGTGCCGGAAATGCAGCAGCCATCAACGTCTGGTCGCAAACGCAAGCGCAAGCCGGCTAAGGATAATACTAAGTCGCTTTATATTATGCGTTATGCCATATCATTTTCTTCAATATAATATTAATAAAAAAAATTCATTCGTTTCTTTTTCCTTCGTCCTGTCGTCGTGGTCATTTTTAATATGGTACAAATACAAGAGAAAGCAAGTAAAAGTATTATCATCGGCCTGGCAAATGCTTAAATACCCTCCACTGCATGCAAGACATGCAAAATGTGAGGCATTTGAGTACGTACACAACACCACGGTTCTAATTTTGGTTTTGTATGGGAGCTACCATAACCGACGGTACCGACGGTAAAAACAAGTCCTCTCAAAAAAATTGCATTCGCCTAGTTCGATTCATTTGGACGCTAACGTGTTTTCAACAGACAGACAGACGGACATAACTAAATCGATTCAGAATTTGATCCTGTTTCAGAGTGCCTACTCTGAGTCTGTTGTCTTTTCGTTTCCTTGTACGTTGAACACGTACATTTCTCCAGAATCGCAAAAAATCGATAAATACAACGCGCCCGTATGCTGGGCATCATACGTCCTAAAAAAATATGATAACAAACCGTATGCTAGCATATGCTGACAACAAAAAATTTGACACTTTCGGAGTAATTCAACATATCGTGTAATAGGGCATCATACGCCAGACGAAGATATACATGTATGCTTAGAATTGTTAGCAAATGAGAGTCAGCATACGTATGATGATTCAACATATCGTCTAATACTAGCTTAAATTCTTATACATTCAAAAACCTGACATCATTTTTGGAAAATTGGAAGAATGAAACAAAACTGGAAAGCCCTGGAAATACCAGTTCGCTTTTGAAAATAAGCAAAAGCGAATATAGTCGAAACTGAGCTATCGCTCTTAATACGATCCGCCACGCATTTGGGAATACCCCCCTCCCTGTCCTATTCACACCGAGCTAAAAAACTGGTTAAATAGGAAAGAAAGACTTTAATACGACATTAGACATCATAATGGGTCCATCGAGGTTCCTTTCCTATAGGGAACCAATTGAAACTACAAAGGACGACCTTACAAAAACATTTAATTTTTCTGAATAGTATATTTTTGGCAAATGCGCAATGAAGTATTTTAAAAGGAATTTTCTACGGAACCACGATACTTCCTCACATTTATGTTATATATGTTGGATAAATCAATGTCTGTCAGTCTTTTCTTTAGCATTTTGCTTCAAGTGACGATGTTCCGATTAGATTTCAATTTAAATTCTGAGTGAATTTCTGTTTAAGGTTTGCCTTAGAAACCTTGCCCAAGATTTGACAATCTCTACTGACGAGCTTAGTGACATAATTTTCTATAATACATATCACACTAAAAACATAAATGTATAAAAAGATCAAAGTTATCTTTATAGAACAACACAAATGGTGCGTAACTAGTCACCCACAAAAAGTAATGAGATCTAAAAGTACGCAAAGTTCTTAGTTTCAGAAGGTTCAATGTTAAAAAAATTGGTCAAGTTTTCAAATTCTTATATATTGTATAATGATGTTAGCCGTTTTTTATTATCAGCTATGATCCATATAGATCATCGATTTACATGCACTTACAACAACAACATGTGATCCTGCTTTTCATCGAGATCACGAAATATGATCTGAAAATTAATTCAACTATTTCTCGTTGTTGTTTCGTGGCGTTGTTTATTTCATTCACTAAGGGTTGGTGTCCCTGTAAATTATAGCCACACAGTAATGTTGCCAGACCAAAATATGAAACACAATTAACAACACAAAAAATCAATTAGCATTTTTTTCTAATTCGAATAAGTTACTACTCCGACTTTCGAGATGTTTTGTTTCGCTATATAGCACACAAATATAAATGGAAATATTAGCAGTACAATACGGTTAATTATGATGCATATTTGAACATAGCACTTGAAAATAGTTTCCCAAAAAAAATATTGAATGCTAAATGTTTGCAGATTAGTATTCATATGGTAACACCCCGACACAACAAGCGAAATTTCAAACTCAAATATGAGGAAGTGCAATGGAGAAATCATCGGATTGTGACGTCACATTGTACCGTGTGGCTGCAAGATGGCTGGTGGCAATACGAAATTTGTCATGATTGGTATTGGATTTCATATGTGAAAAACAACTATTGCTACAACTCAATCAATGATCCAGTTTGTTTTATTTTCATGATCTGATCCGGATCAGATCACGCTGATAATAAAAAACGGCTGTTATAGACGAAAAACTTGCTTGTTTTTTTACATTTATGTTTTTGGAGTGATTTCACTACTTTTTGCGAAGTTTTTTTTTATGTACCTATTAGATTTCGCAAACAACGTTGAAATGTCTTCGCTTTTCATTTTGGCTTTCTTTCTTATAAACTATTCATTAAAATCATATTCATCAGGTAGATTAACTTCTATTCATATTTTAATTGGGCAGATTCCAATCCCCTTGAGTGAACAATTTTTAATTTTTGATATTTCTCCTTTCGTACAATGCAGGTCCTACCGCTCTACAAAATTTCAACATTCTACGGAAATGGGAAGTGACAAAAATAAATAATAACCAATTGTCAAAAGTAGGCGTATATCACGTTCCCTGAATGGAAAATCTCAGGCTTTAGACTTTTTTCAGTGTATGCACTACAGGATCTAGCATTCTGCCAGGGCGTGGCATCTCCCATACAAAAAACATTGCAAATGCTTTTCCCGACACTTTGAAAAGTAATCGGTCGATTAAGCTAAAGCTTACACAATATATATGTTATGATTTAAGCTTCTTCAATTTCCCGTGCGTCTCGCTTTCGCTATAAGAATGAATAAGTCGCAAGGAGAAGAACAATCGCTGGATTTTAGTGGCATCAACCTTGAATTCCCATGTTTCATTTCACATTGTCACATGGTTGGCCGACATGTCAGTCATTGCGGTTTGATTGAAATTGAAAAACATAGACATTGTTATTTAAAATAACTTTTGAATAAGGAATTTGAATTGACCGAATTACATGAAGCAGCAGATGCATGATGGGAATTATTATTTTCATTACATTAACGAATTTGGGAGGAACAAAGTTGCTTGTTTAATACCTATAATGGCCTTCACTATACACAGGGTTGGCCACCACCCTGTTCTTTCCTGCTGTTACTTTTGTGACGAACTCTAGGCTCAGTAAAAAAGTGGGCTTTAAGGACTGCTGATATTTGTGTATGTGCATATACTCCAGGGTAGAAAAAGCCGATTTATGAACTGTAAAAAAGCGACTTAATTTGTGTACATATGTTTTATGGATGAATCGACACAAAGCTGTAAGGACTTTTACAAGAGCAGGCCTTTAACTTAATTACATATCTATGGCGTATATTTTATATAATGGCAGCCAATTTTGGGCCTTACCAATAATCATTTTTAACCTCCACCTTAAGTTCGTCACAATAGTAAGTTTATATGAACAAATTCGCTACTGTGAGTTCGAAAAACTTAATCTGGACACTAAAAATGATTATTATAGTATCGCACAATGGGATTAAAGGAATCCATTCATATGGTGTGTGAAATTTCTCAATAATTTTATGTGTGCACTGCACATATCACAGTAGGTAAATATAATTAGCTATGAGTGAGTGCCTAAATATTACAGAAACTACTACGACCGTCTAATCTGAATACCTTTGTTTCTGCATGGTTAGGAAGCATGTACCGAATTTTGTTAAAATGCACTCCCAACCGCTTTGTTCTGTTACCTATACAGATGCGGGGAAACTCATCTGTAAAATTACTCGACACATACTTTTCAATCTCAACGAATTCATTCAATGTAGGTAGGTATAGGTACCTGGGTAGTAAGGAAGGACCACAATAAAGCAAACCATTTAACTTGGCCAGATGTATAAAATAGTCAAGCTGGGTGAAAACTTCCGGCAGTTAACCCATAAAAGACATTTGTCCGTACAACTTCTGACATCAATAGCATTACTCTGTGGCAATTCGTATTTATTTTGGAATCTAGGCAAGATTCCTTTTTGATTAACATGTATATATTGAAATGGTAAGCATGCCAAAAGCTTTGCCTACCATTTAGACATATGATTCACAACCATGTCCACAATGGCATATATCCTTGCCGTTTTCATTTCATATATAAAATTTTATTTAACAAGCCTAGCCATCTGTTTCTGTAGCATTGTCACGTCAAAGTCAAAATGTGCATTTGCAGATCGAAATAGCAAACATTTATGATATTTGACAAAGGATCCAATAACCATTACAAACAGTATATGTATATGTACTAAAAGTATATGCGCAAGTATTCAATTGCACTTACGTCAGCAAATATTCTAACCAGAGTACAAAATGATTCAGTAGAAAACAAGGATCCTTCAAAAGAAGGGATTCAACTCCTTTAAAATCATTACAACGATACAAATTCTCCAATCAATCGAGACAACAAGAAAATCTCGAAAATCCATCTCTTGCAAGTCCTCGAAGAGTGTGAGCTTAAATAGACATACAGCTCTATATGTATACAACACTACACACATATGTATACCGCACTGACAAAGAGCATTCACTTCGGAGTACGACTTCGAGTATATGCAAATAGTTTCAAGGAGTCCCTTGTCCCGTTCCCAAAATGAGCATATTTGAATTTGGAAAACAGAAAAAGGGAAAACGACAACGAG
Source organism: Cheilosia scutellata (assembly GCA_955612985.1). Taxonomy (NCBI): domain Eukaryota; kingdom Metazoa; phylum Arthropoda; class Insecta; order Diptera; family Syrphidae; genus Cheilosia; species Cheilosia scutellata. Next base: position 8,068,286 of record OY015313.1, read on the forward strand.
ATGCCCGACATAAGTGCTGCGCAGAGACATAGTAAATTGGAATCAATTTGAAATTTTCAAACAGGACAATGACCGTCTCCTTGGGATGTCATTTACTTGGAATTACTTCATTTTTTGTTTGTTGTTGTCTGTATGCTTAACATTAAATGGAATGCAAACAATTTCAGCGCAGGAAAATGTGACTTTCGCGGAAGGTATATATAGCTGCAGTGTGATGCATTCCTTGATGATGTAACTGTTTCCCAAATACACAATTCCTCTTGCTGTTCATTAGGGAGAGAGAGAGAGAGGAAGAGAGATCAAAAAGCATATTTTCTTACACAAAATGTCCCTTTCTCTATGGAATGTCGTGCTTCACGCTTTGGATCTTTTGTTCAATGAGTTATGAAATTACACAAGAGAAAAATACATGTGAGGAGGTGCAGGACCCAAAAACAGGATGTGTGATGGCTTAGAAAATGTATTGCATAGTTGATGGAATTTTCTAATTTATTTTTGCCAGAAAATGCTGTCTCGAATTAATTTTCATAAAACACATGAGAGTGGGGTAGGTGCTACAGTGGAAGGGCCTTACACTATATACCATCCGAACTCAAAGGGTTATCGATTCAAGTGCTGTTGCATGCACAACGCCACGAACGGATTGAGTTAATAAATGGTTTGAGCTGAAGATACAAAGAGGTTCTTTGGACCAATTTCAATCTCAATCTAATTTTATATCTTCATCTGATGAGTGGAATGGTGACCGATGCTACGTTGAGCATCGTCGTCGTCGTTGCTACTGACGGTTGGTAGATCTATGAGCATGTGGAAGCGCACAAGCGATGGATGTCCTTTTCGGGGCAGCCCTCATGGTAGCATATGCAAACTTTTGCTTCAAGATTAATGACGTCCATGGAAGGTGACAGTGGGACCGATATTAGACAACCATTTAGGCGCCAATTTATTATAATAGTTGGCACCATATTTTGGCGTATGTTTTGACACAAAAAATCAGCTGGATGACAGATAAACAATCTCCAACGAAATTGAACACAATTTTGCCAGAAGATAAGCATTTGTTGCTGTTTAAACACATAACAGTGTGTGAAACGCTCCAATCACTATAGGTACCAGGAAGGGAAGATGTAGCCCATGCTATCTCTCTGGAGACTGGATTGACAAACGAAAACAGGTTAAACCTCGCATTGTCGATGGTTAAGCGGCATGGAGTAACAAGCTGGAGTCACTATATTACACAGAAAGCACCGACCCGTTTTGACAGTAGAAGAGTTTATACAATCACTAAAGAGGTCATAGTTGGTCATAGCTTCAGACAATGAAACACAAATTACGAGCCTTAAAGTGTTTATTCCCACGGTTCTGTTACTATCGCCGCCAACACAATCGGTTAGGATTCGTATAGATCAGGGGTTCCCTTTTCACTAAAGTACGTCGCGGCGCCCTGGAGCGTCGTGGAGCTATCCTAAGGCTGCTATAAGACTCCGAACAAAGGACTTTTCCGTTGTTTCTCTTTCGCAGATTCCAACTTGGCGAATTATTATGCCCGTACAAGATCCAACTAATCCAGGAGCTCAAAGTTAATAAACATAGACAAAGCCGTTTGTTCGTTGACATGGCTTCGGAGCGTTTCGAAGTGAACCCCATTTTTGGGTGAAAAATCATCTTCAACGACATTTTTAGATATGTTAACAAGCAAAATTACCATAAATATGGGACGACGATATTTCAACGTCAACCTGACCTTATTGAAAAACTTAGTGAATCTTTTTAGTGAATCTTCAGTAAGATCAGCTTCTATTCAAATATACGTGCTTTTAGAAGGGCGTCGCAAAAATATTTCAACCTCAGAAAAACTACCTAAGAACGTACCTAAAGAGCAGTTATAGTTATAGTATCTCTGAAAAATATGCTTAATACCCTATTGGAGAAAACAGGTCAAACATTTTATGATCAATTTGGAAATGAAGCGCTGGCATCTGGAAGTACATATTGCCTAAAAATGGTTTCAAGTTTTTATTTCTATATTGATTTGGATTTATGACTATTATGGCAAGTTTATTCAAAGGTTATGGAAAAGGCCCTCTTAAAATGGGTCTTGGGCGAATGAAATTTGGTGAGAGGTATTCTTTTTACAGTCGTCAGGTTGGTATTAAAAATGGTCCATGTCGGTCAAGTAGTTCTGGTATCTCCCATCCAAAACCAATATTAGACACATGCGTGATCCACTAACTCTCATGGCAAACATTTTGCATGACTTTTATGCAGTGGAGGGTATCAAAGCATCGGCCAGGCCGATGATAACACTTTTACTTGTTCTCCTTTAAGGGCTCAATTTCTGCCTGTCTGCCTATTTGGCTTGCCTTGTTTGCGAATGCGAAGTATTACCTATACGCTATACCTCCTACGCGGTTTACTAAAATATCCTATTAACGTTATGATTGGTCCAAATGGCACTTTTTGCAGATGGCACGTGAGAACAATTTTAAGTCGAAAGCGAGGTAAGTATAGGTTTGGGGGCAGAAGAGGCCATACGACCACAAAGAAAGACCGGACATACGTATGTACATAGTTTTTTTTTTGAGAATAAAAAACGAATAGTTCGAAGAAAAGAAGAAAGGAAAGATTTTGAATGAAAATAACTGCAAACATATATAAATTACAGTAACTATGTATACACATTACACATGAATACAAGCATGCTTTGCCAAGCTTCCTTTTTTCCAATGAATTGATGGCAATTGGTAATTTGAAAATGTTTGCACTAAAAAGCGTATTAACTTACCGTTTGCTAAAACAAATATAGAAAAGAAATTTAACAGAATTAGTTTACTGATAACAAATATTTTGAGTTTTCATATGAGTATGAGATATCAACTTATCACTTGAACGACAATCACATTTACTGTTTACACTAGGATTTACATTATGCGCATCTATATTAAGAAGCATGATTTTCAGCTTAAACAATCAGGTCCACTTGTTTTCTATTCGACCTCATTGTCCTACATGAAGTTGTCAATGTCATAGCTAAGCTTGCGTGTATGCAAGTAAATCCTTTTACGTGATTTGGACCTCAACTTTATTACGTTGGTTTATATGGAGTTTATTTTTTTGTGTTTTTACAAATGCCACACAGGCACCCACAGTGGCAGTAGAGTGGCTTTTGAATTTTATGAAAAGAGTTTAGATTTAGATAGATATATGTATCTACTTTAGTGTTGTCTTATCCCTTGGAGATACATAATATCGTATAACTTTCCCTGATGTCACAGGGGGAGTTAGTATAGGAAAAATTTATCAAAACTTACTGGTTGGCAATGGTCCGCACTTTGCCTCATCCTTGAATGTACAAAATTTGTTTACATCATCAAAGTACAATCCTGACGGGCATCGGTTCAAGTAAGGAAAACCATCTACACACTGTAAAGTAAAAAACACACACAAAAAGTAAAGTGAATGATTTTGAGGCTAAAGGATAAGCAAATCTATTAGGAAAATTAAATGTATCCCCGCATACTGTGTAGAGCAGAGGTGCACTTTGAGAGTTGAATTTAAAGGACAGATTGGATGAGTATACAGACCTGATAAAATCTGCGGCATGTCGCAGGATCTGCAAAGTTATTATTATTACCAGCTGACGGGGGACATATGAATTCTTCTTTTTCCTTTGCTTGTCCTGAAAAAAAAAAAAAAAAATGTATATATATATTAATTCATTGAAAAGCATGATAAGTAAGAGTATGAGCAGCAGTCAATACATCATTTCCATGTACACCCTTAAGGTGTCGAACTAACTATCCATTGTGGAGATAAATTTAGGTAAAATGGAGAGAATAAATTACAAATTTAACCCGAGGAATGGAAATACACACTACACACTTACACAGCCATGCATACAATTAGAACTTTGTGCAATATGGTCGATTTAAATAAAGTTGTTAAGCAATTAATTCCCTGGGCAAGTTCAGGGACGAATTGAATTACTCACTCATAATGTAAATTGAAAACAAGGAATATATTAACAAAAAAAAAAAAAAAAACTACATCCTCTGTTAACATAATAAAATTCAGCCAATGTTGTAGAACCGATTGAAAACAGAAAATTGTATGTTTGGCTTAATTGTTTAGAGGATTTTGGTCCCAATTGAAATGTGGAATTAATATGTTTAATCAGTAAACGATTTTTCATAAATGAATTAGAATAAAATCCAGAATTTTTTAGATTAGGTACTGTTGCCTCGGGTATTCAAATAAAGCATTGACAAATTTGTACAGGTGCAGTTCAATAACTCCCGGGGCAATAAAGGTCGTGGGTCTTATTCCCTAAAAGAAGCAACAATCTTTATTTCTTCTTTGAAAGGGCTATAAAAGTTGTGACTTTCAATGCATATTTCTTGATGGTTTTATTTTCAAAGCCAACAGCATATCCCTTTCTATTTGTTAATATTTTCAAAATATATTAAAAGTCCACCAAAGTCTTTAATTTAGTATTTTTACAATCGAATTTTAAAAATAAAAAATAAATATGGTGCAAATGCTTCAGGCATAGCTACTCACAACCATTAGATAGTTTTCATTTTTGGCACCAATGGTTTTAAATTTGTTTACCCGCATTGGCTGCGACGTCAGCTATTTCACACGAAGACATATTTTTTGGGACTCCTAGATGACGTTGCCAAAGAACAAAATTTTCTTTCGTGAAACTCGAAACATTCCACCGGAGCACTCAGACGCAACTTGCCCATTGTACTACCAGGAAGCAAATTCAGTATTTTCCATTTTACTGAAATTTCTTCGACTTTCGGAGAAAGCCGATAATGCACTTCAGCGATAAGGAGCTTGCAAGATCAGCACTCACCACATCAGCGCCAAACATCTGCCACGTGATCCGAGCAAAGGTAGGCCAATAACAAAGGAATTGATTCCAAGTATCGTCGACCTCTCCACAAGCATCGCAGATCATCTAATCCTAGCAAAATAAGATGCTTAGCAAAAGCAAAGTGTCCCGTAAGAACGCCTATACGGTTTTCTCTGTTGGGAGACAGCAGGAATACCGCAAACTTCTTACTGACTTCTGGGAGGATGTCCATTGTCCACATCCTGGAGAGCCTTGCCACACAGAATTGTGTTCGTTAGAAGCCCATTCGTCAAGGGCCCCCACTGACCGAGGACGCAGGAAGACCCAGTGCAGGTTCTGGTGCCGAAAAATCATCCTCTGAGTCTTGCTTAGCAATTTCCTGCAATCACAGTATGACCTGGTACCCAGACAAGAGTCAAAGAGTTCAGTCTTCCGACCGAATTCAAAGAATTCTTGTATTCCCGAACTATTTTGGATCAGATAACAGGGTTGAGCAAGGCCTTGAGAGCAACTTGACGTTTTGTTTTGAAGCCATCCGTGAATATTCCACTACATCCCAAACCAGGCTCAGACTCTAGCTGAAGACACCAGCACCGGACCTTTGACTATTTTTGAATCCAATTCGTGAAAATTCGACTACATCCCAAACGCCAAACCAGGCTCAGACTCTGGCTGAAGTCAGTCGGAAAGTTGACTCCAGATTTGCACAACAATCGAAGTTCCGGTGTCATACTCTGAGTTTACTGCCTGTGTGCTGTGTTGTGATTCCCTCTGAGATAAATGAGGCTCGGATATTTCTTTATTTTATTTTATTACTCAAGCAAGGGATAGGTTTAAGCTAACGTTTTTTATGATTGGATAACATTTTCCGGTTAAAGTGAGCGAACAGCATGCCCGAAATAATGATTTAGTATTTCGATCTTAACTAAAGTTTGATTCAAGCTACGAGATACATTTTCAGCCACTTAGGTATACCTACTATTCTGCAAATGTGCGCTATTAAGACAGTGTTTAGGTCATCCTACAATTTTGTTACGAACACTAAGAACCCTGCTACCGAAACCACCACTCAGAAAAAATAACAATTTTGTTTCTACAAGCAACAAATTTGTTTTTCATGTGTATGAATCGCTTTACTGACCATAAAATTCACCTCACATTTTTGGTTACAAAATCAGTTGCATTATTTGCTCAAATATGTGTTGCTATTAATATCGCATCATTGTTAACGCACATAGTTCCTGTCTCTTCAGGGTATTATGGGTCGATAATAAGGGTATTATTGTAAAACCCTGAACCTAAAAAAAAACTAATTACACCACGCAATAAAACAAAAAGTGTGCCAACAACAATAGTGCTTCGTAAAAAAAATATTATTACATTAAAAATATCTTTGAAGCGGAGAATTAGCAAATTTGTTTTTCGCATTTGTTTAATAAAAAATTAATAATAATAATTAAAATTGAATTTGTTATCAGTCGAGAGCAGTGACCACGTGTTAAATCCTGATCAATTGTATTGCATTCAACCACAAAACAAATGCACGAAATTAAAATATGTTAGTCAGTGAATTAACATTTTGTTTAATGTACTAGTTGCAAATAGTATTTTTTTTTATTAAAATTTGTTTATAAATGTATCATTATCAACTGAACAAATACATTTTTTTATATTCTGCAATGCAGACTCACGTAGTCAATATATTGACATGTAGTCGGTTACACACTCCTTTGTTGCCATGACTCCATTGTGAATGTGTTTTATTTATTTTTGTTAGTTTATTGTATTGCTCTGTTTCATGGCGGGTAGGGGTAGTCGAAAGTTTCCATAAATAATTCACATTTCGTTTATTGTTCGTTGGTCGACAAGGCAACACAGGTAGGTACTCGAAACTCGAGTAAACTTCACCCGAACTGAGAAAACTTTGGAAAATCAAAACTGAGATACACAGGAAGAAGTAGAATTCTGACAGCGAAATAAACAAAGTAATGTTTTGAATGAGAAAGAACAAAGTGTTGGTCTTAGTTCTTCAACTTTGGTGTAGGTTTGAACTTGTGAAACAAGGCAACAAATATAAAAAACGAGATCCTTATAGCAACTTTTTCCAAGCTCTCTGATGTATACCATCGCATATATTCTCTGCGAAGAATACGAATAGCTGGGAGAAAAATTCCCATCTAAGGAAAATATATACGGTTTAACGAGGAACCACAAAATTTCTTTAGAAAACTTTTCTTTGTGGACCTGCGAATGGGTAGTATACAAAGATACACCTGGAATTTTGAGCCAGGATCATGTACTAAGAATCAAAATTGATTTATTTTTTATTTGATTTGTGGAATGGAATGAAATTTGTCTTCTGTTTATTATTGGGAAATATTTGGAAATGCGTATATTCATTTCATGCAACTTCACGGTTTTCTACAGAAGTATATTGTAATCATTTGGATTTTAGTTTTTAATTTATTCTACCGATTAGACATCAAAGGAAGTTGGAGGTTTCTCCTTCATTAGATATTCGTTATCTTCCCTGGCATCAGTCGACTTCGGACCTACACATTAGGACAGAGATTGAATTGATCTTCGACAGAATACGAAAACTCACTGATACATTCAAAACAAGATGTGGTCTTCCAGATAATTATCTAATAAATGGTTTAAATGCAGTTCCATAATACTTAACTAATTCAAGTTTTTTTATTTTTTGAGTATGTAAATTTACTACTTTATTTATCTAATTATTATTTGTTTATTCATTGATTTATTTATTAATTTATTTATTTGTTAATTTATTTATTTATTAATTTATTTATTTGTTAATTTATTTATTTGTTAATTCATTTATTTGTTATTTTATTTATTTATTAATTTATTTATTTGTTAATTTATTTAAATATTTGTTAATTTTTTTATGTGTTAGTTTAATTATTTTGTTAATTTCTTTATTTGTTAATTTATTTATTTGTTAATTCAATAACTTCTTTATTGTTATTGCATATTTGTTAATATTAATAGTTAATATTAATTATTTGTTGATTCGTAATCAATTACCTTTTTTATTTTTTATCTAGGTTTTAAGACGCTTTTTATCTTTTGGTTTTTTTTTTCTCTTATTTTTGAATTTGAGGTTTTTTTTTCGTTGTTTCCTCAAAATATAATGTTTATTTCAAAAAATTCAAATTTCAATATACACTTAAATAATTGTTCAGTAGTAAGATTATTAATATCATATCTCTGTAATGGTAAATTGTGCGACAACAAGCTAATGTAAAATTATTAACGTAATAAAAATATCTATCTATCTATGATATTCGTTATGGAAGCTTAGGTGGGTCTGTCGTTTTGCTATCTTAGAAATATTTTTTGCCTAAGCACTCATTTTGTCATGCTTTCTTCACGTGCAGCGCATTTAATAGACAACTTAGTTATAAGTGCAACAGTTGCTCGACATATTCTTGGGGGCCCCTACGCGTTTCAGCGAAACCAAATTGTACCTTACGATTACGAGTACAATATTCTCACGAGAAGACAAACGCTTATGTCAAAGTAAGGCCACATTATCCACTCTCCACAAACAAAGCCATCAAGTCTAAGAACACACAGCGCTATCCACTAATGAAACTAATCGTCGATTAACTCAAGAGCTACACAGATCTTGACACAATTACCCCTACCTTAAACGATAGATACTCGTGCAAGTACCTACTCCACTTGTGTAGGTATCGGATTCTTGAAAAAAAAAAACGTATCTTCAGCTTCAGTCAGTCATCATCAAACAGCAAAAAATATACATACAAGCTTCCATCCGACCGAAAACGCTTTTGAATAATTCAATCCGTCAGAGGTACCAATCTAGTACATCGCTGACAACGTCAACACGAGTATGGGGTCTATACTCGGTAAACTACTCGCACTTATCTCTGAATGTTGAATCTTTTCGATGACACTTGAGAGTGTGTCAAGAGATTTGTATTCCGCCACCACCCGTTCCACATTCAATTGCACACAAGATAGATACAGGTACCATTCACACTTTTGTACCGCATCAGTCCGGGCGACAATTAAGTAGCCGCTACCCTATATATGAAGTGAAATTCTCTCGCACCTAGCCCAGAGCAGAGACAGAGAGATGGATGCGAAAACAATTTAAATTCAGTGTAGAAGACACAAACAAAAAAAAAAAATATCAGGTGTCAGATGTCGAGGAAAGAAAGTTCTGCCAGGGGGAACAGTGTCCGGTCCGGAGTCGAGTTGTCCTTCTAATAAAGTGGAAAAGCTGCTGCATCTGTAGCTGGCCAGCACTTATATTTCACTTCACCACCATATGGTCGGCGGCCGGCGTTAGGTAGTTAGGTGTGAGGCTACATCTGACCATTTGTAGATATTTTTTCCTCTGGTCATAGGAGTTCACCTGCATTCAAGCATGCTGCTGCTCCTGCTGCTGCTGCACTAGTGTAAGCATAAAAATGATAAATTAGATGTTGAGACGTTTCCATACTCATGCTGGTATACAGAACTCATATCAAACACCTGAGGAGGAGTTTGCCACGATGCTTCAGTCTCCTTAAGTGGGGGTGTTGATGGGGAAAAAAAATAATTCCTAAAATAGGTCACATCTGATTCATTTAGCAATTTCTCTAAAATGCGACATTTTCTTTCAACCATGTGTGTATTTAATTTTAATTTAAGACTGCATACAAATGAGTGCATAATTGTGGTAGAATTAACAACTAAATTGAAATTTCCGTAGGTATATGGGAACAAATTGGTCAGAAGTTTTTAATCAAATTGAGGCGACCTATGTGTTTGGTATTTTCATAAGTTATTTGAGTTTGTTTTGCAAGAGCGGAATGCCCAAAATTTGGATCTTCTCTAAGGATGGGGAACACAATAGGACATAAGGTATACATCGGTGTTCCAAGAGCTATCTGGGTGTCCAACATTATATGAAGCTTAACTTAATTTCTGACTGAGGTAGCCTGGATGATGATCGAACTGGAGGACAAATTTGACCATTTCATATGGTGCAACAGTGGTGTAGGATTTTTGTGACGTTCGAAATGGGGGAAACATAGACGTTGATCGCCCAATGATCAACCAGAATGGTACTGACCAATATCACTATTAAGTACCGTCGTGTAACAAATTGCTTGAATGTCTTATCAACAAATGGTTTACCCCTAAACCATCAATAAATTTTTCCGTTCGAACTAGCGACCATACAGATATCATAAACGTTTATAAGCTGGGTTTGAGATAAGATTCAAAATATCAGTTGATTTTATAGATTAAACTATAAGGTAAGAAAACTCAAAAGCGGCTTACTTCAGGGCTCTGTTAAACAGTCAACATACTAGAGACAAAATGAAAGTGCACGACTGGATCGCACGGTACTTTCGCGTGTTTTTTTTTTGTATATAATTTAAGAACCCAAAAACTCAAAAGTGATAACCGAAGAAGAAAGGAAGAATGTTTCATGTTATGAGGATTTTTCCTCCCGTTTTTATATGAATGGGGTCGCAGTGGTTCAGTGGTTAGTGTGCTGGACTACTGTGGGAGGGGTCCCAGGTTCGATCCCCGGAAAAAACACAAATTATATCTTAAGGTTTTTTCCTCCTTCCTTCCTTCCTCTCGCGAAGGTCTGACAAACATCCGAGAGTATAACTGTCCTGAAAAATCTTCTCAATTCAGCCGTTCAGATTCGGCATAAAATTGTAGGTATTGAGTTTTCAAAAATATACTGTGAATACAGAACGCGATTTAGGTAGTCATTTTTGACAAATATAATACATAGGTTGGATTAGGTCATGTTAGGGTGGCAGACCACACGAGTGAAGCCTCACTTAGGTCAGGGTAGGCCATTGTAATACCACAGTATCGAATATGATCTGAAAACCAACTTATGATGACCCAACAGGCACTAGAAATAAAGTGTTTGAGGCAGCTGATGCTTATTTTAGCCAGTTAGCAGAATTGTCGAAGATGTATATTCTCTAAGATGTTGTTCTCTTCAAAGCGAGAAGGCTGAGCTGAAAATTCATTTAGCAATTTCTCTAAAATTGTCGAAGATGTATATTCTCTAAGATGTTGTTCTCTTCGAAGCGAGAAGGCTGAGCTGAAAATAGTCTACCCCTTTGCAAGAAGGTCCAACCTGAGAGTATGCCTCCCAATGAAGACGTGTGTCACGTGTTCCGTAACGACAGCTACTATTGTGCTTATAATGGATTTTTTTTACTGTTATCAAATTGTTGAAACACTTAAGAATGGGCCAAATCTGTTTCATGGTGGAGCACGTGGCGTAGTTTGAACACCTGCGATTAGTAGCCTATCGCATTTCCTTTGATAAAGTGTATTCAAGTAGCGAGAGGCATAAAGTGATCATCCATATCCGGTAGAATCGACATACATAGTTGTGCCTCGTCTATAGCCAGTTCGTCGTCCGTGCAATTTTGGACTTGAAGATGACCCGAATCCATGGATTTAATATTGCTTGACTATCGTTAAAAATGGTGATCATTATACCGTAGCCACGACAGGAACAACTTCATCGCCATGACTTCCGCCTGAAACACGCTACAGTGATTAGGAATAGGAGGGCGAATTGAGATTCTGCAATTAAGATCTTGGAAAAAACGTCCCTTCCACTCAATTTTTCGTTTTGGACCCATTTGTATAAAAGCAAACGGATCCCCTGCGAGACACTACATCACTCTCCCAGTAAGTTTCAAAATTCTTGTTAAATTGAAACTGGCGGGGGTTGTAAATCAATATCTTAAAACTGTTATATGGGAAGTACAGTACAGTTAATATTGGGGCTGACATGCAAAATGAAAAATGTCCCAAACTCAATGCCCAGAAAATCCAATTACGTTGTTTGAAACAAATCAGTCCAACCGTTTAGAATGTAGGCCTTAAGTACTAGTAGACATACAGATGGACATGCTTTAGCCTTTTTTTACTCAGGTCCTAATTGATTAAAGTCCCGAGCCCGAAGCTTGTACAAAAACATATCTATCCCTTACTACCTGTGCGAGAACGTTCAAAATAGATGCGTATACCTACGCGACCTATACTATTTTATCCCGAGTATGAACGACTGAATGAATGTTTGTCAGACGTTCGTGAAAGGTAACGCATTGGAAAATAAACCCTAAGATGTGTGTGCATTGCCCTGAGATCATTCGCTCAGTAGGCCAGCTCTATGAATTGCTGGCACATAAAATGACAAAACATACCTACGACTTGATTGTTTAATCCAAGTGACCTCATCCCTTCAAAAATACCAAACCAAATTTATTTATCAAAATGTCATTTTAACCCCGATGATATGATTATTTTGTAAATTGATCCCACTTCACATCAACAGCCGTGTTCATAAAAATGCCGTCCTTCCGCCTTTTTTGGCACCTCCATTCTATGCAATATCCTCCAAATTTAATCCTTCAATGACATTTCACTGCGCACAAAAAAAAAAAAAAAAAAAAAAACGACACAGCAGTAAAATCTCTTTTCACGCACAAACCTAAGTAATCGAAAAGAATAAGCTCCTCTATACTGTATTTGTTATATGGCAGCCATTATACTATTTTTTATCCTCATCTGATCATATTCCTATAAATTTTCTTCGAAACAACATCATTAAGGCTTAAAAACGCATAAAAAATATGTCCTACGATTTGTTTTTCTCCATCGAAATTTCATCCTTTCTGTCATTGAATTGAGTTACCGTCATCGTTGTCGTTGCTTTCTAGTGCACTAATACACGTTAGTCAAGAGTATACCAACATCCAGTATATTTTCATTGTCCTAACCTCTGTTGTCTATTGTCTTCCCCTAAGTATGGTTAAAGAAGGCGGCCTACGATAGAGCACAGCACACACAACCAATACGCAACGCAAAAAATTGATTCATAAATGTTTCATGAGCCTTACGATTTTTCTTCCCCCCACCCCCTAAATCCACCGGTCGTTGTTATTCTTTTTTTTATGAAACCATAAAATTCTATCCAATAAAATGAAGGAAAAAAAAAGAAAAAATGCTCATCGACTCTAGGAAAATTGGAAGATGTACCGAGGTTAAGTTGGTTATGTTCGTGTGTCGCATATCCCTGCAGAGATTTATGCGTTCTGTGATTTTACGATCACATTATGCTATCGAGGAGCAGCCCGCATCGAATGTCTCTCTTCCTATATGCTTCAGGTTTGCCTTAATCTACTTTATCGGTGAAGCTTTTACTTAAATCGAAGAGGAAGATCATCATCAGCATTTTGCTTATATGGTAGTCGTATACTATCTATATCTCTCTATAAAGGGTTAGGGTAGGGTTAGTTTCCAGGATTCCCAATGCCATAAATTACCCCACTAAAATGCAATAAATACTAGTTACGAATTGATTGAGAAAATATTTTTAAATAATATATTGTGTATCTGCAAAATTAAAACAAAACACTATCTGTCCAACTTTTATGGCCTATCGATATGTTTTGACAAGTGTGGATAAAATATCGATGAAAACAAAAACTCCCAACGTTCGCATAAATAAATTGCAATCTAAAAATAAATTGTATATCTGCATGGATGCAGTTGGATATTTCAATCGAAAAAAAAAACATTCGAGCTTTCGAGTTATATAGATAAAACTGGCAAATTAAATTCAATGCAAAGCCTTTTTAATAAATAAATATTTTCCATTCGCTTCCGCAAAAAAAACTTATTTCTGTAAGCACTCTTGTGCACCCTAGAGTTTGGGGACTTCTTTTGCCACCGAATCCCAAAAGGTTCATATTCCGTTGTACGTTTACAATTGTTTTTGGTTAAAATTTTAAATATTGCCCTGTGGGGAAAATAATACGTTCGGCAGTGTGGCATGAATAATGACGGTATGGTGGTTTTTCCAAAACAAAAAAAAAAAAAAATTAAGCCGAATTACAAAAAGGAAAGCAAATCGAGGCGTAGTATACATTACAAGGATACTGTTCAATATAGCGATGATATCACAGGCTCAGTTAATTTTAATTAAGCCCATTTTTATAGTTGACAATATTAACAGCAATTTTCGATAATTATTGTTGGTTAATTGAAAAATATTACCAGACGTAGGATACCTTTGCGAATCTGGCGGCTTGGCGGCGGCTGTAGTGTTGCTCTTCGTGGTAAACATGGAGTGTGGGATTTTTTTTTTGTAAAAAGTTGGAGATTTTTTCTCCAATTTATTTTTTATTTATGTTCAGGGATGCTGTTCGTGGTGTCTCTTTTTTTTTAATGAACAACTTCATTTTTTGGGTCGACGTTGGTCAATTTTCTGGCGAACGAATATTTATCTTTAACCAACAGAATACAAAAGTGAAGCGGATATTTTTTTTTTTTATTTGGTTGCGCGTTCATTTTTAGTCTTGGAAATTTATGTTGCGTTAAAAATAATAAATTGTCTGATATGTGTGGCATAAACGTATTTTTCTTTGGGCTTTTGTTTTTCGTTTCAATTTTCATTTTGGTGGTAGTTATAATATTTTGTGGAAATGAAACTGTGTCAAGGTATTAAATATTGTTAAGAGTTTTAATGGGAAATTTAAGCAAAGTGGTGATTTACTTTATTTTTGTATAAGGATTAAGGGATTTACTTTGAGCCAACATTAATGGAGTGTTGCTTTCAGTGTATGTGGGTGTGGTGACATCAATCTCTTGGTTAGTAGGGAAGAATGTGTTTTCTGTTCCTATAATATTCGTGGTAATTACTACATGATTTCTTAAAATATTTTCAGGTATTGGACACTTTTTAAGTTATACGAAATTGTGCTAGTGTGGAAAGGGAAAGCAGTAGAGAAAGCAGTATTAGGTCCTTACTGTGATTGCTAGAAATTAACTTCTTTACGAGGTCTTATCTTATGTTTTTTCAACCTTTTGGTACTATAATCACACTGTCGAAAATGATTTGCCGAATGAGTCTCAAAAGAATAGTATGAGTCTTCACTGAGTTCAGTGAGTCAGGGTTACTCAGCATTTTTTAAAAATAAATGATGGCGGATTGACCTTTCAGGCAGCTCTCACATCCCCGAAGTTAGTCGGAATATCCGTGTCAAAGCCAAGGGCCAGTCCCTCCAGTTTAGGGTGGCGCGTGGAGTGCACTACTCAACCCTGTGAAGACTATTCGGCACGAAGCAACCACGAGGATTGGAGAAAAATGCTTTGACTGTTGAAAATCTTGCAAAATGGAAAAACTTGAGCTCCGAGTTTTTTCTCAACCTATAAGAACCTCCTTTTATAGTACGATTTTTTGAGGCCAGCATTTAGGGTTCTAAACATGGATTGTGCGGGTGAGCTCGTTATGTGCCAGTTAGTTATTCTATCCTCGAAAGTGAGTTGTTCCCTGAATGAGCTTAACGCGAAACTATAAGCGGAACGTTAACTGACTGCGACATAATATTGTACTAGATTCTTTTTTCTTGCGATGTAAGGCAGATATAACTATAATCGAGGAGATATGATGAATGGGGGGTTTTGTGTGTACATTTAATTTTGACAGCGCGATAGATTGAATTTTGGCTTTGGGGGCAGTTTTCGATTTATTTTAGGGACTGTAATAAGCAATTTTACGATAGACTTTTATCAGCAGTTATCATTATATATGTGTTAATGTCAAGTGGATTGGATGCTTACTGTCTTAGTGTCCTTAGTACTGAGTTTAAATTTGTTAAGAGTCTAGCATTTTGACGGTCTGAACATTCACTTGATTACTCTATGATTTACATCAATGATATTTTTGCAAAATATATTATAAGCAGAAATATAGATACGCACCTATACTGACCAGTTTGGTCGGAGACTTTTATGATATCCTTATACATATACTATACATATACTGAAATTGTAGTGAGTACTATGTAAAATTTTATGACCTTAATGCTAAACTCAGAAATGATCACATTTGACATGCTAGTTGTGATTAGCACTGTATTTACAAAATGACAACAGATAACGGCTACCGACTAATCGATTTTGCAACATCTTAGAATACCGCGATAGTAGATTTCCAAGGCTGAAAATCCACGCAACTGCACCTGGCTCTACAAACTGTTAAAAACATAGAGCATTTGCTAATCAATGAAAGTCGCTCATCCAACGTCCTCAACATGATTCTGGACCGGCTGTCTGACGAGAGGTAGATGTGATCTGGCCAGTAGAGGAAATTTGATCTTGGATGGTTTAGCACACCTAGAGAAGCCAGATTCTAGAGACAGGGCCTGAGTGAGCATCTCTTCACTGGTGCATTCACCTAACGCAGACGACAGTTTTTACATCTTCGCGATATTATCAAAGAGGTTGGAACCCGATGACAGAATTGACTAAGACCGATCTTTAGCGGTTGTCTGAATGTCTGATCTGGATAGTCACCGGGAGCAAAGAGGATGGAAGGCCTAAGCCCATTGAGTAGGTATAAGTAAGCGTGTATTGCGTACTGCAGAATGTAAAACTCTTAAGGAAGTCATACTACTTTACTCAAAACGACCTAAAGGTAGCTATTTGTTTCAACGGCTATAGTTTAAAGTACACGACCGCAAAAGAACTCACTCACCAAAATCGTCGCACTGCATAAACCATCCTGTCGCACGTAATATGCAAACCAATCGAAGATAATTCACGAGGATTTCTGGGAATTTAAACAACAAGTTTTCCAACGCAATTTGGGCTTCAATTTTTCATCGGTTAGCTAAAGATCGATTGCGATAATGTTGTAAATTACATGAAAGAGAATGCAAACTTGTCTAGCATTTAAATTCAGCTCAATCCCAAGACAATTAAGTTGTAAGGTTTCATTTAAAGCATTGACAGTAACACTAAACAGATCTGTCTCATTGCCTATTTAGAGAATCCACGTGCCAGAGCTTTACTCCATACACTACATACTTCTCGCAAAAAATATCCCCTGAAGTAGATTGTATGCCTTGCGTGCCACATACCTCTGCTGAAATTACACATGAGCCAATTCTAGTCCGCCAAGTGCTTGAAAGTGAAACTTCCCTCATTAAACACTAATTAGTATCCGAATTGCAACATTCGGCTGTGGTACGGGTCAATGAATGCAAACTGCTACCACTTTGTCTCAATTTAGTAACACGGGTTCAATAACTAATGATCAATCCCAGCTCATCATCGACGACATACCGGTTCGTCTTGATTACGACAACTACTACCTATACCTAGCCTTGATCAATTTGAAAATTGAAATCTACAAACCGCGTCAAATTAAAAATTGGTTAGCAACTTCCTTTATTTGGTTAACAAATTTGTATCTTATTTGTTCACGCAGACAATTATTATTAACAAAAGATGGTCGCCATAAAAATGCAAAAATATGCTCAACGTTTTAATCCGTTCAACGCCGGAGCACGCATTGCGAAATTGTTTTACCTGGTCCCCTCCTAGGTGGCTAAGATACTCGGTATATAGGTGCAGTAGTGAGAAGAAGAAAATCAATTTTATTTTTTGTTTATGCAACACAACCGCGCATATATATATTTATTCATATCCATGCAGATACAGATTATGTGTGAATGGGCAGGTTTGGGGGGATAAAACTTTCTTTTTTCTTTACATCTCAAACGCGTGTGCTCGTAAAGCACTCACTCACTCATGTTTCGAGATAAACTTGGAAGCATCTCATCCGGTATTATATAGTATTTTTTGTTGCATAATTCGAAATTATCATCTGCTGAACACAGAATAAGTTTCCCTTTCGTCGAAGAGATGCATTTACGTCATGTAGATACATTGTCTTGACATTCCTTAAATTTCACTCTCATTCGAAGACATGTGTGAATATGACTGCCACACGTACAAAATAAAAACAACAATAAAATTCATAATGAAAGTACGAAAACTTACCATTTACTGAAACGGCACAGAAGATATTTAATGCTACGAAAGCTAATCCAATGGATAAACGCACCATTTTGCACGCACAAATAACTTTAGTATCTCAATCGATACGTTTCAAGTGTCGCACTGGAATGTATCTTATAACTCGCGATCGATAACACACTACACACGACACGTATTCAACTATACTATGGCTTACTTATTGGGACCTCCCTCGATTCCGATCGTACCGATACGAAATCTCACCGTCAACTGAAGTCCAATTTGGCCAGCAAAACTGCAAGAAGGTAAGACAAAAAAAAAATATATGGTGAATGAGAAATAGCCACTGTTGACTGTTGAGTCGCCTATCCACCTCTTTTACAAGACAGAGGACAGGTTTAAACAGGTTGCCTACGGGGGGTCTACTTTTGCCCCCCTCTAGCCCCCCAGCTTCATAGTTCAATTTGTCGCAATGTCGCCGGTATTGGTGATGGTGGTGAATGATTCGAACGTACCGACATAGACTTACGAGTTTACGACTTACCTTCAATTCATGATCATGCTGGTGGTAAGGTAAGCTCTTGTTTGTAGTGTACGACTGCATGGATACGTCATCGAGTCGGATTTCTTGAACCAAAATTCGATCGAAAATGATATGTTTTACGGGTGACACTGCGACACCGAAGCTGGTGGGGGCTGGGGGCAATTAGCATGGATATTGTTATGGGTGTTCGTGTTCGGTTTGGCGAGGTGGCTTATGGTGCGTGGAAATGCTACGGAACGGGTAAAGGTAATTATGAAGTTACACCACGATCTTGAGAGGCGACAGATTTGTGGTGGATAAAACTGTGTAGATTGTTCTTTTAGTTTCTTCGAAAGCGAATGCAATGGCAAAGACACCAGCTACTCCCCTTTGTTTTGAGGAATTTATTTGATTTACGCTTTATTTGTATGCAGTGCATGCTTACTTTGAGGCTGTTAATTGGGGTTACTTGAGGACATTTGGACACAAATGATTCCGAAAACAAGTAACTAGGTATTGAGTTCTAACACAAATGATTTAAGTAAGTGCTGCTTTATCAAAAAGAAGGCACAACGCAATCTTACGTTTCTAAAAAGGAAACTAAGCGTTTGGAATTTGTTAAAGGGGGGTTTGATTCAGAGTGTCCTACTTTGTTTATAAGGAAAAAGAGCCCACTTTGACAATGAAGGATTCGCCTGTTCGAAAGATCGATCAAACGAACGTGGAATTTCATGTGTACCTATTCAAATTAATTAAGACTGTGAACTCAAAAAAAAAAAAATATCGCCGCTTCCGAGACAAGTAGGTACATACGAAATGCGGCATTATTCTTTCACTCTGTGGTAGATTTGGTAAACAAGATGCGTCCATGCAATACGTACTGTAAGATATCATACATCCTATCAAAATATATGAAATGGGGCTGTTTTTCGAAAATATTAGATACTATCATATTTCCTAGCTCATTTCAATACGTTCAATTGCTAAATTTTTATATCGATTTATCATTGCCGTTTAACCTGACTCTTACAAGAAAAGTGTTAGCGACTACCAACAAATTAATTAAAAATGTGGAGAGAAATTCCTGGCTAAGTTTTTGTTCCAACAATGAGACCAGTTAGAAAGATGCTGTCAAATTCTCCCTTTATATAGGTACTGAGCTATATAAAGAAACCCCATAGAACAGAAACACAGTCTAGTCAAAAATCACTTCAGTTGGTTCTAGACATCTTCTTTCCAGAAAGTTATCCACTTGACTAAAAAACAGTCTCACCCTAAAACTTAACTCATTTCAATATGGCTTCTAGATTAATAGCTTCCTACCTTTTAAATCGGCAGGACTAAATGAAATCACTCCGGGAGATATGACACATGCTTATGGCGCTCTTAAACCATGGATGATTTTACAGTCATTTTTAAGCTTAAACCATGGATAAAAAACAATAAATAAATAAATAGTTGGAGCAATAGGTCATAGGCCTAGCTTCTCACAACCATTCGTTTGTGTGAGTGTTTTTTGTTTGTTTTGATAGGTGGCGCAGTGAAAAAACCTTAGAATCGAACCTAGGATCCCTCGCACAGTAGTCCAGCACACTAACCGCAATGATCCACTGCGCCTCACCAAAGGACTTCAGGCCTATTAGTCTTTAAGTAAGTGCTGCAACCTCTAAGGATAAGGATGTACAGTGGTGGAAGCCTAATTAGAAACAATGAAAAAATAAACATGGAGTTGTCATTGTGTCTTTGTTTACACAAGTTTTGTACAATATATATGGGCTGGTTAAGTGCCGTTGTTTTGCAGCAGCCTTACGCATTTTTTGTACATTAAGTAGATCCGTTAAAATTTTTCGCGAAGTATTTGGTGGACAAAGTTTACTAAGTGTTAATATCGATATAAGAAATTCTGTGGAAATTTAATTAGAAACATTGCATACAATTTTGAATACTTTTTATACCCGGTACCACACTGTGGTGAGGGTATATTCACTTTGTCATTCCATTTGTAACGCCCATAAGGAGGCGTTGTAGGTATGACAAACTATATATATTATTGATCAGCATCACTTTCTTAGTCGATCTAGCGATGTCCGTCTGTCTGTCCGTCTGTCCGTCTGTCTGTCTGTCCGCACGATTACGGCCGTAATTTAAGAGCTATCGACTTGAAATTTGGTACGTAAGCTTTTATCCACCAGACTGAGGCTAAGTTCGAAGATGAGCAAGATCGGATGAAAACTACTACTACCTCCCATACAAAAGTATCAGATTTATATAGCTTTTTATGTTAAAAATTAAATTTAAATAGCTACAGTAAAGATAGCAAGTTTAAACTTTGCACGTATTGTTTTAATAATATTTAAAATTTTTTGACAAAAAAGGAGCTTGATCGAATAAAAACTACCCATACCTCCCATACAAATATATAATTTTTTAATACTAAAATATTTTTTTATTTTACAATAATAGGCGTATTTTTTGAAAATCTATAGCTAGTTCACTTTTACTTTTACATGCAAAACTGGTATACTCACTTTTGGTTTTGTTATACCCACTTTTGGTTTTACATGCAAAACGGTTATACTCACTTTTGATTTTGTTATACTCACTTCCCAAAAAATACGCCTAATAAAGTACCGGGTATTTGAGCTTCGGCATAGTCGAAGATAATTGTCTTACTGGTTTTTTATTACGGTATAAGTTTGACTCTGCATATTTTTCCTATTAATACGTCTTAGTAATATTATTTAGTTTAGTAAAATGGAAAAAACAAGAGCTGCACACCGGAACTACGAAAATTGATCATCCGTAAATATTGTACGGCAGGATCATCTATGGATTCCATCGGCAGGACCTGGAGTGCTCCAAAAAGATGGTCTATGGCTCAATAAAAGTTTTCAATGATACAGTTAGTATAGAAAACCCCAAAAGAAAAAAAAGGGCAAGAAAACCAACCGCTAAAGAAGACAGACTCATTTTCCGTTTGAGTAGGACACAACCTTTTCTTACCAGTAAAGAAATTCTGTCAAATGTATCGGGACAACTAAGTCAGGAAATCACATCCAAAACCGTCAGGAACCGACTATTAGAAGCAGGTCTGTGGGGGTGCATCACACGTAAAAAGCCACACGTTTAAAAAAAATTGTTAAATGTCGGTTGGAATTTTCGAAGGAATATGCACTTTCTGAAAAAAGTGCTTTGGAGTGATGAATCAAAATTTAAAATGTTTGGATCCAATAGAAAAAAATGTGTAAGGCGCCAAAAAATCAGGAACTCAACCCCAAGTACACCATAAAAATGTTCAAGCATGGTGGTGAAAATGTGATGGTTTGGGGAGCCTTTTCCTGGCGCAGTGTTGGCCCTATTGTGCGTGTTGCTGGACGAATGGATCAGCATGTGTATAAGGATATACTAGCAAATGTTATGGAGCCATATGCTTTTGACCATTTGCAATTGACTTAAATTTTCCAACAAGACAATGATCCTAAGCTCACTTCACGGCTTGTGAAGAGTTGTTTTCCGGAGGAAAAAATAGATGTTTTGAGATGACCAGCGCAAAGTCCCGACCTCAATCCAATTGAGAATTTGTGGGCTGATCTGGAAAAAGAAATTTGGGAACGAAAACATCGAAAACCGTCCGCGAATTGCTCAGCAACATTGAACAAGCTTGGAGAAATATCCCCGTTAAGAGATGTCAAAAGTTGGTAGCCATATTACCAAACCGATGTGCTGCTGTCATTGCAAATAGTGGATATCCCACAAAATATTGATCAAATTTTATAATTATTAAGAGTTGGACTCAAAAACTTATTTTTTTATATTTATTTTTGAATTTAAATTATAATTACATTTTTTGTTTCTAATTATAATTCCACACAAAAACATACCTTCTGCTCTTTTTTTAATTTGCTTCTATTTCTTCTTTATTTCTTTATTTGATTCCCATTTTTATTACTATTAATACGGTATTATTTATGTTCACTAAGGTCGTATCGAAATTGTAGATAAATAAACCAGCGGTAATTAAATCCTCAAAAAAAATTATTTGTTTCTAATTAGTGTTCCACCACTTTATGTTATATACACATTTTGTACGCATTTTAGCAATTCACTAAAGTAAGCCAACAAGGAGTTCCAAGACTTTATTGAGGGAGTTTTTCACAATTTTTCAAAATAATGGAAGTCATTTTGAGCTGAAACCTTATATTGGTAAGAGGAAAGTTAAAATTAATAATCAAGAAAAGGACTAGTGCTTGCGGTTAGACTGATAAAATAAAGTTATACCCAGAAATGGAATCAAGCAAGAAATATCATGAGTGAAGCCAGGGATGGCAAATAGATATTTGCCTGTATTTAATGGCGATCCGAGTTGGGCATCTAAAGAAGGCTTAACATTTTGAAATGACAGCTAAATAAAAAGTTTAAATGGAAGTCGCATGTTGGCATTTATTTCAGGAAAGTTTTCCTAGACCACTTTCATCATTATCTACCAGCCAGGGACGACTTAAATATCGTTCCACCTATCCCGGAAAACTTATTGTTCGCTTTTAATAATGGATAACTTGTTGGTACAAATTATATAAGCAACCCGTTTATTTTAAAGTCTACATCAATAATAATTTTAATGAAAACAACATTTAGTTCGCACAGCTGGATTGAAGCCTGATACCCAAAAGCTAACAGGCTAAAATCAGATTTGCGTAATTTATTTCCCATATCACTATATCAAGGAGACAGATAAAATTAATATTTATAAAATTCATACAGACTAATCTTGAAGCGGTCATTAAAAATTAACTTCGACTAGAACGACCGTTAAATTTAAATCTATTTATATAACCGATTACCTAATTCCAAAGACGAAAGCGAAAGTGTGATTCTCTGATTTGTGTCAAACAAAATATATACAAACCAATCTTAACAGATTTCTTCGATTTTAACATCATCCGTGACATTTAATATGCTAATTCTACTCGTTGACATATATTAGGCAAATACGAGTTTCGGAAACAAATCATTTGGGCGAGGGTGCCACCTGCCACCCATTCGAGTAGAGGAGCACGCGCTAATTTTTAGCTATCTCGATAACCGGCAACACAAGAAAATGTGTCGCCATTTGATATTCACCACTGTTGTGGTCAAATATGCGATTTCTTTCATCTATTCGGCATGGCATGAAGACTGAACTGGAAAACATACCCTTAACTCTGTCAGTTTGCAAATTAGAAAAAAAAGTCCTCCTCTCGAAACGGAACTCTTAATGATAACGCGCTGTTGACATCGTTCAATCGATTAAATATCTTTCAGAAGTATCCACATTCCGACTTCATTAAGCCGGAATGTGAGATATTTTTGTATCATTCAGGTTTCCGCAGACGCAAACCAGAAGTCCGATCGAACTGGTTACCGAACATTTTGGAGAAACTTTTACTTTTTTTTCGGAGCATGTTTTTGTAATTTTTATTTTTTTTTTTGGTAACTGGACCTATAAATACTGTTGTGTAGAGGTGAATATCTAACCTACACGTTATTAAATAAGATATGCTAATAAATTTCAAACAGTTGGGCAAAGAATTCGCGAATTAAAGGCGTTGGGTCAAGGAGATTTAGAGATTTGGTATTATTTCATTATTCAGATATTGAAGTAGACTCGAAAATTGCCAGTGCAATTTAATTTGTATCAGTGGAATTCAATCGGCGACATTTTACGCCAAGAACCTGAAAGTTTTAGTGAGGTCATAACTCACAAATCGATTTCCTGACATTTTTTCTAAGAGAATGAATGCAGTTGGTTCTATAGCCAACTTGAAAGAAACTTGACATTTTTGCCATAAACACATTTTTGCTTTGTTATCATAGCGAAAATTCTTAACTGTGTGTAGTTTGTGGTTGTATTATTGCTTTACTAGTTGTACGTATTCGCAACTTTGCTCGTGATCGGATGGTAAGTTTGAAGGTTTCAATATTGTTGGTTGAAGGCGGACGTGCTTTAAAATAGTTAAACAAGGTAAGAAAAGTAGAAAAAAAAAATGGTTTAGAAAACTGGTAATAAGACAGAAATGGATTATAAAAAAAAAATGGGTTTTGGGAAAAGTTGGGTTAGGTTAGGGCCAATTATCCGTTACATACATAGGAATTCACTTGGACCAAGCTAGGTCTATTGTGATACCGCGAGTAGAGTTGGTTATTTCCGCGACTCTTGGCTCTTGGGACTATTTTGAGTTGTGGAGGAATTTTCGTATTTTGATGATATCCATTTCGGCAATATCCGCAAGTTCTTCCTTTTCCTCCTCATCCATGCTACTGCAACAAAAGACATTATATAGAGGTGTCTTCAAGACTTGCGTACTGTCTTCCTATTACAGGCAGTGGTCTGTTAGTACTCCGACAAGAGTTCCTAGTTCCGATGTGTGATCTATACTGGCGTTTAACCGGCTCTTTGTCCTGCGCTATCTATCTTTAGCCTGTTACAGCGTTAGTGTGGAGATTTTGTTTCTAGCAGTTTCAATCGGCACATGGCGCTCCCCTTTATCAGTAGAGAGTTCCATATTCGAGTTTTCTTTGCTAGTTCGTCTGCTTTACAGTTACCTGGTATGTCTCTATAACCAGGTACCCAGCACAGAGAAACGTGCAATTAGCCGATATTTCATTTGAATATTTCTGACAGACCAATTTAGATTCTAATATTGGGAAACGTTTTCTAATACTAATTTTAAAACTAGTCTGCGCGCTAGAAAGCCTTTTTTATTAAAAATATTATAATTTCTCTCTCTCGCGAACGTCTGACAAACATCCGAGAGTATGACTGTCGTGAAAAAGCTTCTCAATTCAGCCGTTCGGACTCGGCATAAAATTGTAGGTCCCTTCCATTCGTTCCAAAAATCGAAACTCACACAAAACGAATGGTTGCGAGAAGCTAGGCCTTGGGTGTCTACCGCCTGTTGCGCCGCCTATTTATTTTTTTTTTTTTTTTTTATTTTAATTTCTTAAAACAGTTTAAAAGAATCTTAACAAGCTATATACGTAGATACGACAGGATATATGATTTTTATAACGTCTGCCTTCGAAAACGTCCTTGAGAATAGCGCTCTAACTATTACACATTCTCCTAAACCATCAACCGTAATACGCGTATGTATTATTACGGCAAGGTCACATCACGATTGCGGGAAACTTGGAAGAAAAAATTATTTACAGATCTAGTTTCAAGGTAATAAGGATTTAAAGCAGTAAAACTATAAGATCACGGCTAGAATTCTGTGAGTCCATAGAGAAGGACGCATAGCTTTGCAAAGTATTATACAAAGCATTGACGGTACATAGGGAATCCTAGAGCTACTTATCGAAATACACTTCCCCGGCTATATAGGTATTGATATTTCCACATCTCGCAAGACAGCAGCTTTTTATAAGAATGAAAGTGAAGACAAGACAAAGACAAGACTTGATTTGGCTATTCTAGATATGGTGCAACAGTCTCTAGGCACCACGTTAACATCTTCTCAAGCTGTTTATATACTGGATTTGGATACATAGCTAGCAAATGGAGGGAGGTTAGGATGGATTTGATACTTAAAGCAAAGAAATAAAATCACTCTACTACTAAATACTAGGTACTGGCAAAATCCATCTCTGGTCGTTTTTGCGAAAAACCTTAAGCCGACTCATTGACCTTCACATTAGACGAATAATTATCTCCCAAATCTATGTGAAGTTCATTGTTAATCGGTGGAAAGGGTACTCCACAGTGTGATCAGAAAATTTAAAGTTCTCTGGATGCAAAATTGTCATTCAGATGGTGACATTATCCGGAGAAGGCATCAGTGGCGGCTTTGGTTGTGTTAAAATCGAGATGGCGAAAACGGCTCCAGCCTTTAATGATGAGACTTAGGAAAAATGTCAAAACAGACAGATATAACTGCGAAGTATAAAAAGTCCTTCCCTATGGGCTCGACCCTTGCCTAGCAAAATAATATCGGCACACAGATCGAGAGAAAAACACTCCTGCCCGATCCTTCTATTAAGCGTTCTCTCATAGAATCAAGACGAAGTTGTACAAGCCGCTTATCATCTGGTTGCTTGGTACACAGATGACAGACATTTTCGAAAGTCCGGGACGTGTTGGGACGTTTTGAGCGAAATACCTTTTGGTTGATATTTTATTCAATATCGTATCGATGGATAAATGGAGTATGGAGGGACTGACTCAACGACGAGCTATTGGGGCTATATTTGTATCTAAAAAATGATTATGGGCTCGGTGGCTCAGTGGTTAGTGTGCTGGACTACTGTGCGAGGGTCCCAAAACACAAATTACATCTTATAAGGTTTTTTCTACTGCCCCACCTCTCGCGAACGTCTGACAAACATCCGAGAGTATAACTGTCCTGAAAAAGCTTCTCAATTCAGCTGTTCGGGATCGGCATACAAATTCGGACCATTCGTACCAAAAATAAAAAAAACTCACACAAACGAATGTTTGAGAGGAGCTAGACCTAGGGTGCGTCTACACGCCTGTTGCGCCATCTATTTATTTATTTTTTATCTAAAAAATATGAAATAAAAAAAAGTTTTATTATAAATCTAGCTGAAAGACGTACATATCTTTGGTAAAAGTACTCAAAATGTACCATTATAGTTGGGTGTATCCATATCCGCACCTCAATTATGTTAAATTTGCATTTAATTGCAATCAAACGACCTTCTCTGCCTTATGCATTCCCTTTTGGGCAAAGATACCATCGGTCGACCATCGTGGCGCCAAACCACAACAGCAACCAACAAAAACTCCATTTCTTTCGGATAATCAAAAACGAATTTATTGAAATATTGTTATATCCACTGGTTGGTACTTTGTTCCGGTACCGGCACTTTAGAACCGGTCAAACCACAACACGCCGCCGCCGCTCCCACCATCATCGTTCGATTTCATAATCAATAAATATTTTCAACACGATTGAACATTCGATAGCTTTGAGCACTGCCTTCCTGCATACCAATAAAACGGACTTAACGCCCTAGAGGTTGATAAAAAAGAAAAGGGACGATATCAAGTGGAAACATTTTTGGCCGCCACCGCCGTTAAGCACAGCAATATGACGATAGCAGAGGAATGGGCGACAAACACTTTAAGGCCTCACTTTATCTGTATACGACTTCTTATTTCCTCGACAACGACGATGAGATACCAGGAGACTACTATTTAATGGTTATGATGTTATTCAATTGTTATAGCTGGGATGCATGGTGGCCGTCACTATGACTGAACAACACAAGTTCGGTGTGGTTATGAAGCGGAATGACCGCTGCACAAGCGTTATGGTGGTGGTGGTGGTCCTTCCTGTTGGCTTTGATCTCTCGACTTGTTTTCGTGTACACATAGTAGGTATGGGCTATGGGATGGGGGATAGCAATGACTGTGGTTACCTTCAAGGCTGTGCTGGGCAAATGGCATGAAGTAGATTATCTGAATTGTCATTGCTATGAATGGAGAAGTGAATGAATTTCGAAATTAATAGCAAAATAAATTTCAATTCAAGCAATGTGCCGACCATTGCTAAAGCTGGTCCTGTGGTTCTTAATTAATTAGTTTCGACGAAGAAGTATAAGATGATGAGTAAGTGCAGATATTATTCTAAGAACAGAACATGGAGCGAACACAGATATACCAGAAGCTAGCGATTATAATTGAGTTTGGAAATTGTATTCAATAATTTAGTTCTGGATGTGGCAATCAATCACGTCCCAAATTTATTCTTATACAGAGAATTGCTGAAGGGCTATACAATTTTGTGTTACGTACATGTCGGATATGGCAATTAATTTATTTCAACTATCATTGTTTGCGGAAGAGACTGTTACAGAATGTACCTACTTCCTTATAAGTCACTTGGGATGGGCGCTTTTATTGTTCCGAACATCTGATTCTGAATTTCTGATATTGAAGACTTCTTACAGCTTTTTAGAGAGAGAGAGGTCATGATGGCGTAATTCTCTTGGTATCTGTAGTATCGGCACTGTGCGTCGTGCGATGCCAATACTTGACTATATAAAATGTAAAACAATGAAAATAAAGTCGCACTATATAAAATAAAAATACGGAAAATAAAAGTCAATTGATAGTAAATTATAGAGAAATCGGTTCTTAAATATTGGGTCTCTACAGTATCCATTACGTATTTTAGGAACAATAGCTAGGTTTTCGAGTCAGATTCCGGTAGGCGTCGCTTATTTGGCCTTATCTTTCATACCAGATACATTTTTATACTCGACTTGAAAAAATCATCATTTTTGGACTCAATGTAGATCGAGCAGTAATGCGTTCGACATCGGATAGTTGCAAGAGAAATAGGCTATCAGGACCAGTGCCGATCTTGATTCTCAAAAATGCACGTAGCGCAAGATTCAATTGAAGAAGACCAGAAGCGTTGATGCCAGGAAGCCATTAGAAGTACCGCATGTGATGTGCCTTGGTTAGCAAAGGCAACAAAGTTTTTAATGTAAATCTTCCTGTTTCTTGCCGTTACTCCCCTTGACTTCTCACATTTGTAATTGTGATTAATTATTATATTTGTTCTGTTATTTAATAAAGGCCTGATGAAGGACGTAATCACGTCCGAAACGTCGCAAATATAGAAAACTTGTCTTTGATCTGTAGCCAGCAAATTGTACAGATTGTAACGTCTATACATAAGGTCACTTAAAATTTCCAATTATGATCGCCCAATTTGATAGTTGGTGCTCCAAGATTTGGGAGTGAACTATCTCGAATCAGGCGTTAGGCAATACAGCCCAAGGAAATAGCACACAAATCGATTTGGAAATAACGCCAAAAAATAAATAAAAATATGGAATTAAAGCCCAAAATGATTTTTTTCAATACAAACTCCCACCTACTCCAAAATCCAACAGAAAACCTAAGCAGTGGGGTTACAGGCGGGCAACATACCCCGTATACTTATTCCTCGGTTTATGCATTTCCACATATTATTTTGGGCTTTATTGCTTGTCATAAAAAGCAACCATGGAAAGGAAATAAAACCCAAAATGACGTACAATTTTGCAACAACAAATTGTACGAGATTTTTTAGGGCCCTATTTCCAAATTTATTGGGGGGGGGGAGGTATTTCCTTGGGCGTTATTGCCTAACGCCCTCGAATCAGCGTGTCAACAAATTTACGGCTTAAGCATCCCCGCCAAGCTGGACGACTAACAGCTTGAGTGCATGCAAAAAATTATCCTTATAGGTGGGGCTGAATAATCAGGCGTAGGTATTCGTATATGTGGGCGCAGTAGCGCAGCGGTTAGTGTGCTGGACTACTGTGCGAGGGATCCCAGGTTCGATCCCCTGAAAAACACAAATTACATCTTAAGGTTTTTTCTACTGCGCCACCTCTCGCGAACGTCTGACAAACATCCGAGAGTATGACTGTCCTGAAAAAGCTGCTCAATTCAGCCGTTCGGACTCGGCATAAAATTGTAGGTCCCTTCCATTCGTTCCAAAAATAGAAACTCACACAAAACGAATGGTTGCGAGAAGCTAGGCCTTGGGTGTCTACCGCCTGTTGCGCCGCCTATTTATTTATTTTATTTTTTTAGGTATTCGTATATGGAGATGACAAATATCGATACATTTCTAGCGTTGGAGTTTATACAAAAACTCAACATAATGTATGGCTTGGAATGAGCTGACATGGCTTGGATGAAAGGACATGCAGGGATTGAAGGAAATGAAAATGAAGACATTTTTTGAAGCATGGATCAGCTTCGAAATTGCTTGCTTTTGAGTCATCCATTTTACTCGATAGCAAAATACTGTAATGCTTAATTGAAAAATTGGTTATGACTGGAACACCGGAATATAGTGGATAAATATATAGGCAAAGCCAAAATTGCACTCTAAAAGCGCCCTAGAATGCCTTTCGAAGCGAGAAGTTTTAAATATACACTCTAATGAATGGTATCTTAAGAAGATAGGACTTTTAGTCTGCAAGCCATTGGATTGCTTCAAATATACCGTGCCAATGTTTAGCACTTGTCAGAGTACAGTTTTTTGGTTTAGAATCCAGGTACTAAGAGGAAACTGTTAGAAAGAAGAAACGCACTCAATAGAGTGGCCTGATTCAGGTATATCTCTGCCAGGTCAAACATAGCTATTTCTTGTATTCAACTGGATTGAGACTAAGGCCGAATACACACGGAGCAACTGGGAAAAAAACTAATCAGCGATGCGAGTTGGCAACTAGTTTGCTTTGAGTCATAACCTGTGTAATCAAATGGGACGACGCACACGACGCTACTGGTTGAAAACTCGTTTGCGATTCACAAAAAACAGTTTGTAACCAGTCGTCTGTTTATTTGCATGTCGGGTTGCTTATTGATTTCAGTTTGTAGTTTGTCGAAGATGAACGAACAAAAGTCCAACCTGTTGCTGGTGGGGAAGGTTGAAAAACATAACGAACTAGAGAATTCGATCGGTGATGAATTTCCTCCTGTATAGAGTCAAGTCGCCGCTGAGTCTCCAACCCGAGTTGCCAACCGGTTTAGTTTTTCTTCCAGTTGCCTAAGTTTAATCTACTCACTCGGGTCAGCTTTTCATGGTGTTGCCTAAAGGCGAGTGTGAATTAATAGGCAGTGAGCCTATGCTCAGAATCAGAATATGAGCACACAAGTTGCAAGTTCTGCTGTCACTCTATTTTGAAATGTGGAACTGATCAGATCTATTTGCTGTCGATCACTAGTTTACACAGGCAGATTTCAAAGCTCGTGTACATCATAAAAGATACAAATTTATAGGTAGGTACTGACGCAATGTAGCGACTACTTTCTTTTATAAACAGAAATCGGACAGAAGTGTGTGTATCTACCATTCACCACGACATGAATTCTTTCATCAGTTCGGTTAAGTAAAACCCTTCCATGTAGTCCGTTTATATACCTACATATTTTCAACTCAACTTCTATGAAATTACAAGAAATCATTTTTTTTCTTCAATATTTTCGCACGAGTACCTACACACCATCCATATCAAGTCATCTGCGAAATAGGTTTTGCCGTCTAAAACTCCAGCACATTGTGTCTCTAAATGAGTTTTCTATTGTCCTGTAAACAATTTCTAAACCACCCTTGGGGGGAATTACCATTTGATACGTTCAAGGTTTTGGCGAACGCGTTTCGTGTCAATCCTTTTTTTGTATACCGATACGCACAAAGGAATCTCACTAGGGACAGTGATTATGAAGAGACTACTAGTAAAGAATGAAAGGATGGCAACACAAATAAAAAAAAAAAAAAATCACCACAGATCCAATCG
Source organism: Cheilosia scutellata (assembly GCA_955612985.1). Taxonomy (NCBI): domain Eukaryota; kingdom Metazoa; phylum Arthropoda; class Insecta; order Diptera; family Syrphidae; genus Cheilosia; species Cheilosia scutellata. Next base: position 8,099,836 of record OY015313.1, read on the forward strand.
AATCCACTGTCAACGCCGGATATGTGAATCTGAAATTCTGTGTACGCACATTGTATGTGTAGCTGGCAATTTTATCGGCAGCGCATATAGCGAGAGCAAACATATTTTCCATGTCCTTGCTACTGCTTTTATGATCCGAATATAGTTGGGCATTTCTCTTTTATTCATATCTAGCCCCAGGTGTACCACAGGTTACAAAGCAAATATGAGGCTTTAGTTTTTCTCACGGGCTTCGCGCCATACCGTGGTGGCTGATACTATGTAAGCATTATGTTGAAAAATCTACCGCGCCGCTGGCATTATGCGGGTACGAGCTATGTGGTAGGCTCGTTGTTCACAAACAAATACTTTCCGCCAAAATAATATTTTAATCAGATTTATATTCAACGAGTGAGTTTATTTTGCGATTGGATGCCAGAAGAGAAGGACGAACAATGAAGTAATGTGTTGAGCAAAAGGGGACACACACGACTATGTAATTAATAAAACTTTGGGAACAAAATTTGGTAGTCCGCTCTTTTTGTGTTTAAATGCAATGTGTCATTATTATTGACTGGACTTCTGTTTACAAAGCATTTTTTGTTTATTTAGAAGTACAGCGTTGAATCGCGCAATCATTTATCTCACTATCTCGAAAATGCTCGGTCACTATCTTTTACAGACTGTTAACCGCCTTTGGAATTCACCCCCACGTGATTTGCGAGGGATAACTGTTACATAACGACTTAAAAACGAACTTCAACATCTTAGAAACTACAGCAACTACCTTTTTCAAGCCCTATCCCTCTGCAGGATATTTCAATTTAATAAAATTTAATGACAAATTTAAAAGAAATACGTGGTAGAGATGGAATACCATCTAACTTTTATACCAAAAATAGCTTAATACATATATGTATATGTATAGTTAAATATTTTCTTTAAAATCTTTTGTGTAGTATACTAAATTAAAAACTGTCGTTATTTCTGAAACATCTCGCCCAATAGCCAAAAACGAAAAAAAAGAAACAGCAAGACATTAATATCTTGGACTATGCCGAAGCTCAAATATTATTGTAAAATAAAAAAATATTTTAGTATTAAAAAATTATATATTTGTATGGGAGGTATGGGTAGTTTTTATTCGACCAAGCTCATTTTTTGTCAAATTTTTTTAAATATTATTAAAACAATATGTACAAAGTTTAAACTAGCTATCATTATTGTAGCTATTTAAATATTATTTAATGTTTAACATCAAAAAGCTACATAAATAAATCCGATATTTTTGTGTGGGAGGTAGTAGTGGTTTTCATCCGATCTTGCTCATTTTCGAACTTAGCCTCAGTTAGGTGGATAAAAGCTTACGTACTAAGAAAGTGATGCTAATCAATAATATATAAATAAAAACACAAAAACTATGAACCAAAATACCCCAAAATACGGCCCATAAAACTACTTCCGAATATACTATCTAAAAAACGTCACACAATACACACCAAAATAAGAACTAAAAACGCATTAAAATACGTCAAAAAAACACCCCAAAATACGTCTCAAAAAATGACAAAAATACATTCTAAAAATGCTGCCTAAAAAATCCAAAATATGTCACAAAATACGTCCAAAAATGCTGCTATTGCCGTGTCAGGAAAGTATTCAAACACCTTGAAGGACCTCCTACAACGCGCTCTTCACACGCTAGTAAAATGGGCGAACCAATGTGGACTTGGCGTTAACCCACACAAGACTGAACTTGTTCTCTTCTCTATATAGGAAGTATAAAATTCCGCATATTGACCCTCCATCTATAAATGGCATAAGCCTGACTTTCTCAAAGGAAGCTAAATACTTGGGTCTTATTCTGGACAGAAAGCTTAGCTAGAAGTCTAACATACAAGAAAGAGTTAAAAAAGCAACCATAGCTATTTTCTCTTGCAAAAAAGCAATAGAAAACAAATGGAGCCTACAACTTCGCAGCACTCACTGGCTATACATTACGGTCATAAGGCCGATACTTATGTACGGTGTAGTTGTCTGGTGGACTGTCTTAGATAAAGTGACAAATCTCGATAAACTAGGCAAAGTCCAAAGAACCGCATGCTGTGTATCAGTGGAGCTCTTCGCACCACACCTTCTGCTACACTTGATATCCTGTTTAACCTGTCACCCATCGATACAACAAACGGCGGCGTCTGCAGCCTGTCCGGCACTCTCCCGAAAACGGAAACTCCATTTGGGAGCCTTATATTACAATGATATAAATTCTAAACGATCTAACAAACCTAGATATTCCTATAGTCTCCTACGGAAAAAATGTTGACAGCCACCAATTTAGATTCCAAAATAGGTAACCGCCACAATCTCGTCCTTAAGGGTCTAACAAAGTTGCTTATTGCTTATTGCTTATTGAGAGGATTTATTTTTACCGTGTCGCCGGGTGGAAATTGAAAATGGGCTATATCGGTCGAGAAGTTCTGGTGCCTCCCATAAAAAATGAGTATTAGACCAATGTGTACGTACTAACTCACATGCCTAACATTTTGCATGACTTGTATGCTGTGAATAACACTTGTTAGTATTAATAACAATAGAATGTCAATATTTTGGTTCCCAACTTCCAAGACACACTATAATATTAATGCACCCATAGCACTTGGGACACAACAATCATTCCGTATCTCATTGTGCTGAGCATGAGGTCGAAAACCGCTTAAAAGTACGCAACGGAGCCAATAATTATCATGGTATGTCGTTGTTCATGCGGTTCGATGCCATAACTAAATTACTCGTGGCTATACGCGACGGGTTGTGTTGAAAACCATACCTCTACACCTGTCCGCTTGTATAGTTCTTCCCCGTTTACAAGGACTCATTAAAATGTTTTTCCACTGAGTTCGCCCGGATTTCCCTATATTTCGTTTTTTGTTGTGCATTTTTGCATGCACTATATTCACTTTATCTCGTCCTTTTTTTTCGTGTTTTATTGGCTAGTGAACAAGTCCTCATTTTGTAGAGTAGTATGGCGTGGACAGGATATACAGGTAAATGAGAAGCTGCAGGCGGTTTTTATTCGATTTAAATTGATCATATCATACGATATCAATAAATTTCTGTCGCATAATGAAGCGTAACTTTGCGGATTGGAGGCACAGATATTAAATAAATAAGGGATACATGACACAGTGCCTGTTGTGTATAAATGATTCCAAATACTACCGTAGATATAGTAAAACATGAAAGGGACTATAATAGTTTAACAGAATGTGTGATAGACTATTATAGCGAATGCGTTGTGATTTTTGTTTTTCTCTTACAGTCGGGCGAGGTAAATTGAGCACAAGAAAATACAACTACCTGGAAGGTAAAAATTTTAAATCCGATGATAATGCTAACTTCAGAAATATGCATCGCTCTCTGGGACTATATCGTCGCTGACATTATAGTAAGCACCCTAAACATGGTCGGGAATCGCTCCTAATAAGTTAACGTCCATGACACCTGAACAACGGATTGCCCTCAGCTCTAGCTCCACATTCATTTAATCTGTACATTCAGGACATAAAGGCAAAGCTTCCCACGAAAAAATAATAAATAGCTAAAAAAGCTTTTCAGAACCGAAACCTGAACCTAATTAGCGAAGGCCTCTTGAGATATTGAAGCTCAGCTCTGGGAGAAAATCTGTAGAAGTACTACCGACTAACGCCTAAACTAACCAATATTCCGTCAGCCTTTTGGACTCGGCTTAAAATTGTAGGTTGTTTATATTATTAGGCTTCATAATTTTCCACTGCGCCACGTCTGACAACCATCCGAGAGTATAACTGTGCTGAAAAAGCTTCTCAATTGGCATAAAATGATGGGTCCCCTTCATTCGTCCCAAAAATGAAACGAATCAATCAAACGAATGGTTGTGAGAAGCTAGGCCTAGGGTGCGTATACGGACCTGGTGTGCCTACTATATTTTTTTGTTTTTACGAGATTGTACGAGATTTTTTTGATTTGGGCGTTAATTCATTGGGCGTAATTAGATGTGAGTGGAGTCCTCGAAGCAGGAAGAGACTATTGGGGTCTTACTGAACAGCGAAGGAAAGAGCAATTCTGAGTTTTTCAGTAGGATTTTTTTTTTAAGAGGGTTACGATTAGGGTTACCATACGCCCCCCCCCCTTTTCATACTAAAATGCTGTTTGTCCCCCCTAACACAAACTAGAGTCCCCATTGTTAAGTCAAAATTCAAAATAATTTCTTTTAATATTTTTAACAAGATTGTTCTCCTGTAAGTTTTTGTTTTGTACTGTTATATGTCTCTCTGTCAGTTTTTGTATTCAAACCTAAATTTACTTTTAAAAGAAATAGCTATGTCCGAACCCAAAGAAAAAACAAATAAAAAAAGAAAATGTTCATATAATCAGTGTGATTATGACGTAATCTACTCGAATGATAAAAATCTCGAAAGCTAAAAATCTCGAAAAGTTTTTTTTTTTATCTCTAATGCAAAAATTTCGAATGTACAAAAATCTTGAAAGACTATAGGTATCTCGAAAAAATCTTGAAAATAAAAAGTAAATTCGAGTTGCACCCACCCCATATTCAAACAGTAAGCCCAAGCAGGGGGGTTGCAGGGGGGCAGCATGCTCTCACTTTTTAACACCATTTTTAATATTAATTCGAGATTTTTTTTTCCAGATATTGGGGTAGACCAGTGTTGTTAGGTATCTCTTTTCATTTTTCCCACGAAACGTGGTCATTTTTCCCTTTTTTCCTTTTTCACCGAACTCGAATTCCCACGATGCATTAAAATGAAAAAAAAAAAAAAAAGTATTACAGCGCGTTACAATTCACTTGGCCAACCGTCGGTTGCGCAGAGAGAGGATTTAAGAGAATATACACGACACAAAACAAAATACATAGAGACCTGCGCAGTAGAATGGCCAAGTGAATTGAAACGCGCTGTAACTAATTTTTTTTATATTGTAAGAAAATCAGAATGGCCGCGTTGCATTGACCGCTATACTCATCTAGCGGTATGCCAAACTCCATATAAAAAACGGACATTTCAGCATTTGCGCTAGAGCTGTAGCACTATTATGAAATATCCTTTTCTGGGAAATGTTCCAATCTAGCGCAAAATTAACTAAATAAATAGTTCATTCAACAAGTCCGTATAGGCACCCTATAGGTCTATCTTCTCTAGTTTGTGTGAGTTTTTATTTTTGGGGCTAATGGAAGGGACCTACCATTTTATGTAGACTCCGAACGGCTGAATTGAGAAGCTTTTTAAGTACAGTTATACTCTCGAATGTTTGTCAGACGTTCGCGAGAGGTGGTGCTTTTCCGGGGATCGCCCCTGGGACCTCTCGCACATTAACCGCTGAGCCACTGCGCCCACAAAATTAACTGGTAAATTGGAGGAAAAATAATGAACTGTCAAAACAAATCTATCAAGTTTAAATTAATTTAATAAAAAATAAGGAAAAGTGGAAGTGTAGAAGTTGCACAAAATACATTCTTGCTGCTCATGAAGATAAAGTAATAAAAATTTAAACTGGTTCCTGTCCACTGTCACTTTGCCGCTGGCGCTAAAGCACTAGTTACATACGCTGGCGCTGCGCCGGCCGTCAGATTCTTTTTGTACTAAAATTTGTTTGTTAAGAGGCTATTTACATGAGCTGTTTTTATTTCTGCTGATAATTGTTGTGAATTTTTGAATTAGTTTTGGTGAAATTTCTCAAAAATTTGGTTTAACAATTTTTTTTGTCAGATTCCTGAAATTCCCACGATTGTGGTGCTTTTTCCCTTTATCCCACGGAAGGCCTTTCGGACATCGAAATTCCCACAAAAAGGGATAAATCCCACGATATAACAACACTGGGGTAGACCCAATCAGTGTTGGGAAAAAATTTCGAGTGGTTAAAAAAAGCAAAGAATATGCTACGTGTTTAATTTGCAATTGTAGTTTTAAAATAACAAATGGTGGTTTGTACGACGTTAAAAAAAACACGAAAAGAATAAACTATGGTGTTAAAAAATTAAAAAAAAAAAAAAATGGTGTCCCCCTTTTTGAACACTTGTCCCCCCTTAGAGATATTAGGATGTTCCCCTTTTCGTATTTTTTAATATGGTAACCCTAATTACGATTGGTTCAGAGTTTTAGTTTGAAAAGGTACCAAAAAGACAGACAGATAGTAGGCGTATTTTTTTGGGAAGTGAGTATAACAAAGCCAAAAGTGAGTATAACAATTTTGCATGTAAAACCAAAAGTGAGTATAACAGTTTTGCATGCATGTAAAAAAAAAAAAAAATATTTTCCCAAAAAATATGCCTAGTATTAGTGAGGATATAAAACACATTTCCACTCGCTCCATTATCTCTCAAATACTATTTTTTTAAAGCATCTGCATCAAATTTAAAATTAACATATTCCCGACATCGACCTCACTCATCAAAAAATACAAAATATCATAAAAATATAAATCAAGAATAAAAAATCGCACATATGTAGTAACTACTTCGCAATCATTTGACTGCCTTATGACAGTTGACAGTTTAACCGTCATTTCCAGTTGTCGTATTGACAACCACGAATTTAATTTAATTTTTACTCCTTTTTTTTTTTTTGTTCCATGAGATATAGCAAATATTCGATTAATGTAAAAACCACTTCAGCGTTGATATCAAACAAGGACGCGACCAAATAAAGCTCTTCATATATCCCATGGTGTGTGTTGGTAATGGGTATGGTTATAAAAATGCAACCGATAGGTCACTGCTGCAGATGATTGCATTACGCTCTTGAACCACATTGTTTTATTTACTTAAATGTTATTGTCCATCGCTTCATGTGTTAATAGGCTGACAGCATATTTTATTTATTTAACGAGTCTAATTAAATTTGTAAGGTAACTTATTGTTTGGTGACTATGTGACGACAACTTGTCGTTTTGCTGCGATTACTTAAATATTTTATGTATAAGCAAAAGCCTCTCGTTGGGCGCCATAGATTTTTTTTAAATCAATTGATTACACAAGTTTTAATAACCAAAAATACAGTATCACTCACAAACGAGTTTTTTTTAAATCTAAAACATATTTTCCAACTAAATTACATATTTTAATAAAATTTTATTTAATTAAACCATTATCTATTATATAAGGGCTTGATGCCTACACAATTTATTAAAATAAATGGTAGTGCCTTCAAACGTCAATGGCTGTACCATTTATGCTATGTGTGTGTGGTGGCAAATGTATTTACGGGATGTGCATGTGCATCGTGCATATCGGCGGATGGATGGCCTCATTTCAATTCATTTCCGTTTTAATTTCAATCATTGGTCAATTGAAAATAATTAAAAATCAATGAAATTAATCCAACAGTTTCACATAATGGAAAATTTGAGGGCAATTGTGCCATCACAAGCCGGTCTAAAATTAATAAATTTGAACAGGGACGCTTAAAGTGAGGACTTACACTGTGACGCGTTTAAATATAGAAATTTAGCTTTGATGCTTACAATAGTGCTTATTTATTGATAAGGGCATTTTGAAATAAAACACTTCTCCAAACTGGACAGTGGACCAAGTACGTTAAGGTGGTGACCATGGTGTCGTGGTTAGAGTATTTGCAGTGATATTGATACAACGTGGCGCAAAAGACATTCAAAGGAAGATGCTAAAAGTTTTGCAAATAGCGGCAAATGTCAATTTTACTTTCACATTTGTGGAATATATAGATCCAAAATACACGTCAAATAGACATGAATTGCTTATAATAATAATAATTTATTGGTTATGTTGGTGCAGCATGAATTTCGGCGCTGATTTTCCGGTCCTTCGATGCCGACTGGGCAAACACTACGATGTTTCGCCAGTCATCTAGAATAATAAGGGACAACACGAGATGATCCTAGATCTGGCCGACCCCGTTTTGGTTTTCGTTTTGGCGACTTGCACCGTTCCAGATTCAGGATTGTTTTTGTGTGTGTGTTTTTTTTTTTTTTTTGAAGTCACGACTCTATGTCAACAAGCCTCAGATTCTTGAAGCCCTCAAAGAGAATATCTGTCAAGAATGCGAGGACCTATCGCCGGAAGTTCTGGCAAAAGTTTTGGAAAATGCCAAAAATCGGGCCCGAATTCATCAATTCTGGCGGCGGCCACTTACCCGATATCATTTTCTCTACTTAATGAAAACGAATTTTAGACATTAGATAAACATAGTACCACCAATTTTTACATTCTTAAAATTAAATTACAGCCAAGGAAAATCGGGCGACAACTTTCGCGCCACCTTGTATTATCAGAGGTTCTACAACCACTGTCTAGAAAATGTGGTTTGGCCTGTAAGAGTCTGATAAGTACTTATTATTTGGATAATTAAAAAATGCTTTTAACTGGTCAAGTGTCCTTTCAGCTTTAGTCCTTCCTTAGCTTCAGGGGCATATTGCTGAAGGCCCGAGTTTACGGTGAACAGCCAGTAAATTGTCCATAAAATAATTGAATATGGTGATAAAAAAATGATGGAATCCACCATCAGTGTTCAGCAACTCAATCCAATCGCAATGTGTATCTACATTCGAACACTCCGCGTACATTTCTATGAACTCTGATGATGACAAAACAGTTTATTCATACATTTGTTTTCACCTATTGTCCTGTTACCCAATTGATCGAAAGAATGCATAGACCACACCTAATTTTCGAGAAAATTCCCGAAGCTTTCCCAGACATTTTACCAAAACTGTTAGTGTTAGTGTCAGATAGCCTAGACCAGGTAGGTATTCAGCAGCACTATCAATATTAAAATTCCAATTCTGGTCGCACCTCAATTCAATTCCTCGAGAATGAAGCCTATACAACTGAACTGAAAACAAATACAAAAGAATTCCTAATGCGTCGAGAATTCCTTTTATTCTTTGACCATCGATTGGTGCACATTCCCCGACCATTTGCGCTGTAAGAATGCCATTCGAGGAGCCCCATAGTGCACATCTCTTAAGTGAAACTATCCACGTCATAACGCATCTCCTCTCCCAATGATGCTGAGTGAAATTTCAATTTTCGAATCCTCCTCTGTCCACTCGCAATTCATATACCTATGTACAAGATGAATCTATCATCGTTTCTGGTTGAAACACACTCATGTGGATCGAACGATAAACTGACGCATAGACATTTCCATTCAAGTAATGCATACAGGACACTCCAGACAGCAAATCTACACGGCAACGAAATTATGAATCGAATTTCGTCTTCCTAAAGGTATTTGCAGGTTCACCAGGACAATAGTAGAGACAGCTCCGCTTTTTCAATCAATCCATTGGAGACTTGCTACCGCCATTGGGTTTTGCATTCGTATTGAGAGAGGACTTTCGGCTAGCCTCCGCAATGTAAGGCTTAGGGTCTGATATTTACTAACCGTTGTTGAGATTACCTAATGCACGTGGGAAATAAGAGAGAAGGTCGATTTCTTTTACCAGTCTCCGCAGCATAAGTGGGGGGTAGTGAGGTATCTTCCGGACACCGGAATCCCCCTCGTTGCATCCCAGGTGTAATGGAGCCTTTGGTCCGCCTTTTCATTTTGCTTGGTAAGTGGAATTAAGTAAAAAAAACCCAAACAATTCGTTCGTCTTCTGTGCTTAGATATCCCATTGGGAGAGATCCTTGCAACAAAAAGTGACCTTCTTTTTGCACACAAGGACAACAACGGAATGAAAAAAAACCTGCAGACTCTCTTGGTGGCCTCAAAGTCACACAGCATAACTGGGGCACTATAGTCGGACTTGGGTCGAGTAATTGTTTTATGGACGCAATGTTAATTGAAATACTCTCTCGTGGGAATAGCGCTCTAACTTTTTTTTTAGGGAAAACACAACAATGCATGGTGTTAGGTATACCTAAGGCAGGACGTAAAACAGCAGCTCCGTGGTCGGCAGTGTAACTGGCTCAGTTCTGGAGTCAGAAGGAAGGATAATTATTTTGCTTGTCTAAATGGATTTAACGAGTTAACAAGCTCTGCGAGATAGTAGGATGGTGACGCTATACTACCGCTGTTGCTGGATATGGCTATGAAGACTAATTAGGTTGTTGTCAAGGTGATTCTTATGGGATTTTAATCCGGAAATTCGCAATGCAGGTGGAGACAATGTGAAAGGATGTATGACATGAGCTTGTGCCTTTTGATGGGAATGTAGGTACTTATGATACTCGTACAGTTATTTCTTGGATTTAATGAGCGAAAATCAACATCAACCATATAGAGATGCTCGGTATTGTGACTTAGTGAATGTAAGGTGAGGAGTGCTAGTTATAGTTTAAAACTAGCTAACTGCATAGTGAAGGCGCTCAAATTCGACTAGAGACGATTTTGCTAAATCCAGAGACTCTTTTGCGATGATTATTATGGAGTTGCAATGTATGCAATGTAGGTATTGCGATGAAATCTGTTACCCTGAATATGTGCAAATCGGAGGGACTTATGATATCGCCAAGTATAGGTATTAGAACTAAATCGCCAAGTAGTGTAGTTAAGACGTGCTTTTATGTCGCACCACTGAGATAGTAGTACATACTCACATCCTATCTGTAACCATTTGGATTGGATTCAACATATTGCACTTGACATAGAAACTAGTTCAGAAAACACTTTAACATTCTGAATGAGGATTATAATAATAAGGACTATAATGAAAATAATTTAAATACGAGCATAGTAACGAACGCTTTCTTACTCCAGACTCTCACTGTCAATTCCTATCCTCACAACCAGCACTAGGCCTATAGTATCTCGACTGGACCGAAACACCTTTGGAAGGCCATTGGTGGTAGCGCGGTCGAAACCTCTAGATAGAATCAACGGTGGCACCTACCTACATATGCAGTCAGACTAAACTATCTAGTGTCATCCCTATAAGAGCTGCTTCGAATATTCGGATCCTACGTCCATAGCAATCTCCAAAAAGGCAAGGCATTTGGAAAAAATTTGGTAGCTGCGATTTGAGACGTGTGCTCAGTAAGCGCTTATATCAAGAAGCGGCTTAATGGACCCGCACGTTCTAGGAGAATAATATTTAATTTGTCCTCCAAATCAAACCAACATAGTTGTAAGCAACTAAAGCCTCAGAAAAGGTTTGTTGACGACCCAACAAAACAAAATAAGGAGAATTGCGTACGGATCTGCACTTATAATGCCCGTACATGGAACAGGCGACATGCAGTCCAACAATTAGCCGGGCCCTAGACTGCTAAAAGGCAGACATAATTGTCAATCCAGGAAGTGCGATGGCAATGCCGGGCAAAAAATGGTTGTAAAACTGTGATGTATACTACGGTGATTGCTATAGCGAGCATCTTACTAATCTGGATAAAAATAACCTAAGAATCCTGACAGGTATATAATTACTGGCCATGGCCTTATGAAAAAACATCTCCACCGAATTGGAATTTCACCAGAACCAACGTGTAGACTATGTCTGGAGAGTGAGTCTGGAGTCACATTCTCATTGAAGGTTCGGCTCTCTTTCGCCTCAGAAAGAATGTCCTTGGCGAAAAAATCGTTACGTCAGCAAATCTGGCTGACATACCCCCAGAGAAGATACTTGTCTTCCTGACTGTATCCGCAGTAAAAAGATGACTCTAGGGCACAATAGGCTCCTTTAGAAAGGTCGCAGTGCCAAAGCTTGCAATACAGTCATAGGCCTTTTTTTATGACTGCTTATTTTAGGCTTTCCCGACTTACATTATAATCTAATTTAATCTAATGGCCAACAGAACTATAAATTTTATTTGGATGTGGGGTTGTCATACGTGGTCAACTTATGAAAAAAGTCTTGATCTATCGGCACATCAGTGAAAACGTCTTATGAAAGTCCGCATCAAGGCTAAATTTGCTAACATCAGCCTTATATACGTTCTTGCGCCCACTGAAAAAAAGGACGACGCTACCAAAAACAGTTTCTATTTCTACGAGCTTCTCGACAAGAACTACGAATAATGTCCAAAACGCGACATTATAATCAACAAACCGTCATCAGATTGACCATTTTGAGATCCAGTGTTCTGAATGCTCTCGGTTAGTTTCATCGCAGCTAGTGCATACGACCTCTGGCAAAACTACCAAAAAGTCGCGTCTGATGTGCTAGATTTCATTCGACCACCTTTACAAAATTCCTGGTTTGATGAACAATGTCGACTAGAAAACGCAGCAAAATAAGAGACGTTTAAAACGGGCGCTGCAAAAGAGGGATAAAGCTGCTACGAGAAATTTGTTAAGACCCTCTCTGTTTAAATCTTTGGTCTACAAAAAATTCGCCGAAAGGATGTCGAGTATATCCCGACATTTAGTTTTTTTGAGGAAAAATCTGCGAGCCCTCACCATAAAGTTCCCAAATTCTTTAAACACATCATATATGATAACAGTTTCATTTCTTAAATGCATTCATGACACAAAAAAAGCCCACCATACATCAAAGCGAAGGTAGCTCATTTCATTTACCCACAAAACTAAACACTGATCTCCAGCCTAATCAAAACCATGTTACTCTCACTTAAAACCATCCAACCTGCCAGGGGTTGCATTTAACTAGCTGTCATCCCTTGCATCAAATCCGACACCCAGTCATCCTCCGCGCCATGTGAACGCCAATGGAAACCATGCCGACCGACGCCACTTCAGTCATACACTATAGCCGGAGATGTGCAACTATGGAAGCGCCTTATTGAAAAGTGATGTCAGCGCGGCTCCATCTTGGACATCTGCATGGGCAAAATTGCAAATTGATTTCCTGTTGTTGTCATTACTGAGATGGTGTGCGGTAGGGCGCATGTTGCTGACCATTCACTTCCAATCGTGAATGCTTCTGGCACCGCAACCGCATCACCCCACCCCACCACCACTGCACCGGGTGCGTTCAGTGACCCACACTTTGTGACACGAGCCCTTAATCATGGCAATATACCGAAAGGATTTTCAGTTTGTACTGCGGTCACTTGCTGCCTCTCAATCTTTACTCCAACTCCAACCGATGCGATGCCCAACTCATGCCCGCTCTGGATGACATTTGCCGTAAATTGATTTCCGGCTGTTCAAAGTGCACACGATGACATTGTTATTGTTCGGTTGCCAGTTACCACTTACCACTTACCACTCTTGGCCATGCCGGGTTATCGAACATTTTTGCTGATGATGGCATACAAGTGCATCAGAGAGGAAATGCATATTCAAGTAGTTTCACAGCTACTTAGCCGCACCACCAGGATGTAGGTGCTCTCCGCCAAGTGCGGAGTGAGCGCCTGAATGCCTTAACTCCACTAAATCTCGGGCTGAATGCATAAATTAAGCTCAGGCAAGTACCGAGCACAGCACACCAAAGAAAAAATTGGCAAATTTTCTGATTTGCATTTTTGTTGAGTGGGTGGCTTAAATATTTAAATTCTTTGGCCGAAACTAAATTTTCTTTTCGGATAAACAAAGCTTAGGGCTGCTTTGTGGCAGAACAGGGGGGGGCAATGCGCTCCAGTCAAAAACTGGAACAGGATTTGCGTTTATGTCGGTGGAATATCTTCAAAGACGTCGCATCATCTCCCAAAGCAAGTAAGGAGTTTATTGTTCTTTGGGTGAAAGTTTTAATTGAATTGAAGTTTCGTTCGGGGATTTTATGACTGAATTAGGCACAGGTGGTGCTTCTGCCGCAGCATGGTATTCGATTTGTTTATACCAGGTGCGGGATATGACTTCAATTTAAATATTTGTACAAGTTTTTTTTTTCCACCTTGGTTTTTGTGGAAGAAGGAAGTCTTGGCGAGTAAGTGGAATTGCTGAGGATTTGGTGCGTTTGTGGTTAGACAGAGATGGTATAGCTATTTGGGAGGGGAAGTCAATTAATATTTGAATGATAATTGCTTGCCTTTGTTATGGTTTTAAGTGTGCTTCTGTTTTGATCCCTGAATTTCCGTCAATCGATATAAAAGAGTGACGTATCTAATGTGATGTGAGCAAATTTCAGGCCGTGCCAAGCCTACGGCAGAATGTTTTTGATACCGGCAGAACTAGGAGACTGATGTGTGCTTATAGACTGATGTGCGCTTATAGAACTTCAATCAGTTGACAATCAACTGACCTTTATTTAAAATGATACATTATGCATACATACCTTAGCTAGCTCTCCCTTCGGGTGTATCCCTAGGTGACCCTGACCATGTATGAGTATATCCGCAGAGGCTTATCGGCTGCCCTTATGTTCATCTGCATAATATTATATGGAACTGATATGGAGCTGTTACTGAATGGTTTACGATAGTTGCTTCCGCCATCATTCAATTAGTTTACTAAATTTCCAAAGGCCTTTTCTTACTTTTTTTTTAAATTTATATAAATGCAACTATTGTGATTATTTTGACAAATGAAAACTGATTTTTCAACATGAACTTTGTATACGAGTACGAGTAGTATAATGCTCTTTTGATATTCAATTCAAGACACACGAACATACGATACGATTCCTTTGTCAATGAAAAATTGTTCAATTCGTGAAGTGAGCATTTGAAATGCATGAGTTGCTGATTTCCATATTGGATTTGTTCAAACGTAGTTTCTATAAATAAAATCATCCTGTCGCCATATCTCTGTTCAAGAATTTGTCTGTCTAGTTATAGATTCAAAGGAAAAAGTTTAAAGGGAATGGATGTTTATCGAGCTTCTAAGCACAGGAGCTACGTGGTGTTGCTAACATACCTTTGAAATGCATTCTTCATAAAATTAGTCTGTTATAATGGCGAAGGATATATAAAAATCAATGCGCACCCAACCTTGCCCAGCCCATTGCTCACTTTATTCACAGTTTAACGATTGCCATCGAACGCACATGTCACAAAAAACAAACATAATCTAACCACCACCGTTCCTTGGAAAGTAACCTGCAAGAGTCCTAAAACGTATTTAAACGATTTCCAAGCTCTCTTTCGGTTATCGTCTCTTCCCTGGTAAAAATAGCAACCTCTCTGTTTACATGCAGGATGGAGGTAATCTCAGGTTAATTCAGAACGGATCTTTGATTCCCCACTACTTTTGGTATTATCCCCTTTGGTTTGAGAATCACTTTGTGAAAATCTTAATTTGAAAATAAAAATCCATCGCGCACACATCACAGTAGGTCGAATGCGTGTTTTTTGAGGTAAAAATGGTGCTTTTAACGTTTTTAACTTATTTATGTAATTCAATATTTAGATTGGTTTTAATGTCTTTGTAATGTCAGCTGTAAAATTGGTTTTCGCTGGAAAAATTGTTGCCGACAAAAAAACTCTTAAAAACACCCGCAAACGCTGTTGCCTCGGGCACTGACTGGGAAAGAATGGAATTGTGCAGAAGAACCCCTTTACGAGCAGCTTAGAAAATGTGGCACAAATCCATTAACCTATGAAGACCCTATGGACACATTGTCAGTTACTTTAAATAACTAATTTTCAGTTTCTGTTCAGTAAAATGTTAAATCCAGCTCCTAACACTTACTTACTTACTTACAGATAACTCGGTCTATGGCTGAGGCCCAAAATCCACACGGAGCAACTGGAAAAACACTAAACCGGTTGGCAACTCGGGTTACAGACCAGTTACGGACTCAGCGGTGACTTGACTCCACATGCCAGGAAACTCATAAGTCATCACTAATCAAAATCTCTAGTTCGTCGTCATGGATAGCGTCCGAGAATGGCCCTATCCGCATCCGACTTCCTGAGATCGTGACAGCAGTCATCAAAGTTTCTTGCGTTCTTTACAATTTTGTGAAAAAATGAGATGGACTGCAGTACACGACAAATGATGTAAGTGTTGATGTAGGTGCAGATGAACACGCCATGATGCAGCCTCTCCCCCTGCAGCACCTAATTATAAACAACAACTCTTGTGCAGGTGATCTCAGAGGCTATTTAGCCAACTATGTATAGCAAAAACATAACCGAAACCCATACCGGAAAACTAAAACATACAGGGTGTCCCAGTTAAGAAGGACAATCCTTTAAGGGAAGATTCCTGAAGTTATGCCGAACAAAAAATTGTATGGCAGGGGGGGGGGGGTCTATTTTCATCCTATTTCCCGTTATAGCCCATCAAAGTAGGTGACCTCTAATTTGGAGGTGTTACGACTAAAAACGCTATAACTTCTAAACTATTATAGCTACAAAAATAGTTTTGTACATTTTGAAAAGACAATTTAGTAGCGCATACAAGCCTTAAGCACTTCGGCTACATCTGGGCAGCTACAAAAAAGTTCTGGCTCCTTAAACTCAAAATTTTGAAAATGTTTGTTACTATTTTTTACTTAAAATACCTTTTTCTCAAAATTTTGACTTTATAAATTTTCATTTTTTTTATGAAATTTTTATCCTTGAAAAATTTCCTAAAAATTATGTTAAGCAACTTTTTACGTACGATCAACAGAAGTTATAGTAAAAGCCACTTTTTGTAAGACAAAAATGGTAAAAAAGACTAGATCTGACCTAAAAACGATGGATTTTTTCTTCACGAGTAAAATGAAAGCTCAACTGAATACCGGACTGACGTCTAAACTAAACCATTTTTAACTGCACTGACAACTGAACTGATAACTGATGGTCTAAATGGGGGTTGTTTAAGAGAGGAAATAGATCATTTAGGTAGGTATTGCCGACATGATGTGGTTTCAACATGATGTTGCATATTGAAAAAAATGCAAATATTGAAATTGAAGCTTAATTCGCGTATTCTCAACGACGGGATGATCTTACATATAGTTGTCCGCCAAAATTGTGCAACTTGTCGGCCACTAACTTCATTTTCTTGCGGTTATTTTAAATCTCTAGCTATGCCAATAACATAGAAACAATTGCCTACCTCCACAACCACGGCTTAGGTTAATTTGTGTGGCCAAGTAATCTAAAGTTAGACCCGTCCGTCAGATAACCGCTGTAACCTAAAGCGCTGAAAGCCATATGAACGATATTATTATTTTGATTCATTACCAAGCAGGCAGCTGAGTGTTGACCTTGAAATATATATAGACTGGAGTAAAATTGATTGAAAGTATTTAGGCATGACCATTGATGCGAAGTTGTGCTGGAAATTACAGCTATTCGTCATTTTTTCGACGACAATTCGACAAGATACGACAAGGCTCTCGATTAATTCGGTATCACAAAGGGATATCGTCATATACATTGATAGCCAGGCTGCAATCATATCTCTAATATCCAGCGAAATAAGATACAAGGCGGTGGGAAGATTGCCGCGTATCTCTCAACGAGATAGCTGGACAGTACAACCTCACCCTCTGCTGGGTTCCTGGTCACTGTGACATTCCAGGGAACTGTGCAGCAGACGAACTAGCAAGGCGAGGCTCCTCTGGCGTGGACAGTATAAGCCTGCACAACGTGTATGCAGTATGCACCACTTTCCCACGCTAAACAAATAATTCATGCAGTATAAGGAGTGCAGGCTTCAAATGGAAACATTTGGGATACTGCAATACTGCTAAGCTCACCTGGCCAGCTCAGGACGCAAAGCGATCCAAGGAGCTTCTTCGACTTAATAGATCCAGCATCTCGAAAGTCGTTAACGTGATCTCCGGGCACTGCATATTAGGCAGACACGCGCAAAGGCTCGGTCTGCAATACAATGACTTCTGCTGAAGCTGCAGAGACAAAGAGGAGGACGAGTCCGTCACTCACTTTCTTTGCAGCTGTCCTGCCCTGGCCAATCTAAGAAAGGCCTACTTAGGAAACTATTTTCTCAATGATCTCGGTGATCTAGGTAACACCAGCGCCGCTAACATTCTTAGCTTTATAATTGGCAGCAAATGGTTTACATGAGTAGCCAGTAAAGAAACAGCTCCCCAAATCCCAGTGGTATGCACAATGGGCCGAATAACGGCCTAAGTGTTTCTCTCATCGAGAGCCACTTTAACTAAACTAAACTAATCCCGGATTTGCTCGCGCCCAAAATTGTATTGCTTAGATATACTCTTGTCTTGTCTATCAGAAGAATGCACATCATTGTTCCAAATTAAAAAAAATTAGCTCCGATTAGTGCCGATTTTTTGTATGGGAGGCGACCCCTTTTCTCATGTTGAGTAATATTCACAGGAATACTTCCTGGGCAATATTTAAGATTGTCTACAAATTTGAGCTCAATCCGTTCGGTAGTTTTCGAGTTTTGCGAACACAAACAAGTGCCACGCCTCCTTTTAATTGCTTAGTTTGACGAATAGGCGCAAATATTAATCAACATAAATTTCTAATTGAATCATTGTCGGAAACCCCAATTAATATTCAGAAATTTGAGAGCTACGAACAATTGAGAAATGTTTCTATTCAAGTGGCCACAAGAATGAATACCAGACACACATTTGATAGTGATATCACAGTTTAGGAAATATTGAGCACACAAATATCTACCAATCGACCCACTGTACAACACAGTAAAGTCTAAAATGTACCCCGAAGGCTAGCGCGGTTTATCGAATGCAAAAGCAAAGGGAGCTGCAATCCAAACCAGACGTCAGATGAACCAAAAAAAAAAAGAAAAATCCAAAAACAAAGTGAATGAGTAAAGTTTGTTTGCCAAACAGGTGGTGATGATTGGTCTCGGATAAAAATTGATGCCGACGTGAAAAACACGTTCCATGTTTATCCTGCCCATATCCACAGCGATACTAAGTGGGCTTCGAGTAGAAAATGTTGTTTTCACTACCTAGAAACGAAATCGTATAACCATTGTTAGTGAACCTGAATATGTACAAATACATACACGTGTTTCTATTTTATATCATTTATTTTTCTGTTATCAATTTTATATTTGTAAGAATGGTATACTTTACATTTGAACTGAAGGTGAATGGAGCAACACTGGGTACTGCGCGTGTATCCTTAAAAGAGATAATCCCGATTTGATGGTGTTATGGTGATACGAGAATTTATTATTTTTTAAATGTTGAGTGGCATTTGATATTATTTTCAGACTTGTTTACTTAACTTTGGTTTGGTGAGATTGATGTTCATTAAAACAGAAAATAAAAATAATAATGCATAGGTAGTTTGTGCACCAGGTCCACATAGGGCCATAGCCCATAGGACTAGGTTCTCACAATCCTTCGTTTGTGGGAAGGCACCTATAATTTTATGACGAATTTGAACGACTGAATTATTAAAGTTAAAGGCTCTCATCGGGCCCTTATCGTATCTTTGGCTGTAATGGTGAAAAAACTGTGATATAATTCGATTCTCTGTATAATTTTTGGCAAAGTCCTGCTGCCCACGACGGAGCTCAACTTTCCGGCTCGGCGTTCAGGTCACAAGTAATGACTCTAAGCACTATACCCCATGACCACTGGTCTTAATATAAAGCTAGTACAGAGGTCAAGAGTGTCGTCATTGCAGATTTAAAAAAAAGAAAACATTTCAAACAAAGGGAAATGACCTAGAACCGAGCCCCATGTTAATAACTTGAGCTATTTTCATTCCAATTCCCTTGTAATATCGCAATATAAATGACATTTTCTTATGCTCAAATGCCTAATGCATATTCCTAATCTTGAACAACTTAGTTAAAAATATGTGGAATCAAAAGAAACCGGCCGAGTGCCTCTATCACTCGCGCACCGAAGGTCCCGTACTTTACCAGAGTTGATTTCTTGAAAATTCGGTTGTTCTTTGAATTGGTAGACCTAGGTATAAAATTAAACAGTTTTTTGTATGAAGGAAAATAAAATATCACCAAATTACTAATTATGTACTCCAAACCCAGTCAATTTATAGCTATCATTGGTATTGGTCTTTTAACTTAAAGGTTAAACTTATTCGTATACACCTGATGTGGTGTGCAAATTTCAGCCTTTCTACGTCAATTAGTTCTTGAAATAGAGCTAGGTACGAAATTGGCTTAGTGGGTTCGGAAAGACTGACAGACATCGTAGCGAAAGCAATAAGGTTCCGTTTTGTCTCTATGGGAACGTAACCTTAAAAACGAATAGTTTATTTTGGTGTTGGGAATAAACTTAAAAATATTAAATAAATTCATACAAAATCATTCGAATATGTTAATAATAAAAATACTTATGCATATGAAATAAAATATGATAGACTCGCATACTCTTTTCTTCAGATTGATTTATTTCTGAACCAAGATAAATGTATACATGTACTTAATTTGATAGTAGGGAGACACATTCAAGAAGGTCATCTACACTCTGAAAAAAATCGCAAGCTAAAATCTAGTGTGATCAGGCTTGATTTTAGTTTTTTTTAATCTTACGTGCTAAATCTTAATATGACACTCATAATTCTTAATGTAAGAACATAATTCTAAAAACAAGTTTTAATTCTGAATTTAGGAACAAAAAAAACTTGATTTGAGGTTGAATGTTCTGCGTATTAGTGGGTTTAAATCTAAATGTAATATTATGTTCTTGAAATATCTTAAAAGATGACATTTAAACGCGAATAAGCTAGCCAAAATCTTGAGTTAGTTTTTGTTCGTGGAATAAGCCGAAACAAACTTAAAAGACTAAATTGAAACACAAATAAAGGACAAAACAATCTTATTTCAAGCTTGTCATTGATTGAAACCAGCGCAGCAATACTTAAAGTGCATTTTGAATTCTATTCGTTCCTAAAAATCAGATTCACTTACTGAGTGAATTCAAATAAGGCAAAATTAAAAATTTAATATTATTATCTAAATATGATCTATTGATGTGAATGAATGATGAGATGATAATATTATAAGATGGTAGGTATCTAAGATCCAAGGTTTAGATCTTGAATACCCAAAATAAATTTGTTTCAGACATAATGTAAGAACCACATTCTTAAAATAATCGCGAAACAGGATTGAATTAAGATTTTTAAGCTTAGATACTTTAAATCTCAAGAGAAGATTTTTTGATCTTCTTTTAAGAATTTTCAAGATTAATTCAAGTTGACAATGGTCCAAAACGTAGCCTTTGTATTCTTAAAATAAGAACGAACATTCTTAAAATAATCCCGAAACAGGATTGAAGTAAGATTTTTAAGCTTACTAAAAATCTCAAAAGAATATTTGTTGGTCTTGTGAAAATGAGCTAAACATAAGATTTTTGTACTTGGAATATCTACTGATATTCTTGATTTTAGCTCGTTTTTGTGTATATTTTCGAATTTTAGGCTAATGACCAAATTAAATGGGTTCTTAACTGTAGCCTACGAAGTCAATTCTATAGCGAAACTAATTACATTTTGAAAATTGTGTGTGATCCCAAAAAAAGTTCTTTACATAGGTAAATTCATAGGAAATTATTCAGACATAAAAGTTTTGGTAAAATAGGCGGAAGATTTACGAATTAAAAATTTCAAGTAAAATTAGGTAAAGGGGAAGTGATTTTAAAAGTTATTTCAAGATTGTAATGGTGATAGTAAAGGCTATTTAAGGTGGAGGGCTAAATGTGATAAAGAAGCGTGGCACATGGCACATCCAATACAAACAAAAAATTCATTGCAAAAGTTTTTTCTCGACAGTTCGAAAAGTAGTCAGTCGAGTCAGCTGAAACGTCCATAATATATTTGCTATGAAGTGAAAAGCCCACATAACTCTAAAGTTTTTTAAATTTTGACTTCAAATCTGGGTACGGGAAGCCGTTCAGGTACAGCTAATTTCTAGGAGTCAAATGGACTCATTGTCATATAAAAGGTGTCTGATTATGAAAGTGGTTTAGTTCGAAATAACTATCATTTCTACCAAAGTGAGTTATTTTTTCAATCAATAATTTATAGACTGAAATTCGACAAAATTTCCCAACATAAAAATTCTTGTGGAACTGTACGACCCTCCTGAGTTACATTCAGAATAAAAGAAGAAATGTTGTTGATTTTTTTGTTAAAAATTAATATGTTTTTTCTAAAAAAACAGGTGCTTAGCTTCAAATTATTCAGTCTACTTGTATTGATATATGGAAATTGGAATAGTCTACTGTCATGAATCCAAATGACTTGCCAGAGATCAAGTCAAGGATAGAAAATTAAGGGAGAAAACAAATTAGCGGATTTCTTACAAAAATTAGCGAACCAGCAGTCAAAGAGTTGCTGGTTTAAGTATACTCAGTTCTCAGTGTATACCTTGCCCTTTGCATTGAACTCACTCACATTTGTCATTATTAAAAATGTAAGACAGTCTGTAATCACCTTTACCTACTGTAACCACAAAGTTACCCTATGATGAAAATCTTGAGGTAAGACCAACCCTTGAATGGAATGCTATAATGACCAAAAACTCACAACCCACTAAATCATTCATATTTCGCCTTCAATTCGCAAACAGAATTTATTCAAACCAAACCCAACAAGAAAGTGAATATGGAAATTTCAAATTTGTATTCCCATTTCCGTTTCGCTTTCAATTTTCGCAGCAAATATCAAATGGAAACCCCACTCAGGTGACCATGAAAGTTTTCTCATACAACTTTGCGCCAAGTTTTAAAAATGTCTTCCCTCAGCCCAAAAGTAAAAACAAACAGAATACAAAACAAGAATTAAATTTCATTTTCTAAAAGGCCAATTCATACAAAGTAAACCGAAAAAAAAGAACGCACACAAATAAAAGGACAAAAACAATAAAACGCGATAATAATTCATTTTTATTTTTATAACATTTCGCCTACAACAATAAGCAACGCACCTTTTATTCAATTGAATTCGGAATGAATCCTTAAATACGATTATTGGTCTATTTCGGGCCCAAGTTTTAGATTCACGTAATTGCCTTCTCAAGAAGAGAGAGAGAGAGAGAGAGATGGAATCCAATTCTCACATCTCACAGTCGAAATGAACTTAGAAAAGAATAATAATGCCTACGGTTAGGGGAGGGGGTGGCCTGCGAAAAAGAAAAGAAAATATCTAATAATCACTACCGAGAGTTTTGACATTGAGATTGTATCTTATTAAATGATTTAATGTGATCCTCTTCGAATCGAAATATAAAATTTCGAATTTGGCCTCAGGTGACCAGAAAAGATTTCAGAATTTTTTTTTTTGATTCATGGGGGAAATTAACTAACGGAATGGTTCTGGGAGATGATATTCCTTTAAGTCGCTTAACTCAATAAAGCTTCGTGGAAACATTTTAACAAAAATGTATATGAGTTGGTGTCGGGATTGTAATTTGATGGCAATTTGTGCAAGAGAATGTTTCTAGATTTTTGAACGGCTCAAATGTTTGCAGGATACAGTCAAAGGGTTGGACATATAGATATTCAGAGCTACGTTCATGGAATTGCAGATTTTAATTCCTTTGGGATGGCCGACTGTATTAACTCATGCTAGGAATGGATTTTCTGTTGCAAACATCACAATGAGTCTACAAGGACTCACACCCTACTCTACCAACACGTAAACCTAACCTAACCTAAGCTCTTTTCACATTGAAAATGATGTGATTCATTTTGTTAAAGAGGATTTTGACTGACCGACAACTGAGTGCTGTCACTTCTTCATTTCCATACAATTTTTCTTTTCGATCTTTAAATTTACGTTACTTATCGGGTTCCCGTCCCTTGAAGAGTCTCTGCCTGTGACACTGCAGCCTTCTATCTTCTTCTATCTACCGGGCACGCTGCTTTCAGTTGTCCTGACCAAGCGCTCTGACATCCGCGATGGCTTTTGGTCTTTCAATTCAAACGGAAGTTCGGTCTTCCTTGTCTTCTCGAACCTGTGGCTCGGATTCGAAGATCCTCTTACCTGGAGCATTATTGTCCATTCGCTCGATGTGGCCGAGCCAATGTAGTTGACGTTACTTATCGGGTTCCCGTCCCTTGAAGAGTCTCTGCCTGTGACACTGCAGCCTTCTATCCTCTACGATCCCGGGCACGCTGCTTCCAGTTGTTCTGACCAAGCGCTCTGACATCCGCGATGGCTTTTGGTCTTTCAATTCAAACGGAAGTTCGGTCTTCCTTGTCTTCTCGAACCTGTGGCTCGGATTCGAAGATCCTCTTACCTGGAGCATTATTGTCCATTCGCTCGATGTGGCCGAGCCAATGTAGTTGACGTTACTTATCGGGTTCCCGTCCCTTGAAGAGTCTCTGCCTGTGACACTGCAGCCTTCTATCCTCTACGATCCCAGGCACGCTGCTTCCAGTTGTCCTGACCAAGCGCTCTGACATCCGCGATGGCTTTTGGTCTTTCAATTCAAACGGAAGTTCGGTCTTCCTTGTCTTCTCGAACCTGTGGCTCGGATTCGAAGATCCTCTTACCTGGAGCATTATTGTCCATTCGCTCGATGTGGCCGAGCCAATGTAATTGACGTGTTTTGGCTTTTTTGACTACATTCATATCTTGGTACAGCTCATAGTGTACGCGGTTTTATCTTCTCCTCCATTCGTCCTCCTCGCACACGAGTCCAAAAATCAGCGCACCCTTCCTGCTTATCATCCTATACCCGGCGCCATAAAGCAGAACTAGCAGGATAAGGGTTATGTAGAGCACACATTTCATCCTACGAGTTATGAGTTTTGAATCCAATTGTTTTGCCAAACCCAAGTAGCAACGATCTCCTAGGGTAATTCTTCGCCGGATCTCCACTATGGCCTCCTTCGTGGAGTTTATGTTTACTCCGAGGTAGGTGAACTCCTTAACTACATCGAAATTGTTGCTATCAATAGTGGCTTTTTGACCTAGTCGGTGAACCTAGTCTTGCCCTCACATACTTCAAGGCCAACGGATTCCGCCTGTTCTTCAATCGCCGTGAAGATTTCTATCACAGCACGCTGGGAACGACCGATGATATCAATATCGTCTGCATACCCCAGCAGCTGAATGGACCTGTTAAAGATAGTGCCTTCCGTGTTGACACCTGCCCTGCGCACATTTGCACAATTGTATCGTAAGTTTATAGATTCTCCTGAGCACAAGTCATGAGAAGTCTTCGCTATAGGGCAGTTCGTTGTAGAGGAGTCCTGACTCTATTTTTAAGGCTCTTGTGGTATTTCTAGCTGGCATATTATAGCTTGTAGGGTATTAAGCTTTCAGATCTAGTTGGTGAATCTACCCTTCCAAAATGAGCTATAATGTATTTTGTGATGATAGCTTAAGCGTTCTTTGTCGTTAAAATTTTTCTTTTATGTCATTATAACAGATTGTCTACAGACCTTGAATTATGCCACATCCATAGGCATTCCACAGTCTAAGCTCTCGCATGCCGCCATATAAAACTGGATTCTCCTGTCGCGTCACCGCTAAGTTTACCTAGTTAACCACATCTTCGGCATGGTGCAACAATATTGATTTATGATTTAGCTACACAGTTTGACCTAAATACACATGCCAACACTGAAATAAAATGAATTTATTGTCTTCTCGACAAAATGCCTGCAGAGGCTGACCTCAAAATCCTGAATTGACCCTTTACCGCCCCCGATTTTGCGGTAAAAGCATCAACGCATATTTCATTATTTAGACAGCGCAGCAAAGCTATGAAAGCAAATTTTCATTTGTTGCTCTATCGTCCCAAACCGCCCTTTAAATAACCAACAGTACCGCAAATATTC
The DNA here is from genome assembly GCA_955612985.1 of Cheilosia scutellata. NCBI lineage: Eukaryota > Metazoa > Arthropoda > Insecta > Diptera > Syrphidae > Cheilosia > Cheilosia scutellata. The sequence goes on from OY015313.1 coordinate 8,125,351, forward strand.
CAGCAAATATATGCATATACAAGTCAACTAAACCGCAGCCACCACAAACATCTTCTCTCGTGTGCATACCACAAAGGACTTTTGCCAGTGGCGCGAATTTTTGAAATCGATACGCAATTTATCACACAACTTAGATACTCCACTGCACAACAAGGATATTCATTTCAAGTATCATAAAAAAAGAGTAATCAAAGGAATGAAAAAGAAATTAGCGACTCTAAGAATAACCTCAGACATAATAAAAATAAAAATAAAAATAAATTAAAGCAAAAGAATGAAAGCAGACAGTATGCGAAAGACTTGAAATGCTTAAAAATTGTTTATGAACAAAGGACGAAGATGAATAATAAGAAGACAAGAATACTATTCGTAGCCCAAAGGAATTTTCTCTTGCGTTTAGCATGTGCGACTATGACACGCTTAACGCTGTGCTACTCCATGGCAGTCTCGACGTCGTCCTTCATGTTGTACGCAATGAACCCCGCCTTGGTTAAGGTCAGTCAAAGCAGCGCACACAATGTGTAACACGAGGGTGACAATACGAGTATTCAATTTGAGTGCGGCTAAGAACTCCCACATATAAATCGGGTTGAATGACGTTTGCTGTTTGCCGCTCTCTCTCTGCGTTCATTGTCATGGACATGGACGCATAATTGTCCTCAGAGAAAGAGAGAGAATATCCAATAATACCGCATTGGACGAGAGGAGAGCTTGTGTTCGTGCTTGCGTGGAGAGAATTTATAGAGATGCAGGAGTACTCCTGCTGAATCTGTAGGGGAGTAGCTGGAGCTTTGAAAAATTGCGTAAAGACACATGTTGGGAGTTCCAAACGGCAATCTAATAGAGATTCGAGGATACAAACCATATGGGTGGTGGCCCATGAGATTTTATATAGGTACTGTATAGGGTATACGTATACGTATACGTATAGCTAATTCAAATCTGCATACGAGTTTATGCAAACAAATTTTACATTTTTCAACACTGTTGGATTTATGTAAAATTTTGTAGGATACCAAAGATTCACAAACCCCAGAAAAACACAAATTTTACATAAAGTTTTTTTGTACTACGCCACCTTACGTGAACCTTTGACAATATTCGAGAGGACCATTAGGTACCTGAGAAGAAAGCTTCTCAATACTATACAGCCATTCGTATTCGTCATAAAGTTTTAGGTCTATTTAATTCCATTCGTAATACTACTAATAACAATAAAAAAAATCATTCAAACGAAGGGCTGTGAGAAGTCTAGACATAGGGTTCTACGGTCTCGTTGCGGCAACTATTTGTATTGATTCAGCAGAATCGAGACAGAACTTAGACCGAATCTTAATGTACTTTACATAAGCCCTATGATTGAAAATTGTCAATGGCAGTCACCAACATGAACTCAAATAATTTAGACGTGCAATGGCAGCACTGTTTTGGTATTTGTCTTCTAGGTCTTATAACAATAGAAAACCGGATAAATTTAAAGCTTCATATCGGTGCATGGAATTGTCCGACACTATAAGGTATAATCACTAATAGTCAAAATAATGTTTGAGATCATTGAATTATTGCTTCGTTTACATGAGGACTTCCACCAGATACGATATACCTACTTGTGGATTTTAACAAAATCTTAAAAACTTTGTTCTTCAGGCCGTAAATGCATTTTTTAAGCCATGGAATCAAGAAACAATTTTTAAACACATTCTCAGCAAAGCTTTCACAAAATTTCTGTAAAAAACTATTTTTTTTTTAATCATAAACTAATAAACATTACAAATTAAAATCTTTCATTCTTTGGGGACAACTGAAAAGCTACTGGGACCAGAACCATTCTTTTCAATTGGTAGAGGAATGATAGAACAGCTGATTCACAAATGGATCACAGCAGAACACTTGAGAAAGCGGTCAACCGTGGAACAATGTAGACAAGCTAAAATGGCAATACAATGGCCGACCTGCTCCACTCAGAGAAAGGTTTTAAGCATGAGTCGAGGAACATTGAAATGGGTGGTGGCGTTAACTACAGGTCATGGTAATATCGGGTATCATTTAAGAAAGATGGATCTTAGAGACGATGATACTTGTAAGCTATGCCTGGAGGAATCTGAGACAGCGGCACATATATTGTGTCAATATCCAGCTTTGGCTGGCAGAAGAATGAGGATTTTGGGAAAACATTGGGTCGAGACCCATTGGATGAAACAGATATCACATAAACATATGCTAGCGTTAACACTAGGAATCGAACTCAGGGAAGAACTCTGGAGAAGTCCAGAGAGTCTCTCTGGGTAAGGTTTATAGAGGTAGGGAGACGACCAGAGACCCGTGGTCAGGGCTGGCTTCGAAGATTTTGAAAAAGTCGCAAAAAAAATGGGGATTCGCATACAAAAAGGGGCAATACTAACCTGTGTATAAAAAATGGCACACAAAAAGACGCAAAACGAGTTAAATTCACTATAATAACTATTCTACGCTATTTCCACTGATTTATAACATTCCAAATAGCTACATATGTACTAACTAAATAATTGTTTTAGTTTCAAAAGGCATAATAATTATAAACCAATGGAAATAAAGTGAAACATATATAATATATCTTTTAATCTATATCTCAGAAATGACAATTTTAACTTTAATTTTGTTAAGGTGTTTCGTTTTTTTTTTCAAAATGGGGAAAAGGGGCAAATCTGTACAATTTTCGAAAAGTGGTCTCATTGGGGATAGAGAGCAAAAAAGGGGAAAAATCCAACTTTAGTCGCATAAAGCCAGCCCTGTCGTGGTCTGATTCGAATATCTCTCGAATTTTATATATATATATTCTTTGGTTGTTTATGACAGTTTGTGTTTCAGTTATATTAAGTGCATGCATCCCAATCGGAAGTTAAAAGCTGCCGGCCATTTGTTTTCCAAGGAATGTGGTTGACACCAGATGACCAAAATCTCTACCAAATAGTAGAACTAGCTGAACACAAAGGAAGCTTGTGTAATCAGCCTAGATTATTATACACACAGTTCCAGATTTACCAAATACTTAAATGGAACTACTCACTGACAAAAGACGATTTTTCGTCAGAATTCGGACCCACTTCTAACTGATATGAAGTATCCACTCATACGTTTTGTGTACTCAGTTCTTGAGATAAATGAATCTTGAATGTACAATATTAAAATCAAGTCCTGTTAAAAAAATCGACTAGCAGAGAAACACGCTTTTTATGCCTAAGACAAAACACGGAGAGGTACTAGTCATGCCTACCACACACACTATCGATTACATACAGCATTATTCTGGCAGTCACTGTTCGAACTGCATTCATTCTCTGTTGTTGAAAAAATTGCCAAATAAAAATCGCAGACGTCAGAAGCTTCTGTAGAAGAAAAACTATTGTAAAGAAAACAAATAACCGACAATGGTCTGTTGGAAGTTTAGTAGAGGATATTACAATATTAGTCAGTGACAAGGTCTGGCACTTCCACATTTTTGCCACCACTGTCCATTTATTTGACATCATAATATAACAGTTCGTTTTCTTGTCGTATATTTGAAGTAACATCCTAGAAAGAGTCCGCAGCTATATTCTCTAAAATTCCATAGAGTACATTCCCCCTCCTGTTCAATTATAAAATATTTAAAGGGCAGTAGCGGAGAAAGACAAAAAATATTGAATAAGTCTTTATTGAACAAAAGCTGATTTAGGAATGAATAAATAAACTAAATTAATTTCAAAAGTCTCTCAAAATTAATACATAATAATACTTGATCCAAAACTGACCTCTTTTACAGTGATCTCCTTATCAAAACCCCTTCTCAATGTAAAAGTTATTTGATAAGCCCCATCGCCTCTTGAAAGTAACTGAATTTGATTTTGTCAAGCGGCTTCGTCATTATATCAGCGACCATCTCTCCTGTCGGACAATTCTGCAAAATTATTTCCTTATTCTGGACCATTTCCTTCACATGATGATATTTTACTTGAATGTGTTTTGTCCGTGGATTCATCTTGAAATCACTAGCAAGAGCTATACAGCTTTGATTATCTTCTTTCACGGTCGTCTGTTTAGCTCGAATTTTTAAATCCTCGAAGAGCATCTTCATCCACATCATCTCAGAACAAGCCTCCGAAAGGACTACATATTCGGCCTCTGTTGAAGACAAGGTTATGTGGGTTTGCTTCCGACTTCCCCATTAAACTGTACATCCACCTATGATTTAGGAAGGAATAAATAAACTAAATTAATTTCAAACGTCTCTCAAAATTAATACATAATAATAATACTTGATCCAAAACTGATCTTTTACAGTGATCTCCTTATCAACATAAAAGTGTCCGATTTTAAAAATAATTTGAGAAATGGTAAAAATGGCCATCTACCTCTTTATTTTGATAGCTAAATAGCTATTCAGGTAGTCGATGAAAAAATCGGATTTAACTTACATGCGCATTTTTTAAGCGCCTGCATGAAGTTTCTGTTTAGAAATTAAAGGGTGCCCACCTTATATGCCGAATATATAAAGCCCACTTGCAGGAAGCGGATTCCTTCCATCACCAATCGACTGTATGAACCCTTGTCACTAAATCGTGCAAAAAGAAATGACTTTGAGTTTGAAAAGTCGTCATATCAAGGTTCCTCTAAGCAAATTGTTTCAGAAGAATAATTCCCCTTGATGGACTGACTCATCATTGAAACTCAATGCCAAGAAGTACAAAATCGAACTTAGTTCATCCATATGCATAATTATGAGTCCCTAAGTATTTAATTTGCTTCTTAGACTCCCATAGCCATACCAAAGGATTTCCCTTGATATATTTTGTTGCGAACATTAACCCAGCAGTTTGTCCCTACGTTTGCCCATCGCACTCACCGACTACGAGAGTGGTTTGTTAGAGAACGAGAGCACGTGTTAGCATCAAAACAAACCGCTCTCTACATCTCCAGCATCCAACCGGCGCGTTGTCGTCACTCATCAGATACGAATACGATCCACAAAATAGCTCCATTTAGAGAAAGCATCTCCAATCGGAGAGAGAATAAATTTCCCCCGAAAGAAAGGCCCAACAAATTTCCCGTGTCGCAATAAACGAAACCTCCAAAGCATCTCTGCTGCTGTTGCCTCCCTCTGGTCGATATGACACGAGATGAAAACGATTCTGGAATTCAGTCTTCGTGTGAATTTTACGAATCGTGGTTCATCCTATACGAGGGAGTAGCTTTGTACGGTGCACCCTGTCGTCGTTGTCGTCGTCGAATATGCCTCGTCTTTATCGTATATCCTAACGTGTGTGGAAAAATAAATAAAACAGATTCTGTGAATGTATTGTCGAATGTATCCTTGCGGTTTGAAACAAAAACCCAGTGATGATGTGGAAATTGTCGTGAAATTGGTAATGAGAATAAATCCCCTGAAGATATCCTTAAAAGCCGCCTTCATATCAATTTGTTGGATTAAGTCTTGTGTTAATTTGTCCTTTTCGCATGAGTCCTTTTTGGGATTACATTTGTTTGTTCGACGCCTTGTACTATGAAGGCATCCCCGTTCATATTATGTATCTACGAATATGTAGAGGTTAACTCCTGCCAATTTGACTATCCCAGTTGTGTGCTTTGCTTCATACAATTGCGTTATGTCATTTTGGAAGAGGAGGGCTGTCGCCCATTCTTTGACAACGCAGTTCCATTATTCACCCTCTGCGCGTCTCATTGTCACCACAATCATCCTCTAACTGCGGTGGTAATTTTGAATCCAACTCCAAATTCGTCCCAAAAAAGATTCCTAAATAAAAAGGATTACATAATAAAGCAGGCGATATGTTGTTCATATATAAGCGACAATATGAATAGAAAGGATATTCTAGGATATGTTGGCATTGTCATTTGCCACGTGTTGTTTCGCACTGTGTTTGTTTTTGTCTTGTTGTGTCTCCAATTTTTAACCCCACCCCCACACCCAACCAACACAGTCGGCTTATTGTGGTTGTTGTTACGAATCCCTGTCACGCCGCCAAAGTGTATCGCTCGTGTGTCCTTTTTGTTGTTTTATTTTTGTGATGAATGCGTGATGAATCAATGAAATATCACCATCTCTGGTGTAGATGTGCCTAAACAGAATTATGTATATGAATAAATTTATTCTGGCGATCCTATGAAAAATAAAACCTGGTGTGAAAATTAAAACCTAGTTGAAAGAAAAATCAAACGTGGAAAACAAGTGCAAAAATGTGAAAGAAGATCGAAAAAGGGATGCCACTGTGCGTATCCTTTGGCGTGTTTGCTATGCGATGGATAGAAGTGTAATTAATAAGAAATGTGATTCCTATTGTGTAACCGAGTCTTCGAATTATTCCGAGAAGCCCACCACACTGAGTGAGATGTTGATGATGAATTTTCTTTTCTTTTTGTATCTCCCCTTTAGTCCTGTCTCAATGTTTTGTGTTCATTATTAATATTTGCATTTTGGTTTTTCTTTCTTGAGTTTCTCGGTTTTTTGGGGTGGGAAAAAGTGTATGTAAACAAGACCGAAGTACGTGTACATTCTGGTGATGGAGAAGCTTTCTATCTTGAGGTCCTTAATATTTTTTTTGTCATCTGCTGTTACGTCCTTTTTTGTCAGGAGGCAAAAGGAAAATATTTACTTAATTAATTGAAGAGGAGCAAGATAATTTACTAGGATTATATTATTAATTTCGATTTTTTTCTTATTCGTCAGGTTACATGGATACAGAAAGGTTGGCGAGTGCCCTAGAGACGAGAAAGTGAATGTGATTGTGGTTATTTTGTATATTTCATCATAACTCAAGGATTTTTGTTTGTTTGCGTTTTCTTTGTGTTTGTCTATATCTTGTTTGGTTGTAAGGCTAATTAAGTGGGCCAATGACTAGGCGGATATCAATGGTAGTCTGGGGAAGGACACTTTCATTGTGCGATGTTTGAGTGGGATTTATTTTCGTAACGAATACAACTTTCTGCTTTGCCATTGAAAATGTATTTTGGATGTAGGTACCAATTGGTGGAAATTGTTTGATGAAATTTTGTTGGTAGGACGTTGAGTATTAAAAGCTATCGTTGCCAACATCTTTTATAAGGATTATGGTACTGAAGAACGTGATGCCTGTACCTACCATCTATTATCCTTTTGATATTGTTATCTTAGAATTTAATTTCTTTGTTATGATTTGGAAATTATTCGTTTGTTTTAGTACCATGATTTAATTGTGAACTTCTGTATGGTCATCAGGACATATTAAAATAAACTGACTTCTTTGTCGAATAATGAATACATTATTTAAGAAACCACTCACCTAGTAAGTGCCTACATCTTTTCAGTGGTAAATAGTTTGTATCTGGATGATTCATACCTCTCATTCTCACAGTACCGATTTTTTATATGAAATTATCTACACTGAACCAAATCGCGTAGGTCATATTGACGAAAATATTTTGTCAATCTTTGAAGAATTTATTATTCGAATCGACAATTTTTCATCAAACTTTTCGTTTTATTGAAAATTTAATATTCAAAATCAATAAAATTTCTTCAACAGCTGTCCGATTTAGTATTTTATTCAAACGAATGAAATTTCGTCATATTAACAAAATGAATTCGTTGACTGAACTAAATCCGGTAGGTGATGTCGAAGAAAATATTTTATTAATTTTTGAAGAATCAGTTATTCAAATCAACAATTTTTCATAACATATTTTTACATTTTTAATCGTTTTTTTCTTCAAATTGAAGAAATTAATCAATTTGAAGAAGTTTAATTTTTATTGTTCAATATTGCGTTCGAAGTGATAACTTTTATTCTTGAAAGTGTGACAAAGTGAAGTCGTGTAAAGAAAATTATAAATTAAAGTGAGGCAACTGAGCAAACTTCACAAACACACTTGTATAAGAAAAACGTAAGTAAAATAAATATTTTTCATCACTTCTTTTCTAGAAGAAAATGTAGAGTATACCTACCTTTAATCACAGCTAAATGAGTTTAAAAAAAAACATTAACTTTTCATTATATTTTTTTCCCCAAAGCTAACATGCTTTTCTAGGCTATCTTTCTCGATAAACCGTGTGGAGGAGATGCATCAAGAAAAATATTCAGCCAATGATCATCATAACTGGGCAATAAGTAAGTCGTTGTATTTCTAAATCACATAACATTAAACAAACTTTAATCAATTTGTTTAATTTTTCCAAATTTTGCTAGGACCTTTACCCAAACCTGCTAAACCTGCATAAAGTCAAGCCCAATTATGACAAGAAAAAAGTATTTAAGTTAAATCACTTATAGAAATGTAAGTTAAAATAAAACTTTCAATTGTATATATATACCTAATGCTAATAAAATAAAAAAAATGTTTTTGTCCTTAAAACATGTTTTAATGATGAATAAATAAGTTATTTTGAAGAAAATTGATGCATAAAATTGAAGAATATTTATTTAATATGAATAAAGTGAAGGGTTGAAATGAAGAATTGATTTTCAATTTAAAGAAGAGAATACGTAAAAATGAAGAAAATTTCGTTGATTAATAATGCACGATGCGTGGAATTGAAGAATGTTTTTTCAATTTGAAGAATATTTTTTTAAAATGAAGAACACTAATTTTGATTAAACTTTCTTCAAAGTGACAATATTTCTTAAATATAACAAAATATTTGTCAAAACAACGGACAGGAGGTGTTGACCTTATATTGATCACCATTTCTTCAAGTCTACGTGCTTTTTTGTCAATATCACTACCAAATTTGGTTCAGTGTATTGTGACCTACAATAAAATTAAGGTGTAGGCTTAATATGACTAATAAAAAGACTGTTGATTCATAAATACTATATGTTTGTCAGGGGTTCCCTAAGTGTGCACCGCGACGCAATGGGACGTGCGTCGTGGCGTTATCCTAAGGGCGTCGCAAGTTTTATTTTGTCACTGCTATAAGACTCTGAACAAAGGAAAAGCATTCCTTTCTTTACGAATACCAAGAGCAAGGTCGAAATGAAATAGTTACATTGCAGTCGAAGCGCGAAGTTAAGCACCTTTGTTTTTCCCTCATTTCAAGTCGGACTTGGTTCGTGGCTGGCACTCGTATATTCCCCTGGTACTCAAAATTAAATACAGGTTTTTCAATTAGTACGGGTCGTTGCTATAGCCAGATTCGTCGGGTGTGCAGTAGAATCCGAGGCAGTCAATTCCTCGCCGTGCATCGGCTTTTCGCAGATTCCAACTTGGCGAATTTTGCACCGGGACTTGGGCTTATGCCCGTATATATGAATGAACATAGGCAAAGCCGTTTGTTGGCTTGACTTGACTTCGGAGCGCTTGGAAGAAGACCCCAATTTTGGCCGAAAATCATCTTTAACGACGAGGCACATTTTTAGATGAATGTGGGTATGTTAACAAGCAAAATTACCATAAATATGGGATGACGATAGTTCAACGTCGAACCATCCTTATTGAAAACCAATTTAGTGAATCTTAAGTAAGATCAGATTCTATTCATATACAGTGGATTCCGCTTTATTGGGACACCGTATAATCGGGACAGCCGCTTAACTGGGACAAATGCTATAAAGAACGGAAACGAATGCATATTTTAGATTGAATTTTGTTCGCTTATTGTGGGACAGCAGCCGCTTATTCGGGACATATTCATCACACATCTTAACACATTTTGACATAAAAAATATTGCCACATTGCTTGTCTGTCTATCACCGAAGATGAGAAAGCATATTGACCCAATGCTATTTAAGTAACGCCATTTTCTCGTGGTGTTGTGCACCTTTTTGCCTTTGTGCAGTTCTAGAAGTGTCAAAGTGTGTGCAAAGCGGTTTGTTGTTGTTTTGTCAACGTGGCTTGCTATTAGTTTCGTTTCTGTAAGTTGCCGTGAGAAGTACATCGACAAGTAAATGTGAAATAATCGACATTATAAGTCAAATAATTTTTTGTTGTTTTTTTCATACTTCATCATGACTTCGTATTATTGGGACAGCCGCTTAATTGGGACAAAACAGTCTAGCCCGAAGTGTCCCAAATAAGCGAAATCCACTGTATTTGTGCTTTTATAGAAGGGTATCGCAAAAATATTTCAACCTCTCTAGGGACTGGGCAGCGTTGCCGAAGTGGCACAATTGTGCCATTTTGGCACCCTACAGTCCGATTGGCACCTTCAGTTCTCATTTGGCACCTTATGAGCTTGATACATTTTAATACATAATATTTAAAAAAAAGCATTTCTTAGAGTGCAAGTAAGTCATTTTCTCTTTCATCTGCGAACACTTATTTCATATTCACTGAACTGAATCATTTTTAAAAAAGACTGAAAATAATGATTTTTTTTTCAAGTAGTGAAACATACATATCGTGTGTGTGTGTACGAATTCATACACAAATAATCGTAATGATACTAATGCGAAGTTATATGTTTCTTGTGTTTTTAAATATTTCTCTGCCGTTGAAAGGCTGGTGGCACCCAGTTGGCACCTTTGGTTACCGTCAATGGCACCTAAGAAAATTTTTTTGCGGCAACGCTGCTGGGAGTCGCAGTATGAAAAAGCTTGGGAACCTATATGTCATATTTACTTTTTTGTTAGCACATTTTAAAATTGCAGTGATTTTTGACCTTAATGCCAAACTTATAGTGTTCTTTTAACTAATCTTTATTTAAATCAAATCATTCTATTGAAAAAATATTGGCCGTAGACACAAGTTTTAATTTAAAAATTGTCTCTGATGGTCGATAGTTGAATAATTCTCTGGTTTCTTGTTCTTGGAAGAATGAACAACTTGGCTTAAAAATAGAGTAGCCGTAGGTATTTAAAAAAGAAATACAAAAAACTCCTAAATTAAATACTATCATAATAAAACACACATTAAATAAATAAATTAAAAAAAAAAATATTTTATAGTAGTATTTAAGAGTTTTCGTACATCGTTTCAATTGTTTTACTAAAACTCCTAACTAGTTTGTTTGTTACCTAGCTCAATAGTTAAATCAGTAGTCACATTTTCGGAATTATGTTGTTTGTTATCTGTAAGAATAAAAATCCCCGAAATATAATTTTGTATGCCCTATGAAAGATTTCGAATAATACAACATTTTTAAGGTTTAACAAAGTTCGACAGACGAAATATAGAGGAATGAAAGTGTTTTTGAGATTTTGAAGTACATTGGAGTACATTGGATACTTTCGCGTTAGCTTATCATTAGGATTGTTTCACATAATTAGAACAACACTACACTTTAAAGCTACAACTTCACACTTATAAGATTGATAATAAAATCTATCTACCCCAATTATTAAAAGTAGCTAAATTCTGGGCGCTGCTGGGGAAATATTTTTGATGTTCACAACTTTTTATTATTAATTAATTAAAGGCTTTTACTTAACTTCGTGAAAAATTTGTTGTGTCAAAATCTTGCAAGTCAAATTTGAACCACTTTCTCTAAACTTAGAACTTTGAAATTTTCTATGTTGGTTGGGGTGTGAAGACAATGCAATATTTAAAGAGAATTTTTGGATTTTGACTTCCCCTGCCCCTTAAAGGGAGGCTTTTTTATAACACATGATTCATTAGCCGTATTAACTTGAAATTTTATATGTCGATAGATAAGTCAAAACTATTACATTCCTAATTAATACTTTGTACCGATTCGTCCTCTAAGGGTTGAAAAAAGGGGGTTCAAACTTTTCTATTTCGACCTTACTACGCTCAACTTGCCATTATACTCATAAATCTATATAGGTCAACTCAAAACATCCTTTTAATTGTTAGGCAATACTTCACCGAGTATTTTAGGCTAACATCTAGGCTAACATCTTTCTAGTCTATCCAGAGGGCAAGATATAATAAGTTGAAAATAGATCTTATTCGGCCAAAAGCGAAAAAAATTGCTATCTCGATCGCAGTTGTGCTTAGGAAGGGTAGTTTTAATTTGCGTTCTAAAAATAGAATTGTCATACGTCGGGCATTCAGAAAGTATGCTCATATGACGTATGGCGTAGTTGAATTTGATGTTTTTGTGATGCGTAAATATGTATGCTATGCACAATCGTCCATACTTATATTTGAGATCTGCAGCTATGGAAAGTGTATAGGTTAGGTAGGTACGCGTAGTAAAATCTATCAAACCATATACTGTAGCGAATTTTCATTTATATGGAATACATACCTACTATTATGTCCATTGTCCATTCACTTAGGACTTTGAAATTTTAAATGCTGGTTCAGTTTTGATGACAATACAAATGTTAGTAAAAAAAAGCTTGTGTAAGTAGGTAGATATAAAACTCAACTAAAAAACAAAAAATAAAATAATAATAGTTTAAAAAACGGGATCATGACGTAATCTCGAATGCCAAAAATCTCGAAGGCTAAAAATCTCGAAAATTTTTTTTTTTTAATCTCGAAAGCGAAAATCTCGAATGTACAAAAATCTCGAAAGACTATATCTCGAAAAAAATCTCGAAAATAAAAAGTAAATCCCATAGCCAGACAGTAAACCCAAGCAGGGGGGTTGCAGGGGGGCAGCATGCCCCCCCATACGTATCGAGATTTTTTTTTCGAGATTTTTGTCATTCGAGATTATGCTTTCTAGATTTTTTATTTCGAGATTTTTTAAATTCGAGATTTTTTAAATTCGAGATTTTTTTTTCGAGATTTTTACATTCGAGATTTTTGCTTTCGAGATTTTTTTTTTCGAGATATCGGGGTAGACCCTTAAAAAACTAACGAAACGCTTTTATAAGTATACTGCACTAAAAAGCAAAATAATAAAAATTAACCAATCATTTTTTAAGGTTTATCCTGGATGGGGCTTAGTGTAAGCCATGTTTGTAGTTATGTATTGTATTATATTTGAGTGCAAACTACACAAACATTGTAATTGCATTGCACATTGCACAAAAATAGCTAATTTAAAAACTTAAGTTTGAATTATAGATATTCAAAATTAATTTCAATTGTGTAACAATATTCAAAATTTCTCAACAGAAATTATCAGAGTTAATCCCAACTAGCGAGAATCGTTGTTACTCCTCGCTTCCCCACTCAGTGTAACAATAAGTTATCATTATTTACAACTAAATTGAAGCAAGTATTGATTTTTGATTGAAAAGATTAGACATCGATAGTTTTTTTTTAATTTATTGATATAGGAAACGCTGTACATCAAAATAAACTTATAGTTAGTACAGGATATAAGATAACAACATATTATTTATATTATATAAAGTGCAAAAAATAGAGAAAACACTAAAAGAAAATACAATAATTTAAAAATAAATACAAAATTTTACGTTAAATTTGTGAGAAATTTTCTGTGTTCGATTCTAGACCTCACATGATTAGGTAGATTGTTCCAGAGTCGATTAGAATTGAAAAAGTTAGTTCTGCCTCCGTATTTGGGTGAGGTAGAGTCAATACAATTATATATGTCAATTTTTATTTTTTATAAATTGGGAATCAGTCGATTTTCGTAAACTTTTTTAAATCTCATGAATTGGCATTTTTGGCAACGATTTTTTTTTTATTTTCAACTCAACTCATCAACTCATCCTTATTAATTAACAATATGCTTTATTTTTATTTTTCCTATGTTTTCGTGAAATTTTTGGACATCTTCTCAATGTATCTTCAAGCGAAGCTATTCGAAAAAATAATCGTAATATGTAGATTTCAATTTTAAGAAAACTTTCCACACACAGTGGGCGCAGTAGCGGTTAGTGTGCTGGACTACTGTGCGAGGGATCCCAGGTTCGATCCCCGGAAAAACACAAATTGCATCTTAAGGTTTTTTCTACTGCGTTCGGACTCGGCATAAAATTGTAGGTCCCTTCCATTCGTTCCAAAAATAGAAACTCGCACAAAATGAATGGTTGCGAGAAGCTAGGCCTTGGGTGTTGTCTACTGTCTACCGCCTGTTGCGCCGCCTATTTATTTTTTTATTTTTTTTATTCCACACAATGATGAATTGAAAGCCACAGAAATTGCTTCACTGATTGAATTGAAACACAAAATAAATTAAAGAAATTTCCAAACATTGACATAATATCAGTCTTTTCAACTGATAAAGAAGAAAAAGAGAACAGGTGTACCTACTTTGTCATCTAAAAAAGTAATGTTAACGACGTAACTCAAAAACGACTACTAATTAACTCTGACAAAATCAAGGAAAACTTTAAACCGTTAATGAAAATATAAGCAAATACTTTGTGGTAAAAATAAAGTTGAACAAAGTAAACAAACTGTCAGGAAAAAAATTTGGCAACAGCTACTACTATACTAGTAAACGGAAAGCTATCTGGTGTCGTGTCGCCTTCACTCCCCAAGAGATGGAGCACATAGCACACAAAGCAGCCACCATACCTCAGAGCACACGTTGCTTTTCCTATTCTGTCGTTGCCATCTCATTTCGAGGAAGTGCATTACCATTTTTCAGCACCAGTGAACTCATAATTGCATTTGGTTGGAAATTAAAAGAGGAATTTTGTGTGTCCCGTCGTTGTTGTGTTGTGGGGAATTATCAACTTAAACTAGACACAGTATGTGATGAAAGAAGTAGCTAAAGAAAGTCTTTACAAAAATGTAATAGAAATTCGAATATAACAAAAAATATCGACCCAAACATTGCGTCAAATAAAAAAATCTTTGACTGAAATGCAATCTTAAAGGGTGTCCCATAATTTAGTTCGCAACTGACATTATCAAAATCTTGCTCTAAGAGCTAGAAATCTCGCAAATAGATGAAAATGCCGCATTATCAAAATCCAACCTAGCACCAACTCCAAATCCACACGAGATTTTAAAAAACTGTCGATTGTACCCAACCCCTCCCACCACAAGATATAAAATTACTGAATTAGTACCCTGTACCAAATTATTTAAATCTATATCAATACATTTTTAAAAAAATTTCTTTCCGCTTAATTTTGAATTAAAAAAAAAAACCTAAAAAACTTGCTTTATTAATTTACTTTCAATCCACACTGTTGTTCGTACTGTAGGTGTTCACTCAACAACGTAACTAAACTAAAATGGCAGACATAACTAACTGTATACACGCGTTTGTCAGACGTGGTACACTAGTTCCTACATAGTTGTCGAGTTCTTGAACATTTTCTAAATTCGTCCAGCGGGATGCAAGAAGTGTATTACACAGTACTGGATGTTCATTTCAATCTCTGGAGTGCTGTAGTGGAAATTTAGCGGCAAGTGAATAGTTTAAAAATAAAATTGGCGGATGCTGTCTTTTGGGATATCCCAGTTTTATTACATTTGCCAATTTAACACAGCAAACTGAGAGAATATAATTTTTTTTTGTGAGCACGGCACAGTTCAATTTTCTTATTTTTAAAGGAGTAGGTACCTATGGAAAAAAAACATACAAGTATTGGGACTTTGATGTTGCTAGTCATGGGACCGAAATATGAGGATATCATGAAGCAAACAGCTCTATATAATTAACGGTAATTCTAATAGAGCTTAACTTATTTACTGAATAAATTAATTCAGGGAGTATCTACAGACGCAGTAGCGCAGTGGTTAGTGTGCTGGACTACTGTGCGAGGGGTCCCAGGTTCAATCCCCGGAAAAACACAAATTACATCTTAAGGTTTTTTCTACTGCGCCACCTCTCGCGAACGTCTGACAAACTTCCGAGAGTATAACTGTCCTGAAAAAGCTTCTCAATTCAGCCGTTCGGACTCGGCATAAAATTGTAGGTCCCTTCCATTCGTTCCAAAAATAGAAACTCACACAAAACGAATGGTTGCGAGAAGCTAGGCCTTGGGTGTCTACCGCCTGTTGCGCCGCCTATTTATTTTTTTTATCTGCAGACTTGAAACACAAAATCCATTAAGGGTGGATAAGTACATATTTTATGTATGTATGCGTAGTGAATACTTTCTTATATCTTAGCTACATCAATGAAAGTTGAAAGGAATTTATTTAGACTTTAGATAAGCATATTGCCTTTTGTGAAATCAGCATTCACCTCATCAGCAACAAACATTCGCCACTTGGATTGACAGAGACAGGGCAATATAGAACGTAATGTGCCGCTTAATGGTCACTTTCTGTGCGAGATCAATCGCCCAGTTCTTTGAACTTGGAAGACCATCGAGAATTGCTTTGCTTGTGTATATCACAATGGTCAGTAGAAATCCACTAGCGTCAAAAAATGCATAACTACAGATGCTGCAAAGCTCAGTGCAGGTTTAGGGCCACCCAAAAACTTTCCCAGCAAGTTTGTCGGTGATTTCGTTAACCCGGAAACCAGTCACCTGTTATTCAAACTACTTGCAAAGTAATATCTAATCTTGGGATTATATCAAATGCAGCTTGACTGCCACTAAAAATGTTTCAAAAATCGTATTTAGAGTTTGTAGGCTTCCCGCTAGGGTTAGTTTTTTTTTATGCTAGCCCTAACGGTACTTCCCGTTCAAATTTTACGAAATATTAAACAATTTAAAAACGGCTCCAACGTTTTGAACCAAAATTGATATTTGAGTTTTTCGCTAAAAAGTCCAGCAACGGCAGTTTTGAAAACGTTTTCTCGAAAACGGTAAAAACGTTTTAAAAAAAACAAACCTATTTTTAAGGTACTGCGTCCTTTGATAGCCAGCCAAATCCCTAATAATAGTACTTACTTTAAAAAACTGCTCATATCTCAAAAACGCCATTTTCGATTACGATAAAAATATAACTGGTATGTAATGCTTAAATCCATAGTAATAACAATTGCTCAGTTTTGAGCTAAACAGTTGCAAAACAGTGTTTGCTGTTCGCTGCCAATCGCTAAAAATGGTACTTTAAACTGCTCATATATTATGTGGAAAACGCCATTTTCGATTTGGATGAAAATGTAATTGGTACCTAATGTTTATATCCTGAAGAATACGTCGTACTCAGTTTTCATAAAAGTGCTTTTCGAATCTAAACTTGTAACATTTGACAGCATAACTTTACAAAAAACCGCTCTAACTATTTTTATCAAAATACATATTTAAGACAACATAAGCATTCTAAACATGATCACGTACTTAGTTTTTCTCAGAAAACTCGAATATAGCCGTTTTATGAATATTTCTCAAAAATGACTACCCAAATCCCGATCACATTCACAAGCGGTATATTTTTGTAAAGCCCAAAACTTCAGTGGCAATATAATTCGAAATTCATAGCCTACTTGCATTGAAGGAAATGTCAGTTCGGGGTGAAATTTGGAAGTAATAAAGTGTTGTATCTAATACGTATGTTTATGTAGTATGTATTACGTTTTTAATTAACAAGGGTTCAGTTACTAAACCTGAGTAGTGAGCACATCTTGAGTAGTAAAATTTCCTGAAATGACTCTGAGATTCTGAGAGATTCGCAATAAACCAGAGTTAACCAGAATAAAAGTTTCGTGCGACCCAGTCGTGCACATTTTTTTCCAGCTCTAGTTCATATGGCGGGAAGCGAAGTCTGGAGTTTTAAATTTTTAAGAAGAACATTAGTTATTTCTGGATCCGATCATGAACATTTGAAAGCACCCCTCTTCGGTTCTATAGTTCACAAAGAAAAGTCTATAGTATAATTTCTTCCCAATCGTATTCTTGGTGCCGCATCTCTTAAATTAATGCTGAGATATGATACCAATAAAATGAAATGCAGAACAAATTATCTATTCAGAGGATGTGGTTACGAAAATGTCCTCATGAGGATAATCAACCTTTTTTGTCACTATTCACTGACTTAGAAATTCATAGGTTGCATTGTATTAGAGTCATCTTCATTGATCTAAGTTCGATGGGTGCGGTAATTTTAGAGCATAGTCTTGAAGCGGAGAACAGGCATCTAACATCTAGCAAAGCATTAAGATGATGCATATTATTTTCTGTCAGTCCCGTAAACTGCTCTGACAAACAGCTTTTCGACAGCAGGTTTTACTGCTCTGGTAGGCGTGTTGAATTGTACAGTTAGTATAACTTCGAACAGCAGTTTTTCTCACTCATAATTCTTCCACAATTTCTATACTTTTAAGCAAGAACAACGTGGACTCAACGGTGGACAATGCTTGGCTAGGTTAGGTAGTTGTCTTCCTTGCCAATCATTGATATTAAGGGCCGAAACACACACGCCTTTATGAATCGCTTATAAGCTAGCAGTGATGTATCAATTTAATGAGTTAGACGCAGACTTGGTTATTGGATTTCCTTAGAAATGAGATGTATACAGGAGCTGAAAGGTTTCCAATTTTTTCACAAATCTCCACAGGTCTTTTCACCAGATCTCACTCTTTTACCGTCCCTTTTCATCGATCTCTACGCATTGTTCTTTCCTAACAAAATTATTTTGAGAGACCAATTCTTAAAAACCTTTCCCGCAACGGTTTGACTAAACTAAAAATAGTAAGTGTCTAATAAAAATTTCGATGGTCGGCTTATTGAGCCAACATGATTGGCTGATCAACTAGAATTTAAAGATTTTCAGGTTTATTTTAGTACATAGGTAGTTCGTCTTTTACCTGAAAGGATGAAAGGAAGAAAGGAAACAAATATGTAAAAGAAATATTTTAAATTTCTGTGCAATTTTTAAATATTATTATATATTTAATCTTCAAAACTATACGAAAGTTGTACCAAAATTAAAATAGAATTTAGATCCGAAAGCCATTGCTACTAACTGCTTTTTAATTTTATATGAGTAATAATTATTAGCAATTATGTATTGATATTTTAATAAATAAATATTACTTAGCGTGTAACAATACGTCAAAAGGAAATTCATAAATTTCAACTGCACATGACATGGGCGATGGGATGGTCCCATGATATTGTCGGTCAGTGTCGAAAGTTATTGCATTTGATTTGATTTTTTTCACCCTCGAGTATTAAAGCCACCTCAATTATAAATTCACTCATTGCAATGAACCACCGGACATCCATCAGCAATTATGTCAAAACAGATTGGTTCTTTCTGATTGTATCGATTACTCAATGAATCGAAACCCTCTTAAATTAATTAATATGCACGGGCATAATAAATTGAAGCTGCAAAGGCCCAAACTGATATTTCACAGAAGAGTTCTTTTTCACTCTGCACAGAGCTCGCTAATGGAAATGTTCCGTTGAAGGCCTCAATTAAATAGTTTTGCGGTATTTTTTATTTTTTTTTTGTTTAAATGTCTACCATCATTTTAATAATTTTCTCGGCATTTTTTTTTTTTGTTAAATAAATCGGACAAATTAATCACTACAGCATCACCCCCAATGGCTACCCTGTTGGGCTATCAGTTGCAAGCGCATAATAAATTATACTCAACCAATGCAATAAAAATTATCTCACTTATTGTTTTGCAGAGGATTTTGATTTGTATTTTTTTTTTCGTTTGGCTTTATATTTATGTATGTAGGAAAATCAAATTTCACACATTTCATATTTATTAAATAACCACTGAAGCATAATTTACAAATTTTATCCTTCAAATAATACACTGTCGTGTCCTGGCCACAATGACCTCAGCTAATAAACTGTTGTGAACTCGTGATAGCAATTGTTAGATAATAATGCAACAAAAACCGACTTTCGGCAACAAATTGTGTGTGTGTGTGTTTTTTTATATCGCCCATTCTGTCGGCTATCTAATTTTCGCAGTTGAACCAAAAGTCCTCATTTAACTGGTTAATTCGAGTCAGTAAGCGAGATAAGGTCCTTATCGTAGTGTCACACTCGAATTAGTTTTCACTGTGCAGTCAGACACAATGCATTGTTTGCTTATCTAACGAGAGTAAC
Source organism: Cheilosia scutellata (assembly GCA_955612985.1). Classification (NCBI taxonomy): domain Eukaryota; kingdom Metazoa; phylum Arthropoda; class Insecta; order Diptera; family Syrphidae; genus Cheilosia; species Cheilosia scutellata. The sequence continues at coordinate 8,145,116 of OY015313.1, forward strand.
TAAATCCCTCCAACAATATGGTTTGGTTAAACAATGTCCTTGTAGCAGGGAGGCGTTCTCTACTGACTCCCACCGGAGTCAGAGCAAAATATAATATTTTCCAAAACCATAGTTACCTCTAACATGTTGCTCATAATGATTATTAGGTTTTGCGTAATATTATTGCAAGTGTGTACGCGTGTGTGTGAAGGATTTATGTACTAAGTATTATACCACCGCCAGATGGGGCTAATTGATATCATGGTCAATCGTTACAATTTCGGGCGTGTATTGGGCGGGCGAATAGATTTTTGGACGACTGATTAGGTGAGCTCAAAGGGAGGGGCAGCACAATTTACATCGTTTACTGGATTAATTTAATTTTATTATAAAAGCGGGTTGGGGCCGAGAATGAAATTTAATTTACGAAAATAATTAGAAAATAGAGTGAGGTGTATGCCATTGCCATGGTGTGGTGGGATTGAGTCGAACAGATTTGTTATAGTTTATGGAATTTAATTTGCACAATTTATTGGCCATGTATTTGGATACATAAAAGCAATTGGCTTTTGGGGGAAGCGAATTTGGTTATTGTTGTTTGATTTTAAGAGGATTATAAGTTTTATTGGGTAGTGGGAGTTTCTGGGAAGAGAGAGAGGTTAGAACCTATTGGAGGAGAAAAAGCAGAATAAGACAGTCATGATTGGCTATTATTGTCCTTCGCGTTTATATCAATTCTATTTTTAGGTACAACAAATTAACAATGGTGATGTCATTGGTAAATAATCTTATTTGAAATATTATGGCAACGTTTGTCGCAGCATTCTGGCCTATATAATGTTGTATTTATCCATTGATCTGTTCAGAAGCTAATCCTAATGCTGGTTAGGTAGGTTGTTAATATTCTTAGGAAGTAGTTAGGCGCAGCAGGGATCAAGTTAATACACTCTGGGGAAAAAATATTAATACATAATTACAAATTGTGCAAACTTTCATCGGAAGGAAATAGATATGATCATCCCCTCGTCTTAATATCGACTTGGAAAAATTATATCACTGATTGATTTAATTTGTTCTCTTTTCCTGAGTGTATAGGTCACCACAGAAATCAAAACCAATATTCATTTCAGCGACTTTAAGCTGATGAAAGACTTTAGGATTCCGAATAACATTATTGCATTAAGGGAGGTTATTGGAGTAGGAGGGTTAAAAAAGGGAGCATTGACTTGTTTTAGACTGTTCTATCAAATAGTTGGAATATGCAGACAGTACTGGCATCACTAGTGCTTTTTAGAGAGGGACACTGGTTTCTGAAAGTCATTGAAATCTATTCGCAGAATAACGATTGCTTCCATTGACTTAAATATCGAATTGTAGCGTAAGCTAAGGCGCGCACTGAAGTGGCAAACAAAGTACAATGTCACCGATTCATCAGTTATTAAAATGTTGTCCTATATTGAAATCTTGGTCGTGAGGCATGCTTTAGTTTCCGGGTAAACAAAAATATGCAGCCTCTAGGTAGGTAGGTAGGTAGGGGTGGCGGTTGAGATAAATCCAAGTAGCACTAAGTGCCGTTTTGTTACCACATACTCATTTGACCTGGTTGTTGTAAGTGTGTCGAAGGGTGGTTTAGATCCAGCCTGTGGAATTCAAAAAGGTTATAAGTTCTTTGATGCTATTCTTCGCGACTTCCTCGAGGGATGCGAAGAAGGGTTTACCTATAGCTCGCTGTCTACTCCTAGCTAGTGTCGGACAAGCGCATAGGTAGTGAATGAGCGTTTCTTTTTTGGTTGCGTCGTTACAACTACGACAGTGTGTATTGTGTTGGATGCCTTGCTTTGACTGCTCCTATTGGGACGTGAACAGATTCCGCAAGTGAGCAATGGAGGTTTGAACCTTGTATGGCCAGCTGGCTGACGAGTTAGTTCGTTTCCGTAAACGTTGCTTTGGCCGGGAACCCAGATCAGGGTAATCCTGAACTGATCAAGCGAGGTCAGCTCCTCTCGACATTCTAATACTAATTTGAGGTTATATTGACTGAGGTGATAGCCTTGATCGCAGCTTGACTATCAATGAATAGGTCTATCTTTTGCCTCGGAACTAGGTCTGTGTGTATAGTTTGATTAGGAGACAGGCTTCACGGATAGCAAGTATTTCCGCCTGAAACACACTCGCTGTGTCCGGGGGCCTGAATGATTTTGAGACTTTGACCATACACCCGTGCCTACACCACAGTCCATTTTTGAACCGTCCGTGTAGACTGTTAGGTTCGAGCCACTGTTCACCCGTCCGTCCTGCCAGTCTAATCTTGAAGGGAATTTTACTTGGAAGTGTTTTTGAAAGAGTATTCTGGGGGTAATGTAATCCGTTGAGGATGGTACTAGCTCTCTTGATATAGAAAGCAGAATATTGCTATGTCCGCAGCCTCTACAATATGATATGCTTCTGCAAAAGATAAATCTCTACAAATCCACGTCGTCCTCGTCAACACCCGCTGGCCACTCGAAAACAAACTTGTTCGAGATTAGTTGCACAAGACTGGCATCCCGCCACCTGAAAAATGCCAGGTGCGTCGCTTATAGTCGGCTTTAATACGTACGATTACATAACTTTATATAGTCTTTAACGATGCCACCTGTCACTTGGTCACCACGCCGCTGCCACGCCACTGCTTCATTGTTTCTACTTCCTTTTGGCATACAAAAATCTAACAATAGTTATGGTTTGTAGAATTTTAATTGAATCGGTAAATTATACTGGCTTACAATCTGAAATCATGTGATATGTCTCATTCGTATACCTATAGTATCTTGAAATACAAATAAATTTTTAAACGGCGCAAAGTTTGCACTTTAAATTTTCAATACCACAAGAGCATCAGGTAGCATTTAGGTTATCCTTCCTTAAGATATAAAATAGTTGACTTATTCTGCTTTGTTATTTACGAACGAAGGTTTCATTTCATATCTTTCTGCGATGGTTTTGTCTTTGAAATTGAGATCCTGTCCTCCTTCTGCCATTTAAAAGAAAGGTATATTTGCATAATCAAATGTCAAATATTTATAAAGAATTTACTCCGTCACTTAAAATATTGTTGAGTAAAATTCAGTAAATTACTCAGATCAGTACTGGAACTCACAAATCGCGAACATTTAAAAATGTCTATACCACAATTATATAAATTCTCTAACCTCTATTAAAAGTAGAAAAAAATGCACTCCATGAAAAAAACGTCCCCCTATAACTCCATAGTAGCCTCAATCAACTATCGGGCTACTCTGGCGTATACGTAACAATTCACTACAATCTTCGTAACAACAGCGTGTCATGTTTAAAAATCGGTTTCCAACTTGTAATTCAATAAAATCTACGTTATCCTGAAGCTTCATCTATTCCATGTATCTCGTGGTCGTGATATTCTACCAACATTTCACCAGAATATATTCCTCTGTATTAAAATAGGGGATATGTGAAAAAAGTGGGTTAAGAGTTTTTTTTATGCAAAGTCAGTGCGTGCTTCATCATTTCGCGTGATTGGCGAGTTACTCACATTACAGTCTCTCCCCTATCATCATCGTTATGTCGCAAAGTCATTTTAATCGTCGATGATTTTCGACAGCATGAAAATCAAATTTTCATACAGACGGGATTATTTTCTCTGTCTGAAACTGCCTGCCTCTCTTGAAGAGATAGCAATAAAAGATTGATCATTTGAGTTGATTTTCGTGTAAAATTAGAAAGACAAAAGACCCACCCTAATGCTGATACATCAAATCGGTCCTTAAAATAAAACAGAAACTGTTATAACGTATCCTTAACAAGAAAAAATGTTGTTTTGTTGCATCCCTTATACACCATTTACCATATAACTTGACAAAGACGGTGCAGACAAAAGAAAAAAAAAACTCAGAAGAAAAAGGATCATTAAGAAATCATTTTCCACTCACCGAGTAAATGCGTGTCGGCTATCCAAAAAAAAAAAACCATCCTTCACTGACAAAGACTGTCGTACCACACCCTCTCACTTTTGTTAAATTTGCTTCATCATTTTCGATTTTATGAATTTTCTCGCATATAAGGAGCTTCCACTTAAACCGATTTTCCTTTTTCGCACACATTGAAACATAGGTTCGAGTGGGTCTCTCTTAAAGCAAACAACAAAGAACAGAAGGAGATGCTGGGGCCAAAGGAAAATGAATGTTCAATGGAACGAAAGCTTTCACCTTCTGTGGGTGTACTGATGGATTCCACTATGCTACAGTAGTTACGTATAGTATGCAAAAAGGCATAAGAATATCCTTGGCACTTCCTCTTTAGACAAAAACAAAAAAAGAACTAACGCACAGCACACGTCTAACCTAAAATGCATTTAGGAAACGTTTTCTCGATTTTTCTCCATCTCGTTGTTGTTGCACGTTTTTCCTTTTAACTGCTCGGTTAGAAGTTCGACGTGTAGATGAGAAATCCTTGTTAGCTATATCGAATTCTTTTCTTTTCATAAAATGTTTGCTGCATCTGCTGTTGTTGGTGATGGTGGTAGAGACATATGGTTTAGGTTGTAGATTGTGGTAACACTAAAGGTAAGGTCTTCTTATACCAAGAGTCCTATTCGATGTGATGTTGGTTTTGATCCTTGTATCCGTGATGGTGTAGTGATAATGTTGGCATGCATGGAAGACACTTTGGTAAGATTTTTCGTTATTGTTACGGAATTTTCTGTCGAAATGGCCCATGCAAATTGCACTTAGTTGTTTTTTTAAAGTTTGTTTTTTTATTTAGGACGATTGAATTTTTCTGACTTTGTTGCTACCCTAAGTTCTATAAACTCATTGGCCAGTGTTTTGGAGTACAGTGTTGTGACTTCTAATTTAGTTGAAAGTTTAGTTTTGAAATAATAAAATTTGGTTATAATCACCAAGCAGACTATCTTGTTTGTCAGAAAATTTTGGAAATTAAAACTTAAATTGCTGTGAAGCTTATTGCAAATTGGAAAGTTTTGAAAGGGTTGCCTTGTTTGGTGAAAGTCAAGTGCTCGTTTTTTTTTTGGTTATGTTATCAATTCGGTCGCAGGTATTCTTTATTCAAATTTGGAATATGTAGTGCCTTTTGTTGCAAATTCGGATTTGAAGTACCTACCAATTAGAAAACCATAAGTAAATGTTAGATCATATTATAGCCTTCATAACTAGAAAGTAAGTGTGTTCAGAAGGATAATTAAAAAAAAAATAAAAATAAATAAATAGGCGGCGCGACAGGCGGTAGACACCCAAGGCCTAGCTTCTCGCAACCATTCGTTTTGTGTGAGTTTCTATTTTTGGAACGAATGGAAGGGACCTACAATTTTATGCCGAGTCCGAACGGCTGAATTGAGAAGCTTTTTCAGGACAGTCATACTCTCGGATGTTTGTCAGACGTTCGCGAGAGGTGGCGCAGTAGAAAAAACCTTAAGATGTAATTTGTGTTTTTCCGGGGATCGAACCTGGGATCCCTCGCACAGTAGTCCAGCACACTAACCACTGCGCTACTGCGCCCGTTCAGAAGGATAATTATTTGAGGTAAATTGATAAAGTCGTTCGGTCCAGTGGCCAATCACAAGAACAAAGTGACAAAAGTTATTTTTGTTCCATATTTGAGTATATTGAAATGATCATCTGAATTTATGCAGATATTTTGACATTTTGATAGTTTCGACATTTTTGACATTTATTGGGTTAATTAGTAAACATTTGATTTTTGTCAGATGTTTACGAGAGAGATCTAAGACCTCTCGTTTAGTAGTTTAGGACTAACCACTGAGACACTGCGAGAATATCGAGTACCTCAGATTATAAGAGATTTGGCACATGTCATCATTTCATACAAAATGACGCTAAAATGTTTACCTTATCCTTGTGAGAAACTGAGATTTTCCGAAGATATATGGGATGCAAATATTAAGATTTAGATTTTTATATCGAGCGAGAGTACTTTGGTGGAACTTTGAGGGTTTATTTCCTGAAAGTTCTTTCATAACAGTTTCCACCTGATATTTGCTCTGCCATCCGCGATGGCTTGGTCTTTAAAATGGAGGTTCGGTCTTCCTTGTCTTCTCGAACCTGGCAACTGGGATTCGAAGCTGGAGCATTATTGTCCATTCGCTCGATGTGGCCGAAAACTACTGGGACGGATTTCAATGAAAATTTTTTTTTAAATGTATGTCGTATAGCCACGTCCTTTGGAACAGTTTTAAACAAAAATCTATAATTTTCCTTTTTTTTTTTTTTTTCCGAGGGTGGATGAAAATCTTGCATAGACACTATGAGAACAACGAGTGCTCATAGTAGTGTCAGATTCTTGCTGACTAAAAACACAACCCTTCGATATAATTTGTAGATACTGCAACTAAGATATAACTTATCTAGCAATTTTTCTATCACGAAATGAAAACTTTTGACAGGTTACTTTCCAACTTTCCGCAATTTTGACGCGGTTAATCCCTATATCGCCAAGTCGAAAGGTTTTGTTCTTTGTAGTCGGCGCAATAAATTGCTCTCATCCAAAATTTGTAGGACTGTATTGTTGGTGTGTCCGATTAGTCGGTCTCTATGCTTTCGCGCAAAGCTTCTTCGATTGTAGGTATTCCGAGATCCCTGTGGATATCGTCGATTCTAATATACCACGGTGCTTTTACAATTTCTCGAAGCACTTTATTTTGAAAAGATTGTATAATATTGGCATTTGTTTTCTTGGTGCAACCCCAAAGTTGTATACCGTAGGTCCACACCTCAGTGGACTGAGCTGGGAATGTTTTCCAAGTAACCAGTACATTTCTCTATATTTGAGTTGGAGCTCTTTGCGTTTCATTTTCACGTGCGAATTCCATTTCAGCTTTGCGTCGAGTGTCATTCCCAGTAATTCTATGAACCTGGTCAATCGTCGAATGCTTACTTCTGAACCCAAACTGATGGTCAGGGATAAGATTATTATCTTCTATAACCGGTTGTAGACGCCTTAGTAATATCCTCTCGAAAATTTTGGATATGATTGGAAGAAGCGAAATTGGTCTGTACGATTTTACCTCTTTTGGCGGTTTTCCTGGTTTTAGAACCATTATGATTTCTGCAACTTTCCATTGCCTCGGCACGTGTTTTAATCTGAGCGCAGCATTTAAAATATGGAGAAGCTTAATTAGTGCTTTTCTAGGAAGAGCTCGGAGAACTTCTCCTGTGATCAAATCATAGCCCGGGGCTTTCTTAGGTTTAAGATCCTCGATCTGGTGTTTTAGTTCTCTTAGCGTTGCACTTGCGAGTGTTGAATCGTCAGATATTAGTTCAGACCCATCGTTGTTATCGTTAACAACTTGACCATCGTACGGTTCAAACGTTTCTTCCAGATGGGCTGCAAAAACATCGGCTTTATCTTTATCTTCCCTTGTCCATTCATTTTGATTTATTTTATAATTTTCCTGACTACACTGCCTTTTCTCAAATACACTTCTTTAATGCAAAAAAAGAAATACGGGTTGTTCTTGATCGTGCTTTATGGTGGTGGGTGCACATGAAAGCTTTCATTGTGCATGTTGCATGTAATATAATCATCAGGGACGAAATTCGCAGATGGCTGGTGAGATGAAATGAGACAACTGAGTGTGTAGTGGTGTGTGTTGCCATGTCGACTCTCGATAGCTACTCGCAAAATACGAAGCGTGTTGGAATTTCGAGAGCCAATCTCCGATATTGATCAAAACATGTGTCACAAGTCACATGAGTCACATTTAGAAGGTTCAAATGTCGAGAGTAAGAAGTTAGCTCTTCGCGAACTACTCCCAGACTATGTCCCCTTGTTAATTTGCTCTCGAGAGGTGCTCGCAGCATTTTTACACTTAAATGAACACCCACCTTTAGAATCAGTCAATGCAGGCAGCTGTAACCGATCATGCCAAAAGTCGAAATGAACTCCCTATTATAATGTCTCTCCTTGATCTTTCCAAATAGATAGGAATTGAAAACAGGAGATGTATTAGAAAACAAATAGAAAGATATAAACCAATAGATGGTTCGAAGATGGAAATAGGCTTAGGCGTGGGTCTCGGAAGCGATCAATATAATGTACGCAGCTCAATCAGACTCCCTACCTAAAGTAGTTATTTTCAAGCGGAGGTTCTGTAGCTAGCAGTGTCAAAAGACGTCGCCAAACTAACCTCATTGATGACAATACCACTCATTGTAATGTCTGCCAATAACTGCCATGAAAATGAATAAGGAGAAGCTTTTGCTTCATCACTTACCTAACCTAACCTAAGAGCAAACTGTATCCTTTGTTATCAAATCGGCTAAAGGAAAAAAGAAATTAAAATGTATGATTAAATTGCTTTTATATAGTACATTAGTCTTAAATGCAACAAACGTCAAACTATTAGTTTAGTATTCCTATTATTACATTATAAACGAAGAATTGACAGTCAGGATTCAAAAACTATTCAATAACAGCAATCACTTAAACGGAGTCTGATGATGAATTAGTGGTGCAGTTCGAAATATCTACCATTTCTACCAAAGTGACTATGTCTAATAGTTAATGTTTTTCTCTCAAACAATAATTCATAGACTGAAATTCGACAATCCCAGAAATCGTTGTTACTCCTCGCATCCCCATTCAGTATTCGTATTACTAATAATATTTTAAACCTTTTGTTTGTAACTTCAAGTGAAGATGAAGCTGGTTGATACCACTGAGTAAAGTGACAATTGAAAGAATTGTGACCACTAGCTGAATGTGCGATGGGTAACAACTTTTTGCCAGCGATCCTTGACACTTTCTGAAGGGAAATTTTCTGCCAAATTTCCATTTGAATATGTAGCTTCTAATGGCTTCAAAGGGGCAATTTTAAATGAGGAGTCAAATGACATTTCAGCCAAAGCTTGCCTTTGGAAAACGTACCCCAAAGTTTGAGAATAATAAAAATTTAATTTTTCCTTAAATTTAAAAACATTATTTTCTGCTTATCTAATTCTGTCCAACATTTTGGAATACTGTCTTTAAAATTGTCTCTTAAATAAAACGTTGTTATTGTTTTAGTTCATTACTAAACTACAGTAATTTCAAACATTAAACATTTTTTTTCTTAAATTTTACAAATTCTAGAGCCCCTGCGGACATCGGAAAATGCAGATTTCTATCGGTTTCACTCTATTTTGGTTTTTCTTGCATTTTTAGAGGAAGGACAACATAACTGATTGTAAAATTGATTAAGCAAATCCTTTTTTTTAAATCCTCGCTATAAATTAATAGCATTTTAGACCCTACCTCTCCCAATTAAAATCACAATTATTTAAACCCAATTTGTGAACATTTTAACAAAGTTGTACTAGGTACGTAACGTAGTCCTCAGTTTCACTCAACAATTGGGTATATTGCCAATAACAAACTAGTCCTTCAACTAGAGCAACAATAGTCAACTCGAACAACTTATTCAAAACTCCCATCATTGATCGTCGATTAATCATAGACTTCTTCCTCTACCACAATGGTATAGTATAGGAATTACTGAATACGAATACCCAAAGCCAATTCATTTCCAGCACAATCCATCTGAGATGGGTTTCCGGAGATTTCCTCAATAACAGAGCACCATCTCGTACCTCACTATGGGAATACTTGAGACAGTCGGAAATGAAAATTAATTCCTTACTTTATCCAAAGTCACCAAACACTCATACAACAGCTGTGAAATTGGGACTGACTGTATACACACACATATACGGTATATCTCGTGCGTTTGCTCTTTTCAATGTGCCACAACAATCACGACGACGACGACGACGAAGAAGGCGACGGACGACCAAGACAATGATCATCATTCTGAAGTAATGAATTAATTTAATTGATGGCATCATTTATACCGGAAACAGATGACATTATCTAATTAGGCTTTCAAAAATGATTTATTGTCCATATGACTGTGTGTCCGTCAGAGAGATGACAAATTTCAAGTTAAAACGGTTCCTCGAGTTTGCTTGCTGAAGGGTGGATAGCTAAATGTATTTCTAAAGACTTATGCGTCTCTTGCTAATTGGGCCTGATGGTGGATGCTGAATGGCGACGAAGGAAGCAAAGTGGGGCACAATAAAAGAGGTAAATCGGATGCGACTTTCTTCTGCAGGCACTTTGCATAAGATGCTCACTGAGGGTATGCTCTCTGTCAGTGAGGGTTAGGGTGGAGTACAATAGGGAGTTGACCGGCAACTCTGAGCCTCATAAGGGGATTTGCATAAAATCTGTCTTCTGATATAATTAAAAAGTACAATGCCCGGGGATACGATTTATTATAATGAGGTTGTGAGTAATTGATGGCAATGTAGGGTGTTTTATTGTCGGCTTCTTCATGTGGAATAATTTTCACGAGTCAATACCTTTGGCTGGTTACATAAATATTCAACGAGAAACATGACAGGTCATTTGGAAGACATTTTTTCAACTGCTCAACAGAATTAGTTGTTTGTGCTTACCTATTTGATAAGCTGTAGCCAATACACTTACCACTGAACCATATCCGAGCGACATTCCGGGAAATTACGAAGTTGACGAATTGGCTATAGTCAGGGCTCTTCCGGTATAATTAATGGCCCTTAAAACCATTCCTTCAGGTGCTAAAAATAAAACAAAGAAATAGGTGGCGCAACAGGCCGTAGACCTAGACACCCTTCTCGCAACCATTCGTTTGCGTGAGTTTCTATTTTTGGGACGAATGCAAGGGACCTACCATTTTATCTCGGCTGAATGCATCTTATCGAGGACCACTTAAAACCAGCAAACTATTATAAGCGCTGCTGATAAAAGCTCCTTTTTGCCTAGGAATCGATTGCACTCTAATCGTTGGATTTAAATCATACTTAGGGTTGGATTGTCTATTATCGAATTTGTTGCTACGGCAGCTAATATTTAAATACGCAATTGCTTTTTCAATTTTTTAAGGTAGTCCCTATTATAAATAAACAAACCAAGCCTTTCACCTGACATTGACTGAAGTTTCGACCACTTTTACAGCTTTCTGTTGATTCGATAAACAGTCCTATTCTCATCTTGGGTTGATGGTTTCTCTACTTCTCTACTGCGTCGTCCCTCGGGCGTAGATTCGTAGATATTCCGGGACAGAGTATTCGCGTCCATTCACTCTACATGACCCAGCGACATCGGCGTTGGACCTTCACTCTTCTAGCTAGGTCGATCTTCGATGTCGCTGTACATTCCGTACATTCCGTTGTATCTCCTCTTCCATTCACCGTCTATGCAGACGGGACCGAAAAGTACTCGAAGAATTTTCCTATCGAAACGACTAAGCACTAAGGGTAACCTCATCCTCTTTTGATAGAGTTCATGTGCCATAGAGATGAACTGGGGTGATTAGGGTCTTATAAAGGGTCACTTTAGTTGCTCGAGAGTGGGCATTGCAAAGGGACAGCGATTGGCAAGACGTATTCTTCATTTATTCTCATTGGCTAAGTTCCTAACAATACCTATAAAACCAGCTTTTATAGCGACTTTCGTTTTAATAGGTACAATTAGAAAGATATGAGATATGATCAATTGTTACAACTCATCAACTAACATAACAATTCGACGTCGGAAGGGTGAATTTCCCACCCCCACCCAATTTCATAATAATTCATATCAAAATGTAATTAATTATAGAGGAACATCAAGAACTACTTGTCGGCATGTCCTCTTCAACACAGACATCCCTCTTCGTTCCATTTCGGTGAGATTGCCGTCACATTCATTTCACTTCACATCAAACAAGCAAAATCGAATTCACCAACAAAAGAATTTAAATCCAAATCAAATGACCCATTCAGGATTAAATTCGTTGAAATACATGTGACGATTGTCCTCATTCTCCATCTCAGGCTCTCAGCTATATGCAATGAACAACTTGGACAGGAATAGGACACACATTCAGACCTTTTGCTCAAATGGATTGACATTGATTAAAATATAAAAAAAACGACGAGCAAAATAACCAACAAAGAACGAACGAACAAGAATGAGAACGACAAGTGTATTTATCCAAATTAAAAAAAATCGTACTCTTGGCCAAATGCCTCTATCATTCGATTCAAGCGGAAAAAGAGAACGACTCTTGTGATGTCTCCTGAGTTGGCCCGTTTTAGTATTCAAACTTAACTAAATGAAATGGAATGTGTTTTTTTTATTGAAAATAGTTTCTTTTTCATCTGTAGGATGTAGATACAATAATAAAAGAAAACTGACTGAACAGTTTTTTTTTTTGCTACGATTGTTTGACTGTTCTTTTATCATGCCTCTGTGACATTGGAAGGTATTTTCTGTTTTTTGTATTAAGGTGATTAAAAGTAATAATAGTACCTCTGTTCCTTGTTATGACTTTTAAATTGAAAATGCGATTTTAAGGACACCCTTGAGTGGACTGATTACAAGATTGGTGTTCAGAGAAACAGTGTGTTCGACAATAATTGAAACAGGGTTAAAATCCTTCCTTCATGATTTTGTCTCGGAAGTTGGTAGAACCAGCTTACTTTCCTCCACAAAAGAGATACTGAGTTGCTCGCTAAATTTTTTGCGCAGGATATGCGTAAATTTTTTGTGACTTGCATTAGTTTTTAAATATTATACAAAATAGTAATATAAGGGCCAGTTTCAAAGGTTCCGGATAAAGTTTCGGATAGTTAGCCGACACATATCATTTTCCAGCAGATAAAAGCTGCTGATATTTTTTTTCTGTTTCATCGTCAAAGTCTCTGATAAACTAACTTGCGGAAAAATTTATCAGCTAGCTTGTTTCGATACACATGTCATTTGTTTTGTATTTTTTTTTTTTTTGTTTCCTTCGTGTTTTCTAATATTTTGTGTTGTTTTAGGTAATTCAAAAGAAAAAATACCTTTGAAAAATGAACCGAAGAAAAAATTGAAGCACCAATAATGCAAAAAAAAAAAAAATTAACAGAGGAGCTGGAGCAGGTATCCGGATACTCCGTTTGTAGCTGTCCCTCACCAGGCTGATTATCAGCACGGGTCGTATGACACCTTCGTCCAGCCCAGGGGAAAGGGGTATAGGTTAGGATAAGAAATAGGGAGAATTATGATTTGTGGATAGAAGTATTAGAAGAGGAGGGTAGTAGTCTTATCGAGCACTCTAACTAAGAGTTTTTGGATGTTTCTTAGTTCGTTGTTCATCAAAACAGCCTGTCTGTCATGGGTGACCCTACTAGCGACTAAAGCCGCCGATAGCCACCTCCATACCACCAACGTCCAGAAAAGGACGCAACTGCAAAATGACCGTCCCATTCGTTTAGGAGAAAAGTGAATACAATTTTCCTTTTAAATTCGCTTTGGGCCTTGGGTGAAATAGTCTGTTCCTACGGGGCAATCTACGCTCGTCAACGAAAAAATGCTCTGAAACTATATTTTTTCGAGCCACTTCAAATAAATATTTTGTTTATCTTCCGGATATAGATTTTAACAGCCACTTGAACCGGCTGATACTCTATCCGAGACTATATCTGTCAGATATCACTATCCGAAACCTTTGAAACCAAAAGTTGAAATTTAGCTGACAGATAAGTTCCGGATAGTCTATCCGAGACTTTATCAGCTAGTCTTGAAACTGGCCCTAAATATTGCGTATATTTTATTGTCGAAATGTCAAAAGTAGCGTAAGTACCTATATTCATCGACTTGTTATTTTACCGACTTGCAGTGGAGAGTGGAGTGAGACAAGTACCTATAACGACATCTTTTAAACGCGGTCAGCTTTCAGTAAAGACAAATTCTTCTGGAACGGCTTACCTACATGATGTCGGTTGCAAGTTCTGTTGAATGGGTTTTGAGTACTGTGAGTGTGATTTCGTCCGGTCCCTATGACTTTTACTTCGTATAGTTATAGCATACAGGCTGAAGCTTAGTACGACCCTTCTATATTGAGTTAAGTATTTAGGAGCGCCATATATACCTACTGTTATTCTATGCAACTCTTCCTCGATGGTTTAGACTTTGGCTAAAAGTCTAAGGCTAAGGCTAAAAGTTACATAAATTTCAAGATATTTTTTTTAATCTTCTGACTCGCCATAGCGATGTAGAAAAATCACGTCGACCTGTAAGATCTGTAAGCTTGAAGCGTCAGAATTTAGTTTAGGTGATTAGCGTCTCTACATTCACCACATTCCTATAATCATCCTAATGATGATGAATTCAGCAAAGGTCGTCTTCGGTTCTTTTTTTTCCCTGAAAAATGACTTCCTTCTGATAGAATGACCGGCTTCCACAGTGGGCCGGGCATTCACACATGATATGCTCAGTTGTTTCGTCTTCCTCAAGACATAGTCGGCATACTCCGGTGAGTCGACTAATTGCATTTTCTGTAGGTGATATCGCAAACCGCTGTGACCTGTTAGGTAACCTACTAAATTTTTGATATCATGTCTGCGTAGATTAAGGATCTTTTTGGCATAATTTTTAAAAGGCTGAATCTCTTTGGCGATTTTTGGCCTGTCTAAGACGAGAGATGTTCTCCCAATATGAGATGCATTTATTGCGTTCCCAGCTTTTAATATAAGGGTTCCAAAATAGAATCTGGGGTGAGAGCTGGTATTCAACTGGGGATTGAAAAGAAAGGTTCTGGTTCTTTAAAAGGAGATTCCGAGCTTTTTCTGACTAGTTCATCAGCATTTTTATTTCCTACTATTCCCTGGGCAGTGAACCCACCCTAAACTAGTTTTGTTTCTGGTACTAAGTATTTGGAGGGTAATGAAGCAGTGTAGCACTGATTTGGAGTCAATAATAGATGAGCTAAGGGCTTTTATAGCTGATTGACTGTCCGTGAATATATAGATGTTAGCGACTTTAATACATGAATTGTAGATAAGGTTTGCGCATTTTTAGATGGCATGGAGCTTTGCCTGAAAAACAATAGGGGTTAGGCCGCTTTGGCAATTTTGTGGGCAATTTCTTGCTCATGGTTTTGTCTACATGGAATCTCCGTGGAGAACCATTTATCGAAGCATAAAGTTTCTGGAATGATCATTTCAAATTTTAAGATATAGTGTAATTTCGAGATTTGGGTGTTCAGCGCCATCTATCGGGAAACTTGTAAACTTTTGCTCAACGTACACTTTTCACTTCATAGCAAATATATTGCGTAAGTTTCAGTTTAATTGGCCGACTAACTTTCGAAGTATCGGGAAAAAACATTTTTAAATGTGTATACGGGGGTGCCTCTCCTCTTTGCCCAATTTAGACCAAACTTCCCGATTCGATGGTTTTCGAGATATACGATCTTGAAAGTTTTTTTTTTCTGTATGGGAGGTGTCACGTTCCTTTGTCCAATATTGACCAAACGTCTCCACAAGAACACCTTCAAGCAAATCACAAAGCTTGACTGAACATTAGAGCTCAATCGGATCGATGGTTTTCGAGTTTTGCGAGCACAAACATACACAGGCTGAGTTTTTATCTTTATTCATGGTACGCTTCTGTCGCCTCACCCGTCTACAGATCACATGAAAATGTTCTTGAAATACTAAAGGATATTTAGCATGCCGGTTGCAAAGTGATCTTTAAGGGATCACGTCTGTCCTCAACTGTTCTGTAGCTCCCTCTATTGTAGCTCAGTGTCTAAGATGTGCGGTACGCATTTTAAAGGAAGAGTCGCACGATTATCTCTGAATAAATTGTAGGACTCCCTGTGGCATAACTAGTCCGTGCTTTTTAGGATCGCTTATCATTAGACCATCTTCGTTGTACGTTTCCGTATTCCTCCAAACGATCGTCTTTACATTTGGTTCGTCTCTTTGCATTATATGCCTGACATCAAAGTAACTAAAAGAAAAGATGGATTCTGGATAGACATACTCAATGATTAGGAGGGGGGCCAAAAACTTCTGCCAAATTGCATGCTGCTCCAAAACTAATTGAAGTGTGTGGTTTTATGTACAAACTTCATCCACTGACATCCCTTTGGACTTTTGTAGCCCTACAAGTGTACTGCCTTATGGAGAACTGGCTCTTTATAGGTTTACGTTTTATCTATTTCGCACTGTCCTTAGCACTTAAAAAACAAATATATGCCACCTCAAACCCTTTTTGATAAGGGTTTACCCGAATCTATTATTTACAAACAACAAGACTGCAATTAAACTCAATGTCAGGGCAACAGTCTAGCTAACCCATATATACCTCCCAACAGATAATGAGCAATAAATATTCCTAATTCGTTTGCGAAAAAAAAAAAAAAATACACACGACCCACGTACCTTCATCAAAAGTGGCCACTATAGCACCAATTTATAATTAAATAGGAAAACTTTAAATTAGATTTTACCATCTGGACCGTTTCGTCTGTCGACCGTCTTACTCGAATATCCATCAAAATTCATGTGAACCATTTGAAAAGCACAAACTTATCTCCTCATGTCCTGTGTTGATCCTGCTCAAATAAATGGAACATACATTGTGCCCAGTCAGCATCGGCATTCCCATTCAACAAGCCATAAAGAGCAAACACCTTCAAGAGGGATAATAATACAACAACTGGTGCTCCGCTTTTACTGGACACTTTGCTTCTGAATAGGAACGTGCACGCATTGAACAGAGAAAAGTTTATCCTACAAATTTTCTATACTTGTTATAGACGGTTGACAACCCTTATTTACCATTCACATATACATGCATATGTGAAGGGTTTGATCTTTAGGGCCAAACTATTATGTTGGGCATGTGATGACCGAAAGTATGGTGTGAGTGTGCTGGCATTTATTATGCTGAGCAGGACGAAATGATTTAAAATTAATCATGTAACAAGGGTAATAATGTTGACCGCAATTTCGACGAAATAGAGACGAGACTTTTGTGCCTTATAATGTCGACTTTGACATATACTTGTATGATGGGAAAATATCCACTCAACGATAAGTTCAAGAGGTAAAAAAATTAATGGCATATAGTTGAAAGGTAATGCCTTAGATACTATGAAACGTGTCAAGTGGATATAAGAAAAGGAAGTAATCGAATGGACTTATTTGAGGCAATGACTACGCGCCTGCTGATGATTCTTTTCCAAATTGTAAAAGGTATAATACAAATATTGTTAGCAGATGCGATATGTAACCGAAGCCGACTTAGATCTATTTAATAAATAGGCAATTTTTGTGAATAGGGATTCGACCTTTGCCTCAATGGTGGGTTTGGTGTGTGAGAGGTTTCTATCCGTACAAAAGACGTGGGTTTTCAGTTCGCTATCTCAGATCTTGAGAATGTCAAATGTTAAACTGTCATGATACATTTTTTTATGTCAACAATTCCCGTGATGTTGCTTCCATGAATTATACATTCTAAGGTCCTTATGTGGGCGCAGTAGCGCAGTGGTTAGTGTGCTGGACTGCTGTGCGAGGGATCCCAGGTTCGATCCCCGGAAAAACACAAATTACATCTTAGTGTTTTTTTCTACTGCGCCACCTCTCGCGAACGTCTGACAAACATCCGAGAGTATGACTGTCCTGAAAAAAGCTTCTCAATTCAGCCGTTCGGACTCGGCATAAAATTGTAGGTCCCTTCCATTCGTCCCAAAAATAGAAACTCACACAAAACGAATGGTTGCGAGAAGCTAGGCCTTGGGTGTCTACCGCCTGTTGCGCCACCTATTTATTTTATTTTTTTTAAGGTCCTTATGTGGATGATTTTCCATAGAATATATTTATGAAGCTAAGACTCAGAACGAGTCACATCTTAGAGGATGTCAGTCAATATTTGAAAGTAAAATGTGAAACAGAATGGCCAAGATCGCCATTTCTGAGACGAAACTTACAGTTCAGTAGGTACATTCAAAAGGAAACTCCTGGAGATAAAAAGTGGTTGCTTGGAGGCGGACGCCTAAGCTAATCTTACAGGTTACTCCAGCTTTTTGTTCACTATTGTTTGACTAATCATCGAACGATCATCGTTTGTGTCGTGACTTCAGTGATTGGGCACATTTCTGTCTTGGTGGCTTTGGAAAATTGTCACATTTAGAGCCAGGTAATTTCAAAAGTGATCCTCAAGACGTAGATACCCGAAAATCGTGCTATTTTTTGTGGTTAATAAGCTGGCGGGATTATCGGGCAGCAAGAAGGCAATCAACATGACACCGTATAGCCTTTTCTGTTTTCAAAAATGCGTGCACCGGTTCTGCAGCTCATTTGGCCGCAACAGAATAGTGCCAGTGCCTGAGAAATCTTCGAGTTATTGAAGGAAGTAGTCGGTGACAACATTGTTTGCAGAAATGGATCTAAAACAGTGGCCCACAAGATCGTGTAACTTGACGACGCTCGATTATTTTTCGTGGGAATTGTTGCTCTATGTGGATAACCTAAAAACGAATTCCTGAGATACGGCCGTAAATGCTTGCAAAAGTTGTTGAGCATTGATGCAGCGCCTGAGACATGCTGTGGTATAATTTTTCATCATTATCGAATATACAAGTTTGCTCAACTTGTGGGACTTTTGTTTTAACCATGACCATCTATGATGAATTAATTATAAGAATTTCGGAACACGCTTAATAGATCGAAGAGCTTAGTGCTTAGCTGAATTTCTGTAAAGCGGAACCCATTATGACTTATGTATATGATCAGCTCAAGAGCGCTGACCATTGTACACTTCCCCCTTTCGAGCCTGATGGGTTGACGAAACTGTATTTACAATCTCCAGGAGGATTCGACCATACACTTGGGATGATTTCCTTTGTCTGCGGGTTACTTCATCGTCTACCTTCTACCACTTTCAGCTTTCACAAGTTACAACCTCCACACATAGATTCCCGCTCTTGTATCCAGACTAAAAGTAAAGCTTACGCCTCACGCTTTAGTTGTTAGACCGAATTTGAATGAAAGGTCAAACCATTTGGAGTGTATAACTGAAAGCAGTTAGTAAAAAAACTGTACTAACTGTATAAACTAGGCATAATGGTTGAAGCCTACTTCCACACCGGACTTAAAACAGTAGCGCCTTTGGAGGTCCGTTAAGAATGATAGATAAATAGGTAGAGATTTTGGGATTGGGGTGGATCTGGTATTAATTTGACCAGTAGTCGGTTAGTATCTTCAGTTCTGGTCTTCCATCATCGAGAAGGCTGAAATGCAGTACACGTTCAGAGCAGTTTTCAGTGCAGTACAGAGTCAAAAAATTGTCAATTCTTATTAAATTCGAACTTCAGTTCGACCACGATTTAGGTATTTCGGTTCATTCACTTCCGTACATGCCAACTTCTGTCATATATGGAATGCAGTTCATAGAAAGCTCAATTCCATTTTGTCCATTACCATCAACATCCATCTTCCAAATGTCTCATTTGGATGCCGCTTACTTTATCCCACAACTTCCTAGCCAACAACCAAAAGGATATTTTTGACAGACGACAACATCCATTCGTCACACTTCAAAATTTCCACATTTCGTCATATCAGTTATGTTAGCGACATTAAATTTAATACCATTCCGCGCCATTTGCTCACCACATTGTCATGCCAAAGCGTTAGCATCAGTAAGCTCTCATTTGCTTGATATTCGAAACGAAACACTGTGCGTGAAATTAGTAAAATTTACTGCGACAGAAGGGTCATGATGACTGAATACAAACCGTGCGCACACATAGATATATTTTTTACAGGCCCGTCCCCAATGACACCCATAAGATTAATCACAAGCACCAAACTGACAGTCAGCCAGTGTATATAATGTAGAACCCGTTGTTGGTATACCCGTTTGTAGACATGACAGAAGGCTTGTGTACGGTAATAAAAATTACGCGCAAAAAGGACCAACGCTCTGTGAACAGAACCCAAGCATTATCAGCCATCCATCTATAAATGTTGTAGCCATCCGCAGGACGACTAAATGTCTATACGTTCGTGCTTCGTGGTGTCTGTCAGTTCTCGTGTGTATATGACAATGTCTGCTCATTTCGAGTTTACATGGCGAATATCCCCTACGCTAGCCTTTTTGGTTTTTGGCTAATGTTTTAGTGGGGTACAGGCGGGCGGATGATGCTATGCGATGAAGTGAAATGGAATGTCGATGTCGAGGGGGTCCTGGACTGGAAGTCAATGCATTGTACGTACGGCGATGGTATGCTTCATGTTTGGCGAATGACGGTTTTTGATGACGGAAAATGTCATGGATATGGGGATGATGTTGTTGTTTTTCGTCCTTTAATGGCTGCATATGTGGGTGAATTTACGAATTACGATTATCTGTTAATCGCCGGGGAGTTTATGTAATTAAATTTGCTCTTAGGAATGCGAAATGGCTCAATTGAGATGGCTTGATGGCTGCGACTGGTGTGTGGGAGAAAGGTGTAAAATGTCCTGCTATATGATACATGTGTTGGAACAGAAGCTAATTAACCGAAATGTGTTCCACAGTGATGAAAGGGTCATGGATTTTATACGAGCTTTTTATATTTTTGGATGCGAATTTTCTATTCAATTTAGCATAAGTATAGCATTTATGACGTTGCTTTGGGGGGTAGTATATTAGGGCAGTAGTTACCTATATTGACAATAAATAAGTGAAAAGTATAAAAGTATAAAAGTAGTGAAAAGGATTTTGGTTGCGTTGTATGTTGGAACATATTTTTATGTCAGTATGAGTACTGGGATATGGATGACCTTTCACACTTCCAACACCCCCACTTGAACCTGGTTTCAATTAGAAAATGAGTCTCATTTTTCCACAACAGAAATATTGTGCTTCTGTTTTTGGTCAAGTTGTCTGCAACCATGTCATTTGTACCAACACGCAAATTTTATGAGTCCAAGTTGGTACTTCTCTCTTATGAAGTGACGTTTTTCGATATGTTTTGTCCTAGGATGATAGCTTGATGTTGTCGCTAGGTATAGATCACTCTTGTTATCACAAAAGATTGTAGTCGGAACTTCGGGTTTATTATTATTACTCATGTTAAGCTCTGCTTCCAATTCTCGAAGCCATAATACTTCCTGCGGTGCAGATGATAACGCCATATACTCGGCCTCGGTGGTGGATAGAGCTGTTGTTTGTTGACGCCGACTATTCCACGAAACTGCACCTCCTTGTAGCAGAGTAACGTATCCTGTTACTGATTTCCTATCGTCACTGTCAGAGGCCCAGTCTGAATCTGAATATGCCATAGCAAATCAGGATTTTCATCGCGGTTGAATACTAACTTTGCTAACTTCGTACCTTGCAAGTACCTAAACACTCTTTTGACTGTATTCCAGTGCTGCATGCCTGGATTGTTGTTAAACTTGTTGATGTAGTTTACTGCTTGCGAAATGTCTGGTCTAGTGCAATTTGCAGCGAATAACAAGCTTCCAATCGCTTGCTGGGCTTCTCAGTTTTGGGAGATAACTCTTTTGTACGTTTCTTCATTCATTACAGTCTTCCATATTGAAACGAGCCAGCATCCTCTGAATATACTTTTCTTGATCCAGATAAACTTTTCCATTGGCATGAGTTATCCGCTGCTTAGTTACTGCTTAGCCTTTCCCAGAAAATTAATTTTGAACTGCGTCATGAGCTTCTTCTTTAGTTGGTGAAAACTAGAATGTCATTAACGTAAATGGCTAAATATACCATTTTTGATCCATTCCTTTTATAGTGGATACACACTCCACTTGAGCACTCAGACGCAACTGGTGCATTCTAATAAAAAGAAGCAAATCCAGTATTACCCGTATTACTGGAATTGCTTCGACTTTCCAAAAAAGCCAAGTCTCCACAAGCGTCGCAGACTTAAGTCTACCACACTAAGATGATTAGCAAAAGCAAAGTATCCCGTAAGAACGCCAATAAGTTGTCTACAGTCTTTTCTGCTGAGAAAAAGCAGGAATGCCGCAGATTGTATTATTGTTCGTTGGAAACCCAGACCCAGTCCTGATCACAAGGAAAGTTTACGCAAAACCAAAAACGATACCAAAAACTACCCCACCTGTGAAGGTAGATTGCTTTGATAGTAGAACCCATGATAAGGGTATCAATGGATTGGAGGATTGTCCAAAATCCCATTCCGAGTGCACCATTCATCGACCATATCTAGAACCATCTGCGCGTTAGCACAGACAGTCCGAAAGATAGTATGGCAACATCATCCGCGTACCTATGCTTGAGCGTAGACGTTTGAACCATTTAAGGTATGCAACAGAGAGTCAACTACCATATGCACCATAACAGGGGAGACAGAACACCACCTTTTGGGCTCCCTTGTTTTACTCCTGTACTAAAGTTCTATTCATCAGCATTGCCATCAGCAATACCAATATCTCATCTACCCCGTGCTGTCTAGTAGAGTTACACATGCAGTCAAAAGTTGCATTGTCGCAAAGAACTCTCTAAGTCGGTGCAAATACCCATAGGGTACGTATATTCTTTCCTATCGAGCGCGCATTAAATTCTAGCAACTAGATTTTGAAGCGAAGTCTCACAGGATTTTCCACCCTGATATGCATGTGTGCTGTATCCTCAGTGCAGACGGCTCAATGGCTTAGTGGTTAGTTTGTTGTGGCAAGTCCTTGTAGGTTATATGAACCTGTAGCACCCTATATCTATTTGGTTGAGGTATGCGTATGACTAGAGCTCGATATGCCAACCGGTGACTAGAAGAGACCGACAATAAGGACATTTTACTACCGCGAAGTTAATCTTCGAGTTCATAGCTATACCTAGAAGGTCTGTTAAATGCCCGACTTATTTTGTAAAATTTACCCAGACTAATGCTGTATGGGGGAACTATTTATAATTAAATATTTTTCTAATTCACTGACTGGCTCACATCAATGCACTTTACAAACGCTAATAACATTTTGGGGGCGCATTGCATTGCACAACCTATGCCCTTTTCGAGGGTGTTTTCCTAATCATAAAAAGGACGATAAGAAAGGTGCTAGGATGATTAGGCAGGTACTTCACTGTATTTCAAAGTGGCACCTCGAACGGCTTTTTGAGGGGTAAACACTATTAAAAGTATGCATCTACCTTTCTTAAGGGCTATAACTTTTAAGCGGCATGCAGTCTTAAAGGGCTATAGAGAAGAGAAAACTAGTTGCGACAGCACCAAGAAGACAAGGAATAAGCTTAGCCTAGGTTGCTATTCTTGCAGTACAATTCACTTCCAAAAAATCGTAATTTAGCTTTGACCGATATTTGATATACCTCCTAGTCATATTAGGGAGGCTGCCCTTTTTTATTTCGCGAGTCTATATTGGTCTTCCTCAAAGTATTATTTTTTAAATTAACCTATTTTTTAATTTGAATCTTCGACGACGGCTTACAATTCCCAGAATTTTGCCCCAAAGCCAACATTTCGCTGGACTTTTAAATAATTTTATTCATAGGAATCGTTTTGCGGTATTGCTTCTTATATAAAGATAACATTACACTCAACAAGCAACCGAATTACCATATATATTAAGCCACAGCCGTCCACACTTGTCGTACAGTCTAGCAATACAGCGACAATAAAATCGAATTTTTTTTTTCGTTTCCCTTTCAACGATTGAACATTTGGTCCTCTCTAGTGTTGCCATGGGTTATGAAACATTTTTCCAACCATGATGTCATGAGTGAAGATAGGAGTAGGCAAATCACAACTCTCTTCAAAAGTCTGTCCTTAAACAAATACGTAGTCAATTGAATTTGGTACTCATTCCCTAATGGAACTACAGGTCCAATATATCATATTCGAAAAGGGCAATCTTAACCTTTGCCCACGGCAATTGCCTATAAAAAAAAATAATCAAACCAAAATAAAAGCTCAAATTGAAAATAAATTATTCCTCAAAGTCCCAACTCTCTCAACTTTTCACCGATTCAAAACATTTACATCGAAATGTAAAGCGATCCGTATCCGCATCAACAAGCATTCAAATCTGTTCGTCCGTTTGACTTTTTGCCATCGTCGTGGTCGCCGCTGCCTGCTCCCAACGGCAACAATGCTAATTTGTTTCTTTCGTGTGCCAATTTCCCAAAACACGAAAAGACGAAAGCTAACCCTTACGAAATTGGCTCAGAAGAGAAAAAACAATTTCATCCAACCACTCGTAGAAAAATTTAAATTTGTATGTATTAAATTCCCTACTACCTTTTGTTGTCATAAGGGTTCGAAATCCCACTGCAACAACTTTTCTTAATCACGACTTTTAGGTCCGATTTGGAGAGGCGAACTATACACTATCGCCGGCCAATCTAATTTCCGTTTTCGGCTCTCACTCAATGTCCTGAGAGTTAGGCTTCAATAGGCAGTGCCATCCTTCGGCTTTATCTTTTAATTTACTGAACGAAAATTGAAATGAATGGACTCGATGACATTGCTTGTTATGAGTTCTTCTACCCCACTGATGGAGCTTCCATCATTTTATTAACAGAAAAGAAAGGAAAACTAAGTCAATCGATACTACTCCATCTCTGATGATGGGACACCGCACCGACACAAAGTTACAATTCGTGGCAGATCCTTAATGGACGGCCAAACATATTATGTACGAGTATAGTATACGAGTTACTCATGTTCAGAGGTATACTATCAACAAGCATACATCGAATCGAACCACATTTAGTGTCTGTCCTTCAAAGGACAATTCAGAGTGCTGGTGGGCAGACAAGGGTACTCTGAAACAAAATTCTTGTAAGGATAATATCGATTTTCGTGTCACTCCAAATCATGCTCCTTTTGTGAAGATCCATCCCCAATGAGTCGGTACAACAGGACGAATTGATAATCGACTTTAGTACAACAGTTAAGGGAAAAATCGCAAACACCACTGTGATATACAAATTTCAAAGGATTTCGCTGAGGAATTTAATTTCCATGAATGCTTAATTTCTCGTCTCCTTGTTCATCAAATGGAGGAAAAAGTTTACAGGATTCTGCGGAATTTTCTTCGAAAATTATTGTCCTTATTATTTATACATTATACTCGTATACGTATTTTTTTTTTCATTGTCTGTTCATACTTTTTGTGTTCTTTTTGCGATGCAAATGAACAACGATAAGTTAGCAGGAGTTCTCTTACAGACACGCAGGTAATGATGGTAATCACAATTGAAACCGTATAACATTGTCTTTGAGTTGGTACAGGAGAAAAATTATGAAAACATTACATGATGTTGTATTGCAGGAATTTTTGAGAAAATGAAAATGAGAGATAATGTAATAACGTTGTTCAACAGTCCATTAGAGTTCTTTTGTTAAGTCGATATAGGTAGGAGAGTGTCGTGCTTACTTTGCGCTTTTGATGGTGCTTCAGTCCGGAGTGGATTTAAGTCTTCAGCAATAAGCACTGGGTCCATATGAAGCACAAAAAAAAAATCTGGGCAGCTTATTTCAATGCCTTTCATAAGAAAGCGTTTTTTTCTCCTCAAAAATCGTTTTTAATCCTCCCTTTAATTAGGTGGAGAACTTTTTTTCTGGATGATTTTGCGACTTTGTTTTTGTGGTCTCATCAGTAAGACCATTAGACCAGTCTGCCAGTAGTCTGCAATATTGTTGTCAGAGATTAGCACGTTCTTTTGATTTTGATGCCTGAGGTCGTAGTCGGTCGCTGCTCTGAAAGTAGTTATAATAACATCGTCCCCAGGAAGTATTCATAAGTATACGGCGAGTGCTTTCTTGTAGCTCCTGTCAGATAGCGTTTAAAATTTTAAATAATGCTTAAATGCAACAACATGGGAATGAATGTACAGTGATGGAAAAAATAATAGAAACAAACGATTACCACACAGTCGGCATCAGTGATTTTGAAGTAAAGCCCGGTCTTGTTTTAATTGAAATATTAGTAAATTAGTTTATCCTGTAATTTAGTGTTTTTTAGAAGAAAATCTTAAAACAGTGAAATTAAAATTTTGTTAAAATGTGTCTTGGAGTCGATTGCACCAGTTCTAAGCGTGAGGTGATAAAAAAAGCTAAGAAAAGGCGGCAAAACAATGGATGAAATAGCTATGGTCATAAAGTGTTCTAAAAAAAAAAGTTGTAAAAAGTATTCACAGCTATCCATTCAAGTCCCACAGTAGAAACCAGAGGCAAAAAACGAAAAACGATTCCACGATTTGACAAACTGTTAGTACGACTGTGCAGGAAGAAACCATTTTCTTTCTTCCACAGACCTAAAAAATGAGTTAAACGCACCAGTTACAAGTCGTACAATAAGAAGTAGGTTAAAGGAAGCAGGTCTTCCTGGAAAAAGTCCCAGAAAAGTTCCATACTTGAGCAAAAAAAAAAAAAAAAATTAAACAGAGACTAAGTTTCGCAAACAAACACCTCCACCGTGCTAATTAGAATAACGTCTTATGGTCGGATGAAACCAAAGTAAATTTGTTTGGTTCTGATGGGAAAATGTACGTCAGACTATCAAAAAATTCCTAATTCGATCCCAAATATACAAAGAAGACAGGTAAACATGGTGGGGGAAATCTAATAATTTGGGGGTGCTTTCCAGCATCTGGGGTTGGTCCACTTTTCGTGATAAACGATAAAATGTATGCCGTAAACTACGTGGAAATCTTAAACACTGTTTTGCTGCCATTTACTGAAGAGGACATGCCTATTAAATGGGAGTTTATGCAGGATAATGACCCCAAGTTCAAAGTTCACCAAAGAATGGTTTCATAAAATCAAAATTAATGTTATGGAGTGCCCATCACAATCTTCTGATCTTAACCCGATAGAACATCTATGGGGCGTTCTCAAGCGCAGGATCTGCGTCTGCAGAGCCAAAAACAAGGAAGAACAACTGTGGTCAATTATTCAAAATGCATGGCACTCGATACGTCCCGAAACTTGCGCCAAGTTGGTTCATTCCATGGGACGAAGATTTGAGGCAGTTATTAAAAATAAGGGCACAACGACCAAGTATTAAAAGGATATGAATCAACTTTACTGTAAATTAATTCCTCTCAGAAAAAGAAACTAATTTGTTTCTATTGTTTTTTCTAGGCCAAAATTAAGGAAAACAAGAATCGACATTTATTCAATATTTCTCTTCTTTTTTTTTAATTTGAATGTTACTTTTCTTAATTACATTGTATCAAAACTATGAGTATGGGTTTAATTTATCTTTTTTACCGAAAACATTTTATTTTTTCGATAAGCGACTATGAACAAGCTTGTTTCTATTATTTTTTCCATCACTGTATTCCCATACAACGATGCTGTATTTTCTGAAAGACGGTTCTTCGGTTCGAAAAAAAACGTTGCTAACACTTGATAGTCGCAAATTGCAGCGGAGGGTTATGATTTCCTTTTGATAAAGTAAGAACCGAAGGTGTCTGATGAAAATGAAGACAATTTATTTCACTGTCGACATAATTTGTATACTGAAATTTACAAAGTGAAATTGATCTTGTAAACGAACACGTAAGTGCCAAGTAGGTGAAGAAGGTGCATATAGAAACCTAGGCCTAGATAGTCCGGACAATTTTTGGGGCGATTTTCCAAAACAGCTTTCCCAGGACAGTTCTTCTCTCGGCCAGACGTTCGCCAGAGGTAGCGCAGTGGGAGAAAAAAAGTTTAGATGCAATTTGTGCTTCTGGGGATTGAACATGATACTCCTCGCTTAGTAGGTATTAAAGCACACTTTCTTCAAGATGGAAGTAGCATCAAACACACTGATGGTTCTAAAATTTACTGTGGAGTGCCAGCGACCGTATTTTCAACAGAACGGCCACCGTTTTCCACTCGAAAGTTCTGCCAATAGGGGAGGCGTGTGGACCGGTTCTGAACAAGGAGATATCCAGACAAAAAATAGCAATCTTCGTTGATAACCATGCCATTGATACGGGTCTTGATTCGACCAAGTTAACGTCCATGTTTGTGGTGGACTGCAGAGAAACACTGCTCCAGCTGCGAAATGTGCGAATGTCTGGATGAAAGCGTTCCCCTTGCTCTTCACTTTAATCAACCAGATTTTAATTTTGGGGGAAACAGTCTAACTGGCTGAAGAGGAAATGTCGCATCCAAATCGTATAAGCGTGTTAATTTATTTAATTGCCCTAATTTATTGTACGGTCTCTTGATACTAGTTGAACATTTTTAGCATTCAGCCTCTTCAGGATTAAAGTTTCCTTTAAGGGGGGCACTTTAAGATATTACAAAGTTTGTATGTGTGTTACCTATGTAGGTACATACTCACGAAATTTACTGAGAAATAGTTTGCCCTAATAGTGACAGCAGTATTTAGAGAGTGCCGCTAATAGGTGGCGCTGTTGTTTACAGTGTGTGGCAACCTTTAACATTGAATTTCAAATAATTTACTACGCCATCTTCAAGCCACTAAGAGAAACATTAACTTACACATTGTATTGCTGCTTTGTAAGAAACACTTTTGCCATTTGCAATCTGTCATAAACAGCTGTGCACTAAATTCAAACTTTTCCTTTAACTGCCTTCTGCATCTGTCTAAATGTAAATTGTAACTAAAATAAATACTGAATTTAAAGTAAAACGAATTTTGATATTGAAAAGAAAACTCTTTTATTTTAAACCCACAAGTGTTTATCTTTTTATACGTCAAGCTGTATATCTGCGCTAATCTCGAGAAATACTCAACGGAATGCGGTTTTCACTGTTGTCATTTGCGCTTCTCGGGAATTCCGGTCAGAGTGGACATTCGCCAATAAGAACGTTCTGGTGCCATTAACCCACTTCGAAGGCGTAAGAGCTCGACTTGGGCCAAATGGGTTTATCCGACATTGGATGTGTATAGGAAACAGTTACTACAATTTAGGATGAGGTGGTTATATCAAGACCATAATCTCTACCCGTATGCGGATTGCCCTTTATGACTTTCAGTCGTTGGCGGAGGATCGAGAGCTATGGAAGATCCACTTGAGCAACCTACACTCGCGACCCACTTAATGGATAAGCGGGACATTGAAAATTAATGAATGAATATTAAACTGAAAATAAACAGATCAAAAAGCTTTATCCATACCAAAAATAACAAAAAAATAAAAGCTACAACATATATACCATTGGATGTGTAAAATAGGCATGAGACCTATTTGGCTGTAAAATGAGCTGTCCTGGGCATTTATTGGTTTCCCTTGACCTCTACATACACGAACAGTGCCACAGTCCTTAAGTAAACAAAAAAAAAAGGTATGCGAGAGCAAAATTGTTATCTCACTTAATTTTTAAGGACCA
The DNA here is from genome assembly GCA_955612985.1 of Cheilosia scutellata. Lineage (NCBI taxonomy): Eukaryota > Metazoa > Arthropoda > Insecta > Diptera > Syrphidae > Cheilosia > Cheilosia scutellata. Next base: position 8,174,256 of record OY015313.1, read on the forward strand.
ACAAAAAACATTCGTCTTTCATTTTATGTACATTGGGTTTGTTCATCGCTGAATCGTGTTAATGCACACAAATTTCCATCGACTTTAAGCCGAATTTAATTGCTACCCCAGCAGTTTACAATAAAAAATAAAATTGAAAACAAATCCTATACGCGACCTCATTCACAAAAATAAATCCCAGAATGAGAAAGAAAGACGAACTCGAATTAAATCATTTGAGTACTTAATTTGCACATCACACTAAAACATTTTTTATTGCCCAGAAATTATGTATACTATCCCCCAAGATAGGATATTTATGCATAAGGACATCCAAATAAAAGTTAAACAATAAAAAAGAGGAGAATCCGAACAACATCAAACAGAAATGTAACGATACAGAAAAATGGACAGTCATTGGCCACCATACCACCACAACCACCACCATCATCGACATTCGAGGAAACAACAAATTAAAAGGACATCTATCTTACTTAGTGAACTCAAGCGATTACCATTTACGTTTCTTTCATCCTATTTTTGTATCGAGGGGGAAACAAAGACAAAAAAAAAAAAAGGATTTTTCGACCATGAGACATTTAATGGGGCGCCAGCACATAGGACACAGCTGGAGAAAAACAAATAGGCACTCAGTTCAATCCCCAAAATCGTATCCTTTTACCGGGAAACAAAACGATGTAGAAAACAACAAATTACAAAGACGAACCTGATGTTCGTCCTTTTCATGTTCTTATTTGTGTATTATATGGCCCAAACCCATATGTCCTTCATTTCAAATTCAGATCATTTTCATAAATAATAAAAACACATTTTCAGTAGCTGGGCGGGGTAAGATGACTGGCAAAGGATCAAAACAGGAAATTGAATTACATTCGAATTATTATCCTTGAGGGATTTTTTTTTCTTCTTTCTAAAAGAAACATTAGTTCTTTGCTTTGCTCCTTATCGTCTTTTTTGATTGAATGAAATTTAATTTCCTTTCAGTTGGATGTTGGTGGAGTGGTGAAATCGAAGAATTTTCCTACACTCCAACCTGCCAGATATCCTTTTAGCTGAAGAATTTCACTTGCTGCACTGCACACACACGCGTGCATTTTTTGCAGGCATAGAGGGAGGTAAAATGGTGAAAATTCCTCCAGTACTTGGTTGGGGATAGTGGATTCCATGCTGCATCCTCAAACACTAGTGGACGAGAAGGTGATCGTTTGCTTCGAGAATCAAACACCGTAAAACCACTAATCCCCCTCATATGTGTTGCATGGAGAGGATGCTGCTGCATGAATAATGCTAAGAATTTCATTACGATGCATTCGATGTCAAGAATTTAAGGCCTTTTTGTGAGTTTTTTTTTTTATTCACTCTTCATCGGTTTACTTTATGCAAAGTTATAGCCCTTGCTCCCGTGTTGTGGTATCTGTACGAACATTAACAAAGATTGTGTGCGTGAGTGCGGAATGGCATCGTGTTGTGGCATCGACTTTATTATCATTTTTGAACGGCAATTTAAGAATTTTATATAAACTGCATGTGACTTATGAAGCTAAAGACAAAGGGAGGAAATTTTTATACTGATGCTGCACATATGTACTTATATTTTGGGGGTTCCATTCAGAAATTGTCCTTGTTAACCTTGCAGGTGCAGTATACATGGCAGAGGTTGGTAGATTGTTGGGTGCTCTGTTCAGGTAGTTGGCGTTAACACTTTTAATTTAGCTACGATTGCACATGTCACGAAACATGTCAATGCTGATGTCAAAAAATATACCCACTAGCAGGCCCCTAGACCACGAAACAACAAGTAATGTGCAATGAGAGCATTTTAACATATTGCTCCGATATATTGCTACTCTTTAACAATACCTACTTGTTGTTTCGTGGTACACTGGTACTGGCCCCAGGTTTTCATGTATTCGTAGATCATATATGTACATTCAGCGATGATTGACACCCGATCACAGGCAGTGTCGAGCAAACAATCTCGCGCGTCTCATTGTGTCCCAAAATCCATGACATCCTCGCTTTGTCATCCTGTGACAGAGGAGAGTGACGGGAGCAGGAGAAGTGATTACATAGCGTAACAGAGTGACGCGATTGACACGGTTGTTTTTTTATAGTTACTGCTCGTGACGTGCAGCACATTTGCACAGCAGTTGGTCGCAGCCCCTAATCCATAAAAATTGACAAATGCGAAAGGCGAGAGGTGACAATTTGAAAACTGACAACTGATGGACAATTTTCAAATTTCTGTTTCATAAATAAGTAGTCAATGAATGTCGGACAAAGACAGGACATGTCACTGTAGATAATCGTGCACAGTCACGAGTAGAACGTCATTCGGCGTGACATGCTAGGAAAAATATGGTCTTCATAATGACACGATTGGTGACATGTGCGTAATCGTAGCTTTAAGGCTAGGGAAATGGTATTCATTTTCATTTCATTACAGCCTTCTGACAGTGCATTTTTCGGGATGTATCCGTATCCGTAGCTACCTTAAGACAGTAGTGAGCGTACTACCAATGAAATGTGCATATACAAGCATCCATAATGCAAACGAAAAACGTCTAAATTATCAGCAAACAATACTGAATAAAAAATATACTGACTTCATAAGATTCATTCAACAATAGAGAACCTAAATGATGAAAGAATACACTTTGACAGTTCCGGTACCCGTTTTAACCCCTATACAACAGTATCTATATACATTTCTATTGCTGCAACTAAGCTTCTACTTCATATCATATTCTATCACATTTTTTATAAAGTAGATACTCTTGGACTAACAACCGTTATTCAATTCACTTATAAATAATCCTACTACATAATACATTCAAATGGAAAACATTAATTTTTACCTATGCACGTGATCGGTACCCAGGTGAAAATAAATGCCGTAGCGTGCGAATCTCGACCTATCTAACAGAGTGGAGGTGGAAGGAAACTTTTCAACAGCATCCGCGCCTCTGTTACTCGGGTATAGCCTCCTTCAAAGAAGTGGAACATTCTGATGAAGAGAAATTGCTTAAAGGCTCTTTTTCTACAGCTGGTTGATAATATGCTGGAGAGGACTGAGGAGGAGCTAAGGTATCCGCTACAGGCGCCAGTGGTAATTGTGTACAATTTATAATGGAATATATAAAATCTCTAAAACTCTCATACAAGAGCGAGTCATTTTGTGCGTTTGGTACCGCAACAACAAATGTGGATCTACCTACAAAGATTTCCCCCTTTTTTTTTTGTTCTCAGCCAAGGTGCTAAGAGGATTTGACAAGTTGGGATGAGAAGGGCTGAGCATGACGCACAGTAACACAAACCAAACCAAACCAAACCAACACCAACAGCCTGATGATGAAGACAATTTGACACCAGAATGTCCCTTTGCCGCACCTTGAGCGAGAAAGTATCACATTCGCATGTTGAAGGAGTCGTTGGAATTTTTTTATTTATTATACCCTTGATGGTGATAGGGATGATGGCGAATGTTATGCATAAGGGATCATAATTAAGGGATGATTAAATTATTTGACAGTCTTAATCGTATTAGACTTGCGGATGCGGTATGAATCCTCAAATTCTGATACAATTCCAGATGGGTCTGATAGGAAATTCGTGTTTAGTACTTTTTTTTTTTGTTTTAAATTTGTAATTAAAGTAGCTTCAAAGGATTAATTTGTATACCTGGAGCATGCGATTCTGGAATGAAAAGAGCTTTTAATCTTGGGTGTAGAGTAGAAGAATAATTAAGTACGTTACGTGTTTGAGTTTTAAAAAATGTTGGACATATTCAAACAAAACAGAAATTTAAGCAATTTTTGTTTTCTCGTGAGATCCGTTGAAAGGTCGCAAAGGTACCGAAGGGCTTATAGATTTATGTCAATCAAAAGTTAGAGTCCTATTTAGGGGTATCGTGAATAAATTCCGATGGAAATGTTTCCCTTGTCAGCAATGTAAATCAAATTGCTGAATGCGAAACATTCCCGGGGAAATATTATTGGCGATAGGGGTGATTAATTTTTAACACTTTTTAATATTTGGAATGATCCCTTCTGATGGAGATTGTTTTAAACGCGATTATAACCAAGATGCTGGTTCAGTGTAATATGTCCTAATCGACATTGAAGACCAGAAGCACGTTTATCTGACTAACCTTATGTGAGGGAAGTCACATTTGAACTTAAACCCAACAATGCTGGAGATGATGTTTTGGTAAAGAGTGCACACCAACTTATTTGAAATATTTGGTCAGATGAAAGAATGCTAAAGTAGGTGGGCAACCCTTTACTCGTTGACAACTTTGACTCAACCACATCCAGCGATTGGACAATTTATTTTCCCAACCAAGTGCACCAAAAATCCATACGGGACCTTAAGATTCGGTATCTTTGAAGTATGGTAGGAATAGTACAAGAGCCGAATGTTAAACTCAAATCCTTGTTTGGTTAGATAAGCACGAGAGGGCAAGATAATCTACTCAAATGTGGATCGTAACATATTTTCAAAACAGTTTCCAATTGAGAAACTGACAGATTACCAGACTTGGGATTATAAAATGGCGTCAACCATTAGGTACCCGTTAAGACTGAAAAGCCCACTAGACATGTAGTGACTCACTATACATCCAGCAGTTGTCAATAGCACAGAGAGACTTGCAAAAAGATCATAACTCTTCAATTGTACTGCATAATTGAGTTGGTTAATCATAATTTCTGACAAAGACCTCATTATGCTCTTTTACGCCTAAGCCTCTGTAGCTCTTACGTTTCCTACATTTTTTGCTTTGACAGTCTTAGTAGTGAAGATGATTTCGAAATGTATTCCATGGGATTAAGTGTTCTCCTGAATAAATAATTTCCTCTCCATTCACCAGGGAAACCTTCGGAAAAAAAAAATTGAAAACAGCAACTCATTGAATTACCCCACCCGCTTAACACTTAATACAGGATTTTCCAAGACTCCCAGCAGCTCTAACCCACCGCGTCGTACCCACTTCTTCCATCTCACGAAATAGTTTTCTTTTGAAATATAAAACACTTTTCAGTGAGAACCTCAAATATTCATGAAAGTTGCAGTGCAGTGCATTTGGTGGAAGGATGGAATCCTAGAAGCCTATTTCACCGGCTTCCCCGCCTCTGTTATGCTATTATAGTACATTTCACTTTTTTTTTGGGGGCGGGAGGAAAATCCGTTGAGTGGCAGAGTGTAAAGGCAATTCACAAAGTCTGACATATTTTTTTTTTTTATTTTTTGGTTGAAGGTATCCCTGGGAGACAGAAGCAGCAGCTGATGTTAGTACGGTATAGGGTGGCTACTACTACCCTGTCCGCCGCCGCCGTCAGCTAATACAAAATTTACAAATGTGTGCGGTAAAGTAATTCCAAAGAAAAGTCCTTGCAGACGGAAAACTTTGCCTCTGGGAGGAAGCAGATATCCTTGTAGGTGGAGAATGCACACAAAAACTTGATTTTCATTGAATTAGCGGCTTGAGTGGAGCAAAATGGGCTTTTGTGGCGCGGCAAGGCGACCGACGGTGTTCCGAATACCGATGTACACTAAGTACAAATTTGGACTGACGCCAACCAGCCAAACAGCCGCTCCATATACCGTTCTGCTTAAACATCCAATTTTATTTCATCGTAAATTTGAGCGCGTCCTTTCTATATTTGAAGACGTCATAATGGAATGTGGTGGATATACAAGGGAGTACCCACCAGTACAGACCTCGGCTGAAAGGATATTAGCCAGAGCATCGGGTTTTGTTAAATTTGAATCCTGCCAAACGTCCTCGTTCGTTCTCATAATTTTTCTGCTTTAATTTGCATCTGGGAGTAGTATACCTAACATTCGTTACGTTGCCGCCAAATTGGTTGAACGTGTCAAAGGCATCGTGCCGGCGAAATATCGTAGGATAGGGAAATTGTTTCTTTTCGCCAGATCGAGAGGGAGGGAGTGAGAAATTCATATAAATCGTCACTCTTTCGTGAAGAGGTCCTAATTCCTAAAAACGAGAAATTCGTGCTAACGACGGAAACGGTTATTACTTCATTTTGTTCGTCGAAAGGAATTTTCTATGTTTTTTTTTTCCTCTCGCTCAGCTAGGGAATTCGGGAAACGTGATTATGCCCCCAGGGTCGGTGTATATATGGCTGGATGTGTATTGTTCGTCAGCGTATATGGAGTTGTCACGTACGGCGATGTTTCGAAGTAATGAGGCGACTGTAATTATGAGGTTTCTAGATGAATAATTCGGGTTTGTTTAGTAGGTATACACTGGTTTTGGTTTTGCGCCTCTGTGTGCAATGGGAATTTAAATAGCAAGCAGTGACGGTTCTTGATGTCAAAGGCTCAACATAAATGAGTTGATTAAATGTAGATGGAGGACTCAAATTAGAATTAGAGGAGGAAGTTATGAATTGAGATTTCCCAGAACGGAAACGGAGTGATGTGAGTGAAATTCTTGATTAGATGTCAAGTATTTTAATCTAATTTTAGAGGACTTTCATGGAAGGATTTTAAGTGCGAATTTTTTTCGTTGTTCAGGATACATGGGGTTTTACATTAAAAGTAATCAAATTTTTCAAATGTCTGAGGGCCCGCTTACAACATTTCATGCGAGATCTGTAGTAAATATGTATTGTCTTTACCGGGGGTTAATGTAGGCCCCTCATTTTTGCAGGCAGTATAACTCCCTTTGAAGAACGATTCTCCAAGAAGACATCTTAAGCATGGCACATAATGCAGTGGTGAGCAAGTGGCGTGGCAGTGGCGTGGTGACCAAGTGTCAGGTGGCTAAAGCTTATGTACCTATAAACAAATGAGGATGCGCGCATCAAAGCGTAGTGGGGGCGACATGGTATTTTGCAGGGTGGCGTGATGCCAGTCTGGTACCCTTATCTTCAACAAATTTATTTTTCGATTAGCAAGAGGTTGGTGATGACGCACGTGGTTTTGTAGAGGCATAGCTCTTGTAGATCCATATCATATTGTAGAGGCTGGTAACGAAGTGGATTTTGGCATTGCAACTGCGTATTTTTGTTTACGACCAAGAATTGAATATACCTACACTCGTATTAGGAATTGATAAATCGGTGGCAACATACGTTGTTTTGTTTGGAACATCAATGCGCGTCAAATCACTTTCATACCACTTCGCCGCCATTCCATTCTGTCCGAGCTATGTCACTATGTCACTATGTTTAGAAAGCTAACATGTTTTGGGTCCATGAAATTAGGCCCCAATGAAAAAAGGCCCCAAAAATAAATGAAAAAGAACCCAAAAATTTATATAGTAAGAAACAACAACGTTTTGTAGTAGGATTGGGGCAAAATTTAATTTTTTTGTGCAATTATGCCCCAAATTAAAATTGATTCTAAAAGAAATATCACCCTAAACAAATTTAAAATTGCCTCAAAAGAATGAAAAATGTCCTCAAACTCAATGAAAAACGCGAAAAATATGTTAATCGATTATAAATATTGGGATCTTCTTAAGAAATAATCACCCCAAAAGAATGATATATACCCCAAACATAATGAAAACCACGAATTACAACAAATATTAAAGAAAAAGTAAAAACCTGTTTGTAGCTGACTTTAAGCTTTAGAAAATTTGAGAAAATAAAATTTTCGAATTTTGAACTTTTATTTTCTCAAATTTTCTAAAGCTAAAACTAAAAGTTATTTCAAAAACTGAGAAGGCTTTAAGCTTTAGAAAATCTGAGAAAATAAAAGTTCAAAATTCACGCGAATTTTCTAAAGCAAATGTTGTAGCAAAAAAGAAAAACACGTCTGACTCTCCGACTTCGACAAAAGGAACTGAATTCATGTATTTCATATTAGGTAAGCTTACAATGTTAGATTATAGGAAAACTGTTTATCATTTACATGCGAGTGTATATTACAAAGTTAAATAGGAGTATAAGAGAATAATGAATAGCAATTAGTCATACAGGGTGACTCAATAGGTGTTTTTTTTTTTTTAAACAAAATAAACCAATTATTTTAACACTCCCACTTTTATGAATGTTTAAAAAAAAATTAATATAGGAAAAAAAAAATATTTAATTCAAAGTTAGTTTAAACCATTTAAAGCAATAACTCCCATCATGGAACGAAATCTCTGAAATTTGTCCTTGGGTAACGGTTTCGTTAGAATATCGCCAACTTGGTTTTGTGTTGGCACATACTCCAATTCAAAGACATCATCTTCGAACTTTTCACGAATAAAGTTGAAACGAACATCGATGTGTTTAGTTCTTTTATGGAACTCAGGATTCTTGATCAATCTGATGGCTCCTTGATTGTCTACATACAATACTGGTTTCATATTTTGATACAGCAAATCGGTTAAAAGTTGTTGAATCCACAATAGTTCCTTGACTGCCTGACATGCAGCCACAAACTCAGCCTCGGTTGTGGAAAGTGCCACGCTTTTCTGACGTTGCGAAGCCCAAGTGATGCAGCTTGTCCCCATCATGAACACATATCCACTGGTAGAACGTCTTGTTATTACGTCACCAGCATAGTCTGCATCACTGAAAAGAAAGAGTTTAAATTTAGTGCTTTTAAAATGTATACCATAATCAGCTGTCCCCTTGAGGTAGCGAATTATCCGCTTGACCATAGTAACATGATGTGGACTAGGATTATCCAGATATCGGCTCACACACCCAACTGAGAAAGCTATGTCCGGACGTGTAGCCACCATGAGATACATAAGGCTGCCCACCGCTTGTCGATAAGGAAAATGTATCTTCCCAGATGCCTCCTCCGAATAGATCACACTTGCCGATGCTTCTGCTGGAGTTGACACAGATGCTGCATCCGACATATTAAATTTTGAAACCAATCGTTTCACATACTGCGATTGATTAATATGAATGGATCCATCTTGAAATCTCCTTATCTCCAATCCCAGAAAATGTCTAGCAGGAAACACTTTAATTTCGAAGTTAAGTTTCAGATGCTCACAAAACTTAGAAATTTCACCACTGTCCGTTGATGCAACCAGGCCATCGTCTATATAAACTGCCAGAATAACCTTTTTCCCATTTCTGTCACTTATAAAAACACATGGATCAGCAGCGCATGGTCGAAAACTAAACGTTTTTAGAAGTTTAGTAAAGGTTTTATTCCAGCACCTAGATGCTTGTTTGAGTCCATATAAACTTTTCCGAAGTTTGCACACTCGAGTAGTTCCATCTCCATATCCTTTGGGCTGCTTAACATAAACTTCTTCTTTGATATCACCATTTAAAAATGCCGTCTTCACATCAAATTGCTTGATATGAAGTTTTTCTGCTGCTGCAATGCCTAAAATTGTCCGAATCGAAGTGAATTTTGCCACCGGACTAAAAGTCTCGAAGTAATCCACCCCGAATTGTTGGCTAAAACCCCGAGCTACCAATCTAGCCTTGTACCTTTCACCTTCATTCTCATTTGAATGCTTGATTTGGTATACCCATTTCGTGTCAACCAGCTTGCGACTCTCAGGCAATTCCATTAAACTCCAGGTTTCATTTTTATTCAGCGAAGCAATCTCTTCATCCATAGCTCTTTTCCATTTATCCGCATCCTCACACTGCATGGCCTTTTCATAACAATCTGGCGTATAGGACTCCGCTAAAAACGCAAAACTTTCCTGGACGCAACAGTTCACTTCACTTTGTGCATTCTTATTTCTGCTTCTTAATCGGTCCCTGATTGTACTAGTATCTTGTCTCTCCGCAATATCCATCTCGCCTCCTCCAACAGCTTCTTCAAATACGTCATCACCATCATCCCCAGCGTCGACATCAATAACACTATGCTCAGATTTGTCTCCTTCAACGTCAGCATCAACAACACTATATTGAGATTTTTCTCGTTCAGCGTCAGCGTCAACAACATCAGCACCACAATCCTTTTTAAATGTTTCAGCAGACTGTTTGCCTGCACATTCTCCATCCATAGACGAATCACTTTGAAGATCCTTATCACCAAACACAGCAAACAACTCACCATGCTTAACTACCATCACCTTCGAATCATGGAAACGTACATCGCGGCAAACTTCTACTTTATTATTTTCGGCAAAAAATACCCTATATCCCTTGACACTTTCACCATAGCCTACAAAAATACCCTTTTTGGATTTCGGATCCCATTTCCGACGCTTTTGTTGGGGTATATGAACATAGGCCTCAGTTCCGAAAACCTGAAAGTTGGTAATGTCAGCCTGCTTTCCATACCACAACTCATACGGTGATTTTCCCTTTGTTGGACTTGAACCAGTTCGGTTAAGAACGAAAACTGCCGTGTTAACTGCCTCAGCCCAAAGTTTCGTGTCCAAATTCCTTCCGTGAATCATTGTCCGAGCCGCCTCAACAATTGTGCGCATTTCACGCTCTGCTCGTCCATTTTGTTCTGGCGTGTAAGGAACAGTTCGCTGATGCACAACACAATTTTCCATTAAAATGTTTTGAGCTGTTTGATTAGTGTACTCCGTACCATTGTCAGACCGAAGAACCTTCACCCTTGCACCTGTTTCAGCTTCAACCAATTTAAGATACCTCGCAATTAGAGTATTTACCTCCGTCTTCTCCTTTAGGAAAAAAACCGTCCTAAAGTGCGAAAAATCATCCTTAAATAGCAAGAAGTACTTGGAACCTCCTACTGAAGTACAGTGCATCGGCCCGCACACATCAGAATGCACAAGTTCCCCTGCGCAACTCGCTCTATATTCACTTGAATGAAAAACTCCACGGTGTTGTTTTCCATATAAGCAAGCCTCACAAAAGAAGTCGTCTTCATCTTCAAAATAAATATTTCTGGCCTTCAATACATTTTTCACTTGCACAATATTTTGATGCCCGAGTTTCTCGTGCCAAGTGCGTAGTATCCCTTTCTTTTGTTCAGCCAAATTTGCACATGCACCATCATCCACCGCACAGCTTGTGACCTTCAGAAGCAATTTGAATAATTTGGACTCACGCACTCCCACTACCAAAACAGATTCTCCCTTAAACAGCTCACATTTGAAATTATCCGAAGACAGTTTGAGACCTTTGTCCAATGCACAGTTCAGGGAGAAAAGATTTAGCCGAATATCCGGAACATAGAGCACGTCAGCTAAATGGTTCTCCTCCCAGCTAACATTGTTAAAAGACAACACGTTTATGTCGCCTTTGCCATAGGCATTAATGGTATTACCATCCCCTAACTTGATGATTATCGGCTTACCAAACTGCACATAATTAATGAACCATTCTTTCCTGCTAGTCATGTGGTCACTCGCACCAGAATCCAGAAACCACTCATCAGCTCTATTATTACCCTCTGTTAACAGCGCCTCACATACAAATGCATTTCCTCTCTTTCCATTCGAATGTGACCAATCCACTTGTTTTTCCTTCCTCTTTGGGCATTCATTCTTCCAATGTCCAGTGCCTTTACACAAAAAACATTTTCCCGGCTTTACAGACTGCTTATTTTTGCAAAAAAACTTTTTTGGTGTAAATTGCTTGTTTGCAATAAAAGCACTACTTCCTCCAGGTTCAGACAAATTATTTTGTGAAGTAATACGCGCCTCTTCCAGAACTAACCTTCCTGTAAGATGCTCCAATGTCTGCTTCTCAACAGCCGTCGATTCCCAAGCACTGTGAAAATGACTAAATGAGGCTGGCAACGTCATAAGGATTTTGGTTATCACCATCGAGTCAGAAACATTTTCCCCCACATCGGCTAGCTGCTGCACAATGGTCTGTAACTTCGAAATGTGCAAAGCAATATCGTCTTGCGGGTCTTTACTAAAACTATAAAATTGCTGTTGAAGCATGTGAATATTCGCCTTTGATTTGACCTCGTAAACGCTTTGGAGTTTATTCCACATTTCCTTCGAAGACTTACAATTTATAATATGCAAAAGCGGTTGTGGGCCTATCGAAGTGACGATAATCTTTTGCGCCTTACTATCAAAGCGATTCCAGAGCAACAATTTCTCGGGTTCTGTTGGCTTCACCTCATCCCCTGTCACATATTTAAACAGATCAGCCGCGCTCAAAATTATTTTTATTTGGAACTTCCAGATGTTCCACTGATCCCCATTTATCAATTTCTCAACTTTAATTTCGGTATTATCAGTTGCCATGATGAGAGACTAATATACCAGCCGAACGCACAAAAAAAAAAACCGCCTGACAGTGACCAGTTATATTGTATTTAACAAAATTACCGAAAGTGACCACTTATGTATATAACCAAATTACCAAAAGTGACCAGTTATATTATATGATATATGCAATATAAATTACTAAAATCGAAAGCCTTTTTGTTTCAGCAAATTTTCCCAAATACCACTCGTCCGCAAAAACTATTCTGCTTCTCGGTATTTAATTAATTTCCGTTCCTTTCGCAATTTTAACTTTAACGTGATTCTCAAAAAAAAATTAATGCATGCAACTGGGCCCATAACCTGTTGTAGCAAAAAAGAAAAACACGTCTGACTCTCCGACTTCGACAAAAGGAACTGAATTCATGTATTTCATATTAGGTAAGCTTACAATGTTAGATTATAGGAAAACTGTTTATCATTTACATGCGAGTGTATATTACAAAGTTAAATAGGAGTATAAGAGAATAATGAATAGCAATTAGTCATACAGGGTGACTCAATAGGTGTTTTTTTTTTTTAAACAAAATAAACCAATTATTTTAACAGCAAAATTAAAAGTTATTTCAAAAACCGAGCTGGCTTTTCTACAGCTTAAACTGAAAGCTATTTCTAAATCTGAACAGGTTTTAAGCTTTAACAAAATTAAGAAAATACAAGTTAAGAATTCGCGCGCACTTTCGTCAATAAACTGATCGATGTGTACCTACTCACAAATTCAATTGTCAGTAAGTTATTTACTCCTTGAAGCTCTAACGTCCTGCCCTTGTAACAACGGTATAATTCGAGTTTCTTCTAGTAGATTTTTGTTTTGATACCAAAATAAGAAAATGAAAAAATGCCCCAAATGATCTTCAAACAATTTCCATTTGTTTGGGGCAATTTTTCACAAATGGAATGGGTCCATTATTCATTATGAAATATTGCCTTTTTTCATCTATTTTTGGAGCCTTTTTTCATTGGGGCCTAATTTCATGGAGCCCTTCGTTTTATTGCTCGATGAATACCGCGAAAGGTTTCAACTCTTCGTCCTGGTAAAAATGTTTGACCACCGCGTGTCGGTTGAATGGAAGTCAGAATATTGCAAATGCATTCAGAGATATGACTTTTATGAATGACAAGAGTTTCCAATTAAGTTCCTTCAGCAGGCGTGTGATTGCAATAAGCTGAGTGTCAATGAAATTCTAGAGTTGTTTTCAATTTTAGAAAATGTAGGGCGATGTCTTAGAACCAAATTGTCGGTCCTGGAAGATTTAAACGAAAGGATACTGTTTTGAAACTTCTCGTAAATATAGCAGTCTTTAGTTGAAGAGGGGCCCAGTTGCCTTTCTTTGAACTTTCGGGAGTGGGTCAGATGAGACTGGTATTGTTATTTAAACCGAAATCTATCCAATGATAACTACCAGAGGGGAACTTTCATTAGATACCTACCTACGCATAGCAAGTTCATGCTCCATCCCCCTTCTCAAAATCGTGTGATAAGGAAACCAGGTGTACAAGCTATTGGAAAATGTGTAAACAAGTTGTTATTGCCATACTAGTTTTTGTATTCTTGCTGCTGGGCTGTTTATGTTATTCACTTCTGTTGTTAGGCTGCATAAATAGATGGGCTGCAGGAAATAACCCCCCAATGAAATAACTCCCCAAAATGAAAATGAAATATCCCCCCAAAATTTTGTATGGAGTGGGGGTTTTATTCATATGAAATAAACCCCCAAAATTGGGGTTTTATTTCATGGGTTTTTGGGGACTTATTTCATACTTAAAATTGGGGGGTTATTTCATTTCAACTTTGAAATGAATCCTATTCTTCACTTTCACTATTCTATATTTGTGCGAAATTCAACTTTCATTAATGCTTAACAGTGAATTTAACTGTTGGATTTTGTATAGTTTCGAGATCACCTGGTTTTTTGATTATGAAAAATCCAAGATTAGACCGATCTTCAATGATTTTTTTTTAATGTTCGTTTTTATGGCGGATTTATGAAAAAAATTTAGAAATCTAAAAATATCAATATTTCATTATATTTTAGCTTTGAATGCTGAAAAAAATTTAATTTTTGCAAATGATCCTCCACAATTTGTTTACGATACCAAATTAACTTCTTAATCTACACAAAAAAAAAAAAACTAACAAATTACAAAAGAAAAAAATTAAAATCAAAATCATGAAAATCGACCTAATTTTGGATACCTATTTTATCGACAAAAACAAATTGAACGCGAAAGTACATATATGAAAGCTATATGAATATTAAGACTCTTCTCTTGCCTTTTTGACAGATATGCAGAAAGAAACGAAAATGAGTTCTCGGAATATATTACCTAGTATACATTATACCTACTTGGGCCATATAAGTACCTTAGGAATGGCTTCTCACAATCACAACCTTTCGTTTTGTGTGAATTAGCAAAATTTCATGATGCTTTCTCTAGAAAATTATATTCTCTGAATCTATGGAACTCCAACATTGAAGGGCCTACTCTATTTCTTTAAACATAATACAATCGAACAAGTCAAATCGAAAATGAAATGTCAACACTGTCAAACGCGCGTAAAAGCGGAAAGTCTAGGTCTGCTTGGGCGATGTTTTGAACCTTACTATATTTACTATCTAAAGTCGATATTTACGCCTGAAGTCGCATTTTAGCTTGTATCATATGAACTTGTTCTTTAATCTGTTAACGCACGCCCTCATAAACGCCGGCCGCATCAGTCAATAAAAAGCTAGGTTTTTGTTGTGTAAAGAAGTGTTGTGCAATTTTTTTTCTGTCAGTGAAGATGAGATCTCAACACTCAAGAAATCAAGAGCATGCATGCACTGTGCTTCGCAGTGCCCCTGCGCATGACCTATGAAATTTGTTTCTTAGTTGGTTAGCCGCATGTTAGAATTTGAAGCTTCAAGCTGAATGCATTTTATATTTTTTATTACAAATTCTGGATATATTCGTAGCGTGGGTATGAAATTGTATCTTTTAAAGAAGGATTTACGCAGTACAGCGTAACTTTTGGAGCAAAAATATGTTTTGTTAATTGTATCTTTTTCGAGTGAATTGTAACTGTGTAACTCTAATTTCTGATTGTATCCAAAAGATACAATTGTATCCACTTTTCCATCCCTGCTGTACATCAGATGTTTTAGAAACGTCTGTAAAAAGAATGTATATATCTTAGCTACAATTTGTTCTTCAGACATCTAAATAATTTTGTAAGCTCATTTTTGTTATTTTTATGTTCTTTGTTTAATTTTTGTGATTTTGTTATATTATTGGATTCATTAGAATTTCATAACTTAAAATAAACTTGACTCCACTCAGGATCAGGCATCAAAAGGCAACTAGGAAATTTGATTTTTCGAAAATGAAGAGTGGCTCTACCACAAGTAGTTGAGGCTTATCAACGAGAATCCATTCGGAATAATTTGGAAGGACCAAAGATGAGGAGCATCCAACAGCTTGCATTGAATCAGATGATATATCATCTGCGTTTTGCCTTTTTGGCTCAGATCGCATGATGAAATTCGTCGAAGAAAATATGTGTATCGATTGGTAACAGGCGTTATTTGATGGATATAATGGACTTATTTCATCCTCGTTTTTGGGAATAATTTCACAATGAAATTAATCCCCAATTTTGGGGGGTTATTTCGTTTTCATTTTGGGGGGTTATTTCATTGGGGGGTTATTTCCTGCAGCCAAATAGATGTACAGTGGTATAGCTCTCCGAAAAGCTTAGTCGTTTTTTCCATTTACATAATTGTATATGAATGTAAATAATGTCGATACTGATAAGGATGACTATGTAATGCGAGCCAAGAAGTAACTACAGCATCAGGAGTGTCGGAAATTTCATGTAGCACAGTGTTAACGCCAAAAGCCCAGCGAGGTAACATTGACTTTGCGTAAACAATTCTGGGAATTACAATCAACGCAACCTTTGGAGAAACAAAATATTTACAATTTTGGCTCATTGGCGGCATCTGTTTCTAATACTTGGAATTTTTTTTTTAAACAACTGTCGGCTTGCTATACCAACCTATTCAGGAATGGAACTTTTGCTTAAATTCAACTCCAATCATTCCATGTAATTTTCTTGTGGCACATCCTGAAAAGTAAACTTTAGAATAACAGACCACAATTTTCTCGCATCCCTAATATACTAGCGCCGGCCATCATTTTTCTGGACAATGAATAAGTTAATTGGCATAGAGTTTCAAAGTGGATTAACTGTCGCCGCTATAATAGAGCGTCGCAAAATGTAAGCAACGGACTTAGACCGCGAAATTGAGCATGACAAACGGACTACAGAGAATGTTCCTTTTTCTTCTTCTCTATATAGTCAATGTCATTAATCATCGTTAAGCCTATGGGAAGTGTCCTTTTTTTGTCATTCGCTTTAAATCAAAATATCATTTTTCCATCTTCTTTTCTCTTTTCTTTTCTCCATCTTCGTTTCATCTATCCAAGTGACACTAAGAAGAGAGAAATAAATACAGAAAAACATACAAAACCTTACAAATGATACATTTATTATCCAAGGCGAAATGTAATTTGTTTTCTATACTCGCGAACAGCGATATTCGCATACACTTAGGCAAGCTGTCACAGATTGACAGTTTGTTGGTAACATTTCCATATTTGAACTTTTACCTGTGGGTGCGTCCGACGCTGCCAAAGTTACTTGAGAATGGCGGCGGCGGCGAGTCTTCATCGTATATACAGTAGGTACGGGGACATTATCAATTATATTTGACAGATGGGCTGATGAGCGGATAGACATAAACAGAAAAGTGACAGGACACTGTCCTTGCACCCCAATGGGTCGACTCTGACAAATTGTTAGGGATTGCAGTAGAATTCCTATTGTTTGGGTCTAGCCTCTAGTGGTAGTGGCAGTGGCGGGTGAGTGATGAATTGATAGTTTGGTATGGAGCGATAGATGGAATTTTGTATATAGATTTTAAGATAGATTTTTCAAGCAGCTAATTTCTAGGATGTTCTTTGTTCAAGGCAAGTAGGTACAAGTTTTCACTGCCAATCAATCATGTTGGACAATGGATCATTGAGGTTGGATAGGATATTGATGGGAAGCACTAATGATGGGGATATTATAGAACTTAACGCTGCAAGGAAGATTCCTTTGTCAACAATTTATTCTATGAAATAAGTGAACAAGACAATATACAAATAAAATTACGAATAAATCAACGGCTCTATGTAGGAACAAATAAGTTCTTAAGATCGAGACGAATCGATTAGTTTGAAGAGTAATAAAAACACTCTTTTGAGTTGAGCCAATGAGGGCAGTCAGATATAGCTAAGGAATAAGAAAAACTTGCAATGCCACCGGACAAATAATGCCTATTCATCCTCGGATAAATATGAACGAAGTTTTTAATGAGATTATTTTTAAGTTTTAGTTTTGAAAGGAGAGGCAGCCGATCCTATCCGTTGAAGTGAAGGAGCGCTTTAAATAATTCTGGATATGATACCTCAAGAACGATATTATCTTAAGTTTCATGTACCTAAAGTAGAGTGCAACACACAAGGAACTGACCACCAAGAAAATACCAACGCTTAGAGGAGAGTGTCTGTGAGGAAATGCAGCCCGAAAGTGAGATCTTAATCCAGGAACGAGGCTCGAAAATGTAACCAAAGGCTAAAAACAGGTTTGTGCTATTCAGCTCAAGTCCTCAGATAGGATTTTTCTTCCTATTCCATAAAGGGTTTAGTAAATGTTTTTCCAATATGGACGTCGTATAGATTTTGTAAGTAACTTCCCCTGTGTAATGAGTTGTGGTCAGCCGTCAGCCCACAGAGGCAGCTTTCGCATGGAGGAGGAGGACGGTGGCAAACCCTCGATAGAACTTAGGCATAGGTTCAAGAATGAAGAACATGTATGATTCAGATGGATTTGAATATTATTTTAAAATTAACTTAAGCCAACTCTACCCAACGCCGAAATATACAAGCTAAACTAACTTAGTTAGTTCTTAGTTATTTTAAAATGGTTCTCTTAGGCCGTTATTCGGCCCATTGTGCATACCACTGGGAATTGGGGAGCTATTTTTTTTACTGGCTACTCATGTAAACCATTTGCTGACGGTTGTAACTAAGAATGTTGGCGCTAGTATATTACCTAGATCAATGAAATCATTGAGAAAATAGTTTCCTAAGTGAGCCTTTCTTAAATTGGCTAGGGGAGGACAACACTGCCAAGAATGGTGAGTGATGGACTCCTCTTTATCTCTACAGCTTCTGCAGAAGTCATTGTATGGCAAACCGAAACTTTGTGCGTGTCCTTGGCAATCTGTCTGACCAGGAAATAGAAGATTACCCCTTAAACTCCTGGTTCCAGTCAGCCATCAATCTGAGTTAGTCACGTCCAAACTACGTTATTGTTTTATTTTTTTTTTTTTTTTGTTAATTTTCCTATTTTTTATTTTTCTGACACTAAATACAAATCACCATGACAAGTTACTGCGACGTGCAACTTTCTTTAGTATCAAAATGGATGTTACTCCCATTTTACGGTTTATATGGTCGTCCTTCTCATTCTCATTCTCAGTCGACTATTCAACGTTTGGTGACCGCAAGACCTGGTACGCGTAGTGATAAAGCTATGAGTACACGACATGCCAAACACGACATACGCATGCCACTCTGACGTCACGATAATTACTCGACATATTGTAGAATATGTCACGATTTACATATTGTGGCATGTGCGAAAAGTATGCCGAGTACACGTTTGTCTCAAAGTTGGCATATTCGTATGTCGAGGGTGACTGGCAAAAAATCGACTCAATTGAAGATTTCTTGGACGTTTTTTAATCCATTGACATTGTAGCCATCCTTTGATGGAATTTGTTACTTTATGGCTTGATAGAAAGAAGACGAACCATATTTTGGGATATATACCATATTTATTTCGAAATGTCACCATAAAATAAAAAAAAATTTCGAAATGTCACCAGAAAGCCCTAAAATCGTAATTTTTTCAAGCGAAAATAAAAATCACTCAAATTTCTAATATTTTAGGGCTTTCTAGTGACATTTCTAAATAAATATGATATCCCAAAATATGGTTCGTCTTCTTTCTATCAAGCCATAAAGTAACAAATTCCATGAAAGGATGGCTACGATGTCAATGGATTAAAAAGCGTCCAAGAAATCTTCAATTCAAACGATTTTTTTTATTCTCCGAAATGTACATGCCATTCTGAGTCGGACATATGGGTGACAGACGTATGCCAACATATGTCAGCGTCAATAATATGCCGAGTACACGACATGCACCCTTTTATGACATATTCCGACGTCAGATTGACGTCAGAGTGGCATGCGTATGTCGTGTTTGGCATCTCGTGTACTCATAGCTTAAGGCTTGGATGCGCATAAAATAAATAAATAAATAAGTAGGTGGCGCAACAGGCGGTAGACACCCTAGGCCTAGCTTCTCGCAACCATTCGTTTGTGTGAGTTTCTATTTTTGGGACGAATGGAAGGGACCTACAATTTTATGCCGATTCCGAACGGCTGAATTGAGAAGCTTTTTCAGGACAGTTATACTCTCGGATGTTTGTCAGACGGTCGCGAGAGGTGGCGCAGTAGAAAAAAACACTAAGATGTAATTTGTGTTTTTCCGGGGATCGAACCTGGGATCCCGCGCACAGCAGTCCAGCACACTAACCACTGCGCTACTGCGCTTGGATGCGCATGCTGCTGATTAATTTGAATCCTTTTGTTTTCAGGAAAAACTGCGCCAAGCTTATAGGACAGTATGATTTGGATAGCTCACTAGATTCCTTTCAGTGGTTTGGTGATAAATACTCCCTGCAAGTACGTGGTTTACAACGGCAGCTAAAACTAAAACCAAAAATTTGCACATAAAAAATAAAATGAATTATTCAACTCCTTCCTGTAGTGTATTATGAGCTAACCTTAACCTTATTTGGAATGTGGTCCATAGCTGTACTTATTAAGCCGGTTTTACAGTGCGAGTTTAAACTCAGGTTTAGTTAAACTCACAAGCAAGTTTAAACCAAGTACTTAAACCGTGAGTGTATTACAGTGGAATTTGAACGAACGTTTAGTTAAACTTCGGTTTAACTTTTCTCGCCTATTTTGTACGCCACTGTAAACGTAGAACTCCTGTGTACATATTTGAAATTTTCATCAGTTTTATTTATTGTGTCAGTTAGGCAATTTAAAAAAGTGACATAATTAGGTAAGACAACATAAAGATCGTTCACCATATGTCGTGTTATGACTGTTACCATTTAGTTGCCAGAGAACCTGTCGATGTCACCATGGGTATAGAGGTTGGATTTCTATAGGACCTCATGTTGATAAGCTCAAATCGGGAAGAGAGAAGTGGCAACATGATCAACCTGGGACCAATTCAAGCCAAACTAACTGCCACGCTCGCCGGACTGGGAGGGATGCCAAAAAGGCCGTTCAACTGAGCCGGGAAATAACTCATCACCTTTCGTTCAATGTTATATTTGTTAAACTGTTTAGGCTAGATTTGCATTTTTTTGTATAAATGAAGAACACGAACTAAATCGACAATGCTTTGTGTTGTGTGTTTGTGCACTTCTTGTGCAGCTTTCCGCAGCTCTGCCTGTAGTTGTTTCGACTCTGCAGCGCTGCCAGGTACGGTGGTACATCCACGATACAAATTACTTCGAAGACCCATAGAGAAGTTGTAATCAATCGTATTGGCGAGGGCATTTTCGATAGCTGCGTCAATGGTCAATGGTTTTCGGATGGCTAACACGTATAGCTAAGCTTGCTGACACTGCATTATGCATTTAGTATAACGTTTATCGCTAAGCCAATATTGTTTGCGACGGTTTCCGAAGCCTGCTAATAAAGTGACATTAGGTCGTTGCACTTATGAAATAGAAATAGCGCATTTTGTGTTGTAATTTTTGATTACACCTCAAAGTTGACGAGTACCGGCTGGAATCGGTTTTGCTACACCGTTCTATTGTATTAGACGGTATACAAGCAATTCCGTAAAATAAACTCAGTTTAAACCCCCATCCATGGCCGGTTAAGTTAAACCCGGTTTAAACTCTCGATTAAGTTTGAACTAGCACTGTAACACACCTTTTCGTCCTAAACGTCGGTTTAAACTTGATATCTGGTTAAGCGGAGTTTAAACTTGCACTGTAAAACCGGCTAATCTTAGTGTTTCGATCAAATATTAAGATTATCTTCATCATTGTTTTACCCATTTCACTGACTGAATTGGAGATTTATATTTGAAATGCAAATATAGCAAAACATAGCAAATAAAACCAACAACTCCGTTTCCTACTATCTATCAATAAAGTCCATGGAATACCGCCTTTCTTGGCGGTTGTTATCCAGCTTGAAGTAATAGCTATTTGTACATTTCATGTGAGTTGGTAGAAAAAAAAATCTTTTTTTATATATCTGTCCAACCAGAAAATGTTAAAAACAATATCCCACCACAATAGGTTTAGGTACACTTAAATGTAGTCAGCCCTCAAAAACACCTGTCAACAATTCCAAATTCAATTTGACATAAATCTCAATTTAATAATAAAAAAAAAAACAAAATAAATAAAAATATTTTTTAAATCCTTACAGGATAAATCATCAACTCAAACTCGGTCCCAACAAAAATCCTGTTGATCCTGTGGCATCGTTCTGAAGCAATTTTAAACGCTCTGAACCCCAACCACCTGACAAACGTATAACACCCACAAAATGGCGCAACAATCAACTCACAGCACCAAGCACTTGGTGGCTTTTCCTCACGCGTATTTGTCGTCGTCGCCGTGTGAATGAACGATGAACAATAATCCTTTGCCAGGCCAAAACACAAGCAAAAAGTGAAAAAAAAAAAAAAAGAATAAGTATCCTCCACACGAAATGAAAAATATTGTTTTGTGACCAAGTTATCGCACATGGAAAATCGCTGTGAGTCGCTTTTGTTTTGTGGTTCACTTTTCCGCGTACTGCAGTAAAGTAAAATATAAAAAATAAAAAAAAAAATTGTAATTCAAATAAAAACTTGAACAAAGTGACAAAAAAAAAAAAATAATATACCGGCAAATCCCATTTAAAAAATAAAAATAATTGCGTGTCCGTCGCACTTGTTCTGGTCCATTTTCGTCTCCGGGGGCTTTTGAGCGCGTTTGAAGCAAGGATTGTCCTTTTTTCCCTCTCTCAGTCTTTTTTGTGGGTGTGCCATTGTCTATTGCACATATACAGGACAAATATGGGACACTGCAGCAGTGGACAATAAGCACATGAAGAATTGCCCCACCAAGAGTAATGTAAAGCCAACACAACGCTGTTTGGTATTTTGAAAAACAAATGAAGAGCAAGTGGGATAGCAAAAGTAAATAGCGGTGTAAACGGTATTTGTTTTGGTGCTGTTCCGGAGTTTGTATTTTCATTTTCATTTTGCTTTCCTTTTAATCATTGAATTTGCATTTTCTTCTATTGCGTTTAATTATTTTTCGCAATTTATTTGTGTCCGGTGAAAAATAGAAAAGTTTTCAGTTTTAATTGAAAATTGTTGCTCAATATCGGGCGGTCTCTGTTTTACCGGTGAGAAAAGTGAAAAAGTTGGCAAATTCAAATCAAAGCTCTAAATTTGTTTGTTTATCTGCGAAAATCTTCAGTGAAAAGGTAAATAAAAATAAAATTTAAATTTAAATAAAAGTGCGGTGAGTGTTAATAAAAAAGTAATTCGCAAACAATTTCTGCAGTGCTGTTTTTGAAGTCCAATTTTTTAATCATCTTTGCCGACCAGTGATGTGAGGTGAGTACAAATTAGATATACCTAATATTTTGAAATATATTTTTCTTCAATATAAAAATGCTGATCGGACTGATATAGACTTTACGAGCTTTCTGCATCCTTATTAGGCTTTGACGAAAATGTACCAGTATTTGGAATACTAAAATATTTACATATTCCATGATGATTTAAAAATACAAGGAATGTCAAATTTTTCAAGTCGAATATATTTTTATATGGTTAATGAATTTTGACAAAACCAGACGATTAGTACTTGGTCTTTGCTAATTATACGACGTTACTAATGAGAAATAATATCCTCCCTTGTGACCACTATTTTGGTTTTTGCAACGCTTCAGTCTTTTGATGACATTTTTAACCCTTCTGTCAATTATAAGGCTGGCCAGATCTTTCCAAATTTTGCTAATTTTTTTGATATTAAAAGATGATTCGGATTCCAATTGCTGAAGCACTCAGACTAAACCTGGCCTAGTGTACTACCAAGCAGAAACCCCTATTTTGATGTAGTGATGGAGAAACTCTGGCCAGACCTTGTGGTTGACGTGAAGCTGTAACAAGCTTTGATTGACAGAGGGATTAATGTTGTGATTTCAAGTTCAACAAAGTCTGTTGGTTCCTCTTCCAGCGTCCAGTCTGGTATAGATCTCGGTTTTGGTAGGCCATGATCTTATACTTTTTGGCTGGATCAATCAGTTTGAGTAGAATTCCGATCTTTGCCTTCGGTTCTGTGGGGGATTTGAGACCGATTCAGCAGAGTCTTAAAAGAAAGCAAAATCGCGATTATAAGGGCGACAATCGCTACCTCCGAGAAGGGTATCCGGTACCTTGGTTCAATGTTCCAAACCCGATTCTTTGATATGGGATTTAGATTTTGGATGCGACTGCTCGCAGAATGAGTCGCTTCATTATTGAAGTCGGGATATTGGCGGTGTTTGTCTTCAAAATTCCCGCTCTAAAGAGTTCGCTGAACTCCTGCACAGGGCCTTACCAATAATCATTTTTAATCTTCAACTTAAATATTTTGACGGTCACAATGGAACATTTTATATGGAAATTTTCGCCATTGTGACTTCGTAAAAGTTAGCCTGGACACTAAAAATGATTATTAGTACCGCGGCAAGAGTATAAGGCCCACTCTGACTGATTTCAGTCCTTTTCCGCAGTTTTACCTCGTCGGTCTAGGATTCGAAGTTCCGATCGTTACTAGTTACAACTTCTTCTTGAAGTTAAACAGTTTGGGAAACGAAGAGTGATATATTTTTACCAGTCAATATTTTTATTTCTCTGATCTTGAAAAGTTGTTTCAATAAGTAACTAGGAAAGGAAGATTCTCCTGTGACTCCATAGGACTATAGGACGCTTATGTTCCCAGTTCACCGATTCTCTAAAGCAGTGAAATTAATCCCATATTGGAACGGTCGTTCTGGTTTTTATTAAATAATTTCACTCTATCTACATTCGTCATATTTCTGTCTAGACGGGACACTTCTTAAAGGATGCGGTTCTTCAGCGCGTATTGACAGTCTTGGGAGACTGCTGCACTACATCGGAATCAACTTTTCTGGTCTCCTTGGATTGTTCATCATTATTTAAGATCGGAACTATCTTTAGCTTTCTAAAACAAATTGTTGATATTGCTTCCATTGCTAAAGCAATTTTTAAGGCCACACTGCATCTACATGTAGGAAATCAGTATCGAATTAGGACTCGTAAATTATTAAATGACCAGATTTTTTGTAAATAGATACCTACTGGTCAACTCGAAATAAAAAATCAAAGAAAAATATTTGCTTGGAAGATTTTTGTAAACAGTATCCCTCCTTAAACCGCAAAGGTCATCAAAATAAATTCAATTTGCCTAGTGGCTTTTAAAAATTCATTCAAGCTAAAAAATTTTGTTCTTGAACAATATTGACCTTTTCCATAAGTCTGCGGGCTAAAGACATTATCCGTTACATTGAGACAGAAAAATGTGTTTGTTTTCCTTTACGAATTCACCCTCCGTTTTGCTAAATTGCTATCCCATGATAACAAATAGTTGGACAGGGGTTTACTTTTTCGCTATTTTCTATTCATATCACGCCCTGACCCACTTATTTCAAATCAGTCAACACAACATTTGGTACAACTCTCTTAACCCTATATCTATTTCACTTCTCGCAATACCAACATCCAAAAGGATATCATCAGAATAATTGGTACACACTCGTGTGTACAGGATGAGTGTATTATTATACAGACTCACAAAGGCTAGTCAGTCGACTGGTATAGTTAGGTAGGTAGGTAGTTCAATTTCGTTCTAGACACATTATCCAGCTCTGTTCGTTCACATGTCTGCTAAGTTATTTAGAACTTCCAGATGAAACAGCCAACCCATTCTCGAAATCGGGTATTTACCCGTATATGGCTTTACTTTTCCAAGAGAACACAATATTATCGAGGTCAAAACATCATTCAGAGATGCGTGTGTATGATAACATTGCAAACAACAACACAAAGGCGAGTAACTCTGTAGTAGCCTTCTTCATTTATTCATTTCGATTCCACAATGGATATAGGATATCGAACTCGACTCAAATGAACCGAAAAAGAAATCTTTTGTGTTGAAAAATTATTATCGTAATCCTTGTTACGGATCGATTCACAAATGGATGTGGAAGTTTAGAATGTTTCATATTTTTGTGCTCATCTTTTTGTTTGTTTTGTTATTTTTTGAAGTGTTGCTGTGCTTTTTCACTCTTTGTTGTGCATTTGTAGATATGAACTATAGGTATGTATTTTTTTTTTAAATACATAATAAGATTATCAAAATTTCATATAAATTTGTGAAGAAGAGGGCCTTGACTGGTTAATAATAATTCACTTAGGAATAAGCAAGCTGATATTTTCGAAATACCAA
Organism: Cheilosia scutellata; assembly: GCA_955612985.1. NCBI lineage: Eukaryota > Metazoa > Arthropoda > Insecta > Diptera > Syrphidae > Cheilosia > Cheilosia scutellata. The sequence continues at coordinate 8,200,113 of OY015313.1, forward strand.
TCTGGTTACTAAATTTACCAATATTTCGTCAAAAATATAGGTTCGGCAAGTTATAACTTATAAGGGTACTTCTTGGCATCAACATTTCTGAGTACCTACCTTTGAATACATTTTGTTTCTGATTGTTAGTCAAGGCAATGTCGAATAACTAAAGTACATAGGCCTCTGCCTATTTGCTCGAATATATCCAAAGAGTAAATGGAACCTAATGAACTCGATATTATATGCCTAAAGGCCGTCTTTCGAGTGTCTGCTAAGTGCCGACTCTACCACTTGAGTGTTGCGAAGGGACAACGATCAAAATATTTTTCATCACTCATCTTCATCTGATAGGGTATAGCTACTGTATATTAATGCATAATCCGTCTACAGAAGCTGAATTTCTTGGCGACTTTAATGCATTCTGTTCTATAACGATACCAATAAGAGACACACACGATCGCCTTATTCGATCTTAAAATTACAGATGATCTAATTGGAACCATGGGCTGTCTTACAAGAGACTCATGTAAATTTAAGGACTTGAGCTGATAATAATTGGGCACAGACAAGAGTGCCCCATGGATCTATACTATTCCCAACTCCATATACAATCCATATGATGATTTAGTTTCCTACAAGCCCCGTAAATTTAAACAGGGACAAATATCCTACGAAGAATTTTTCTCTTGAATCGGCCAAGAATGTATCTTCAGCCGCTGTATCCAATTATCCATAAATGCGGACTAGGTGGTACTGGGTAGCCCTCTAAGTCTCAGCCCACAAAGAAAAAAAAACAGCGATTGGTATTTGAGTTGCTTCTGAAAGCTCATATTCTAGCAATTATGTCAATTATAGGAGTTCTGAAAGATCATACCATTCATGTTAGGTATAGTGAGATTCGAAATCAAGTTAAATGTTGAAGAGGTCACATATGATAGCTCGTACCCTTTGTTTAACTTTTTTTTATATTATAGGTTTCGGTTAGGCCATTATCATTACAAAAGCAGAAGAAATCTTTCTTCATAGTCAAATGATATTGATAGTCGATTCATACTTCTTAGGGCATTTTCGGGATTTTCTGTAGATATTAATCTACGGTGGACTTTTATGGCCTAAAGCCACACTGAAAGGGGTCAATTAGTTTATTTATGAAGTGTTTTAGTCGGTCACAAAATATGGCAGATAGAAACCTTTGCGCGATGCTATAAAGACTGTATGCGCAGTTGAGTGGGTCTCCTTTGCTATGTATGGAGAAAAGGATATTGAGACTAGAGCCCATTTATAATAGGTACATACATTGATCTGACAAAATCTTAGAAATAACATCGTGTACCATTTCTACCAAGTCGTCGCTGACTGCTCTAAAAAGTTCGGCGGATAAACCATCAGGTTCAGCAGTGTTTGTTGGTCTTTGGCTATTCTTACTTTCGTTTTGGTCAGGTGGGTGGACGTTTTGCCTATTAACCAACCAGTAGTATACTGCCTTTCACCGCCATTATAGATCTGCCGAAATAGCGTTCCTTTCGTCAGCTTGACATGCTTGCATATCATTTTTTGGTGCCGCCAAAACTCTTAGTTAAGTGATGGAAGCCACAATTTTTGAGTAAAGCTTCTTCCAGAATAAGGACAGGGTTTATCTTGACATCACTCGTGTTGTCAGACACCATAACCCTGTCCAACCACACAATCAAGGTAAAGTTAAATTCTTTTTCCATAACTTCCCGAACCCAGCCACCTTATAGTAAGCTACTTCTTGAAATTCATTGGCAGATTTATGGCGCAACCCGGTCGGTATAAATCTCTTTAAGTAAAAGCAGTTAAATCATTAAATCGCTACATAGAAAAACGTTTTTCAACTTTATGACCAATAATGCCTATATACCTTCAAAATTATAAGAACTCGCACCAAACTCTAAAACTTTACGATACCAATCTAGCAGAGACTTCGCTCTTCCTTCTCACCAAAATCGCAAATGAGTTCCATAAAATTGAGCAATTTAAATTCTATTACATTGTTCACGACACCATTCTAGACCGACCTGCCCTCAACTATAAAACGTTTTATTCTCCGCTAAATTGTGGCATTTACATTCAAAAATGTGTATTACTCATCAAATCCAGGAGTACTCAACTTGACTCCACGCCAAATGCAGTCATAAAAATCAAGTTTAAAATTTATTTGAAGGCTTCTCCTATAATTCCCATACTATGCCAAAATCTACTAACCAGGAGATCTCTGTCTCTCATTAAAACCGTATACATACATAATTCTATTTAATAGGTACAGTACACTGTTGTCCAAATTGCCCTGGCATGGTGTATTACGAAGAACGTTGTAAAAATATCTTCATCAATTTACCGTATCCCCATCAGAACCATGCGCTAATCATTCATACCAACGAGAAGGTACTTCTTCTTCGTCATCTTTTGGTCCTTCGAACCGGAGTGCGCGAGAAAATTTAGCGGAAAAGAAATTCGAATAAAATTCCACTTGCCTTGGTACGATATTTTTGAATGAAATTCGCAAACGTAAAGTTACTCCTTGTAGATGAGGGAGTCCTTCAAACTTGTTCCGCTGCTCTTTGTTGTTTTTTTTTTTTGCTTTATTTTGTTTCATTTTGTTCATCGTCTTTCGCATCCTTGTAACTCGACATCGAGTCGATAATAAACGTGAAAGGATTTTTGTTTTCCTATTCTTATTCCTTGTCTTCGTTTTTAGTTTGTAAAAAAGTGAAATCCTTCATCGTCCTTTTTTTTTGAGAAATAAAAACAATTGCAATCCAAGGACTCAAATGCGCGACATCTGTGTTTGTTTGTTGTTTTCATTTTCTGGGGAGGAAAAGTTATCCCCACGTCCACACAGGGCGACGAGAATTGCCAAATGAATGAATTGAATAGATTGATGATGGAGAAAAGACTGAGCGGGTGGGTGTTTTTTTTATGTAAGTTCTTTGCGCTTTCAACTCCAAAATCTGTCATATTGACGGAGGAAGAAAAATAGCAAAGGATGAACCACCCAGAGTGTGGGGAAGTGAAAGAATCTTCTGGCGGAAATTGGGTCGAAATGTCCTTTTTCTGATTTGCTGTTGCTGTTGCTAGTGTTATTGTTACAATGCTTGTTTTGGCATTTCGGTGGACCATAAAATATTTATTGAGTGTTTATTGAATTGTTCTGTTGTTGTTGTTGTTACTGTTTTACGCGAAAGGGATGGATTGGCCAGAGGACTACAGTTGTTTTTGTGTGGCGGGTATGGGATAAGGAATAAGGATTCTCGTCAAGTGGTGTTTTGGGACAGTTCATGAGGAATGGACGATGGGAAAATTCTAGCAATTAAATGCCAATTAAGGGGAAAATTATTACACTAAGAACGGTTGGCGGAAGCAATATTGTGCGGATATTGGAATATGAAATATTAATTGTTCGGGCGAAATGGTGCGGAATCCGATTACTGTTGGAAGTTTAGTGTCGATTCGGGGGAAATTATTAAGTGAGATGAGTATTTTGTGCATTCGTTTGTATAGCACAGAGAGTTGTTTGAGATAATTATTCAAGGGTATTTGTGTTGCAATTTTTCTTGAGGGAATCTATTATGCAACAGAGATACTTTGGTCTTTTGGTAGTAGGAAATCTAACATCTATGCTTAAGGAAGATACTTTTTCAATCTTCTCAAAGATTTTGGAATCACTTCTTCTTACCTTCATCGCCTCAATACAGAGGGCTGCAAGTATTCGGAAATTATTATTATTATTATAATTATTACATTAATCTGGGAGGACCCAAGGCTATCCTTAGATCTTCGTTCCATCCATTTATTAATTTTTAATAACCTGCTTGTGCCGCTTATTATGATGGTCGCAAGAGTAATATGCTTAATCATCTTTGACAGCAAACTATCATGGAACCCACAAATAGAACGTATCGTAAACAGAGCCAACAGATCCCTTTGGATCTGCCGTCGAGTCTGCGGTAGCAATTGGGGTTTAAAACCCCGCCTACCGGCCGTGGTCTAGTGGACAAAGACTAACGAAGTCAATTCAGCCAAAAAGCTAGAACGGGTCCAACGTATAGTCGCAAACTTCATGACGGTCTGTCTACGCTCCACCCCGAACTATTACCTATTCATGTACATATTCAAATGGAAGCAAGACTGAGTATTCATCGTCTATTCCACTCGAAAAATATCGACCACTATTTCTACCATGAAGGTCACCTTTCCCTAATCGTCGTTATGGAATCTGAAGGAGTTTTCAGCTTCAGTTCAGTTCTTAGACGACATGCTACCGAAATATGGCTTCCATAAAAACTTCTCTATCATCATCCCTCCAAGGGAAGACTGAAATACGAACCCATTCCATCGCGACTTGACTTAGTCTGGTATACAGACTGGATCTGGCATCTATGGCGAATTGTTTCAAGCGAACTTTTCAGTCAGCATAGGCAAATACTCGTCCATATTCCAGGTGGAAGTCCTTGCCATTAACCGTTGCGCTAGAATAAACTAAAGTGCTAAGACACGTGTTAAAACTATATTCATCTTCTCAGACAGCCAAGCTGCTCTTAAATCTCTGGACTCATCTGTCATAAAATCGAAGCTGGTCCTGTAAACATACATAGTAATCTACGAACTTGCAAAGAAAAACCTAGAAAAACCTATCGAATCTAACCTAGTCATGACTACACTGGATTTCAGCCCACAGTGGCATTGCTGGAAACGAAACAGCAGACTCACTGGTCAAAGTCGGGGCGACAATGCCACTATTGTTGAACCTGAAACCTTCTGCGGTGTCAGTAAGAGATGTTTCAGGAAGCACATCAAGAACTTAGCTCTTATCGAATCTAATGAAGTCTGGCTTAAAACACCTGGGCAGAATTGCACCAAAAAATTCTTCCCAAAACTCTCCCCCAGGAAATCCTATTTTTTTACTAACCTGGATAAAAATAACCTAAGAATTCTAACAGGTATAATTACTGGACATGGCCTTATGTCTTAAGAAAACACATCTTCACCGAATTGGAGTCTCACCGGACCCCACATGTAGACTATGTCTGGAGAGCGACGAGACCTCTCTTCACATTCTGACGGAATGTCCGGCTCTCTTTCGCCTTACAAAGAATGTCCTTGGCGAAGAAATCCTCAGCAAATCTTGCTGACATACCGTCAGAGAAGATACTTGTCTTCTTGACTGTCTCCGGAATAAAAAGATGGCTCTAAGACCTTACCAGAGAAGGCACAATAGGCCCCTTTAAAGAGACCACAGTTCCAGAGCTGGTGAAGGCTCTCCCGACTTATAATATATCTATGTGGGCGCAGTGGTCAGTGCACTTAACTACTGTACGAGGTCTCTGGTTCCACCCCCGGATAAACACAGTTAACATTTTTAGGTATAAGAGTCCCGAAAAGGCTTCCCAATATGTACAGCAATTTGGACTTATCATACAATTTAAGGTCCCTTCCATTCGTCCCAACAAATAATAACTCACACAAGCGAATGATAATGAGAAGCTACGAAGCGGGTGGCTATATATATATAAACCTGTTGCGTCAACTACCTACTTATATTTTTAAGCTGGTATGGTAACCCATATTTAAGGCCCATTGGTTTTGTTATATGTGTTCCTATTAATTAGAGCATAGCCCTAAAATGACCTTGTTTCCGAAATGCAATGCTCTGGTCTAGTACAGACTTTAAAGAAGATAAACAAAACAAACATTGACTTGTGACTGCTGTACACATGATAGTTTCAGCCTGACTCTTTACAGAGCCACTTGCAAAACCTACCTTATGTCCCTTTTCGATCCTTCTTTTTATCTTTCTGTAGTATATTCTAAAAATAAGAAAGAAAACACCAAATTGTATCCGTATACCGTTTTTGTGAGCTGTTTGAGAGCTCCACCTTCCGTTGTGTTTGTGTCTCCCTGGATGCTCCAGAAATTTGATGTTCCCTCGAAGCGTCCTCTGGTGAACACTTTTACAGATTTGTTCTTCTAAATTAGGATCCTGTTCGTTGCATAGCTTGTTTACTTTCACACACTTCTACCCTCCAGCAGTGAGTTTCCATTTTTCTGTGGCAAGGACATTTAAGGGTAATAACACAGTTACCAAGTCGTAACCGAAATTACCCACATACATGGTGAGTTTGTGTTTGACTATATTCTTTTTCTCTCAGCCCTAATGGCATTGTATAAAGAGGATACAAACAAACAAAAGCGGTTGTACTATGTATGGTGTAGTGGCAGTCGTCCTTGCCTATATACAGTTGACGTGGATTTAATTCACTTGCACAGGGCTAAAGGATTCCATCCCGGGAGGATTAAAAACACTTTAAGAGGATAAAATGTAACCCGGTAAGCAGGATACAGATGAGGAACGAGATTGAGGGTGGTACCGCAAAGGACTCTCTCTGAAATTGTAGCTGAAGTGAACCGGAGCAAATAGGCGGTGCAAGGCAAACGGATGAAATGGAAAGTACATGTACCCACATAGAGCGAGGAGTAACAAAAAAGTAAAAAGAAACCGTATCCAATCTTGTGCGCTTATTTTGTTCTCTAAATGTAGGTGGATGAGGCAAGGCTGGATATAAAAATCTGTTACGGGTCGTATCCTTGGGGGTAGGTTGTGTCCCATTTGGGGACTCCAGAGCCGTACAGAGTTGACTGAGAACGGCTTTATGCATTTTTTTTTCGGTGAATTTATTGTGTGCGAACAATTGCGTTACCAATTTCCGGTTGTATGATCATCCGGAAGGATATAGGGTTAATGAAAGGTAAGGCCTCTGGGGGAAATGGAAGATATTTAAGTAGATCCCCATGTACTACAGAAAAAATGCAAAGCAGGAAGTTTAGGAAATGATTTAAAGGATTTCATTACACATGCTACCGTATAAGAGGAAAAAGTATTACCTACGGTCCCATATCTTCTGGATGTTGACTTTGAATGACGTTGGATAAAGTCAGATGTTCAGTTTGTTAGACATTCAACAAAGAGATACCGAAATCAACAGACTAACATGACAACGGTGGTGCATTAATTTTTCCTGGGAACAGACAGGATGTGTTGCTAGGTGCACAGATTTCTCAGGTCAAGAGCTTGTCAGAATGTACGTTGTGTGTGTGTGCACACTGCACAATCATTTTTTACTCCCAGATTTATGATTCTTACGAAAGGGAATTTTTTAGTTCATTTAGAAATTCTGGGAACATTTTTAAATCATCTATGCTGTGTATGCTTGTAGGTACTGTGGCATTAACTTGAGTCAAATATTTATTCAAACTATCCAGTCCTTCGAGCATTTTCAAAAATATTGTTGGCCAATGTTAGGCTGGGCTCACATTATTCGCTTTTTTAATGAAACTAAACTCAGAAGGACTCTGCAAACGGAATGATATAGGTAACTGCCATAACAACAGATGAGAACAACAATTCAGAGAAACGAAACAAGTTGCGAGCACCACTTGACATTCGCATTAGTAGTCATATGTACAATAATGTGTTTGTATGTACAATACTCATAACATTTTATATAAGACGGAACTGATTTGATGGATTTTGAAGCACTATCTTATGTCGTTAACACAACTCGCAGAGGGTATAAAATCGTGCAAGCTATTGTTTGGCTTGTATGTGTTTTCAATGTTCTATGATACCCTTATCAATCATACTTTTATATTTTAGTGTTTGTTTAATAGATCCCTCAACATAATTGAATGCTCGATGGTTATCTTTTTCCACAGAGGCTTTATAAACTTGTACAATTTAAATGGTAACCATATGTGGCAAAATGACTATGCAAAATCGTACTCTCAGGAGCTTACATAATATTGTGAACTTCTTCTCAACATGAAGGACGAAAAAAGCAATTATATTAGATAGCTAATTAAGTAAGTTTTTTAATGGACTCTCAAAACGTGAATAGTCAGATATTTAAGATTTTTTTCGACTTAAGACGTTTTCGAATGCTGACTAATGTCAGCTCTAAATGTCTCTACTGCCTTGGGCGACAGTATAACGCTCTGTCATGCATTATTTCTTAAGGCTTAAAATACACAATTGGAGATCTCAGACACAACTACTAGAGTACTAGTCCATATCACATACTACCAGAAAGACAGTCTTGACTTAAGTTTCTTGTCATATCTTACCAAAAACACTCTCTTGCACTGTTGAAAGTGGGAAATCGCGCTTTTAAAGTTCTTGACGCTACCTTGTCTATACACTATACTCTAGCTTAGCTACCATTGCATTTTTATACCCGGTACCACACTGTGGTGAGGGTATATTCACTTTGTCATTCCATTTGTAACGCCCATAAGGAGGCGTTGTAGGTATGACAAACTATATATATTATTGATCAGCATCACTTTCTTAGTCGATCTAGCGATGTCCGTCTGTCTGTCCGTCTGTCTGTCCGCACGATTACGGCCGTAATTTAAGAGCTATCGACTTGAAATTTGGTAAGTAAGCTTTTATCCACCAGACTGAGGCTAAGTTCGAAGATGAGCAAGATCGGATGAAAACTACTACTACCTCCCATACAAAAGTATCAGATTTATATAGCTTTTTATGTTAAAAATTAAATTTAAATAGCTACAGTAAAGATAGCAAGTTTAAACTTTGCACGTATTGTTTTAATAATATTTAAAATTTTTTGACAAAAAAGGAGCTTGATCGAATAAAAACTACCCATACCTCCCATACAAATATATAATTTTTTAATACTAAAATATTTTTTTATTTTACAATAATAGGCGTATTTTTTGGAAATCTATAGCTAGTTCACTTTTACTTTTACATGCTAAACTGGTATACTCACTTTTGGTTTTGTTATACCCACTTTTGGTTTTACATGCAAAACGGTTATACTCACTTTTGATTTTGTTATACTCACTTCCCAAAAAATACGCCTAATATAGTACCGGGTATTTGAGCTTCGGCATAGTCGAAGATAATTGTCTTACTGGTTTTTTTTTTTTTTTGAAGTACTTCTCTCGGGAAAGGCGAACCTATAACGCTTCAACAGCGCCCCTAGATGCTTGCAGATGTATGCTAGTTCTGCACTTAAATTGCTGCAAATTGTATACTTCTGGAAATATATCCCCAGGAAGTGAGTTCCAAAGTTTGCTTGTCCTGTAACAAAAGGATTATTCTGTCATTGAGCATTGCCATAATCCATCTTCCTATTATTGAATACAGATTCATGTTGTTGAAAGCCCTATTATTGGTGGACTCAAAGGACATGTAGTTGAAAGCTCCTTTAATATCCAAGAAAAGCAACGAGACAGATTTCTTTTCTATTGACGGAGTATTCAATTCTAGTTTTTAATATATTTGATTTCGTGGCATTATGGGATGATGACCGCCTTTATCGACTCTGTCAGACTTGCCAGCTTCCTTCGTCTTGTGATGACGAGAACTTTTGTCGCAAGAGAATTTATTGAAAGCACATTTCTTCTTCATTTTTGAAGCCGCTATCGGCTACATCTTCCTCATAAGCCTGACGGTATAGAAATCAGCAGCATGGACCATAATATAGAGGAGATAACATTTCGTCATCCCATCTGCCGACCAAACTTTGAAGTAGGACTTCAGAGGATTTAGCAACCTAAAAAAAAGTATTGCTTCTCTCAAAGATGGTGGCTTCGATGAGAAACCATGCGCACGTAGAACTCAATGAACCTATCCTTGATTATTGCAGAAAGACAAGTGTAATTAATTGTCCGAAAATTACTGGAGATGAGGTAGCCATAGCTATATTTGCCAACCTTTAGTATAAGAAAAAGTTCGCCCAGTTTATGAGCCTACTTGTCCGTGTCTAAAAGAGTTTTAAAATGGCTATGTCGTCGCGCTTTTTAAGTGCACTTATAGATGATGTGCATTAGTTGTCTGTCTTGAATCCGCTCTGAATGACGATGAATAGTAGATTAGGCATAAATCAGCGACTTGTCTTGTGTCTGATCTGTACCAACCGACTGTAAGCTATTAAAGGATATAATAAAAAAATAAATAAATAAATAGGTGGCGCAACAGGCGGGTAGACATAGACACCCTAAGCGCAAGGCCTAGCATCTCGCAAACATTCGTTTGTGTGTGTGTGTTTTATTTTTTGAACGAATGGAAGGAACCTACATTTTATGCCGTGTCCGAACGGCTCTGATGTTTGTCAGACGTTCGCGAGGTGGCGCATTAGAAAACATTTTAAGATGTAATTTGTGTTTTTCCGGGGATCGAACCTGGAATCCCTCGCACAGCAGTCCAGCACACTAACCACTGCGCTACTGCGCCTACTTACATTAGAAAACATTTTAAGATGTAATTTGTGTTTTTCCGGGGATCGAACCTGGGATCCCTCGCACAGCAGTCCAGCACACTAACCACTGCGCTACTGCGCCCGCACTTAAAGGATATAATAGCCTATTTGATTTCTTTACCTATCTGTTACCACTCGCGATTTAAAATACAGCGTTATTTGTCATTGTCGCCATTTACGGTCAGATAAAAAAATTGTTACCGAAAATGATCCGGTGATTCTCTGATTTCAAGGGAAATGAGTTTCAAAGAGAAGCCTTAAGGTTCACGCTTTCGATGTACATAGTCAAGACAATGTCAGATTTATGTGCATCAAGTTTGTGGGTTTGTCCTTTTCCTAGACACCTACCATTGAACCAAATTGAATCTTAGAAACCCTTTGTTTCGATCTGTATAAGTATTCCAATCTTCAGAAAGTTGTCTTAATAAAATATCTCTTAAATTCACGTGAATTATGGGTTTGATTTGGGACTAGCATTGACGTTTTTTCCTTTATCTATCAATTTTTCGTGGCTTATTTTGTAGGACTAGATAGAAACTTATGGATTTTCAACCCTCGAAAAATATACAAAATATAATCCGAAAGTATAAATGCCCTAGGAAAGCTTCTTAATGCAGCCTTTCGGCAGAAAAATTTAGGTGCCTTTCATTTGCCCCCAGGACAGTCTGAGAAAGGGATTCACATAAGTTGGTGTTGTCATTAAAATGAGACCCACTACTAAAAAAAACTTACTCAAGTAGTAACTATACTCACACGCATACACTATAGGTAAAACAGTATACCGCCATAGTCGCAACTTGTTAGGTGTATGACCTTGAATTCCCCTATAACGCGTTTATTTTATTATGGCCCCCATTCAAGTTACATATAATAATATCCTTTTCTAATTGACTTCAATGCAAAATATGTTATACAAACGACAACCTAACTTATACAACTACATCTTTCTCTAATGTGCCAGATTTTTCTTTACAAATAAGAGTGATGTTTGCATACTTTCATACACATATTCCACCAGCCATACTCCATCATAATTCGGACGACTGAAGTAGAAAGTTAAACTCTTCACAAGGATGTTACATGTTATGTTATATGCTTATTACCACTTAAGATATTTCATCAGAGCCCTTTTGATGTTCTTTTACACAACTTTTTTCTTCTTCTTCGTTTGCTTTACGCGCGAGCATTTATTTATAGGTCAACAGTTCTTGCAAAAATGTAGGTATCCTAGCAAAGGTCGGGTAGATTGGTCCTTCACACATGTTGAATTTTTTCAGTTTAATTTTTTTTTTCTTTTTTAATTTTTCATTTGCATATGTTACATAAATGTTCGTCCTTTAAACTTTTAATATCATATTTTTTCACTCGGTAACGGCTATTCATAAAGTTTTTGCTTCTTGTTTTGTTTGTTTTTTTTTGTCTGACTGTCGAGGAAAAAAGTCCTGAAAAAGAGTGTCAGCGAGGAAAAACTGTTAATTTCAACCAATAGAAACATTTTATGAAATTTGAAAAATTACTTAAAAAAAAAAACATACAGTTGTAAAGGGTAGGTATGTAGATATGTTTTAAATGTAGATATGTTTACATGAAAGTGTTGAGTGTAATTTTAATACCCTGAGCGAGGCATGAATAATATTTTTATTTTATTTCATTTCTTAATTACCGCGTGCATTTATGCAGAAAAATCGCTAGTGAATGACAGGGGTGGCAAATCGGGCGTGAGCAAAAAAGTTGTTTAATTGTTGAATGCATAATGCATATACGTTGCAATTGGTTAGTTTAAGGATTGTAGAGTAATTAATTGCCTTTGGGTATTATTCGCAGAATTTTCGTTCAATTTACTCATTTCAGATGTTTGAAATTGTGACCTTGAGTTATATCTTTTATAGTATAAGTTATTCGTTTTCACAAGAGCTGTGTTTGTCAAATGTCTTTGCCTCTACTGTAATCCGTGGTCAATATTACAGAATGGGTGATTGCTAGGATAGAATTTCTCGAGGTTTCCCTACACTTATAACCGAAGGGACTCAGTAGTTGCTCCAAAACGACATTTTTGCTTAATGGGTTAAGGAAAGTTTTGTATCATTCAAACGGAATTTAAATGACCTTTCCATTGATGCCAAAATTTGCATGAAGTAAGTTCAAATTATGAGCAGAATTAACTTTAGTTTTGTCAAAATACTTATGTCGGCCACTGTATATGAGCTGGATGTTACAGCGCAGTCTTGGCGAAGAGCGTTTCGAATTGGGAAATCTGAGGATATGTCATTTGTTCTTCGCTGTTGTCTTGGTCATCCTTGGATTGAACTTCATTGCGGACTCGATCGATTTGTAGCCGTTTGAGTTAGAGCTGAGATGAAGATAAACGTGAACAAATCTGAAGTAATGGTCATCTCCAGAACGCCTGTTCAATGCACTCTGCATGTTATGGTCATGATGAGGTTTAGGAAATGACCGAAGGAATAAGTTCGCGGATACAAGCTGCCGAAATAAGATTTCTCCGTTTTATTGCTGGTGTGACCCATAGAGATTGCATTAGAAATACCAGAATACTTGAGGAACTCAATGTCGAGCAGCTACTTCTCCGGACGGAGCGGTCCATGCTTCGCTGGTTTGGTCATATTAAACGCATGTCCCCAATCAGGATCACACGACGTGCTATGGAATCCGTACCATCAGGCAGGCGTCCTCTAGGTAGACCCAGGATGTGATGGTTAGATCAAGTTCACATTCTTTCCTCTAGCCGTATGGGGATTGCCCTTGTTGATTTAGACTCGATGGCGGAAAATCGAAAGCTATTGACGGTCCACTTGAGCAACCTACACCCCGACTCACTTAATGGATAAGCGGGCCATTGAAAATGAATGAATGAAACACAGGGGGGGAAGAAAAAAACAATTTTTTAGGAGTTATGACCTTTTGAAGTTATACTTCTTACGGCGCATTGAGGGTAACATTTTTCTTCTAAAATAGAAGTCAAATTCTCATTTTTGTCTATACACGATTGCATGCTTTATGGAAGGCAGTTATTCCAAAACGCATAGCCTCAGCAAAACTCTTCGAAGTTTCCTCTATTTGCGAGATTTTTAGCTTTTAAAGCGTGATTTTGGGAATGGTAGATTTTGTTATCCGAAATATTTTAAAATTCGAGATTTCGATATTAGAGGTTTTGGTTTGCATGCAATCGCACCTCTTCCGCCGAATATAATGACGGGTCAATCCAAGATCCAACTAGGGGTAGGTTAACCTAAAGATCCAACTACTTTTATGAGAAAGATACAAATTTCAGAAATGACTAAACGAGTTTCAGAATTAGAAATGTTGTTGAAAATCTCAAATCTTATTTCCACACTTATGCCCAGTTACACAGTCAGAGTTTAAACTGAAGTTTAACTAAACCTGACTAAGTTTAACTAAAAAAGTTTAAACTTTTGGTTTAACTCGTTCAGTTACACAGTTCAAAATAATCTGCCAGTTAGCTAAACGCAGTTGTGGAAGCGCAGATCAATTGCCCTTAAGGGGATATTTTTCTACCAGCGCACTTTTGATCAAATAAATTGTTATTGCTTTTCTCTACTTTATCTATTTTACCATTTGTAAATAAAAGGAAATGTGTGCAATATTATTACATTATGTATTTTGGTAATAACGAAGTGAATTGATTTATTTTTGACACGTGTTTGAACTGTCAATAATAATAATATGGAGTTGTTGAAATGTAGTCGGCATTCGGACGAATGCGATCACAGGTACTGCTTCTTGTCACTCGTTGGGTTTTTACCACATCCGATCACACGTCGCCAGTAATGGTAATGAATATTGAAAGAGTTTTATGAGCCTATAATTAGGGTCATTGTCTGGTAATAGGTACACGCAAAGTTTTTTGCTGGTGTTTCTGCGAAAATCTGCCCTATCTTGTTCCGATTATACTTTTTTTAAACAAAAATGTAATCTAGATCTGTATACAAAAATTGTATGAACTCCGAAACCTTTTAACTGAACAAATCAAATTTACAGGCATTGACCCGAGAAGCGTGTTCAAAAACGGGCAAAAAATTGTATTGTATTGAGTAGGTAGTGTCTTCTTTCAGCCAAAAGAAAATGTGAAAGATTTGAGTATGTATATGTATAAAAATATTTTGTTCGCAAAGAATCTAAAGAAATCGCTAGTAGCATTACAAAAAAATAATCGTCGTTTCCACACACTAAAATAATTAATTTATATTGAAGAAACCTCAATACAATTTACTCTTGTCTACATTATGTTTGGGCTAAAATCTACCTGATGTTCACTTTCCTTGAAAAGTATATTGGTTGGAAATCTATTGAAATTTTCTGATGACATTTTTTAACAGTGGGTTTACCGCAGTAATGCTGAAACTAATCATAACTCTAGTTTTCACTCATATAAATTCAAGAAGTGTAGCACCCAGACAATTTATCTCTTTTATTCTCTCTCTCATCTCTCTGTATGAAATGGAAGCTGTCAAAATAAACCTCAAAATGCGAGACGAAAGTTTAAACGGCAGTATGCAGGCGTTTAACTTAAACCGAGAGTTGAACTCCACTTTGGGTTTAAACGAACACAGTGAAACCGAACATTTTTTGAACGAAGGTTTAAACCAAAACAAGAGTTTAAACTCTGACTGTGCAACTGGGCATTAAAGAATTAGAATTTTTACTAGTTCCGTGTGGAACATGAAAGCCGTCATGTCTATGATATTTGTGCGTTGTACGACGACATTTTGTTTTTTGAGCGTTAGCCTTTGAAATGCACACTATGCCTTTTGTGTTGCATCGTGTGCGAAAGGCCTTAGATGTAAGTTACCTATGCTGAACTTATTCAAATACATGAATGTTCATCAGTTCAAAAATGTTCGATTCCGAACAAGTGAATGTTGTTTGAACAGGCTACATAATATTGGGGCCCTTTTCTATGGCTGGGCTAATGGTTGGAGTCCACACAGGTAAGAGCCATCTGAAGTAGGTAAATGTAATCTGAGATTTATAGAGAAAGAGGAGCTGCTTCGGGTTAAATTATCCCATTCCTCTAAGTACCTATGTTACTTTCTTAACTTTGAGGAAGCTGATCCCACTATAGTGAATAAGTGGTCCTGCCATGTTACTCCTGACAATATTATCTACAGTCGTCATAACAGCGGCACCTCAGCGGTGCATATGTATTATATCTTACAATTTCACATAAATAAAGAATTGGAAGGGCTTTCGTCGACAAACTGACACTCTAGCTAGTATAAGGACATCTATCCATTTACTAAAGATGATAGTTGCGGTGCTGTAGACAGTAAAGAAGCAGCATAGAGTTTCACAGATTTTCCATCTCTCATAATATCACCTGTAACTAGAAACCTTTGGCAAGGTATAATGATTAAAAGATACCTTCTTTCCCTTCTCTTCACTTGCATCATTTGAAATTAAAACAAAAGGAGTTAAAGCTATGCCCTTATTCAAAATGTTAGCTTAAGCCAAGTCCACCAAAACTCCTCGCACATACTCCTTGGAACAGAGAAATTTGCCCTCATTTACAAAGCCATAAACCAATCTGTCACAAAGTACAACCGACACCCTCTCATCCCCTAACAACCCCAAAATGGCCTTATGTCTGTTAACAATGTCCGATGTAAATATTGACGACCCCACTGCATGTTTTTCAGCATCGCACCACCAGCAAAATGTGTATAAAACGCCAAACACATCATGCCCTCCGCATCCGGACTTTGCCAGCCCTAATGTGTGTACGTTTATGTTTATGTTAGCCTTCCATCACTAAATTACCACCCGGGCACACAGTATAAGACGAAGCCATCAGCAGAGAATTCGCTGAGTTAACATTTTCACCAAACATGCCATGAAGTTCTGGCATCATGGTTTGGGGGCGCAAAGCTGAAGGTATACACAAGTTCGGGTTCCATCGCTCGCCTTTGGATTTGTCCTCCATTTAGCTGGTCGTTTTGCGTCAGGTCAGCCTTCGTCTGTTCGCCCACTCATCACCGTCACATGGATATGTGAGTGCGAGTGGAATTGCTTCCGGTTGGACATTGTCTCCTCCCACCACCCCCAAAAAAAAACTCGCAACGACTACATAACAAATTCTCGATCGTTGGTCTTTGGATGAAAAAAGGCCTTTCTTTTGCCCCAGCAGCGTTATATGTACGGATGTACATATGTATATATGCGTTTTGGTTGTTGGTCTATTGAATGATTATCGTTTTATTGAATATTTTGGACCAACAACATATTCGGGCGTACTGCCTGTTGGCGTTAACTATGTTCTCTGTCGGTGCGTGTACGAGTGCGTGTATACAACTTGCTGTCCTTTCCCGAACTGAATGATGCTGCTAACTGGCTTCTGGACTGGAGCAGCTGTATGTGGCGAAGGATATCTACTACATCGGAGAAGCTAATTAGGTTTTATTGTTATTAATTTTATAGGGCGCTGGGGGATTGTAATTCAGTTTGACTTCCCAGGGGATGGATGCTGACCGTAGCTGTTTGTGTATTTCGCAGAAGTTGCTATTTTTCGTTTTTATTCTTGATATAGTCCGACACGGCTATTGATGGTGACAATTTAGCCGGCAATGAGGTGTCTTTATAGGAATAAATGGGAATAATATTTGATTTTCGATATAGCCGAGGGAGGGGTGCACACTGCACAGTCTGGGCGAATGGCATCTGTCTATGTTGGTTTTTGATTGAGTGTAGGTGGCAATTTGTTTAAATTTATATAGCTACCTACCCTCTATAAAAGTGAAATAAACGACTCATGTGGTTATACGGTTCTCAGTTACCATCCTAAAGATACCTTCAAGTGTGAGGGAGGATCTCCCAATGAGTTACCTATATAAAAACAAGTAAAAGTGTTATCATCGGCCTGGCCGATGCTTTGATACCCTCCACTGTATGTACTGTACAGGTACACGCCTGTGTCTAATATTGTTTTTGTATGGGAGGTACGAGAACTACTTGACCGACATAGACAATTTTTAATACCAACCTGACAACGGTAAAAATAAGTCCTCCCACAAAATTTTATTCATTTAAGTAGGTTCGTTTGGACGCTATGGTGTTTCCAACAGCTAGAGAGATAAATTGGTCGAATATTGACTTTGTATGGAAAGTAACGGAACTACTTTACCGACATGGACCATTTTTATTACAAACCTGACAACCGTAAAATTAAAATCTCTCACAAAATTTCAGTCGCCTACTTAGTCGATTCGTTTGGACTCTATCGTGGTTTCAATAGATAGAGAGACACATGGGTCTAAGAGTGGTTTTGTATGGGAGGTACCAGAACTACTTGACCGACATAGCCCATTTTCAATATCTGACGACGGTAAAAAGAAGTCCTCCCACAAAATTTCATATAGATACCCAGGTCAATTCGTTTGGACGTTATCGTGTTTTCAACAGACAGACAGACAGACGGACATGGCTAAATCGATTCAGAATGTGATCCTGATTCAGAATATATATACTTTATAGGGTCTCCGGTGAATCCTTCTTGGCGTTACAAATGTAATGACAAAGTGAATATACCTTCCTGTGGAGGGTATAAAAATAGGCAACTAAAGCAACAATTTAGAGTGAAACTGACTGTAAATATTTAATTGGCAATTAACGCGTACTATAACCGAATAGGTACCTACCTACTTGAGTTAACATATCTTCCCAATCAACACAAACGCGCCAACACCTAGAACTGGGTGTATCCTTTTCCATAAAACCCAACGTAAATGCTCAGCAACATTAATCATCATTTGTACAAATTTTCCGACACGCCGCACGACGAAAGGGAGGCAGTGTTTAATTCGAATAAGGAAATCTTTTTATCCATCCAAAACAAGGAGATACTGACTTAAAAAGTAATTTACCCCAGAAAACGAGATTAGTTTAAGCTCGCGGCAAAACCAAAAACTCTCAACACTTCAAAAGTAATTTGTTTCCTTCAAACTGTAAAAACAGCGTTTAAAATGAAATCCAAACGAATCGCGTTATTCCGCACTCCTCCCTCTAGCGTATACGCGTGTATCCTTTATTTGGAGATGAAATGCCTGAGCATGTAGCCGACCGACATTCAAATATCCGAAGTAACGTTATTTACCGCGTGTTTTCTTTTGCGCCGCCCAGGATACGAATGAGACGAGCAAATCCTTCAAATCATTTATTTTCACAAGCGAAAATGTTATCCCCGGATTATTCCTTCATCTGGAACTCTTGGCTTTCTTGGAATTTTCATTTTTGTTCTATCTGCCGATTTTATCTTATCCAATTTACATACCTCCTACATAGCTATACATATACCAGCAGGTAGGGAATGCGTTTGAAGAAGCAAATATGCCGTTAAATAGTCAAAAAATGCCAGAGAGGACAATATTTCTGAAGGTCCTTATCAAATGCGAAGGCGTACTCTGTCAGGATATGCTGAAGAAGATATGAGCGCTTCCTTCTGCACAATTGAATCAATTTAGCGATGCTTTATGAATCTAATAAATCAGGATGCTTCTGTTGCTATTTAACGTTCTCACTGCGTGTAGGGATACAACTATATATACCAACGTTATATGTAGACAAGTTGTCGCTCAGTGTTTTTTTTGTTTTCCAATATCGTCGTCGCCACTGTACTAACACACTTAGCAAATTTCCCACTGCAAAGAAGGACGACAAAAACCTCCCTTAGGCAGGCACCACAAGAAACAAAGCAGCGAACAGGAAAGAAAAAAAAAACTTCCATCCTTAGATAAAGAATGACTTTGCGCTTTTATTTAATGCCCAGGGACATACACAACTAGCGAGCATGCACAGGATAAATTTGCAGGAAATTGGTAACAGTATAGTCACATATTATAACCCTCAACCCCACTGCTGTCCACCGTTTTAAATATAGAACAAAACTGAGGTTAGAGTACTATGAGCGGGAAAAAATGAGGAACGACAGTCTGCTGCTGCTTATTTAAGTTAGTCCTGTCTGCGAGCAAAATTCCTAATCGTCTTGCAAAGAGCGGAAGCTCGAGCAAAGGACAAAAGAAAGGAAAACAAATTATTTCAGGGGAAAAATTGCTGCGAATAAAAATGTCACTGGTGCGGAATGGGATAAATAAATTTATGAACAATTTGTTTTTCTTCGTTTCGTCCTTTTTTCTTACTCTCGCTTGGCTTTTGTAGAACCAAGAGGCCATGAATTGGTAAGAAAACTATTTCTCTGAGACGATGATATCGGTTATTGTTATGAAATTTGTGTGACTTTATGTTTGACAGGAAATCTGCAAATGAAGGGACATTTTCGTTTTTATTTTTAAGGGTCTTTTGTCCGCATACGATCCCATGGAAAAATATGCTCTACTGAATGAGGCAAACTTCCTTCGGGAAAGTTGTTGTCAATTGAGTTTCTCTTCATTGAAGTTGAGCGTGCATCCTGTTTTATTGTCGGGCAAGGGTCGCCGTTGGTTGATTTGGAGAGCAATGCTTGATAGTTTATTTTATCGCTAGGATGGCAGTTTTTAAGCGTGTTGTAAAAGACAGACATAGACAAGAATGATGGTTGAAGTTGTAGTTCTATTTTTTCTTTCCATTTGAAAAGGGTTGGGTGTTAAATGTATTTTATTTTATACCAGGAGTACTTTGGGATTCCTTTTGTGTTGCTGCAGATGAGATTAGATGGTGTTATAAAACTCTATTTGAACTGTTTTATGGTGTTGAGAAATGTTAATCATAAACGAAGAAGGTAGGTACAGTCAAACTTACATCACTCAGAACTGAGAGGAAGATTTGCAGATGTAGCTTTAGTGATCGAGGTTTTGGGGATTCGCTTAGTAATTTTATGTCAAGGCAGACAAGGATAGACTTGCTTGACAAAATAATGTTCAAAATAATGTTCTCTAAGAAGGTTCTAAACTTAACCCCTCGGCCCAGTATCTCGCGATATCACAGATGTAACCAAAACCGTCGTAGATTACCCCGGTCAGAAAAACCGTCTGCGGAATGACGATGAGAACAATTTGATAGAAGATGTAGGTACATGAAAAAATTCTATAGCGTAAAAGAATAGGACCAAGATCTTGCCCATATGAAGCAATATCAGAGTTCAAGAAGATTAAATTGTCTCGTGAATGTTATCCGATCAACATATTTACTTAATTTATTTTTGATGGCATTACAGACCGGGGCGAGCTTGGGTCTTACCATCATGACCCCTTAGCGAGCTTGATCCATAGCTAGCTGCCTCCAGGTGCTCATGCCATTTTAATACATATCCCCATTCAACTGGCGCACCATGTGTCTCAGGATGCCTCGTTTCCTTTTGTTTAAAATAAAACGCACTTCAACTTTAATTTTATTTGTTATTTATTACTACTCTCCAGGTACTACCGACTCTACTGACTACCTTCCTGTACCACTCTTCGTTTCCAACTGACTGGTCACGATTTTATTCTCGCTCAGTGAATCTTTTACTCGTTCTTCTCTTCTTCTTGCCTGCTATACACATGTAGGTAAGGTAAGTTCGTCCTCTAAGTTCTTGTCCATATGCTGTCCAGGTACAGCCATTACAGCTCTTCAGTGTACCTTCCCCTCCAACCTCCTCCAATATAAAATGGATCACTTGTACAAAGCAAGCGAGAGTGGTTTTATCCGCTATTGACAAGGCCCATGCCTCTGCGTCCTATAGCAGGACGGGGATGATAAGGGTCTTATAAAACTTCTGCTTTCTGCATAGTTGCTTGTGAAAGGGCTCCGACAATTGTGTGCCTTTTAAGACCGTGGAAACAGCGATTGGCAGTAGTAATTCTTCGCTTGATTTTGGATGTCATTGATGGACCACAGGTACAAATAACGTCTTAGACTACCTGAAACTGATAATGATAACTGTCCATTTTAAGGTTCTGTCCAAGGCGGTAATGTTGAGTGTCATTTTCTATGCGGATGCATACATTTTGTTTTGCTTTGACTCAGCGCTAGTTATATCTTTGGCGCTTCTGCCTCAACGCTCACAAATGCACTGCTGCACAGACCTTTAACAGATGGTTTATACTGAGTTAGCTTGTGAGTTTTTTTACAATTATTTTAAGTATGTCACTTTGTCTAAGGTCTTTTCTTAGATCGTAAGACTCGGCGATGTTCTTACCGACATTTCTGGAGCAGCGACATTCATCCAACGTCATTCTGCGCGATCGATGTGTTTGAGGAGAATGCCAAAACTGAACAAGGCTCTATACACCTATTCACGCTATCAAGGTTAGGTTCAACAGGATTATGACTTGTGAATTTAACACAAAGCACTACGCACCATAGCCGGTGCTCTAGAGAACCTTTACCAAACTATTTTGCCTATAGCCTTAAATTATCTACAGAATTTTGTTCAGGGGACCATCGGCGTCTTCACGTTATATTATTGCAGTAAGTACATAAGCAAGTCTGACTTTAATAATTTCACAGCGCACTATCTTTCCGAAGTGTGACTATTTTTCATCAAAGTTAATGGTATGAGTTAGTCTCTAATCGCCTCTTCAGCAAAGTAATATGTGACCATACCTGCTGAACAGTATCAACACCGCAAACGACTCATAGCCAGCCAATACCAATAGGTTGTCCAATAAAATAATTGGCAATGTTCCCCAAAAGTACCTACACCATGCAACATGAAGTACAATTAAAATTCCCAGAGCAGAACAAAGCCCAACGATGTCAACACAAGGACACTGCAGCATTTGGTTGGGAAAACAACTACGAAAAACAAGAAAGACAAACTGAAACACCGCACATGTCATATCATTATCCTTATCTGAGGTTGCAGTTTGGGGAGAAATGTTTAAGTCAACCCTATAGTATAGCTCGCTCCATAGTTCGCAATCACATTGTGACGAGACTATCGTTTACAGAAAATCTCTGGCAATTCAAAAACTCAATTCCCTGCCAGAACACGTGCGATCAAAATCAGCATCAAGACGACTGAAGGAGGCCAACCAAGAAATGGAGTGTCCCCCTTCATATACAACACATCAAAATCCAAACGGATATTGTTATAAATATATATATTCCTTCTGATAGACCTCAAGTCCGGCCTCATCTAGATATGACTTTGGAGAGTTCACTTGAATGAAACTAAAGGCTGCGGGCCAACTCCGGCAATAGAATTTCTGTCAACGGTCGTCCGTTTCTCAACCCCACAGCAGCCCTCACATCCAATTGGGGTACAAATAAAACGATTTGGCATCGATCCCAGACATCGTCATATGGATATTTCCCATTTCTCTAATATTAGACGCAAAAGAAAGAACTGAACCGAATGGAGCAGATGACTGAAACAGGAAATTGCTTGCTCACATGCGGTGCCTCTGGAATGATGATGCTGCTTCACCCCTGCTTCCAGTCAATCATCATGCCGAGCGCCGATTTGGGTTGATGTTACGATGAGTAGGGAGTAGGCTATTGCAGGCCTATTTTAATAGCACGAAGTGCGCGGTAGGTGCGTTTATTTTTGGAAATTGTCACGTTTGAGGATTTGCATAGGCTCGCGCAGGACAGAGGGAAAGCGATGATTTAAATCTTGCGTTATTTTTATGGTCTGCTAAGGGACGATGATGGAGTCGAAGAGCATATGGGTATCTAATTGGCAAGACGAAGTTAGCGTGCAGAAATATCGCCTGGAAATAGAATTTATAGGACCTATTCGGCTGCCAGCATGTTTATTAAACGCAAGTGATAGATATAATTTGAATTGATGGGTCGGCACGTGCAAACTAAACTCGGATATTTATTTTCATTAATTAATCTTGATCTACAAGTACAAGAGGATAAGTATTAATCATCGGTTGTCACGACATAGTATGGATAGATTATGTTATCGGCTTTGCACGATTTTCAAAGCTACTGAATAAGACTTCGAGATAACTAAATTTCTTCACCTATTTCAGTGGGGTGTCACTAACATGTAGAGTATATTGAACAGTTATGCTGGAAACGCCTTTATTTTCACCCCAGCTTAAACACAGATGGATAAATGCCTATCTATAGTGCGCGCTGAAATTCTGTAGGGGACGACCCAAAGGCAACCAAGTCCATCAGGGAAGACCAAATGTCAGAGATTTCTTAATTTGAATTCGCAATATGATCTTAGCTATAGTTATAGCGTGAGTGGATCTACTTTTATTGGCAGTACCTCTTACTTCAGTTTCGCACTCTAAGTTGGTTAAGGTCCTCTTTGACTTGCGTGGGCCACCTGAGTCGCGGTCTTCTCTCGGGTGTGGATTAGAAGATCTTTTGGGCCGGAGCATTCCCGTCCATTCGCTCTAAATGACCCAGCGACCTCAGTCGTTGGACCTTCACTCTTCTGGCTAGGTCGATGTCGCTGTACAGCCCGTCCAATTCGTCGCTGTATCCTCTCCTCCATCCACCATCTATGCAGACGGGACCGAAGATTACTCGAACAATTCTCCTCTCAAAATAACCAAGAGTAACCTCATCCGCTTTTGATAGAGTCCATGCCTCTGCACCATAGAGAAGGACTGGGATTATTATGGTCTTAAAAAGGTTATTTTTAGTTATTCGCTTTGCTACTCAGTTGCTTTCTTATAGCCCATATAAACAGCGATTGGCAAGAGTTATTCTTCGGTTTAATCTCACCACTGGCTGGTGACATTGCCTGAGTTTATAGCGGAGCCTAGGTAGACAAAGTCCTTTTCCACCTCAAAGTTATATTTGTCTATAGCGACATTGTGTCCAAGTCATCGTTGTTGGGTGTCCTTTCTTGACTTTGTCTTGCCCTCATTGACCGCCAAACCCATCTTCGCCGCCTTCAATACTCACGAACGCGCCAGTGACATCCGGCTGCGTTATGCCGATTAGAACATCGAGCAGTACCTATACGCTCATGAAATAGTAGGTACCTACCTATGCTTATTTTCTCTAAGGGATCGAGTTCTGCTGCCAAATCATCCCTTCTTCATTATTATAATTATTATTTGAGTTGAAGTTTCATTTTAAGATCGATTATAGTAGTTTTGTTGTGATAGGCATTTGAACAGGCGTTATGAGAAACTGGAGCAGTCCGAACTCCAAAGGATAGTTTCCGTCTACCGTCAGCAAATGAGCTTGAAGTTACGAGTAGATTTACAAACATTCAAGTAACTACTGTCAGTCGGGCGGATAATGGTTCTGATCATGATCAAGCATAGCAAATCAGGAAAGGTCCGACCGAGGTGCTTAAAGCAATCATCTCTGAAAAGTGTCCGGAGTGGTGAACAGTTCGGAAGCGTTATGTGCAATTGAGCGTAAAGGTGTCATTTGTTCCCACCAATGAAGATCTAGTAACACACATATGTTTTCAATAGTCTGGCTTTAAGGTCCATGGTGGTTCCTAACTAGTTCAAATTAACTACGTTTTTCAGTTTTAATTCTTCACACTGTGCTGCGCTTTCCATTCGAGCTGCAATTGAATGTCCTAACGCCTATTTAAATTCTATATGTATCTATTTACCCATACAGCCCGCACGTTAAATAAATAGATTAAGGAAGTGTAATGCTCCTGATGCACATTTGGAAAACACATCGCTACAGCTATCACCAATATGCATAATCAAACAATTTGTGCACACAACTTATGGTCTGCCTATAAGCACCTAGCTTCCAATCAAATTCCTTATCCAAACCGCCATCATTAACATGCTCTCACACCGCTCCACTCAACAAAGCCACTTGAAGCTAATTAATTGCCTGGCCCACCATTGTTAGGCTCTGCGACACCGTCTCTTCATCGATTAACGTCATAATTAGACTGTGGCCACTTAACTGACTGAGAAAGCAGCCCCACAGGAAGCAGGTACCGATATCCGTTGTTGCGGGCTACGCAGTGCGCCCGCGTGTTAATTTGTCACACTAGTGACATCCACCCTAATCCCTGTCAATTAACTATCCATAATCCAAGAGATAAATCAAAAATATTGCCAGCACCGTCGCGTCGGTCGTCCTGGCGGATTAAATTAGCTACATAATGATATTGCCCTTAATCAGTCGTTATCTCTCGATTAATTGCGATGGCTGGGAGTATCCTTGCGGCCAACAACAACACTGCGAGTTTCAAAACCGTAAACAACGGCAAAAGAAACAAAAATGAATTCATGGCGGAAAAAGTTGTCCTTGTTCTTATCCTGCTCGTCGTCGTCATGTACCTACCGAATGACCAGAGGGCATCTTAAGTAGATCCACGCCACGGCAAAGACAGACAAAAACAACGCTCACACTCACGATGCGGTGTATTAGATTCCACTAAGGGTCGAGTTCATGAAACATTCATTAAGGACATTCGTGTTCATTTCCTTTTATCGCTTTGAGGAGTACAAAAAAAGAAGAAAAAAAAAAAACTAAACTCCGTGCATAGTTTTCTTTTCTTGTTTTCGCTCAGTCAGATAGGGATCGTGTGGGAACTTTGCCAGTGTACTCCGCCGGAGTATGCTTGTGACAAGTCGGGTGTAATGTCAAGTATCCTAGGTGAGTAGGTTCATTCGTTTAATGCGCTGCATTTTGTCCTTTTTGCAATTTCTTAAGAACCTGCAGAAAGTTTTTCGCTAGCATTTTGAGGAGTTTTGGCGCGGAGCCTCCTTCCTAAAAAAAAAAAACACAAAAAATAGACACAAGCAAAAGGATAAACGGATACACATGATGTTGTAAGTTAAGCCCGAAAAAGTTGTAAGGATATTTCGTTGTAGCTTACGCCAGTGTTATTTGCTTTTAGCTTAAGCTTATGTTGTCGCCTCGTCTCTAGACTTTGCCACGAGTTTCACTTTGGAACTTTATCCTTGTTCTCATACAGAGGCAGCATGGCATACTGCGTTTGGGTCAATGGTGGTTGATTTACTCAATGCAAGGATGTTATTTTTATTAGATAGTCTGTTTGCTTATATATCTTTTTTTCTTCTTCTTCTATTTGTTAACTCTGCGCGCGCTCTGCACAACTGCTCGGTCTTCTTGATTAACTTCTTAGTTTTAATTCGGTTTAAAGTTAGTCCTTTGAGTGTATAGATAGAGAGATGTAGACTGCGTCGGCTAAGATATGGAATGATTCTTTGCTGTGTCGACAGGATGAAGAGGTAGTAAGTTGTTTAGTTGGACTTGTTTTTCGTTCCTCCTGCAATGGATAGAACGACTTGGTTTCCTTTTTTCTGGCTAATTGTCGTTTCTTTATCTGTTTTTCTTTAGAGATCGTGTTTTTTTTTTTTAGCTGTTTTTGGTCTGTCAAAACGATACACCATTGTCCTTGTTTGGGTAATTAAATTGAATTTTGTTAAATGAAAGGAGCAACAAAATAAAACGAAACAAGTTTAAATAGAAAAGTTTTGTTTGCGGATAGGAGAAAAGTTTTAAATTAGGAAAACTTTCAAGAGGATACTCTCCTCAAGGGGACACTTTGTGCCGAGTGACAGTGAGGAGCTATACAATGTAGTTCGTTGCGGGTTGTGCATTTTGTGGGTATAACGATGAGCGGATTTGTAATTTTCGTGTAACTACGTGTTGTGAGGTTTTAATTGGGACAAGTGGCTGGTGAAGCATTTGAGTTCCAAAGAAAATTGTTTGCTGAGCTGAAAATTGAAAACATAAACCAACACATTATATTATTTTTTGCAAGCACTTTAATTAGCCTTGCAAAGTTAAGGGCCATTATAAGTATTTAGATGATAGTAAGGCAACTACGGGGGAATATGAGGGATTAATAGCGCTAACCAAATTCATACTAGGTATTGAGTGCCATTTTCTGAAGCAAACTTATGCCCTTAAGAACTTTTAACGATCTGGGTTAACAAGTTGACAATTGCTTCTTGTATTCCATTCTGCGTTGTTAATGGAGATTACAACAAAAATTTATTTGGTAACCTAAAAACATGCCGACAAATTGCTGTCAATCTACAAGTCATGTGATGCGCTATTATTGTCGTCATCTGAAGATGCTAGATCGCCATTCTTTCCGGCCAATATGAAAGCTGAATTGACAGTCTGTGTTACCAAATTGGGCAGTGATAAGTATTTAACACCTATAAGTTTTTAATACATGGTGGCCAATGATAGGTACATTATCAATTTCGATTTT
Source organism: Cheilosia scutellata (assembly GCA_955612985.1). Classification (NCBI taxonomy): domain Eukaryota; kingdom Metazoa; phylum Arthropoda; class Insecta; order Diptera; family Syrphidae; genus Cheilosia; species Cheilosia scutellata. The sequence continues at coordinate 8,227,500 of OY015313.1, forward strand.
ATTTGAATGATTAATATCAAGGGCACAATTAAAAAAATAAAATAAGCGTATTAGTTCCGTCTATTCATTTTGGCACCATTTTTCTTTACTGTGTTGCAATATGGCATCAATATTTTTTAGAGGTGAATCTTAAGGCATAATTTCTATGAATAAAATTATATACATATATAACTACAGGGATAGCGACATAAGTCCGCGCGTCATATCTCCGCCGAACTAAGAACGACATATCTCCGCGCGAAGTTATGTCGTTTTCAAGCGACATATCTCCGCGCGGAGATATGTCGTTCTTAGTTTGGCGGAGATATGACGTTTTCAAAACACAGAAAAGTTCATGTATTTTTATTGACTAAAAATATTATACATACTGCTAAATACCCCAGAGTAAATATACGTAAACCTTAGCTCCAGGCGCCTGCTAGACAGTTGTTGACATACCCTTAGCGGAGCGACGAAGTCGCGTGAGCGGCTAAACCCTGCGAAAAAAAGGGTTAAAATCCTGTTAGCGAGCGAAGCGAGCCACACACCCCATACTTTAAATTCACCAAACTTTCTTACAGACGCCTATCTCCGCGCGGAGATATGTCGTTCTTAGTTCGGCGGAGATATGTCGTTTTAAATGCGACATAGCTCCGCGCGGAGATATGACATTTTCAAAACGACATAACTCCGCCAGAAAAAAAGCGACATAATTCCGCTCGAAAAATGTACTCGGCGGAGATATGTCGCTATGCCATAACTATATAGGTATGTATAAAAATAAATAAAAATAAAAATAAATGTATTTTAATGCATAGGTAAATGGTCTTGAATACTTGAATTACGTGCTCTTTAATTTAGTTTGAATTAAAAAAAATACTACATAGATTTTTATGAATATATTTTTTTAAATAGTTTAATTATTTTTTTATATAAATACACGTATGGAATATAAATATCGAATATGCTTGTTTTTTAATTTTTAGTAATTGTAATGTTTGAAGTAAATAAAGAAAACCTAGTATAAATGCAACAATTTTTTTTTTTTTTAGTATATTTCTATTTTTATACATAGATACTATGTATGTATATGAAAATATTTTTTTTTCTTATATATATTCAAAAATCCTTATTTTTTTACAATATATTTAAATAAAAAAAAAATTAATTATACTTTTTTCTTTTAAATTTTGTGTAATAATTGGTAAAACTACAAAAATATTAATTTTGTACTCTATTTTGCTGCCACTTGAGACAATTCGTCGCCCCAAAAACCACTTTAGAACCAATGTTTACCAAAAATAATGTTAAATCTTTTAGTTTTATCACGAACAATTAAAATTAACAAAACAATAGAACAGAAGAAATGAAAAAAAAAACATTGCATATTAAAAAGCTACACGTACTCGTTCAATCAAAAAAAAAAAAATACAAATACAATACAATACAATACAAAAGAATTTTTCAATCAACACAATAATTTAAATCCATTTACCCATTTGTAACAATTAACGCTCATTTCCATATAAACTATCTATAATCACAACTCCCCTATATTTCAATCTGTAATCGTGAACCTCAACCTATGTACCATTAATGGTACAAGTATTTAAATACATTTCGCTTCTCATCTTTTAACGACTATACAAAGTTACATAATCGTAACTAAGGGCATAACAACTTTGGTAAACTAAATTTTCCGTTCTCAAAGAAGCATTTTGCACACCTTCATCCATAACGTTCATCAAGACAAGTTGAAAAGAGTAAAACTTTGGCAAAGTTTAAACGAAAATCTTAACCAAGAATTTCGTAAAACTTTTCAAAAATATGCTCTCGAAACTATTTGCCTCGATGATTGACTTCGGGATTCTTTTTTTTTTTTTTGTGCCTCCCTATAACCAAGCCACACCAAATAGGCCTCAACTCAACCCCATCTGTTATGTGCAGAAATTATAATTTATCTTCCTCAAAGCATAACATGAGCGCAGGAATTGGAGCCAGCCAACTTTAACTTTACATACACCGCTTTGGGCGGTTAATGGTGAGGTAAAGGGAACCATGTATTTACTTCCAATGATTTCATGTCAAAAGCAATTTGCCTTAAAATAAAGAAGTTGGGATAGGAAATGAGGAAAGCGCTTTCTTTTTACACCAGGGGAAAGGTATACCGAAGAGGAACATATACGAGCAGGAAGGATGCGGTAGTGATACCTGCAGGAGAGGATGACATAACAAATTGTATGTGCAATTTTGTTAAATTTTCATAGGAAGAAAGGTCCTTGCTTGCGAAAGAGACGTGCAAGAAATACCACTAAGTATGTAATTAGTTAAGTTAATAAGAAACGCTTTAAGTCAGGGAGTAAATTTATGTATAACATCCTTACATAGGAACTCTCTTTGTCACTGTCCAATATTTTACTTTGTCATTTAAGCGTCATGCCAAGAACACATGAACGCGAAATAAATTTGTACAAGTGGCGATATAGTCTCCTTCTTCTTAGTTATCATTGTGGGTTGGAACTGGAAGTGGTATATGCTAATTAGTTAGGTATCAAAAGGTATCACTTGTTCCGCATTTGCTAGTTGAAGTATTTAAAATATGTATTTAAATTTCTCATCTTTCCCAAAGGAATTGTGAGAGATATTTATCTGAAACAACTTCGACAGCAGGTGAATCCTTTTTTCGTAAAAGATTTCAACCTCCTTAAAGATTGAAAATAAAAAAAAAAATTTAAAATTGAGTGCATAAATTGCCTCAAAAATCGAGACAAAAAACAATAAAAAAAAAAAAAAAAAAATACAAATGCAAATGTGCAGAAAAACGCTCTAAGGAAACGCTTCGTATAAACGTGATGGAGGTAATAGGAAAAACAACATAATTTAACGAAAAATGCTTTAAAAAGCACATAAAAGAGAAACAGAAAATTAAATGGAGGGCTTAACGTGGGCACCTGCCTTGACGGCTCAATAACACGGTGGGCCTTTGTAGTATCCACGCTACATATCCCACAGTATCCCATCATCATATCTTTGTTTTCCCACAAAACTCCTTTCACAGCAACATAAATTATGCTATCTTTACCCTAAACTCTATCTTTCGTAATCCAATATGTCATACGTCCACATAAAATATCAAACAAATGACCTACAAATATGTCGGCACTAGGTCACTATCGCGCCAATGCATTTCACTTGCGCAATCCACTTCAATTCCGTAAACACCAAAATGCAACCCTTGCATATTTGGTACCCAAGCAACATACTATACCCATCAGGCACACTCATATGAAATACTACATACTACGAGTACGAGTATACTATGAGTATCGTGTATCAATGAATGGTGACGTATGGCGACCGCTGGGAACGCGGAAGGGAACACAAGTGCTAATGACATGGGTAATGCTGATAGCGCATTGACTCATTTTGGGTACAACTCAGAATGGTCGAAGTGCCAATGATATGTTGCGACACATTGATGGCATAGCGTATATTGTTGGACACTATGATTACGAAAATAGGTTTTTGGGATAAGAAATGCCTTGGGTTGCTGATTCTAAGTGATTGGAGGGGAATTTAACTCAATATAAAAAGGAGTGGTTGAAAGGGTCAGGTAGAGAGTTGTACAGATATTCCCAAACACTAAAGGTCGCAGCCACGCATAGACAGCGGGCCTTATTGTTCATTAGGAATAGACTAAAATTATAAATATACATATAAATAAATATAAATTGGAAAAAGGTCGCAGCCTCGCATAGACAGCGGGCCTTACCAACAAAATATAAAACAAATAATCTTTTATTTACCAACCTCTCCGTGAGTTCGCTCTTCTCCTGGTGACAGGAAAGCACGGCGAACTGTGACGTTACAACATTTGGTGGCAGCGGTGGGATTCCCATAAAGGTCCCAACTACCACACTAACGAGTCTGCTTGAACTCGATGCGTCTCTGGGGCTAAACACCAGAGAAATAGAAATAATAGTAATAAAAAGCTTCATAGTGATTGTGTTAAAAGTGAAGCGTTACTGGGGCATACACCAGTAAGTGTAAAAGTTACAAGTTATAGTGCTAAAAAGTCTCATACCGTAAGACCTGGCGGATTCCTTTCATAGGACGCCGGAGGCAAAGTTGAGCAGTGCCAACAAAAAGACCAGGAGACCTCAGCTCTAACGCGTGAAGCCTGCCTGGCATCGACAACAACACCAACAACAGAAGCTAACACCATCTACATCATCAGCAGCAGTACCATCAGACCAATTATAAGGTATTTAAGAAAAAAAATTATTTTTTTTGATTATTAAACATTTGAAAACTTTTTGACTTATACACACATACAAAAAAAAAAACATTAAACATTAGAAAACAAAAATTTGTGATTCCTTTTTCAATATCACTATAAGACCCTGAAAATTTTTGCATTTTTACCCATTTTTCCATACTCCCAAAATTACCACAAGAAGGCAAGCTGCGACGGCGCAGCTTTTCGAGCAATTACCCCTTGATTTAAGTCTAAACGAGAGTTTCATCTCTGACACCACCATGTCAGAATATAAAGTCAGTCTGAACGACATTTATAATATTATTCCGACTTTCAGCGGAAATCCGGAAGAATTGAACAAATTCATTGCTTGCGGCAATATATTGTTCACTTCCATCAAAACCGACCCGGAACATAAACTCTTTTTGGAGGTTGTAAAAACACGACTCCAAGGACCAGCATTCGAGCTGGTTCAGCTAAAGTCTTTTGCCAAATGGAATGATTTGGTCTCTGAACTAGAACGACAGTTCAAAGAACAAAAATCTCGTTCCTCAGCACAGAATGAGTTGCTGAATGCTAAGCAAAAAGCTAGCGAAAGTTTTAAGGAATTTGGTGATCGCATCAATCGATTATTAACCTCCTTAAACTCGGCTACTTTTGCTAGCACTAGCGACGAAGCTGTGAGGAGGTTTCTCTCCTTTGAAAATGACAAATTAGCCATACAGGTTTTCGAAGACGGTCTTCGAAACCAAAATCTTAAATTCATGGTACAAGCCCACGGGGAAGGCGATCTAAGGAAAGCCATTGCTTATGCAGAAGAACATTCCGTTCGACTCGAACGTACAACGGCAACACAATTTTCAGAGAATAGAAGCTATCCAACAAAATTTTCCCCCTCAAAGACCATTTGTCAAACCTGTAACAAGGTAGGACATACATCTACCACCTGTTACAGAAACAGGAATACAATCCCCACTTCCAGACCTATCTGCCAAACCTGTAACAAGATAGGACACACGTCCGCAACCTGTTACAGGAACACCAATCTTCCCAACTTTGTTCCACAGGAAATAAAAAGGGAAGTACAATATTTAAGGTGCACTTACTGTAACAGACCTAATCATCACATCGATGAATGTAGGACGCGTTTGGCTCAAATTAGAGCTCCTCCGCAAAATACACAACCCAACCCCTTACAACAAAATCGAAACAATAATCACAATAACTCCTCACGCAATATGCGCCGCGATGTCAGACACTATACTACTTCAAACGAAAATAACGCGGGAAACGGGTTGACTCGGGGAGAAGGCGTCGACAATCAGTCCCGAGTACAAACACAAGTCGACATCCACGGAACCCCAAATTAAACTTTAATATATTTGTATCATTTTGCCCCGAGTATCAGGAGCCAGTGATACAAATAAAATTGCATCCTTCCGACAAAAATGCATCCACGTTCTTGATTGACACAGGCGCTGACATCAGCCTAATAAAACCAACAAGAAACGAAACCAACATCTCCAATAAAACCTTATATACTGTATCTTCAATATCAGGAGAAGAATTTAGCACGATAGGAGAAATCATAGGATCTTTGGAATTCCAAACAGAAGATCACTTAATTCTCCTGAACCATCCATTTCAAATAATACCTAACCATTTAAGTTTAGCGTATGATGGCATAATCGGTAACGATTTCTTAAACGAATTCCAGTGCTACATTAATTACGAAAATAGGGAAATAACAATTAAAACCCAATCCAACAGCTTAGTCACAACTAAGCTAAATAAAAAAGACTCAGCAATAGTAAGTAAGACTGAGCAGAATCTAAAAGACTCAGCAATAGTAAGTAAGACTGAGCAGAATCTAAAAGACTCAGCAATAGTAAGTAAGACTGAGCAGAATATAAAAGACTCAGCAATAGTAAGTAAGACTGAGCAGAATGTAAAAGACTCAGCAATAGTCAATAAGCCTGAGCTAAATAGAAGGGACTCAGCAATAGTCAATAAGACTGAGTTACCAAATAAAAACCCAGCTAAACGTAAGACTAAGTCAAAAAAGAACTTAGCAAACAGTAAGACTGAGGAAAATATATATAATAAACAAACTAAAGATGAGAAAGGTGCCTCCACCAGAACACTCACATTGAAACCCCGAACACAAAACGTGGTAGAAATTCCATTCCTTAAACCAGGTAATATTGATTTGATTATTCGAAAAAAACAAATTGTTCCAGGCATATATATCGGTGAAAGCTTGACTCGATCCAAGGACTCCAAAATAAAGGTGTTAATGATGAATACCTTGGACACAGAGCACAGGCTAAACACCGCAGATATCAACCTCGAATGGGATACTCTGGATAATTTCAACTTGGTCTCCAATAAAACAAACGACAAGATCAAAGGCAGACTATACAAACTAAAGTCAGTCATAGACCTTGAACATTGTAACCAAGAAGAAAAAGAATCAATCCACAAAATTTGCAGAGAATTCAACGATTTGTTCTTCCTCGAAGGTGACCAGCTTACCTTCACGGATGCCATAAGCCACAGGATCATTACTGACCAGAACAAACCACCATTATACGTCAAACCTTACAGATTGCCCAATGCACATACAAGTGAGATCCATAGGCAAGTTAACGATATGCTACAGGATGGAATAATCCAGCCTAGTGCAAGCCCGTGGAACTCCCCCTTACTTCTGGTTCCCAAGAAACCGGATAAAGAAGGCAATAAGCGATGGCGGGTCGTGGTAGATTTTCGTCGGCTAAATGAATTAACAGTCGCTGACGCATATCCACTACCAAATATCACAGATATACTGGATCAACTTGGTAGAGCAACTTATTTCAGCACCCTTGATTTGGCTAATGGTTTCCACCAAATACGTATGAACGAAGAAGATAGGTGCAAAACAGGATTCAGTACTCCATATGGACACTACGAATATAATCGTATGCCATTTGGACTGAGAAACGCACCAGCAACCTTTCAACGCCTGATGAATACAGTACTGATTGGTCTACAAGGATTTGATTGCTTCGTATACGTCGATGATATTGTCCTATACGGATACGACCTGAAGGACCATAATGACAAACTAGTAAGAGTTTTTGATCGATTACGCCAAAATAATTTAAAACTTCAGCCTGAAAAATGCAATTTTATGAAGAAAGAATTAACATATCTAGGTCATATTATCTCGGAACACGGTTTAAAACCCGATCCTGAGAAAATAAAAGCTGCAAAAACATACCCCGCACCTAAATCAGTAAAGGGAGTAAAATCATTTCTAGGTTTCATAGGATACTATAGAAGATTTATTAACAACTTTTCCACGATAGCAAAACCCCTAACAAAATTGTTGAAAAAAGACGTAGAATTTAAATGGGATGCATTCTGCGACGAAGCATTCCAAACGCTAAAACAAAAACTCATAGAACCTCCTATCTTATCATACCCCAATTTCGAAGAAGATTTCATAATAACCACTGACGCCAGTGATATCGGACTAGGCGCCATTTTGTCACAAGGAATTATCGGTCAAGATAAACCAATTTGCTTTGCCAGTCGAACTCTAAACGACACCGAAACTCGGTATAGCACTACAGAAAAGGAATTATTGGCTATCATCTTCGCCGTCAAACAATTCCGTCCTTACATCTTCGGTCGAAAATTTACAATATGCACTGATCATAAGCCACTACAATGGCTTATGAATCTTAAAGATCCAACATCGAGATTATCTCGTTGGAGAATACTATTAGCTGAATATGAATACCAAATAGTCTATAAAGCAGGAAAAACCAATTTAAATGCCGACGCATTAAGTCGCATACCCGAAAAATCGGAAAATATAGCTGAAACTTCCAAGGCTGTCATGGTAACTACACGTAGCCAAAACAGAAACAAACAACCTATACAAAACATACGTTCTGACCTTTCAGACATTCAGGTTCTTTCCAGTATTACTCTACACGAACACACAGGATCAATATTTGCTGACAAACTAGCCCAACTCAAAATAATAATATTACCTCTAATACATTCACCCGATGAAGAGATGCTACAAGAGAAGTCACCACAGTTTGTGAAACCTCAATTAGGAAAGAAGATTTTGTTACAGCTAAATAACCAAGAAGAAATCTGTGTTATAACTCTACCAGTACCATTCCGAAGCTCAACTGACCAGAAAATCGTGAGCACATGTCTAAACGACATTAAAGAAATATGTTTTGAAAAATGCTTAAAATGTATCGGATTCTCTTTACCTGTAATAGGGGATGAATTTAAGAAAACTTTCAAAAAACTTCTTGAAAATACATTTCAAACCCTTGACATAGAGATCCATATTTTTGTTGACGACAGAATCCTTCTAACAGACGCCAAAGCCATACAAGAATTACTCGCTGAGTATCACGACTCACCTTTTGGAGGACACCAAGGAGTCATTCGAACACTCAAGAGAATTAAATCCAAATACTTTTGGCCTACAATGACAGCAGACATAACTGAATACATTCGAAAATGTGCCTCCTGTCAGGTTAATAAGAGCAGGCGAAATCCGCCCATACCCATGAAAATTACGACTACTAGTTCAAGACCGTTTGAAAGGATAGCACTAGATATAGTTGGACCCTTGCCAACAAGTTATGGTGACCATAAATATCTTTTAACCTTTCAAGATGACCTTACTAAATACTCAGAGGCATACGCTTTACCCAATGCGGAAGCTCCAACAGTAGCAAGAGTTTTCGTCGAAAATATTGTTTGTCGACACGGCATTCCATTCTCACTGCTAACAGACCAAGGTGCAAACTTCCTAAGCAAAATGTTTTTAGAAATGTGTTCTCTCATGAAAATAAAAAAGACAACCACAACACCGTATCACCCCCAAACAAATGGAGCGTTAGAACGTAGCCACAAAACCTTGATCGAGTATTTACGACATTACGTCAACCAAGATCCACTTACATGGGACACATGGATTCCTTACGCGATGTTCGTGTATAACACGACTCCCCATTCAAGTACAGGCTTTACGCCATATGAACTGCTCTACGGTTATCCAGCCAACGTACCTAGCAAGCTTGCACAACAACCAAGCATTTCGTACAATTATGATAATTATGCGAACGAATTGAAGGCACGATTGCAACATTGATACCAAGCAGCTAAGGAAATACTGAACAAACGAAAGGAAAACTACAAGAAATATTTTGATGCGAAAACCAATCCCAAAATATTTAACGTCGGTGACAAGGTCTTGCTAAAGAATAACGCAAGAAAGAACAAACTATCACCATTATGGGAAGGTCCTTTCGAGGTGATTAAAATAATATCCAACGAAAACACAATAATCAAGATAAAAAACAAGTCCAAACTAATACACAATAATAATTTACAGTTTTACAACGAATAAAAACACTTACCACACTCACTTACACACTAGAAATTAGCTTAGAATATATATGTATATATCGTCAAGACGCCAACTCAATTTTCCCTTCTTCTTCTAGAAGATGGCATCGATATATTATGTGCCGGATTCGGAGTGGAAACTGTTTAATACGGTATCACAAACCGAAATCCCCTTGTGCCTAGGATTCATCAAAATAGGCAACGGCTACCCAAATACTCTTGATTTATGTTCTCCGCTCGTCTCTTCCATTCAAGCAGCCATGCATGTAGATTTCAACTACCAAAAGGTTTACATAGCGGACCATTATTACTCACGGGGAACCTACGTGAATGGAGAAAGGCTTGTACCCGAAAAAATAAAAGAACTCTATTTCGGGGATGTTATAAGCTTCGGGATAAGGGAAGAAGACTATGAATTAGACCTCTGTCCCACTTACATCCTAAAAGGCCCACTCCCACAACGTTGGAACCCCATGATACATACTCCACCGCACCGAGTCGAATACAATGATGATTCAGAGGATGGGTACGAATCTACGGACACAGTTGTATGGGAGCCAAATAATAACTAGTTTTTTTTTATATATATAAACACATAAATGAAAAAAAAAAAAATTTATATAAACAACTTTTCAAACAAACGTTTCTACACTCGCAAACACACACACACAACACACTCAAGAACCAACATTATAGCGTCATCTTACCAAGCCTCTCATTGCTTAACATTCCAGAACATGGATACGCGCCTATTTATAATATTAATGCCAACCATTATTTATGCAACCCTCCAAATCAACCAAATGCAACAAAACCCAGGGATATATTTCGAGGAACTGGGAAAAGCAGAACTCTTTTCTAATGAATGGAAACTGATAGTCTACTATGATCTCGAAAAACTCACGCAAGCTTTAGTTCATGCAGATTACTACGTGAATGAGATCAACACACTGTGTAAACAACTAACAGGTATAACAAACTTCGAACTCATATGCGATAGCTCGGTAACCGAAATAACCCACTTAATGGAGGATATCAAATTTAAATACACTATTTTACAACCAAGAAATAGGAATAAGAGAGCATTAATAAACATGGTAGGAACATTAAGCAAATCACTGTTTGGCACTCTAGATGACGATGATGCTAAATATTACGACCGACAAATAGATAAGTTACAGACAAATGAAAAACACTTACTGAAACTAATAAAAAACCAAACGTTGATAATAGAAACAACAGCAAATATATTTAAAAAATCCGAAACTACCATGGAAAATCAATTAAAGGCTATAAATTCAAAATTTGACAACGTTAAGTACATGCTCGAAAACCTAGTAAACCAATCTTCCGACCAATCAACCCTTATAAAAATGGAATCTCTCACATCATTAGTTACACTCTTAATAATTAGATACGAAAATACCATTTCAGATATTCTAGACGTACTTACCAATGCAAAAAACGGTACACCTCACCCTACCATAATTACGCCTGACCAGTTAAATACGGTATTAGTAAACATTAAACAAGAACTACCCAGTGACACAAGACTCTCGTCTATAATAGACAACAACAATATACTCCTCTTATACCAGATTAGTAAAATGAGTGCCACAATATTAGAACAAAAGGTAATTTATGAATTCCTAATCCCTCTTCCGTCCATTGAAAATTACCACATCTACAAAGTCATCCCATTACCTACTCGCTTTAAAACAAACTTCGTATTCATACAACCAGCTATGAAATACATACTCATTGATTACAAGAAGGAACACTTCTATAATCTCGACGAAGAAGAATTAAAACAATGCAAAACTCGAGGAAATCAATTTTTATGCGAAATAGCTCATCCCTTATTCAATACCAACACTAACAATCCTCCATGTGAAATTCAAATACTCCAACGTACAAACACGTATCCGACCAATTGCGATGTAAGAGAATCAAACATACCAACGGTTTGGATACAATTGTCCCAAGCTAATAAATGGTTATTCTCATCCATCAATGAATATTCTTTTGACGAAATATGTCAGGACACCCTTACAACATATTCCCTAAAGGATACAGCTACCCTACAAATTTCTGGAGATTGCTACCTCAAAACAAAAGAGCTGACAATCCGAGCAAACAAAGAAAAAGGCTCATATATTCATAACGTTTTCATACCTTCTCTTAACATTTCCACTATTCTAACAAATCATACCAGTAAAAACTGGACTAAAGTAAACAAACCCACCTTCGTAAAATTTTCAAGCCAAGATGACTTAAAATCACTCTCTGAAAGTATAAATTTCATGAAAAATATAGAAGATAACCCTCTCGTATCCCTAGACAAACATAATATCCACCATTACGCATCTACCTACATTATCATTGCTCTAATTCTAACATTATTCTGTTACAAACAATACACCAAGTATAAGTTCAAACACGATTCCATTGCACCCAAAACCTCATCCAATATCAAAAACAATCCCGAAAAAAAATAATGACATTGAAACTCCTACTATTGTACTTCAAAATTAATAAAACTTAAAGAAAAATTGAAATAAAAATATGTGTGTGTGAATCATAAAAGTCAAATTAGTTTTAAGTACCTAATTTTGTAAACTTTAAAATAAAAAAAAAATATATATATATGTATAATGTATATCTAATAATAATATCTAATTTAGTATAAAATAAATTTAAAATTACATTTTAAATACAATATCATATTACAAAAATTGTTTAAATTGTCTAAGAGAAATTATATCAATAAAAAAAAAAAAAAAAAAAAATGTATGTATCGTGTTCAAATAGATAATAAAAAAAAAAAAAAAAAAAAAAATTTAAGGAAAATCTTGTTTAAGTAATAATTTTGAATCTCGTTTAAGTAATTATATTTGAAAAAAAAAAATCCTTTTTTTATACCTATATGTACCTACTAATTTAAAAAAAAAAAAAAAAAAAAAAAAAAAATGCTTCAAGTTTTATACCTCATTGTAATAGAAAATAAGTAAAAACTAATCATCAACTGACCTGTACCTTTACACCCACTACGACTCCACAGAAAATTAACCTCTTCAAGGTAGTAATTTTCTTTTTTTTAGGGGGATGGGATGTAGTATCCACTCTACATATCCCACAGTATCCCATCATCATATCTTTGTTTTCCCACAAAACTCCTTTCACAGCAACATAAATTATGCTATCTTTACCCTAAACTCTATCTTTCGTAATCCAATATGTCATACGTCCACATAAAATATCAAACAAATGACCTACAAATATGTCGGCACTAGGTCACTATCGCGCCAATGCATTTCACTTGCGCAATCCACTTCAATTCCGTAAACACCAAAATGCAACCCTTGCATATTTGGTACCCAAGCAACATACTATACCCATCAGGCACACTCATATGAAATACTACATACTACGAGTACGAGTATACTATGAGTATCGTGTATCAATGAATGGTGACGTATGGCGACCGCTGGGAACGCGGAAGGGAACACAAGTGCTAATGACATGGGTAATGCTGATAGCGCATTGACTCATTTTGGGTACAACTCAGAATGGTCGAAGTGCCAATGATATGTTGCGACACATTGATGGCATAGCGTATATTGTTGGACACTATGATTACGAAAATAGGTTTTTGGGATAAGAAATGCCTTGGGTTGCTGATTCTAAGTGATTGGAGGGGAATTTAACTCAATATAAAAAGGAGTGGTTGAAAGGGTCAGGTAGAGAGTTGTACAGATATTCCCAAACACTAAAGGTCGCAGCCACGCATAGACAGCGGGCCTTATTGTTCATTAGGAATAGACTAAAATTATAAATATACATATTACATATAAATAAATATAAATTGGAAAAAGGTCGCAGCCTCGCATAGACAGCGGGCCTTACCAACAAAATATAAAACAAATAATCTTTTATTTACCAACCTCTCCGTGAGTTCGCTCTTCTCCTGGTGACAGGAAAGCACGGCGAACTGTGACGTTACAACACCTTCCCACAGAAGTTGTCAAAAGAAAAGCGTTGACCACGCCCCAGGGCAGTACAAGTACTACCCCAGTACAATTTCATAGTCATGTATAAGGCATGAACTACACTCCTTGCTAGAGAGCGAGGCCTATCTAACACCTCTTATGTCCAAGAACACTTATGCTCCCGCGATTTTGGGCAACCACAGCCACCACGATACTCCCACTAGGGGGCCTACTCCTCGACAGGCTGCGCTCAGCCGACTGATGACAAGTCATCAGAAAACCGACCTAACACAGAGGCTCCTGTCTCCGTGGTACCAGAATAGCTTCTGGTGGAGCTTCGCAGCCATTAAGGCTACTTCCAGATACTCCTTATAGCCCGAGGCCTGGCAACCTCATAAAAGAGAAACAGTGAGAACAAGTCAGCGAACAAATCACGTCAATAAAATAGATATTCATAAACGGCGACAAAAAAAAAAACGAGTCGAAAAACGCCAAAAACGTAATCACGAAAACTGCGTCAGAAAAGCGTCCAAATTAAGTGTTTAAAATTCGCGCAAAAGTTGTCAAAAAATGACAATAGGCATGTTTTTTTGAAACCTCGCCAGCCAGCCGTTCATTTGGACAATTGTCAGCAAGATGAAGCCAGCCAGTTGAGTTTTAGTATAAAATTATGCATTTGGTAGAAATATTTGATAAATTCTGACATTTTCTCTGGAATGTTGGGTGCATGAGATAAGAACGCCATTATGATTTAAGCAAATTCTACGGAAATTCTAAACCACTTGTTGCTTTTAGCGCCATCTGTTTGTTCATTGTGAATTGAATTTAGCCAGCTGCCAGTTAGCAGCTCTCCGACTGGGGAGAAAATCAAGAGTTGTTGCCAGCAGCGTTCTCACTTCAAATTTACGAAAGCGTAGTGCCGAGATGAAGAAAACGTAGTGTTTCGAGCTAAATCGTAGTGAAATATGAAAAATTATTGCAATCTCTATAACGTTTTAGTTTTAAGCCAAGTACGACTTAACTGGGGGATCGATTCTCGTTCTATGATACTGTGAAGTGAAAAGAGTTCTCACAAGTTCGCGCTTAATTCGATTCTCGTTCTATGAAAAAATGAAAACAAATGTCAGATTTTTTTCATATAATAATTTTTTTTTATCAGAGCTGTTTCATTTGTGAAGAAGTGTGAAAAACATAGACAAGGCTCTATGACTCACAATGGAAACGAAAAAATAAGCGCTTACAAAGGGATTCAGAAACCCAAAATATCTACATATTTAATCGAATAGTATCAGGAGAATAGCCCCGATTTGCCCAATGAAAAGTATATTCTATCTTGAAAAGCTCGAAAATTACAAATTATATTAAATTATTTATCACTTCACAGTCACAGGACGGAAATCGACCCTTGTAACCACCATTATTGCGCTGAAAAGATAATTAGTTAAATTAATCGCCCTGTTGTGAATGCGTTCAGACAAATTTTCCAAGGGAAAACAATATTATTACTTACCTACTGAAGGAATTTTATACAAGAATTATAAGGATCGTAAGGATACGAATCGAACGGAAAATCGTAGTGTTTCCAAATTTTTCGTAGTGACGTAATGATTTTGTCGAACTAAGGCAAAATCGTAGTGAAATATTACGATCGTAGTGAAAGTGGGAACGCTGGTTGCCAGCAGTTGCCAGCAGGTTGTTGTTTTAATTAGCATGTGACATGTGCCTCCACACCACTGGCAACTACTGGCAAGGGCAACCACTGGCTGTGGAGGTTTCATAAAAACACAGCTAATGATTGTAAAAAATGATCAAGAAAGGAAACAGTTGCAAAACAGTTGCCAAAAAACGTCTTAAAGGCTCTTCCATTGTCATTTTGGAAGAGCCTTTAAGACGTTTTAACAGCACAACACTTTCACACTTTCAAAGCAGCTAAAATTTAATTTCGTTCGAGCTACATACTTAGCTTAATGCAGTGAAAATATTGCTTAACGGAGCAAAATGTTTCTTATAACATTTTGTCTGGTATATCGTAGTAGGTCGGTATACTCGGTATATATAAAAAAAAAAAAATTTAACTTTCCCAGTTAATAAGTCAGAATCTAATGCTATTTTGATTTAACTATTTTTGCTACCATGGTATGGTGGCAGGCCATGTATTCAATACCGCTTACGTTTTCTGAAGTGCTTGAGATTCAATGTACATTTTGATGTCTGCAATTTTAATTCGCACATACCGCACACATTTTGGTAAATGTTTTCATCAGGCAATACGTCAATTTACCAAGATCCAAGACTAAATCTGCTATGAATGTCAAGATATAAATCGTTTTCAAAATAACTTTGTATTATGGAAAAAGCCACACCCCTCTCCAATCTCGCTCACATTTTGCGAAGTGCTTTGTTCAGACAACGCCCATCAGTGCCCTAAATTTTTCAACTTTAGCTCTCACAATTGTTTTTTAGAAGATGTCACTCCCATACTTTCCAAAGCAAACTGAAAAATAATCAAAAGCGACGGACACACAAAACTTTGCTAAAAAAAAACCATGAACTCAACAAAAATACAAAATTGGCGAAAAATCACGACGAAGAAAGCTTTAAAATATTAGTCCAATAAATGTTAAGATCACATTAATAAACTGATGAAAAGTGGATTGAAGCACACTCCGAGAACAAAGTTAAAAATTACAGAAATTACGGAAAAACAGTTTATAAATAAAGACAGAAACAACAAGTCGTCAAAAAAATCAAAAGGTACAATTAATACAAAATTCGTCGAAAACGGTGACGAAGTGAGAGGAATCCTGTAAATATTTCTGCAATAGGTGAATCATGAAAAAAAAATATTTTATTGAAAATGCGTCGAAAATCACGCTGACAATGAGCCAAAAGGACGAAAATGAACAAAAAAAGTACAAGAATCGCGTTAAAATGTTGTTTAAATGTTGTTAAATGCAGAACTAACAATAAGCATCTCGGGGCGCTGTTGAAGCATTATAGGTTCGCCTTTCCCGAGAGAAGTATTTAAAAAAAAGAAAAAAAACAAAAAAACAAGATGTGTTAAAAACAGTCATACAAAGACGCATCAATCTTAAAAAACCGCGTCATAAACGCCATTGAAAAACAAATGACCGAAAACTTGTTGATAAATAAGATGAAAAAACTGTAGTTGGAAACGCCACAAGAACCGCGCACAAAAATGACATGAGAAAAATGTTATTTGTCAAAAGCACCCTACTGTCCTTATTGCTATTTTAATGCACAATCGCAATTTAACACAAAAAATAAATATTGGCGCAACAGTTATTATATTGCCCATATAACTTCATGATAACTTTAGGAATTCAAATCGACTTCATGTTGTCTTCCATTTTCTGCCTCAGCAACAATAGCCTGTCTGTAAAACATTCAATTATTCACTCATACAATTTATGATCTTTCACATCAGCTGCAAGGATAAATCCAGCGTTTGCCGTACCCTAATCACACCCTATCTCTCTCTTTCGCTCTGAGGTGATGTTACAACAATAATAAATTGACAGCAATTAAGAATTTTCATAGAAGTCAAATAGGCCGTGAACTGATAAGACACCATCAATTGTCGTCAGTCGATGATGTTGATGATGATGATGATGATGATGATACTGATATAAAGTGGGGCGGAAGGAGGGTGCGCCTTAAGCGAGGGAGTATCGCATGGCGATGATGGTTCAAGTTAAGCTGCAAAAGACTCCCGCAATAAATAACTTTATGATCTCTCATTAATTTTATGGAGAAAATCATTAGTCATGAAATCGACGAAAAAATGTTTTAATTCTTTTTCGCCTCCATCTCTGGTTTGTTTGGATCCCTGCTGTGCGATTGATTGCTAAAAGGATTCCCCTATACCAAACGCCAAGGGCATCCTGCTTGTCTAGTGAAATATATTTTTGTCTGGCTCAATCGCATATTCCAAATATACGTACAGATACACGAACATACAGGACATATATGTATGCTAAAAATGCTTGTTAATTACTTTTTTTGTGGGTGGAACACATCAGCCAGCGGGACCCAGGAGGAGTCGCAACATTTTCGAAAATCTAGTGGTCGAAGGGTGAATTGCTATTGAACGAGTTTTAATGACTCATTGGCTTTCAACCCAAAAAGGATAACAATCTATAGATACATACGGTCTATGTAGGTATACATTAATTCGTTTGGCATTTATCTGTGTGTTTGGTAAATAGGATTTTTAAATCGGGCAAAATAGCTTTTAAGAGCAATTTCCATTTTGGAATTATATCCGCCTACGATGGGAAAATGCAAAATTTTTGATAAAGTTGATTGTCAAAAGCAGGATATCGGTTAATTGAGCGGAAATCGATTTTAATGGGGAATGAAAGGATTGCAAGTGTCACAAATGTCATCGATGTTACACAAAGGAGCAAATTGAACGGTAGTAATGTATGAATAAACGTTAATTATGGCTTGTTGGGGTTTCTGTTTCTGAGGAAATATTTATTTACGATGGTAATTCGAAATCGTTTGTAAAAGTTACCGAAATGAAATGAAACTGATTCTCGGAAATTGGGATTATTACCACTACATAGCTATTTGAGTCGATTTTGCAAAGCAAGCTACAGCTGTATATGAGACTAGCTGTACCCGCCCAGCCTTGCCCGTGCACAGGAATTGTATTGCTTAGGTCTTATATAATAATGTTCTTTAGTAGAAAGCGAAAAATGAGAATAAATCTATTTTCTGGAATTTTCTTTCTGCCTAAACCTGAAATATACAGCGATACGAAAAAAACAAAAAAAAGTATCATGGAAATCATAGAAGTTGTTTTTTGATAATGGATGAGTAATGTATTGGATATGTAATGTGCACCCTCTGCATCGCCCTCCCTCTTCTTGATCATGCTACTTGTTTATAATGCTGTATTTCCTTTCCTTTGTTTCCCTCTTCCTATGGAATCCAAACAACTACCTACCCCAACCCTACGCTGTTACCATACACCATATCGAATGAAATTCTGAAATGAAACCCGTTTTGTATTATATGTCTCTTCTCTTATGAAGATTATTAATATACCCCATTCCATACTGCAGCACGCACGACGCACCCCATCCCCATCCTGCAAGCATCGGACATACGATCATAATATACATACCTACATATACAACTGACCATAGCACCTGCGAAAACAAATCAACCCTCTTCGAATGTGTAGTACATATACGTATTGTTTTTGTTTGACGATCGCAAAAGTATAAACATCCATTTGTAGCAAGGTGTATGTGTATGTATATATTTTCACTTCAGAAAATACATTTTGGCTAAAAACGGTTCCTAAGGACGTGGCTATAAACGACATAGCCTATAGCAGACTTAAGGAACATTTTAAAATAAGTTTCATCGAAATCTATCCAGTAGTTTTTGAGTTTTTAGCTGACAAAAAAAGTCCTACAGTTTTATTATAGGTTCGTTCGCGTACGCGATTTAAACCGAACGCAATAGATACCAATCGATCGCAACCGCACAAAGTCTATACACGTTCTCATCAAAAATGACAGGTAAAGAGAAAACTAGCAAAATAAATGAGTAACCAACATTTCCCCTCCTGGCTCGAAACAGCTCAGGAAATTTCTACCGGCATGTACTGATAAAATTGTCAAAAGCAAAAAGTTGACAGATAGACGAAATAAACAAAATATTTATTTTCCAACGATTGCTCGGTTATGAGTTATACAGATATTGATAGAATACAAAATTATATCAATTTAATTAAAATTGTGAATTTTTGTTGCAGTTTGAAATAGTTTTGTTTTGTTCAAATTGGTGAATGGTGATTAGCTGGAAATGGCTCGAAGTAGCTCGAAGTGTATACACGTACTTTTTGGTACATTTTCCGCTCTCTGAGAGAATTGCGCTCAAATTTTCGAAATTGACAGATTTGTACTGCCTATGCCTTGCTCGGAAAAGTACGCGAATAGACCTTATATGTATAGATGTGTCCGACATATATGTTATAGTTGTTTGTAAAGGGTGGGCCATCTAATGGTTTCTTTTTAAATCATTGGTTACTTTGACACTGACAGCGTGTTTCCCGCTCGAAGTCTTGTCAGAAAGTCAGTATTATACCTCCACGGAACGAAATGAGTCGCTTTACGCTTGGGAAATATTGAAAACTTATTTCCAAAGTGAGTGTTGTGTAGCCCAAACAGTGGGTTTTTTTGAAAATAAGTTTTGGCCGAAATGAAGCACCAACTGCGCCTGCTGTACGCAAATTCGTGCAAAAAGTTCGTGAGACAACAAAATTGCCGCGTCTGGGGCTCGGAAAACTTGCACATTATTGGCCAGAAGCCAAATGCATCCCCAGAGAGTGACAGTTTTTTTGTGAATTGTGGCATCATTGGACCATTTTTCTTCGAAAATGAGGCTGGGAACAATGTTTCGGTCAACGGTGGGCGTTACAGAGCCATGTGAACCGACTTTTTTATTTACTGAAATTGAAGGCATGGATTTGGACGACCTCTGGTTCATGTAGGATGGCGTGCCATGCCACACAGTCCATGCCATCTTGGCGATGTCAATTGGCCGCCTCGGAGCTGCGATTTGACCCCTTTGGACATTTTTGTGGGGAATCGTGAAGGACCGATGTTATGCCAACAGGCCAACAGATGTTATGAAGGCAAGGCGTAATTTCGAAGAAAATAGGTAACTCCAAACAGATGAAAGATATTATCTTTCGCGTCTGCCATAGTGAAAGAGTTACTGATGGAACATCAATGTCATTTATCCTCCTATCTGCGAACACGTCTGTCTGCCTTAGTGCGAGATTAGAGAGATAGCACAGCACAATTTCACCCATCTTGATGTGCTCTTCGTATAAATTCCGAAACCTACTCAGGGATTATCTCAGAGTCACGTAGCTCATGGAATATTTTCGTTGAATAAAAACAAGCAGCTCTTTCGCCATCAATCGAATTTTCAAATCCACCATGAATTCCTCTCTCTTCCTCAATCTTGTCTGTTTTCCATCAGTCGTGTACTAACCCGTTTTCTTGGGCATGGGCAAAAATGCAAATTTCTTCTCTTCGCGAAACATTCCCAATCCCAATCTCATTGGGAAAAATACTACACTTTAAATTTACCCCTTTTTTTGGTATGTATATCCCTTTAGTCATGCCACGCAAAGTACCTATTGTCATTCCACCATCTCACGTCTGAACCGCACAGAACATTACTCACAAAACTATACACAAAAATATCCCTATAGCCATTTTTGCAAAGCATAAAAGCGGGACAAACACCAGCGAGTAAACGACGACTGGGAGACAGTGGCGCTATGTGCGGGTTCCTATTTCCTAAGCCAAAGCCACAGACCACATTGAGAAAAATGCGAACGCGAGGTAGATGGGCGGTTAGTTTAAAGGGGCTTAGCGTGAACAAAATACTATCCCTATCCCTATACACGTTCCGTAAGTGAGCGAAGCAAAGAACTGAAAGAAAGTGCAAATTCATTTTCGCAAATTCGCTTTAAGTTGAAGAGAGTTGTAAATATAACCAAGTTGCGGGGTACCCTTCTAACTGGTAGCTGGTATACTTACTTACTTAGTTACCCGCCCATCTTCCGGGAGAACTAACAAAACCAGCTTTTCCTTTGCGCTGTGGTTTTAGTTGCAAAATTATCCAATTTGGTTTTTGTTTTTCACTTTCACGTTTTCCCCTGTAGGACGCTTTGTGCTCGCGATTTTCCTCTACATATACCCTTTTGCGTTGTAGCATGTAGCGTACTACGTCCAAAGCAAACATTGCCTTTGGGGGCGGAAAAGGAAATCGAGGAAATGTGTACATCGACATAGGGTTGGTGGAGGGATACCAACTGCACTCACCGCCACAGGCGGACAGAACTGACAACACGATTGTATGGTAGCAGATAACCCCGTTTTGAAGTTCTGAGATTTTTGTCTTCATCGCCTTGATAGTGTTTTTCATTCGATTGGAGCTAGATTTTGGTTTGTTCTTTTGATAGTAGGATTGGTGTTGTCTTTGTGTACCCTCTACTTTGGAGGTTGAATCGAATCGAAAACCAATTGCAAGAGTGAATCGAAAATCGGTAGAGAGGTATAAGTGAGACGGAATTTGATGTAGACAAAAAAGACAACACATACAAAAATGGGGGCAATATTTTGTGCGACTTTCTTATAGTTTTCACATCATATTCACTGTAATGCAGACGTGGACAGAAATTTCATAAGAGATTTAGTTTGGTCGAGGATTTTTTTTGATGAGATAACAACAGCCTTACTACAAACACATTGAGTCCTTTAAGTGCTTGTTAGAACAGTTCAATTCTGACAGTCAATTCTTGCTATGCCTATAATTTCGTTCGGTGCCTAAAATTTGGCGCAACTGAGCGCAACAGATTATTGAATACGACAGAGAGATGGAGAAGATGTCCTTTTACTTGTTGCATACAAAGATTTGTTTGTCTTTTCTTGGCTTTCTCCGATAACTTTTTTGGATCGGCGCTGGTAGTAGTAGTAGGTCTAGGTACCCAGTGTTTTCTACTGCCGGCCGGTCTTTTTCTTGCTTTTCTGGAATCTAAAATAATTTTCGAGCCTCAGTCTTCTAAGAACTAATGCGATCGAAAAAGTGTAAGGGGCAACTCTACAGCTACTTATGCAGAAACTATTTCTGACTCTACGCATATACGCATCTTTGTCGCCTGTGGAAACTATTTTAAATTCGGCATCAAGAGGTTTGCATATTTTGCCCGAGTCTTTTTTATAGAACACTCCGGATATTGCTCTACAAATTGCTCACCTATTCGACTTTATCGCTATAAATATTTAAAGCCTTCAACTAGGTTAAAAGACTCGTTTTCAAATTAAATTAAATCCGATATTTTTACTCCTGATTATGGTTAATGATTTACAAAATCAAGAGCTGTAAGGGATACACTTGAGCCTTAGGCCCAATACACACGGAGCAACTGGAAAAAAGCTGACCAGCGATGCGGTTTGGCAACTAGTTTACTTTGAGTCCTGTGTAATCACGCGCAAGACGCTACTGATTGAAAACTCGTTTGCGTTTCACAAAAAAAAAACAGTTTGTAACCAGTCGTCTGTTGATTTGCATGTTGGGTTGCCTATTGATTTCAGTTTCTAGTTTGTCGAAGATAAGTCAACAACAGTGAACAACATGACGACACTAAACGAACTAGAGATTATGATTGGTGATAAGTTTCCTCGTGTGTGGAGTCAAGTAACCGCTGAGTCCGTAACTGGTCTCTAACCCGAGTTGCCAACAGGTTTAGTTTTTTTCCAGTTGCTCCGTTTGCATTGGGCCTTATACATATACACCCGCAGTTGGTAAATTAAAAATTAAGATTATTATGTAAAGTATTGTGGCAGTGGTTAGTATATTCGATTACTGAGCAAATATGTACTGTGTCAAATCCTGGGAAAAAAATATTTGCATCCACTCTTCAAACTCTTACGAACGTCTAAAAAAAAGGATATCAGTTGTGAAGTATCTACTCATTTCATTAATAAAATCTTCATTCGCTAAAACGATTATTTTAGAACAAAGTTCGAACCCATCACTTGAATAAATTCAACATATTATTTCTTTGCAACATTTTGAGAATGTCAGCGGTGAGAATGGAAAGTGCACTCTGCGAAATGGAAAAAAAAATTGCAGATAAAAAAAGTCTTCCACTTGGCCATGCAAGAACCGTCTATAAAAGCAGACGAGGAAGGTTATCAACCATTCCGTTCGTTCGCCAATCCATGCAATTTAATATTTTATTTAGCCCGGATTGTGCATTGATTCCATTGATTTCAATCGCTTCCGTAACCCTGTGCAAACTCATTCTCTGTTTGTGAGTAAAAAAAAAACCTCCGAGAATCGTTAAACGTCTACGTGACGTTCCACTGAGTGGAGATGCGAATTGTGAAGGAACCTTCCAGCAATTGTAGAACCTTACAGAGCACAACCAAACCAGCATCCAAACGTGTTTGGTATGCAAACATTCTCGTGTGCATCTCCAAGCAAGAGGACTGAAGAGTGAGGACCAGAGGGATTCTACTCCTGCCATAGTGTGATGCTCGCTAGACTCCCTCGTCTGTGCTGTGTGATGTTTGTTAACCCAGAAGGAAATACATATTGAATCAATGAACGAACTGACTGACTGACAGATAGAATAACTGACACGACGTGCTTGTCGTCTTTCGACCTTTTTTCTCGTTCGTCCTTTTTTTTCAATTTATCCATCCGCCTATCAACAATCAGTGCACTACTTGTATTGGTTGCTAGCAAGGCGTATATTTACAATCGGAATTGAAATTGCGATTGAGTGAGAAATGGGAAAATCCACTCGCGAAATTGTTCAGATACTTCAAAGTAAGTTTACTTGGAGGGGAGGCTTCCTAATATACGGAGAGTAGGCAAAAAGGGTATGCTACGTACTTGTGGCGAGTCGGTATGTTGAAATAGGAAATAGTATAAAAATAAATAGAAATGTGTATTTGAAGACAGGTTTTCTAAATAAATTGGAAAATGACTGGTTCTTTTTTTTTATTTATTTTTATCGCCACTAAAAAACCTAACTTAAGGTAAGTAGAGTTGAGGAAAAACCTGAAATTTAAAATTTATTATTAATACAGCTTCTCAGAGTTACATCTGTCAATTAATACCTACAATCTGTTGTACGAAACTCGCAAGCCAACACCAGAGGTACAATTTTTCAAAAGTCCGTCCAACTACTTGCCTATGCTGATGACATTGACATTATTGGGAGAACGCGGCGAGCTGTCAGTGGTGCATTTGCAAGCATCGAAACGGAGGTGGCGAGGATGGGTCTGGCTGTCAATGAGGACAAAACGAAGTATATGCTGTCAACGAGAAAGGACTCTCAACATCGGCGACTTGGACAAAACATCACGATGGATAGATACAACTTCGAAGTAGTTAAAGACTTTGTATACCTGGGCTCCACTATCAATTCGCAAAATGACATCGGCGCAGAGATCAAGCGAAGAATCACTCTTGCGAATCGCTGTTTCTTCGGGCTAGGAAGGCACTTAAGAAGTAAAGCCCTCTCTCATAGAATCAAGGAGATATTATATAAGACTTTAATCATCCCGGTCCTGCTGTATGGTGCAGAAGCATGGACCCTGTCAAAAGCGGATGAAAACCTTCTCGGATGCTTTGAGAGAAAGATTCTTCGAGTGATATTCGGTCCAGTTTGTGACGATGGAGTGTGGAGAAGAAGATTCAATGACGAACTATACGGGCTATACAGCGACGCTGACCTTGTCAAAAAGCTAAAAATTCAACGGCTGAGATGGCTGGGACACGTGGAGCGTATGGACAATAACGCACCAGCCCGACGAGTCTTCGAATCCACCCCTGAGGGACAACGCAGCAGAGGAAGACCCCATCTTAGGTGGCGCGCACAATTGGAGAACGACCTCAACCAACTTGGTGTGCGCAACTGGAGGCAGCTAGCGAGGGACCGAGCTAGCTGGAGGGGCTTGTTGGTTGAGGCCGTGGTCCACCCCGGACTGTAAGCGCCACCAAAAGTAAGTAAGTAAAATAAGTAATCTGTCCGTTAGTCTATTTTGAGTGTCGGTTCTTGTTGATAGAACATGTTAAAGTAGTTCGAACCTCTGTGCAGCAGTGGGCTTCCTCCATCGTCTATCTCCACAGACGGGCGAGTTTATTAGGTATGTCAAAACTAGACGAAAATGTATTAAGTATTCTTGACTAAAGCTAATTGTGTACCAAAAAGCGTATGGCTCTGCTGCCATAACACTATCTAGATCGTGGATGATGGGAGAGCGGTACTTCGGTAAGGCTGACGCAGACTGCACTTAACATTGCCGAACGATGGATTTGACATTGAACGACTTTCACTCAATGTTTTGACGCTCAAAGTTGCCCCAGTAGCTCGATCTCCAAGTCGGGTCGATCGATTTTTCTCGAAATAAATTTAATATAAATATATCGGTTATCGGTTGGTCCTCTGGCCAGGAACTATGGAGGCCCCATATATCGAGGGGCCCTGGGTACGTTCCCATAGAATCCAATGGAAAAGATATACTTTTTCGGAAGGTTTTCCCTTGTCTATGATCTTACAAAGTCTTCATATAGTGACCATACCCTTTGGTTCAGTGAAGACCCAGTATTTTCTCCTATCGCGATGTAATCCACAACCTTCTTTCAAACTGTGACGTATCTCGAATGGCTCTAAAAGTTATCATTGATGATTAACATACGTTTATCTACATTTTTCTATATTTTTCGGAATGCCTCAAGCGAAATCGATAATGATGTGATAAAGGGTGTCCCAAAACTCACGCAAGATTTTAATATTCTGCCATGATGGTCATTTTCTTCTTGATGGCTTTGTTAATCTTCAACAAAATCCACAAGCTATTGTTGCATCCACAAGGTTTCACTGTTTGGTGCGGATTTTGGACTGGAGGTGGAGATATTATCGGACCAATCTTCTTTAAAAATGCGGCTACGGTTAATCGTGCGCGCTATTGCCACTTTATATGCTAATTTTTTGGGCCTAAATTGCGGTAACAATTTGCAAATTGACAACTGAAATAGGGCTCTGTCAATGTTTATGAAATTGGGCCTTGGTCGTGTAATTTTCCGTTTTGGTGATTTGAATCGACCGATCAAATCCGTCGATGTAACGCCGTTGGACCAAGAAGCTCAAGACCCGCCAAGATGCTTGCAGGTTGGTGTCATTTCTTCACTTTTAAGTTGTAGTCTATTTTCTGCTAGACTAGAGTCTGCGTGTCATAATAAAAGCAACTGAAACTACTCACAAGGCAAACAAATTCACTACAAAAAATCGATGTTCCTTCATATCCACAAAGGCAAATCCAACTTCCAAATATTGCCCCCGAATCTATCCCAAGTTGAAATGGCCCGGCTATTGGCCAAACGTTTTATGAAGATTGCTACTCGTATCCCCACTAGAAAAGCGCCGGCCGATAAAAATAAAATCTGTTGCTCTGTATACTCGTCGTGTTGCTCCCATTCACATCAACTAAATCGCTCTTCACATCGTTTCGCTCGTTGCCTCTCCCATTTGTATTACCGTTAACACAAACACACGATTAATTCTTCTTGTGATCCCCATGATTACATTTTCCATTTGCCAAAGAGTACCTAGATCCCAAACTGATTCAGCTTTCGCTATCTCATCGGGGGTTCTTATACGAATTTGTACAGTATAAATATTTGATGATATAAATAATTCATAACCCGACTATAACATCGAAAGGACGCTGACGACGACGACGAAAGACCGCACCTTTAACACGAGCCTTGTAATGCCACCACAACGGCAACCCCATCATAATCAGCTACTGAATACCGAATGAGATGAAAAGACACACGCCGCCGCCGCCGCCTGACAAAGGTGTAAGCCGAGCTATATAGTATAAGGACACCAAAGCTGCCACACTGCCCATAAAAGAGGACATTCACAATTTTATTAAATCACTGCTAGGTGATGGTATGGGAGTCATTACCTTCACTAGCGACGACATCGGCTGATGAAAATTCCCAGGCATTATTGACACACAAAAAAAAAAAAAACAAAAAAAAAAAACAAGAAATAAAAAAAAAACTGAATGAGTCTACACTGAGATTGGTCTTAAATCTCTTTTAATGAGTAGAGGAACAGTATATTATAATACATAATGGGAAGGGATGAAGGAGTTGCAGTAGAATGAAATGGAAATACGAAGAAATTGTGTGTAGAAGTGAGACAATCGGGGGCACCTAGGATACTTAATTAGAAAATTAATTAAATTTATTTCTGTGTTGCCATTGGGTCTTGCTGAGTCCTTGATTCTGTTCGGAGAAAAATAGTACTGCTTTCAGCGTGAATAATGGGCCGACGGGGGGAGATGTTGTCCAGTTAAAGCGATTTATTTATTCCAAGTACGTGATGATAGTGATGCTAGCGCGTCCCCAGTGCAAGAGGAAAAGAGAGATCCCTTTGGGACGGATATGAAACGCCATCTGACTGAGCTAATGAGGATGAAAAATTGAAGTGATTCTTAGTACCTAAACGAGCCAGTACTCAGCGAACGATAAGCAAATGAGTTAGCGGGACCGCACAGTGTGGTGTGAAAGGAACTAAGCTTTTAGATAGTGTTTCGGATTAGGTATGCTACTTAGGATGGGTATTTTAGTCTTACTTTTTAGATCATCATCGAGATGGTAATGTCGGTGGTATTTTATCACAGAAGGGGAGCACTTTAACACTTTAAGTGAAATTATTGACGTTACTTTGAAGATTATGAGATACTGGACATGGGGGTTTTGAATCAGCGCCAATCCTTCAAAAAAGAAAAGAAAAACTGGTTCATTTTAGCAAATAACACATGGCAATATATATATAGCGAAATGAATTTGATTCTGGACATAAGTTAAATAATTAAGAAGGTACACAACGACCGTTCATTTTTGTAAAAGAGCAATATGCAAGACTTGGGGCTTGAAAAATACGATGGCGCACTACTCAGGCAGGAGTACGCCCTGCCGCGGGGCAATTCGATATTCACGGAAATCTAGGGGTGCAAACATAGTATTTTCTACATTATTTGCATCTGAAGGTGTCTGTACTCCTCCGGGTCACAAGCAGTCAAATCTTTCCATAGTTTTTCTAAGGCATTCTGGGCTTAGAAGTTTGACAACAAAACATCTAGGGCACAGAGTCTTAGGGCCAGTTTCAAGACTAGCTGATAAAGTCTCGGATAGACTATCCGGAACTTATTTGTCAGCTAAATTTCAACTTTTGGTTTCAAAGGTTTCGGATAGTGATATCTGATAGATATAGTCTCGGATAGACTATCAGCCGGTTCAACTGGCTGTTAAATCCTATATCCGGAAGATAAACAAAATATTTATTTGAAGTGGCTGGAAAAAATATAGTTTCAGAGCATTTTTTTGTTGACGAGCGTAGATTGGAATATAGAGTATTTCGCCCAAAGCGACTTTAAAAGGAAAATGTTTATCACTTTTCTCCTAATCCTTCCTACAACGAAGGGGTGGTCACCTTGCCGTTGCCTCCTTTTCTGGACGTTAGTGGTGTGGAGGTGGCTGTTGGCGGCTTTAGTCGCCAGTAGGGTCACCCATGCCAGACAGACTGTTTTCATCAACAACAAACTAAGAACTACACAGAACTCTTAGTTAGAGTGCTCGATAAGACTCTCCCCCTCCTACTTCTATCCACAAATCACCATTCTCTCTATCCTAAGCTATACCCCTTTCCCCTGGGCTGGACGAAGGTGTCATACGAGATACGACCCGTGCTGATAATCAGCCTGGTTGGGGGCCCAGTTTAAAGAATAGCTCAGCCACAAACGGAGTATCCGGATACCTGCTTCAGCTCCTCCGTTAAGGGTGTTTGGATTTTTGGTGCTTCAATTTTTCTTCTGTTAACTTTTCAAATGGCTTTTTTCTTTTGGTTTACCTAAAAGAACAAAAAATATTAGAAAACACGAAACAAAAAAAAAAAAAAAATACAAAACAAATGACATGTAGCGGCTGATAAATTTTTCCGCAAGTTAGTTTATCAGAGACTTTGACGATGAAACAGAAAAAAAATATCAGCAAATTTTATCTGGTGGAAAGAGTTATGTGTCGGCTAACTATCCGAAACTTTATCCGGAACTTTTGAAACTGGCCCTTAGTCTGATAAACTACTGAGCGACTGGCTTTAGGTTAAAAAAAAAAAAACAAAAGATTTTGAACCGTGCCACCTGAAGGCTTCTCAATTCATCCGTTTGGGCTTGGTCCTTAAAAAAACTCACACAAACTAATGGTTCTTATCATACAACTGGACTGAGTCCTGCAGTCCTATATAAACCCATTGCGCCAAATATTTATTTTAAGACAGATATAAACTCAGTCAGGGCACTAGTCGGAATATTTCTGTGGCCACAAACAGAAACAACTAAGGTCGAGTTTAGACGAAATTGAGTTTTTGATGCCATTAGATTAAGCATGTCCAAATCTATAAGCCGTTTTTTTTTAGATTTTTATCTTCAAATTTGAAGGTACAAAGTCCCGAAAACAAAACAACTAAAGTCAGATTTTTACAACGCCGTTAAGGAAAAACAACTTAACTACACAAAAACAAGTCTTAAGTCGACTTAAGAGGAACGCATTTTTGTTTTATCACAAGTAATAACAGCTAAAGTTGAGTTTGGTTGTTTTTCCGCGTGATATTTCTTCCCTTTCTTTGATTTTATAGTTAAAAAAAATGTCTAAAGTCGAGTTTGGTTGTCGGAATATCAAGGAATATCAGCTAAAGTCAGCTAAACTCGACTTAAGATTTGTTTGCCTTAAATTGGTGTTAGGCCATAACAGATTAAGTGTTTATTTTGCTTACCACGCTCGAAATAAGAATGGTCAATAGATTATGAAACTTTAGACCGAAAGAGACTTAACTTACTTTTATTTACATATAACTTTCAGGAAAATCAGACTTTCCGCGGATTAACCAGAGCCATTTGTAGGTAATTTCAATTTTTTCGTCGAATCTTAAAAGTGCTCTCCTGAAAAATTATCAAAATCGACTTTAGCGGTTTTTCCTTGTGGCCACAGATTTATCGGCGCATCCTGAGGAAACATGTCAAAATAACTCGGAGTGGATGACCCGGTTATATGCAGCTTCTGCTTAGTGCGTCGACCTACAAGCCGAAGAGACTGTAGCACGAATATTCTGCGAATGTGAGAATCGCGAAAAGTAATTAAAAAATACTCTTATGCCCAGCTTCACATGTCGACAGGTGGCAAGAGGCAAGCTACTCAGCTGTCAACGATTTAACAAGTTCATTCGGTTTTTTTTTTTCATTTTCGAGTTCAATCAGACAAAATAATTTCTTTTCTCTAAAGTTAGAGATTGCTTTTCGTTCACAAATCACAACTATTTAAAATTATAAATAAATTATTAAATCCTGTGAAATTTTTTTAAATGTTTCAAAATTGTTTGTACCATTTAGCGTAAATATTATGAATCGACAGTGAAACTCAAAATATATACATAATTGACACTTGTCTGTTCGTCTCTACTCAAACTTAAGTTACAGTTAAATCTGCATTGTGACACCGGGCATTAGTTTACTTTGGAGCCTTTGGATTGGATTTGAATCAAGTAAGCAACAGAATAGAAACTAACTATTTTCCGAGGGCAGTTTGAGTTATTTCCTTTTGAATTTTTAATTTGATTCCTAAAGGGGTCGGTGAGCTAACCTAAACTTAAAGTGGATTGAAAGTTACCTACCGTAGTCGTAGACGTTTGAATACCGTCAAGGCATATAATTACAACAAATGGGAAATATTCTCAAGGCTTTGTTGGATAAGTTTGTGTTATTGTATTGCAAATGAAAATAAAACTTCAGAGATACCTATATTTTGTAGAAACATGTTAAGTTTTGCGGATAAATATTGGCTATACTAACTCTTTCTGGGGTTAATGGGCTGTTCAAAAAGTGCTAGGCTTTTGGTTGACTGCGATGCAATTAAATAACTCTGACAAATAATTCACTTCTTGAGAACTAATCCACAGGAGATTAAAGGTAATGCATATTTTTACCAATAACCTACAATAACATCTCGTCTTGCCCACCACACTGTCCCAAGTTCACACCTTTTCTCGAATTCTCGAATTCTTTACATATCTGATAAATAAATTCTCCTCCATCGCCATTACATAGCGCATCTTTTTGCGTCATTTCTTACGGAAATTATTCCTTTTGTTAATTAGTTTAAAAGTGATAACAGTAGCTTTCGCATGGCGGAAGTCGTTCCACATTAAAAATGTTCGGGTCTAACGAGAAATGTTTCACATAACTCTCGTGCCGTAACGATGCGACGTGTATAACGCAGGCCAATCTATGCACGTAGTATACGAAATTATCCTGGGAAAATCTGTTAAAAAGGGTTTTCTGCTACTTCGACGACGCGACATCCTTTTGTCCATCGTCGAAACGTTCATTTTCGTATTCGTCTATCCTCTTTTGCTTGTCCATTTTCTATCCACTATAGTTGAACCTCTTTAGTTGATTCTGTTTCATTGAGCAATTTAACTATGAACTCCAAGTGAAAAGGAGTGGTGCTACAAATTAAAGTAAAGTACTTTATTTTCCAGAAGACCCTTCTTCCGGGACGCTACGTAAATCCTTTCACAATAGCAATTGTTTTAAGAAGTACAGTTGTTTTGGGGATTCAAAGGCGACGACGATGATGACGTCGAAGGAGCTAAAAGATGGAAGTTCCAAGTTCCAACCATCTTACCGTAATGGTTAAGGTTGCTGCTGCTGTACAAAATTAATTAGGCATGCAAATGAAATTACGGTGAAAAAGGTTTGCCCAATCGATTAAGTTTCTCAATGGGTCTGGAGGGATTGGTGGAACCGACGAGGCGGTCTGACATTGCATTTGTTGGGTTTCAGTTTTGAAGTTTTGGTGAAAGCTGGAATAAAAGTGTATCTTTGGTGCGGGGGGATGGGAACAGGACACTTTCATTGTCATCGTTGACAGTGTGACGTTGAATCAGATAAAATCGTTAAGGTTATCTGATTCATTTAGCATGACATTGAGGAATGTTAATTGATGGAGATTTGTAAAGAAAAGGAAGGGCACTTATAATGCTGGTGTAAGTTGCAAGTTGCTTTTAGTTAAATAATTGTGGAGGGGCTAAACAAATTGGAATGACTTGTGAAGGGTGGAAGGAGGGAGTTTTAGAGAGATTGTATCAATATTGGTGTGGGTACCATTTGCCAATTTCGTCTATTAAATCTGTTTCACTTGGGGGTGATTCTTAAGCAGTTGGAGGACATTCACATTTATTTTGACAAAATATAGATTTAAACTCGCACACAAAGTCTTGTCTCTTCAATAAAGGAAGGCACTTTGAAGAAAACATTTATTGGACTTTGTTTTGGAACAATTTCAAAAAGAAACCAGCAGATGACTCTTTCTTTCGTTCTTATAAGACACAGAATGAGATTTTGTTGAAAATGAGATACAGTTGATATTTTCCAAAAGAAGATACTACATACAGTCATTAGGAAGCTACGAATGCAAGTCCTTAATCAAGTACACCTAATCCTCAATTATGACATTTACCTTCAACTATATCACCCCGTTTTTTGACCTCCTATACTGATTACATTTATACAGAGATTCACCGACTCAGAATAAACATTTTCTGTCCTCTTTAAAGGACATCAGCTTTCAGTTAAATGCTCACAAACTTCGGGATTTATGAGGATTATTAAATCCTTTAATACAACCTCAATTTTTCCATATTCCTTGTTTCGAATATACAAGACAACACACACCCACCGAAAGTATTATGTATAGATACAGAAAACCAAGGACTATTCCATTTCATTCCTTTGCATACAATCTGCACGTTTACCTTTCACACCTAACACTCATCCCCACCGCATACACTATCTAAAGGCAAACAAAATCCCGGAAAAATCCCCAGCAGAATAGAATTTCCAGAAAAAAATACGTAGATAAAGAGAAACAAAAAAAAGTCTGAAATGAAAGATTTCGCATTCTCTTTGAGTTCTAATTCGGCACCCAACTGCGCTTAATAGCATCAGTCCTCCTTCACCCTCGATAAAAAAAAAACTCAAACATTTCTAGGCGAGAAATACGCCACTCCATCTGAGGCAGACATGAGCCTGAAAAAGGATGTAGTAGGATCCACCTATGAGACTATGAGAAAAAAAAAATGCTATGGAATCTTGAAATACATTTTTTCCAATCCTTCGAACCGTAATTAAACGACTTACCGATAGGCATCGAAATATCTGTAGGTACCTATATGTAACCAGATATGGAAAGGATTTGCAGAAATGCTGGCCGAAAATATTTTCATTTTCGGCGCAGCTAGGGCACAGACAGATGTCTAATTGCCTGACTTTTCATCACCATTAAAGCTATGGGGCTGACTATTAGCCGTCGCGTCGACAAGCCGATTTTTCTAAAAAAAATTATTTTCCTTAGTCGCTTTTGTCAGTTCGGAAAGAACGCTGTGATTTCGATGGGCTGCCCAGAAGGAAATATAACTTAACGGCTGCATCCAAAACAGTTGTATATAAATGTAAATACACGAACACGAGTAGCCTTTGATGCACGTCAGTAGATTTTACCGGCTTCCTGCAAAAAGGACCTTTGGCAGTTTATACTGACATCTTTCGTCACTCCCCAACTAACATTTCAACTTCCTTAAGGCACAAATGTTTCAGATTCGACAGGTCAAGGCTTCTTTAGAGCTTCTGTAAAGCTTCTAGCAGAAGAAAACTCTTTACCGAAGTCTTGACTTCTATAACAACTTCATTAAGGCCTTTTAGAAAAATAAGATGAAGCTCTAAAGAGCAATTAAATTCATAGCTTCGTTTATTGTAGTTATCGAAAGAAGAGGAAGTTACAGTTTCTATAAAGCTTCGATTAAATATTATTACACAAGCTTCTATAAGTAAACTTCTATAAAACTTCCAAGAGTTATTAATCGAAACTTTATGGAAGACTTCTTTGTGGCTTTCATTATTTTACAAGCGAAGCTTTATAGGTATGAAGGGAGGAAGAATAAAACATCGTAGGCGAACATTTCTTCAGTTTGGTTAAAGGTCCGAAGGTATATATTATGTAATGCTTCCGAAGGTAAATATGTAATGCTAATGGAATTCTGCTTGTTTTGATAATAGAGAAAAGTTTCAACTGGTTAAGTTTTAACTTTGTAAAATGCATATTACAGGTAGCGCATATGATGAGTAAGGTACTTCTGATACTTAGAAGTCTGGGTTCGAATCCCGCGGGAGTTTGGGTTTTTTTCTTTCATTCTATAGATTTGTTATCCCTTTTCATGTTTCATTCCAGGCCTAAAAGAATCCCAAAGAGACAGAATAACAACCACATTCTCATAGAAAGAGAAATACTTAACTTTACTACGAAATATATGAAAAAATGAATGAAATCTGAAACATCTTTTTTTTTTTTTTTACAAATTCGTAGTTTCGGTAAAGCTTCGATTATTGAGCTAATAGAGTCCTAATAGAAATCGTTTTAGAGGCTTTATAGATAAAATACTTTCGATAAGTGTTCGCCTTTCGGACCTTACCGAAGTTTTACAGGATTCTTTTGGAAACTAAAAGTAATCCTCTATTGAAGCTTATCGAAGCTGAAATGTTAGTTGGGTCATGCTCCTCTCAAACTCATGGACTGAAGTGAAACAGAATCTATATTCAGGAGAAAGGACTACGACTAGCGTACGTCCAGGTCCAATGTGTATACAAGTTCTGTTTGCATAACAGCATGCTGGAATATTTATCCAGTTTGACTGTGAGTGGACAACAACGACGACGACCGATACGATGGTGTTCATATACATTGGGTATGGTATTTGGCTATACGGCTGATGAAAGGATGGACGCTGCTGATGATGATATTCTGCTGCACAAAAGTCCTCCCCACATATGACTAGAGAGCATGCATTGAGGCCATCAGATGAAAGGTCCTTTCGGGAGCAAAGGAGATCTGTTTTGATATGGGAACGGGGACGATGGCAGTGGTGGTGGTATATAGTGGAAACAACATGATGCGGATATCCCTTCACTGATGACAATTCTAAAATTAAATTTGAAGCAAAAATTGAATTCAAACTGAGGCGGGAATAGATATTGAAATCAGACGTGACCGGATATTGGAACTCAATTCGAAATTGTATAACCATTGTAGACTTTACAAATTTACGAAACTTTTGCCATGGAAAGTGTTCAAAAGGGAATAGAAATAATAGTTTTAAAGGTACCCAAGTCTATGAGTTCTTATAGAGATGGAAAGTGAGCTCTTTTCCGTAAATTAAAAAAATAAATTCCCGACGATAGCCCTTAAATGGACGAGCGATGCAACGTCAGCAAAGATCGTTTCAACGAGCTTTCCGACAAAATAATTGAGTAATATGCCGAGTATAAAGACATAATCATGTTAAGTGTGGTTATGTATGGTGATTGGTGGACCAGGACCCCAATTCTCAAATTCCGCATAACGCAACTCGTATACGAGCAAATCCGCCTGAAATTTTCGCATACGAAAAAAATTGGTATTCTCAAAGTTTTTTCCACCTCTGCGA
This sequence comes from Cheilosia scutellata, assembly GCA_955612985.1. Lineage (NCBI taxonomy): Eukaryota > Metazoa > Arthropoda > Insecta > Diptera > Syrphidae > Cheilosia > Cheilosia scutellata. Next base: position 8,263,336 of record OY015313.1, read on the forward strand.
AAATTGTATTCACCTCTCGCATGAGGTAGAATTTTACGTCGAAATGTACCTACTTTTTGTGCAAAGAATGGCATGAAAAAAAAAAAAAAAACTATTCAAATTGGCTACGAAATATTGTGGATTAACAAAAACGAAAAAAAAAAACATTTTGCGATTGTGTGTGATTGGTTCTAATTTCAGTTAATAATTAATTGTGTTTTTACAATGGCTACATTGGGCGAAATGAGATTACTAGATTAGCATTTGTTCAGTTGGCAATGGAGCAGTTGAAGCAACTTCAAATAGACCGAGATATCCGAGAACCGGAAGACTATTTTGAACTTTTCGACACAAAATTTATGAAATTATTTCGGTTAAACTAGCGCTTATGGCACAGGAATTCATCGATTTCTTGGCTACTCATTATGATTGACTAATTTAGATCAAACGCTTTATGTAACTGCTGAAGAACCTTCTTCTTTTGTTTTCCTTCCATTTTAATTATTTTTGCTTCTTCACAATAAATTATTTCACACAGAAATTAAAAAATCAAATTTTCAAACTCACAGACGAGTAATATTCGAAGAGAAATTCTCGTATGCGGAATTTGAGAATTGAAAATTTCTGTCTTTCGCATGAAATTGGATATTTTGACAGATAAACGTATGCGAGAATTTTTGAGAATTGACCCCCAGACAATATTTCAAAGGGGAATATAGAGGATTTCCTATGCTAGTTCCTTTTTAAACTTGTTACAAAAATAATTCCTTTGATTTGTTTACAAAATTGTTTACTTTAGTGAAAAGATGAGTCTTTCTACTTCTGGAAAATAATTTAGCCAACTAATAGATAGACCGAATAACACTACTTTTTAATACTAGGTTTTTAAAAAAAAGTTAAATGTGAAGAAATTAGTTGCGTTTTTATGAAACCTCCCCAGCCAGTGGTTGCCAGTAGTTGACAGTTGAGGCACATTTCACATGCTAATTAAAACAACAACCTGCTGGCAACAACTCTTGATTTCCTCCCCAGTCGGAGAGCGGCTTACTGGCAGCTGGCTAAATTCTTCAATTCACAATGAACAAACAGGTGGCGCTGAAAGCAACAAGTGGCTTAGAATTTCCGTACAATTTGCTTAAATCATATGGTGTTCTTATCTCATGCACACAACATTCCAGAGAAAAATGTCAGAGTTTGTCATATATTTCTACCAAATAATTCGGCTGGCTTCATCTTGCTGGAAACTGTCAAAATGAACGGCTGGCTGGCGAGGTTTGAAAAAAACATGCCTATTTTGTACAAAAATCCAAAATAAACTCTTATTATCGCACGCGTTGTGGCGGCAAATTTTACTATTTCCCACATTCGATAACCAACAAATATACGTAATAAAATAAGAAAAAATGCAGACAAATTTCTGCATTAAGAACTTTGTTTGGACAGTAAAAAATAATGACACATTTTAATTTATTTCCAAATGTTAAGAGGAACTTTGTTTAAGAAAGAGAGAAAGCAAAAGCAGCAGGTACTAAGAGTTTATTTTGTATTTTTGCACACACAATCTTTACAAATTTAATTATGTATTTAATCTCTGTTCAGAAATTTTTAAATTTTTAAAGCTCCGAGATATTGACAATTAACCGACTCTAGTACATTTAAAAAAAATTGGTTTTGAAAACACTTTTAACAAAGACTAAAAATTTCAATTCTGCAATAATTTCAATTTGTATTTCGCACTTTGTGGCGCAGTAGCGCAGTGGTTAGTGTGCTGGACTACTGTGCGAGGGATCCCAGGTTCGATCCCCGGAAAAACACAAATTACATCTTAAAGTTTTTTTCTACTGCGCCACCTCTCGCGAACGTCTGACAAACTTCCGAGAGTATGACTGTCCTGAAAAAGCTTCTCAATTCAGCCGTTCGGACTCGGCATAAAATTGTAGGTCCCTTCCATATTCGTCCCAAAAATAGAAACTCACACCAAACGAATGGTTGCGAGAAGCTAGACATTGGGTGTCTACCGCCTGTTGCGCCGCCTATTTATTTATTTTTTATTTATTTCGCACTTTCTTATAAACTTTTCTCCAATAAAATGGATAAAACCTATCCCCCGCCATATAAAATTTCGTTTGTTTTCTAAGCAATTCATGGTAATGAAAGTCATGCCCAAGATCGTGTGTCCATGCACTTTATGCGTTGCTCGCCATTGTGCAAGTGTCAGTGAAATTTTGCAGTGCCACCAACTGATTTCTAAGCCACTTATTGGTTTCAGCGCCATATGTTTGTGAATTGTGACTTGAATTTAGCCAGCTGCTCTCCGCCTGGGGATAAAATCAAGAGTTGATGCTAGTCCTGTGGCGACGACATAACAACGACAAACTGAACGCGACCAGAACCCAGGTTGACAAAAAGTAATCTGTGGCATCATTGGAAAATGCCTGCATTAAAAGTAATCTGTGGCATCATTGGAAAATGCCCTCGTAAAAAGTAATCTGTGGCATTCCTAGAAAAACGCAATGGCAGTCATCTTTTTTACTCGATCTCGGCACGTCGTACTTTGGTGGTGGCAACAATTGGAGCTGTGGCTGCGTAAATAGTATTGAGCATAATTTAAAATAAATACCAGTAACTTGAATAATTATTAATAAAGTTTGTACAATTAAATAACGTGTTTTAATTGCTTCTTTGGGCCTTGACCCATAACTGGTGACCCCGACGTGATACGCCAAGCGCAGCTCCGCCACAGCAAACAACGCCATCACACCACCAAACAAAATTTTTAAGCGCCTGTCATTAAAATTTGCGCACAAATGCAAGTAGCTGAACATCCATCCACAAGGCTACCACAAAGTTAAGAGGAAAGTCGCAAACGGTAATATCCGTCCCGTTACAAATAGTACGCCGCTGACATATCCCGTTGCCAAACGGAACAAAATTCAAGCGGATCAACTTTACACAGCGTGCTCAACAGCCCCGTTACAAATAGCACGCCGTTGACATATCCCGTTGCTAAACGGAACAAATTCAAGCAGATCAACATTACACACGCTGAAACAAGAAAGTTGAAGACATCGAGGGAATTTCACATAAGCTGCCCCGTTTGTGTTTCTGTGTCGTTTTTCTGTTTCGTTTGTTCTGTGTCGTTTTTCTTTGTGTTTTATGTGGCTCTTCAAGCCAGTTAAATTTTAAACATTCTTTTGTGCAAATAATAAATTTTTCTAACGTAATTTTTTTGGATTGATAGATTGTAAAGCGACGGTCTTCAAAAACGCCACCACCACCATGCAAAACGAACGAGATATTGCCACAAACCAAGAACGGGACACAACTAACGTACCACCCACCTGTTCAACTCCCGCCAGCGAATCAGCAAGCGCCACCGAGTCCGCAAGTCAGCAGGTAAGTGCATTAGCATTTAAAAACTTAGTTTTTTGGCCCGAAAATCCGGACGTGTGGTTTGCTGTATTAGAGGGACAATTCGCGGTGTCCCAGATTAGGTCCGATAACACTAAATATTTTACTACCCTCGGTTTGCTAGACTCGCGCACAATTAACATATGTCGGGACATAATATTAAACCCACCCGCAAGTGGGTTATACGAAAACTTGAAGAGGATAGTCTTGTCGCGATTAACAGAATCCGAAGATTCACGGTTGCAGAAACTCCTTCACGAAGCGGTATTAGGCGATCGAAAGCCGAGCGAATTATTACGGGAAATGCGTGCATTGTCAGGTAGTTTACTTCCCGATACAGTATTGAGAACCTTATGGGTTAAGCGACTCCCGGCTACGGCTCAAGCCATATTATCGTGTTCACCTGAAAATTTAGATACGCTCGCGCAAACTGCCGATAAGGTTGTAGGAGCTCTTCCAACGTTCCCCGAAATAGCCGCGACCAACAGTTCGAACTGCGAGTCAGCACTAGAACCTAGCAACGACCCAACGGTTTCGAATAACCGGACTCGCCAAGATCTAGAACGAGAAATAACGGCACTGCGTCGCCAAATAAACTATCGCTCACAGCAAAGCAACAGGCAAGCCTCGTCGTCTCATAGCTCTAGAACGGCAGGTTTCCGGGAACGTAACAATTCCCGTTTTTGTTACTTTCATCGGCGTTTCGGATCCGCAGCCAGAAATTGCGCTCCCCCTTGCAGTTTTAGGACAAGTAACAGGCACATTTCGGAAAACTAAAAGCCCAGTCGGTGGCGACTTACGACACGGGCTCACTTTCTCCCAACTGTCGCTTATTCGTTCATGACCGCATAAATAAATTTCAATACCTAATAGATTCCGGCGCTGATGTTTCGGTCCTGCCGGTTAGCGCAGCTAAAAAGAAATTGCTTTGCAGCAACAGCCAACTCGTGGCAGCTAACGGCTCACCGGTGCGCACATATGGATGTATAAGAATTCCAGTGGATCTAGGCCTCCAGCGAAAGTTTTCCTGGGTTTTCATCTATGCCAATGTAAGCAAACCTATTTTGGGTGCAGATTTCTTACGGGCGTTTGGTTTATTGGTCGACATAAAGAATGGTCGACTTGTTGATCCACATACCACATTACGCACACAGGGTTTTCTAGAACGCGGTACAACACCAAAACTCTCCGTGATCGCTCACGGTTCAACCGACGGTGAAATCCGTAATCTAATTAAACAGTTCAATATCGCGTCTAGTCCCAATGTTTTCGTACGTCCGGTACAACACGGCGTAACACACCCTATTATAACAGGTAATGCCCGACCTATTTCCAACAGGCCTCGCCGTCTCTCGCCCGAAAAATTACAAATCGCTAAAAATGAATTTGACTTCCTATTACGTCAAGGCATCTGTCGTTCAAGTAGCAGCCCATGGGCTACACCCTTACACCTTGTTAAGAAAAAAAACGGTGAATGGAGACCTTGTGGGGACTATCGCCAGCTTAATGCTGCAACCCAACCGGATAGTTATCCCATTCCACATATCCAAGATTTTGCACACCAGTTGCACGCAACAACAGTTTTTTCAACTATAGATCTGGTTAGGGCATATCACCAAATCCCAATAGATCCTAACGACATCCCCAAGACAGCAATCGCCACGCCATTCGGTCTATTCGAGTTCACCAGAATGACGTTCGGACTTAGAAACGCCGCACAAACATTCCAACGCTTTATGCACACAATCCTTAGAGATCTATCATTTTGCTTCGTGTATATAGACGACATTCTGGTGGCCTCGAACGACCGAAAAGAGCACCTACATCACCTACATATACTTTTTGAACGCCTAGAGAAGTTCGGTCTTGTTATAAATGTCGATAAGTGCAGATTCGCCCAAGACAGCGTGATATTCTTAGGGCATTTAATTTCTAAAGAGGGAATTAAACCTTCTCCTGAGAGAGTGCAGGCCATTTCGAATTGCAACCTGCCGAAAGACGTTTGTGAGCTAAGGCGATTCCTCGGCATGCTTAACTTCTATCGCCGTTTTATACCGAAAGCGGCAGAGGCTCAGCACCCTTTGACCATATACCTGAAAGGCAAAAAGAGAAAGAACGATAGTTCATCTATCAAATGGACAAACACGTCAATTTCGGCTTTCCAGCGTTGCAAAAAAGAACTATGCGAGGCAACTATGCTCGCATTTCAGTCACCTGGTGCCAAGCTTTCTCTCTGCGTGGACGCATCCGAGTTTGCGGTCGGCGGAGTTTTACAACAATGGAGGAACAAAGCCTGGCAACCTCTTTCATTTTTTTCAACCAAGCTAAATGCCGCTCAATGTAAATACAGTACCTATGATAGGGAACTGTTAGCCATTTACTTAGCCATTAAACACTTCCGCTACCTTCTGGAAGGACAGGTTTTTACAATTCTCACCGACCATAAGCCTTTAACGTTCGCCTTCCGGCAGAAACCCGAAAAGGCCTCCCCTCGTCAGCTTCGCCACCTCGACTTTATCGGACAGTTCTCTACGGACATCCAATACATTCCGGGTAAAGAAAATGTGGTGGCAGACACACTCTCTCGTTTGGACGAAATATTCTTGCCATCGGAAATAGACTTTCAAGCAGTTGCCAGAGCACAATCGACAGACTCGGAATTGAAACAGCTCCTGGAGTCAGAAACTTCCCTGAAGCTTAAGAAGGTTGAAATCCCAGGTACTAAGGAATCGTTGGTGTGTGACGTTTCAACTACGACAACAAGACCTTACGTCCCAAAAGAATTTCGAAAAATAATTTTCGAAAAGATTCACGGTCTATCTCATCAAGGAGTACGAGCTTCGGTCAAAATGGTAACCAAAAAGGTAGTGTGGCCTAATATCAACACTGACTGTCGAACTTGGGCCCGTTCCTGTTTAGACTGCCAAAAATCAAAAATATCCAGGCACGTCAGGAGCCCGCTCGGAAATTTTCCGCCGGTAGCTAGGCGTTTCGACGAGATCCACATTGATTTGGTAGGCCCTCTTGCACCATCAGAAGGGTATCGATACCTGTTAACCGTAATCGACAGGTATACACGTTGGCCAGAAGCCATCCCAATTCACGACATATCCGCGGAAACGGTAGCCAATGCCTTATATAGAGAATGGTTTTCACGCTACGGTATTCCTTCTATCGTAGTGTCCGATCAAGGGTCCCAATTCGAATCGGGCCTCTACCACGAGCTATGCAAAAAACTTGGGATAGAACATCATCGTACCACCGCGTATAACCCTAAGGCAAATGGTTTCCTTGAACGTTGGCATCGCACACTCAAGGCAGCACTGAAGTGCCATAACGATGTACAGTGGACGAGAAAGCTCCCTAATGTTCTGATGGGACTCAGATCGGTTCATAGAGAAGAGTTCAACGCAAGCGCGGCGGAATTAGTTCTCGGACAAAACATACGTTTACCCTCGGATTTCCTCGTAGCTAGCGATACCGCCCCACCTCAGTCTGAATTTATCAAAGAATTGGTTAGTCATTTCAATAGCGTTCGGCCAGCAGCACCGTCACGACACAATAGTTTCAAACCTTTCATTTTTAGGGAGCTAAAACAATGTTCGCACGTTTTCGTAAGAGTTGACTCGGTCCGGAAACCGTTACAGCGTCCTTACGAAGGCCCTTTTAAAGTTCTAAAGCGCGACGCAAAAACTTTCCAAGTAGTAATAAATGGCAAAAACACGGTAATCGGGATCGATCGCCTCAAACCGTGTTTCGGCGAATTCGAAGACGACAAAAGGACAGAGCTCTTACAGCCGGTACGTACCGCAACCAGAAATACAAATGCAAACGACCAAACACCTATTACAGCGAACCACACGGTACAGGAAAGGGTCACGCGAACGGGTCGGGCGATTAATTGCCCAAGTAGATATCGTTGAATACAACCCTTAGAATTCAACTGGCGGGGGAGTGATGTGGCGACGACATAACAACGACAAACTGAACGCGACCAGAACCCAGGTTGACAAAAAGTAATCTGTGGCATCATTGGAAAATGCCTGCATTAAAAGTAATCTGTGGCATCATTGGAAAATGCCCTCGTAAAAAGTAATCTGTGGCATTCCTAGAAAAACGCAATGGCAGTCATCTTTTTTACTCGATCTCGGCACGTCGTACTTTGGTGGTGGCAACAATTGGAGCTGTGGCTGCGTAAATAGTATTGAGCATAATTTAAAATAAATACCAGTAACTTGAATAATTATTAATAAAGTTTGTACAATTAAATAACGTGTTTTAATTGCTTCTTTGGGCCTTGACCCATAGTCCTAGTAGTGGCCAGTAGATTGTTATTTTAAATAGCAGATTTCAAAAAACACACCTACTGTCTCACTCAAAAATGCAATGGGGTCAAATCAGTAGGTAATTATTGAACTTTGTATTCGAAAGACAGCGATTTCTTCTTGTTTGTTGACCGTATAGTTGCCATCTTAATTTTTCAACATAAAATGGGCCAATAATGCCGCTACAAAAATCATACAAAATCACAACGCGAGGACTACTCATATGTTATCAATTAGCATGTCAGCCTTACGGATGGACATTATTTTGACCGAAATTGATTTTCAAAATTCGAATACTAATTTTAAAAAATTTTCAAGTGTAATTAAATCTATAGGTAATACTTTCACTATAAATGTTACGATCCCGAAAAAGTTTTTCCAAATTAGGGTAAAACAACATGTCATGTCATTTATGTCATTTATGAAGAAACTTAACTAACCCACTATATTTACATACTGTGAATTTACTGTCAGAATTTCAGTGATCACATAAAAGAGGCTAGTGACGAGTTAGTGGTGTATTTCGAAATAGCTGAAATAGCCGAAGTATTTCGAAATGGCTAAGATTACAACCAAAGCAATTGTAACCAGCGATCAAACAGATCAAATTAAAAAATCATTTCTCAAAAGGAATCATTTCACAGACAGCTTCTCGAATTAAGGGAGAAAGTGTTGTTACGCTTTTCACTTGATTTATAGTTTGTTAACAATTAACAACAAGACTCATCAATCAATTTATTAATTTATTTGTTGCAAAATGTGGATTTTTTTATATTCATTGGAATTCAATTTTATTTATAACTAGCTGTACCCGCCCGGCCCTGCCCGTGCTCAGAAATTGTATTGCTTACTGCTTAGGTCTTAGATATTAATGTTCATTCGTAAAATGCGAAAAATGAGTCTGGAATTTTCTTTTTGCGTAAACCTGAAAAACAGCAAAACAAAAAAAGAATCATGAAAATCGGCCCAGCGGTTATCGAATTATAACGTCATCGAGTTTCACCCCATAGAAGTTTTTTGTATGGGATGTGCCACGTCCCTTTGTCCAATTTTGACCAATCTTCACGGTAACGCTCCCGGGCCAATACCTGAGATTGTCTGTAAATTTGAGCTCAATCGGTTCGGCGGTTTTTGAGATATAGGATTTCAAATGGTTTTTTTTGTATGGGCGGTGCCACACCCCTTTGTGAAATTTTGATTAAATAGAGCCTATATATTGCCCATTGTCAAGGCCTACCATTTCCAAAAAGATCATACCAATCGGGTTAGTAGTTTTAACGCCATTGTGGAACAAAGAAAAAATCTAAAATTTTATTATATGTATAGAATTTCATATTTTTAAATAAGGAATAAATTTTTCTTAAATGGTTTAAAATTCTTGTTCTTGGCTAAATATTGTCATTCTTGTATCTGTTCAGAGATATAAAAATTGTTATAGATAAATGAAAAGATTATCCATTTCCTGCCACTCATTTTCAAAATATTTTCATCAGGAATTTGTTGACAACGTTTAATTTTTTTGGACCTACTCAAGCAATTCTGGTCTTATTAATTTCGAGATCCTCGCTTATGCATTTATTGATTTAAAGCTTCAACCTAATGGATGACCTCTAATTTTACCAGAATATTTTATTTTGCTTGATGAGGGTCTTTTTTGTCAGTCGAAGGAAAACTTAAAGAACTCTATAAATGTCTTTTAAAGCGGTTCATGAAAATCCTTGAATTTAATTTTTTGTATCGACACAACATTTTTTCATTTAAACACTTAATGAGGACTTCAACATGTTATACTCAGAACAACCATCTGACGCAGGTGTTTAAAAAGTAATTTCGAAAAACGTTTCCTAAAACCAGTAAGACAATTATCTTCGACTATGCCGAAGCTCAAATACCCGGTACAATATTATTGTAAAATAAAACCAGTAAGACAATTATCTTCGACTATGCCGAAGCTCAAATACCCGGTACTATATTATTGTAAAATAAAAAAAATATTTTAGTATTAAAAAATTATATATTTGTATGGGAGGTATGGGTACTTTTTATTCGACCAAGCTCATTTTTTGTCAAATTTTTTTAAATATTATTAAAACAATATGTGCAAAGTTTAAACTTGCTATCTTTACTGTAGCTATTTAAATTTAATTTTTAACATAAAAAGCTATATAAATTTGATATTTTTGTATGGGAGCTAGTAGTAGTTTTCATCCGATCTTGCTCATCTTCGAACTTAGCCTCAGTTTGGTGGATAAAAGCTTACGTACCAAATTTCAAGGCGATAGCTCTTAAATTACGGCCGTAATCGTGCGGACAGACAGACGGACAGACGGACAGACAGACGGACATCGTTAGATCGACTATAAGAAAGTGATGCTGATCAATAATATATATGGTTTGTCATACCTACAACGCCTCCTTATGGGCGTTACAAATGGAATGACAAAGTGAATATACCCTCACCACAGTGTGGTACCGGGTATAAAAAGCGTGGTATTTGATCTTGATTCTTGACATTAAGTCAAAGTTTATGTAAGAAACATCCTACGGGACACATCTAAAAACCAATTACAATCCCACCTTATTTAATGATATGCAATACCCTACGGGAAACAGCCCAAAACCCAATTACACACCAACCTTATTAATGCTATTCATGTTTTCCGACACATTTTTGTTGCATAATTATATTAACATTTTATTTATTTTATCTTTACAGAGTGTGGCATACTAGTTCACAGATCTCCTGACAATTTACCAACACAGGACCTATTTTTAGGTGATTATATTATTCTAATTCAGTTATTTTGAGGACAATTTTTATTATTCCCCTGTGGTTTAAAGTTTGACAGTAAAATTTGAAAGAAAATGGTAACAAGCTATGACTTTTTTTAGGCAATTCACGATGGTCTTTTTAAGTCTGGATTTGTCCTAAAAAGAGCTGGTCGGATAACTAACTTTAATCGTGATAGACACTCCAGGTTCTCATATTCAATCCAGGATTCACACCCTTACTCTTGCTTAACTCAAATGGCAAATCATGAGTTTATAAAACTCAGACTTTTGCCGGAAAAATATAGGGTCGAAATAAAATCTTTTTTCTGACTATACCATACCGACGTATTGTGAAACAAAATGGCTGTTCAAGTCGTCCATCATATTAATCGATGGCATTAGAAAAATCTAGCATAACGTCGGCTATTGAAAGTAAATTCCTTAATATACATGCCATTAAAACACATACAACTAGAAGCGGAAAAATAATAGACAATTAGTATAAAGCACAACATTATTCCAGAACATTATGCAGCGCATTTCCTTTATATTAAAAAAAAAAAAATAATATTCCAACAATCCCACCTAACCACAATTATCTAGTGTAACTCTTTCCCACAAACACTTTCATCGATAACTCCACCCTCATTAACAAAGTGGGTGCTAATGCTGCTATAAAATAAAACTGTATGTACTCAGCCCAATGACATCATAATTGAGGCTCCATAATCAAATTCCGGAACATTTATTCCACCCCATTAATTTGCACCTGCAGAGTAGGTACAAAAAACCCGAGATAAAAACCATTTCATGATAATTTTCAATTAAGTCTAATCCCGAATTAACGTGAGAAGATGGTAAAAAAGGACGACGTGCCAATGTATCTCAGTACCCGGCATATCCTCTAAAAACTAATATCCTAGTGAGAAACTATTTGTACACACGCCCTATCTTGATAGTGGATTAAAATGCCGAATGTTGGCATGAGCTGAGCACATGGGCATATAAAAATAAACATAAACTAAGGGGAGCTGTGTACGAGCATTTGGCTTAAGTATATGCACACGGAAGCCTTAAACGGTATACGGTATTGTTGCCAGCCTACTGGAAATACTAATACCGTATCATTAGCTTGCTTGTTCTCAATTAGTGACTTAGTATGCCTGCCAAGATGGTTGCGAGTCGGAGAATATGAGTCTTGTGTACTCGGTACGAAGTGGATGGAGGCAATTTGTTCTTTAAACTTTATTGATTACACGATAAGGGCTGTAGGAGGATATTCTCCACAAAGGAGGTGAGGCGGAGCAAAAGCAGAGCCAAAATGTAAATATTCGTATGCGAGTATATGTTGTTGTTGATTGTCTTAATTACACTAAGTCAACATTATGCGTATACATATTGCTGAAGGGGTTATACTGCAGACAGAGGATGCTACTGCCACTATACCACCCTCAAAACTATATGGTTGGCAGGTACTACATAAACATTTTGCATGATTCGCAATGGGGTACTACGTGCGTTACCAATTATCCCAGTGTAAACATAAATTACGGCGATTTTTTTCATCGATTTGCAATCGGCAAATGTAAACAGTTAAATAAATGCGATTCGGGAGAGATGATGTTATAGATACTTTTCCTAGGTACTAGCATGTACTTGTACGTAGATGTAGGCTGCATAGCTTTTGTTTAGAGAATAAACGATGGTATAACTATGCCGACGGGCATATTGTTTACTCAATAATTAACAGAGCTATAAGATGAACATACGCGAATAGTTAATGTTATCACCGATTTATTTAGTTAAAATGGGATCACGATGGGCCCTTATAGTGCGTAGCGCCATATGAAACCTCTCTCTGATATTGATATCAATTTTTAGTCCAATCTAACCTAGGATAAAATGCATTTTCTTAATTTTATCTTATTACTTTATTAAAATGCATTTATTAGGAACGAAACCCCGCCACTCGAGATTTTGATCAATTCTACTTTAAAAAACTGCTCATATCTCAAAAACGCCATTTTCGATTATGATGAAAATGTAACTGTCAGGTAATGTTTAAATCCATAGTAATACACAGAGCGAAAAAAGACTACATAAAATCAATAAGATTGCCTTATTGCACTGATTTACTATGAAATCTCATTAAAAGGAGTAAATAATATGATTTCATAGAAATCTTAATGATTTAATGGAGAAAATCTTATTAATCATTTTAAGAGTTTTTCATATCATTTTTGCATGCCAAATCATATTAAATGATACAAATAATATGAAAACCTTATTACTATTTGGCTTTAAGAAGTCAAGCTTATTAAAAAATTGTGTCTATAAACTTTTAAAAGGAAATCTTCTCAAATCTATAAGACTTCTCTTTAAAATTTTAAAGAGATATCTCATTAATTTTGGGTGGGAATATTAGATTGTATAATAATTGTATATAATTTGTATATAATAACTTATTAAAAGAGCTTGTCTTTAAACGGTAATAAGGAAATATTTTTAAATCAAAAAGGATTCCCCCTTAGAACTAAAAGCGTTCTCATATTTTGTGTTGTATTGTATTGCCTTCTAGCATTCGACTTTAGATTTCATGGCAAGCGCGCGTCTACGTGTCGAGAAGTGCAAGTATTTTACTAAATAAAAAAATAATAACTTTGGATTTGTTTTCTTTTTTTAGAATAATTATAGGTATTTTTATTTTATTATAACTTTTTTCAGAAAAAATTGTTAATTTTGTCTTCATTGTATACCTACGTAAAATAAAAATAATAATGAATAAATAAAATATTTTAAAAAGATAATAAGTTTTCCTTATTTTTCCAATCGTTTTTACATATACTTTCAATAAGTTTTTCCTATTGCTGCTAAGAGATTTTCATATACTCTTCAATAAGTTTTCATATTGCTTTAAGAAGCGGTCGTATTGATATGGAATAAGATATCTTATTAAATGTATGTTATTTTCTTATAGAATATTCATAAAGATCTTAATAAGATCCTCTCTATAATGAGGATGAAAACCATAGAGAAATCTTATTACTTTTCTTCTACTTTATGTGGTGGTTTTCTCTCTGTGTACAATTTGGTCAATTTTGAGCTAAACAGTTGCAAAACAGTGTTTTTTGAACCATGAATGCGCCCTTCGATTTCCACGGCAATCGCTAAAAATGGTACTTTAAAAACTGCTCATATCTCGAAGACGCCATTTTCGATTTGGAAGAAAATGTAACTGATAGGTAATGTTTATATCCTGAAGAATACGTCGTACTCAGTTTTCAGCTAAACAGTTTAATAACAGTGCTTTTCGAATCCAAAGTTGTAACATTTGTCAACATAATTTTACAAAAAACCCGTCTAACGATTTTGATCAAAATACATATTTTAGACAATATAAGCATTCTAAACATGATCACGTACTTAGTTTTTCCCTGAAAACTCGAATATAGCCGTTTTATTAATATTTCTCAAAAATTGCTACCCAAATCCCGATCTGAATTCACACCCGGCATATTTTTGCAAAGCCCAATACTTCAGTGGCAATATAATTCGAAATTCATCGCCTACTTGCATTGAAGGAAATGTCAGTTCGGGGTGAAATTTGATTGAAAGTAATAAAGTGTTGTAGTTAATACGTATGTTTATGTAGTAGGTATGTACTATTACGTTTTTAATTAACAAGGGCTCAGTTACTAAACCTGAGTACACTTGAATAGGTATGATTTTAAACGTAAAATTTGCTGAAATGAATCTGAGATTCTGCGAGATTCGCAATAAACGAGAAAGTTTCGTGCGACCCAGTCGTGCACATTTTTTACTAAGTTAAATGAAAAACCTTATTTTCCTGTTTCAACTTTCAGTATTTATTTATTTTTTCACTAAAAAATTAAATTTTTATATTACATTCGGTAAAGAATTAATAAAAAATTATTATTTTCAAAAAATGGTATTGGTGTTTTAAAAACGATATTTACCAAACCTGGAAAATATCATAAGTAGATAAATAGAATATGACTGAAATGTAATTTTTATATGTAGGTAGTTAAAACTTACCTTAACCCTCTCATGGACAGTATCTAGCCGGGTAGATATTTGAATGCAGTTTCGAATCAGTATAACTAAATTATTGTTTTATTGAAGATAATTATGAAAAAAATTGTGTGAGAATGTCCTTTCTTACTATTTTTTAAGTTTTGTCTTTTTTTTTTTGTCTTACATGGACAGTATCTACCCAGGTAGATATTCGTTGAATTTGCATGCAAAATGTCGATACAAAAATACATGTTTGCACCAAGTAGAGCTTAAAAGTAAACTAAAGTATTATTGTATGAGACATACAAATTATGCGTAGAAAATAAAATAATAAAATACGATTTATTGCGAAATTGCTTTCAAGCGCCTCACAGATATCGTTGCTCGAAAAAAGAGAGCGCTGTGCTTGAAAGCAAAGCTGTTATCTGGAAAATAGGCACAATCAAACGTAAAAAAATAAAGAGAATGAATGCAAAAGTCTAATATTGAAAAAAAAAAAAAAAACTATAACCTAATGGAAAAAACTCATACAGAATGCGTGAGATTTTGTTTATCTACCCGGGTAGATACTGTCCATGTAAGTACATTAAAATTTCCGTCCATGTGAGGGTTAATACTTCGTTGGATGCCCTTTCTGAGAAATTACGGCAGCACTAAGGGGCATTGTCTTGCTGGAACACGATTTGCCGGTATGTTGCAAGTGGAAAATCTTCACAAAATGGCACCAAGTTGTTGGCCAATTTGTTTTGGTACATGAAACCATCCATTTTTACTTTAACTTGTACTATTGGACCAACACCATTCGAAGTAAAGCATCAGCTCCAAACCATTACCGTCTTCAAACTTCACTGTCTTCCTGGTATTCTTTGGGTCCAACTCCTTGTTAGGTGAACGTCGCGTCGTACGTATGTTCTTCCATCGGGTCCTACCAGTTTAAATTTCGATTCGTTGCTCCAGATGACAGAATTCGAAAATGTCTGAATTTTTGCGTTTTCTCCGATTAATTTTTGAAACTATTGGCTTCTTCAAACTTTGGCATTCCCGAAGATTATTTTCTAGTAATCAGCCTCTTATTGTCCTAGATGATACCGTTACTTCATAATTTGCTTCCATTAACGCCATTATTTCAAGGGGAGTAGCAAAAGGGTCCCTTAGCGAATGCCTCACTATCAAACTGTCCTCTCGTTTAGGGGATCGTTCCTGATTTTCAAATGTTCAAAGCTCCTGAAAATGCTTTATGCCATTCTGAACTTTTTTCCGGGAACATTTGATATCCCACGCGATTTTGAGATGTTTTTGTCTTTCTGGTATAAATTCTAAATCAGACTCCTTTCTTCCTTAGTGGAACTCTTGTTTTTTCCCATACTTACTCAAAAACCGTAAACAGATATAGGAGCAAAAAGCGGAATGCACAAAATTTTAAATTTAAATACATACTTTATTCATTATTCCCAGTTTAAACCTACCGGAACCTTCGGGTGTGCTAATTAAAATTCCACAACAAAACAAACGACCAAACGTTAAAACTTGCCTATGGCGTAACGGAAGTGGCAAATTATATTTTTTTTACAACCAAGCAGTCAGTCATTGCCAGATCTCTTAGAACATGTAACACTTTAATCCCAACATTTATGTGGTATTGTAGAAAAATAGACTTATCTTAATTTGCATAAGGGTTGTGCTAATTAGCTTAGGTATGCCAGCGGTGTAAGTACATGTCGGTTTGCAAGATTTCGTTTGCACGAAACGAAAACGAATGGCATTATATCATTGACGTTTTCGCTTTTTTTGCGAAATCCCAAAATGAAAGACATTTTCGTTTCGTGCGAAAGGAAAACAACGACAGCTTTCATTGACGTTTTCTATTTTCGTTTATTATAGTTAGGTAAAGCTAAATCCCATTTCTAACATTTCTGGAGAAGTAAAGGTTTAATTTTCGCTTTCGCATGATTTCCATTATTTTTTGAAAAGCGAAATCGGTTTTCGTTTAATTTTTTACAGAATTTCACTCCAGATTTTTCAGTGAGAACGTAGAAATTTCCCATCTAGCTTACATAGGTACCTTATATATTATAGTTGTTTACCCCAACTGGTTAAGGTATGTATAGTGAAGGTATACCTTTGCAGACTGGCAAACCAATCAACTGTTACCAGTGCATCTAATCAAAAGATACACATTTACATAATTACACATGCACTTCCTGATGAATATAGGTATCCCTGTCCACTGGCCGGAAATTGATAACCTCCGATTCGTTGCCCAAAACTCCTCGTTGCCATCATACCCCGGATCTGTATCATCTGCTGAGCTCAAAACAATACGGACGAATCGATTTCGAAATCAAAACAAATGCACATCACTATTTCCCTATTCATTCTGATGCTAAAATACGTTCGCCTGGTGTATTTTTATTTTCGTTATTTTTGCACTGTCCTCTTGTGTGACGATTCGTGTATAGATAGCTATTTTTTTTTATTTTTCATTTAATGACAACATCACCCGAGAGTGATGCTTCACTAAGTGAAATACGAGCCAGCAGCAAGACAAAAGAAGCGAATAAAACAAAAGGGACTATCTTCTCGTCCTCCTCCACAGTTCGCTGCTGATGGGTAGGGTGAGGGTCCTGTGAAACATTGAAGCAGCATCCATCATTGGCGATAATGGCAGATGCATTCGCATTCATTGATTATTCATTCATACTCAGCTAGCAACGAAAACATCGACATCAATGACAACGACAACGGGAGATGTAGCAGCAGCAGGAGCAACACACCAGCTAGCGAGAATAACATTAAACGCTACATACATGAATGACAACCTGGATGGATGATAACAAGACATTTTCTCCTGTTTGTCGTTACGTTATTATTGGTATGTTTTCTGGAAATACATACCAACCCATCTCCACTGTCACAACAACACAACTAAGAGTAGAATAATAATTGGATTTCCTTTCAATTATGCATGTGCTACTACAAAGGGACATGTGGATAATAATAACTGTAAATGAACACACTAGCATTTCACTAGCTCGTTTCGTTTCTTTTATGTTCCTTTTGTCGATCGGAAAATTCATTGTTTTGACAGGAAGCGGAGGGGGGGGGGTGTTGACGAGTAAACTATACCCCCTCGAAATGTGAAAAGGATCAAAACTTTTGCAAATTCATTTTCAACTAGCGAGTGATTGTTTTTCTTTCCAGTTTCTAAACTGCATATTTTCTTTTCCACCCACCTCGAGTGGGTGCAACTAGGAACTGTTGAATAAAACAGTCAACCGGAAAACAACAACTCGACTAGTATGGAACACAATCCGTCGATAAAGAAAGGAATAAGCACAACAAGTTACCTTTTAATTCATTCTTATAGTCCGGAACTAGGTATGGCTTGACATGTCTTTGGTATGTGCGTTTGAATGGATATTGCTTGTTTTTTTATTCGTTTCTTTGCGGTGTGAGTGCTGTTATCCTTGAAATGGAAATAAGAACTCTTTTTTTCTTGGAAACTAAAGCCCTAAATGCGTTCTGTCTGTAGTTTTTCCTGGGGAATTTCATTGTTCGTATGCTCTTTCTTTCTGTGTGCGAATTAAACGGGGATAAACAAATTCTTTATGCATTCCATGAAAATTGAAAGATGAAAAATAAACAAAGCTTAAGGCAAAGAGAAAGGGTTTAATTAACTTTTGAGCAAAAAACAAAATAATACAAGAAAACAAGAAAACAAGAAAAGAAAAACAAATTTTTTGAGATTGTTGAACCTAACGTCAAGAATTTAAGAATTAAGAGACGAAATGACCTTGTTCTATTCTTGCAATACTGCAGATCATTCATTTAATAATGGAGTTTAAATGCAATGTTTGTGTCGGGTGGGATGTGTAATTTAATTACCTATCTTACCTTCATCGTACCTATACTAAGTATCCAACTTTGATTTATACAATATAGAGAATTTAAAAATACATGGTGCCATGTATTGGTACTGACTTATTTTTTAAGATTCCTCTAATCTATTAATAAGCAGTGTCTTAGCTAACTCGCGCCAAATTTGAAAATATAATTTTAATTAATAGTAGGTACATTTACACCGCACCTAAATTCAACATTTCAGCAGACAACATTTCGAAATCCAATTTTGCGTTCCCATTGAAACTTCAACATTTCAAATGACAGCTAGTATCAGAATTGATTCTCACTGACGTTTTTTATGTTTCGAAATCAGAAGTGGTTTGTGTATTTGTGTAAGTGTTTGATAATTCAGACATATTAAATACAATCTTAAATAAATAATATTAAATACAACAAAAAATTCCTCATCGGATTTTTTTACAGCGGTTTTTTTTTTTGTCAGTGAGCCCAAAAGTCATCAAAATGAGGTTTGTTCGATTTGACATACATACTTGCAAATGCAGCGATGAAATTCAACATTTCGCTGAAATTCAACATTTCGAAATGCTGGAAAATATATGGCGAAATGTTGAACATTTGGCCTGAAATGCTGAATTTAGCCGAAATGATGAATTTAGGTGCGGTGTAAACGTACTATTAGAAAGCTGAAATTTTCCACAGAGGATCTCTTAATAGAATGTATACAAGGTATAAGGAAGGATATTTCGAAATTCAACCCTTAAAAGGTTAAAGTGGGGGGGCCAAAGTTTGTATTGGAACATTTTTATTTATGATCGATTTGTGTGGTCCTTACTTTACTTTTGGGGTCACTTATAATCGACGGTGGTCCACGGCCTAAACCAACAACCCCCTCTAGCCAGTTCGGTTCCTAGCTAACTGCCTCCAGTAACCAGTTACGCACACCAAGTTGGTTGAGGTCGCTCAGCAATTGTGCGCGCCACCTGAGGTGGGGTCTTCCTTTGCTTCGTTGTCCCTCAGAGGTGGACTCAAAGACTGCTCGGGCTGGTGCGTTGTTGTACATACTCTCCACGTGACCCAGCCATCTCAGTCGCTGTATTTTTAAATTCTTGTCTAGGTCAACGTTGCTATTAAAGTTTGTCGTTAAATCTCCTCCTCCACACTCCGTCGATACAAACTGGACCGAAAATCACTCCAAGAATCTTCCTTTCCAAGAGTGCCAAGAGGTTTTTATCAGCTTTCGATAAGGTCTATGCTGCTTCACCATACAGCAGAGCCGGGATGATTAAGGTATTGTACAATATTTTCTTTTTTTCTTCGAGAGAGGGCTTTATACTTCTTAGATGACTTCTTATCCCGAAGAAACAGCAATTGGCAAGAGTGATTGTTCGTTTGATTTCTACACCGATGTCGTTTTGCGAGTTAATAGTATAGTTTAGGTAAACAAAGTTTTTAACTACTTCGAAGTTATATTTGTCCACTGTGACGTCTTGTCCGTGTCGCCGATGTTGAGAGTCCTTTCTCGATGACAGCACATTCTTCGTTTTGTCCTAATTAACAGCCAGAACCATCGCCGCCGCCTCGGTTTCATTTTCGATACTTACTTCAAACGCGCCGTTTACAGCTCGATCAGTTCTCCCAATAATGTCAATATCATTTGCATAATATGCAAGTATTCGAACGGTCTTTTGAAAAATTGTACCTCTGATTTTGGCTTGCGAGTACCGTACAATTGCTTTAAGAATGATGTTAAAGAAGTTATATGATAGCGCGTCAGATTTCTCCATCGTCATCCTCCACAGACGGACGAGTTTTCGAGGGATGGCGAAATTTAACATGAATTTATATATTGCTATACATACGCTGTCATAGGCGACCTTGAAGTCGTTAAAGAGGTGGTGTGTATCGATCTGGAATTCCTGCGTTTTTTCTAAGCTCTGATGCCGGCGCCGGGGTGTGAAGATTTGATCGATGGTTGACTTTCCTGGCCTACTAAAACCGCACTAATATGGGCCGATCAGGTTATTTGCGAAAAGTTTTAGGCATTCACAGAGTATAACCGACAGGATCTTATACGCAACATTCCGAAGGCTTCTTCCTCTGTAATTGACGCAGTTCAGAGTGTCTCCCTTCTTGTGGATGGGACTCACGATGCTGTGGTTCCATTCATCGGGCATACTTTCTTCCGACCATATTTTCCAGATAAGTTGGTGCATGCTCCTTACCAAGTCATCCCCCGCCACTTAAAACAGTGTGCTCCTGTGAAGATTGGTCAAAATTCGACAAAGGGCATTGCACCTCCCATACAAAAAAAAGCATTCTATATCTTATACCTCCTATACAAAAATATCTTCTATGGGAAAGGCCGCTTTATAAATGGCCACTTGCCGCTTATGATTGCCGCTCAGAATTTTGCCGCTTGCCGCTCAGTGCGTGGCCTAGGCCTAGGCAGCTTTCTGCCTGCCAGACGCGCTAATAATATGTTTAAAATCCATTTCCTAAATAAATGTGATAACAAAATGTTGTTTTCTCTTATACGTATAGGGCTAAGCTAAGCTGGTCTAAGACGTTTTGTGGGCGCAGTAGTTAGTGTGCTGGACTACTATGCGAGGGATCCCAGGCTCGATCCCTGAAAAAAAAAAACAAAATACATCTTAAGGTTTTTTCTACTGCGCCGCCTCACGCGAAGGTCTGACAAACATCCGAGAGTATAACTGTCCTGAAAAAAACTTCTCAATTCAGCCGTTTGGACTCGCCATAAAATTGTAGGTCCCTTCCATTCGTACCAAAAATAAAACTCACACAAACGAATGGTTGTGAGAGAGGCCTAGGGTGTCTGTCTACCCGCATTTTTTAAGACGCACGCTCCCGAAAACATCTCGCTAAAATAGTGACAGAGTTGTTATACCAATTATTCTGAATTTGACAAAAATCTGATACAGTGTGTACTTACAAATAATAGGCTAAATTGTTTTTCGCTAAAACCTCCATCTTCTATTTTGTATCTTCCATCTGATGCTTCCATAATAGCTATCTAGGTATTCGATCTGACATCTATGGACCGTGGAACAGCCGAAAGCCTAGCACTTTTAGGCCACCGTACTACACCTTTTCGCACAGTGCGCTACTTCAGGGTTGGCAGTTTTGGACACTGTACGATTCTAGCGGAGTTACTGCCGCGTATCAAGGCACTAGAATCTACAAACATCAATTCTAAAACCGGGTTTTACTGTGTTGGGTACCTACCATACCATTACACTGGAAACAAGCAAGCTGACGTAATTCCTTTTTTTTTTTTTCAGATTGAGTATCATCTGAGTCCAGAGATTAAAGGCTCACTCAGTATCCTTTCCATTGAAGTCATTATTATAAAAGAGCAATAAATCAAACACAGAAAGATGGACCCAAATCATTAAGACACCAGATGCAACGGGATAACTACTCTGATTATCCCATTGCTCAAATGACATATCTCGGCTCATTTGCCAAGCATTAGTATGTGTAAGTCAAACCTAATTGCTGCCGTTCCAACTCCGAGTGCTAATTGCGTGTGCCTACGCTTTATCACACCTCTTCATTTAGATATCATTCGCCTGCACTTATCACACATTTTTATCAAAACAGAAAAAGAAAATGTCATGTTGATATAACAGCTATGCCAACAGTGTCGTCCCGGAATATATCCCCTATAGTGAAGGCATCCTGCTGACTGCAAATAAATCTAAGCGCAAGTTTCAACACTTTTGCTTCATCACCCACTAGCGCGCTGTCATCATCAGCAAGGTCCTTTCTATCGACCGGAACATCATCGCCGTCAGTGAATGGGAAATGTTTCTCAAAGGACTATGACGGGAATAGACTACACTTTTCTATTCCCATCCCCCGCACACATCATATCTACTCGTATGTAGGTGAATCTATATACCAGATCTCTCCAACGCCACATCATCACCATCTCATCTTTGCTGTGGAAAAGTTAAATGACACACGAGCAGACGGATATGAAAAGAAACTCTGAGAGAGAATAGTTCCGTTCCGAGTCCAGTCGTTTTATTTTCTGAACAGGTCCATGGACCATGGACGAACATGTAGGTATGTGGGTATGTGTGTATGATGATTGGTTGAAGGGATACTAAAAATACAACTCCATAAAACAGAATGGAGAAAACCAAGCACAACATCACATGTCCGACCGTTTCATATATAGGAATCCTTGAACGTGATGCATTTAACCCGGTTTTTTCTTGTACTGCGATTCGCCCACTCCCTTCTCAAATGGGAGACCATATATGAAGCTTTGAAGCACTTAAGTGATTGATGATCTGGGGATTAAAGTGTTTCCGAGCAAAGTGATTATTTTTCTTCGGTACGGTTTCTGGTATATTACCGACTTTGCTGCTGGCCCTTTTCACGGTACCAATAATGATCAGTGGACTATTTTTTGCCCTCATTTCAATCAACCACTTCCTGGATGGTGAAAAATTAGTTCCCGTCTTCAGTTGGGCCAGTGTCATGATTAGTTCTACAATCGCATTAGTAGCAGGAAAACGACGCGTTACAAACTGCGCGATGGTATTCCGTTGATGAATGGCACGGCAATTACCACAGAAACGAATTGAAAAATCCCTTCGACATTCGAAAACCCATTATCCTTTCCAATTTGTATGCAGTTTCGAAAGAGAGATGCGGGAGACCATCTTCAGAGAAACAAATTATATCTTGTACCCCATTTCGGCGGGGGGTAAAAAGGGGGTACATTTCGGCTATAATCTGCCAATAAAATTAAGCCTTTCCAAAGCCATTTAACAAGGGTCAAGTGGTTTCGGTGATTTACGAGTATTAACTTCGACATGCTACAAGCGCAATATATATCCTGGTGAATGATGCTGCCACTTCGGCCCGCCCTGTCCGACCCATTTAATGGAGTGTTAATAAAACTCTTAAGTGAACGTGGTAGAGGGGAACGGCCACGGTTGCTGGCAGGCAGCAAGGTGCGAGGATATTTATGGCTACGTTAACCTTTTGTTTTGTGATCTCATTATAATAGTGTTTTACATAGCTCAAGCTGGCAGGAGACTTATATTTGTTGGTGGTCGTTGTACATTTTAAATTGTACTCTCGGCGATAACATCCGATTAATCTTCGACCAAATTTATTTAGGTCTAAAGTAATATCAATCAAATTTGTTGCTTATTTTGATAGGGCGCCATGGCAGGAGTTATATTGTGTAAGGAGGGTGCGAGACAATAAAGGTCGAAAACGGTTTTGTTTATGATGTTGAACTCGAATCAAATTCACATGGTATTTTGTGTTTATGTAGCCTTTTTTTTATAATTCTATGTAATATTTTTGTGATGAGGGTAGGTAACCCTACACACTTATGTGAAGTTACTCACATTATAAATCAACTCTTTGAGGTATGTCTGGTTGCATCTATATGCACTTTTACACTGTGGAGGCTCTTATTTGCTTCTGAGGTAAGCTCGGCAAACCATATCATCACCTTCCAAAGAGCTATAGCTATTTTTATTGTGAACGAAATAGTCTGACCGCACTTGGATTGATGCAAACTGGGTGAACTTTAGCAAGCATAATATTTATAACAAATCGAATAATTTACACTTACCAGAGTACGTAAGAGCGTCTCTTGATGCGGGCCTTAACGAGTACTTATGATAAGGAGGAGGATTACACAACACATCTTGCTGAACTAATCGGCTTTAATTAGTTTCGGATGTCATTAACAAGAAGGACGATGATTTAAACAAATAGGTGTGCTGTGAGCCACACAGAGGAGAATTGAAGAGTACACATTTCTCCTTAAATGATATTTTATATAAAAAAGTCATTATTAAAAAGGAACCTTAATTTATTTAATGTATCTACCCAAAAGTAGACAATAATTTTTAAATGTAACGAAATTTAATCCTTAAAAATACAAAAGTTCAATCAAGTCACAGATTATTCCAAAAAGTATGAAATGCAGCGAATTTGTTCGTATCCAGAAATGTGAACCCCTCAAAAATGTTCGAAATTGTTCAAATTATCGTGGTAGTAGGTGTAGTATCGGCACTGTGCGATGCCAATACTTGACTATGTATATAAAATGTAAAACAATGAAAATAGAGTCGCACTATATAAAATAAAAATACGGAAAATAAAAGTCAATTGATAGTACCTAAACTATAGAGAAATCGGTTCTTTAATATTGGGTCTCTACAATTGGCGACGAGGAAAAACTTATATAAAAAAAAGAAGGATGAATAAGAAGAAAGAAAATAACAACCAAATATTAGTAATTTTAAAGTGAACAAAAAGAAATAGCGAAGTGCATTATAATAAAACAAATAAAAAATAAAATTGAATGTTTTAAATGCTGGGTATAAAAAAACGAGAAAGTTAAAAAAGAAAAAGAACTTGAAGTGACTGTTCCGTTTTGCTTAAATGCAGTAGAAAAAAAAAGAAAAGAAGAGGAAGAAATAGATTAAATTCGAATGTTTGCTTAAATGCTGTATTGCTTAAATCTATATATATAAAAATTGAGCCTTAAAATGTTTGTCGCCGATTCACGCTTTAACGCATTTACCGTTCTTAACCAAACTTTCGCACATCTTTGGTATTGGTCCATACATGAATCCTGTGAAGTTTGGTCAAAAATGGACAAAGGGGCGTGGCAGCCCCCATACAAAAAAACATTCAAAATCGTATATATCGAAAACCACCAAATCGATTGAGCTCAAACTTACAGATAATATTAGTTATTGGCCCTGGAGTTGTCCTGTGAAGTTTGGAAAAAATTGGACAAAGGGGCGTGACACCGCCCATACAAAAAAAAACATTACAAATCTTATATCTCGAAAACAGCCGAACCGATTGAGTTGAAACTTACAGACAGTCTTATAGGTATTGGCCCAGGAGTGTTGCTATGAAGATTGGAAAAAATTGGACAAAGGGGCGTGACACCGCCCATACAAAAAATATCTTGAAAACCGCCGAATCGATTGAGTTGATACTTACAGACAATTTAGGTATTGGCTTAGCAGTGTTGCTGTAAGATTGGTCAAAATTTGACAAAAGCGCGTGGCACCGCCCATACAAAAAACATCTTCTATGGGGTGGAACTCGATTATGTTATAACTCGATAACCGCTGGGCCGATTTTCATGATTAATTTTTTTTTCGTATTGCTGTATTTCAGGTTTACGCAGAAAGAAAATTCCAGAAAATCGATTTTTTCTCATTTTTCGAATTTAACTAAAGAACATTATTGTCTAGGATCTATAAACAATACAATTTCTTTGCACGGGCAAAGCCGGGCGGGTACAGCTAGTACTGTATAAGAAATTCATAGATTAAATTCGAATGATTTCAAATTTAATGTTTTGCTTAAATCCTGTATAAGAAATTCATAGATTAAATTCGAATGATTTCAAATTTAATGTTTTGCTTGAATGCTGTATAAGAAATTCAGGATTGAAATAATATGGAATTCTTAAAACTCTTTTACAGTTTAAAAAAAAAAATTAAATTAAGAAAGTAAATGTAGTATCGGCACTGTGCGGTGCCAATACTTGACTATATAAAATGTAAAACAATGAAAATAGAGTCGCACTATATAAAATAAAAATACGGAAAATAAAAGTCAATTGATAGTAAACTATAGAGAAATCGGTTCTTTAATATTGGGTCTACAGTAGGTACTTTAAAAGCCTTTAAACAAGTTTGCACCCCATTTAAAGACTCCATCTTTTATGATTGTATTGAATTGAATACTTTCACCAAAATTTACGCAGTTTTAGATATCTGAAATTGATTAATAATTTTTAAACAAATAAAAACTGAAAGCCAACATTTAAGTAAACGCTTGTAACGAAGGGAAGGAAATACAAAAGTTTTACCAATACATATCTTGGCTTTAATCCCAAATATTGTAGTAAAGTCACAATCGGTTCTGAGCATTTCTAAGGACCATTTCATAACCTGCTCTCCGGAAGTATAAGGCATTCGACATTGACGATAGATAGACAAGAAAATCGTCAATCTAATAGAAATGAGTCATATCTAAAATTAGGTCCAATATAGCTGCAAGACAGATTGACTCCAAGTTTTTCAATAAGCTGGAGGAGATGATTTTCCAAGCCTGGGACCTTAGGCACTAACATTGATTTTGCACACCATTCAAAATTTCAATGCTACTGAAAGTTCGTTTGCACTATAGTGCTATAGTTGTTATAGCACTGAAAATTTCAATGCTATTATGTACTAGTATTGAAAATTGTACTTCTACTGAAAATTAACTTATTGCACTAACATTGAAAATTTCAATGCTTTAATTAATTTCATTAACATAAAAGGATCGGATGTAGCCAAAAATGTTAAAATACGTAATCGGACACATCGATCGAATTGATAATACGCTAAGAGGATCTTCGAATCCCAGCCCTCAGGTTCGAGAAGAGAAGGAATACCGAACCACATTTCATGATAAAGAGAGCAAATAAAGAGTTATATAGTTTTTCTAAATTTTAAATGCAATTTTAATTACAATGTACATTTGTGTATGTAATTCAAATATAGAAGAAATTTTCTAATTAGGTAATGAAATTGAAATTTAAATAGCACTGAACTAATGCAAGTTTATTTTCAGTAGCATTAAAATTTGTACTGCTAATGCAATTGAAATATCAGTAACATTGAAATTTTTACTAGTGAAATTTCATTAACATTGAAAATGTTAGTGCTAATGCAGTTGAACATTCATTAGCACTGGATTGGATTTTTTACTGCATTGAACAATGTACTATCAAATTAGTGCACCATTCCCAGGTATGTGATTTGGTAGGTAGGAATGTAGCCACTCGTCTGAGTAATATGGCTGGATGAAAGTATACCCCCGATGACTGGAAACTTAGCATCTTTCGCTTCCAGCATCGAATTCCCTGATAGCTGCTTATTTACTAACATTATTTTACTTTAAATGAATTTAAGCAATAAACTATTGTGTTTCTATTATTTAACGGGTAGTGTCAAGGTTAAGGAATACTGTGCGTTGAATGCTAGTTGAAAATGTTTGCAAAAATGACGAAGAGTGATGGTACCTAATTCGTACGTGGTAAATTTTGGGAAAGTTGGTAATTTGTGTCAATAACGGATATAATAATTTATGTCAACCATATAACAAATATGAAATTGAAATACCAACTGCTTATGCATGGTGGGCGGAGTAGGGCAGTGGTTAGTGTGCTGGACTACTGTGCGAGGGATCCCAGGTTCGATCCTCGGAAATACACAAATAACATGTTTTTTCTACTAAGCCACCTCTCGCGAACGTCTGACAAGTCCTCTCCGAGAGTATGACTGTCATGAAAAAGCTTCCCCAATTCAGCCGTTCGGACTCGGCATAAAATTGTAGGTCCCTTCCATTCGTCCCAAAAATAGAAACTCACACAAACGAATGGTTGTGAGCAGCTAGGCATAGGGTGTCTACCCGCCTGTTGCGCCACCTATTTATTTTTTTATTTATGCATTTGATATTTTAGTGGAATTCTAAACGTTTCAAACTCAATCGCAAATGGATATATGGATTGATGGTGGACCGAACAGGACTCCATTCCATGCATACAAATCTATACACAAAGTAAACGTATCATAACATGCTAATGTTTAATCTGTCGATTCGACCTTTTTGCAAACGAGAGCACTAACTGCAAATAAAAACATTTACGGTTTGGTTTGCAGAGTCCGTAATTTTGGGCCTGGTCTTTTGTCCAGATATTGTATTTTCTAATTCTATTGCAATCGATCTTTGCCATGAAATCCAAAACCATGGTCTCTCCAATTCGTATCCTTGTTCAACATCACTATTGGATATCAGTTGGCTATTTCGCGAATAACACAAAACCTATTTAAGCCCGCAGTACTTTATGTCGGTCCAATTAGTCGGCTAGCATACACAGACTCAGCTCAAATAATTAATTTCAATCCACTCGCGATATAATGTACATAGGTACACGTTATTATGTACATATTTGTTGCATTATAACCTGACCGATGGCGGTTGAGTGATTTTACATTTCCCTGATTGAATATCAATAGTATAGGTATTATGTGTGTGGTGGTATTTCACGTTTGATACCGACCATACGTTCATCACTAATAGCAATCAATTTAATGAGCGCACTTCTGGTTAAGTACCTCCATGAATAAACGGCCTTAGCATCTCTTTTAAAATGAGTCCCAAACGGAGCGAGGATCCTTTTCAATTCATTTTTCATCAGAGGGGAACTATACAAGGCTGTGCCACACAACTGTTAAGGTAATTAAAAAACGCAATCAGTGTTCTCTATGCTAATCAAAAGTGAATCGCGTGTTGTTGTTGCGGAACCTGTTTTTTTTTCGTTGAATAAATGCACTTTAATTTTAGTGACAGAGAATTCGAATGGAAATTTCCATTTCAGTTAGGTTTTCCTTTTTCGATTTGGACTCGTATACCAATCAGCTATATTGCACACAAACAGGAGCATGTGCTCATTTTTTGCCCGCGGGAAAAGTACGGAAAATGCCGGCTCTAAGTCGGATTTTTTTCAATGGAGCTACCAAAAAAAGGAATTACAATCGCAGGTGACACGTAGAGCCGGGTCAGTTGGTGGAGTCAATTGGACCAGAATCAGTTTTGGGATTTTATTGTTTGCGCTGGGGATGGGCGCGCGATGCGACGAATTTTAATCAATTTGAACCGAATTGCACTCCACATCGACTTTGTCTACTATGCGATTTGGGAATTGAAAGGACAGCTTTTGTTTAAAAGCAGGGCGAGACATGAGTGCGTTTAAAAAACGTAATACGTGGTAAATAAAATTCGCATTAGCCCTATTAAGCTGGGAGACAGATTCGAATGGAATTGCATTTTTAAATTGATACTTTTTGTTATTCGGGGGAAAAAAACGGATCTGGATTTTCAATAATTAGTGCCACGGATTTCGGTTAGTTGAGTTGGTGAAAAACGTAGCCAATTGCCAAGGCAAAACGGGATCAGTGTGACTTTATTGTGGTGGATTTATAGATATAATTGAGGAAATATTTTAATAACTGGGACATAAACGGAGGGTATCGCGAAACAACCTCTTAGGACATTCAGTTCAAATTGCTTTGGAAGGTTTCAGGTCTGAAACTCAAAATATAGATGCAGGTGTTCTGTCTCCGACTGTCTTTGTCATTTTCATAAATAATCTCTTGTCTGCAACTTCTAATCCAATTCATTCCTTCGCTGATGACAACACCCTCAGCTTCTCATATTCATTCCAGGACTGACTTTCCTACTCTTCGACCGCAGAACTGGAACGCCAACCTATTTAAAGGCTTCAGTTATATCCAATCATTCAGTGTCCTCGCATATCACAGGCATTGGTGGTAGGGTCGCATAAGAACTCCGTCGCTCGAGATTCCTGGTGAGTTAGCCTTCGGTAGGGTGTTAGCAGAGGACTCATCAGTCATCACATTCCAAAGTCTGACTTTCCACGAAGTCGAGAGCATTTTGAAGCCGTCGTCTGTCAGCGTCCCCTAGTTGTTGTCTTTTCTGCAGCTTCTTTATCGTCATTTTGCAGTTGACAACTATTTTCCTGATCGAAGCTGTAGACGATATGGAGAATTTGGATTAACTGGAGATGGAGCGATTGTCATCATCCTCAAGAAAAAGTTTCTCAAGTCCGAGGTCAACCGTTCCCTCCCTTACCCCAACCGAAGCAGCCTTACTTGTTAAAGGTTCTTAGAGTAAGAGGGTCTCTTTTTCCTCCTCCGTCATGTTCATCGTCTGAGAATCGGCTTTCCTGAAGGTCTTGGTGCCCGATCCGTTTACACCAGTCCCCTTGCTTGTTATTTTGGACCCATGAGTAAGGGGGAAGGATAGGTCGTTCTGTACTCACCCCCTGTATACAGAAAAGGAGAATTAAATTAAAACTAGAGGACCCCAGATATCTAGAGTTCACCGCTAAAAGACACATTGTGCCATACATTCCATGGGCACGGTTGTTCACCCGGAATTATCGAGTTATTCCCCTCTAGAGTCTAGATCCGTTATATTCAGTCTAAAGCAGTGGCACTTCGTGCAGGATGTGGCTCTTCACCACGTTTAACGGTCTTAGGCAATCCTTTTAGGCATATCCTCTGGCCTCTAACCTGATACCTCGCCAACCATTTGACTTTATACTATCTAAGAATGAGAATTTGACTTCTTCGTCATTAGATCCGCAGCAATAAGGATTCTACTTCCGTAACAATGAAAAATCTACCTACCTCAATGTCCCAAAAGAAGTATGTATACCTATCTTCAATAATAATGCATGAATAGCCAACTAAAAATGTGAATAACATTTTAAAAGTGCGACACTAAGAGGATTTTAGGTGGAACGAGGGTTCCACAATCCATACCCACTGTCAGTGGCAGTTATTGCGAATGAATATTTTTAAGTGATTACTGTTTCCTTGTTTTGTTTTTCACAAATACTGTGACCTGAGTCCGGTTTTAATTCCTTGCGCATAAAGTACCTAAGTGCGGGGGATTAGCACCTCATCCTACTGAATGGACTTCCGCTTTTTTATGAAAATTTATTGAAGCACCCAGAACCGATTATAGGAGTATAAGGCATAGGCCTATAATTACTTTGCGACCCATTTGGTATGTACACTACGGGTGAAAGGAGTCACAAACAGGCTGCAAGGAGGCTAACGATGACCATTCAACCCAGGGGTGGAATAATGTGAGAGGACCTCATTATGGTGATTTGTATGCAAAATGTGTTGCTATTCGCTGAAACACTGTGTCCAATGATGTTAATAAAGCCATGAACTGCGCGTTAATTTGTGCAGTTTATTTGTGGGGCAGCATATATGACTAATTAGCTTCTGTTTTTCAACGTAAAACGCAATCATACTCGACTGATAGAGACACCATTCGTACTCCTACATCCCAGAAATTGCAAATTTAACAAACTTACCTACCTCACCACTTATTCCCCCAACGTAAAACTATTCCTAATTCATTGGTTTGCCCCAAAGGATCAACCACGAACATTACTAAAACCAAGAGCAGCAAAAAAAAAAAAACAGCCAAATTGCAAGTAAGGGACAATTTTGCAAATTAGCTTCTCATCTCACGAAAATGTCGACCATTAGTCAGACAAAGTCAGCCACATGCCAGAAAAAAAACCGACACCTTCCCCCCGGAAACCTTTCTTCAATTAATGGCTTCTCGTTATGTCGCAAACCATTTTCCATAGGTACTCTCCATGGATTAGAATTAATCCATTCTCCTGTGCACTTGTGATGAGAAAAAAAAAAGTCCACCACCAATGGAGAGATGGCTTTTTTGTTGGATCTTATTCTGGCAAATATGTTTCCACAGGATGTGACTTGCTCGAGGCTAGGGAATTCGAACTAGCAAAAGTCCCAGAACAACTGAAGATACACAAATCGTAGGTACTCGCTGATAAAAAAGACAAAAAATAAATAAAAATGAGGAAAGAAAAATAGAATCGAACACCGAGAGTCGATGAGAAATATTTTTCTAATTTTTCAGGACATTCACACAACTGGAGAGGAAATTGAACAGAACAGTGCAATGGGAGAAAAAATAAGGAAGCATAGAACAAACAAAAAAAAAGTAGGTACTCTTTGAGACAAGAATTAGTCGACGTGTGGGCGTATTCGTAATGAAATGATTCATATCCTGTTTTCATTTCGGGTATCGAACACGGGGCGACAAATTCACCCAGAAAGACAAAAGCAAGAGTAGGTATAGAGATGGTCAAAAAAGATACCAAATTGGATGGCAATTGCAAGAGTTTTGGTTCTGCTTCTGATGTTGGGGCGAGAAATTTATGGACACTTTTTCGTTTTCTGCTCTGGTTCCGGTTGCTTTTTTTCACAAAACATGAAAAGAAGGTTTTTGGTAAGGACAACGGGGCGGTTGCAAAGCAAAAAAAATCGATTCTTTCACACTTGATGTTGCAGTACTTACGGCTTTTTTTTCAGCTAGATGGTTGAAAGATTTTTTCCACCAGTGTTGTATTGGTTCTACCTTCGGTAAAATCAAAATACCGCAAATGCAGGATGTTAGTGAAGCTACGTCATGGTCATATT
This sequence comes from Cheilosia scutellata, assembly GCA_955612985.1. Lineage (NCBI taxonomy): Eukaryota > Metazoa > Arthropoda > Insecta > Diptera > Syrphidae > Cheilosia > Cheilosia scutellata. The sequence continues at coordinate 8,295,854 of OY015313.1, forward strand.
GTGGGCTGCTGAAATTAAAATCTCCATTAGGGCTAAATGGCCAGCACGATGACTTACACGCAAGCTTGCATATAGCCAATATTTTTTTCAAGCAATGTTTGGGAAGAAACTTAAGGACAATGGCCGATTTTGGACCATTGACACAAACCACAGTGGTTTGTGCCATTGCATTAGCAACCATACTTCGAACCTCTTGCTTATTTACTTACTTATACCTGATGGGCCTCAACCAACACGCCTCTCCAGTTAGCACGATCTTTGGCTAACCGCCTCCACAGTTGCGCACTCCAAGTTGGTTGAGGTCCCCTTCCGCACTTGTGCGCGCCACCTAAGACGAGGTCTTCCTCTACTGCGTTGTCCCTCCGGGTTGGAATCGAAGACTCTTCGGGCCGGAGCGTTGGTGTCCATTCGCTCCGAATGCCATCTTAGTCAACTGATACGTACTTTTCTGACCAGGTCAATGTCGCTGTACAGCTCGTAGAGTTCGGTGTTAAATCTCCTCCTCCAAAGCCCGTCAACGCAAACGGGACCGAAAATCACTCGAAGAATTTTGCGTTCGAAGCGACCAAGGAGATCTTCATCCGCCTTTGATAACGTCCATGATTCTGCGCCATAGAGCAGGACTGGGATGATGAGGGTCTTATATAGAGTCTCCTTGGTGTTTCTCGACAAGGCCTTACTAATCAATTGCCTTCTTAGGCCAAAGTAACAGCGGTTGGCAAGCGTAATTCTTCGCTTGGTTTCTGATGTGATGTCATTTTCAGAGTTAATAGCGGAGCCGAGGTAGACAAAGTCCAGAACTACCTCAAAGTTATAGCTGTCTATCGTGGCGTTCTGTCCGATTCGTCGATGTTGTGGGTCCCTTCTTGTTGACAGCATATATTTTGTTTAGCAATCATTTACCACTAAACCCATTTTTGCCGCCTCTGTACTGATACTTGCAAATGCACCAGTGACAGCTCGCTGTGTTCTGATGTCGATGTCGTTAGAGTATGCAAGTAGTTGCACAGACTTTTGGAAAATTGTGCCCCTGGGATTGGTATCGGTGAGATTGTTTCCGACCTTTACGGAGCAGCGAGCGTTCTCCATCGTCATTCTGCACAATCTGACAAGTTTGGCAGGGATGCCAAAACTAGACATGACATAGACTTAAATGCTGTCATATGCGGCTTTAAAATCGATAAATTGATGGTGAGTATCGATTTGGACTTCTTCGGTTTTCTCCAGGATCTGCCGTAGTGTGAATATTTGGTCAGTTGTGGACTTACCGGGCCTAAATCCGCACTGATAGGGTCCAATCAGTTCATTGAAAAATGGTTTCAGGCGTTCACACAGTACGGCAGACAGGATCTTAAGGAGATGTTAAGGAGACTGATGCCTCTATAGTTGCCGCAGTTTCCATTCATCAGGCATACTTTCCTCTGACCAAATTTTAGAAACGAGTTGGTGTATGCTCTCTACCAAGTCATCACCCGCTGTCTTAAAAAGCTCGGCAGATAAACCGTCCGGTCCTGCAGCTTTGTTTGACTTGGTCAGGTGGACGGAAGTCTTGGCTTTCATCGCCCAGGTTGAATGGTTCTTTCTACCTGACAGCGGAATATGTGTCGTCTTCGCCGTTTAACAGTCTGCAGAAATGGTTTTTCCATGTCCTCAGCAGCGACTGTGACCCCACTACAAGGTTTTCTTGCTTGTCTCTACAGGTCTCTGTTCGGGTCTTGTTCCCTTGACACGTTCTTTTTACATTTTGGTAAAACTTCCGAATATTGTTCCTGGAGTAGCACCTTTCTATTTCTTCGATTGCGCGCTTCTCATGCTCTTTCTTTTTCCTCCGGAGAAGCCGGTTTTCTTCCCTCCTTTTTTGCTCGTAGAGCTCACGAGCTGTTCTCGTCCTTCTCTGCAGCGCCGCTTTGTAGGCCAGTTATTATGCTGCATGTGCTTAGTAGGAACTAATAATACTGGTGGAAGTTTAGGTGACCAAAGTTGTACCCAAGATTTTACTTGACTTGCATGCTTCCCTTCTGGGCAACGGGGGAATCACGCATGGCCGTAGATCTCTGCATGTACAGAAGGCTTAACTGATTTTATGGAATCACATTATTATTATTCTGCTTCTTCTAATAAGCCTCCGATTTCCAAAATGAGTATGTAATGCATTATGAACCTAATTCCCTGACAAAGAGCTGTTTAAACTTGTACTTACTGCTTCTCCTTCTTGCCCTGTTACCAGCCATTATTTATTTTTCTTTCCTTAACCTGAAATAGCATTCCTATTCAGCATTCCTTCTAATATTTCCTCCGAGAAAATACCTACCCTGTTATTTTTTTGCCTCACCAGTTAGCTTTATTTTTCTTTATGCCGGGAAGCTTCATCTTTCACTTCCAGCCAACAACACCAAGGATACTATATCTAAGGTAGTTTGCATATGCTTAAAATATACAAATTTAATAAATGAGATATGTATTCAAAAAAGAAAGGATATCCTCCGGTATATCCTTTGTATAGCTGTTCGCTGCACAAGATAGCTGAAGTAACTTCAGACATAGACATCGACTCAAATTGAAGCAGTGCTCGTTAAAAGGCACAACAACTTCGATAGATCTTTTTTTTTTTTGTGTCCGATTTCTTGTTATCCCTTTTTTCATTATAGCTCTCGAAATAACTGTTTTTGTTTGTGTTAGTATTTCCTCAATCTATGGGTGGTGGTGGCACGTCAATTTAAATATGAAATCATGCGAATAGAATTTTGCGTTCTTTTCAATTTCGTATTTCTTGTCAATTCTTGTGTTTGTTCCGCTTTTGCTTAGAACGGCTTACGCAGTCATTGTGTTGCCTTGCGAACAGCCTAATGGGGATGGAAATTCGAGAAAGAAAAGCTCCCCAATCTTCAATTCTGTATAATATTATTTAGATGCGGGATGTGTTATTTTTTTGTTGTTGGATTATGACGATAGATATAGTCCTTTATAAATAGAATATATCATCAATGGAGACTGTGAAATGCGGAATTCCAATTGTTGTTATCCTTTTCGATGGTAAACCGTTTAGTGCAGTCAAAATAGGCACTTATTTTCGTTACCATTTTACATTACCATTTTTTTTTGCTGTTTTGTGTGAAATTGCGCTCCCTTTGGGGGAGAAAAGTATGGCAAATCGAAGAGGGTGTCAAAATGGATTGAAAATGTAGGCATTTATTTCAGTGTGGTACTTTAAAAATAAAGGTATACAAATAATTTAACTTTTTTGTGAAAAGATGGAAGGAGGATATTTTTTTACGGTACGTTGAAACCAGAACCACGACAATAAAAATGAATTTCCATATCTGAATCAAAAGGAACGTGGAGCATTGTAAAAAGACTTTAAGTTAGTTAGGATAGCAACACATTAGCACAAAAACGGGTTTCTTGTCTGGCAAGCGGTTGGCCGCCTGAAATTACGTCTTGCGCTCACGGATTCGTATTTAGGGAGTAGTTTTCTTTATATGGACTATGGAAACTAGTTTCAAGTGATTATAACAATTATCCCAACTTTCAAAAAAATTTAATTTTTAACATAGTATTACTCACCTGAGCCTCCAGTACCGGCTGCAAGACTTTCATTTTTGAAATAAGAAATTTCCAAACTTTTTAGCGGTACTCATCTCTTTTGGTTATCATTCACACCCAAAATTTGCAGCGGGCTCTTGGTCTATAAGGGAGGGGTCTCGGGTTTGAACCCCGGAAATTAGAAATTACATCTGGTTTTTTTTTTTCCAACGAGCCACCTCTTACGACCGTCTGACAAATATCCGAGAGTTTAACTGACCTGTAAAAGCTTTTTAAACTAACAGTTTGAACTCGGCATAAAATTGTAGGTCCTGATGATTTGACGAAGTTCATTATCTTATTTATTGATGTGCTGGGAAACTCGTATAGGGCGTTGAAGAAGTGAATCCCTAGGAATTTATACCTGGTATGTTGGAGACCTGCACAGTGACATAGGAAGTGAGTTGTATCCTCAAGATCTCCCTCATCATCGCAGCCTCTAAAAAGTTCTTCTTCCGTTAAGATCATTTTCTTCATGTTGTACCGCAGAGTATATTTTTCCCTATGATTCCTAAGAGAGTGGACAGGGATTTGCTATCCTTCCGTATTATACTCTCGGTTCTGGTTTCATTGAAGACCGGCCTTAGTATTCTTGTGCTACTACAAGTATTTAATGTGGCCCATCTAGAGCTCGCCCCTCGTGTGACTTTTCTTCCTGCTTTAAGCTTGAGTGTGCAAGGCCTTGAATGACTCTTTCTGCCTGATAGTGGAATTTGTGTCGTCTTCGCCGTTTAATAGTCTGCAGAAACATTTATTTGCTTTCAGGATTCAACAGATACTAAATCTACAACAAGTTATCACAGAGGGATCAGCTTGTTCTGAAACAGCTATCGAACCTTGCCTTGCTAATTCGTCTGCTTTCTAATTACCGGGAATGCCGGAACCCATCAGAAGAGCAATACTTTGTGCTGTGTACCAAGAGCCTTGAGTTCTTCGCTACAGCACTTCACAAGCTTCGATTTTATTTCTGGTGCAGTTATTGCTGCCTGGCTGTCGATAAAGAAGGTAATACCTCCAGGTAGTATTGCCCTTACTCATGGGCTGCTATTGTCACTTTTTAGATCTGTCTGTAAATACGGCTATGATTTGCACGTTAGGTACGAGTCCGTCTCTCCATTCTTCCCTGATGTATTCCATGACAGGTACACGGCCAAAGTATTTCTCTAGGATCATGGAATAACCCGTTACGTTCAATTTTCATTTTATGGATTAGTTGATTCTCATGACACTAATTGCAGCCGATAGTTGTATAAGAGCCAGGTTGGGGATAACCTTAAGTGCTGAGGTTGGAGTTATCCTCATCGTACTAGCGGTGCCGATGCACGCTAGTCCTTGAACTTTCCTTAACGCCTTTAGGTAAGTGACCTTCTTGATTGCCGGCCACCACACGTGACTACCATCCATAGCTTAATTTTGGGAAATAGTCCTCAGGTTTTTCCGAAGATTCTGCTGCAAGAACAAAAGGCCATTGAGGCTTTTTTGATTCCCTCATTGGTGTTCAATTTCCAGTTTAGTTTTTTTTTTGTCTAGTATAAGTCTCAGGTACTTTGCGCTATCAGTGATTCTGAGGGGTGTGCCGCCAACAGAGGGTGTAGCACTGCTGTATTTTTTATTTGTTAAAAGTACAAGTTCAGTTTTCTGGGGATTGATTGTTAAGTCGCAGTTTTTGGTCCAGGTGTCAAGGGTTTTTAGGGCGCTATCAATTTGTTTCGCCTGTGTTGGAAGGAATTTACCCGTTGCCATCAGAAATAAGTAGTGGATAATTATGTTTACCCTCCTCGTCTCCTCAGCTCCTACCTTCCTACCGAAATCCTTTTTAGAATGGTTTGATCTTCGTAAGCCAACAGAGAGCTATAGTTCTGATGTGTGTATTGGGCCAAGTTTAAATACTGAATCTTCTTGGATTCAAATTAAACCAGATTTTTTGTGAGCTACTGATGTAACTAGGGAGGAGAGTCCCAAGTCTCTCAAGATCATCAGCCTCATAGAAATATATCCTATGAGAAATGAGTGCCAGTCCGATACGACATTGGAAGCTTTTTTTTAATTCCTTGGATTGTCACTAAAAATCATAATATCGATATTGAATGATGGATTACCCTTTAGGGCTCCTTAAACCGACTTTACTTTCGCTTGAAAAAAGGTACAGTATTCAGGCAGACTAAGGGATATATGCGCAAAAAAAAAAACAGATTTTCTCTGTCGAGACTTCTGACACTGCGAGGTGGAAATACTGGAAGTATGAGGCAGCACCTCAGGTAAATGATGTGTTACCTCCATGTGAATAGATACTCACCCACGCATGAACATCCAAAGGCTGGTGTATTTCAAAACTTTAATTCTTAGGATAGGTAGATTCAAACGTGCAGATACCAGCTCGTCTGGGATGGCCCATTCTATTTTATCTCACAAATTCAATGCCGCAACATAAACTCAGTTCTATAACCACCAATTACATTACATCGAGTTTATGTCTTCAATGGCAAATGCTTCCACACTTCCCTAACTCCCCCATGGCTACCGGATATACCTAAAATTTCAAGCTCAACATCATTCCATTGCCCTCACTGAAGTGTCCTTGTAATTTTTCTTTGACTGTTGATCTCCGCAGTGTGTTTGCCCCACTTCCAAGTTCCAACGACCATCGATGATGGATAAATCCAAAATTCATATTCCCAACGATGAAAAACATAAAAATGTTAATATTAAAACATCCGACTGCCATTATGAGTCGTCTCAGCGTTTTTTCTTCTTGACATTAAGAGGATGGGTATTGGGTATCACAAAAGCCGGTATAAGTGGGTAGGGTATGGTGCTCCAAAGAAAACTATACACGCTGAAAACCTTTCCATTTACTTGAGTGGCTTTTTAAATTGATTTGCTTTCCCAACAAACAGCGCGCCATTCATTTATCCTTTTGGAAAATGTCTCTCTCCTTCGCTGTGCGAGTGCGAGGTCCTGCTGTTCTTTTAAGAGAACAACATGTGTTTCCCAAAAGTAACAACCAAGAAGCCTCCAACTCCGCACAGCAAAAGACCATTCATCTAAATAAAAAGTTATAAAATCTCCAGCGAAGTGCTACTTAAAGTCGCCGGAAGGCTGCCATTTCGCTTGTGCTTGGTATAATTTCGCGCCACACCACCATGGCGTGGAGTTTCTTCTTCAATTTCCTCCTGTGTTTTGGCGGACGATTTCCATTGATTTGATTTCGTGGGGGGGCGGGCGGCGTAATATTTGGTGATTTGTGCTGCTACATGATGAAAGGTTGTAAATATCGTAAAAATGGAAATGAAAACATGAAATGACAATATTTTCGATATTTATGGGAACATTGCTGTCACATTGTGCGCATGATGGCGCGATTTTGTGGAACAGGCATCGTGGTTGATAATTCGAAAGGAGTTCGTTATAATTAATGGTCTGCGACGTCTGTTTTAGGGGATTTGGTCATACCAGGTCCGGGAGGCGAATCTGATTGAGTGTCTGATGGCGATTTTAGTTGGTAATAAATGGAAATGGTCCGTCCGCCTGTGGCCATGTTGTTTGTACAAATTGACATCGCGGGGGGGAGTGGAAGAGGACATTGTAATGACGAAAGCAAATTGGGTATTTATGCAAATGTTGCATCACAAATTTACATACAGCGCAACAGTGCTTTACTTTTTTACATGTTGGCTATTTGGTTGCATTTTTGGAATGCAAGGATTTTCAATACCAACTTGACGACAGTAAAAAAAAGTCCTCTCACCAAATTTCATTCGCCTAGGTTGATTCGTTTGGACGCTAGCGTGTTTTCAACAGACAGACGGACGGACAGACGGACATGGCTCAATCGATTCAGAATGCGATCCTTATTCAGAATATACTTTATAGGGTCTCCGGTGACTCCTTCTTGGCGTTACAAATGTAATGACAAAGTAAATATACCTTCCTGTGGGGGGTATAAAAAACATATCTACAATAAAGCAATCATATCAAGTGGGGGGGATTTTATAACTACCTACTGTATTTTGAAATCAAAATTTTCCTAAGAAAAATCGCGAGGTTTCGAGAATTTGGAGAGCGCCAAAAAATACCCTAAGTTTTTTTTAGATTTTTTTCGAGTTTGAAAAGAGAAGCTCCAAGCACAGAGCGACGTTGCATACTCTTAGGCAATGTGGAAAAATTAAATTGTCTGTATAAAGTACAGACAAAAACCAAATTGTAATATCAAATTGATAATTTTCGTTGCATACTTCTATGAGCGTCAAAATCAATTAAGTTTTAAGTACAGTGACTCAAAGTGTTATTGGTAATTGGTATAGGGAATTTTTTGACCGATATTTAAAAAGCTTTATTCCATATTACTCCTATTAAAATTAAATTTAGTCCTTTTATCAAAATACGAAAAATTTAATCTAAAAACTTCGCAAATGTCACGACCAAACGTTGTACCTCCTGTCGTAGATTCCAAGGACTGATTTTATACAGAGGGATGATTGAGTTGTTCCTATTCTAGCGAGTTCATCGGCCTTACAATTCCCTGGAATGTCTCTATACTCTCTATGACTCTTCACCCAAATTAGGTGAATGATGAACATTGAACTGATCGCGATCGGCCATCTTCGTAAGAGACGATCGGCAGTCGAGGGCTACTAGAGTAGTTATAGAGATCGAATCCAAGGAATTAATGGTTGCTTGAGCCAAGATAAGACTTATTTTATCGCCATTAATTCCGCCTGAAACACGCTACAATAATTTGGTAGACGGAAGGAGAGCTTAAGATTAAGACTTTCAGAGAAAACACCCCCACCAACTCCGTCTTTAGTTTTTTGAGCCGTCAGTGGTCACTGTAGAAGTGAACTGATCTTCCGGGCAAGTATCCACATTACAGATTGCTCTGGAGTGGATAGTGAGGAGAAAGTTCTTGTCAAAATTTTGAGATGCGGTGGTTAGTTAGTGTTTTTGGTTGAGATTTCGAAGTTCTTCAGAATAGAGGCCTGGCCAAAGTCTTTCCTTAACCACTGTGAGGTAGCTTTAAGGCGACTGACTGCACTCGCTTTGAAATAATATGTCCAGTGCCGAAGAGGGAGTTATGCGTAGTGCACCACTTATACACATTCAGGCTGTGCGCTGGACCTTGTTTACATAGTCGCTATTTATGGCTTTCTCCAAAGATGTCCTGTCCACCAGACAATTGTCCCATAGGTGAGTATCGGTCTTATAACTGAGATATAGAGCCAGTGAGTTATTCGAGGTTGTAGACCACATTTATTTATTACCAATAGCTTTTTTGCAAGAGAAGAGTGCTACTGTAGCCTTCTTAAATCTTTCTTGGATGTTAAGTTGTGAATAGCACCAGATCAGTTTTGTGTGGGTTCACACCTAAACCTAAACCACACCGACTCGCCCAGATAGCTAGCTTGTTTAAAGCATTTTGTAGGAGCTTTTTTTAGAGTATTTAAGTGCTTTCCTGAAACAGCTATAGCAATATCATCTGCATAAGCGATCGCCGTGCATCATTCACCTTCCAGGGCTCTAATCGCGTAATTTTTCAAACAATCATCGAAACGATTGAATAAAGCGACGTCGTTTTTAGTTTGCTTCGTATAACATCTCTATCGCGACGTTCAATCGAATCGTTCATCGTTTTCGTTTTAGACAGTTTGAGCAGGACTGTAAACAAACTATGACAGCAAAAAAATTAAATTTAATTAAATTTAATAAAAATGGGAAATTAGTTTTTTCGTTTTTCTTATTTTTGGAGCTGTTGTTTCATTGATTAGGCATTAAATTCTAAAACGTAAGTAGAAAGATATTTGATTTAAAAATTTAATTAGTTAATGAATTATTAACCTTTTTTTTGCAAAGGCGTCCATATATTAAAAGGAATTATGTATGCACTGCGATGCGACTGCGTACAAGTTAACAAGCAAGAAGACTGCAAGACAATGGGAAAATCTTCCACATTTATAACAAAAAAATAAAGATTGTGTTTGTTTAAACAAAAAGTTGGTTTATTTATATGAAAAAATAAAAATAACAAGTCATCAAACTGCAACTAGTTATTTAACATTCTTGATGTCGGACTTCGATTCAATCCAAGTCCACAGCCATTTATTTTTCGTCTTTGTTTTGAGAGAATTTTTATTGTTCTTCTTGACGAATCAGTACAATATGCAAGCTGCAACATATTCCGAATGCAGCGCTATGCTTTGGTTACTTAAAATAAACCTAAATGAAACTAAAAAAATACACCAAAAAACGATGAAACGATTGCAAAATAGCCATCGTTCAATCGAATCGTTTTGACGACGCCATTTGACAGTTAAATTGTTAACGTGAAGCTATAAAAAACGATAATCCTCCAATAGTTTCAACGATCATCGTGTTTTGGTTGTTACTCGAAGTACAAGCATCGTCGAGACGATGTCGTTCGATCGTTTTAGCCAATGGTTTTAGCCTTACGCGATTAGACCCCAGGATTATCAGTAGTTCGTTGACCACCAAATTCCAAAGAAGGGGCACCACCTTGCGGAGTGCCTCTACTGACAGATCTTCTTGCGGACACCTCACCCAGCTTGGAGTTGATAATCCGACCATTAAGAATTAGATTAAGCAGTTCGCAAAGTGAGCTGTGAACATTCAGAACTGAAAGCGCATCTAATATCGCTGATCTAAGGAAGGAAACCATCGTATACTCCTTATGGAACCGGGAGTATTGGATATTACGTACTAATGTGTGTAATGTGTTTTTAAAAGGAATGATGATAGACTTATAGTGCTTATAGGTGTGAAATCTGTAGAGTTCGTAAGGGAGTATTTACCTGCTTTGGGTGTGAAGACAACTTCTCTCCATATCTTTGGGATATAGACGAGATCAAGACAACTTTGACAGAAATGTCATAATAAAATACGTAAAAATTGGACAAAGCGCTTTTCGTGATTTATAAATCACTTTGGCTTAATCACGTTGATGGGAACATGCGAAATGAAGCATAACAATTACAATATAAGAAGAAGGTTCCGTTATTTCCCTTTCCGTAAACTTAAAAACCGAGCTGTGTCTGGTAGTTTTATTTTCTGCAATGTTCAATTAGAAGATTGACACTCATGGTAATTAAATCATTTCCGCTTAATCCTATAATCTAAACAATTATCTATATATCCATCCTTTTCTTACACTTTTTGGTTTTTTTAAGTCGTCTTAAATTTTTTCTTTTAATCAGACGGTCAATGGCAACGCTCTGACTTGAAAACGAGATGGAAAAGGAAATCCACTACTTTTATTACAGTTATTTTCCTTTCTTACTCGTTCATTTTATTTTATTTGATTTTCGCATTTCCACGCCATGGTGGAGGTGGTGGTGTGTGGTAAGTTAGGTATGCATCCACTTGCCATATTATATTGTTGTTTCTATTCACTTATTTCCTACCACTTCTGCATCGTCATTGCCGCCCTGATTGAGGATAGAAATCGAAAAAGATGCAGAAAAGGAAACTTCATCCCTTTAGGTATTGAAAAGCTGAAATGTGATAATAAAAAGGGAGGAAAACTTGCAGGCAGAGCGATAACAATGGAGGCGGAGGGTGGGATAGAGGAGTGCAACAGGATTTCCGCTTACAACTCGACAAGACGAGCCCAAGGAGGTGCGCGAACACAACCAAGAAGGAAATGAAAACGTCTGTATATACTGCACACAGCCTTGTTCGGAGAATAAGGCAAACGTTATGAAATTCCGCAAGCTTGCTGCGAAACAAAATTAAAGATGTTCTGCAATGCAACCAAGGATGGGGCTGGAAATGGTGTTGGGGGCGTGCAGTCGATTTTATTTAGCGCACTAGTGGTGGAGGAGTTCTGTTGAGAGTCCCGAACTCCCGACTGTCAAGGAGGGGTTAAACGACTTTGGAGACAACACTTTGGAAGTACTTTTCGGCAAATTCACCGCAATATGCCATTGCACTGCGTTCTGATGCCGATAGGGTGGCAGTGGGTGAGATATCTGTTTTCAGGTTGGATGGTCGCCATCTTCTCCATGGAAGGTTGCACTCTGTCATTGTACCCTATATGAAAAGGGGTTTCGGTAGCAGTGGGTGATCCCGCTGGATCCCTTAATTTTAATTACCAATAAATTCATTTAATAACCCAAATAAATTTCACAATTTTAATTGTTTGTAATAAGGACAAAGTGGAAGTTTGGCGACGAAACGATGCGAAACTTTTATGAGGATTGCGACTTTTGTTTGCTGTTGGGCGTCAGCAATGGTACAGTGGGGGTGGGGGTGCAGGACTCCTGCGTTTCAGTGAATGTTTTTGTGTAAGCGAGGTTGGTTTGTTGGTTGTGTGTTCAGTGACAGGGAACAATGTATTCATTGTTTTACGAGTGGCTTGAGGGTATTTATGAGCGAATGGAATACACTATTATGTTGTGGAGGTCAATGAAATTGGTAGGGCAATAGCTGTGAATGGTAGTCCATGCTCGTATATTATATATTTGCATGCTGAAAGTTTTGTTGTGGCGAAGGAAATATTGGAAAAGGGAAATCGGAAAATTACAATGTACCTACTCGTATACTTGGAATAATAAAGTGGACCTTCAGGTAAAGGTTCCTTGATCATTTTGTGTTTTTAAAAATGTACGGACTGCTCTGAGCGAGGCTAAATTATTCACTGTATAATGTATTGTACAAATAAGCTTAATTTTACCTCGGCGAAACACGTATGACCAATGTTCTAGGTATAGGGTGTTAAAAAGGTTCTCGGGGATTTTAAGTCAAAATGGACAAGGACTACATTTTTAGTAAAATAATTGGAAATCAAAGCTTAAACATGTGAAAACGGATTAAAGCTAATTGACGTTGCTATAGGCCCAAACATACTAGCACACGGTTTTCTCAAAGTAATATTCGTGAATAAAAACGTTGCCACAAAATAATATAACCGTCAACAAAATTGATCATTCTATATGTCCGAACGGTCAGAGCTACGAACAGCCAAGGAATGAATGGATATCTCAAACCCTATGCAGCTAGCATCGAGTGTCAATTACCGAAGTGGTATCAATGACACGCAGCTAACAGAGACAGCACACCGATGTTCGAGGTTTAACCCCACTACCCCTACGTGTCGCCCTTGGTTTAATGAAGAGTACCAGCGAGCACATGCAGCAAACCACTCGCCTACAAAAGCGGTGCTTTAAAGAATCACGAGAGCTGACCATAAACTCTGCAAGCAAAATAGGAGGAAAAGGAGAATTATGGACGTCGCAAGAGGAAAAAGAAAGAACGCTACTCCAGGAACAATGTTCGGTAGTTTTACTAAAATGTGAAAGAATCGTTGTAAGGTAGCAAGACCCAAACAGAGATACCTATGAAGATGAGCAAGGAAACACTACAAAAGCATCACAGTTGGGTCACATAAAAACTGCTCCTCCCGCTTGTTAAACTGCGAAAATTACAACAATTCTACTGTCAGCCACAACGAATTGAATTGAGGGTAGCAATATCTAAACTCAAGTCTAATAACGTTGCTGTATACCAAAAGGCCTCCCGCACCCGAATTATTTAAGGAAACGGGAAACGACTTGCTAGATAGCAGACACCAAATCGTTTCCAAAATTTGCTTGGAAGAAATCGTGTAGAATGGAACCTCTGCATCGTTTTCGCGATCCATTACTAATGATACTATAAACTGCGCCAACTACATAGACATCAGTCCCCATAACACCGCATGCAGGATCCTGTCTATTGTGAGCACAAAATCATTTGTCATCGAACTGATTTGACTACCTATCAGATGGATTTTAGGGCCGGTAAGTCCATAACCATGGAAATACTTTCACAAGGGTAGATCCTTAAAAAGTCCAAAAAGTTAAGATCAATGCGATAAGAATTATATTTATCGATTTAAAGGCCGCATTTTGCAGAAATAATAGAGAAAAGCTATATAGAGCTATGTATAGTTCCACCATAAATGCCAAACTCGCCGGATTATCCTGAATGACGATAGAAAATACTCACTGCTCCAATAAGGTCGAAGACAATATCACAGAGACCTTCGACCTTAGTATATCTTTTTCTTTACATATACCTAATTCTTCTATACGTGTTTGTAACCGAACTACTCCTAAACGGCTGGACCGATTTTAATGATATTTTGTGTGTGTGTTTGAACGGGTCTAACGATGGTTTAGATTCACAAATGGACCCGGTAGGTGGCGCTGCGATCCGATTCCACAAAAGTTAAAATAATAAACACTCAACACTAAATAAAAAAATTAAAAAGCATCAAAAAGCTCATGAATAAAATTTCAAATAATAAACACAACAAAAAAAATTGAAATCCAAGAAGCTCATAAATTTCTCAACACCCGTAGCCGTGGGAGCTAAAGTTGTAAAATTGTAGACATTGATGTGTATTATCCAAACAAACACCCGCGCGAAGTGTGGGTGGTATTCCTGGGCACACGTGAAGGTGATATTCAGTCTATACTTGAGAAATTCCGACCACTACAATTCTATCGACATCATTCAGTTCCTAAATTTGTTTTCCACACAACCAGATAGAAATATACCTCGTCATTAGCAGTTTAAACAGTTTAAATAAAATATGTCCAAGGTCGCCTCGAAAATCTTTATACATTATTTGTCAATTCAATTACCCCTCCCACGGTTGTCCGTTCGGCGACTAACGTTTCAACGGTATGTTTATATTGTCCTCAACAATCTCCCAAACAAGAACAAAATTTCGAGAACCGAATTATCCGGTATCGGTTTAATTTGCCACGAGAAAATAACTTTTAAGCAAATTCAAAAACTTTAACTGCTTCCAACAACATCCTGATGGCATTTTAACAACAATAAACCATAAAAAGGACGACGAGAATTTCATTATGGTTTGACATTGCCGCATTTATTGCTATATAGAGTACTTTGCACTGAACATAAAAAAAAAACAAAAAAAAAAGGGACCGGAAAAAAATCCCCATCGTGCTTTCACAATAGCATCACAAGCATCTTGCACTTAATTCTCAAAAGGATCTCATACTATGGTATAGAAATGAGCTAAGACGACCCTTAAAGAAATAAAAATACACCATTACGTAGAATCCCGTTCGCAGACCTCTTTAAAATATCCTCTCATCTCTCATGATCCTTGTCGTCGTTAAATCAGCTAAAGAAAGTGGTCCAGGCGTATACCAATGCTGTAAGCGGTGCAAAATGACCACAACCCCACCTTCAGAATCGCTGTCAGTTTCCTGACCATAAACAGTTATTCTTATTTATTTTTTTGTTCTGTTCTTCTTGTATTTGTTCCGCATGCTTCAAGCTTCAAGGTCCATCGTTCTGCATTACCCTTAAGGCCATCATCATCCTCAGCAGCATCACCACCATAAGCAGAACAACTGAATTCTCCATTTATCATGTTGACATTTTAATTTATTAAAAACAATGAAACGAGTGAAGAGGAAAAAAGGAAATAATAACTCCGAAAGATAAATTATGTTTATTCCGACGCTATTCCAGCGAAAAATATCCTTTTTCTCCGCGAAAAAGATTTCTTATTCCATAGTTCGCATCTGCAATTATAGAGAGTTTTTCAAATATAGAAAAGGAGTCCGTGACACGGGTACGTAGCCGTTATCCTGGATTTAGCCACCACAATTAAAATGTAGCCCGTTTCGTGCTTGTGCCATTGATTTGAAGATGAAGGATAAGGAAGGACACCACCACACTCAGAGTGCACAATGGAAAGAAGTCTGAGTTTTTTTTTTGAATAAGTGGAATTCTATAGCAAATCCTATCCGAGGGGACATCCGTTTCCCTTTGTTTGGGAGGGTAATAAATTTTACTCCGATTGACAATTCGATTTGGTGAACACAGCTCAATGGCGCTGCGTTGCCGCCGCCGACGGTGCTGATGGTGATGGTGCTGATTTTTGGGGCACACAACCCCACGGGGAGGCAAAAATGTGTTGTCGAGTGGAAACTAACTTTCGGATGCCATCATATATATATGGAACATATGGGGATGAAGGAACCATCGAGATGAATATCAGCTGAAAATGGGGTGAAATGAACGGGAAAAGTAAACAATTCGAAAGAATGTTGTTTTGGCAAATCGAAATTAGAGTAGTCCACGAATGGAGAAGGGTTGCCATTGATTTATTTTACTCAGATACTCAAATCGATATGTGGAGTCCCACAAGGGTGGATATATGTTGGGTCTACGACATATACACATCTGCTATTTAAAATTTGTCCATGAGTCGTTTTGTAATCTTACATTATATTTTATATTGCATAGAAATTGTGGAATGTAGAAAGCTCTTCTCATGCATGAGTACAGTTTCGAGCTGACGGCTGTTTTTGAACCTAAGAGACTTTGGAAACTGAGATAAGAAGGCCAGTCTTAGAGTGACAGCAGAACATCAGCTAGGAACCGAGCTGGAGTGGAAAGGTTTGGTGGATGGGCCGATTGGAGGTAAATAATGGTGATAGGCATGATCAAATGGATATGTGACCCGTCGTCTGCCTACTGTCAAATTCGGTATAGTTTTCATAAAATTGGTTCAATTTATAAGAGGAGTCGGTGAAAGTAGAGCAAATTCATTTTGGTCAAAACAAAAAGAGAAATGTTGTCTTGGAGTTCGTTTACGGACATTTTAAAACTTTGAGTAAGTGTGAATACAAATTGGAGTATTGTGCGGATAACTTTCCGAACTCCCTTTTAATTAACAGCGATCAATTATACAGTACCCGGCCATTTTATTAGACAAATAAAAAAAAGTAAAAGTGTTAAAGACAATTTTTTGATACCCTCCACTGCATAAAAGTCATTCAAAATGTTTACCATGCGAGTTAGTATGTATGTACTGTACACGCATGTGTCTAATATACGTTTTGCGTGGAAGGTACCAGAACTACTTGACCGACATAAACAATTTTCAATACCAACCTGACGACGGTAAAAAGAACCCGTCTCACAAAATTGCATTCACCTAAGTCGATTAGTTTGGACGCTATCGTGTTTTCAACAGACAGACACTCAGACTCAGACACACTTTTCATGGCAGAATTGTATTTTTGTATTTCCAAAAGCGATTTGATCCAATCAAAATTCAAAAGCGATAGCTGTATAGTGACGGATTGCTGGCGGATTGTTTGCGGATTGTTTGCGGATAAAAAATAAACTAAATTCTTGTGACGGGAAAAAGCTGTCAAACTTTTGGGAAAATAAATGGAAAATTGGAAGTCTAATTGGCAAAAAAATGGAAATCATAGTTCGAATTTGAGAATAAGCTAAAGCGAAGACGGTCGAAATCGAAGTATCGCTTTCAATACGATCCCCCGCGTATTTGGGAATAACCCTCCTGAATCAGAATATATGTAATTTTTGTGGGTTCCGTTGACTTTTTCTTGGTGTTATAAATGTGGGTAGGTAATGGCAAAGTGACTATACATTCCTGTGTCGAGGTTTTTGGATTGGCTAGGTTCCTTCCGACATGATCCCGATAGACAGATAGAAGACGTCTGTGAGCTCCTAAATCGGGACGCGGCTTAAGTGCTATTACTCATTCAAAGCCAGCACATAGAGTTATAGGTACTTGGGTGAAATCATACCACACATCTGCAGGACACCATATTCAGTCATTTTAAGATGCACCTACAAAATAATAAAAAAAGGCCCCGAATGAAATTGCCATTCGGGGAGACTTGTCTACGTGTTGATAGTACCAATCTAGTGTACATACCAGATAAGGCTCCTGCATAGAAATTGACATCGGTCATTGTTCTAAATATAAATGTTTGGTGCCTAATTTGCCTTTAGGAAGCTGGCCTTGAATCAGAAGTGTCAGCACTTTTGGCTGTTCTGCTTTATATCGGAGCCACGCTTGTCGCTGGGCCGCATATCGGAACCACGCTTGTCAATGGTCCGCTTCCTGTAGTACGGAGCCACGCTTTTCGTTGGGCTGTAACTCAACGTTAGGCTCAACTTAGGAGTTTAATCAATATAAAACATTAGTTGATAAGTTGGTTACTGAAATAAAGAGTACCTCTTATAACCAAATTTGGTGTTTCTTTGGGCAAATCCATCACAAACACTGCCATTTTTTACTTTGGTATAATAATATGGCAGGTAGTCAGGCATCGTAGAGGACACTAAACTTCATGTGAATGCAAGCATAGATTCCTGCGGAGCATACCTATACTTAATTTTTTTGACCAGTAAAAAATAAATAAATAAATAGTTGGCGCAACAGGCGTGTAAACAGGCACCCTAGGCCTGGCTTCTCACAACCATTCGTTGTGAATTTCAGGAGTTATACTCTCGGATATTTCAGACGTTCACGAGAGATGGCGCAGTAGAAAAAAACCTTAAGATGCAATTGTTGTGTTTCCGTGGATCGAACCTGGGACCCCTGTCACAGTAGTCCAGCATACTAACCACTGCTACTGCGCTCAGTATGACCAGGAAAAAAGTGAATAAATTGTGTGCGATACTTTTTGTACCTGTCGTCAGTTTAGAGCTATTTTCTTTAGAACAAAATGTCCTACATTTCATGCCACATTTCAGACGCTGAATTGCTGCTTCATTTGGACAACAAATACCATCGATGGATTGTCGGCAGCCGTTAGCAAGTGATGTGAAATTTAAAAACAAATGTGGGAGTATGTGTTATATTTGCTCAATAATTTAATTTGAAGCTAAATTTTTTCACGACCAGAATTCTTAGAAAATATCATGAAAACAACTCTACGTACCTACATTATTGTCATAAATATTCCAGAGATCAAAGAAGAAAAATTCAAGTTCTTCCTACGCCAATGAATTGACACACTAAAAAACCAAATCACTCATCATCAATATACAAATCAATATTAAATAAAAAATAAATCTCATTCAATTAGTCCTAATTGATGAGCGGAATAACAAAACCGATTTAATGAAGCCCACAAAACACGTGTCTCTCTCTCCCAGCTTAAGCCATATAAATATATTCTGAATTCTATTTCCCTGTAACAGGAATTTGAATTATTACGTCGTTTTACGTTCTATGGTTAGAATATAATTTTACGCTCTGTTCCTCTTCTTTTGCAAATAATTTCATTGTGGAACAGAGATGAATAGCTAATAATAATATAAGCTTTCCCCAATCAAATTTATTGATCTCTTCCTCGTGTCGCAGGTACAATTTATGAAAACATGACACTGTCTATATATGTTGCAAATAAAATGTCAAATTCAACATTGAAATAAGTTGAGCCTGCAAGACATCGACATGACATCCTTTTGTTGAAATTCATGAGAAATTATTTTGTACTTTCAAAAGGAATCGGATACACAATTTTATTAGTCCGTAAATATTTGCAAGTAAATGATGAACTTGTTTGTGGATTCATTGTAAAGTTCGAAATGATACTCTTTTCACTTTCAAGGATCAGGAATTATAGTATTTGAAACATAGGCCAGTCAAACTGATTTCCTACCTTCATTGTGATAAAACTAATAATTTATTGATGCCTTCTTTGAATGGCAGCAGTTGAAATGAAACACATACCCTTGCCAAATCAATATAGGAAGGATAAATGATAAGTTTATATTTCAATCATTATTAATAGACAAGAGGAAAGTGAATGTTCAGGAAGATAACATACTAGTTGCTAAAATTCGATTCTAATTGCGATGATCAATGTTCGAAAACACTCAGTTAATAACGCTTTGTTTCTCTTTACAGATTCATCAAACGTGTCCTGGAATATATTAATTAAAAGAGGACTAATTGGTAAGCTATCATATAACTGTATTTGTTACCATAAATCTGATGCAATTAATTACAATCTATGGTAAACGGTTTTCTAGATGCCAATGCCTAGATAGTAGATAGAGATTCTAAAAAATTAATTAATTTGTTACTGAAGGGGAAAACGCATTTTATTTTCATTCATTCATTCGTTTTCCATGTCCACTTATCAATTAAGCGTGTCGCGGGGGTAGGTGGACAGTCCATAACTATCCATTTTCCACCATTGATTCTGAATCATCATGCCATAGGCCATATTATGGACTTAATCTAACCATCTCATCCTGGGTGCTCCAATAAAAATAAAGACATTACACGAATGTAAGACAATCAGGAATGCAAGTATATTTTTACTTCCTTTTTAAAGGCTTTTACTTAACTTCGTGAAAAATTTGTTGTGTCAAAATCTTGCAAGCCAAATTCGAACCACTTTCTCTAAACTTAGAACTTTGAAATTTTCTATGCTGGATGGGTTGTGAAGACAATGTAATATTTAAAGAGAATTTTTGGATTTTGACTTCCCCTGCCCCTTTAAGGGAGGCTTTTTCATAACACATGATCCATTAGCTCTATTAACTTGAAACTTTATATGGCAATAGATAAGTCAAAACTATTACATTCCTAATTAATACTTTGTACCGATTCGTCCTATAAGGGTTGAAAAAAGGGGGGTGCAAACTTTTCTATTTCGACCTTACTACTCTCAACTTGCCATTATACTCATAAATCTATGTAGGTCAACTCAAAAAATCATTTTATTTGTTAGACAATACTTCACCGAGTATTTTGAGCTAACATTCATCATTCTGGTCCATCCAGAGGGCGAGTTATAATACATTGAAACTAGATCCTTTTTGGCCAAATGCAGAAAACAATTGCTATCTCGATCGCCGTTGTGCTTAGGAAGGGTAGTTTTAATTTGCGTTCTAAAAATATAATTGTCACTGCGGCGGGCATTCAGAAAGTATGCTCATATGACATATGGCGTAGTTGAATTTGATGTATTTATGCATTAACCAAACTGTATATATGTACGTACATTATAAGGAGTTTGTATGCTATGCACAATCGTACATACTTATATTTGAGATCTGTAGCTATGGAAAGCGTATAGGTAGGTACGCGTAGTAAAATCAATCAAACCATACCTGTCGCGAATTTTCATTTATGTGGAATACATACCTACCTATTATGTCCATTGACTTAGGAAATTTTGAATGCTCGTTCAGTTTTGATTACAATACAATAAAATGATAGTAAAAAAAGCTTGTGTAAGTGGGTAAATATAAAACTGCACTAAAAAAACAAAAAATTAAATAATAATAGTTTAAAAAACTAATGAAACGCTTTTATAAGTATACTGCACTAAAAAGCAAAATAATAAAAATTAACCAATCTATTTCTAAGGTTTATCCTGCAAAGGGCTTAGTGTAAGCCATGTTTGTAGTTATGTACTATTTGAGTGTAAACTACACAAACATGGCCTACACTAAGCCCCTTGCAGGATAAACCTTAGAAATAGATTGGTTAATTTTTATTATTTTGCTTTTTAGTGCAGTATACTTATAAAAGCGTTTCATTAGTTTTTTAAACTATTATTATTTTTTTTATCTACTTCTTTTAATTCCACAATTATTGTGGAATAGTAATAGGGTATTGGTTGCGTATAGTTACGGTAGAAATTGTTTGTGTAGGCCTAGCTAATGAATAAATAAAAGTCAAAATACTAGGCTATCGTATTTTGACTTTTATTTAAATTCATTCTGTAGTGCAATAATTATAAGTAAAGTCTACCAGTGCGCGACTAAAATTGGAAACAAAAAATAAAAACAAGAAGAACCATTAAAATATCAGATAGGTGAGTTTAATTACTTCGGTGAGTATCTCTTTGCTGATGTATCTAGGTAGATTATTATTATATATTACTGATTAGATATTCTTTTTATTTATGTCTATCTTTTGTCAAATATGAGATTAGAATTATGTAGTTCATTTATTTCTTTTATTATATCCACTCAAAGATGTGTGCTCTCTTGCTTTGGATGTTAGGATTCATTTAATACAAAGATGTGAGTTCTCCTGCTTCATATCTACGGATTTTAGTTAGCTCAAAGATATGTGCAGTGTGCACTCCAGCTTTATATGTTGCGATTTTACTCAAAGATGTGCGTTGTCCTGCTTTGGGTAAAAGGATTGTTTTCATATAAGGATGTGTGCCCTCCTGCCTTATATGTTGCGATTCGTTTAACTCGAAGATGTACGTTCTCCTGATGCTTCGGGTGTTAGGGATAATTTTATTTAAAGATATGGCTTATCCTACTTCGTTACATTAATAGAAATATGTATTGTAATACTATATTTAAAATTGAATTACTTTTGTATTCTAATTTTTATTTTATTTTTAAATAACTTATTTATTTCAATGAGCTTAGGATACTCATGAGTTGTTTTGTTTTCCATTATATCAATTGCAGAGGATAGATGCAAAATCCGAAGTCCCCATTTCCCACGACTCCTTTTTGTGACTCCGATAAATTTAAAAGTCACGTCTCTTTCATCTCAAACTTTTTACAATAATTGCAACTAAGCGAAAATTTCGATCTGGTATGGCATATTTCGAAATCTTACTGAAGGACATCTTAACCTGGGAATGGGTGCCGCAGGAATGTGGTTACAGTCAGAGATGTCAAATACAAATTACAATTTTGCGAACATCTAACAAACATCCGAGGGATAACTGTCTGAAAAGGAGTCCCAATTAAGCCTTGAGTCATTTCCATTCCATTCCATAAAACTCACACAAACGAATACTTTGGAGAAGCTAGGCTTTATATGGTCTTTTTGCGACCTTTATTTGTTTTTCGTTTTTAATCTTCGACAGCAAACTGCTTTGGTCTAGTAGTCTTAGTTTCTGAGTCTTGGCTGTTTCTGCTTTAAATTGTCTTTCTTAAATAGAGGGATATTCATGTTGGAGTCAGACCATCATCGTGTTCATTTTCGTCTCTTTTGGTATAGTGATGAAGGAACTCCGTATAGTGGTGGTAGTTTGTCATTTATTTCTCATAGCCAGTGACAGAGTATTGTTTCCCCCCATCGTTTGGGTCGAAAGTCGCAACAAACTCGAACAGCTACACCATTGCCACCGCCCTCTAATGCTCTTAATAATTGGCTGCACGCTCAAGGTATTCTCTCGACTAAAGAAACGTTTCTTTTTGTACATCTCGCATTGGAGTTTGAAATACATACCACAGGGCATAGTCCAAGACTTTCTCATACATAGAACTGCCTTTTGAAGTAATGACTCAAAAAATCGTAGCTTCGAGTTTTTCAAGTTTATGATTGCATAAGACAATTACATTTTATGAAAGTCTTCAGAATTGGCCAGGCACCTAGTGCGGGGGTTTTTATAGAAAGAAAAAATTCCAGAATTCACTTAGACACCTTTCTCTTAGGCAGGTATAAATGCCATCCTTCTGAATGAACTATTGACCGAAAATATAGCACATTCAAAAGTCGAGCTGCACTTAAGGTGATATACATAATTACAGTAGACGCTCGATATAGTGAACTAATAAAAACCAGGCCTGTTCACTATCGAAATTGTTCACTATTTCGAGCCGGAGTTTTTAAATTTTCAAATAAGCTAATTTGATATATAAATAAACACATATCATTTTTATTAAAAAACACTAAAAAAAAAAAAAAATTGTATTAATCTTTTAAAAACACTGAGATAAAGATATTTGTTTGAGGAACATACAAATAAATATCATTTTATTCCATAATTAAATGTTTAAAAAATAATTTGTCACCTTCATTAAGTGTCTTCTTCATACCCGAAGAAAACCGCCACCAGGAGATTCTAAATTCAAACACGTTTAACCAACTGAGTTGACTGTTTCAGCCATCAAGGTGTACGGAGATACCTTTCTTTAAAAGAAATTCGTAGTTAGCAATAGAGTTCCCACCTGTAATGTCCGGCCCATAATTTTTCTGGCCACTTCCTGTGTCCTGTTTTTGAGACAGCCTAGGCTAACCAGACCTTCATAACTAAAATATCAAAAAAATACACAAATGAACTGTAAATTGTTCTAAAAAATTGTTGACATGTAGGCGCATTGCTAAACTGGAACATTTTTCTTTGACTTTTGCGAAAAAAAAATCTGAGTTCACTATATCGAGATTTTCATAGTTCACTATTTAGAGTAGTCTGTGTAAAATTTTGGTGGTTCACTATATTGGATAGTTCACTCTACAGAGGGTTCACTATACCGAGCGTCTACTGTATATCAAAGATCAATACCACTACGAAATTTGTTTATGTTATTAAAACTCCTTAAAATTCGCTACAAACCAAATTTTGTTGCATAGGATTCCATTACCATATAGCATTGATATCCAGGATGACGGATTACGCCGCCTCGCTTACCAGCATCTATCTAATGTTGGATGTTCCAATGGGGAGTGGTTTTGCCGTCAGGACCGCTGCCAACTCAGGTAGATGTAGGCAATACACAGTTTCCGTGCGTCCCTGATTAATATACGAATATTATTAAAGATCCATTTCAACTTGGTATTTCATTCCCATTCGTTCTCTGCCCATTCCTACCAAATGGTTGGATAGTCTTAATCAACGTTACTCATCTTTATCTAATCATTTTATGATACTGTGTCTGACTTGAACAACAAACTTGCCAACTCGCCAAAGCCATTTGCATACAAAATAAATAGGAAACCTCCAGGTCATTTCGGAAACAGATTAGTAATAGAGTTTTTCCATTACAGGGGAAACATGGCATCACGTCCCCAATAAATCACAATATGGCTAGATTTACCTTTTCTCAATCAACGACTCGGCGACTTACACTCAATAAACGAGCGAATTTATTTTCCAACCACGTAAGAAGCTTTCCTGTAATAGTCGTGCTCGTATTCGTGCATCTTGTACATTTTCTACATCCGTCGGTCGCTCCGCATGAAATTCAATTTACCTAAATCGCCTCTCCATGTCATTCTGGTTCCATTCATGCCTACAGCTTAAGTAAGTCCGTAAAATAGTTGCCTTGTTAGAAAAAGTAGACAAGAAAAAAAAAGAAACCCTCACATAGCTGTCTCTTTGCCGTCATCGTCTCCACCCACAACCCACAATGTGTTCTTTTCAATTAGGTGACAACATGAAACAGTAAACTTCTATTTCTAGAGCATTATCACCCTCAATCTGGTTGGAGGGAATACTTCAGCCTTCTGGTGGCTGGTCTACTTCAGGCAACAATACCTCCCCACCGTATATAAGTCTGTTAAACACGGGAACGGGATAATATTCATCGCATCAGGTTGATGATGAAAATTAATGCATGCGGTTGGAATATCTCTCAAATATAAAACGATAGTGCCAGGATCATTTTGAGGGTGAAATGCTATTGTTGTTGCCAGCCTCAGAGTCCGTTCCGTACGTCTTTGGTCCATTCGAGCGGAAATAACGTTTCGAATTGAATAAACATTTCAACACAAAGCAACACACCGCGAAACATAAGGCGAAGGACAACGATGACGACGACAACGACGACGACGACGATAGAAAGTAGAATAACAAAATGAAATGGAATGAAAGTAAAATACATTAACTCCGCCATTTCGGATCAGTGTACCGGTACCGGTGATACACACATACAAACAGCGAGAGGATTGCGCTCTGCAGATATTGGAATTAAATTACGACAACGAGCTGGCAAGGATGACGGCTATTTGGGTCGGGTATAGATACAGTGTTGTAGCGGTCCTTGTTGCCCATTTATCTGTGGGCAATCAAAGTATAGAGACGAAAAAAAAGGGGGAAGTAGCAAAAATGGTATGCGGTCAGACAGAACGGTGTAGAAAGTTTATATATCTCCCCAAGGCTACTTGTTCTCTTTTGTTTCGGTTTTTGTCGTTTCTTTTTTTTTTTCACCCACTGCCTTCTTTTGGAATAAGTTTCGGAGCCCGGAAAATTGACTTTAGCAATTGACAGATGGTTATTGCCAGTTTGGACATGAGGTGAAAAATGTTTTGCCAACTAAGACGAATCAAAGGGAGGACAACATGGACAAATGGATTGATAGTGAATTGTTTATTAGATGAGCGGTATGTTTAGTACTTTTTTTTCGTTTATCTTGATGGTGATGCATTAAATCGATTGAAAGCTAAGGTAACTCCGTCAAAGTGTGATTCGATGAATTGAAGTGAAGAAAGCGAATGTTGGTTCAATACTTAGTTTACATGCTGATTGACGGTGGGCAGAAGAATAGGAGTAGACCGGGAACAGAACATCTTTGCTTTAGGGTTTGCTTGTACATACTTCTTTACCTTACATTATAAGGTAAGAATATAGTCCAACTCAAGTTGTGAACTCCATGTTGGTTTTGTTAAAGTTGAGGTCTTTCTCTACTGCGTTGTCCCTTCGGGTTGAAACCGAAGACTATAAACACGCTCTATTAACACATAATAACTGAGCGGAAAACAATTTTTGAAAATCCTTTTTTTTTTTTATTAAAGGACAGCAAACTGTGGGACTTTATTTTAAACGCTTTCTTGAAATCAAAGTTATCGGTGAGCTTGTCATTTGGTCGAGATTGACAGGGATGAGAAAGATATAAAAGATGATGTATAGATGTATCTCTGAATAATGAACTGCTGTATGCTCAGACATATTTTATTTTTTAAAGTTTCCGGGCCAATTGGCGGACACTGCGACCTAAAAAGTTATATTGTATCGAAGAGGGATAGAGTTAATCTAAGAGAAGGATGAAGGCTAATATATCCTTAGTAGCGGAGTTCCTTAGCTCTGCCGTATCTCCTTGTTAAAGACACGTTTTCTTAACCAATGAAATGCCAAGCAATCACAGTGAATGTTGCTCGAAGGATTCTCCATCCTCAAGACTGAACCTGCATTCTGCCTCCGGACACAAATTCATTTTGTTAAGATGATATCTCAGACCTGTGAGAAAGGCCACCAGATTGCTGATGCTTTCCTTATTTAGGTTGGATTTCCTTGTAGGAGTAAGGTTTAATTATTAATCTTTTGGATTGTCTTAAACCCGGAACCACTGGGAAAATAGTGGTTTAGACGACGTTGTTGTTCCCAATCGTTAATTAAACCTAAAGCAGTAGCCCAATTGACTCTGCAATAAAGTTCTGTTCCGTAGAATGCGGATTCATATCCAGCCCTAGCTAGTTGGTACCCCAATTCGTTACCCGCAATACCTTGATGGCCAGGTACCCATCGTTGACCTTGTTGTGTTTGGATAGAGCTTGCAACGCCGCATCGTAGCAACACTTTACTGTTTCTGAGTCCATTTTATTGGTCGATAAAGCTTGTAAGGCCGTTTGGCTAACAGAGTTGATTTGTATTTTTGCGCCTTTAGTTCCCTTTTTGAAGTTTAAAACGGTGCAGATTTCAATGGCATGGACTTCTGTCTGAAAAACCGTGGAACACACTCCCATAGGCATCGAGACTTTCCAGATTCCATTTTCGATCGGTCGGTGTACTAAACCATACTTTTTGGATCCAATGTCTGTACTACTCCTTACTGTATTCATTGCTGTAGTCATTGTTACCAACCTCAGGAGTAGGTTGGTAATAATGACTACAGTAATATTTTAAAACCGTAGACTATATCAAACACAAGAACTTGAAATAAAATAAATTGAAAATTCTCTATTCCTCTGTATGACGATTTCAAGAGAGAAAAATCGTAGGCAGAAATTCTAATATTCCGAATAGCGATTAAAACAAATAATAGGTTCTCTTCCTGCGGATAAAACAAGAGACTAAAACCTTCTTTGTGGTCTAGTTCAATCAATTTTACCCAAAGAGGCAACTCCCCAGAATCTTCTCATTGGAATCGAAATAAGAAACACCAGGGCAGGCAATAGGTATATGCATCTAAAACCAATAAATGCACAGCCGCCCACCCAAATTGCACGATCCATATAGACAGCCAGCCATTCGTCCATCTATCTTGCCTGTTCCAAATCAATGCAAATTCATTTAAATTGCAAAGATTTTGTGCCAAACCGCATGCCAAAGGACTTCGTATACTCCATCGTTCTTCGCTATCCCCATAGACCCAGTGCACCATTGAACCAAACTATGGAATGGAATTCACATCCAAAGCTCATTGCTAACCAAATTGAATCTCAGCTCTATGCAAATCGAAGTGCATAACATATGCCCACAGGAGCACACATCCCAATAATGAATTCTTGTTTTCGTTACCAACAAATTGATTTTCATTTGCAATGAGCAATGGCTCCTTGTGCTGTGCTTGTGCTGCTCCACTCTCTGTGAAAGAAACCGTTCAACGCATTACACAGTACATACCAGGCAGCGTGCCCCACGACAGAAATTAAAATGAAATAAAATAAATTAAAGAAATCATTCTACATACAAGCGGCGGCGGCGGTGGAGCGGTGGGCCGGTGGCGGTGGCGGTGGCGGTGGCGATGGCGGCAACAGCAGCATATACGACACTCTTGAGAGAACAATGCGCCAAGCCGTTCGGAGCCATAGCCATTTCACCTCAACAAGCAAAGTCCAATCCCCATTGTCATCATCCCACACATCATGAAATATGCATGAGACTGCTGTAGCTGGGCCCGATAGTTAACGCACCCCACAATGACGCGTCCCGTTCAATGGTGTATAGTGGTGATAGCAAATTTCGCTGCACGTTCGCAGAGAAGCGTATTGCACGTCGCCTGCCACCATTTCTCTCTTCTTCGGCCATGATCAATGGCTGATGTTGGGCACAGTGTTCACACAAGAGGAACACACAGATCCGCCAAGAAAGTCACCACAGTCTGTCTATCTGTCCACTGTCCCCGTGGTCGTCCGTCAGAAGGGCGCGCGAGCATTGAACGTGTGGTGGATGTGACTGGAATTAGAACAACTGAAGCAGTTTATCAATTTTTATTTTTTTTATATTTTATTCTTTTTTTCATCCGTCCGGCAGTTCACCGAATTAATATCTATCTCCTTAGGTTCCACCACCGCCGCCACGGCTCTGGGCTGAGTCCCATTTTTGTAAATGACCATAACGACCGACAAGCGACGATGTCGGATGCTAACAGTGGACAATTTATGGTTTAATATCGCATTTTGCGTGTGTTGGTGGTGGTTTCTTGGGTTTGATTGGTGCTTGTTGGACCAGAGTTGATTGCGGCGGGTTAATCGCCGGAAGTTGGATGCGGTTTGACATACGGAGTTGATCATAATTGCTTTGGGGTGCTATTTTTGGAGCAAGCAGAAGCAAAATTATATATTTTTGTTAGACAAATGGAGCGTTTCGTTGGCACGCAATTCGTGCGAGCATAACAGACAAGTCTGTATGGGTGTTTGAAAATTTGGCAGCACTTCAAAGTGTATCACGATTTGATGGTCTAAATCGATCTGGCAGGTGGTGTCTCTTGAACGGTTTTGAGGTTGGGCTGACACGGGTAATTGCGTGCAAACGTTTGGTTTCTAGTGCGAGCATGCCATTAACGGGCTTTCGCTGTGTGAATAATTGGCGCCTTCATGTAGTTCGTAGTTTTCTTCGGTCCACGTGGCGTATACGCAACTTTTTTTTCTGATAATTATACGTTATTTTTGTGTGCTCAATAATTTATTAGTCACCATCGCCACTTTGTGCAATCAGGTACAGAATTAGCAGCAATGAGATCGGGATGTGGATTTCGCGTACTGTGAGTACTCGAGTGAGGGTGACTCAACATGCCAGAATGGTGTATGCTTATAGAATTGTACACATATTTTGCTGAGGGTATGACAAATGCATATATTAGCTTATTGTCCCTTTTATGGTAGTTTTGGACTTTTGGTATTTTTCTTGAAGGAATGCGGTCATCTTGCTGTGTCAAAGCGACTGTGTTAAGGAAAAGTATATTAATGACATTGATGGGAGCTAATTTTATTTAGCATAGAAGAGAAGCATAGTTGACAGCTGTCTAATATTTCTGCACTAATTCAATCTACACTCTATAGTGGCGAGAGCGAAGCTGTACGGATTCTCTGCCATTATCCATTTGATCTCCGTTTTAAAAGTAATACAAATAATTTGACTAGCTCGAAGTTAAGTCGCCAAGTTACAAATGAACAGGAACAGAATCAAGGAACAGAATTTATTTTTCTTTCGGCAACCGAATTTAGCGACAGAAAATTGACGTCTGATGGCGACAGAACGTAAATAAGTCAATATTGATTGTTTCTTTTGCTGTCAGTGAGAGAAATGTATATTTTAATTTTTTTTGCATCTGTCATCTGGCTACCTGATATGTACTTAGTTTGCGTTGTATATTCGGCGACTAGACGAAAATAATATTTCTAGTGGACATTATTTAGTTAAAAGTTTGACAGAATTGGCAGCAGCAATGTTTTCCTGATCTGTTCCAATTTTGTGTAGCAAAACGAGCAACATAAACCGAGATAGGGGATACTACTACCACTTTCTGTGCTATTTCTTTGTATTGTCTCTTGATGCATTTATAGGTGTCCATCAGTCCAAGTCTTTTGTATTGGACTATACTACCTGTAGATATCGAACTCGAACCTCGTAACTAGCCAGTTATTCGTCATACAATATTATTCCTTAAAAATAGGTCAAAGATTATAGTAAAGCATCAGATAAAAATGGCCTAAAAAACATCAATATAATAGTTTTTTCCTGATTTTTTTTTGATTATTTTTTTTTTTTAATCAAACCATGTTTAAGTGGCTCATTCCAGTTACATAGCTGAATAAGTCCATACCAAAAACTGTCAGATAGGTGCTTGTAAGAATGTCTGGTGTATTTAAAGTATGCGGGTGGGTGGCTCGCTTCGCTCGCTAACAACATTTTAACCGCTCCGCTAAGGGTTTGTCAACAACTGTCTGGCAGGCTCCTGGAGCTAAAGTTTAATTATATTTACTCTGGCTCTGGGGTATTTAACAGTAGGTATAATATTTTCAGTGAATAAAAATACATGCAGTTTTTTTGAAAATTGAAAACTTTAATATTAAGAAAAAATAATAGAAAATAAAGTTTCCGCAAAAAAATAAATTTACAGTACATCTAATAAGTCAATTTAAACAAAGTAATTAAATAAAATATTAATTTCTTACCCACAGTTTTTCAGTAGAAGTTTAAAGTATAGTTCGGTCCGGTTTCACAATATATTCTGAACTTCAATTCAATTGAACTAACGAAATTTTATGAATATAATTTGTCAGTATTGTACAGTACTTAGCTTTTATACGACTTTTCCAAAATAGTTCCTTGTATTTTCTTTCAAAGAACACACAAAACAACGTCAAATATTTATGTTTTTCCAATCGCATGATCTGACGTTTAAACGGCAAAATACTGTAGTTTAACTTAAATAAACTACAGAATGAACTCTGTTCAAGGGTTAAACGAAACTGTGAAACCGAATGAATTGTTTAAATAAAGTTTAAACGAAAAGTGTAGTTAAAACTCCCATTGTGAAACTGGGGGTTAGTGTTCATAATGGAAACCTGAGCCGATAAATATTTCTTCTTCTTTTGGAGGTCAATATTTCGAATGATTCCAAGTCCATAATTTTAGTATAAAACGAAAAGTCCTCTCAGGATTAAGACTTTAACATGTCGATTTGAGTTTCCAATTTAAACTTCTTTAAGTTTTTTAGTTCATATTTTATCGCCATCCAAGTAATATGATTTATTGAAGTTTATAATATAGAAATCTGTTCCTACGATCAACTTTTTATACCCGGTACCACACTGTGGTGAGGGTATATTCACTTTGTCATTCCCTTTGTAACGCCCATAAGGAGGCGTTGTAGGTATGACAAACTAAAGGGTCCGCCATCTAACGTTTTTTTTTTCAACTAGTGCTTATTTAGCGAATGGTAACACTTAGCTCATGTCTGATTTGACAGATAATTAGTTTTATCCTTCCGCTGAACGAATATGGTTGTGTATACGCTTGAACAACGCTGGGAAATATTGCGACATTACTTTGAAAATCATGGTAATGTGTGCGAAAATTGCGTACGGATTTTGGAAGAAGAGAAGCACCGTCAGCTCCGTATGTTCGTTATCTTGTGAAAAAAGTGAAAGAAACTGGCATCCTCATCGATAAACCAAAGCGTAAAAAGCCAAAAACAGTGCGTATACCCAAAACGAGTCACTGTTTGGTGCGGATTTTGGTCCAGAGGCATAATTGGGCCATTTTTCTTCGAAAATGAGCAAGGAGTGGCCGTTACAGTCAATGGCGATCGTTATCGGGCCATGTTGAACGAATTTTTCTTCACAAAAATTGAAGAGGAGAATATTGGCAACATTTGGTTTCAACAGGACGGCGCTACGTGCCACACAGCCGAAGCTACACTCGATGTTTTGCGCCCTATTTTTGAAGATCGCATTATCCGCCGCAGAGCTGATGTCGTTTGGCCACCGCGGAGCTGCCATTTGACACCGTTGGACTATTATTTGTGGGGTGCCGTAAAAAAAAAGTGTTACGCCGACATGCCACAGACAATTGACGCTTTAAAGGTCAATATTCAGTAGTTTTTTTTTTATAGCATTTTCAAAAAAAAAAAGTTATTTGGCGGACCCTTTAGGCGGCGCAACAGGCGGTAGACACCCAAGGCCTAGCTTCTCGCAACCATTCGTTTTGTGTGAGTTTCTATTTTTGGAATGAATGGAAGGGACCTACAATTTTATGCCGAGTCCGAACGGCTGAATTGAGAAGCTTTTTCAGGACAGTCATACTCTCGGATGTTTGTCAGACGTTCGCGAGAGGTGGCGCAGTAGAAAAAACCTTAAAATGTAATTTGTGTTTTTCCGGGGATCGAACCTGGGATCCCTCGCACAGTAGTCCATCACACTAACCACTGCGCTACTGCGCCCAGTAATGTGTCTATAGGTGCTAGTACACGGTATGTAGCGCGCCACATATATATGTGGCTCTGACGTCACCAGGTAGAGTACACATAAGGCACACATTTCGTTTTTCGTATGTAGCGCGGTGGCTACATAAGGGCGCACATATCGGTTGGCTGTTGGTTATTCGTTTATGATGATGCTATTCGCAGTTTTATTGCCCTGTGTGCAGTCTTGCACTAGAACTGTAGGTACTAATTGTTTTATTACTTTGGGTGTATTTGAGTTATCGCTGCTCGTACAAAACGCAAACTGAAATGCTGAATGTCGAAAAGCCACACAATGCGTATGTGTCACGAGTGCCTCATATCGTGCCTCAAACGTATGAGTATACCTTATGTAGCCATTGGCTTCATACGCTGACGTCAAAATTACGTCAGAGCCTCATATATATGTGGCGTGCTAGATACCGTGTACTAGCACCTTAACTATGGATAACTATGGATTAAAACGTGAAAGGCCGCATACGTAGTGTCATTACAACTGCGGAAAGGTGACGTATATTAGGAAAAGCGTCAAATTCTCACGACTCTTTTCCGAAAACCAGGAAAAAAATGTGGTAGCAAAGCAAGGCTCACAACTATTCGTATTATTATTATGAATGCCAAGGATATAAAAAGACTGATACTAATACTTAAAGCTTTATTTTTAAATCTTCCTTCTGGTCAAATCACAACAAATAAATGAACTTTAATTAAAAAAAAAAATAGGTCTTTAGCATGCTTGGTTTGGGACCAGTGGGCGATAGAAAACCAACCTTTAGGGGGTGTGCTATTCAAGTGGCGCGGAGTGTAAGTCCGATAGGCACTTAGTGTACAGCAACACTGTTGTCATCAGAATCAATAAAACTATTTTTACCACTTAGAATTAATGAGATAAAAAAAGTACCCCTA
The DNA here is from genome assembly GCA_955612985.1 of Cheilosia scutellata. Classification (NCBI taxonomy): domain Eukaryota; kingdom Metazoa; phylum Arthropoda; class Insecta; order Diptera; family Syrphidae; genus Cheilosia; species Cheilosia scutellata. The sequence goes on from OY015313.1 coordinate 8,329,049, forward strand.
CACAAGAAATACAAGACACCATATTTTTATTTTCTTAAAATATCACTATAACCTTTATTTAGTATGATCAAACTTTCTACGAATGTTGTCTCTTTAATACCTCACAGAACCTATATAAAATTCTTATCCACACTAATATTTGTCAGAGGTACACGCGAAACTGTAGTAGGTAGTTCGCAAAACTTATCCCATAAAATCAAAGTACATGCCAATGTTTAGCTAAACAAAGTTCGAGTAGAACTTTTGCAATCAAATCGAAATTTGCAATAACAAACAACTTCATTGAGGTACATACTTCGAGCTTCGAGGTGTTTGCCTTTGCATAGATTCATAGTATAGCTACCTGTACTTCTTCACTTCGGTACAAGTGAATCCAAATGCAATGCAGACTTGACTATGCACTGGAACAAGTTTCTTTGTTTTGGTATGCAGCAGGTGTGACATTTAGACAAGTGCAACTGGTGGTGGCGACAGTTAATTACTTTTCAATTGCCCTCGCTTTGGTTTAGTATTAGATGATAGATGGCTTGTGGATTGTAGTGGATTTGCCAACTTGTTGCCTTAATAAGTGGCGCAATCGAATAGCAGTAAATTGAAACATAAATATCAGCTCTTGGATAATCTTTTATTTATTTCTATTTAAAAATGGACAATATCTAAGTACTCTATCTTGGCGAATAATTGTTGTGGGTTGGGCACCTGCAACAATGCAACAAATGTTACCAATTTTAATTAAAGAAGTTCATTGTTATGCGAAATTGAGAAAGGTTTCACTATACAAGATGTAATACACGTTAGTGGGGAGGTGGCATTAATCGCTTGTTGTAACTATTTAATGATATCAAAATTTTTTTGTGGACGTCGTCAAGAGGGTTTTTTAAATGTCGAATATGCACAACCATTCAATATTAACGCGTCGAAAATGAATCGAACATATTAGTCAACGAAGTATGGGATACAATTTGAAGTCAATTAAGCCATTTCTAAGGCACATAGAAATATAAAAAGGATGGTTGGATAGATAAAAAGCTAACTATTTGAAACACCCTGTACTATAGGCCTAACAAAGGCTAACTATACAACCCAGCGCTATTAATATTCAGTGATTCAAGAAGAAACCAAGAAGAAAGCTTCTTTCCTTAACTGAGGAAATGGAAATATTACGAGAACCATTTTAGGAGAAAAACTATGCGGGCTAAGCTCTACAAAATTTTCGGCCTACAGAAAATATGAAAATGCCAAAATGTCAGCAGTTCAGTTTGTACACCACTGTCCGGGACCGGTGAGTAGAGTAGGTATATAATATAATACATTTGGGATCCCGTTATCTCCTTTTCCAAAATCCCTTATTGGACGTAATCTCTCTTTTTTATACCCGGTACCACACTGTGGTGAGGGTATATTCACTTTGTCATTCCATTTGTAACGCCCATAAGGAGGCGTTGTAGGTATGACAAACTATATATATTATTGATCAGCATCACTTTCTTAGTCGATCTAGCGATGTCCGTCTGTCTGTCCGTCTGTCCGCCTGTCTGTCCGTCTGTCTGTCTGTCCGCACGATTACGGCCGTAATTTAAGAGCTATCGACTTGAAATTTGGTACGTAAGCTTTTATCCACCAGACTGAGGCTAAGTTCGAAGATGAGCAAGATCGGATGAAAACTACTACTACCTCCCATACAAAAGTATCAGATTTATATAGCTTTTTATGTTAAAAATTAAATTTAAATAGCTACAGTAAAGATAGCAAGTTTAAACTTTGCACGTATTGTTTTAATAATATTTAAAATTTTTTGACAAAAAAGGAGCTTGATCGAATAAAAACTACCCATACCTCCCATACAAATATATAATTTTTTAATACTAAAATATTTTTTTATTTTACAATAATAGGCGTATTTTTTGGAAATCTATAGCTAGTTCACTTTTACATGCAAAACTGGTATACTCACTTTTGGTTTTGTTATACCCACTTTTGGTTTTACATGCAAAACGGTTATACTCACTTTTGATTTTGTTATACTCACTTCCCAAAAAATACGCCTAATATAGTACCGGGTATTTGAGCTTCGGCATAGTCGAAGATAATTGTCTTACTGGTTTTTAACTCTTTTTCCAAAATCTTCCGCGACAAAATCCTCTATGCCCAAAACTCCCATTTACAGACATGCTTATTAAATCCCTCGTTAAAATCCCCTGTTCGTTTAGAATGTATCCGTTTTTTTAAACGCGTGGTTTTGGCAGTAAAATTAAGCAAACAACATAATATAAACTTTACATATACCCAATTTCGCACATATACTGCATATCTGACAGTAAACCCAAGCAGGTGGGTTGCAGGGGGCAGCATGCCCCCCTCCCCCCATACGTATCTTACTCTGTCACGCAACAGACTTAATAACACCAAATTTAAAACAGGGAGATTTTGTCCCGTGGGGATTTTCTCTCAGGGTCTTTTGGAGTAAGGGATTCCAGCACAGGGGATTTTGGAATAGGGGATTTTGGAAAAGGAGATATCATCACCAACCCAATACATTTGATCAAACCCGATACCAGATCTAACACTGCTAACAAGGAAATTATGCAATCACTCCAACCAATGAACTCACACATCTTCTGCTTTGTGTATACAGGTGCCTTAAACACATGTAGTTTAAATATGACAAAATTGGGTGCTACAGTGACCGTCAAAAGTGGGTAAACACCGATGTTTTTTTTTTTTTTTTTTTTTTTTGTAATATCTTGAAATAGGCCTAAGAAACCTGAAATCCGTAAAAAGTTTGATAACAAAATAACAATAAGAAAAACATATTTCAATATGACAGCCAAAAATAATTTATAATATTTTAAAACAAAATTAATTCCAAACTCTAAAGAATTATGAAAACCGCAGTGGAATTCACTTACTTTTGAAGCTCACTGTAGGTATATCTTACTCTCACCAACCATTGGGGAAAATAAGAGCAAAACCAATGGCAGTAATTGGCCTATTTGGGCTTTCAATTTGGCTACGTTAAACACCGGCTAATATTATGTCAGTGTTCCAAACAACTCATAGTTAGCTATCGTACCCACATATCAGAGCTATTAGAACCTCTGCAGTACCCATAATACAAAGCTTTAGAGCCTCCTCAAAATGAATGAGCTTACATTGGAAGCTGTCATAGCCTCTCAAAACATTTGTTGTACCCATTAATGACGTTGAACCAAAATGGGAATCTCTTGTAGACTATTCTCAGTGTGAGGCTATTTAATTAAAATCAATCAAGCTTCGATTTGGACTTAATTTTTTTTTATGGCTACTTTAGCTAAGGCAGATTACGTGCTTTTAAAAATCTGCAATCTGCATCTCTAGCCAGAAGCGCGGGGTCTCAGGTTCGATCCCCGGAAGAGCAAAAATAACATCTTCAAGTTTTCTTTTTTCCACTACGCCACCTGGTGCGAATGTCTGACAGCAAATATAACTGTCCTAAAAGAACTTCGAATAGAATTTTGTGTATCGAAATATGTTCTTTCCAAATTTAGCATTAAAACCTCACAATTGGGCATCGTACAGCTGCGACTCTTACAACGGATAAGCGAAAAATTGCCAATTACGATTGCAAAGTCAAACCTGAAAATTCGTATTTAGTATCAAAATATGTTTTAGGGTTATTTCGATGGACTACTAGTCAGGATCTTGAGACTTGAGTTGCAGTAGGTATACACCTAAAATTTACTCCCATTTTTCCAATAACAGAAAATCTCAAATAAGCTCAAAGTAATGCCCCATCCATTCACGCAAAAGGCAGACAAAGAAGTCCTTTGCTACATGTTGCATAACGATCCATGATTGATATCTATGAAACCTAAATAAAATGAAAAGATATTCAAGTTTTAATATGAGTATTTCCAGCATGTCTCCATTAAAAAATTCCGGAATATCCTTTCAACTGTTTATGGTCGAACTATCGTTTATCTATAGCTATATAAACCACCTTAATTCTAACTAAGTAAAATCTCATTTCTCAAGTTCAGCATAACCCGCATGTTTCACAATTGTTTCCAAATTGTTCGAGCGACAACTTTATGAAGAAGAAAGTTTCTAGAAAATTTCCTCAGTTTTCTTTGAAATTTTCTTACTCCTCCGATAATGATGTCAACACAAAGGACAACAGCAAAGATACGCACCAAAAAAATACTTTTTTTTTTTTCAAAACAAATTTCATTGTAATTCTATTCGATTACGGAACTGAACTGTAAGTGTTCCCCATTTTCAAAGAATGCTACTGCATCAGCAGCACTCTCGTGTATATAGTTTGTTCGGCAGCAATCCTTGTACGCAATCTTTCGATGGAATATCGCCCACTGAATATAGAGGAAGCATCAAATGAACCAGCCCAATCCCTCCAATCCTCCGGGGCGGCGATGGTTGTCTTCATCCTTAGAATGTTTTAGAACGGTCGCAATTTATTTTTATTGGTAAACTTTTTGATGCTTTGCGCGCATCGTCTTTTATTGCTGTTTGCATGTGCATTTCCATTTCGTAATGGAAAATAGCAAAATTTTGTTCAACAGGAAAATTTCCCTCAATTCATGCTTAAGAGAGTCGCTGCAGTCACTACTAGATGTATCTGATTGTAGATGTGTGGGTAGATCTTTCTATAGAGTACTACAACTGCATGTCTCTGAGAGCTGATTGCCTTTGGTGTATCATCATTAAATGTCGTACAGAGGGTGGCAGCATAGAAGTGAAAGTTTGTGATTATTTACTTCTCGAAATGTTCAGCAAATTTTGGGAATTTTCCAACGACATCCGCACATCCTGCATGTCTGTTAGTTGTGAAGTAGGACAAAGTTTGTTAGTAGCTCTACACGACTTCAAATAATCTTCATGTGTGTGGATAAATTTGTTTTGGAAGAAGGGCAAAAGCGGAACTAAAATTTAAGTTGTATGGAGATTTCGAAGGGTTTTTTCTCAAGCATTTAATAAGTTTTTTTTTTTTTTTTTCTTGAAGTACATTATTCTGAAGATTCTTTTAATGGGGACATGGAAATGGAAATAGTGTTGTTGACACTGGAAAAGTTGCAGAACATAGAACGTGGTGGTGATGAATGGAATAATGGTATTTGCAGACAAGAGTGCTTTTCAAAACAATGGCCAAGATAATATTTGAAGAGTTCTAGCCGATAGCCTTGGTAGCTAGTGCTATTAGTTTTTTGTATTGTTATTGTAATTAACTTACATAATAATAAAAATATAATAATAATAATAATAAATATTTGAAGATCGACTACACACATGGAAAACAATTTTCAAAGCTACGATCATCTACTGTTTCGTCGGTACCTACTTTGCGCAAAGATCTCACTAAGTTGCACAAACCCCTGTAATCTCAGACAGAAGGTTGGGAACAACAGATTAATGGCGACAAACACACACTTCCTTTGTCACTGCCCAGCGCTCTGCCACATATGAAATAAAATCCTTGGTAGTTACTTCTTCGAGGATTTAGAAGAACTTTCAGACGGCCAAATGGAAATCACGCCCAAAAAAATCAAATAAGGCTGACAGGAAGCCCAAGCAGAGGGGTTGCAGGAGGCAGCATGCCCCATTTTCTTAAATGGAAAAAATGCCCGAAAGAGTTTTGGAAAAAATAGCAAAATTAGCGGCATTTGTGTCAAAATATTTGGGCGATTGTTCCACAAATTTGTATGGAGGTTTTTGGGCTCTTTTTCCATTTTAATTTTTTGGCGTAATTTCAGGGAGCCCTTCTTTCAGACAGGTCCATCAACGACCTACTTAAATTTGTAAATAAAATGGGTTGGTTAACCACGTATGGCACGTACGTTTCTCTTGTCGTGACAACCCACTAACGACTAACCTAACCCAACCTAATGCCGATCCGTGAAAAGCCTCTGTGTGAGCCAATGCAGCCTTTCATTTTCTGAAATCCCGCGCTATGGCTTGGTTCTTCCTTGTCGTCTCGAATGGGATGTGACTCGAAGTTCGTCTTAGCTGAAGCATTATTGTCCAATCGCGAGCTAATGTAGTCGATGTGTTTACATTTTTGTGGATTACATCCAAATCTTATACAGTCCTTAGAGTTCTTGGTTGCATTTTCTCCTTCATTCGCTCTCCTCGCACACTTTACTAAACATCTAGCCCGTTATCAGCTTTCTCTTCCTGCTTACTATCCAGTTCGCAGCTTAAGGAGTTCATCTATACCTCGCAGTAAACATGAAGTCCTCGAATGATACCATGTGGAAATCTAACGAAGAATTTCCCTAGGAAACCAAATCTGACATATAAATTGTGTTCAAAACTCTTAAATAAAACGACAAAATGTAAAATGGATAACATTTATAATAATTTATGAGTATTGGACCCGAACATACGATGCTAGGGATTTTCTGTAGACTTGTATTTCCTGCGTTAGCTGAATTTTTTAAGCGTGCTGCATTATTCAAAGTTTCAATTAATGTGGTTCTTCAGGGGCTTAGTTCCTGGGTGCGACGAGCTTTCGGTACAACTGCATACGTTACTAGCCCGCACTGATGATTTCACATCTGCTACCTAACCCAGAGTCTTGGAATTTGTACACCCTATACTCAAAATTGTTGCTGAATTGGGCAATCTACAAAGCCGAGCGGCTTCACAAGTTAAATAATTCCCTTATACCCAAATGTTGAGAGTTCCAAAGGCTTTGGGGCTATTATTCACAAAATAATAGGGCTCTGTACACAGGCCAACTGGACACAACGCCTCTGACTCTATTCCATTACCTGTTTGAAGAGCTGGTAGATTTGAGCTTAATTAGTTAAGTTAAGTATCCTCTAAAGGTGATACTATGGCTACAATTATAATGGATCCGAAAGTCTTAGTAAACGGGAGTAAAATGACATTGCCACTATCATAATTGTGATTGTTGATCAGAGTGCGCTGTACCTACGCCCTAATACTCTCCACGTGATTGAGAAAACAAAATCGATAATTATACACCATCACAACTCAATTTGGCTACATTTCGAAATGTATTCCCAATTTATGTACGAATCATAATAAGGTATCATTTCCATTCAAGTAGGACACCATCAATCAAAGTCATTATAACAAAAGCACACTTGGTTGACCCACATTTACCCGCGATGACTATTAATCATGTTCCACAGAGCCTTTCTTTCTCATTTACTCATCAAATTCATCCTTTCATTTAATTTTCTTTCTTTTTCTGCAAGGACCACTTCTGCAGATAGAACTAGCAAGGTCATCACCATCAATCTCAATACCATGATATAGCAATTTTTCTCCAAAGAACAGTGAGAAGAAAAATAATCACTACAAAAATATATAGTCGAGTGAACGCAGAAAAAGGATATTCACACGAATCTTCCAGCTTAGCAAACCCCACTCATTCAACTTCAATCAATCGAAGCATAAAAGTAATTATCTCTCTCACCAGAGCGTTATCTTCATCATCATCATCAACATGCTGATATAGTCGAGCATTGATCCCTCCTCCAAAATCATTCATCTCAGAGGAGTCATTTATTGAAGTAATCCTTCGCTAGCTGCTCTAATCCAGAGTTTCGATGGCCATGTCAGTCGCTAAATCCAATTTAAATGTAAAGAGAAATAATGCCGAATCCGGAATCTGTTTTGTATTTCTTCGTTCTTCCATGCGTCCTTCATTCGCAATGAAAACGCAAAACATGTTGAATGAAAGCGATGAGCAAGTGGGGTGAGAAAGGATTTCCACAGCACCCAGCGGCCAGCATTCCCTTCCCGAAGGATAAACAATTACATTCAGGTACCAATGTAGTTATCTAAATCAATAGAATGGGAGTACAGGGAAACAAAACACAAAAACTTGCAGGACGAATCCCATTTCCATTTAATTTGCAGAACAAAGGGACTGAAATGTAAAAAAGGACCTGGTCGTTTTTGTAGGTTTTAGTGTTTTGGATACTTGAGAGACAGCAAAAGGAAAAAGGGACGCTCGAGTGGAAAACTTTCCCCATTAATTTATTATCCTTTACGAGAGTCGACCGGGCCAGTGTTCGAAGAAACTTTAAGAGCAGGCAAAACGAATTCGCTTCGTGGTGACTTTTGTGCCAAGTAATTTTCCAAACTAGCAGTTTTCTAGTGGCTGCGGTAGATGCGGCACAGTAGGTTGGGAAAGAGTTGAATAGATTTTTAAAGTTTTCGGCTTCTGCTGATTAATACAAATTATTTTATGGGATGTTTTCGCATTTTTTTAAAAAATAAAGACAGTTTGACAAAGTTATTGTTAGACCATAGGGTATTACAACCTACATAAGGGAATTTCCTATGATAGGTATTTAAAATAATTGTCCATACTACATACTATAATTTAGACGGAAGAAGTCGCATGAATTTTGGGAAACAACGTAGGTGCAGTGCACATTAAACTCAATCTTCAAAGGAAATGATACAAAAAAGCGGAAATCGGTGCGCATTGCCCTGCTCTACAAGGGTACAAGGAATTCTTCCATTCCTTAAACGATGACCCACCGGTTGGATCATCGATCGGAGAAATGGTCGTTTTTTTGTAGTCAAGGTAGTAAGGTAGAAATAGAAAAGTTTTCACCCAATTTCTTCAAACCTTATAGGACGAATTTTGAAAAACGATAATTTACTCATGTAATAATTTTGACTTATCTATCAACATACAAAATTTCAATTTAATACGGCTAACAGTTCGTGAGATCCCCCTTACTCCCCGTGACCCATTTACACCTCAACAATTCTCACCCACCCTACGGCCTAATTTGGCCACACATTTATAAATCGGACGAATGGTTCTCGAGTTGTTGAGGGGCGAACAGACGGACGTTGCATTTTATAAAGTAGTATGGATCGATGGATATAACTCTCGAAATCTGAATTCTTTATGAGCAGGCGGAAAACTTTACAGGATAATTTCGTATTATTTCTACAAACTCCTTGCCCGTGTCCAGGAATTGTGTTGCTTAAATAATGTTATTTTCTATCAGGAAAACATGCACATCCTACGAGTATCGAGAAATGAGGTTTGCAGTTTTTTTTAATTAGGAAGTATCACACCCCTTTGCCCGATCCCGCCTATAGTTTATTAAATGCATTCTAAAGGCAATACCTAAAGGCCAAATTTCAAGTCTGAATGTGACAGAAATATAAAGATATAATGTATTTTTGAGATTTGGATACTCAGCGCCATCTATCGGAAGACTTGAAATATGTTGATCAACGTGTACTTTTCACTTCATTACAGATACCTAAATTGTTTAAGTTTAATCGGCAGATTACTTTTTGAAGTGTCGGGAAAGGCGTCTGCAATTTTTTTTTCTATGGGAATGGGGGGAGCCAAGCATCTTTGTCCAATTTTCACCAGACTTCACACAGGAACACTCCTGCTTGCGGCTATACCAAAGAAAGATTGTCTGAAAACTTTTGGTTTTTGAATGTCAAAACCTGCAACCCGCCCACGCCCAGCTTAAGTAAAAACGAGTGTTTCGATTATATAGCGAAAAGAGTTTTTCAAAATCGGCCCCATCGTCCTTAAGTAATGGATGCTTATCCGGAGGGTATCACCATTACACCATTAGAATTTTTAAAATTGCCCAAGTAATTACAGAGGTAGTCGCTTTACCCCTCCGCCATCATCCCTTATTGCCCAGGGACTTATTTTCCTCAACCGATGGACCCATTTAAAAAAAATATTTGTTAAAAATCACACTTTGCAATCTCTTCCTGCCATCCACACTGTATTAATTCATTTAGCCAGGAGAGCTTACAGAAGGACATAAGTATTCAATTTAAAACTATTCCACTATTGGTAATAGCGGACTTCCCAATTCTCTTCCAAACTATTGGTATGTTGTACATTGAATTCCTGACCAGGCTCATGGGACCCGATGGCGACATCCCAGTTCAGAAGGATGGGTATTAGGTACACTGCTATATGGGTACACTGCGTGTGATATCCTCCTCGTCAAAGTCAGTTGGAGAACTAATTTCTCTGTCCATTTAGGCAGATATTAATAATATTCCAAGATAACACTGTTTGGCAAAACTGCTAAGCTTTTCGGCATTGGGAGTAAATTTATCAATGGACCAAGCCCGATTAGAAATTGGGTCCATACTCTCTTTCTCTTTATCGCTTTGTCTTGTCCTGCCACTAATTCAGAGCCCACTTCCAAATGCTAATTTAATTAAAAATTTCTTTCAAATAGGAAAAAAAAGTCCACAAAATCCAACAAAGTTCGAATAACATTTCCAGCGGAATTAATTGAAGATGAGATTTACAGTTGGATGTTGAAATATAATTGAATTTTCTTTTGCGGGTGTGACTTTGCAGCTTCGGGTTTCCGAGAAGATATTTTTTTTCTTCTGGGAAGTCGCTTTGCTATTTGCAAAGAAATATGGATTCGAGTTTTTTTTAATGAGAATTCCATTTGTCTGAGTTTGATTTTTGGCAGGGGGTGTGGCAGTTCATTTTTAGGTTCCAGTTAACTTATTCGGCATGGGGTGAAGTTTAGCACGAGAAAGTTTTTCGTTTTGGCATGATTCTTATACTGAAACGTGATTTGATGGTAGGTACCCGGGCATCATTTATACGCACGTCCTTTGGGGGCAAATTTATTGTAAAATTGGGTCAGTGAGTAGTTGGTTTTTGGTTTATGGCGGAGTTGGTATTACTTGGTGACAAATGATTGCAATACCAGTTCGCTGCATTATGGAGTAACACTGAATGATGGATGAGTGATGCCAGTGCTAGCGGCCATTTTTCTTCACAATGGTGATGCATTTTCATATCAATCACTCTGATGCGCTGGATTCCAGACAGCATTAGACTGTCTGGTGCAATGAAACGAAAAGCCAGCGAGAAATCCGTATATCAGTTTGGTTGGTGATAATTATCCAGTTCTTCTCTGAGCTAATTCAACTTATTTGGAACTCTCGTGACGGTAATTGAGTTCTGAAGCAATTTGTCTTATTAAATCCAATATCCGTACGACAGCGCTGTAGGAATTCCTGGATAATGTTTCCAGATAGGGATAAGTTGCATACAGATTTTCAAAGTTCCATGGAACTCTTACGATGGCAGGCTTGACACAATTATAATGTAACTAGCTGATCCGTGGTCGTCTTGCGCCTCTGGCGTTTAGAAAACAAACAAACTTATATTTGGTTCATTTAAGATCACACTTTGACTGTGTTATTGAAATCTGTCCAGTAGGTTTCGCGCTTTTAGGAGACAAAGAAAATTCCTACAGTTTTATTATAAGTATAGAAATAATGTACATCCTCTGCATCGCCCTCTCTCTCCTAGATCTTGCTACTTGTTTATAATACTGCATTTCCTTTCCTTTGTTTCCCTCTTCCAACGGAATTCAAATAACTACCTACCCCAACCCTACACTGTTACCATAGGTACCACATATCAGAATGAACGTCTGTACGTATCTTCTCTTCTGAAGATTATCAATATACCGCATGCCATACTATACATATACCTACAACTGACCATAGCACTCACTGCGAAAACAAATCAACCCTTTTTGAATGCGAGGTATAGGACGTATGCTAGTGTGGTTTTGTTTTTGTTTGTCGTGTCGCACGATCGCAAAAGTATAAACATCCATTTGTAGCAAGGTATATGTGTATGTATAATATTTTCACTTCAGAAAATACATTTTAGCTAAAAACGGTTCCTAAGGACATGGCTATAAACGACATAGCCTATAGCAGTCTCACAGTCTTAAGGAACATTTAAAAAAAGTTTCATCGAAATCTGTCCAGTAGTTTTCGAGTTTTTAGCTGACAAAGAAATGCCTACAGTTTTATTATATGTATAGATAGATAATTGTAAATAGTACTACATGCAATGCTACAACTCATGATCATGATTAATCCAGCTACCATGTAAGTAAGCTACCAAGTAATTCAATCCGAGTAATTCAATCCGAGAGCCACAAAGAAGGTAAATAAAGCTTGACCACCTCCACCATAATGCCTTCCTCTATATGAAAACATTTTTTGACAAGTGTATTTTGGCCTTTTGGACTACGATTCACATTCTAAAGTCACACGTAGCTTCAAACATTTTAGGAACCAATGAGTTGAGCTTAAACAGTAGGTACTGATGCGAACTCGTGGCTCATTTAGTTCGGAAAGGGAGATTCTAATACATTTTCTGACGTGACTGTGTACATTGATGAGCATCTGTAGGTCTTATCGCTCAAAACAATAACGCCCAAATTTAAAAATGTCATAACGCTCAAAAACCACCACATCGCCCAAAATTTAAAGGAATAAAACGTCGCAAAGCCCAAATAGAATGACATATCGCTCAAAGTAACGCACACATCCCAAGTCTGACAGTAAACCCAAGCAGGGGGTTGGGTAACATGCCCCCCATACGTATTTTGTTTGTTTTTGGGCGTTAGTAAAAATAATGACATTACGACCAAAATCAATGTCACATCACACAAATTTACGGAAATTTTACAACAACAAATTGCCTAGCAATGTTTTGGGCGTTATGACATTTTTTATTTTGGGCGTTATGGTTTTGGGCGATAAGACCTAACGCCTTGATGAGCACTCATCAATATACACCAGTCACCTCTTGTAACTATAAAAAGTCCATCGTTGGCAAGTCGTTGTCGCTCGCTGCCATGCTTATGCACCGACTTGTTTGACCATGGTCTAATTCGCGGCGTTAGGCAATAACGCCCAAGGAAATAGCGCATAAATCGATTTGGAAATAACGCCCAAAAAAATGCATAGCGCCCAACAAGATGGAAATAAAGCCCAAAAATAATTTGCAGTTTAATACGTATGGGGGGCATGCTACCCCCCTGCTTGGGGTTACTGTCACATTTGGAGTATGTGCAAAATTGGATACGTTGAAAGTTTTTTTACAATACGAACTCCCACCTACTCCAAAATCCAGCAGAAACCCCAAGCAGGGGGTTGCAGGATGGCAGCATGCCCCGCCATACTTATTCCACTGTTTATGCATTTCCACTTACTATTTTGGGCTTTACTGCTTGTCAAAAAAACGAACCCTGGAAAGGAAATAACACCCAAAATGACGAAATATTTTGCAACAACAAATTGGACGAGTTTTTTTTTTGCGTTATTTCCAAATCGATTTGGGCGCTATTTCCTTGGGCGTTATTGCCTAACGCCCTAATTCGCTACGATAAGGCTCCTACCTACAGCTATGCATTGATGGATTTGTAGATCAAAACGTGGTTGAAGTGGTCAAATTCATTCAATAGAAACTATTGAAAAATTTAAATGAATGGCTTGTGGTCGTAGACCATATTAGGCAAATAATTCTTGTGCCAACTTTAGTACCGACCAATATAGTAAGTAATTAACTACACATTTTTTTTTTTGTTCACACCGCCATGACTTTTATCTGAAAATATTTGAAAGAGAAATAGGATTTTTATAATGACTTCTCGAATGGAACAGCCGAAGAAAGTTCTATTAACAAAAAGTCATAAGTTTGCAGATAAAAAGAGTTGTCATATAATCACCCATGCTTTAGAGTTTAGAGGACGCTTAGAGTGATATGTGGACCACAGCCTCAACTACCAAGCCCCTTCGGTCACTAGCTATATCTAGTTACGCCCTTCAAGTGAGTTTTGAGGTCGCTCTTAAGATGCGTGTGCTCCCTAAGGTAGGTTCGTTCTTTGCATTATTGTCGCTTAAGGTGTTTGCTCAAAAACTTGTTGAGCTGGTGCATTAAGATGGCACCGAATGTGATATTTTCGTCCGCTTTCGACAAATATCTTGATTTTGCAACATACAGCAGAAACAGTTTATTAGGGTCTTGTAAAATAAATAGAGGACTTTACTGTTTGAATGCTTTATTATCCCGAAAATCGAATAAGGCATGTAATAATTTAGACTTATCTATCAACATACAAACTTTCAAGTTCATATGGCTAACAGTTCTTGAAACCCCCCTTACTTCCCGCTACCCCTTTCTCACCCACCCTGTGGCCTAATTTGGTTGTAAGGACCTAGGCCTAGGGTGCCTATGCGGACCTGTTGCGTCAACTATTTATTTATTTTAAATACATACTTAACTTATACCTAGGTACCAAAAGAACGCTATCGATTTAATGACCTACACTACACTACACACACTTTGTATATGCTAAGTATATGTATCTAACTTATATACTCGTAGTTATGTACTTCGTTTGATAACACCGATCGGTCCGCCAAAAAATACACATCCATCGATTTTGTAAAAATTGTTTTATTGCTACATGGGAGCCATTGTCTGTTCTTTGAACTTCAAATAAACCAACTGCAGCAAGGAAGCAGCATACAAAAAATGCAAACAACGATAGGACTACACTAACACAGACTGCTGACTGCATCATAAACAAGCAGAACACACAAACAAAAAAAAAAAAGGTTAAGTAAAATAGCGCCAACCCATTAACTTACGAATACGTTCTGTAAACGGGGTAACGGAATGTAATAGCAGTGCATCTCTCTGGACTACACAAACAATAAGACCAATGACGACAACGTGAAATTGCATAATAGAGCACATATTTCCGTTACTCTTGCCAGCAGCCAGCCAGTCAAAATAACAAAAGCAGATTTTACTGTATATTTACTATAGCAGGTCCCGAGCCATTATCCTTCGGAAGGTGTGAAATACGGACGGTGAAATCCTTTAAACTGCAAGCTCCTACGGCTGAGCGTGTTCGCATCTTCCCATTCCCATTGTTTTAATCACTGAACGCTGCGTTAGCACTCTTGAGAGTGATTGCACCACGATTCACTGTAGAGAAGGATAATAAAAATAAATTTTGCGTGTTTTACGGTTTTCCTTTCCCCTTGTTTGGTACGCGCTCGTCACAACGGGTGGCATGAGTTGAAATTTATGTGGTGCAATTGAAGAAATATCCGTTTGCGCCATTTGCGAAACGTGTCCGTTGTAGATAGTTTTCTTACCTGTAAATTTATGACTGGCAATTAGAAAACGATTCACGATCGAATGTCAAATCTTATGTCTGACTTCGAAAATGGTGTTTATTTTCAAAGTAATTTTGTTGGCAATTTAATTTGAATTTATTCTCTAAACAAATACCATTAGTGAGAGGATAATGGATGGGTTATTGTTCCTTGAAAGGCGTAATGTAATGACGGTGTTAATTATAGTCGTTGGGTTGCACTTGTTAAGCTATAGAAACAAAAGGAAACATGAGTGTTATTTCGAGTTTTATTATAACAACAATATAGCAATTAAGGATTAATTGCCTATTGGAAACTAAATGTTATAATTGTATTCCGAAAACATTGTATCCCGACAAGTCTTTGGGTACAAACCTGAGGGACAACGAATCAGAGGAAGACCTCACCTAACCTTTTCTAGTGTGTCAAAGAAAGAAAGGTGGCGCGAGGGACCTAACTGATGACTGAAGTGGCTTGTTGGTTAACCCTTTCGGTACATCTTTTTTATTCTAAGGTTAAAAAAATATTTGATTTCTTTTTGTTTCTACTTAGACTCCTACTAAAAACATTGTAACATTATTTTTGGTAAATATTGGTTCTAAAGTGGTTTTTGGGAACGTTGCCATATGGCATCAATTGTCTCTAGTGGTAGCAAAATAAATGACAAAATTAATATTTTTGTTTTAGTTTCTTAATTTAATATATTATTTTTTAAACAAAATGGAAAAGAAAAAAGTATAATTATTTTTTTTAATCAAAATGTATTTTAAAAAAATAAGGATTTTTGAAATATTTAAAAAACACATATTTTCATATACCTACCTATGTATAAAAATAAAAAACTAAAAAAAAAATAATAAATTGTTGCATTTATACTCGGTTTTCTTTGTTTACTTCAAACATTACAAGTACTACAAATTAAAAACTAAGCATATTCCAAAATAAACACGTGTATTTATATAAAAAAAAAAAAAATAATTAAAAAAAATTAATATTCATAAAAATGTAAGCAATTTTTTTTAATTCAAACCAAATTAAAAAGTACCTAATTATATTCACGACTATTTATGCATAAAAATACATTTATTTTTATACATATGTAGGTATATAATTTTATTTATAGAAATTATGCCTTAAAATGCACCTCTAGAAAATATTGATGACATATGGCAACACAGAAAAGGAAAATTGTGCCAAATTGAATAGACGGAACTTATATGTTTATTTTATTTTTTTAATTGTCCGCCTGATATTAGTCAATTAAATAAAATTGAAATTGATAATCTATTTGATAATTATCAATGTAAAAAAGAAATAATAAAAATAGTCTTCCGACGAAAAAATTCGAACTCTATTGCAGACCGATCTTTCACGAGAGCTAAAAGCACAATGACGACAACTATCACCCAGTTTTTTGCTTCTAATTATTAAGCAGATACTCTAAAAAGTTAATCAGAAAAAAGAATAGAAAAAATATACTCAGAGAGTGAGAATGGGTGTTATGAATATTCGTGTTGCCATATGCCATCAAAATACCGAAAGGGTTAAGGCCGTTGCCCACCGCGGACGAATCTACCCTTGGAGACTTTGTTATAGCATGTGCGATGGTACAGGGTCCATTTCAAGTATACATAGTACTGAACTGATTACCTACGTTTCGGAGTTTGACAGATGGCCCGAGCCCAATGAGACACGGATGTAAAAGAAAAATTAAGATGCAACTTCCTGCAATAAAGAACTCTGGAGGGAAACTAATCTCCCATTTTGATCTCTTCAGGTTATATTTTAGACTAAGTAGACGTAGACACAAATAAATTCTTCAACTAACTCAACACATCTTCACTGAATAGAAACTACCTAGTACCTAAGTCCCTATTTTTGTCTCAAGGCGGGCCTAGGTACGTCTAGCGTTTCAAAGAATATGACATGGAAAATTGTCTTACAAGTTTCTACTAAGTTTATGTGCTGCCTATACCGCTCGCCAACCAATAACAAACCGGCCAGGTTATTTCACCATTTCTCTTTCCTCCAAGTAATCCGTTCTCAATACGAGTTTCGTGAATCCTTTCCATAATACGCACCTTTTTCTCCCATCCATAACCATGTTCAGTTCCTTAATCTCGATTTTGAAAAGTTCCATGAACTTCCTGTGTGCCACTTCGCATGTCGATGCAGACGAAGCGCTATTAGGGCGGCTGCTTTCTTAATAAATAAGTCTAGCGGTAAGATCCCTAGGATCACTTCCAATGCGCATGTTGTAACTCCTATCCAGGTGCTTCCTAACAGTTTACTGGGAAGCCCACTATACAACCGAGGTGTATGTATATGATAATGGGTCTAGTAATGATCGTATACATCCAGTATCCTAACATAGGAGATTCCCCACCTATGTCCACATCATACACGTTTGCACTGATATATACCCATTTTGCCTTCCGGACCAAGTTTCAAGTAAGTCCAGTATCTAGATAGACTCTCGGATACTTAACCGTCTTGGTCGTTGTTAATTCCGATCCAAAAAGTTTTAAGGGCTGAAATTCCAGATTTTTCCTCTTCCTAGTGAAGATTATTAGAACTGTTTTCTCCGCAATTATGGAGAGCCCTTCATACCACTTTGAGTACACTCCTCATGATATCCGCAGTGACGTCTATGAATTTGCCTCTTGCCATTATTGCTATGTCATCGGCATATCCCACTATGTGAATGCCAGTTGTCTCAAGTGTGTCGAGAAGAGAGTCCACAGTAATATTCCACAGTGGAGGTAAAAGAGCACCTCCTTGTGGGTAACCTCTGCTGACCCTTCCTCCGAGTTTTGAGGTTCCCGTCTGAATATTTATCGCCCTTGCATTCAACGTATTGTGCTTGTGCACCCATCTTACCACCAGTGGGTTAACCCTACGTTTTTCCAAGGCTTGTTTCAGACTTTCAACACACATCATATCGAAGGCATCTTCAATGTCCATTATAGTGGTCATCGCAATGACCCCGGTATTTAGCTTCCGCGACGCGTACTGTTTGCGCTGTTTCTGTAGACAGACCTGCCCGGCAGGCATGGTAGATAATAATTGAGGGAAACGGAGATAACTACGAGAAATGCAATCGACGGAGCCTGATAAGAGGAGTCGAATGATAAGAATATCTGCTGCGTCTCTGAGTCCCGATGAGGCAAAATTTTAAGATCGTTCCTATGATCTAAGAATTACCTCATCAATAAGCGAATGGAAACTAGCTAAGCTTCTTTTTGCATAATATGCCAAAGACCGGAATAGACTGAACGGTAGACATAAGGTAAGGTTGACCGTGGAAAACGAAAAGGTAATTTTCGGAAGCAGTCTTTTTGGACTTACTTTATGAAGGTAATAGAATTGGATTTGGTAGCATTGAGCTCTAAGAAGTTTTTGAGGTACCGCAGTTGGAAAAGCTGTAGGTACATAATATGCACAGCACATACATGTATCTAGTTGAAGTAGTCTGTAGACATGATGTGAGAAAATGGGAGAGAAAGGCGGAATATATACCTACCTTTCATGAAAATTTGCTACACATAGGTACCTACAGAAAAATAGAAGCAATATCTAATGCATACATTCCATTGAACCTATGAACCTAGAACCAAATATTCAGAATCAATGGAAAAAAACGCTAGCACCTTTCAATCTGAAATCTATGACATTTTATGGAACGAAATCAACCTCGAAAGAAACAAGACAAACTCTAATAGGTATAGCCATGATTTCAGATAGCTAAGTTGTTCATGACGCACCTTGATGTCTTGACGAACCTTTTTTGCGAATAAATGTCTGCAAAAACTTAATGAGTAGAAGAAATAATATATGAGTCTCTGTTGGTTAGTTGGCTATGTGGAGATACTGAGTAATGAAATGGCCAAGAAAGAAATCATCAGTAACTTTCATAGGAGCAGAAAAAAAAACACGGCAAATACCAGGAAGCCAAGAAACTTTTACTACAACAAAATCGGAAAAGATTCCAGGCATGCATCGGTATCAGTAAAAATAAAAAATAACTTACGTATCCCAACAGAGAATTAAATATTCAAAGAGCACCTCAGGAATAAGGATAAATCTATAAAAGTTCTATGCAGATTCCGCGATGAGTCCAGTGAAATCATAGAGCTGGGATTTTTTGGGGCATTCACCAACAAAATACAAAAATTTAGGCATTCTTACCAAATGGTTGCAATTTAATATATCACATATTTTAATAGGCCACTCACGAGTACCTCTTTCCACTATTTCTAGGGATACCTAACCAACTAGCAACCAAGACCACTTTTCAAAATTGATTATTCTTAACCAAATTGATTGGGATTCTCTATAAAGATAAACGTAATCATTTCCTGATGACTCAATTGAATGAATTATTGTATTCGCATAGCTCATTAAGATAAGCCCACAGTCATGCCACCTTAAATTGCTAATGTTTCCACTAAAAACCAGAGAATACTCATTTAATTACCAAACAGGACTAACTACAATTTAAATTCTCCCATTCAATCCGTCCCCTATACCCATTCCGATAGGCAATTATCAGATTTAAGCACCATTTACCTGTGCACACACTCACTCATCTCTAATCACCATCAGCCACACTTCACCTCTGCGCCCTTCTATCCACTAACCAATGCGAAGAGACAATAAAACTGCTTTCATATGACCGCATAACGAACACGATAGTCTCCCTTGCTCCAGCATCTCGAATATACAATTCCATAATCCCAACAATTACAAGAGCATTAATTACTTACAGACGATAATTGCCTAGGAACACCATGAGATTGGCCAACTCGTTCACATTCTATTTCTCGCTGCTTTGCTGTGGTGTGTTGTCCTTTGTAGCCAAATCCACAGCCGTACAACACCAACATCGACTCTTTTGAGCAAATTACATTTTACGATGTGACCAAGTGCCCAGATGCTGGATTCGGGGCTGGTTGGCTATACTATAAAATTCGCTCTATCATCCATAGATACACCTGGTATGGTACGAACGAGGCAAAGGCATCCTTTCGCCATGAGATAGTGCGACTATACTTCGAACTATTATACACCCGAACCCCTTTTTGCTGTACCCCGTTGTTGTCACATCTGGCCAAACGAATGCACGAACGTCAACCCTGATTAATAAAGTTATTAAGCCAACGAAAGCAGTGTTTATGTATCCCACTTGAGATTTTATTAGCTCATAATTCAACTGTAAATTATCATCACCATCATTGTAATCATCATCATCAGAAGTAGCATTGGCGGTAGCAAAGACTGCTGCTTCTTGTCACGGTACTTAGTGCAAGGTACTCTGCGAAATGAACGACCGACGCGACGACGATGAAGCAAAGCAAAAAGGTACAGGAATCGGTGTGATTCTACCTTGAGATATCCTAATGGGTTTATGATTTTATTTTACGAGTTGGAGGTGCCTCACTGATGGGATGAATGGATAGGGAGGTGGCATTGGACCAACATTAGCCTCCAGTCTTAGCGGAAGAGTAGGAATTGTTTACCACCGGGGGGGCAGGACGGGGGCCTGCGCGCTGTCAGATAGTTTTTGAGAAATTTTGTCACAAATTATGCAAGCGGGGGTATATTCTGTGGTCTTAACCTTTTAATCGGCCCTTCGCAATTTGAGTGCGGATAACCGCAGTCGATCTGGTCACTGGTTAATGAAAGGCGTGAGGTTTGGTTCAACTCAAATTTTAGGGGGGAGGCCATTATCCTTTTTTTTTTAATTCATTGAATGAATTGTTTTGGATGCGGTCAATTCTGGTCTTAATTGAAATAAACCCAAACTTGCTTAGAAAAGGCCAATGTGATTAGGTTTGCCAATTTTTTGTAGCGACACTACTTATTCTTGGCTGCTGCTCGCTCTATGTGGTCTACCGTATTCTGATTCATACCCTGAGTGCAAAAGACATTCGAACTTCATGTAATTTCTTAAATTTGACCACAGATACTCACCCTTATTCCGAGTGGCGTTTACGACGATTTGGGTTTAGTGGTGAATGAGGGCAAAACAAAATATATGCTGTCAACAAGAAGGGACACACAACATCGACGAATCGGACAGAACGTCACGATAGACAGCTATAACTTTGAGGTAGTTCGGGACTTTGTCTACCTCGGCTCCGCTATTAACTCTGAAAATGACATCACATCCGAAATCAAGCGAAGAATTATACTTGCCAACCGCTGTTACTTTGGCCTAAGAAGGCAATTGATTAGTAAGGCCTTGTCGAGAAACACCAAGGAGACTCTATATAAGACCCTCATCACCCCAGTCCTGCTTTATGGCGCAGAATCATGGACGTTATCAAAGGCGGATGAAGATCTCCTTGGTCGCTTCGAACGCAAAATTCTTCGAGTGATTTTCGGTCCCGTTTGCGTTGACGGGCTTTGGAGGAGGAGATTTAACAGCGAACTCTACGACATCGACCTGGTCAGAAAAGTACGTATCAGTCGACTAAGATGGCTAGGACATGTAGAGCGAATGGACACCAACGCTCCGGCCCGAAGAGTCTTCGATTCCAACCCGGAGGGACAACGCAGTAGAGGAAGACCTCGCCTTAGGTGGCGCGCACAAGTGGAAGGGGACCTCAACCAACTTGGAGTGCGCAACTGGAGGCGGTTAGCCAAAGATCGTGCTAACTGGAGAGGCGTGTTGGTTGAGGCCCAGGTCCACCCCGGACTGTAGCGCCATCTAAGTAAGTAAGTAAGTTTACGACGATTTATGAAACGCTAATTTGAATTTGGAATTACGAGTGGCGTTTTTGAGTCGTTGAACGCCATTTGTCACTGAACGGCATGTGGAACCTATTGGCGTACGACGAACGTCATGTGAGAAACTTCACTGCCATTCTGTAAGGCGTTGAACGCCACAAAAAGACAAGAAAAACGACGATTTCTGTCGTTAACAAATTAGTGAACGCCAAGTAATGAAAATCGACTGAAAATTTAACTTCTTGAATTGTTATTTTATTCAATTTAATTAGATTCTTTTCAAGGGTTATATAAGTACCAAACCAGAAACAATTTAATGGAATTTAATTAATTGGCAAAGGGATTTTAAAAGGAGTCTTAAATGATGACCCAGCCTAGACCACCATCAAGTAATGGAAAAGATTTGCAGAAAGTTTTTGTGAGTATCACTTTAAAACATTTTTTATAAATGTAGGCTGTGATCGTCTCGTCCTTAAATAAAATGTTTTTCTACACCATTCTGGTAGGTACCCTCAGTCAAGAATCTCGCAGTCGCAGCAAATTATATCGCCTGCACATACGGCGACTATGTAGGTACTTTCCACGAGCTTACCTTTTATTTCGTCCAATGAAGATTTCCTTACATTCTAAAAAACATTATGGAATCCGAAAATAATTAAACTGAGAATTTCTTTCGAAAAAGATAAACAACTAAATGAAACGCCTCCAATAACGACAAACGTCGTGAAAGTAAAACGCCACTCGGAATAAGGGTGACTGTCTGCACCCAATAACATATAATTTGTTGATTGATTCGACCATGGCATTGGAGGAATTTGTGTAGCAATTTCCGTACCTAGCCTACCTCCTAATTTTGTGAAGTAAATCTTCCACCACGTCTTGATAATATCGATAGCCAAACTCTCCAGTCTCAATTCCTATAGCCTTAACGTGTCTCATTGCTACCTAAAGTGTCGTTTCGGTTATAGGTACAACCGAATTGCCTGGAGTTCCTTAAATTACCTATTGCTGATATAATGTCATCTCAATAATCTTGATCGGAAAGGTATCCAAAGCTACTGTGCTCATAGCCCATCTACAAGTTGCAACTTCTAGTTTAAAACTGAAACACGATACTTCCTCTTTTAATTCGTTAGAGAAAAATTATCTACTTCCCTTAGAAGACCTTTGTCGAAAAAATGTCACCTACACTACACGGTTTCACTTTCAATCTTTTGAACTTATAGCACGTGTTAGAAATTTGTCACACTGTGTTAACTATCATACGCTCTTTAATCTAAGAAATCCTAACTGTATAATAAAAATCAGGAATTTCTCACGTCAATGGAAAATCCAACATTTATCCCAGGTAGAGTTGTATGAGTTTAAGGTTCATCTACAGTACATACATTACGCCTAGCCTATTGGCTATGACCACAGGCAGTAATTATCAGGTATTGAGGATATTTTTTTGCACAAATTTTGTGTGACAATGACAAGGACTCTGTATTGTTGTATGAATTGGCAAAGATTTCTTCTCGTCGCGAAAACATTCTGAAACTATTCAGCGACACAAAAATAAAATTATTATGAATGTGTTTATCGCGAGTTTTCATTGAGTGAAGTTACACAGTAGGTGGCATCCTTTTTATTTTACATCGAGCAGATTAGATGGTAAATACCTTTGAGTGGGATATTGGTTTCAATATTATTATTTATTATAGCAGGGGTTGGCAAACTTTTTGGCAAAAAGCTATTTTTAGAATTTTTTTTAAATACATTAATAAACTGACAAACATATTATTGGATAGTACACCTCATGCCATTCAGTGTAAGAAGACAGTTTTGAATGTTAAATAAAAAAAAATTGGGATTCCAAATCCTGGACCAATCGGACTAATCCCACTCCATTGTACTATACCAAGGGGAACCCCTTTTTTGGCGTACGGATGGAGAAACTCTATATATTTCTCTTTGTCGTAGGTGCTAGATATTGATGTCCCCCGGGCTCAAACCTGCACCAATCAGTTTACAATTATACTCTATCAACTACACCATTGCCTTTGCCACCATTAGTTTTGGGTATATGTAGCGATCCAACTCATATGTCGCAAGCAACGTGAATGATTTTGCATTATTTAAAGTATGAATTGTAATTTTGTTTGACTTTACAATTTTGTGAGATTATTATTACCTACCTCACCCTCCTCGATGAATAACTGCATATAGTTCGGTTGGCAATGTTGCTAAACTGCGTCAATTGGTTGAAGACATTCATATCCTTCCGTTTCCCTGCGATTCGAATTATGTTCGAAGTTCGAACTTCACGGAATAAGATTTTGCTCGCCGTGAGTTCAGCTGACACTTCTACATTTATCATGTGAAATGTGTGATGCGGCGGCGAATGTCAATGGAAGAATCGTCGGCGATTCGCCAAAAAACCCTTCCGAAAATGGACCCAAAAAACACGCCGACTGCGTACTATATAAAACGCCTGCATGTTTCTTTGTTACTTCATAATTCTAGACCATAGACCATTTATCCGATTTTCGTTATTGTTGGTAGGTACTTCTTACCGGAGGTCGAAAAGTTGACACCACAAACCAGAGAGAATAGACCACCAGCTTCGTGCAAAAAAGAGAATTCCATATAGCCAGTTTTGAAATGAGTAGCGCCGCCTCTTTTTCTATCTGTGAATACGTGTTGTACCACAGAAATAACTGTAAATGTTATTAGGTGCCAGTGTATACGTGACCAATTCGCCCTCCATTTACTTTAGCATGGCACACATACTTAATAACTAATAACTTTTTGAAACTGGCTCTATGGATCTCTCATTTTTGGGCGGAGCTGGTGGTCTATTCTCTCTGGTTTGTGGTTGACACCGTAAGGCCTTTCCCTACATTTTCTGAATACCGTAGAAGAAAAGAGATTCCCTAAAGATCTTATTAAAAAACGTTTCCATATAAAACAACAAAGAAGGAAAGAGACTTCGGAAATTCCATTAAATATCGTTGTTTTGTTGAAATTCAAAAGTGAGACAAACTTGGTATTTATAATCACTTAACTTTTCCATCGGTGCTCGATAGAGCCGCGGGTCAAAAGCTAGTTTTGTAATATAATGCTGTTTGGGTTGTGATTAAGACAGTTATACCACTTTTACGTTTTAACAAAATACTATTGCTGTAGTATCCTGGCAACTAGTAGTCTAAAATGTCAGTCAAATAAATAATATAAATAAAATATTAATTGTGACTTGATCGACAGAGACGGCAGAGAGCAGGCGGCATAGGACAAGATACTACAATTGCAAATACAACAAAGGTTTCCAAATAAAATATTCAGAATTCATTATAAATCCCAATTCACTCCGACTCGGAATAAAATACTTTAAGTGAATCCTAGAACTGGCAAGTAGTAGAGTATTGTTCCTATGATTCCGTGCTGAAGATCATCTTTACCTTGCTTCACTGTGAAAAATGTTCTTTAGAATATACCTAGATACCTCATATCATCCTGGGCAGCTCAATGGAACTACTGATGTTAGTGACTTCCATCTGATGAACGAGACTGAAGAATTGACATTGCATCTCCTTGTCAAAATCCGGTAAATCTTATAACTTATTAGCCACTTCAAAACTGCACAATATATTACTGTTACTTAGCATCACACGATCCCGAATTCGACCATGGCCATAATGATGCTGACTAGGATCTCTAAGCCAGAAGTACCCTCATTTTACGAGTATTTTTATTGCTTGCCAAACTTATGAAGGCAACTCACATCTCTCTGGTCTCACTTTCAAAGACCATAAATACCTATGTACATATATGTAGGTATAGGTATATAGAAAAAAAAAAACACCAATCCTTTGATCTTTCACATGTTCTCACAACAAATACTTTAATATACATTTCGTTTCATTTTGTTTTTTTTTTTTTTTTTTTATAATTACCAATATAAACAATAAATACATAGACATTTTGTTTTTATTTTTTTAATATATATATGTACACAAATAAAAAATTAAAAATTAATTAAATTAAAACTTAGAAATTAAAAAAAAATCATTAAACATATAATATATATTTGTTGTACACTTACAAAACATATTTAAAATAAAAATTACAGTTAATTAATAATAAAAGAAATATTTAAAAAAACATATACAATAGTAATAGTAGTAGTACCTATAAGTAAAATATTTATCACTCTGTTGATTTTTTGTTTGTTTTCTTAAATTTTGTTTATGTAAAAAAAAATTATTTTGAATTTGTTGTTTTTGTGGTTAGTTTTGTGTTACAATGAAAAATACAACTTAAGCTTAGCGCAGTATTTTCATCGGAAAATTACTGGTAAATCAAGTCCTAAGAAAAAAAATCTGTCTGATCCTCTAATTCACTCTTACAGAGGCAGAGTGGACATTTAAACCAACAAAAGAGGAAGAAGGATATTTCTATTCGTTGTGCATTATTTAATGATTTTCTGACAGCTGTTTCTATTGAATCTACTAAATGCTTCCATCTACATTAAAACACTAATTTAATTATTGAATTAATTTTGGCGAAACATACATTGATTCTACTTGATCCTGTTTACCTTTCTACTAAATGCTTGTTTTACTTTTGCGTGTAAATTTTCATAAATAAAATATTATTCTCTACGTTATTTCTTTTGTCATGAGGTACCTCAACTTGGCGGGGTTCATGACTTTTGGCTTTGATTACACATACATTGCATGCATTAATTTAGATATTTTTGTTTGTATAGATACATAAAATAAAATTACAATAATTAAACTTTGGTTTGTCCTCCACTGATGCCAGACAACGCTGACCAAAATCTCAGCAACAACGGTCGATCTGTGTCTGTCCGATCGACTCTCCATCCAGATGGTAGCCACCAAAATGGATTTGAATTGTCGATTGTTGGTGGTGATGGTGATGTGGAAGATGATGTATCGGTAACGGACTCTTGGCTATCCGTTGAAGAAGCAATGCTGTTACTACTACTACTACTACTACTGCTTCGAATATTATTACTGGTTCCGGTGCTACTCTCAATCGACAATGGACTGGTTGACGCAGGGATCGCAATCGACGATGGGATGATCTTCGACCAACGATCACTTGATGTTGAAGACGCTTCCACACTGGGGGTTGTTGTTGTTAAAGAATGGCGATTTCTGGCGACAAGAACGTTGATCGTCTTAAGCTCCGCGTTGATATCGATCACTGGTGTGGGAGATTTTTCAACCCTCGGACGGGTATAAATGAAACGATCACCTGATGGCGGCTTTGCTTGAACGACTGGAGATGGTGGCGATTGTCGTTCTATTGGCAACTCCGAATCGCTAGTCGTTGTGGCATCTTCATTGGAACTACTAATCGTTGTGATGTCTTCCTGTGAAATTGCGATCGTAGAGCTTTCTTCTTCGTCAACAGTGAACATTGTAGTCTCATCACTGGGAATCATAGTTGTGGTGAAGTCATCCTCTGCGGATAATGTAGAAGTGATGTCTGTAGAATCTGTGAGCTCTGTTGAGCTGACAGTAGTTTCATCCTCGAAAGGTGCATCCTCAGTGACACTTCTTGTAAACTCTGTCTTGCTCTCGACATCCGCATCTTCTTCCAGCTTCATTGTGGTACTCTCGGTCTCAAACAGATCAGTGGTTGTTTCGATTTTAGCTGTTGTCGTGGCAATCTCCTTCTCTAGCTCATGATCTTTGTCGAAAAACAATGATTCCTCTTTCAAGATCTCCTTCAGGTCCACATTTTTCTCCGCAATGGACGAAAAAACCTCCACTTCTGTCTTCGCAGTCGATGTGTTGACCAACTCTTGGTAAATGGAAAAGTTCAAGTTCTGCTCCTTTCCATTTGTCTCAGAAACAGCTGGCACCAATATCGCATCGATACCACTCAGGAACAGAGTGGAATCATCCTTGCTACCACCATCTGCACTTTCATTATATGCGCCATAGCTAGAGCTGCCAGTATCCAGATCGGGAAGAGGTGTCTCTGGTGGTGCTGGTGGTCGACGATGACGTTCACTAACAAAAAATACACTGTCGTCCTCGGAATCCTTATTGCCACTGGAATCTCCAGAACCAGACGATCCAATTGGGAAGTTATCTCGAAAAATATCGAATTTCAGCGGTTCGTCTACATTATCCCCAACTGGGGGTGGGATAATGTCGATTTCTCCCTCAAGCTTTTCAGCATTCGATGCATCAATTACTTCCTGATCGTAGTCATAATCGTACTCGTCCTCAGAGGCTATAACGAGGTTCGTCAGCTGGGTGAGTAGAATCTTCTCTGTATCTATGTTAACGGTTGGTACGCATCGAGATTCGAATAAATGCTCACCTGGTTGACAATGGATCGTCTGGTTCCGTTTCTGCGGTACGATGAATATCGATTTGGGTGTCACTTTTCGGGATTTCTGTTGCTGACCAACGGGTACCATGAGCCAGGCTTCCCATGCCAGATTTTCCGCCGTGCTCTCAATCGGCTTCGATGTGATGGGCAGGCATTCGGTGGTAGAATAGCAACTGCTTAGCAGTCCAATTGTGATGAGAGTAGATGTAGTGATGATTTGTACAGTCAGGAGTTTATTTGTTATTGGCAACATGTTGCGTTATTTTCTATTTGTGTCTATTGATGAGTTTGCTTATTAGATTAGCGCTGCTAATATATTGGTGGCAAGTATTAAAGGTCCAATTTTATACAGCCCGCATTTGTTGTGCTCTATTTACTTCCTTTACAAGTGCATTGAGTTGTCTGTAATTCTGGAATGAAATGAAACAAAGGGGAGTTAATTAGTGATGCAAATAAAAGAAGGAGAATATTATGGATATAATGTCGCACATAAAACTAGAGATAGGTATTTATGACCCTGACAACTTTTCAATGTGTCCATTTCTGGTAAAATCAGAATAGAGTGAGAATGCGAATGTGAACACGCATTGTCGGATTTAACGATCCCTCTCCAAAATAGAAGCACCATATTTAAAAGACTTCCTTTTTGGTCGTCTCTGGGAGACAATTTAACTAATAAATACATTTTCGTACGCCATGTTAAAAGTGTCGGCTTTGGTTTCCTATCGACAAAAATTTGGACACTAATTCTCAAATACAATGACTTTAAAAAATTTCTTGAAAACTATACATCAGTTGAAAATATATTCATACATCTTTGAGCAGTCTAAACTAAACCTCAAAAGGCATCATTGTAAGCCATCAAATTTGAACTCCTCTCAAATGTGAATTGTCAATCCTATTAAGATGCATTTCACAAAAACCTATTTAAATTTGAAGATGAAAGAAATTATTTTCCGTCGCCAAAGATCTAACATTTCTATTCAAGAACGTCCTTCATACCGACGTCCTTGCTCAAATTCTACACACAAGACTGTCATTGGCATTCCAACAAGTTCTTCACTCGCGCCAAGACAAGATGAACATCAACCAGAGCAGAGAGCTGAATTCAAAACCATTTGCCAAGGAACATCTCATATTCCTCTAATCTTTCATCAACACGTTCAATATTTCCACATCTCTGAACCACATCAGACAACCTCATCGTCATCACAGTCGACATCTCGCATAGTCGTCATTCACTAATCACGAAATGAAAGAAAACTGCATAACAATCCAATGGCTGCGTACTATTGTACCAGCCAGCTCATCCGCACGTAACACGAATGCACTAAAAACCCAGCGTTGCATACAAAGCAAGTATAGATATAGATACACACAATACTTCGTCACATTGTTTAAATTAGATAACCCAATTCTTTTTCTAGTTTTTTTTTTTTGTATTTCTACCTTATACTCTATTTTTGTGATTGTACGTCCAACCTTCATGTGCGATAAGTACCATCCACCATCCTCTGCCACCTACCATGACAATTTTAGCTCCTCTTACACGATATGCAACAGAAATACAAAAAAAAAAAACGTGCTGCGAGTGTTTCCACTCAAACGTGTTGACATAAAATGTTTTTCGTCTCTTCTAGCTTGCGGTTGGTTTTTTGTCTAGAATATCAACGTATCGCCTACGAACGAGATGGCTGTGCGGATATCTTGTAGATAAATTTTTTAAAGTGGTTTATTCTGACAGTCTGTACATTGCATTGCAATGAATACGAAGGAGGTTCTATCTTACGGTACTAAATTGTTGGCCCCATCTACCTTTGCTGCTGTTCTGTCAAAGATGGGGCACGTGTTGACGATTTTGAAGTTTAGAGAGGTTTGCCATTGAAACCTTTAAACTTGAACGTTTGGGTCACGAGTTTTGTTACAAGTTGTGTAGGTACTCTTTGGAAAAAGTTTATACGGTTTTTATATCCGTTAATGGATTTCAACTGCCAGGGACGTGCCTGAAGGGTAGGTAGGTACTAACAGTTGTTAGTGAAAATCGTCGGTTTTTTCTTTATTCTTTTGGATGAGTCTTAAAAATATTCATAATGGATCACAATGTGGTCCTTTTTATACAAAATTTTGTAGGTACGAAAAAGTATAGCAATCCAATTGCCAAAATGGTCCACTCTGCTGGCCAACGTATTTCAGGAAGAAACAAATTTACAAAGTACATATCTAATATCAGACTTTTTTCTTGTAAGTATTTTTTTGGGTAAACCGCATTTACAACGCTTTAACCAGAGCTCAATGATGCTAAAAATTAGAAAAAAAAAAATAGGGAGGTACCTATAGATACGACTTCCTTGTTCCTCACCTTAGCATTCATACTGATTCACATATGGGGCGCTATAATACGATTTTCAGTGGAACACTGTTCCGGAATCCGGATGTGCCTAACACTTCGTTAATTAAATAGGTTCTACCAATCCGATCATATAATTTTCAGTTTTATACACTGAATTGTCAAAAATCGATAATTAAAAAAATGTTAGTACCTACAAACTAAAATGACTTTGACAATTGCAATATTTGGGAGGCCAAAACAATTTTGAAACATTCGGAAAATTATCAGAAATTGACTCCTGAAATGTCTCGAAGCTAAAATGTCTCTTCAATTTAGTACAAAAAAGACTCACTCTGCAGTTTTTAGTTAAATTTCAAAGCGTAATACAATTTCGAACATTTTGAAAATCATCGGAAGACGATTATTAAAAAAAATTTGCTTCGGGGGATGAGTTACTGGTCATCTATTAATTTAACTAATCCTCTCTATAGAGGGGTGCAAAGACTTATAAATTTCTGTTCAATTGATTGCAACAAAGACTTTGTCATTGGAAAAAAGTATTTGACCCAATTTTTAGAGTGCAAAACAATTTTGAACATTTTGGAAATTGTTTTAAATAAATTCCTTAAACTATAGAAATTCTTTAACTAAGTACTGCGAGAACTCATAGTCTGCTACAAAATATTGACGAATTTTTTACTGAAATTTCAGAGCCCAAACTAATTTTTAACATTAACTCCATTAAGTAAATACTCTTTAATTTAGGCTTTAAATTGGAAACGTCGGCAAAAATCGAAAAAAAAAAAAACGTCTGAAATTTAATAGAAATCATCAGAAAATCAGATATTGGAAACGTCTGAAACAATTTTTAAAACGTCTGAAAACAAATAGTAATCGTCTGAAAAAGGTGTTCCTTCTACCAACAATGGAGTAGAAGGTAAGAATAAGTCCATAAAACAAAAAAAAAACATAGATGCATTTTGAGAATCGGTCTTTAATTCTTTCAAATAATAATGTTTTCAGACGATTTGTATATTTGTCATACGATTACTTTTTTTTTTTAGACGAAAATGTTTTAACCTTTAATTAAAGCTTAGTATAACAGAAAATATTGGTGTATTTTTCAAATAAATTGAAGGGCAAAATTAAAATTTTAAACATTTTAAAACTTGTCAGAAATTAATTCACAAAAAAACGTTGATGCTACTGTAGGTACGCACTCAATTTAGTGCAAAGGCTCAATTTCCTACAGGAATTCGCAGCAACTTTGTTAAAATAACATTTCTCCTTGAAGATGACATAAATTAATAATACTTTCAGTTCAATAAAGTCTTGTCAGCATTTGGACAAGCAACATATAACATCAATTTGTTCTTGAAGTCAGCTTCGAGTAAATTTTCCATTTGTAAGTCAGAATCAAAATCTTTACCAAAATATCTCACATCCGATGGGGACCTCCAAAATTTTGGTTAAGATTTCGACATGTAAGTCAGGATCAGGAGCTAAAACTTCTCAGTATACCTCTACAATTTTGGTTACAACTTTGCAAAGACATTTCCTGACTATTATGTTGATTAATAAATTATTGGCCCACAACAGTCATCAAAGAAGTCATTAGCCATTAAAAAGTTCGTTGGAATAGGAGACTCATCAGACAAGTAACATCGAAAACTTGTAAGCCTTATCGGTCATAGAACCAACTTCAACGCAGGTCCCACCCATCCCATCACAGTTTATCATGTGCTCGTTTGTACTACCAACAATACTTCACAACCCATCAATTAGGCAATCAAGCTCGCTTAATAGCTCTTCGGAGACTACCCCCACAACAAGTTGTCAGCCAGACATACTTGATATATAGATAGATAGCGACAAGTGATATAGACAGCTAAACAAACAAACAAACAAACAAACCATCAAATGGCCATTCCACTTCTACACTTGTGTAACCATCACCACTATCAACATACAAATTCGTGTGGAAGGAAAACTCTATAGATTGTTCTCTGGACTGGAATTGGAATATAGCGATTCAATGCAGAGACGGACAAAATGAAAAAAAAAAACACGCTCCACTGGCTTTGGAGAGCTGAAAAAAATCAACCTTATCCCTAAGCTCCCACACCAGCAAATGATGGTGTTGTTGACGAATAATCAAAACGAGAATACTAAGCCTGCTCTGGGGTATATTATCAAACACCTGTCGCACCGTAATTTTATTTTGACAAAGAGAAGTCCGCTTAAAGAACCCATATACATATTTGAATGAGAGTGCCAGTGTACCCGACGAACGAAAGAGATCACACACAGGAGCCATCGCCCATCAGCCATGTGAAAATAAAAATTTTGGGGGAATATATTTTTTTTATGGTATGTCTATCCGTCGCACTCAAAAGATTGATGTACTTGCAGCCGCGTAAAAAAATGAACAAATACTACATAAAAAATACTCCTTTGACGTTAACGTTGGTTTTCACACCACACGTCCTTCAAATGATGGGACTTCATGCATCAGTTGGTATTCATCAAAGGGAAAAAACAACTTTGGTGTTAGATATTATTATCTATCGCTGGCGTACTTTGGGCGGCTTTTCGGATGAGCAATTGTATCTCTGAAATGCAATTTGAGTGCAGAAACTTTATTTTATTTTATTTATACGTGGAATGGTTATCCATAAAATACAGTGTAGTTTTGTAGGTATGTAGAAAAAAATGCATTGTATACCATGAATTGAAAAAGTTTTTCTCTATATTCAGATCACGCAATCTTGCTATTTTTGCATCGCAAAAAAAAATATTGCACAATCAATGGTTATATGATGAACATTTTATACTGTAAAAGGATTTTAAGGTAAAATATTTCTAAAAAAATTTAACACAAGACTTTGGGAAATTAAATAAAAAGAAATGTTTTAATGACTTATAATAAATTCTTGTTTCCTTGTAAACATATTTTTTATCAATAATAATCAATTGCATTAAGTTGACAGCTATTTTCGTAATTAGAAATTCTTCGGGGTTTTAATTTTTTATAGTCGTATGTTTTAAGATTCCAGCATGAACATTGAACAAGTCGTAGATATTTGTGAAATTTCAACGATTATTGCTTCAATATCCTTTATTAGCCAAGTTGGGTACATATAATTGTTGAAAATCTTGTACTTCTTGCAATTTCTATTACAATTACTACATAGACACAAATAAATAGTTGGTGCAACAGGTCCATACCATACAGGACTCTAGGTCTAACGTCTGTCAAAGATTTTTTTTTTTTTTTTTTGGGAAAAAATTAAATTCCGCAGATATTCATACTAAAAGTTCGAAGGATTTGTAAAGGGTGTCCCATAATTCACGAAAAATTTGAATTTTGCGCCATTTAATAGTACAGTGATGCCAACGGGAAAAAAAAGATAACAATGTGACACCTGACAGTTCGGGGTTAGTAAAAATGGAGCGCTATACGAAAGAACAACGTATTTTCATTATTGAGCTATATTTTAAAAATACACAATGAAGGTTTGTCAACTACAGTTCGCAATTTTCTAACAAAATCATCTTCAGTCATGAAGCTTTACTATCATCCTAATGGCTTCGTTAATCGTCAAAATTGCCGCATTTGGGGTTCAGAAAACCCACGAGTAATTGTTGAGAAATAAATGCATCCACAACGCGTGACTGTTTGGTGCGGATTTTTTGCTGAAGGCATTATCGGACCATTCTTCTTCGAAAATGCGGCAGGGCAGGCTGCAGTAACAATTAATGGTGTTCGTTATTGTGACATGATAACCCAGTTTTTAGTGCCACGGTGCCACATGCCATACAGCCATAGAAACAATTCAATTACTGGATGAGTCTTTTCCTAATCGTGTAATCAGCCGTTTTTGCGATCAGAATTGGCCATCCAGATCTTGCAATTTAACGCAATTGGACTTTTTTCGTTGCGTTTTTTTTTTTTAAGTCAAAGGCATATGCAAACTAATCCACGACAACCAACGCTTTGAAAGACGAAATTGGGAGGTGTATTCATGAAATTCAGCTACATTTATGCGAAACGGTTGTAGAACATTTCAATAAAAAAGTACATACTTGCCATCAAATCCGTGTGCTATACCATACATAACCCCAATTTGCATACTCTATGAAACAATAAAAAAATTTAAGCTTTTTAATTAAAAATCTCTATTTTCTATAAAAATTACATTTTGCGTGAATTATAGGACACCACATCGTGTTTCTGCTTTGTAAAGTATTGTAAGGTCAAACAATTTTAAAAGAAGGCCACAAGCAATCTTACTATCTCTAAATTATTAAAAAAAAAGCCTAATAACTCTAATTGATATACGAAAATATGGAACACATTTTTGTCGAAAACAAATTGCTCTTTTCAAAAACAATCGATAGAAAGTCCTTCAAAAGTCGAATCACTAAAACTAATTAACCACACATAGTGCGCACTTGACTCTGCCATTCTGCCAGCACAAGAAAAACACATTACCTACAAATAAAAAAAAAAGTGAAATAATCTAAAAATCTCTCAACTTGAATGTTTTTTTAGTTCTACACCTTTCTACGCGAAAAAATGAAATATCTAAGAAAATAGTGCCGGAGAAAAAAGCATCTGCTAACCCAATTTTCATTGTATCTACATCTGTTTTAATAATTGTACACAATCTTCTCACGTTTTTTTTTTTTTTTTTTTTTTTCTTTTACAAGAAAAATTAAAACAATATCTTAAGTATCACTAAGAGTCTATGGGAAAGTCTATGGGGGAGCTTAAAAAAAAGAGAAAAAACAGACGAAGACCGATCGTAAATTCGTTTGAGTGATTTTTAATTGATTGTTTGAAGGCATCGTGACGGCCCCGGCCTGGAAAGGAAATACGCCAACAACAACCACAGATATGACAAACAATACAAAAAAAATATCAGAAACAAGAAGAACTATCATCAACATAGAATACACGTATCTATACATCTCTCGTGATCAGTAATAATTTTTCGCGATCTTCTTCAATTTCTCATCAACTTTGTTTGGCTCTTGATGGAGGGCCGGGTGGGTGCGCTATCGCGTATTTTTTTTTTTTTTCATCTTCGTGTTTATCATTTTCCGCGCTTGTTTGTGAGATATTTCTTATTTTTTTTTCTCTCATTTCGGTTTGATTTGATTTTATTTGATATATGTAGACTTTTTTAATTGATTTTTAGGATTTTATTAGCGTAAATATTTTGAATGAGAAACGTTGTCTGATCAATTGGTTGAACGAGTCAGGTTGTATTTTCATGATCATTTATTTATGGATTTTATGGAACATAATTTAGAATTTAATTGATCGATTAAATGTTTGTAACGGGATTCAATCTTTTGCGTTGTTGCATTGAGTTAGTATGGCGAACCTGATATTGTACTTGGCAATGTTTATCTTGTTGTCGCAAGGGTTGAGGCTACTACCTAATAATCATTTTTCTAGGTCACAATAGTCATGGTAGATTGTGTCATTGTGCGTTCGTAAAATTTATTCTGTATACTAAAAATTATTATTAGTAAGTACCGCGTTTTGTATTTAAATATAAAAAAAAATCTGCATAATTTGACCACATTGCAGTGAAAGATTCAGCATAAGTCAGTTTCTAAATTAGCTGTAGGAAAGATTGGCGAGAACGTTACTAAAGACGATAGATAGAAAGGTTTACTGTTCATTGCAATAGGTATACAATACCAAGCACAGCTAATAATACAACTACTTACCTACCTATAGAACTACAACCCTTTAAAAAAAAAAAATCAGTTGGCGGAACAGGCGTGTAGACACCATAGAGACACCCTTTTGGGACGAATGGAAGATACCTACAATTTTATCCGAACGTCTGAATTGACAAGCTTTTTCAGGACTGTTGTACTCTCGGATGTTTTCCAGACGTTTGCACAGTGGAAAAAACTTTAAAATGTAATTTGTATTTTTTCGGGGATCAAACCTGGGACCCCTCGCACAATAGTCCAGCACACTAACTACTGACCCATTGCGTTTTTTAAAGAATCACGACTATTCAATAGCATTCGCAACATGTCCATAAAATAAGTAAGTAGGTGCATAGGATTTCATGTATCTATGCACTTGTAGAGGTAATATTTAATACCGGGTGAATTATATAAATTTTCGAATGGAAGATATCCTCAATTTCATAAATAGAATTGAAAATCTATAATAAAACTGACTTTGTGGCACAAAAATTATAGGTTCCTATGTCCTCTATAACTGGTGAGTCAATCGCATACTTCTCTTGCATATCGCTCGGGTACCTACATGTCATAACGCTCAGTGTCATAACGCCCTGGGGCGCTATGACACATATTTTTGTGTCATAAGGCCTTCGGGCGGTATGACACTCTTAAAAGTGTAATATCGCCCGCGGGGCTTTAAGTCACTTTTTTGTGGGCTTTATGACACTATAAAAAGTGCATTAACGCCCCAAATGAAATAATACCCGAAATGTATGGGGGGGGGCATGCTGCACCCCTGCAACCCCCCTGCTTGGATTTAATGTCACATGAAGGTTTGGGGTGTTATTTCCGAGGGCGCTATGACACATTGAGAGTGGGCGATATAACACAAAAATGTGTGTCATAGCGCCCCAGGGCGTTATGGGATGCACCCAGGTCCGCATGTCCATTAAGTGGGGTGCGGGTGTAGGTTGCTCAAGTGGGCCCTCCATAGCTCTCGATCCTTCGCCATCGACTCCAAATCATCAAGGGCAATCCCCATACGGGTAGAGGATAAATTATGGACTTGATCCAACCACCTCATTCTAGGTCTCCTAGAGGACGCCTGCCCGATGGTACGGTTTCCATAGCACGTCGTCTTGGAAACCTGGTTGGGGACTTGTTAAACGCATGTCCCTAACGCATGCATGTCGCTTAATCTGAGAAAACTACAAACAGAGTTTGTTTAAGTTTATTTGCTTTCTATGGGCCCCAACAACTTCAAAGTTCAAAGCAGAACAATATTTGAGTAAGAAAAAAAAATCATTTCAAAAACCAGCCATGGTCTCAAGAAACATTTCAGAAGTTTTATAGAAATCTGTCTAGTTTTCACTTTGACCGGTAACAGACATACAAATTGCAGATAGAAGTAGGACCTTTAGTCCACTATGCTGCTGCTCCGAAGAGCAGTTGGGGCACATAACTGCTGTTAGAGGTCATTGCATTTGCTAGGCACACTTACCAACTTTTGGTCGCACGAAATCTGTACCAAAATTCTATATTAAATCTGTACCGATTTTTTTTTATTCAGATGACAATAATGCGCACTGTTTGTGGATGACTATTAGATTACCAATACCAACTAGAGTGTTCGCGATGACAAGAAGATCCATGATCTTCCTGATTTTTTTAACCTCTACTGGTATGAACGGTTATGACGACCGAAAATTGGACGTAGTTAGCCGAACAGAACTTCAATTTCCACAATTTTCGAAGTATATTTGCACAATTTGCAAGCGTTGTTCTGGCGAAAGTCTAAGTCCTGACCAAAAAGTAGTGTCGCCAATTTAAAAACCAAACCTCTAAAATAACACCCTTTATCGGAATTTATTATGCGAATACATACAGATACATATTTCAAAATGAGTTAGTGAGTCCTAACTTAAAAGTAAAAAAGATCAAACAAGACTTCAACCAACAGACAAATTTCATGTATGACAATCTTTCAGCTATTAAATCGCGGACCAAATATATACCCTACCAAAGCCGAATCGACCTTTTGTGAAAGAAATAACATGCTTCCCGCCTTGTTAACATTTTGGTTCAATGAAGCAGTTCTTATCTGCTGGTGTATCATCATGTTGGACTTGTTTTGGATAAGAAAGTCAGAAAGTCAGATTAATATTATAAACTGATTGTATTGACGTATGTTTTAAATTGAGAAATGGCATTCATTTGTTCACTATATTTTCGACCACTTCCGACCATTTGCCGACTTCGCAAATATGTATATTCATCTGCATCTGCTTAATATTCCTTTGCATTTAAGTATTTAAATTATTTGCCATTTTTAGCAACAATATCCGATCGCCATTCTTTATCCTATAGTGTACATCTCAATGTTGTTGTTTTTTTTCTTTGGTAAGTATTTTTTTCTTTGTTAAGGGTAAAAATAAATAAGTAACATTGTCAAGTCCCTGACATTTGTTGGAGTTAAAAATAATAACCGATTTGTTGGAGATAAGCTTAAGCTTAACAATATGTTTGTTGCTTTTCCTTTTTATTTTTAACATTTCTTTATGTAAACAGATATTAATTAAAAAACCGCAAACTTGTTAGTATGACACAACTTCTTTAGGTAGATCGTAGATTCCCAAAAGCCGGTTTGCGTTGGCTAACGGATCTTATTGTTTTTTCAACCAATAAAGTATTAATTTAAAAATATAATACTCAAAGGAATTTTCTTAGAATACCCAGTCAGATATAATTAACAGCCAAGGTTGTGCTACCAAAAGTAATTATATCTGAGATAAGAGCTCCAACTGAAGAGGGTTCATTTTAATTGCTTAATGTTTCCAAGAATGTTATATACAAATAGATTTACTAATCACATTCGGTGATTTTATTTATTTTACGTTTGCCCTCCCGTACCACACCTAACTAAAGAAAAATAGTCAACAAAATGTTCTATCCTTCTTTATTTGTTGTGCAATGATAAACTTTTGTCAAAAATACATTTCCCCCATCCAACAATCGATAAAACAATATTTATTGGTTTGATAAAATCAATATACAATGTAGAGCTACGATGAATTGTGCAACATGTTTTAAAGAAAAAAAAAATGCATCCCAACATTAGCTGTGATGTTGCCGTCTCTCTAGCTGTTCGGGGGTGAGTTAATTGTTTTGATAATGTAATCTAGTAACGCATTATGCATGCTCTGTGAATAGACATTGTGTTTAGATAACATTTTAAAATGGATAGGATATTGGGCGTGAATTTTAACAACACATCAATTATGAAGTGCCGCCAATAGAGCGGACAGATTTATGAGGCGCGTAGTCCACGCAATGCACTTGTTCATGGTAAAAAAAATAAATAATCTGCATATTCGATTGATGTTTGGAATTTATTATTTTCATCGGTCATGCAATGTTACAATATGATTTGTTGATGACGATCAGAGAGAGTTTATCTTGTACAGATGTTTATCAAAAGAATTGTGCCATGTGTGATGCAATAGTGATAGTTCTGGTGATCGTATTTCATAAGTGAATTTGATAAATCTGCACGATAGATACCCTCTTTAGATTGGTGTCATCTTCTGTGATTTTGATGAGGAAATTAAGGAGTTTGTAGTAAAATAAAGGCAACCATACCACGGAAATATGATGCCAAACATCGGTAGACAAAAATACTAGAGAGAATGATTCCTAATTCGGATTCCAATGTTGATAATAATAATTCAGAGTAGTATCTGAAGACTCGGATCAAGTACCTAAAGTCAGCTGGTAGAATGACACGACTGCTTGCGGTTAGGCATCTACAGATAAAAGAAACAGTGAAACTGAGTTCACCACGTAATGAGCAAAGCGACAACAAAATAGAGCCCGCAAAGTAGTAAGGCTACCTATAGTCCCCAAACTCACCAAAAAAGTTTTCAACATAATACTAAATGTATCTAGCAAATTTAACTACAATTTTTTCCAGCAGGTCATAGTGAATGTGGTGTTGGATGACTGAGGTTCCGACTCGTTAGAAACATCACCTAGTTCCATGGCCGGCAGTGTGTTCCAGGCAGAGGTTCTGGCCGTGCTCAAAGCCGCGGATCCACTTGATATGGGATCAATATCAAACAAGAATATCTACATTGATAGTCAGGCTGCGCTAAAGGCGCTAGAGTCCTTCATTATCAAATCTGTACTAGTCAGGAGCTGCCGCACAATGATCAGAGCATTATGCACGCAGAACCAAGTCAGATTGTGTTGGGTACCCGGACACTGGACTTCAGGGTAACGAAAGGGCTGATGTTCTGGGCAAAACCGGAGCAGATCTTCCACTTAATGAAACAATTGTGGGCAGAAGACCACCAATAGCCGTGGCCAAGATTATTATTCTCGAGAAATTTAAAAATAGTCAGATCAGAGATGGTTTTATATAGTAGGTCACAGGGTCTCAAAGATCGGAAAAAATCTGTAGAATTATTAAAGCTCAGCAGATCAAAGCTACGAATAGCAATAGGGATACTCTCCGCTCTCCGGGCACTGTCTTCTAAGGAAGCACGCTATGAGATTAGGTTTAACAGATACGGACACATGCAGGTATTGCGAAGACTTACATGTTGCAGAGGATATAACTCATCTCCTTTATGAATGTCAAGCAATTGCTCGGTACAGGAGGAGATACTTTGGTAGGCACTTCTTCGACAGTTTGGAGGAGGTTGGCCTCGTAAACAATATTGACACAATTTTCAAGTTCTGTAGGGAAATTAATTGTTCGGGCGAAGTGGTTTAGGTTTTTTGACCATTAAGGTTCCCCAGGAATGGCGATGGGCCCAATATGGTGCCTAGTCCAATGTGATGAACTCACACCCTATCCAACGTAACCTAACCTAGTGAATGTGGTTCGGTTCAGTCATAGCTTTACTTTCCTCTTTCAAGCAATAAGAAACTTTGATAAAAGTTATCAAAATTAGCTTTTGTTCATCTCTAAAACAAGACATAATTGTCACCCTCTTCAAAAAGTAATTGGAACCAGCATAAGAATTCTAGGCTTAAATTCTTGCAACCATTCATTGGTGACTGGTGAGCTGGGACCTACAATTTGAAGGTGAATTAGAATGATTGATTTTATAAGCTTTCCAAAGGAAATTGGTGAGAGATAGTGCAGTGGAAAAAACTCTTAAGCGTAATTTCCCCCTTTTCCAGAGGTTAGACCAGCACACTAACCACTGAGCCACCCTAGCACTTTTAAAGAGTTTTCGGTATTTAATTTATCGTTGAAATTGGTGAATATGAATCTTTACAGAGGAAACGCATTTAAGGACAAAATACAATATCCTTAATAACTATCCTCGTACCAAGTCAAACAATATTCTCTACGAGTCACTGATTAACTTAAACTCATTTTTGGCTTAATTCTAGATCCTTGATATTGTTATTTCATCCAAGGACGTTCTTTTAAAATTACATCCGGCTTGACATGTTATCATCTCCTAACACACAATACAATTTTTACACCCACATGTATACCTACTGTGAGTAAGCGCTCCCCAGTCCCCAACCCCACACACAATCTATTCACCGAAAGTCATTAAAAGAATAATAAAATGGCACGATTTCCACACTTTCATAACAAAAATCGATTTAGAACAACAAACGAGTAAATCTACTATATATTTATAGGAAACTTGCAGTGCCACTAAAAATTGCTACAAATGTTTACACTATCGGCACGCATCGTAAATAAAAGGCTCACGAGCTACGGCCAAGAGCGTGCCTATTTAAATTATAATGCTCAAGGAAAGAATTCCACACCGCCCCAGTCATAAGTTCACGAAATTAAAAATGTCAGAGACCCTCCTCAAGCTAAATGTCAAGTGTTCAAAAAACTCGAGCGATTTCGCACTATTTGACTCCAAAGTATATATATCAGTGCCAAGTAAAAGATAAAATTCACAAAAAAAAGAAAACAACACTTTTGAGATACATACCATACGTCTCAAGTCAGTTTAGATATCCAAGTATTTTTGTGGTAGGTATCCTCTATCCGCGTATTTTCGAAACAACTTTATTTTTGCAAATGTTTTTTTTTTAACAAAATTTCATTCAGAAATAAAATAGCAAAATCACGATCGCGGGAGCTATTCACACAAAAAAAAAAAGAATAAAACTCTTTACAGTTCAAAGATATATTGCATACTCAGATAGCGGCGCACTTCTAATTTAGACAAAATCTCAGAACAGACTGAATGTCTGAAATCGTTCGTCAAGATTACATTTCTTACGTAACACTTTTTTGAACGAGTTCGGTCGGTCGGTTCCTTCGACAATGCTGATCGTATTGATGATGATTTCTTTAAAGCGATCGTTGTGGTTCTTGGTCGTCTGCCTGTCGGCCGAAGTGTGAGATACGAGTGTCTGTGTTTAAGATACTTTTTTTGTCTGCAGAGCGCACCCCAAGAAGAACAAAATTAAGGCACACACAATATTGAAATTGATTGCATCTGAGTGGGAGAAAGACGAAACGAACAAAAGTATACACAAGGAGATGCGTACGATTCGCTTTAATTAGGTCAAAAAAGGGATAAGTCCATGAGACAGTGTTTGTGAA
This sequence comes from Cheilosia scutellata, assembly GCA_955612985.1. Classification (NCBI taxonomy): domain Eukaryota; kingdom Metazoa; phylum Arthropoda; class Insecta; order Diptera; family Syrphidae; genus Cheilosia; species Cheilosia scutellata. Next base: position 8,371,756 of record OY015313.1, read on the forward strand.
AAAGAGAAATTTACATAACACACACGACAACAGGTATTTAGGTAGATGAACTTCGCGCCCTTTTTTTGGCAGTGGCTGACTCATCGTCATTGCAGCAACCCTTAAGGGACGCGGTGTGGTCACTTTTTTATTTGGAATTCATCCCACAGGTGCATTCTTTCGATTTTATGACTAGACATGGGTTTTTCCAATTCCATAATCTAGTTGACATAATTAAGATCATTATCTATGTAGATGCACGACAGGTAGATACAACAAAATTGAGAATATTTTGTTTGGCCCAAACAAATATAGTAATAGCTGCACGCGACTGTCTCCAAGGAAGCAAACATAAACACGGTTGATACCGCAAGCCAACCCCAACAGATGGTCTCAGGTTTAAGCAGATAAGATGAGAAGTGTACTGTTAAGTGTGCGGTTACGTGTACAAGTCCGTGATCAACATTCATCATAACTACCTATATAATATGAACATGTATGTATATTTGCTTAGCTACTACCATTATGTTTGGATTGCGTTGGAGTTGAATCCAATGTGACACTGACACTTTGCCTTGAGTTCCGTTATCTAGATAAAGGCGGAGAAGGGTTTTTTTCTTGTCGTGTTTGGCTGGTTTAAGTGGAGCGCCATGATATGGATTCATGTAGTCATTCACCTTGATCTTGATTTCTTGAAAGTGTAGATTTATGGCGGGTGACACTCACGTAACAGGTAGCACGGGTAGGTGGTAAAATAGTCCATATATGATTGAAGTGGAAAGGTGTCAAGAGCATGCACAGATGAGTTCATGAATGCAGAAAGAGTGTGTCGACTGTCTATGTAAGATGTCAATTACGGTATACTTGCATGTACATAATTTGTTTTTTGTCAAATGATTATTGTGAGTGGTGTAGATAGTCCTCAGTGCTGTCTAAAAACAGTTTTAAGAATTCTAACGAATTCTTGTGATAGGTACCTAGAAATCAGGAATCACATGGCAAGACCAAATATCATATGTATATAGTAAGATCTGCGTCCGCTAAGTTGAGCTACCTATTGGAGCAAAGAGGTACTTTAGCCCCAAGCAACTTCTCCTTCTCTACAAAGCACAGGTTAGATCAGGCCTGGAATTTTGTTCCCATATATGGAGCTCGGCCCCAAAACATTCACTTAACCTACTTGACAGCATACAGAGACAAGCAATTCGACTTATTGGAGACTCTACAGTCTACACTCACATCGAATCTACATCTACAACCGTTGGTGCACAGAAGACAAGTCGGTGACCTTTGATTGTTCTATAGGTAATTCCATGGTTGATGAGGAACTCAAAGTGATTATACCTCGAAATGCAACTTTTGGGTGCCCCACAAGACAAGCTAATGCTCATGACCATACCGTACACTAACTTGACAACCGCGAGGACATCGATTTTCCAAAACTCCTTCTGTTACAGGACAAGCAAACTCTGGAACTCGCTTCCTGGGGATATATTTCCAGAAGACTACAATTTCCAGCAATTTAAGTGCAGAACTAACTTACATCTGCAAGCATCTCGGGGCGCTGTTGAAGTGTTATAGGTTCGCTTTTCCCGAAAGAAGTATTAAAAAAAAGCCGTATTAGTCTAGATTCTCACTAGGTACATGTACCTATATGCACCTATGAGATCTTACCAAAAGAATAAAGTACCTACACGACGGGATCGAATAATACTTTTCACAAACTTATACCGACCTTCTAGGCCAGACAAAGTCCTGGCGAACCAAAAGTGGTCAACAAAGTGCTTTAAGATTGAGGGAATACATTTTGTGAGAAAAAACCACCCTGAACTGTGAGTCTACATCATACATCATCAGAGTCTAAAAAAAAAACCTCTTGCTGTCTAGTCGACGACAGTGTATTGCCAGAACTACTTCTTAAGTTTCTCTATCATTTTCTTATCAGATCGAATAGGTAGATCATTATTCATTACTATCGTTATCGCTGTCCGCCTTTCGATGGTTTTAAAACAGATGATGATATCTGCATCCCCTGGAAGGAAGTAGGTACCTACCTCTGAACATATTTAACATTTCCATTTGCTAACCCGCCACTATTTGCCAAACAGCCGCCGACTAGCGATGCAGTGTTAAAATTGATAACATACTATCTAGGCTGCTATCAAATCTTTAGCAAATATTGCCAGAATCATGAAAGCAAGGTAGCCACTGTTTGGGTTTTCTAACTCTTCGATGGGTACCTACTCGTTGCAGCATTTTGTGATGGACAATGTGGCTAGACATTCAATACACAAATTTTGAATACCTACAAAGATAGCATGTATATGTATAGGGACTGATCACTCCGATTTATTTGCTTACTTTACTTTTGAAGGTGCTAGAGTTTGAGCGGATTTGTGCCTCAACATTATACCAATTGTTTTGTCACAACCACTTCACTATACCTAACATTCATTCATTCAAAAAATACGTACTAGGTACCTACCAGTGCTATGTATGATATTTATTTTAAGGAAAAGTGAGACAAATCCCTGTCTTGCAACTACATTCGAAATTGCGACTGGATGTCAAATTATTCGCAAAAGACGTCTCACATCCGCCAATAACTCGAAATCATACAGAGGGCTTTCAACATCAATCAAAAAAGAAATGTAGATGACAGAGCTAATATCAGCTAATATCCGACGAACTGAAAATCGTTAAAAAATCCATCAATCCATCAATCACCTAGGGTATCCTTTTCAAGTCTTTTTACAACTACATAATAAAGGAAAAATGCAATGGAGCGTGTATAAGCAGTGTCTCAGTGGTTAGTGTTTTCCAGGCTCTACACCAAAAATAATACACAAATTACATGTAAAGCATCGCTGTCACTACTCCAAAAATGTGGTAGATTTAACTGAATTTCAGAATCCTTTTCCAATCTACCACAGTTACCACTGATACCTACCAGAAATTCGATCACATTTGTCGTTCTGCTGTTAAATAGCTAATTGCTATATAAGTTTTCTTAATTTGCCATTTCAATAAGAAAATTGAAAGTAAATGGATTTTTTGAATCTTTTGTGTCTTCAGTTTTAAACCAAACATTATTTTGTAGCTATGATTTAATTTTTTTATATAGGTACCTATCTATTTTGCATAGGCGATGCAGATAAACTCAAACTGCTATCGATTTTCCAAAATCGATTTTTGAAATATGTACTAAAGTGACAAAAATACTGATCTAATGGTATCTAATGGTATTCACCAGCTGTCCTAAAAATTGGTTATCATTAGGTAGAGGCTTCCCCATACTGCATAGATACTGTAGGTCCCATCCTGCCATCCACTCTTTCCGAAAATAAAAACTCAAATAAGGGAATGATGGCAGAGTGTCAACTCGCTCAAAATGCAGACAAAAAATCACCTAAAAGAGAGTTGTGCACGAGTGGACTGGACACTGGACACTTGGTCCCACGATAAAATTTTACATTCAGGGACCACGTGTCCACGAGTGGACATATTTACAGTTTTACGATTGGGCACTTAATTTACATAAAACATTATATAAAACAACTGTTCACTGAATTTTAAACACTCACAATTAAAAAAAAACATCGGAAAAATATTTTGTCCCAATGGGCAACACCGAAAAAATACAATGGCGCTGAACGTGTTAAGTAAGTATTAGGTGACTGAGTCCAATTAAGCCAAATTTGGAATTATAATTTTTAACTAGTTTTCGAGCAACTCGGTGCGAGTATCGTAAGCAGGGATGATAATGCTGAACCCAAAAAAGGTAGCAAATTTCCCGAAAAAACGAAGTAGATTTACAAAAAACGAAGCAGACATTTGGCAAAATGCTCAAAATGATAAAATTAGGTCTTCAATGTGATAATGCGATCTATAGAAGTATAGATGGATGTATAGTGTGACAGAAGCACATAAATGATATTCTATAGTGCATTACATGACACATTTTTTTTTTTTATATTTATTATTTATTTATAGTCAAATTGATCAATATTGTCTATTTTAAATGATATTTTGAACCATAAATAAACGAAGTAGAAATAAGTTGCTACGTAGCAGATGAACAATAATTCAAAAATGAAGTAGATCTACTACATATGAAGTAAATTATCATCTCTGATCGTAAGCCTATAATACTCAGCGTGAAATGGCAAACGTAAGTCGGCTCTCACATTGAGGCAACAATCAATAAGCAACTGGCAATAGGAAACACACAAAATGATCGCTCACAATTATTTTACATTGAATTAAATTAGAGGTCTCACATCAAAGCTACTAAATATCGTTCGAACGAAGTTGCTATAGCAACTATAGTTGCTTATTGCTTGTTGCCTCAATCTGAGAGCCGCCTAAGTCTACTCATTCATGGTGAAATTGCTCATCAAATGAGCTGTCAAATTGGTTGTCGCTGGAAAAGTACTACTAATTCAAAAAACAGGATTCCTACCGAAGTGATTACAATAAGTTTGCTTGACGTGGAGTAATGTGCTTTGGTTAGTCCTAGTGCGTTTGAGGTGAGTAGGTAGTAGGTACTTGCCAGTGGGGCGCCCTAGTTCCGCACTGAGCTGACCCTAGCTAAGCTAGTTAGTCAAAGCAAGAGTTCAGTTTCTGGATTTTTTTGTATTTTGCAATTTGCAACACCATTTAAAAATGTATACAATTTTAATTGAAAAAACCGACGAAATCGTCAAAACATCTACACATCAAATATTGCCAAACACGATTTGCTGGTTGTCGTGTCAACAGAAAACATTTCCCGCGGCAATTGCCATTTCAATAAATAACTCCAAATGCAAGTACAATATTTTTGTTGACACATTTTTTGTTGGCCCAAAAAACAACATATAAGCGTGGTTTAAGTACCAATCACTGTGCGTTGCAAAATCAACCCCTTAACAATAAAAATATCAAAACACAATTTAATTTATTCTAAACAAGTGCCTCACAAACTTGCCACAATCATCGAATTACCAAATTTGGGTTGCACTATAAATACAAAAAAAAAAAAGAAGAAAAACGTTTTCTGTGCTGTTTGTTGTTTTTGCTAACCCAAATAATTGAATGTGTGTTACACACACAATTATCCAATATAACACGCCCGGAGCGCGGCTGCACAAAAAACAAAGCAGATTTTTCAATTATACCATTTCGAATGTCTGCAAATGAAATTCACTTGTCGTGCGGTTCGACGCGCTACTACACACAGTACACACCCACCCAGTGCCACCCATAAAAAGTCATTAAAAGTACATACAATTGCTGTCGCAGCACCGACCGCCAGTAACAGTAACAACGAAGCTAGTGTTGGCTTGATTGAAAAATAAAAATTCCGTCAACATTGTGTCTGCTGTTAAGCCAACAATATAAATATGTATATAGTAGTTATAGCCCCAAACTGTCATCCGGGAGGGATTGTGATTGGTACACCCTATACATTGTCGTCGTCACAATCACCATCAACGATAACGCCGTAATCGTCATCAGCGTCCGTCATCAGAATGATGTGTGGATAAATAATGCTGCTTAATCGCGCCATGTTGCATGAGGTTTTGCAATCACAGAATCACATGCATGCATGCGACAATATCGTCCGAAATAAAAACAAATCGACAACACAGCCAAACAGAAAAAGTTTCTCTTGATTAGTATGCATCAACAAGTGACAAATCCAATCGGAAATTACAGATGATGCTGAATGTTATAGGGTTGCGGGTAAATCGTCGCGTGCAACATGGTAGCCTGCGCAGTGCTCGTCGTGCTAATGAATGCTTCTGCAAAAAAAAATAAAAATAAAAAAGTCGACCAAAAGACAACACTTCCCACTGCTACACCACCTCATCGTGCGTCGCGTCAGGCGTACGGACGGACGTGTGAATAAAGACAAACAGTAACAAATGCGAAATTATGTGTCCACAGATGGATACAGTACAGATACAGCATCGTCGTCGGTCGTGCTCGTGACATGCGTCCAAGGCGTTAAGTAACATCAGCTTTATGGTCATTAACGTTTGTCCGATGTGCGATCAGATGATGTAAGTTGTTTCCAATTCGGAAGAGTTTCTTTGATTAGAGTTACTTTGTTGGGAATGCTTCGGTTCGGTTGCAGGGCATGCTCATGGAGCGCTACCCTTGAGGGGCCCACTTTTCCCATCGACAGATTATGAAATCTTAATAATGAGCTTGTATGCTTGGCTCGTTTTGCAATTAAGAGAGAAAGACACAAGCAGATACCAATTAAACTCATTGTATCGAAGCCATCATTCATAATCTGTTCACGTAAATTATATTACTCCAAGGACACTCCCAAGACTCCGAGTATAGTGGTGTGTCTGCAGAAGATGTAAATGAGAGGACAGATCATGTAGGACATTATTTGTATTTATTTTTGGATTACAATTGATTGAGGATGGTCTAGAAGAAGTAGCACACGCGGAGCTTCCTACACCGAAGAGTGTGTTGGTGGGTTAATTTGACCTTGAATTTGAACTGTCTCGTCGTCAGAGGTGGTATTATTTTGAGGGGTTATTTTGTGACTTCGTTAGTCATTATTCAAGTTTTCAGAAGTCATTATGGGAATGATGTTTACTTTTTACGGATGGAGGGCTATATTTGGCCCACTTGGTTACTGGTCGATAACTTTCCAAGTGCTGAGATTAAGTATCGCCGAGGTGGCTTGTTCAATGGCGAGACACTTTTGTGTGGGATTCAGTGCATTGACTTGTTGTGCATGATCTGTATGTTTATTGACTGGTTTTATTTAAATTGGTTAGGAGGTATATATCAGTGCAGAGATTATGGATAGCACCTAACAACATTTGCGACGTTATCAAAAACCACTAGTCAAGCGCGGGCTATCGGATTGTATCCATCTTGGATTTGTACATTTTATAATAAAATCTTAATGTCGTATAAAAAATAATATCTCTTACGTTGATAATTTGCATTTTGATCATGTATTTGAATTTTATTCAGAAATGAAAAATCTAAATAAAAGAGATTGCCGTCCCTGTGTCCATGCATAACTCGAGAACGGATGGTTCGATTTTCACAATTTTGGGCTTAATGGATTCGTATTGACCCAAGGAAGGACATAGGAGAACAAATTGGAAAAAGGGGCGTGGCATCTCCCATACAAAAAAAAAATTTAAAATCGTATATTTACACATCTCGGTTCGATTGAGCTCAAAATTTTAAAGAAACTTTTAATTATTGCTACAAAGGTTTTTCTGTAAAGTTTTGTTAAAATTGGACAAAGAGGCCTGGCGCGTCCCACACAAAAAAAAACTTCAGAATCGTAGGTATATCTCGTGGAACCTACCATACAAAAAAAAAAAACATTGCGTCTTTTTTTTCCAAAATCCCCTATGCTGAAATCTCTTACTCCCCTAAGAGAAGATTTTGGAAAAAGGGAAGACAACAAATTTGAGATTATGTCCAATAAGGAATTTTGGAAAAGGAGATAACGTAGGGATCCCTTCTAAAAGTAATCGTTCGATTAAGCTGAAACTTACACAATCTATTTATATATATTTTATGAAGTGAAAAGTGCGCGTGGATCAACAGTTTTCAAATTTCCGATAGATGGCGCCTAACACCCAAATCTTAAAAGTTCACTATATATCTTGACATTCACGGCAGCTTTAGTCTTGAAATTTGGTAAATAGACGTTCATTGTCTTTAGAAAGCATTTAATAAACTATGGGCGGGATCAGGCAAAGGGGCGTGGTATTTACAGTTAAAATAAGAACAAAAAAAAAAACTGCTCGACACTTGTGGGAGCTCAAGTTTTAAATTTAAAGGAGATAATTCCTGAGCACGAGAAAAGCCGGGCAGCTAGATACAACTAGTTTATTAAAATAGCTGAGACCAAGGGTTTTTGAATGATACTGATAGCTCTACTTCCTCATTTAACACACCATACGGTATTCATTCAATAGCCTTCCATTTGGTATTAAGTAATATTTAATATTGTTATGATAGATTTTGTTAGTAACCTCATCAAAATACGATATTATTTTGTCCGTAGATGCGTCTCATTTTGCAGTACGTAGATGTAGGTATTTCCACAAAATAAAAACTGATAGCTTATGCATCCAAAACTTTGACAGAGCATCAATAGAGATATGTGTAGATAGAAAAGGAATTGCAAGTAAATATAGGACCTTACAAAAAATCATAAAATAAATAATACATTTTCACAAGCGCATATAAACACATAAAATAAATTTGGTTGTTTTTGACTATAGTTTTGAATTTAAACCGTACTATATTTTTCGTAAAAAAAAAATAGACATGTAAGTAACGTCACCATGTACATCTCACCAGAACCCTATTTTCTATTAAAAATTATCGTATATATATTTTTTTAAACTTATTTATACTACGTAGTTTTAAGTTAGCATTATTTTGAATTCCACCATTGTGTAAAGCAGTGAATAATAGATAATATATATGCGACTATAAAAATATATTGTTCTTACTTTTCAGATAAAACATTGGCGGACTTTGAGGTATGTAGGTACCTTATTGTTTTATTAATTTTACTAGTTCGTATTTCACCGTCGTTGCCTTCTCCATTTATCATACAAAAGAACAAAAAAAGTATATCCTGTAAAGCCCCAAAAAAAATCTTGCTGATTATTTCGCATAGGTATATAAAAAAAAGAACTTATTTCACACCGAATAATTTTATTTATTTAGGTACATATATAAAAAATAAAAACTTACTTCACACCGAATACTTTTATGCGTATTTTTTTTTTTTAAACCTCAACTTCCTATTGATAAACCCGCTTGGGTGCGAAATGTAGGTAGTCGTATCCCCCTGAACCGAAAATTTGATTAATACAATGTTAATTGTGCCGTTACTTTGCTTACCCACAGCAGCGTTAGTCTTCCTCATTTTGATAAGAAAATTGTGATATTCGGGTGGTCCACCAAAATGTTGATAATTTTATTTTTTTGTTTTTTGTTTTACCATAATTTGTAAAAACACAAAAATGGCATGACTCACTGACACTTTGTGAATTATTGAATAAGAGCTAAGTGATGTAGTATTTTTTTACTTTTTGTTGCTTTGATAACGCTTTTAATTTGATTAAAAAAAAAAATGGAGTGATGCCATTCATCTTAGCATTGATAAGAAATCTACTGTGTACTACGTCGTAATAATTTATTAGCACCAGAATCTAGAACAGGGATTATGATTTTGTGAAATAATAATAAGAATGAACAAATAACTCGTTATCTTTACTAGCTAACGTTATCTCGAAAAGAGAGACTTTGCGAATGCTTACATGGAAGCAGCGATATGTTGTCACTCAGTTATCGCTATCTGTTAGCTGACTTACCCCCTTTGAGAAAAATCACTTGATCACCAATGCCACCGGATCTAAGTCCTTTTTTAATATCATATAACTAAGAAGGACTTTTTGTTAATAGTCAGTTGGGATTGTGTTTGGATTTTTAAAAATTAAGTAGGTACCTATTTTCATCTTTGTCAATGTCAAACTGATGCATGTAGGATGAAGTACAATATTGTATATGAAATGAAAAAAAAGATCGATACCAGTGAATTCTGTTTTCAAATTTGTTTGTTCTTGACGTGTAAGTACGTATCTACAAGTGCGTATTTGTTCTTCTTTTAAAAAACAGTGTTATCTAAGGCCAAGGAAACAGTTGTAGCACGCATTTTTAATTAGACCACCCACGCGCCAACTTAAGAAAAACAACTGCCAAATAAGATAAGAAACTCTGCAAAGCAAAAACAGCCTACAACTCGAACAAAACTGCGTACATATTAAATCATCTACGCACATGGAGGTTGGAGGCTGCTCTTGCTGGCGTTGGATATTGTATATATAAAAATTTCCACAAACAATAAAGAGTACCAATCCGATTTGGTACGATGTGCGGGCGTTTTCAAGGAGCTTAACCATCCAATAAAAACCCTAAACAGAGCGCTCCTGCTTTCTGAAACCAATTTTCAAATGACAATAACCAAGAACGCACAACAAATTATTTCCTTCTGATGACTTTAGTCAGCTTAACCAATATTTCCCTACTGTTGTCGAATACTGCTTTGCTGCTGATCTTTTGAATATTATTGACCACTGACCAGTGATACTTATTTGTTCATCACTTAAAATTGCTGTTAATAAATAGATTGATACAAGCTCCGTAATGTTGCTACTAAAAAGAGTTATAATCAGACCACAGAATCCAGTGTTCAGGCAGCTTTATACTCACGGTCTAGGCACTAGGCAGTCATTTGAATAAACAAACTTTACAAGATTGAAATCCTTATCATAACCACCAGATTTTCTTGAAACAGCCTACGCATTCCGAAACCTTGAAACTCAAATCGCCCTCTGAAATGAACAGTGGCTTATCTTCAACCAAATTTCCTAAGAATATCTCAAAAACTATACCAACATTTTTGTAGCTACTGAATTACTTATTTTTTTTAATAGAAAAATAATTACGCTTTGAAGTGTGTAAAATTCATGGGCATGGTCGAATCACCCAAAACGGCTATCTCATATTAATTATTATTGCTCGTTATGTTGCCACAACATGTTGAACTTGAATTGAAATATCTATACTGCTGTGGTGGCGGCAGGCGGCGGCGTGAGAAGAAGCCAGAGAAATTCTGCTGCGGTGATCATGTTTTACTGTTTCACTGTTTTGTTGTTGTTTTTTTTTTGCTTCTTCCCTTTACGGTGTTTTTTTTTTCATTGTTTATATTAATTTTCTATTTCATCGTTTTGCTTTGAAGTGACATCAGATCTTGGATAACACGATCGTTATTGTCAATGGTAGTCACGTGAATGTGATCATGTGGAATAAAAATGCTGTAAGAATATTGCCGTTTTTTTTATGAAGGGGATTTTTTAGTTTTTTGTTTTTTTATGCACAAGTTTAAAAATTGATCACGATATCGAGTATTGAGGTTGGTGGGGAAATGCATTTAGAAATTTATTTTAGGTAGATTATAAATTCGTTCAAGAAATAGAAATTCACACAAAACGAAAGGTTGCGAGAAGACACGGCTTAACATCTCTTCCTGAGCGATTAAAAGTGGCCCTCTAACCTGACAACTATTCAATGTGACTAACGAAGTTATGTTCTCTGAAACAACTTAGTACAACCTAGCCTCTTCTGCCATCCAAATTTTGTATTCTCTAAAGCTTAGAAACTGAGCAGTATGTTGGTGTTCTGCCTGCCGATACTGTTTTCGAGAGAAGTTATTTTTATTAAATTTGTTAAGTCGCCTGTCAACCCAGAAAGGAAAGTCACATTGAAGATTTGCTATAGAGAGAAGCACGAACTTTTGCATTAGAAGATGCGGAGCAGTTGATTATTGCATCAATTACAAGTTACAATCAAAAACTTGTTATTGTATATTGCAACTACAAATTTGTAATGTCAATTTTTATTTCAACAAATAGATACAAGTAAGTGTCTTAAAAATTGTTATAGAAATTGTGGAAAAACAACTTGTTTATCACAAGTCCTAGGTACAAATTACCATATCAGTACTACACCAAGTACTACATTGTTTAATTATGACTATACAGCAAATAAATTTTTTGTAGCATCTATAATAAGAGATAAAAAAATAAATTTTATTCGGTAGGTTTACCCATGCACTCACCCAAGATCAAAATATTACGGAATGGAAAACATCTTGCCTGAACTCAATTCTTAAGGAGTTTGCGGAAACAAAGACTGGAAGTATTTACGGGATGTAATTTTCCATTGCCAATTACAAGAAATCCAGTAAGAAATTACTGTCTTGGAGTCAAATATTGTCAGACGAAATTGTTCATAAAATTCCCAAAAAAAAACTTAATTTATACGTTGTCGGTAACTTTTTTTTGGGAACTCAAAATGAATTCTTCGTTTTCACTGTCAATAAAATGCTATGTCTTCGTCGCGAATAAATTTTCGAATGAAATGTGATCGCAAAACGACTTGTAAGTGGAGCTACAGGCGATCTTTCTCATTTAAAATTATCCCACATTTTTTTGTACAAATTTTGTAATTTAATTTCGCTTTGTGAAACGCAAATCCAAAAAATTCTATATGTTTTAAAAGTTGACTTGTAAAATACAAGTAATTTACTTTCACAAATTTATATTTGTTAAAACAACGAAAACTTTCTAATACCCCAGAATTTGTTGAAACAAAATGAACCAAAAACTCACAAATTATGTTGAAAAATGCTTGTAAATACAAATTTGTAAGTTGGTGAAATAGTCCACTGGTAGGAGGACGTCGAAAACTTCTTTAAAGCGGTGAGCAATCGTTATGGATAATATACTCCGTAGGTTGCAAAAAACCATTAATCACTTGTCAATTCCACTTATAACGGGTTTTTCAACAGGGACGCCACAAAAGTAGAGCGACCGGGACAGCAAACGACGCTGAATTTCTTGCCGCTCTATTGACATTTCTCTTCAGTAAGGTTTGCCTTACTTTAAAATTTACTACCGAAATTCGGAACGTCCAATTTATGGTCGTCATAATCGTCCTAGCAGTTCAACAATTGAGCGTCTAGTGGAAAAATTTGAATCCACCTCCTCGGTCGTGCGATTTGACGCCGTTAGACTATTTCCTGTGGGGCTACGTCAAGTCTATGGTCTATATGCCAACAAGCCAGCGACGATTGATGAACTTCGTACAAATATCGAACGTGAAATTGCAGCAGTATCGGCCGATTTATGCTTGAAAACCGTTGAAAATTGGGTTCAGCGTCTGGACTTCTGCAAGCGTGCCCGTGGTGGCCATGCAAAAGAAATCGAGTTCCATACATAACGGCATCGAACGTACTTTCACAGGAATAAAGAATTTCATTGATATCCAAAACCGTTTTTGTTTTATTTAAAAAAACTTTTGTAGCGCTCTTATTGAAAAACCCTGTACCTTTTGACTGTTATAAGCTCAAAAGATCTTTGTGTCAAAAGCATCATACTACAACTTACGTTATCCGCAACTTTGGTACAATTTGCCAATATAAATGCAAAAAAAAAAATAAAAAATATATATTTTCCGCAAAACGTGGAGTAAAATATAAAGATAACTAAATAGCAAACATATTGCGCTTTAGTAATAAATTCTGGCCTTCACTTATAAATTTATGGAAGCTCACAATTTTTCAAGATAATAGGCCATTGTAAACTGCTTAAATTTAAAGTTGAAACTAAAAATGAGTATTAGTTAGGTAAGGCTCATTATGTTCGCAGTAAAACATTTTATTTTTAAATTTTACAAACTGCTACCACAACTCTTCAACAAAAGCAACAGAAGTTGAAAGGAAACTTGCTCTAGAGTGGCCAAGTATTTGTATAGGTATAATGATGGATACATAGAGCCAATATGTAATTCGAGGCTGAAGTCTCCATTTTGCTACCAATAGCTTTTTTGCAGCAGTAGTCGTGGCATGGCTTTCTGAACCCTCTGAAGCATATTGGATTTCCAGCTCAATTTGTTGTATAGAATGAGGCCGTAATACTTGCCGCCGTGTTAGAGAGCATCAACAATGTGCCATTTAGTTTTGGGGGAACATAGTTGGGAATTTTGAATCTTAAAAACTAATAGATTAGTCTTTTACAAGCTGTAAACCATTAAGTCAAGCGTTGCAGTTATCTAATTTATGTCGCTATTGGAGCACTATTTACCTACAAACAAAAAGTGTAAATGTGTTAATTGTTAAATACAATTATTGAAAAAAAACGGATTTTTCATCCCTGAAGTGACCTACAATTTTATGCCGAGACCGAACGGCTGAATTGAGAAGCTTTTTCAGGACAGATATACGCTCGGATGTTTGTCAGATGTTCACGAAAGGTGGCGCAGTGGAAAAAAACTTAAGATGTAATTTGTGTTTTTGCAGGGATCGAACCTGGTACCCTTCGCACAATAGTCAATAAATTTTGGTCAAATCAGACCGAGATTAAGTAAATTACTTTCTAGAGCAAAATGTATAAATACCCAGCTTAAAATGATTATACAGCCAATTAGCCGCTTTCTACCGTCTAGCTGTAACTTGTAAAGTCAACACAAGAAACCACTTCATCTTATAATATCTACCGGATATGGAAAACCCAACCCACCATTAACTAAATTTGCCATCTTATAGCACACTTACAGTTCAGTAAGTGGCCACACCTATGGTCTTTGTTACTTTGGTCCCAATTAAGATGAACATTATAACTTTCAAATAACACTACAAATTGGTATCATTGACTACCTGAGTCTGACCAACCATTGATTTTGCATAATTCCCACAATCGTCTAGAATTACATTGTATTCCCTCACCCTCCCCTTAGTATACGAGATTGTATTCGGATATCTCTCTCCGGAGCGGCGTTTATTTGCAAACCTCAAAAGGTCTCCTTTGGGGCAACTTTTACAAAAATAAAAATATAAATAAAAAAACCTGAAAATCGAAACCAGTTCTTCGCCGATACTAACCACGTCAATGCGGTGCAGATACCACTAATTTGATAGCCACAAATAAGATTCGTAATTTTATCACCTTTCGGTGACCGGATTTCCCTTTCTTCATCAACGTCAGTCGTCTCAATAAGACGTCCAAATCTGTGTCTGCCGGTTAATTCACACATAAATCTTTAAGATCGAAATATCATTCTCTCTCTCAACCATTGAAACGCGTTTTAAACTTTTTTTTTGTTGGTGTTTTTTTTTTTTTTTTTTTTTTTTAATCTGCAATGCAGTCATAGCAGCAACCATAAACAGTAAATAATCTAAAATCAGAAAGTAACAACACACAGAACACAAACACAGTATGCACCGATCAAGGCTAAATTGTAGAGTTTTTACCTCTCGCATCAAGCTGTATATACATTGTGTATATACATTTCAGGTTTGTTGCCACTGATAGGTGCACATGCACAATGCACAAACGAAGATAGAGTGGGAAATGATTTTTTTTTTGTATAAAAGAACAGGATAGAGATTGAGGGTGCACAAAGGATCACTAAAAGGTCAATAGACAAACTGACGAGTTTTCAGATTTAGAGGTCACAGTGATGTCGATTTATTGGTCAGGTTCGTAAGGTTGCCAAATGAAGTGGTCGAAGCAGAAAGACGACTGATAATAGTTGAGCTGCTGATAGTTGAATCGACCGTGGATAAACAAAACGAGAAACAAGTGCACTGATGACAGCATAGCGATAGAGAAGGGAAAAGCGAAGGCGATGTGAAGCAAGTGCTCAAAAACGCTGACTGTGATTATACAAAGGAGAGGAAAACACCAGTTTATAGATAGTAAAATAATTCTGACATATACACAGAGATTATAGATGATGTTACATACAAATGAACAAGTCCATAGTGTATTAGTGAGTTCCAGTTAGAATACGACTTTCAGTATTTTTGTTTGTTTTTTGCATTTTCCCCAAAAAACACAAATAAAGGTTTCTCTAAATAGAAAGGCTCAGAATAGAAATGAAACTTGTTTTTCCGAAGCAATAATAGGTCAGGCAAATGTTGGACGGAATGCATTTAGCGCCATCTTGTTGTTTATTGACGAAGCACTGATAGCACTTGATCAATCATGTGATAGAAATGCGAGTATTAGGTGTATCTGTCACATGACAACATTGATACCTCATAGTTGCTACATAATGTTGCAAACCAGGGGATGCTAATTTACTACTAACTTACTTACGCCTTGAGGGATAAATTATATAGTAGTCCATTTCAATATGATACGCAGACCTCCATCGCTAAAAAAAAGTGATACCTTGCATTGTTTCCGCGTTATCAGAATTCGCCTTCATAGGCCACCCATTGGGTCATATTCGAATAATAACAATTTCGTGATTCCCAATAATAACTCAAGATAAAACAAAAAATAAAATTTGCATTCAGAATAATCGTATATTGGCACAATGACCTCGTAAGCAGGAAAAAAATATACAAAAACAAAAGTTCTCTTTTGATAAACATTATAAATGCACGATCCACATCAACTGAGTATGTGAGAATGTTGCTAAGGAAGTTGCTATGCTGATGGAGTTTGCTGCGAATACAAATGGGCTTTTTTGCTAATTGTTTACGAAAAATAGAATAAGTATACAAAAACAGTAGAAAATAGATGAATAGGATAGGTAAAATGATAGGCCTCATTCACTATAAAGGGTGATTGGGCACTTATGTTGCGGAATTTCCAGAGAAAGTAAATGACCTAATTCGTGATGTTTCAATCTTCGTATTGCCGTCTGTGAAAAAAAGCAGAGAACATTCGCACATACTTAATTAACAATGCTTTTGAAATGCAGATGATTTTTTCTGAACTGTAAAAGGGTTTTTTTGACAATCAAAATAAATGAAATGAATGCTTTGGTTGTCAGTGCCACTTGAAATTCATGATATTCGGATTTTGCTGACAGGTTGATACATTTTCTTTTCGAATTTTTTGAAAAATAAACTTAAATGGAGACAAGAATCAAATGATTTTGTTAAAAAAGAAAAAATATTTTAAGGTGATAGCTGCGTGTTTTAGAATAACATTCACAAATTGTTAACTGAAGTTGAACCCATAATTAAAAGTGGTATTCGGAGTTCCTTGCTTCGAAATTGTTTGCTTATTATTACGAGCAACTTTTAAAAATAGAATACCTATCCTTGGGCTTAAAAATGTAGTGATCTGCTCACCTTGTGATTCTAATTGAAAATCAAGGAAAGACTATAAAGATTCGAATGAACATGTACTTAGTGGTTAGTGTACTTAGGTTAGAGTCTCAGGTTCGATCTACGGCAAAATACAAGGTTATTTTTCCACTGCACTGCTCAGACAAAGAACCGAAAGTATAACTGTGATGGAAAATCTTCTTATTTTACCCGTTCGGACTCGGCATAAAATTGTAGGTCTCTTACTATTCGTTCCAAAAAATAAAAACTCATACAAACGAATGGTTGTATAAATGCTCTAATCCACTAATTTTACTATTAGGCCCAATGTACACGGAGCAACTGGAAAAAAACTGATCAGCGATGCGAATTGGCAACTAGTTTTCTTTGAGTCATACCCTGTGTATCAAGTGGGACGACGCTACTGGTTGAAAATTCGTTTGCGATTCACAAAAACCAGTTAGTAACCAGTCGTCTGTTGATTTACATGTCGGGTTGCCTATTGATTTCAGTTTCTATAGTTTGTCGAAGATGACCAGACCAACCTGTTGCTGGCTGGTGGGGGAGGTTGAAAAACATGACGAAAATGAACGAACTAATGGTTTTTAATGGTGATGACTGATGAGTTTCCTCGTGTGTGGAGTCAAGTCACCGTTGAGTCCGTATCTGGTCTGTATCCCGAGTTGGCAACCGGTTTAGTTTTTTTCCAGTTGCTTCGTATGCATTGGGCCGTAGAAATAGACATTGTAATTCACGTCTTTTTCGATCATATCCATCAGTAGTTGAACACAGATCTAAAATTAAGGACACGTCATGGAACCTTGCAGTGATGCAGTATATTGAATTCAGCTTGTTGTAATTTGTCTCCAAAGATTTTTTTGTTAGCACAATTCATGGGTTTTGGGTAATAGCTTTCGTGATATGGATTTGGTCGATTTTTTTTTTATGATTATGCTAGGCTAGGAAGTGATTTTGCTATATAAAGACAAACATGTGAATGTAAGGAAAAACTCTGTATAGTCAGTCAGGTCAGGTAGGTACCTATAGTCCTTTATGTGCCTGCAAAAATAGCCTGACATTATTTTTTAAATTAAGAAATGTGTGAGCGTTAAAGCATTTCTGAGCTGCTCTGATTTGATTCATAACAACAGTACACCTCTTACAGAGGCTTGTACTAAGGGATAAACGAACTAGTTCAGCCAAGAGATTTTAACAAAAATCTTTTAAAAAGTTGTCTTAAAGGGGTCCTATTACGTAGTACGGTAGACGTGTTAAAGCAAGCACCATAGGTCCATAGTTTCGAATAAATAAATTTGATGGGGCGGGATTACAAAAGGTATAGGAAATTCTATAACATTTTAATTTTAAGGTCCGAAAAAAATCAATAAATATTTGTTTGGAGGGAATGACAAATTTGTCTTAAAAATGTTGTTTGTTTGAAAAAATATTTAAACATGTCGTAGAATAAGCAATTTTAAGTAAAAAAAAAAATAATTTTAAGTGGAAAGTCAATTTCCTATATTCCAAACCTCTGACGAATTAATTATCAAAAATTATTGAAAAGATCATTTTTAAGACAGTTTTGTGTCGTTTTTTCACTTGACATCTGCGGAGGGGTAGATAACCGACAAATCTGGTCATGATTTTCTCGACAGAGTTTTGTTGTCCATTTGATGAAAGAAAGACGAAAAATCAGTTGTTGTTCTAAAATCCAATCAACGAACCCTCTTCGCGCTGAATGGTCAGTAGTCTTCAGTTCTTGATTCAAATGAACTTTGTAAGCATGAAGTTTCAAGTCTTTCGTGAGACTTCGCTGTAGAGAGCTTCTCGAAATGCCCAATTCTTGACTACGGTGCCGAATTGATGTTCTTGAACTGTCAGCAATACACTCGCGAACTGCTTCCTTTTTAAATATTGCTCAACAATGAAAATGCGTTGTTCTTTCGTATAGCGCTCTATTTTTATTAACCCCGAAATGTCAGCTGACACATTTTTATATCTTTTTCCGTTGGCATCACTGTACTATTAAATGGCGGAAAATTCAAATTTAGCGTGAATTATGGGACACCCTTTAATACTTCGAATGGACAATCTACTTCATTAGAGTAGTACCAACTATTAGTAGAGGTAAGATACATATCTACTGTATTTCGGTCACTTACCGACGCCAAAAAAGTTGTCAGTGTAGCATGTATGTATTCTTAAAACAAATCAGCTCACCCGTTGTTAGAAAATGCATTTGACCATTCTTTAGACCGTTTCAAAGATGCAGGTACGATATTGAAACGTTACATTTTTGAATAGAATATACTTAGCTAACTTTATTATAACGAAATTAGTTTTCATAATCTGTCAACTTGGCTTCAGTTTAGGGTAAATAAAATAAAATACTTTCTTAAAAGTAGTGACAAGTTTTGTAAAAAAAAACAGTGCTTTTTGAGAACTTGGACCTATTTTTTGTGGGATTGCTCATCTATTATTTTATCCGGCGGTTTACATTCTCCATGAACCGACAAAACATCCCTGCCTGATGACAACTGATGTCCGATAAGCAACAAATGAATGCTGTTATTGAATTCATACGAATCAAACATTTTTTTACTGGTATAGTCGTTTGTGAGTTTGAATGAGGGGATGCATCTATTAAACCCTATAGAATATAATGAACAATCGGAAACAATAATCGCATAAATCCCACGTGTTTTTGCACAGTATATAGGAAAATGATGTAAGTCGTTTTCACACTTGCAATAATTATAATCGTTGACTGAGTCTGTGAAAACCGCTGTAATTACGATTAATGTAAAAAAAAGGCACTTGCAGTTTTAACCCTGAGCAGTGTATAAGTTAAGGTTATCAAAAATAGGAAAAGTGTCAACAGACGAATTAAATCGTGTTCTTTCCCCTTGAGGCTGTCCATAAAGTCGGCACTGTTATCATCAGAATAGCAGATAATAAAATGCATCTTGCAAGCTAATTACTCCCAAGCTTTGCTAATGATTCGTCGTTTATGAATTCATAAGAATATTGTGTTGATTTTGAAAAATCTATATACCCATCATATAACAATCGGATATTATCATCTAGATCAAAACACCAACTTTTACTCTTCTTTCATGCGCACATAAACCTGATGCTTATGGTTTTCTATTGAAAAATGGTAATTTCAACGAAAAGGCAAACAAGTTCCGAAAGTTTTACGACAGCAAGAGGACCCATCCATAAGCTTTAACAAAGCAAAAAAATAACTCCAACAAAAAGATAGATTACATAGATATTTGACTATATGCTAATTTTTCTTCCATACTGCTGGGAATCGTATTTAAATATTTGCCTTTGGAGCGCAATACCAATAATAATTACATGGTAATCGAGGTAATCCAATCCACCCTAGTTTACGCTGAGAGGTACTTTTGATGAATTGTTATCTTTAAAGCTTTTGACAGGTAATTTGCGAAAATATTTTTTTTTTATTCTTCTGTGCCAACATTGAATGAGGAAATTGTGAAGCGATTTGAGGATTTTTTTTTGTTGGTTTCATCTCTTTTAAGTGAGTTGATCTAATTTCATATGAAATCATTACTGGAGGACAGACGGAATGGGGCGAAAGATATAGAAACTGTGTTCTGATGGACCATTTTTCTGGCTTATTATTAATTTAAGTATCAAAAAGATCATTAATCATTTTTTGTTCATTCCATCTTGTATATAATAATTATATTTTTAGAAAGCAATTTGTTATTGGAAAGAGAGGAGCGCGCATTTCTTGAGATTGTGTAATGATAGGAGATGTTTTAAAGACGGCGAGAGTTTAATGCGAATAGCTTGACTATATGATGACAGAGAATAATAATTTGTAAAAGTATTTTCAAAAAAAAAAAATAAAACTTTTAAGTGGCTTACGGGAATGTGCTGTAAGAATGGGTGGATGAAGTTTGAATGTCTGCGCCAGGTGTGCAAGTGTTTCACAAGTCGATAGCAAAGGTGTTTTGAAAATTACTATAACGAAGTTGAGACTTTGATGCCAATTTGTCCACCTTCTTGCCTATACTCGAACGGAAGTAACCCTGACCACAAGTGGATCAAATGGCAGACTCAATAAGTTGTTTGTTTGCATTTGAATTGAAATAGTATTAAGTGAGGGTATATACTCTTGTGGACAAGTTGAAATGTATGAATGCCAATCAACCAATGAAGTAGGTGGTCAAGAAGTTCCCAGAAGTGTTGCGACTAGTGGTTTCGATTAGTTGTTCAGTTTTGCTTTTATGGATGGAGGTTACATTGACTTGAATATTGTGGTAGGTTCAGTTATAACTTGGGTCAGTAGGTATAAAGAACTGAAGTAATTGGCAGGAATACTTGAGGGCACATTGCTGTTACTTAAGCAAGATTACGAGAAGGAGCGCAACGTACACATCATCTGGAATCGACCGACCAAAAAGTAAAAATATAAACTACTTTTTATTGAAAATCGGGGCGGCAATGTGCAACATTCGTCCCAAAAATAGAAACTCACACAAACAAATGGTTGAGAGAAGCTAGGCCTACATGCCTGTTGTCCCACCTATTTATTTATTCATTTTTTTTTAATGTGCAACATGGAGTTTATAGCTTTGTCACTCTCAGTAGTGAAAGTTAACTAAGTCATTTGATCAGGGTAGATAAACGAACAAATAATTCAGTTCTTAAAGCTAATACTCAAAACTATGCTGAGACGAATTTGAATCGCTTTCTAAATTAATATCGCCTGCTAAACTCAAGTCTTAGTGGATTATAGATCAGTCATCTGGCTCTCAACCCGTGAAGAGTCTCTGCCTGAGACACTGCAGCCTTCCATCCTCTAAAATCCCGGGCACGCTGCTTCCACTTGTCCACACTAAACGCTCTGACATCCGCGATGGCTTGGTCTTTGAAACGGAGGTTCGGTAATCTTTGTCTTCTCGAACCTGTGGGCTGGGATGGGATTCGAAGACACTCTTAGCTGGAAAATTATTGTCTATTCGCTCGATGTGGCCGCGAGCCAATGTAGTTGACGTGTTTTGACTTTTTGGACTACATCCAAAGCTTATTGGTACAGCTCATAGAGTTCGCGGTTATTATCTTCTCCTCCATTCGCCGGACATAGGACCAAAAATCCGTCGAAGTGTTTTTCTTTCGAAGGAGCCCAGTATCAGCTCTCCCTTCATTCTTATATCGCATCCAGCACTCGGCACCATAAAGAAGAACTGGTAGGATAAGAGTTTTGTAGAGTAGGTACACATTGCGGCACGTTTTTTCCAGCGTGACGCGACACAGCTGAATCAGTTTTACCGGGATTCCGAATTCGGCCATCTAGAGCTCCTGGCGATGTATGCTATCATACGCGGCTTTGAAGTCGAGCAATAGGTGGTGAGTTTCGATCTAAAATTCGATGGTCTTTTCCAGGATTTGGCATCAGTGTGAAAATTTGGTCTATAGTCGATCTGCCGGGCCGGAAGCCACGCTGGTATGTTCCGATTAGTGTGTTGCAGGACAGTTTAAGACGTACACACAGTACGTTGGAGAGGCTCTTATATTCTTCAACACATCTACATCTACAACACCTGCGCTTCGGTGACTAAGTTTCCTTCGCTATCTCGAAGAGCCTGCGTTCTGGTTTTGAAGCCAGCAGGCAGTTGCTTGGCTTTTTTGTAAAACCTCCGGATGTTGTTGCGATCTCCTTGAGCCGGGAAGCTGCTTCCTACGCAGGATTTTATTTTCCTCCCTTCTTCTTGCTCGATACTCATCTCTCGCTGCCCTTATTTTGCGTTGCAGCTTTTTCTTGTGTCGATATTAGCGCACACAATCTGACTGACATATTGTGTTTGTGCTTCTCAAATTTTTTCACACATGTGTCAAAAAAAAAATAATTAAATGAGCATAAGTTGGTTATTTAGTTATAAGATGTAAACTTGGCCTACAGCCATTATAACCGACTTGGAGGCCAATGAAGCGGCTATTATGAGCTATGATCAGGAATAATGTTACAGGCACATAGATGTGTCGTTTAAGCTTAAAGTTTTGTCAAATGTGAATGTTGTCAAATCTATTCTGATGTCGCTCCAAAAAACTGTAGATTTATTTTTGATACTGTCCAAAATTTAACTGAACTGATTGACATTTCCAATAACTTGTTGTGAGAACTTTACCTAATCTTTGCAGACAGATGTTGCAAGTTCTGGCTGTCCTCTGACTCTTGGGCTCACTTCGCTGTTTGTTTTGTCGTATTTGTTGACGTATTTAGGAAAAATTCTTGTAGGTAACCCACCCAAAACTTTGTTTAACACAAAAAAAGAGTCCCCCTCGCTATTCGGAAAGACGGATGCCCTCCACCACAAATAGCCTAATCAAATGTTGTTAAACAAACTCTGAAAGAGGGAAAATCCATTCCAATTAAGAAAACGATCCCCACGAGCTATATATGTAAGGCAACACAAATACCGATCGCAATCTCCCTCCCGTTCTTGGTTTCGCGCAAAACAGCAAAACAATCGCACGCTGCTCTCTATGGCGGCGCGGCCTGCCCACCCATGTGGCAAAGAGATCATCTGTTCTGCCATGCAACACCAGCACACAGTATATACAAGAAAAAAGAACAACAACAAAAATTGCATCCATATCGTGCCTTAGCGGCCATTGTCTATGATGGCGGCACGGCGGCTTAAGATGGAACATGAATCGAGTACAAAAGGCGAAACGCAAATCGTCGGTCGGAAGACAGTACATGCAACCATTCACTGCACTGCACCAGCAAATGGCAATAGTTCGCCAAGATGATGGTATTATTAGATACACTATATGCCATTTTGCATTCGATAGCTCTGAGCTGCATCACATCGACAGAGTCCGACTCTGGTGCTTCTTTCCCATTTACAAAAGTTCTATAGGTCATGTGTGTCGTAAGATGTTATTGGGTATGCTTATGCGCAGCTGGGTGAATCACAGCTCACTGCATTAGAAAAAAATCAGCCCGAGACGATAGGGCGAGAGAAAGAGCTACAAGTTCCAGGTAATCACCATGATCTGGTCATGCTTCCTTTGGTGTAGGGTTCTTTTCCCCTACCAGCAGATTGCCCTTTTTTGCTTGCCTTCATATCGGGCCCGCTTGCTTCTTAAGTTCTTCTTCCTTCTGTTTGGGTTCTTCAACCGGAAGCCGGGGCATTGATCATTTGCATAATATGCTCGAAAGAAGCAACAAGTCTACCACGCGGGACATGCCACCAACCGAAGAGATGGGAGGGATAAAACTGAGACTTAAAACGAACATACAGCTTAATGGTTGGCAAGTTCTATTGAAGCAAGTGTACCGCACAGTTGAAGGAACTGATAAAGCCGCGCAGACGCAAACAGCCAGCGACAGTGACCAGCGACACGCTGTAATAATCTGTAGGGGGAATTATGTAATCTTAATATGTGTGACAGTTGACAGTTCATTGTTGAGAGAGGTGCATCGTTGTGTTGTCGTCATCGCCATCGTGTGTCAGTGTCGTTGTCGCAGCAGGTGGAATTAATGCAAAGGAACGATCAACGTTTGCCGTTGCTCGACGGGATTCTTCGTACCTACACCATCGTCAGACAAGAAAATTATCCACTTGCTGTTGTGGATGCGGTTCGGTAATTTTTTGTGCAAGGGAAGCTCGCGTCTTGTCTTCCCATGCGGGCGTAACGGAAACGGTTTTGTTGGCCAAATGGACACTTTGAATGGTTTCCAGTGAATTTTATAATTAAATTGGAAGGGATTACATCAGTGAGGAAGTGAAGAATTTTGTTTCCTTTTGTTTTTGGAGGTAGATAGTAGGTACCGGCATTTGGATGACGTAACAAAGCCGATTTGACTTTAACACAGTCGGGGTTGTGGTACAGATAATTGCGAAGTGAGTTATGAGGGTAGAGATATTGTTTCTTTTCATTGGTTTTAGGGTCTTTTCTTTAAGGTGTTAAACAGAAAGAAAATAAAACGATTTGGGACTGAAGCTTGTACCTAAGTATATATTGTGACATTTATCTGTGTATTTAGATATACACCGTTCCAGATCGCATAAAATCGAATTAAGTGAGAAGAACTGGTTTTCTTATGGAGTCAAGTGATTTGGAACTGGGCCCTACTAATAAGCCAACCATGAAGCACTATATAGGTATTAATTAGTTAACAACAAATCAAAAATGAAGCTTGGGAAAATTGTGACCACGAACTAGTCCATGTCCTTGTACCTCATATATAAAAATGGAAATTATACGACTAATGGCGGATTAATCAACGCCCAATGAGAGGTTCCCTTTATGATTTATACAAGGAATAAGGAAGGATATTTCGGAATTCAGGGGATAGAAGGCCAGGTCAAAGTTTGTATGGAAACATTTTTTTGTTTTCATCCGATCATTCGACTTTAAACTCGTTTTGTGTAGAATGTAGAACCTCTAGATTATATAAGAAACAAAGAAAAATAATTTCCCGATTTTTGAAATTTAGCTTGAGGCCCGAGTTATTGGCGATAACCTCTTTTAAGGTGGCCTTTATCATAACCTTATTCCATTCAACTTGCCATAATAAATATAAAATATAATAAAAAAAAACTTCAAACCATTTTTAGACAATAGCGACAAGTAGTTGTAGGACAAGTGAATTTTGACAACTTGTAAAAAATTGTGTTTCACAAAACGACAAGTCCGTGAACACTTCGACAATTGTCGCGATGAAAGATGACATTAAATTATATGATTTTCCTCTTTCTGTAACAGAACACGACATGTTTTAAGAAACACTTGTATATAACTGTGGTCCAATTTAGGCTTTAGGCTTTTTGGCAGGCTGTGTATTTCCTTCCATTTGAACATTTAATTTTCTTTTTTTAGGACATCACAGAAAGCACCGAAAATAATAAATTTTTCTGTCTTATTTTAGTTAAAATATATTTTTTTTTTACCATCTTCACCGGTTAAACACTTGTCGAAGAATGCCGAAAAGTCAGGGAAATATAATTCTTTTAACAAAGTGCAACGGTTTACGTTCTGTTACAGAATTAATTTGTACTTGTCCGACAAGAATAGTCAGACAAGTGAATTTAGACTTTTCGACTTGTCATGTTGTGTTATAGACCCCGATGTCAGCGCTTCACTTACAAATTGATCACATAATTATTGATCTTTCGAAAGTAACCCTTGCATTTTGTCTAACCTAGTGTATCCCTCTCTGGGTTTTCGAAAGGAGAGCGACAGTTGAAGCTAGTTTATCATTTAGAGTGAATTTTCTTAACAGGTTTGTGTGACCGAGTACCAAATAATTTAAATTAAGCGAGTTAAAAATTCTGGAGAAAACTATAAACCTCTGAACTGTGAGGCTTTACCAACGGAAGAAATCCCTTAAAGTGGCATATCATTTTTAAGTTTTAATAAACCTTCTATAAATGTTCGCATTTTGTTTTTGAAGTAGGTTTTGGTAAATCTACGGCAATTCTCCCATCGACATTTCCAGCGACTTTCACGCGTCACATTTAAAACGCTTGGGATTCGCCGGTGAACGCAATCTTCTTCGAGGCAACTTGAATCGAACGAAATGCGAAATGCGAATCGCCTCGTTTGCTTTAAAAAGAACCATTCATTAATTTCCACCATATTATACCTTCCTTGGCATATAATGCTTTACTTATTGCGAAACAAATATTTTTAAATTCAGTATTTGGCAAAAGCTATAGTTCCAATTCGAAGTAGGTACATATACTCCACTTAATCAATATATTTCTTATACCCAATTTCACAGTGGCAGCTTAATCCTAGGCTTAGCTAAGTGTAGGATTGAACATAAACTTAGCTTAAGTATTTTTCGTTTTCACAGTCCATATTTAAACTTGGTTTAGCTAAACCACTAATTGAGTGTCATTGTGAACCATTTATCATGAATACACAAACCTGATGACTGTATGCGAATGTGTGTGCCATCTAAAACTTCGAGTGTGCGTGGAAGCGAAGCATGTCGATGTTGTTGCCGTTCAATGCTAGAGAGTATTTCCACCAACAACGAAGAGATAATTTGACATTTCTCTTGAACAGCATTGCCAAACATAATTATATTGTTGCTTATTTAGCTTTTCTCAGAGAACTTTGAGATAAATATTATTTTATTGCACTTGGCAATTATGTACTCTCTGGATTGATACTTAAGCCACGGAAGTCGGTGGCTTAACTTAAGGCACTATTTAAACGAAGTTTATCGTTAAACCTGCACTGTGGAAACCAAATTTGTGTTAATCCTGAGTTTATACTTGGATCGACACTTAAGCTCGCAGTGTGAAATCGGGTATTAGAATTCTCAAGGAATGTTGTAGGTCTGATTTAAAATGTATTCTCTAAGTAATAAAGCAGCATTTAAGCCGCAAATTCTAACCATTTCAAAGAAAAAGTTCGTTAACCGCCCCCAAATTCCAAACACCCTTTTTGTATGACCACCCTGTTGCGCCTGTCATTATGTTAATTTAAACGCAAAACTGTCAGTCGTCAATAATTGTGTTAGTTATAACTTCCTCTGAAATATCTGTTTGGATTTATTGTTTCTGTTCGTCTTGGCTTTGTCCATATCTTTTATGGACATTTTTATGGCGTATTCTTGGGTGTCTACAGCATGTCATGCATTGCACTGAATAAGAACTCATAAATGCATATGGTGGAAACAATCGAAGGGTTGTCATACACAGTGGGCCGGGGAATATGCCACGGTAGGCACTGCATATTAGTGCACGCGCTCAATGAGTCACCAACTGCATTCACTGCATTGCACTGTAATAATGGAAAAAGCGGAGTGACTGCGCGTTTATGACCGGCTTTTGGATATAATTAAATTTCTATTTGAACACCAGTGGAGCCGGTTTTAAAAGCGTCCCCCTCTACGTGTGGATATATTCCGGAAAAGTTGTGTTTATTAACTACAGCCGGAAACTTTTCGGCATGACGGCTTTAGAATTACATTTTTGAAGTCCCAGTGTGCCAGTTGGCGAAATGCGACACGTGTGTTAATGATTAGTTGCGTAATGGGTTTTAGTTTGACATAGAATGCAGTTTATGCATATAAGCATAGAAACAGCTTCGAGAGAGATATTGCAAATCCCGCTGGGATATGAACATCTGATCTGTCACTCTGTGTCAGTTGGTGGCATGAGGTTGTCCATGAAAAAAGTAGGCTCAACTTTACAAGTTGTTTGGCATTGGCAGTAAGTGATTACCTGCGTTCGTATACAAGAAATATAAAATATTTGCAAGTTTCGTTCGAACCTGATCTTTTTCAAATAGCATTCCCAAATAGATGGCTAATTGCTAATTTAAACGTAATTTCCATTCGTTCTTTGATGTAGTTTATTGTTAGTCACATTACCTAATAGGGTTTGTACCCGATGTTTTTTTTAGAGTTGGTACTTCTGGAAACGCAGGTTTATAGCATCAATATTCAAAGCGCAGCCCGATTGTCAGTTTCGGAGTGTCGTACAAGATTTGTAGTGATGAAAAACGTGCCAATCTTTGGCGACTTATAGGCATCAAAGCGCATTACTGAGCACGTTTTCACTTATGTCCTTGTCATGTCAAATTTCTGTCGCTTTTAATATCTTTATATCTTTTTCTAGAGGTCAAATTTAATGTCAGACAAAATTCCATAAAGTAGATAGATCCGTTCGTGGACACGACAATTCGCCGCAGAAATATTTAAGAGCGCTGACTATAGGTTGACAATTAAGGAAAAAATAAAACGCATGCAAGTCGCCAGTTAGTATCTAAGCTTCTTTTGTTCTAAAGATATTTTAGGGCATTAAAGGCGAAAAATAATTTCGGCCTAAGGCAGCACGAGAGCGTCCCAGAAGTTAAACCATGGGGCTCTATTTTCGTACATCTTTTTCGAGCATTTAAGGTTATATCACACGAATATATAGGTATGTAGTGAGCTCGATCTCGGCTTTCTTACGCTGTCGCCCAGAAACTTCAAATAACACCACAGATCGAGATAATGTTAACAACAAGAAGACTTCCTTCAATAATCCGATTCTTCGACAGTATGGCATATGATACAGTATCCTCTTAAAATCCAATTTGTCCTGCAACGATTATGCTGCTGTATGTCTGTACCTGGCTGTACATTGACAGTGACAGTTCCACTTGCTTCATTTATGAAGAAGTGAGGTCCGATGAAGCTAAAGTCTAGAGACCGTACTAAATAGGTACCTAGTCAGTCCATTAATAGCAGATGGATTACTTTTGGATTTCCCTAGTTCTAATTGAGACATTTTTCCTTATTAGCAAAGCTATCGAGACAGAAGTGAGCCTTTTCACTGAAATTTGACCGACATTTTACGACGAAAAAGTGATGTCCGATGTCAAACAATACTTTGTCAGTTGTCAGCTGTCTGAAAGTTGTCATTGTGGAGAAAAAAAAATCCTAAAAATCTCCCTTTACAAGGATTTTCATTGCTAGTATAACATCCATCAAATTGAAAATGTTAGCCCACCCTGTACTGCAATGCGTATAAATCCATCAACGCATTGCACCCATAAAACAGCAGAACTGCTTGCAAAAACAACTACATACGTACATTCGACAGCAGAAGGCAGGCACATTAAAATAACAACAACAAACAAAAAACTGACCAACACTGGCTGCGGGTTGTGCTAGCTGATAATGCTTTAGGATACATTTTGTTGTTGGATCTTTCACTCGAGGTGCGTACAAGTACAAGTAATAAGTATAGGTACCTATACCCAAAGCGGATGCATTTACGGAAGTTGTCAGGGAAAAAAAAAACTGTCTTCAGTGGGCGCGAAAATATTCCACATAAAAGGTAGGTAGGTATGACGTTACTTACTTTTGTGACAATACTCAACAAGATCGAGTTGTTTTTGTTTCTGCTGATGCTGTCTGCTTTAATCCTCCGGATTCCGCCTGCTTTAATGATCGATGATTGTTTTTGTTTGTTTTGAACAATAATCCTCGATCGACAGATGATTGCTGCTCACTGGATGTAGTTGTGTACTGATGTTGATAGCGCAATATAATCCACATAAGTCTCTAAGTATGTTTTTGTTGGTTTTCTTATGAGAGCCCCCCGCCCCCTTCAAATTTGATCACCTTGGCCCACGATTTATTTTATGTTGCCAAAGTTTTGCGCAACATTATGTACTTTTTTTTTACACAATTAACTGTTTTAGAAACACATAAACCACTTTACAAGGAGTTTGAACGAAAGGCAGCATCAAAGTGAGCAACACAATAAATATCAATATATCAATCGATAATTGCCACTAATACCCTTGGACCGCACAATAAAATTCGAATTCGAATTCAGAGGGAATGAGATTTATTTTTTTTTTTTCTTATTTCGGATCTTTTCTAATTCTAATCTATGCCATTTGAAAGGGAATACAATAGAACCGAATACACTATGCCACTATGTAGGTAAACACAATCGACACGACGACGTCGGCGGGCATTAGCCCTTTCTTCGCAAGTCGATGCGATATTTCTTCAACTTGATTACGTTTGCGGATTTCTTTCTCTACCTCTCGGATACGTTGATTTATTTTTGTAACACCAACAAAATGAAATACTTTTTTGCTTATATGATTTTTTACGCACAATACAAAAAACAACAAATTCACTGAACTCTTGGGTAATCCGTGAGAAAATCATAAAAAATTGTAGAAAACATTAAAAAAGGCATAAGAAAAAAAAATGACGACAGACAAAAAATGCGTACGTTAAAACAGACCCTTTCGGCAAGCCGTCTCGATGTTGACTAAAAAATGTACTGAGAAACAATAACGTTAGTTTTGCTGCTTTGATTGTATACTGTTGAAGCAACAAGAGGCTAGCAGCGTTGACGATGGATCGACATCGAGTTGGAGATCGATGCCTTGCCTGCGCCTACACTCTACAGCTGATGTGACCACATACGAGAAGATCGTGGTGTGAAGATCGTATAAACATATGTCGCTTGGTTGTTGTTTTTATTTTTGCTTCTTCTTATTTTGTCTTCGATTTGTCTTTTGATGGGACGGAAAAGGGAATGTGTCATTGAATATGTTGATAGTGCAGCACATATGTATATGCAACAGAGCGTCTCTTTGTTGCTGAACAGGTTGATTTGTTTGTGGTATAAAAAACAAAATTGGGAGTTGGAGTGTTCTCTTTTGATCTGTGTCGGTTTGATCGTCGATCTCTTTGAAAAAATTTTATTTGGTTGGTGTTGATTTGTTTGTTAGTTTCATTGGAATCGATGTGACACTTCTTGGATTGACAGTGTTGCCGGTGTAACGACGATATTGACAATTTTTGACTAATTGTTTCAGCAAAATTTGATTTTATTCTGCTACGGATATAAAATGCGACAGGATTGTGCTATCATCTTTTAATAAGGCAACGAACAACGTCGAGAAAGTGTGATGATAATGCTACGCCGAATAAGGAATAAGGTGCTAGCCATTTTTGATTGATCCCCATTTTTATAAAATAGTTTTTGACGGCTGTTGGTGTAATTTTGCTAACTATGTTTCAGGGAACTATTACATCTCAATAGTGAAGTAAATAAATATGCATAATGACTTTTGTTAGCTTGAAATACTTGCATCAGCTTGAATTAATGTCGTAGTCTAAGAGATTTGGAGCCCACATTTTTTGGCTCTGGACTTCGTCGCTAATTTTAATATTTATTGTGTCCATTTTTCTGCGAGTTTCTGAAATCGTTGAATTATTTCGATTCCATAACTCAATTTCTATGCAAATTTCAGCTTAACGTATCAAATGAGACCGTATAGGTATTTTCTAATAGTCTGAGCATTCTCAAGGTTTCGTTCATACTACTCGATTTAGACTATAAACTCCAAAGAAAATTTCAGAGAGCCCTCCCAGTTAGATATTCTTGATTTACAGATCAATTGCAGCATTTATTAGGGCTCTGATTCACACTGACCTAAAGTATATACCTAGGTACTCTTCATTGAAATATTAGTTAAATAAATAAGATAAATTGTAGCTATAGAAGTTGGTGCAGTCGCCTTTACTTCCGCTGGGCATTTTGTTGATTGCATTCAGAGGAAGTATTTTTCTGAGCTATCTCGCAATTGGTAAATAACGAACGCATTGCGACTCTGACACGAACAATAGCAGTGATTAATGTTGGGGATTTATGATTGTTGTTGGATTTATGTAGGCACATGTTCTTCTCTACCTCAACAAGTTTGAAGATTACAATCTAGGTAAACCAAAATACATATTGCAATTTTTACTAATGGCTAAAATTATTTCTAAGGAAATTAATTATTAAAATTCTTAAATTTTTAAATTTAGCATTATCTATGGCTAAAATTCTATAGGTATCTCATGAACTTAATACTGGGTCATTTAGTTGGGGTGATTATTTTTTCAATAAAGATTTATCGGTATGATAATATTTATACCCGGTACCACACTGTGGTGAGGGTATATTCACTTTGTCATTCCATTTGTAACGCCCATAAGGAGGCGTTGTAGGTATGACAAACTATATATATTATTGATCAGCATCACTTTCTTAGTCGATCTAGCGATGTCCGTCTGTCTGTCCGTCTGTCTGTCTGTCTGTCTGTCTGTCCGCACGATTACGGCCGTAATTTAAGAGCTATCGACTTGAAATTTGGTACGTAAGCTTTTATCCACCAAACTGAGGCTAAGTTCGAAGATGAGCAAGATCGGATGAAAACTACTACTACCTCCCATACAAAAATATCAGATTTATATAGCTTTTTATGTTAAAAATTTAATTTAAATAGCTACAGTAAAGATAGCAAGTTTACATATTGTTTTAATAATATTTAAAAATTTTTGACAAAAAATGAGCTTGATCGAATAAAAAGTACCCATACATCCCATACAATTAAATATATAATTTTTTAATACTAAAATATTTTTTTTATTTTACAATAATATAGTACCGGGTATTTGAGCTTCGGCATAGTCGAAGATAATTGCCTTACTGGTTTTTAACTGACAATGGTGTCAAAATAATCAGCAGTTTTCTTTACATTTTCAAGAATATTACCAAAGTTCGAGCTAAGTTGTGTGTGCCCAAAGCTTCCAAGGCTTGCAAGCATGCTCAAATCATCTTCTTCATGTATTTTTGGATGAGTATCTGTCTTAGCAAAATTGCCGTTATTGGTACAAGATTAACCCACAAGTATTACATAAAAATTGAATTAATAAGCACAATGCCTAAAAATTTTAAGACAGCCACAAATTATGGAGAGGGTGATCAAATATTAGAGCAGTGCTCCATTCGATCAGTGTAGACAAGTCCGTTGTAAACATTTGAATGACATTTTGTTCCGAATATAACAGCACTGTCAAAGTTTCAAAATAAAGCGAAACCAAATTAATATAAGAAACTCTTCTTGTTCCATTTAAAATTAAAATCCTATCAAGCAATCCTTGTTCTTTTTTCTGGGATTTCAATTACAGCTTTACCTGGTGATATACCTATGTATGTACTTTAAATAAAGTATTCCATATAGATATGGCACAGATGGTACTGTACAGCCATACTTTTACTCCTAAGGTTCCAGCTCCAAACTCCAACCAAAGTATTCAAATGGCATTACGATTTCACATCTCTAATGCAGTTCTTCGTCTTCGGCTTCGTCTTCCTTTCCGTTCTCTTTGATTCCAACCAGCCAGCGCTCTCACTGTCTCTTTATTGAAACGAAAACATGTCATTGCATTTCGGCATTTCATAGTGTTGTTTGTCGCTGGCAACATGTTGCTGATACTGCCACTTATCAATGCTGATAGGCTCGTTCACATGTGCATCTTTAATTTATTTATCAGTTTCAACTTTCAAATGCACTCTCATGTCAGTACCTGCCATAAAAATAAAGTCCACAGATCAACGAGCAACGACTTCATTTGGAAACCCTTTTTCTTCTTTTCTTCTCTCTATACACTCACCGCAATCATCCTAATTATTTGTTTATGTGTTCACTAATGCGTGGGTATATTTACCATCATCAGAATCATCATAAACGTGGCATTCGTAGAGCTGTTGTATTTTGCCCCTTCTGTGGGACACACTACTGCTGCTGCTGCTGCAGCCCAACGCGGCATCCTTTATATCTCCGACCTAACCATAGCATTGTGACAAAATGTAGATGCAGGGCGGCTGCGTTGATTGATTGCATGTTGTTTACACAATTAATTGACGCCGGAATGGTGTAATAAAAATAAATTTTTAGTGTTACACACCTACTTAAGGAATTTCTAGCCCTTCGCCCTCGGGTCTCGGGTTGTGTAGATATGCTCGGTTTTGGGGCCAACATCGTTTGTTGCGAACGTTGTCGTTTGTTTTCCTTATATTTATTGGTTTATGGGTTCCCATCAAAGTGGGGGAGAAATTGTTTTCCATCTCTGTTTCTAGCTAGAAGACACAGCTACTTATGGGGAATATATAGAAATCAGAAGAACTATCCGAATATGGTTTCGAGCGAGATCGGTTTTTGAACAACGGGTCGTTCTTTTTTGGGGTGAAGATAAATGTCAACTTAAATATAAATTTGTTTGATATGCAAAAGACCGTGTAAACTAGGGCGATCGAGGAATGTCTTTATGTATTTTTGGGGCGAAAGTATTTAGATAGGTATATTCTTATTTTTATAGCTTTCAATTATTGATATGGAGTTTTTGTTTTTTTTTTTCGTCTGAGAAAAATATGATGGTCATTTTGATTGGATCGGAGGTATGTATCTACTATTTGATAATAGGTTTTGGATTGGTACCTAATACTTTTAAGTTAATTAGAAAAATGTGTCTGCTTTCGCATTATTTTGAGTGGACAAAATAATAAATAAAAATAATATGATCTATTCTTAATTCTGCATCAATACTGCCTTCGAAAATGAATTCAAATTTCTTATCAATATTTTGTAATTTCTTTAAAAAATTTCCAATATATCCCAAAATATTTATTAAAATTATTGTAAGAACACTTTTTAATTTCGATTATGGTACGAATACGATTTATAGCTCCTGGCTACATGTTAATAAGTGCAAAACAAGTTTACAGCCGTATTATTGCATTTTTTCTCTCTATGCACCCTGTCGAGTTAATTATTATTAATTAATACGAAAACATGTATCGGAACAAATTTATTACTATACTAAGTAAAAATACAGTAAACTTAAATTGCCGTTAAAGTGTTGGCCTTCACCCGATGGGTCATTGAAAATAAAAAGAAACGCAACTGGTTAATAGTTTGGTACACGATGTCAAATTAATGACTTTTTTTTTTGCCGGAACGAAAAGTTCCATAACTACGTCTTAGTAGGTATTGTTTGGATTTTGGTTTATCATTACCTATTATATTGACTGCCGGTATATTCAAGCAATCAGTTAAATGCGAGTTGATGACAAATTGGTGGTGTAGTTCAAAATAGGTCTAAAATTCAAGCGAAGTGACTCTTAAGTAGGTAAGTTGGTAGATGGAATTATTATAAATAATTTCTTTACATTTTTGTATATATTCCAATTCCAACGAGTATACACACAATATTCCAATTTAATTCTTTTAAAAGATTCCAACGTTGTGTTTTAAGAACTTTTCTTATTGTAGTCATTTTATTAAAATAAATTTTTACACTTTACACAAAACACTTATGATATTTATTTTTTAAGCGAATGGAGTGACGTTTTGGGGCGAATTCACTCTCGGATTTTTGTCAAACATTGGACCTATGAACCAAGTAGTTCTACAAATCTGATAAATGTTTACAAAAAGAAGTAAAAGTGTTATCATCCCCCAGGCCGATGCTATGATACCCTCCAGTCATGCCAAATGCTTGCCGTGTGTCTTCGTATGTATACGCATGAGTATAATATTGACGACAAATAGACAGACGGACATGGCTTCTTAATCGATTCAGAATAAACCTACATAGTTTATGGGGTCTCCGGTGATTTCTTCTTGGCGTTACAAATGTAATGGGAAAGTCAGTATAAAAAATCATTCACATCTCTGATAGGAAAAATGTTCACAGGAACAAAAATTTAAATTATGTAATTATCTACCTAGATTGGTAATTTGCAGTCGACAGTGCGTTTCTTTGTAATACTGGCACGTGACACTACTTGAC
Source organism: Cheilosia scutellata (assembly GCA_955612985.1). Lineage (NCBI taxonomy): Eukaryota > Metazoa > Arthropoda > Insecta > Diptera > Syrphidae > Cheilosia > Cheilosia scutellata. The sequence goes on from OY015313.1 coordinate 8,407,560, forward strand.
ACAGAAACACTTTTCTCGATTTTTTTCATAAATTACGTTTATAACGACAGTCGTCGTAACGCGTGGAACTTTTTCGAATTTTTTTTAAAACATTCCTACGGCGGACGTATCGATGTTATTTAACCATTTAGCTCCATATGATAAAATGATCACTATGACAGAACACAATTGGGGCCTACTCATAGTCATTTCTAAACTTCATTAATAGTAATAGATAGAGTGATTCGTAAAATTTAGCCTGGACTGGACACTGAAAATGACCGCGGAATAATTGCAAAATATTATTTTTGTTCCTCAGATTTTCGGGGAACTTTCAATCCTTTGATTATCTTTCCAAGCCTTACCTTTGGTAATTCTGATTCTATCTACTCTATCTATATCTAAATTGAAATTTGCTATGGTGAGAATGACGCAAGATCACAAGTTATGGAAGGTTCACTTCACCCTTGTAATGAATAGGCAAACTAATGAAAATGACTATTGTGCTGTTTCCACTTATTGCTTTCAATTATTTAGTTTGGAATTTTGAGGCCGAATTTTGGAGATATTTTCACAACATAAGTGCAAAAGTACCACTATTTAAAAATATCTCGAGTCGATGTTGAGGCGTTTCATTTTCAAAAGAATTATTAAAAAAAAAAAAAAAAATCATTTAACGATATTTTTGGCATTACATTTGCTAGTTTACCAAAAAATTTGTCTCAGTTTTTTAAACGAAAATAATAATAAAATTAAATAAAAAGTTTTTATATCTTGGTATGGTAGGTACTTTGATTACGGACAATTTTAAAATAAACTCGATTTTTCAAACCAATTAGTAATAAGTGATTTTTAGGGTTGATTTTCGTACTTTTACGGGATAATGTAAAAAATCGTAGGTACTTTATACTCTTTTATATTATTGTTGTGTATATTGATGTATTTTAAGTCTCTTCTTCTATTTTCTGAAAAAAATATTTTTATTATAATAGAGAATCGTAGTTGAAGTTCATGATAGTAACATACTAATATATAGCGCATCTGTCATGGCGAATCATTGTGACCCCTCTATGCTCTATTAAATTCTATAAAATTCGATAAACAAAATAAAAATTAGTGCTTGGAATATATATTACATTGCGAAGTTATGGTAAATTTGCAATATATGTACATATAAAAAGATACCTTCTCGTTTACATCTTCTATTTTTACTTGACATTCTATATAGTCAATTTAAATTCCAATAATGCCTTTTGTTCCTCACCTATTTACCAAAAAAAGAAAAATTCAGTTATAAAGTTCACCCACCGATTCAGCTACCAAAAGCTTAGCTTTCTGGTTAAAAATGCTAATCTTGGAATAATATATTCAGCGTTTGCATTCGTATATACAAATACCTGTACTATTTTTTTTTTTTTCACATTCATAAGTTGACAGTGTCAACGCTGTTGTCATTGTGGGTACATAATTCAACAACAACTGAATACTCCCTACAACAATAGCCATCACTTCCGTTTCGGTTACGGTCTGACCTTAACATTAATCAACGGTGTTTGGGAGGGATAATAATAATAATAAAAAAATGAAAAACCTTTTTTTTCTATCGAATTCTCTTCTTTAGTACGCTTTTTTTTATAGCATTTCACGGTATTTCACAAAAGAAGTCAACACTTCCACCATCGGACCTTGAACCGCGATGCGGTTATTAAACTATGTAAGCCATTACAATAAAAAATTGAATTACTAATAAAAATTGTAAAATCTGATTAAATTCCTTAGCCCCCCTAAATTCAGTAATGCTATGCGTGAGCTGGGTGATAGGAATGGAGCTGGTGACAGTAATGCGTTAATGGCGATTTTTGGTAATTTTTTTTTTTTATTATTTTCGGGTTTGTTCGAACATTTTATATGCAATTTGGGTGGAAAATCGCTCACGACTTATTTGTGCTATCTGCCCAGCCTAATGGGCTTAAATGGACCTCATTCCTATTATCTATTACTTTTTTTCTTTTTTTTAATATGTGGTGACTTTCGAATCGTAACTGATTGATTTTAATGAATTCCTATAGTGGAATCTTTTATAGGTGACTCAGTTTGGGTGAATCAACATATTCATCTGGCTATATCGCTCTTAATTAAGGGCAATGTGTACTCTTGAACGAATGACATAGAAAATGAAACTGTTTCTTATCGGTAGGTATTTATGGAAAGAGCACTTTGATGAATTTGATCCTAAAAATAATGCATCTAGTCGTGATCCATTATTATGGATTGGAAAGCGGATTTCAGAGAAATCGGATGAGATTTCCCGTGAGTCATTTGGAGAATTTTAAGAATTTAAAGAACGGTACAGATTTTTCGGGGGTTACAAAGAAGTGAGAGCATCAAATTCCGATGAGTCCCTTCTACAATTTATCAGCTTAAAAACAGATCTGCTTTTAGTAATTTAATCGGATTAGCAATACTGTATCCATAGAAAGGAGAAGTTCATGTCAGAGCATTCATGAATAGAGATATAAGTAGCTAGCTAGTGTTGTGAATCAGTGGTGGTGTTAGAGACATTTCGGTTGGAAAAAAACAACGATTAAGACTGGAATGTCATTGAAATATAATTTGCAGCAACTATTGTAAAATCGTTAAAATCGGCGATCAGAGGTTCAAACGGAGGTGGTCAAGATGTATCCAATGGAATATTTTTAGATATTAAATTATTTTTAGTTTTCACTGGTTTGGTTACGGAGGCAATTCAAGGACAATATATAAGTAGTATGTAGGTTACGTTAAATTTGAATTTTACCAGAGTTTTGAGAAATAATCTTCTTCATTAGGAATGCTCTCTGAATTTTCCAGTGTTCCTGCCACATCCGCTCCAATTCCAGCATCTGCCTAGGGATTATCTGGTTTCTGGTAATTGGTGCATTCTCTTAAAGTCCAACCATTCTGTACGCAATAAGTTACTCTTCTGCTGGCAAGTGATGGGCACTGCTAAAATATATGCATCACCATATTCACATCTTCAGTTATGATCCTCTAGAAGACCTATCTACTTAAGGTGGAACCTGAGGTTCCAATTTTTGTGAGTACGGTCGCCCCCTTTTTGAGTGTTCCTCGCCTCTTGCTTAGAGCTTCGCACTTGAAAGAGCACACTAATATTTTTAATGCCACTTTGGCTTACCTACATTTTTCTACTCTTGACTACAATTTTCCGTTTACATGCTTGACCAAATTTTCGATTAAGCTATTCGACATTTCACTATTCAGTTCAGTATAGCTTCATGTGAACAAATTTCAGAGCGAATACTCTTGCACAAGAGTGTCTGCCTTTTCTGTCTTTTCATCATATTCAAGCCAATTATCAGCTCATTCTTAACTGAATATTTGTTGTTCCATACGCTTTCAAAATATTGTTCCCTTCAATCTGCCGCTCCGATAAGTGCTCCAGCGCATATGCACTATCATCTTGGCACTGACTTCTTGTTCGTTTACTGAGATGACAGGTTGGACCTAGTATTCCTGAGAATCCACCTGCTCCCGCTTTACCAGCAATTATGGATCCATCTGTGATAATTGTGACTTCTGAATGAAACCGATACTTCTTCAATTAGAGTTCTGGTGTACTTTTCGGTTATGCGACCTCCTTTCATTACTTCCATAGGCATATTCAGATCACTCAAACAGACAGATCATATAATACCATGGCAGTGCCAAAATCACGTTCATATCATAGCACGTGCTGGCGTACTCGTTGTGCATATACAATTCACCCAAACCACTTCTTAAGTTGGTATATTTCCAGTTCGCGTCCTTTTCATCCATGTTTCCACGAAGACCAGGACTGATCTGACTTGTAGCTTCCCGAAAAGTGTATTTACTACCTCGTTTGTTTGTTTGAAAGTCTCAGTCATCTTGAATGAATCCTATCTTAAAAATTGAATCACTGGAAACTTGTTGACTTAAATAGACTTCTAATGCTCGCAGAATTAGCAGAATTAATTCAGCTCATCTGAAAACACCCATCGCACGGTTCAATTAAGGGTTTCTCTTATTACATTTCTTAGAGTTTATAGCTTGCTGCAGCATCACGGTGCAAGATCCTATTTTTTATACCTACCCTCCACAAGAAGTTATATTGACTTTGCCATTACATTTGTAACGTCAATAAGGGGTCCCCGGAGGCCCCATAATGTATATATGTATAATATTCTGAATCTGGATCACATTTTGAATCGATTTAGTCATCTCCGTCTACCTGTCTGTCTTTCTGCCCAAACGAATCGACCTAGGCGAATGAAATTAATGAGGGACTTCTTTTTATCGTCGTCAGGTTGGTGTTGAAAATGGGCTATATCGGTAAAGTAGGTCTGGTAACTTCCATACAAAACCAATATATATTAGACCCATGCGTGTAAATATACTAGGTTTGGTTAGGTTTGTGGGCTGGCGAGGATTTCTCCGTGCCACACTCAGGTCAATACGGACCCATTGTGATGCCCGTGGGGGAAAGAGGTCGTCCCTTACCCATTATAACCCTATATTCAAATTACTTACTGTGCTGCTACATACAAACCATCTTGTAGATTTGACGAAGTTCATTATCTGGTCTATTGATGTGCTGGAAAGCTCGTCTAGGTCGGTGAAGAAGTGACTCCCTATCCCTAGGAATTTATACCTAGTGTGTTGGAGACCTGGGCAGTGACATAGGAAGTGGGTTGTGTCCTCAAGAGCTCCCTCATCACCGCAGCCTCTGCAAAGTTCTTCTTCCGTTAAGCCCATTTTCTTCATATGGTACCGCAGAGTGTTGTGCCCCGTTATGATACCTACGAGGGTGGACAGGGATTTCCTATCCTTCCGCATTATCTTCTCGGTTCTTGATTCGTTGAAGGACGGCCATAGCATTCTTGTAGTGTTACAAGTGTTCAAGGTGGCCCATCTTGCGTTCGCCTCTCTTGTGGCTTTTCTCCCTGCTTCAAGCTTGAGTGTGCAAGGCGGGATATTCACAGAGGGATCAGCTTGTTCTGAAACAGCTGTCGATCCTTGTCTTGCTATGGAATGCCTTCATGTCTCGGAACCCAGTAGAGCGATACCTTGTGCTGTGTACCAAGAACCTTGAGTTCTTAGCGACAGGACTTCACAAACTTCGATTTCATTTCTGGCGCAGTTATGGCTTTAATTGCTGCCTGGCTGTCGATAAAGAAGGTAATACCTTCAGGTGGTATTGCCCTTACCACAGACTCACGGGCTGCTGTTGTCACGTATCGATTTTGATATACCCAGCGATTAAATATAAATATAAATATACTAACTCACATGGCAAACTTACATAAATTGGAGAGTATCAAAGCATCTGCCAAGCCGATGATAACACTTCTTCTTCGATGATAACACTTCTCTTCAGAATACATATATGCTTCCACGAAACTTCAGGTGGTTTACGATCTTTTTGGTCAATATTTTCCCAAACACTTTCTGATATTTAGACCTGTTCTGTCCATGTTCCTGGAAATTTTGACATATTTCCTATCTTTTCTACATAAATTCTCGTTATCTGAACCGACCATCCAAATCGATAAAATGACGGGTCTAAATTCGTACCAAAAATAATAATCCATACCGACTTGGTCTATAGATGGTCCTATGTGTCGATCCGACTACATAATTATGTATATTGATGTCCGTGTCAGGTTTGCATTAATGAGAGCTATCAGAATTTATTATTTCTGAATTTTTCGTCAATTTAATTTAATCTTTGCCGATGGTTTACGAGGATTGCGGAGTGCTGTTGGAGAGACTAGTAGGCTTTGCAAAATAAATTAGTTTATAAAATCAAAAACAAAATAAAAAAAAAAATAATAAGAAAAAAATTAAACAAAAAGAAAATCATCAATTCAAATCAATTTAATAAATACTAAATATGTAGTTAATAATATTTGCCAGCCCCTTTAGTATACTGAAGATAGTAATAAAATTGGACGAATTAGATAAGAGCCAAGTTGGCAGAACAGTGCAAAGTTCGAACTGTTGGGGAACGATCAAGATGTAACCATTATAAAATTACAGATTCAAGAAGAGTGCATTTTTATCAAATATCTGTAGGAAGCTACTGAAAAGGTAATTTAGTTAGACATGTTTATTTTAAGTTTAGAAACTTAACCGAAAATATGTAACATCGTCACATGTCACATCGGTACGCGAACGCCTTGGCTTCAAGAGTATTTCGCCAACACAATGGGAATCAGATCCACGACAATTGGGTTACACCTGGGTGCCACCAGGTATAATAACATCGTCAAAGGTCCAGCGTTACTTTGATAACATCCTTCAGGAGAAAGTTCCAAAACTCAGTTCAAACGGTAATATGTAAGAACCTTGAATATTTACGTCTCTGTAATTATTCAATCAGCTTAGCTTTAATGAGGGGCGAGGCCTGTGCTAATGTCTCTAATACATACATGCATACATACAATTTAATTTAGTCTTTGCCGATTCTTACATCTCAAAACATAACTCACTCGCCAAGATCCAAAATATGTTTGCCCCCGTTTCGACCCAGCGAAAGGTAGTTCCTTTAAAAATATTTTATTTAATTAAATGCACAAAACATTTCATTCAAAATTATGATTGTCCACTGATTAAGATTTATTACTAGCAAGTATGTTGCTGAATATGATAATTTTTCGCTGTCAGCTTTGAATTTCATTTCAATTCTTTCGCTCGCTATCTCCTCTACAGCCTCTCGGGTGATTATTAATTAATGAAAGGGAATACATTGCAATTAATTTGCCGTTGAAATACACTAAGTAGAAAAAGAAACGTAAAAATGCGCTGACCTTTTGAAGAAAATAAATCACCAAGCTGGGCCATTAAAAATAAACGAAGGGAACACAACAATTGTTTAATGGTTTGGTACACGAAAAAAAAAATCAAATAAATTACCGTAACATGTATGTAATGTATACTCGTATAGGTATAAGCCCTTTAGCAATTTGGTTGTTTCTATGGAATTTTTCACTTTTTATTGCTAAAAGTTGAGGAAGAACTCGCTCATTGCAAGTGGAGAATGGCCCTTTCATTTTGCAGACAAATCTACCGAAAAATGGACCATGTCAAAATACTTAACCAGTAGCCCACGATTATAGCATTCAATTGGTAATATGAAACTCGTGTGATTAATTGATACACTTACCCCACTTATTACTCTTTAAAGTCCTTCAAAAGCACACACACGTATGAGACCAATCTATCTCAAAAAAATAGAACAACATAACCACTTAGAGGAACAAAACATACAGAGCTCTTTTTCATTCCAACCCACTTGAAAGTATTTTTTTTTTTTTTTTTGATATGGAAATTCATTATCCATTAGCAATCATTTTTCTTTGATTGATTTTTCAACTTTCACATCACAACCCTCCCTTAATCAAACACATTAAAGCGTTTACTTAAGGAATTCTCAGAAATCAAGACCCAAACGTTCTTCAGAACATTTCAAAGAAAAAAAAAATTGTTTCAAGGAAAACAGAGGAAATCTCTTTCGACGGCAGGAACATCACACCAGCCACCCCCAAAAGCACCCACTCAGGCCGCTTATTAGTATCAAAAATTAAATCTCAATTAATTTGGGAAAATAATAATATTTGCCATTTGAAAGATTTTTCTTGGCCCTCCACCCACTGGGACAGAGTATAACAACATCAACAGCGGTTTCTTCAAATAAACCTATAAAATCGGCGTAAATCAGCGGGAGGTGGTGGCATTCACGCTGTGGTGGGACGTGAGTGTGTAAAAGTAAAACGCTTGACTGAGCGGCCAAATATCATATTATCCAGCTGGCAGACGTTTTGAGCGCCACTTTATGGGTGTTTATAGAAAGCGATTATAGCAAGACGCATAAAAAGTCAAAACGAAATTAAAAAAAAAATCTAAACAAATAATTTTTATTGCAAAAATGTACATTAAAGTCATTCATGAGTTGTGGATGTGGGTTGGTCTGTCTCTGTGGGTATGCGGGAATATTAAAATGGCTGAACGTGGAAATTTCCCGCTTGAACGGTATAAAGAAAAAAGTTTTTTTTTTTTTTAATTATTTCCTTCTCTGAGGTCTGGTGCTTAGTGCTTTTTTGTCTGTAAGTTCACTAAGAGAATTATTTTATATTCGGCGAAAAAAAGGGAAAACCACGGAATAAAGAATCTTTAATCGGATTACAGCTGCTAGTTGTTGTTGCACCAACATTTTCGATGTTGTTGTCTTTAATTGCATGCAAAATTACTTCCTGGCTTGAGGTTGGCAGTGGAGTATCAACAACACCATTTGTGGGGTATGCAGAAATATTTTGTTTATGGTATTTTGTTGGGTCATCAACAATTTTTTGGAAATAACCCAAATGGAATCAGATTGGTGCAAATGGATTTACTGAAATTAAGTTTAGTTAGGGAGCTCCAAAGTGAGCCGAGTCCTCAACTTAAAAGCCTCTCCAGTTAGCGTATTCGTTAAGTAACTGCTTCTAGTTGCGCACTTCAAGTCGGTTGAAGTGAGCGTGAGGTCCTCTTTTGCGCGCCACTTAAGGTTAGGTCCGACTCAGTGGATTTACGGGTCAGGGCATTTCTAGGATCTGTGCATTGGGTCGAGCAACAATTTCAAAAGCATGTGCTAAACTTTATGATCCCAATGTGATGCTAGCTCCACTTTTTTTAGTTTTTCGCTGGCGGAAATTGGGTGTGACGGAATAATATCAGTGCCGATTCTAGTCGATTCACAACATTAATCAACTTATATATGTACATATAGTATATGTACCTAGCATAGGTTTGCTGACGGTGCTTCTCACAGTCCTTCAGAGACTTTTGTTGACTATAATAGGTATCCAAAATAATGAATTTCATAGAATGCTAAGAAAAATAGGCATTGTTGAAGTTTTTACGTATACATACATTCTTCTTATAAATTTTAATGCTTCGGGATAGACAATTTTTATTGTTTGCAAGAAGAAGTAAACACAGATTTGTCTTTGAACCCACTCTTGATGAAAGACATGCTCTTGAGTTTTGATCATCAAAATAGGGATGGGAGCGAAAGACTGCCGGAAAACTGCAGAACGGTGGTGAAATCAAAATGGATCAAATCAGCAACCTTTTCAGCGAAGTCGTCGTTCTAACAAAAAATTTAAAGCAAAATAGACTTATTCATTGCCCAACATATAGGAAAGACTTAGAAAAGATTCAGGGCTTAACGCTTACACAACGTATTGGATTGGCTTCATGCAGAAATTTTATATAATATAATATTTTTTTAGTGTTTTTAAAATAGTAATGGGCTCCATAAAATTAGGCCCCAAAAAATTATATAGTAAGCAACAATAAAAATGTGCTACTACTCTGTGAGACATTTCAGTAAATGTTAGGTTAGGGCCAAAAGAAGTAGATAAGATAATATAATGGCCTTTTTAAGAAATATCACAACAAAAAAATTTAAAATTTCCCCAATAGAATGAAAAATACCCCCAAACTCAATGAACGCGAAAAATAGGTTAAAATCGTTTCTAAATATTGGGATCTTCTTAAGAAACATCACCCCAAAAGAATGATATATCACCCCAAACATAATGAAAACCACGAATTACAACAAATATTCAAGAAAAAGTAAAAAACTGTTTGTAAAGCTTAAACTTTAGCTTTAGAAAATTTGAGAAAATAAAAGTTGAAAATTCGCGCGAATATTAAATTATTAAAAGTTATTTCAAAAACTGAGGTGTCATCAGTCGTCTAAGATAGCTGGGACATGTAGAGTGAATGTACACCAACGCTCCGGCATGAAGAGTCTTCGCTTTCAACCCGGAGGGACAATGCAGTAGAGGAAGACCTCGCCTTATGTGGTGAGCACAAGTGGAAGGGGACCTCAACCAACTTGAAGTGCGCAACTGGAAGCGGTTATTCGCGCGAATTTTTAATTTTTATTTTCTCAAATTTTCTAAAGCTGGAATTAAAAGTGATTTCAAACACCGAACTGACTTTAAGCTTTAGAAAATTTGAGAAAATAAAAATAAAATAATAATAATAAAAAGTTATTTCAAAAAATGAGCTGTCTTTTCTATAGCTTAAACTAAAAGCTACATATTACCAAATCTGAACAGGTTTTAAGCTTTAACAAATAGAAAATACAAGTTAAGAATTTGAGCGAAGTTTCGTCAAAAAATTCAATTCAATTCACAAATTCAATTGTCAAGTTATTTACTCCTTGAAACCTGTAACGTCCTGCCCTTGTAACAACGGTATAATTCACTCTTCATCTAGTAGATTTTTGTTTTGATATCAAAATAAGAAAATGAAAAATTCCCTAACTGATCTTCAACATGGTTGCCACTCGATTGGAAAGTCAGGGAATGTCAAGGAAAGTCAGGGAACGCAATTTGGTCAGGGAATGTCAGGGAAAGTCAGGGAAATTTAGGAAGCAGTCAGGGAAAATTTGTTTCATTTATTTTTAATTTTACCAAAATGTTGTTTAAAAAAATACCAGTTAAAAAAAGTAATTTAAAATGTTGGTACATTTTGTGTCTGTGTACAAATAAAAGTGTTTTTCGGAACATTCGATGGCTAGTATTAGAACGAAAGGCCGAAAGTGAGAAATAAGATTTTGTTTTTTATTTATTTCGAAAGTGATACATGTTAATTCAAGTTCTATCCGAAAAGTAATTTCAAAATATTTGAATTTTAGAACGTAATTCTGAGGAAGGCCCCTAAACTCTGGAAACACTTTTTTGCGTTCAGGTGGTTCGTTAAACTCGTCGATTCGATCAAAAAAAAATAAAAAAAAAAAAATTCTGCGCACAGATTTGTTTTTTTTTTTAACTTTCAAGAATTGAATTCTCTTTATGATGTCACAAAAGTAAAACTTTCTTATAAATTTAATATCACAAGGCTTTATTCAAACTGGAATTCTGCAAATTAGTTTAGACATATTTGAAGTTGCAATCATGTGGCTTGAAACATTTCAACTAAATGTTAGCCGTGTACTTAGTGGATTAGTCCTTGACTAGAATTGTCGGTGACCCCTTTGTCTGCGTCAAAGGCAATAAAAAACCCAGATCAACGACTTCGACCTAATGTGGGGCGCAGTGTTTCATTAGTTAGTGAGCTGAACTATTGAGCAAGGGTCTTAGGTTCAACCCTCCGCAAAACACAATTTAAATAAACAAATACACAGATAGTTGGTGCAACACGTCCATCGTCCATAGACACCCTAGGCCTAGCTTCTCACAAACGTTCGTTTGTGTGAGTTTTTATTTTTCGGGACGAATGGACACAAGGTCTAAACTTAAGGTATTTTCTGCTGCACTAAATTTTTCAAACGCCTTAAAAACACCTTAAAGAACAGCTATCCTGAGTCAGCTTCTCAATTCAGCTATCGAATTTGGCATAAAATTGTACTTTCCATCTATTCTTCCCAAATGTGGCACATTCTCTATTTGAGTAGCTAATTCTCTTAAAATGGCACTGCTCTGGCCATACAAAGTCACTATATTGTTATCCTACAAGTTTTTTTGAAGACTGAACAAAAAAAAATTGCCCATCTATGAAAGAGATGGGCTTCAATATAACGGTGGACTGGTCGATTTGGCCCAAACACTTGGCCAACCAGATCTTCTGACCTAAAACCCATGGATTTTCTCTTCTGGGGTGCTATGAAAGAAAAAGTGTATCTTAGAGAAATATCGACTCTCTTTTTGACCAGTTTTGTCTGACAAAAATTGCTTCTACTACAACTTCTGTTGATCGTACGTAAAAAAGTTGCTTCACATAGTTTTTAGGAAATTTCTGAAGAATACAAATTTCATAACAAAATAAAAATTTATAAAGTACAAATTTTGAGAAAAAAACATTTAAAATACAAAAATTAAACAACAAATTTTCATAACTTTGAGTTTAAGAAGCCATAACTTTTTTGTAGCTACACAGATACCCGAAGTGCTTCTTGTATGCGCTACTAAATTGTCTTTTCAAAATGTACAAAATGTTTGTACCTATAATAGTTTAGAAGTTATAGCGTTTTAAGTGGTAACACCTCCAAATTAGAGGTCACCTGCTTTGATGGGCTATAACGGGAAATGGGGTGAGATACAATTTTTTGTTCGGCGAAACTTCAGGAATCTCCCTTAAAGGATTATACCGCATAACTGAAACACCCTGTATAGATTCTAGTATCCTTTATCTTATAAAAGATATTACATAACTGACAAATTTATTTTTTTTGATAAATGTATACATTTTGGTCAGGGAAAACTTGAAAATTGGTCAGGGAAAATCAGGGAAAGTCAGGGAAATTAATTTTGAAAAATAGTGGCCACCCTGTAATCAAACAATTTTCATTAAAATGCAAAAAGGCCCCAAAACAATGAATAATAATAATTTTTATTGTTGTTTGCCAATTATTATTTTGGGTCCATTTTTCATTTGTTATATACTTAGTTGTGGGCGCAGTAACGCAGTGGTAAGTGTGCTGGACTGCTGTGCGAGGGATCCCAGGTTCGATCCCCGGAAAAACACAAATAACATCTTAGTGTTTTTTTCTACTGCGCCACCTCTCGAACGTCTGACAAACATCCGAGAGTATAACTGTCCTGAAAAAGCTTCTCAATTCAGCCGTTCGGAATCGGCATAAAATTGTAGGTCCCTTCCATTTGTCCCAAAAATAGAAACTCACACAAACGAATGGTTGCGAGAAGCTAGGCCTAGGGTGTCTACCGCCTGTTGCGCCACCTATTTATTTATTTATTTATTTATATACTTAGTTACTTTTGATGGCGCTACAAAGCGTGGTGCTCCTGGGCCTTACTTATTATGCCCCTCCAGCTGGCTCGATCTCTAGCCTGCCGTCTCCAATTACGCACTCCAAGCAGTCGGAGGTCTCTTTCTACCTGGTCGCTCCATCGAAGATGAGGTCTTCCTTGGTGTCTCCTTCCCTCTGGTATAGCGTCGAAGACCTTACGCGCTAGAGCTTCGATGTTCATCCGCTCTACATGGCCCAGCCATCTTAACCGCTAGATAAGGATTTTTTTTACTAGGCTCCTGTCGCTGTACAGCACGTAGAGCTCATTGTTGTATCTTCTTCGCCAAACATTGTTTTCTTGGTCGACGCAAACAGGACAATAAATCGTTCGTAGGACTTTTCTCTAGAATACAGCAAGGGTCCATGCTTCATTTGTTATATATATATATATATATATTTCCCCAATTTTTGGGGCTTTTTTTCATTTATTTTTGCGCCTTTTTCATTGGAGCCTAATTTCATGGAACCATAGTAATGATTATTTCCTTGTTACTTCCACTGCTGCTTTTTTCGCTGAGTCTGTTGTGGTAGCTTTCGTCATTAAGCTAGGTCTATCATAGGAATTGCATTAGATGCTCAGCGCGAGCATAACTATAGCCATTGATTCCAATAACTATCAAATACGAACTTAGAAATCATCCTCCTTGAAGCACATCAATGAAACCTTCACAATTTTAGATTTTTGTACACTACGGAATAGTGAAAACTTGATGTCTGATCTTGAATTCGAGTTTTATATATTGAATCTAACCACCCTGCTCATACAATAATCCGTAAGGACCTCAATATAGAACAGGTATACATTTTTTTTAAATAATTCTCACGGCACAGGCGAACCTTTAAAGCTTTAACAGCGTCCCGTCATTCTGCATTGTCCACAAAGTGATTATTAATTTTTTTACGAGAATTGTGTATCTAATGTTAATCAAGTTAAATAATCTACCCAATAATAGGTTGAGCAATATCTACCATGGTGGATGGTGGACATACACCACAAATTATTTCTATATATCAAATGTCACAAGGTTTAATTTCCACAAATTCCAATTAAATCAGTTGAAAATATTTGTATGTGTTTATTCATTGGTTTTATGTCAATTTATATTTGGAACTTGAAATAAAGTCTATAGTAGGTATGGTACTAATTTATTATTAAGACCTACCTTTAAAAACAAAAAAAAAAATTTATCGGGTTAGTAGTTCTTATACGTGATAGTGGAACAAACATTTTAAAATTTACAATTTTATCATAATGTAGAGATACAGTGGCCGGCACAAGTATTTTGACAAAACTAAAGTTAATTCTTCTCATAATTTGAACTTACTTCATGTAAATTTTGGCATCAATGGAACCCAGTAAGTACCCATTGAAAATTTGGAACTTTTGTAAAAGTCTACTTTTTTAACTTTTTTCCTCGGTCTAAAAAAAAAAATTTTTTGACTGCAAACATTTTTTTTTCAAAAATCTCTTCACTAATATTTTTTTATGATTTTTTGAATGGGATGATCTAAGAAAAATTTTGTATGAAAAGGAGGAAAAAGTTGCTAAAATAAAAAAATTTTAGCAATTTTCAAAAAATCATAAAAAAATTAGCGAAAAAATATTTTGCTGTCACTATTAGAATTGTTTGGAGAGACTTTTTGCATCAAACAAATTTTTTTTTTTAGACCGAGGAAAAAAGTTAAAAATTAGACTTTTACAAAAGTTCCAAATTTTCAATGGGTACTTACTGGGTTCCATTTTTTTTTGAAACCGAGAAAAAAAGTCAAAAAAGTAGACTTTCACAAAAATTCTAAATTCTAAAATTTTGAAATGGGTAGGTACTTAATGGGTTAAGGGAAGTTTTGTATCATTCAAACGGAATTTAAATGACCTTTCCATTGATGCCAAAATTTATATGAAGTAAGTTTCAAATTATGAGCAGAATTAACTTTAGTTTTGTCAAAATACTTATGCCACCCATTGTAGGTGTGTTTAAACAAAAATTACACTTTTTTAATTGAAATCAATTGACTCGGCTTAATTAATTTAATAGGTATTTAAAGTTCGCATTGACTGTGTGACTGGCTAAAATAATTGATATTTGTTTTTCCAATCACTTACAACTCTCTGCGTTTATGCGCACAGCACAAATCGCAATGCAAATCCAAATCTCATTCCACTTTATCAATTTATTTGATCAAATCAAACCCTATTCCGGAAATAAAATTATTGACACTTACGACCCCATGTGCTAGAAACTAATTCAATTCGTTTCAATTGAAACTGCGCGACGCATGGGACATTGTCCAATTGTTTTACAACGGACTCCATCAATTGTCATTCGAAAGTCGGCTCAACCACGCCGAAGAACACGACCCGTGATTGCCGTGACGATAAATTGTTCGCATTTAGATTTCCGTGTATGCACGCTCTCCTTTTCCACGCCAAACTCTGCACACACGCTGTCAACATTTCAAATGAGTTTTGTCGCTCAAAAATCCCATCAATCACACTGCGGCCCGTGGCTATACCGCTACCAGTTTCGAATTAACACGCTCATTTGGGGTTAACCCTAAATTCAAACGCGACTGTCAGTCGACTTCAGTCAGTGGCTTATTTTGGTCCATTCGCCATTGAGCTACAGATAATGCAATCCAAGAAGAACTAAGACAACCAAGAACCAAACGAAAGGGGAATGAAAACAAAGAAGAAAGATCGATCGAAATTAATTAGCGTGTTCTGCGCCAATGCTGCTTCCAGCCTCCAGCGAACTGGCTTAAGAAAGTTTTGCGGTAATGGCGACCCAGCCAGGCCAATTACTCTGGTAATTGCTTTCACTTTATGGGCGGCGAGACAGCCAGCGGATTTCAATTTTCATTTCCAAACACCATGTTGAGAGTACTTGCAAACAGGAAATCGGCCTCTTCGGCGAAATACTAAAAAAAGATCTGCATAGAGAGTTAATGGACCGTTGCGTGTTGTTAGAAAGGGAAATCTGCTGAGGGAGAGTCTGTGTACATTCTTTGCGTGTGACTCTAAGAAGGTCAACTGCCTAAATAGTAGGTATACGACTGAAATAACACGTGTACCTACACTTGTCATCCAACTTACTGCCATTTGTCAACCTTACCTTCTCCACCTCGATTGACTTCAACCAACGCTTAGACTTTAAGTCCCATCCAATCTTCGCGACAGCTGCACCGTCACTCAACTGGGCTTACTCTCACTTTGCGGAAGGATTTTCGACTTCATGTGTCATTGTGTCATAACATAATGCAACTCCAGTGAAAATCCTTCAACCTGTTTGAAAGGCTACTTTGAGTCATCGCCATCACCAGAAGAATCCCTTACAATCCATCACCTGGCACTTGACATGCTAATCCCGCACCGCATGAGCAGAGAACCATCAGCAATATTCCACTTATCATTCCCCTCTCTGCATCTTTAGTGATGATGACTCATTAGAAGCATGTGCACATCTCTCTCGATGTTTACACGTCGATTTGACAGGATAATCCGCCTAAAACGATTGAATCGATTTTTTATCAAATCCCCCGATCATTGAACAGAAAGGAGCAGGCCATTAAAACATGACACTTTGCGGGGAGAACAACAAAATAAGACGCCCTGCCTATAGGCCTTAGGTGCAATGCGTCTGATTAGTGGATACATGGCGCCTTGTGCGCTACGTTGTGTACCGCGACTTATACGGCACATCATAAATTATTATTACACCAACACCTCCATCCTAGACCGGTGAGTAAAATATGCAAATGCGACCTTGACCAATTGTGACAGGTAAGTCGCGCTTACAGCGATTTGCAATTCGAATGGGCAGCAGTCTATTTGTGGATCTCTGTCGTTGGTCCATTCGTGTTATTGGTGTCCTGAGTTGGGTGAAACAAGAAATTCTTGTCCACTTGGGGTAATACAAGTTGTGCGGAATGTGCACGTACACACAGATACGTGAAATTATGCGACAAGTTGATTGTGTTTACAAAGTCAAGAGGTCAGAAAATGGGCGGCCGGCCTACAACAGTCGGCTGGAATGTGTGTGAGTGGAGTATGGTACAGATAGTACTACATATAAAAGAAGTGTGGCTATGGTATCTCGTTATATCCCACATAGACTGCCTGAGGGCTCTTGGGAAGATGTTATCTTGTAATGTATCTTGTATCGGTGCCTACACGATGCGACGAATGCCGTAGTGAGTCACATCTATCATCGCGCCTGAAATGCACTTTCACGCGTGCACGCGGGAAGGTTGTGCATCGTGTGAGGTGGGGTACCTGAGACGATGGACAATTTCGAACATCTTTGCATTGTGACGCCAGCTTACGAGGACATTGTACTTAGGGTTCATTGGAATTTAAAGAGTAGGTATATAACGACAGTATAGCGTGGTGATTGATATTCAATGTGGATAGATAATAATGACTCATCGAATGAGATGGGTTACTGGGTTGAGGTAATTGGATTGAAATTTGTCTGCATGCTGCTTATTAGAAAGACAATTTGGAGGAAAGACTGCAATATGTACTATGCTTTTTGGTTTTTCCTGTGTATAGGTACTGTTTGAGAATACATTCAACAATTTCAATTTTTTCTTATACAATTTATTCAATGTGTTACATTATATAATTTATTCTTAACATACCCTATACTCTCTCTTAAAAATAGCATGATTTATTTGTTAACAAATTACAGTTTGATACTTCTAAGTAAATTGCATGCACTTTCACATTAGTAGCCATCTAACATTAGCTGTTAATCTCAATATGATTTTTGTTCGCTCATCTAAACTCAAACTCACCTCAAACTGTTATACTCATAACAATTTCTCTTAAAGAAATCATACATTTTGTAAAATAATTGATTGCTCGGTCACTTGGATTTAGACCACAGGAAGGGTAACAACCATTAAGGAAAATTAAAGAAATTTATAACGTGGTAACATTCGCTTTTTTCTCTCATTGTTGCTGCATTCTAAATTAGTGTCACGTTGGATTTTTTCGTTCGTTTTCACACAGGTACTTTAGATCCCATGAGTTTTGATTAATTATTTCAATATTTTTTTTCATTGAACGTCCCACGCTACTTTGCCTAATCCCGCCCAAATTTCGTGAACTACTTTTTTCTGACAATGAACAATGAACAGATTATCTATATATATATGTATGTATATAAAACTGAATTGCTGTTCGTTAGTCTCGCTAAAACTCGAGAACGGCTGGACCGATTTGGCTAATTTTGGTCTTGAATTATTTGTGGAAGTCCAGAGAAGGTTTAAAAGGTGAATAAATATGAAAGTTGTTAACTGGACAAAGGGGCGGGGCACCTCCCATACAAAAAAACATTCAAAATCGTATATCTCGAAAACCGCCGAATCGATTGAGTTGAAACTTACAGACAATCTTAGGTATTGGCCCAGTTTGGAACAAATTGGACAAAGGGGTGTGGCACCGCCTAAACAAAAAATATATTGAAAACCGCCGAATCGGTTGAAACTCACAGACAATTTTAGGTATTGGCTTAGGAGTGTTGCTTTAGGATTGGTCAAAATTGGACAAAAGGGCGTGGCACCGCCCATACAAAATACATCTTCTATGGGGTGAAACTCGATGACGTTATAACTCGATAAACGCTGAGCCGATTTTCATGATTCCTTTTTTGTTTTGTTCGTATTTCAGGTTTACGCAGAAAGAAAATACCAGAAAATCGATTTTTCTCATTTTTCGCATTTTACGAAAGAACATTAGGGGAGGGTTTCCATTATGAACACTGAGCAAAATGTTTTTTTTTTTATTTTTTTCTGGCTTAAAATGGCCTAAAAAACATAAATATATGTAGATAATATTTTTTTCCTGAGGAAATGAAATTTTTTTTTGTCTAAATTTTAATAATTTTTTTCACTTGTTGATTGGAAAATCATCATAGTCTCGGTGAAAATCGAGCAAACAGTGCGTCTAGATCAGATGTGGTGGTCGTCTACTGATGAGCCCACCCACCACATCGGGGCGAAACGCATTTCTGGAGTAGAGGCCAACCAAATTTAATAAATTTGTGATGACATAGTACACTCCAACATTATTCACTTCATAAATATGTTTATGATTTGAAAATATTTTGAATTTTTTTTTTAAATTTTTTTTTTTAATCAAATCATGTTTATGTGACTCATTCCAGTTACATAGCTCAATAAGTCTATACCAAAAACTGTCAGATAGGCGCCTGTCTGGTGTATTTAAAGTATGGGGTGGGTGGCCCGAGTTATATGTTTTTACATAAAACATCATCTCACCGTCACCATCCGACCGAGCTATGTACTACCTACATATATGCAACCAGTACAGCAGTAACCAAGTTGATCCGGCAATACACATCTTGCACTAGCGGCACTTTCGGTTCACAACAATATCTTTATAACGACAATATGTAGCAGCTAAGTTATTATGTATAAGCTGTCAGTAATAATGTAGCCCTTGAGTAAAGCACATCGTGCATTGATTTTGTTTAAATGTTGTTTGTTTATTTTATATGTTTTCGATCGGTCGCGGCCACTCGTAACTCCCGCTTAGCTCCCTAACACGAATTTAACCATTTTTTTCGCGGGGTTTAGCCGCTCACGCGACTTCGTCGTCAACAACTGTCTGGCAGGCGCCTGGAGCTAAAGTTTAATTATATTTACTAAATAAAAATAGAAAATAAAGTTTCCGCAGAAAAAATATCTCACAGTACATCTTAGAATAAGTCAATTTAAACAAAACAAAAAAAAAAAAATAAAAAAAAAAAATTAAAATTAAAATTTGCTTAGAAAATTCAAGCAAAATTTAAAACTTTAAAATTAAAAAAAAAATAGAAAAACAAGTTTCCGCAGAAAATGTCTTTTACAGTACATCTTAGAATAAGTCAATTTAACAAAAAAAATAAAAAAAATTAATTTGCTTAGTGTTCATACTCGAAACCTGAGCCGAACATTATTATCTAAGATCTATAAGCAGTACAATTTCTGTGCGCGGACAAAGCCGGGCGGTTACAGCTAGTAGCTAATATTTTCTTTGCGCTTGCTTGAACAATAATATTCATCGCGCGGAGAAATTTTAAAATGTTGACATCTTCATCTTCAATCTTCGTGCATTTAAGTAGCCGCTCTTCTTGTCTACTCTGAATATTTAATTTTTATATATGATTAACATATTATCAGTAGTATTTATGAAAAAAATATTCTTTACATTACAGAACAACTTAATAAGTAGTCTCTCGATAATGTGAACTAATTAAAACAAGGCGTTTTCGGATTTTAGGGGGATTCACATTACTGGAACTTTTTGCAGTACCTAAGCTAGTATTAGACGATATGTTGAATCAGCATACGTATGCTGAAAATTGTGTTCCAATCACAACATATCGTGCATACTATGATGACAGACATTTTTTTTTTACACGATATGTTGTGACTGGAACACAATTTTCAGCATACGTATGCTGATTCAACATATCGTCTAATACAAGCTTTTACTAAACTCATTGAAACGATTTTCAAATCCATTAAAAACAACACAAAATGAAGTTTTAAAGCACTGTTTAAATATTTGTTAATTCAGAAGAAAAACGAAAATAAAATAATGTTATGTACTCATTTCAAAAAATAAATACACATTTATATTGGCATAGATACATAATCTACCTATTGGTATTCTCAATTTTTGGTAAATTTTGTTTAAAATTCTGTTTGTTTGAAATGGTCCAACAGCTTCTTCGATTTATACCTGTGAATGTTGACTTTGACTATAATATACAGCTAATTCAAATCCAGGATGTCCAGCATCCAGTTCGCGTGAAATTTTGCACTTATCTTTAATCGATAAAAATGGATGCAATTTTTGTTTAGATGACATTAGGTACCAATTGAGCTTATTTTACACACAAAACGAAAAAAGAAACATGAGCCACACAAGACACAACTAACTGAAAAAATATAACCACGAACTGATGATTATTACATCAATACCTACACAAATGACAGTTCTTGTCTCTCTATAGCTTGCAGCTGCATTTACAACTTAAAGACAAAGTAACAGTTATTTAGTCCCTAATATCACACGCAAAACGAGCAAGCGAAACAAGAGAAATATGAAAATTTTTACAAAAAAAATCACATTTTAGAGGTTGAAAATTTCCGATGTTCACATTACGGAGATGACAATGTAAAGTTTTGCCGATTCACATTTTTGAGAAATTCATATTATCGGTAGTTCACATTATCGAGGGACTACTGTAAATTTTTCAAGATAATAAATTGATGTTTACATACTTTTACAATTTGACTATGCACCGGCAGATTTGTGTTCATTTAAAAATACTTATGTAGTTAGGCTTGCCACCCGTCCTCCTTTGAGTAGGACAGTGCTCCTTTGTAAGGTGATGTCCTCCGTCCTCCACAAAAACAAAAATGTCCTCCACAAACATAATTACTATATAATCTATAAAAAAAAAATCAAATTTCTTTCACTTCTCAAAGAGTACGATTTTATTTTTCAAATGTGGCAGCAGATACATTGAAGTACTAGTGCACGGCATGTAGGATGCCGTGTCAACCTTTAGAGTCAAGTTTTAACATAAATTGAAGCAACTGCAGAAGAGCAGGAGAGTTCAACGTTTCTCATCTTTTCAGAGACTTCAGGATTCAGGTCCTATTGACTTCGGCATCTGCATTGAACGTTAAAGCCCCTGCGGAACGAAAAATCGCATAACAAAATGACACACGACGAAATCATGAACGAAAAATGTTGCTCTACTTTACATTTTGCAGTACGCTGCTGCTGCGAAATTATGCCGAAAAGTGGGCAATTGTAGTAGATTAGGCTAGATTTCACTTTAGGTACTGCCCATTAAAAAAATATATATACTTTATTTTTAACCCGATTGAATTTAATGCGCTGAGCTCAAATCTGGAAAAAAAAATTTGGCGCTATATTACCGTCAAATTTTTCCAAAATTATTTTTTTTATTTTAAACAAATGAGCAATTAACTAATAAAGAAAGTTTCATCAAAATCGGATTTTTTGGCGGTAAAATTGAGCAAGCAGCATAACATAAACATTGTATATACCCAACTTCACACTTACTGTAACCACAAGCGGGGACGCAGTATGCCCCGATACGTATCTTTAAAAAAAGTTTTATTTTTTAAATCATCCACGAGATTTTATAAAAGGTGGCAAGCCTATATGTAGTATATCGAGGTATAGCGTGTCGTGAATTACCTATACTTCACGCGTATAAAAATTAAAATGCGAATTCCTAATCATCTACACCGCAACTGTTGATTGATGGTACAAACAGCTCAAAATGTTGGCTCAAGAAAGCAGCGGATGAAATGCATGTATACCAATACCAAATAAGATGCATTTATTCTGTACGTATACAGTACGTATAAAGTTAAATTTTAGGATAGATGGAAAAATTCGCCTAATCAGAAATTCTCACTGTCTTCTCACCTTGTCTTTATCATCATCCTTGACATGTTCAATCCATTATTCCAGAAAAGTTTAACTAAAATTCATAAATAATTTCTTACCGGAGTTTTGGCAGCGCTATCAGTCCATCGCTTGGAGGTTGATTTATAAGACTACATTCATCCAAATTATTCGTCTTAATTAGAGTAAATAAATTTCTTTACAAAGAAAAATAACCTTTTTCCTATTTTTTGTAATGTGTTACTATTTTTCTAAAGTAAATCCATCTTTCAGGATCATTGAATTTGTGGATGTTCTCAAAAAAACACATGCGAAAAACAATTAAGTATTTTAACATCGCAGTTTAAAAAATTGACGAACAAATTCATATCTGGCCAAACGAAATGTCAAATCTCTTATTCAATGAATATTTGTTTACCAGCAAAACCCAAAGAGACAAGTATACGCCATTCACTGAAACCAAGCACCATGTTCGGTTGGTCTTAATAAATTTGATCATCCGATTCTTATGTTTGTTTAGTGCTTCTCCGCCAACATAACACTTACCAGCTTTTTAATGGCCATCAGATGCCAGCCGTGTAGATGGAGTATTTGCACCCATAAGTTGGAAGCATTCAATCACCAAGTGGGTAGCAGTATAATACATTCTATACCATAACCATTCACCTCGATCGCTTTTATCTCTTAAGCCAATGTTGTTGATCTTGACTCCTTGTGCATATTGTTGACGTCCTTCAGTATGGACAACTGCACTGTGCAGTGTCACTATTTATAAATCGACGAATCAAAAACGAATCGCCCTTTGAAAACATATCGACAGAGACACTCTCCGCGGATGAGGGACAAGATCACGAGTTTCGTCTCGTCTCGAATTTAACGCGTCATGGACATTTTTATTGGGGTTCCACGAACTTGCCTTTAACCGGTTTCGCTTTACATCTCTGAAGGGCAAGAATAACTCCAGCCAGACCGATCTCAGATCTTACCCATTAGCCTGCTAAAATGCTTAGCTCTTAGCCATAGAATGGGCAATTACAATGTTTCTAATGGATTTGTGGACACTTCCTTGTTCCTTTTTTGTTTGTACAGTGGGATTAGTATGTGTGAGTGTAGTGTTTAAATGGGGATTCTTCGTCTCAGTCGTCTTCATCGTCAATATCGAATGCAGACGATTTTTAGTTGTGGTCTGGTTGGGAGTTCTCTATTTTTCCCATGCCTTGATGGATGCTTTCTTTTGCAATGGCCATACGAGTGAGGAGACTGTGTGTTGTTAGCTTGTTGCTTGGACCATTAAAGTGAGATCTTGATTGGTTTTAGGTCGGGCAATTATTCTCATGTAATGGTGGATACACAGCACGATATATAGAGATGGTATTCTATTTCCATGAAACGTGGATTAAATGCAATTAAATTGAAGCTAAGAGGTTGGATAGGTGTTTTGTTGCGATTTAATGAGGTGTCGTCGAGGTGCTTTGCAACCGAAGATAGTACTATTCGTTTTGCATGGGAAAGGTTTGTACAGCTCTTCTAAGTAAATGGGGTATGTTCTATAGAAGAGTGTATTTTCTTGGAACTTGAAGACATTTATCTGAGACTAGCTGACCCGTGCTCGCCTTGCGCCGCTCGCCTTTAGAAACAAATAAACTTATATTTGGTCCATTTAAGATTACACTTTGAGTGTTTCATTGAAATCTGTCCAGTAGTTTGTGCGCTTTTTGGAGACAAAGAAAATTCCTACAGTTTTATTATAAGTATAGATATAGATATCGATTTAATGTGCACCCTCTGCACCGCCCTCCTTCTCCATGATCTTGCTACTTTTTTATAATAATGCATGTCCATGTTATTAATATACTGTCGCGTGACAGAGTGAGATACGTATAGGGGGCATGTTGCCCCCATGCAACCCCCCTGCTTGTGGTCACTGTAGGATTTGGAGAAGGTGCAAGGTAGTGTATTATGCAAAGTTTATATTAGGTTGTTTGCTTAATTGTATTGCCAAAACTACCTACGCGTTTAAAAAACGGATAAATTCTAAATTGTGGAACAGGGGATTTTAACGAGGGATTTAATAAGAAAATATGTATGTAGATGTGAGATTTTGGCATAGGGGATTTCGTACCGGAAGATTTTGGAAGAAGAAATAAAAAAAAAATGAGAGATTATGTCCAATAAGGGATTTTGGAAATGGAGATAACGTAGGGATCCCTTAAACATAATCAGCATAAATGCCCACAAGTGTCGGACATTTTTAGTCACCGATAAAAAAATTGTGAAGTTTTACACATCGTTTATTAATACAGTGGTTTTAATATTTACAATTAATTTTCCATTTTAATTCAATGTAATTCAAGTATTTGTAGGCTCATAATAATTGGTCTTAAACTCAGAAAATTCACTACGTATATAATACATACTCAGATTTTCATCATTCAACCTGTTTTCGATATCATCAGTTCAGTTTCAAGAATAAACTCAAAGATGATTTCCCTGGAGTTTTTTGTACCTAAAATTTTATATTTATTGTATATACATAAATACCTGACATATAGCTGAACCATGTGTCTTCTTTTTGGCATATTATAACAATCCCACTGCCATCAACCAATATTCGTCTCCTCCGTATATCGTATTCACTTATCTACCATTTCACCATACCCTTGCCTATATCTGTACCAATGCTCAAGGGATTTTTATCTTCGATTGTCACATCAAACAATTGGAAAATTTTACAAAAAAAAAGAAGAAGAAGAAAACAAAATCTCATGTAAACAGGAATATAATGGTCAGAGGGAAGACAGGTTGGGACTCAGACGCCCACCTTACCGCTTGTGTGCACAGAAACACCTGATACCATGCACGTTCATTTCGAATTCATTGATAGAACATTTTAAATTCCTTTTTCTGAATTCGTGACGAAACTCAGAGGAAAGCAAATATCCTTTTGAACGATTTCAGGCGAGTGCTTAGAAGCTTCTCATTAATTATCCGAGGATAATGATGTATGGGGAAGCAATTTTGTAATTTGTCTACTTTTCCTTTTCACAATCTGCTTATACGCTTTCCACCTATCTCCTGTCGTTCGTTAGTAGAAAACTGAAAATTTTAATCTCCTTTTAGTTTTGTGGGTATTTTCAAAAATAATCCGCTCAGTAGAGATTGCAAGATGAAAAGCAACTTGACTGCATTTTTATCTTCCACGTCATTTTTCTGTCCGTCACTCCGTCAGATAGAGATAAAGGGAAAAATGGAAAATTTAATTTGAATGATACTTTTTAGAAATGAAGTTAGCGATGGTAGAATGATTCTGGTATTCCCTGCTGAAGGGCGAGATATTAGTGGTGAATTTATACGAATCTAATTATGGTTGTTAGAGGGTGGCTTTGGATGAGCACAAATCAGTCAGTAGGATCAAAGGAAGTCTGTTTGAACGATTTCTTTTGTTCCACTAAACAATGACCTACATAATTCTTCTGGCTTAATTTATAAAGCTCTGAGCTCAGGCAAGCAAATCCGGCAGTATACATAATGTCCGAAATGGCTTTGGAGAAGCTAGAGAGTCTTTACCTTAAACCCTTTTCACAGCTGTAAAAATTATTTATGAATACACGTTTCATGTCGTCATTTGTATCAAAAACCTAAGGTTGATATTCGTACCCATGGGAGTGTTACATCGATGATAAAAGGATAACAGAATCTTCCTCCAAACTTTTTTTCAAATAAGCATCTAAACAACTTTTTTGCACTTGTCGTACCGCCCTTATTCTGGTGGAGTTTTGCATACATTGGTATCTCATCTGGGGTCTGCCAGAATTTGTAAGTTTTTTTTTCTACACACGATTTTCAGTTTTCACCTCCATCAAAAGTCCTGCTACGGTTCAAATGTCATGTCAACGGGCTTAGAGCGTATGACATTTTTTAAACATTATTTATCCCCCCATGTTGTGAAAACAAAATCCCCATAGCAAGCACAAAAATACAAAAAAACAACCAACGACACAGAGCAATCAGGATCATATTTCAAACGGTATTGATGTTTTTGCGCTAAAAAAAAAAAATTTCCAAATAGACACAAGCAATGGGAACTTTTAACGCATAAATCTGAATTCCTTGGGCAGTTTTCAGCTGAAAATGTGAAAAATTCAAAAAGACATCCTGCAACAAAGAGGGGACCATTCAAAAAGGCAAAATTGGCATGTTAATTCCTTTGATCCGTATAGTGGTCAGTGCGAACACGAGTGTGCGAACAAGGACATTTTTATTCGATTTTTGTTGTTTGGTATTTTCGTGTGATACATACAGTATAGCTAATATGATGTGTATGTGACACATGACAAAATTATATTATTCCGGATTTTGTTTTTTTGCGGAGTATTTCAACAATTAGTATTTATTTATTGAATTAATTAAGGTTATTTTTCAGTTGATATGGGTTATATTTTTTTATTTTAAACACAAAACAGAAAAGTCATATTTTATCTGAACCATAATTAAGTGGGCGATATTATATTAGGTGAGTCTCTTTTGTCTTATTTGTTGGCCTACAGTGCAGAGGGGTCCAAGTTCGCAAAATGTTTTTATCGGCAATATCAGTGAAAATTCGCAACATGTTAAGACGAATTGTCTTAACTCTTAACCCTCAGCTCAGCTGGCGATAAACTTATATTAATTTCTAGTGATTTGATCGGCGTAAGGAAGTCAAATTTGCTCACCAAATTCCGTAGCCTTAATTTCTAGAATGATTAGAAGAAAAAAAATTTCTTTGCATCTCGTTTTCTTGCAGGCCAAGGCTCCATCTGTATTTGGAGGGTTGGTGATGAAATCTCCTTTTCTAAAGTCCCCTTTCCAAAATCCTCTGTTCCATAATCGCCTGTGCTGGAATACCTTACTCCAAAAGACCCTGAGAGAAAATCCTCAAGGAACAAAATGTAACATTTTTAGATTTGATGTTATTAATTCTGTCGCCCGACAGAGTGAGATACGCATGGGGGGGGAGGGGCATGCTGTCCCACTGCAACCCCCCTGCTTGTGGTCACTGTAGGATTTGGACAAGGTGCACGGTTGGGTACCTATATGCAAAGTTTATATTATGTTGTTTGCTTAATTTTACTGCCAAAACTACGCGTTTAAAAAACGGATAAATTCTAAATTGTGGAACAGGAGATTTTAACGAGGGATTTAATAAGTATGTATGCAGATATGGGAGATTTTGGCATAGGGGATTTCGTCCCGGAAGATTTAGGAAAAAGAGATAAAAAAAGAGAGATTATGTCCAATAAGGGATTTTTGAAAATTAAATAACGTAAGGATCCCATTAAGGTATTAGGTATAAGTAGGTACAATAGAGATCATAATTCACTGAGTTAATTTTTTTTAATTGGACAGTATTCTATAGAAAATATTGAAGATTAATCCAACTGACATTTTGAAAATAAAAAATGTTCGCAAAAGTGAATGACAAAATATTAACTCTAACGCCGATGGGCGTTCTAGTAAGGAGCACCATTATCCCTTTAGGTATCCTTCTTTGAAGTCCTTCGGTTTCGGTGATGCTAGTGCCATTCATATGGATAATGGCTGCAGATTCGGGTTTCGCTTAAAAAACAGCAGAAATCATTGCGTTGTGGAAGTATTAAATGTCATTCTATTGGATGAAAAATTTTGAAATGCTGTCAACTGTCACGGTCGGAATTTAATGATTACATTGATGGATGTGAGTCCTGGAATGAATATAAAAAGCTGAGAGTGCTGTCATTAGAGAAATAATTTGATTATTGGTTGCAGATAGGAGATTAATGATGTTAATGAGAAAGGGATTCGGAGAGCTTTGCATAACACCGGAATTTATGTGGTTGAAAGTATCCAAAACAACTTAAGAAGTGTAAGTTTCTCAAAAGTTTCTGGCAAAGGAGCTTGCCATTGAAATATCAAGCTCGACAATCTTCGTTTCACTGGACTGGCGAAGGGATTGAATCCACTCCTCGATAAGATAAGCAATTAATGCACCAGTTGATCCGTTGCCACGAAAACCATACTGCCTACCATTAAGGAGTTTCCGCGATTCAATATATTTCATAAGCTGAAGATCTATCAGCGGTTGCATGAGCTTATAAAGAATGGACGTCAAAGTGCTATGGGTCGGCAATAGGTGGGAGAAGAAGATTCACCTTTTTCATTTAGGGACTGGCTAATGCTGCTTTCCTACTTCTCGGGAAGAGTCGTGAAGAATAGGGCAGATGCTAAAGCTTACACAATGGTTTTGGCGGCGAGGGGGAATACTTCTTCAGAGCGATGGGAGAGATACAGTCTGGACCAGCGGATTTCTTTATTTGGAAATCATATAGTAATCTATGGCACTGCACGAGTGCGAAAATAGATAAGGTATATTCGATGCTTCAAATACAGCAAATCACAATCTGAGAGCATTGAGTTGTCTGCAAATTTGTAGTAAGCTGACTAACCTTGTCTAAAAAGCTGATACCTAGCTGGAACGTTATTGTAAATGAGCTTTGGGATCGTTGGTGAGGCCGAATTTTTAATATTCTACTACCCTTGGGACATTGTAGTATCTTTTGATTCTTGATCTTATGCGAACTCGACAAGATTTATGAGGGCTTTGCAGTCATTTGTGGCTCTTTGGAACAATAAACAAAAGCAACACCTGAAATGAAGCGCTTCATGAGCATGATGAAACTGCAAACTTCACTCAATATTTTGACACAAGTAAAAAATATTCAGTTTCAGTATTGTTTGACAAATCATTATGGAAAGACTCACGCCTCAACAACGTCTCCACATTATTCAGCTGTATTACGAAAATTAGCGCGCAAAATAATGGCTTCATTGTAAAATAACTTTGGTGGATTGCCAATTTCACTTTTCGGACTTATCAGATTTTTTTTGTATTTTTTTCATTGGGATTTTGTGCAGTCAAAAGATTTGGGAGCAAACATTACTCGCATAATTTGGGCAAATACCTGTGGCAACGCTGGTAGTGATTCAAAATTGGACCTTCAGAATGGACCATTTACGGCGTAGTCCCTGGCAAAATGTACACGATGTTATATTCAAAAAATATGTCAGACTGTTTTTTCAGGCCATAAAAAAACTTCCACCAGCCAAATTTTATTTAAATTTATTTTATTTAAAATTAAACAAAAAACAGGTTTTAATTTTTAGATGATTCTACCGTTGACAAGTTAACAAGACTCCCATTCCTAAAATTGCAAATAAA
Organism: Cheilosia scutellata; assembly: GCA_955612985.1. Lineage (NCBI taxonomy): Eukaryota > Metazoa > Arthropoda > Insecta > Diptera > Syrphidae > Cheilosia > Cheilosia scutellata. The sequence goes on from OY015313.1 coordinate 8,437,056, forward strand.
ATTGTAGCACCTCACTCCCATTCCAATCGCAATCTAGAGTTCAATACCCACAGTAAATTTTATAATCGACAACTTCCTTAAATATAATTATTCTGCTGAGCTATTCGGCTCATGATCATGACCAGTGTCATCTGAGACATTTCGCATTCATCACTAATGTGGCACACGCACACGAACACGCACATTATCAGTGGAAGGGGCACTGGTCTTTTATTTTTTTTAGCATGAAATCAGTGGAACAATATTCGAAAAGAAATACTTTTATGCAACGCATGTCCCATTTGAGTCTCAATCCCATAATAAAAAATAAAATTAATCCATCACATTGTTGTTGTTTGGTATTATTATTGTTTATTTCAGTGGTTCTTGCACACGCGATTTTTGTGCCTACACTTGGAAAACTTTAAGCGAGGGGTCACACGTCACACACACGTCGCAGTGGGCACTGGCCACTAACCACAATCATAGCATTTAAAATCCATTTCTGGTTTCAGTGGGGAAATTCCCAAGGACCACACAATTCTCAGTGGTTTTCCGACTTTCTGTATGCCTTTTATTTAATTTCATTGTACTCCCCTCCAGCTCTTACCGTTCATCAACGTAACATTGACATGCGAATAAACACAGCTGTGATGTTGGAAGGAGTATCAAATGTTGGCATCATCTCCGATTTCACTGATTCATTAAAAGAACAAGCAGACTTATCCTGTTTTACTTGAGGATATTTGCGTTACATTCTGAATTAATGGAACCGCCTTTATTCAATGTGTGGTTTGGGATACCATTTCGGTTTTTTTTTTTTTTTGTGTGAGTTTGCGAGACATGAGTTTTGACAGAGTTCGACTTCAATTTCAATGAATAATGTGCATTTCAATGAATGAATTACCAAAGTACAATAGTAGATATTGAACTCTGGGGCCTACGGCGGCGACTTGACAAAGTCGAAGTAATTTCTATTATAAAATGCAAATTATATACCTACGTGACATGTAGTATTAGTTGAAATTCGGATTTTACATTATTGTAATGTATATCTACCAATGTCATCAACTATTCATGAAATAGTACCTATTTCAGAAGTTTGAGTTTATAATAATGTATCAGTCTTCCCGAGAGCAACCCAAGCTATTGCAAATAAAATATCCTTATTGGGCCATAGAATGCTATTGGAGCCTCGAAAATAATGTGTAGGTATTGCAATTTCAATATTTAGGGCTTAGGGGCTAACGTATCTATCAGATAAACTTCAACTTTTAGTTTCCGATATTGATATCTGTCAGATAAAGTCTCCGGTAGCCTATCGGCCGGTTCAAGTGGCTGTTAAAGTCCCTATCCGGAAGATAAGGAAACTATTTCTTTGAAGTGGCTGGAAAAAATGTAGTTTTAAAGCTACAAACCGATGACGAGCGTAGATTGCAGTCACGTGGATTTTATTTTTAATTTTTAGAAGACGAATTTGAAGAATTCTAATATCATATTACACGGCCACGTGGGAACAGAGTATTTTGCCCAAGACCAAATTATTTTGATACACTCTACGATGAAGATTTTAGAATTCGATTCCGACTTACCAATTAATAGAATGTGATAGTGATATTAAATCATCAATTGACCATCAACAGAGAGAAGATTCATTTCGTTCACTTTTTGTTTTGCAGATGGTAGAACCGGAGCTGTGCTCGAACCGCCAGCAGTTTTGTAGCGCTCAGGTTGAACTGCAGTAATTTTCTTCCTAATGCTCCTCTTCGTTGTTCATTGTATCATACTAAGTTTGAAGTATTTGTGGTCGCGAAATACCGAAGCAGATGAACTATTAAATGCCTCCTCAATCTCAATATCATTTCAGGATTTTTCTTTCTCTTGCCAAGTAGTAGCGTCACTTTTTTATTTTCAATAAGATGTTTTTTTTTTTCCTTTCGTAAACGACACTAGAAAGTCCGTTTCTCCTTCAGTGAAATTAGTATTTCTTTCACGCTTTTGCTTTGAATTTTCACTATTTTTTGTAACTTTTTCCGTGTTAAATACTATACCTACAACAATAGAACAACAAAGTGGCTGATAAATTTTCCGCCAATTAGTTTATCAGAGTCTTTGACGATATTTAAAAAAAAAAAAATATCAGCAACCTTTATACCTATGGTGGATAGCGTTAAGTCCGTTAACTATCCGAAACCTTTGAAACTGGCACTTAGTATCAATGTTTACGCCTTGCGATAAATAGTAACATTAAGGGCCAGTTTCAAGACTAGCTGATAAAGTCTCGGATAGCCTATCCGGAATTTATATGTCAGATAAACTTCAACTTTCGGTTTCAAAGGTTTCGGATAGTGATGATAAAGTCTCGGATAGTTTATCAGCCGGTTCAAGTGGCTGTTAAAGCCACTATCCGGAAGATAAACAAAATATTTATTTGAAGTGGCTGGAAAAAATATGCTTTCTTGTTTGAGTTTTTAGAAGAAGAATTTGAAGAATATTACGATTATACAATACTACACGGCCCCGTAGAAGCAAAGTAATTCGCCCAAGGCCAAATTATTTTGAAACCCTCGACCATGAAGATATCAGAATTCGATTCAGGCTTACCGAAACGGCAGAAAACGCCTGTGGAAGGAACATTTTATTCACTTTAGTCGCCTTGCCGTTGCGTCCTTTTCTGGACGTCGGTCGGCGGTGTGGAGGCTTAAGTTGTAATGTTTCAACAGGCTTTTTAGTTGCCAGTAGGGTCACCCATGACAGACAGGCTGTTTTGATGAACAACGAACTAAGAACTACCCAAAAACTCTTAATTAGAGTGCTCGATAAGCCTGGATAGCTTCTACTTCCCCTTCTTTTCCTAATAAAAAATAAATAAATAGGCGGCGCGACAGGCGGTAGACACCCAAGGCCTAGCTTCTCCTTCTTTTCCTATTCCTATCCGCAAATCACCCATCTCACTATTTCTTATCCTATATCCCTTTCCCTTGATGGGTTGGACGAAGGTGTCGTACGACCCGATAGTCAGCCTGGTTGGGGGCCCAGTTTAAAGAATAGCTCAGCCGCAAACGGAGTATCTGAATCCTGGATGCCTGCTCGAGTTCCTCTGTTAGAATTCTTTTTTGTATTTTTGCTGCTTAATTTTTTTTCCGTAAATCAAATGTTTTTTTTTAGACCTAAAACAACAAAAAATATTAGAAAACACGAAACAAACAAATGACATGTGTATCGAAACAAAATTATTGTCCGATAAATTTTTCCGCAAGTTAGTTTATCAGAGACTTTGACGATGAAACAGGAAAAAAATATCAGTAGCTTTTATCTGATGGAAAGCGTTATGTGTCGGCTAACTATTCGAAACTTTATCCGAAACGTTTGAAACTGGCCCTAAGTATATTTAAAAAAAATGCGCGCGTGCAGGTACACGTGATAGAAGTTTTTTTTTTTTTTTAGAGTCGATGTACACAGCGCGGGCGTTAAGGAAAATGGGATAGAGAAGATGGGAGATTTCGATGCACATTGGCTTTAAATGTCTGTAAATTATACTGAGCTGGGAAAGGCATACCACATTCGTGTTGTACGGCATATGAAAGAATCTCTATATTTCAATCTACGGCCGAAGATAGGCTGGATGGTTAACTGATGGGCATTCCTAGCAAGGTGAATATTGAGGTTGTATTCCTAAAGGGGCCGAATGTAGCTGGCAATTTCGTTTGAGCGCACTATTTGTTAAAAAAGCGATGACCCAGTGTGAGACACGTAACGCTTATGCGAAGCGAATGAACAGAATTAGCTATATTCGTATCTCCGATTAGTTTCAACGCACGATTTTGGATCCTATCCAGTACCTGCAATATGGTTTTCGGCGCACCAGACCATATATGGGAATTGTACCTACTCAAGTTTGGGGCGAAGGAACGGCCTTATATATTGTAGCCAGATCAGAAGGGGTAAAATATTTCTTGCACCGTGTGAAAAAACTAGACATTTCGCTGCATTCTTGGAGATTTCGTGTATATGGTCATTCCAACGAAAGTTGTCATGAACGTACATACCTCTTTCGGTTTCGGTGATGCAAGTGATAATGGCTCTAGAGTTTCGCTTTAGAGACAGCAGACAGCATTGTGTTTTTGAAGCATTAAATTCCACTCTATTGGCTGAACTCCATTTTAAAATGCTGTCAAGGTCGGAATTTAATGAGCTTAAAATACGTTGCCGTTCCAGTTCTACTGCCGAAGAGCAGGGACGTGAGTCCTGGAAAGAATATGAGAAACTAAGAGTGCTGTCATCAGCGAAGGAATGAATTGGATTAGAAGTTACAGACAAGACATCATTTATTTAAATGAGAAAGAGAGTCGGAGACAGAACTGAACATTGGGGAACATCAGCATTTATATGGCGAGTTTCAGGCGAGTTTCAGATGGTTTCAATCCAAAACATTGAATAAGAGTCGCATCGATCCCATAAGCACGCATTTTCGACAAAATAAAGGATGTTGGTGCTAAACTCTGTCAAATGCCTTTGAAATATCAAGCGCAACAATCTTTGATTCACCGAAGTGATGGAGAGAGATTGGTTCCACTTCTCGGTGAGATAAGCATCAAATCACCAGTGGATCTTTTGCTACGAAAACCATACTACCATACCATAATCGATTTCAAACACCCTACCATGTGTTAAGCAAACATGATTCTCTTTTCGAGCTGAAGATCTATGCTACCCTCTAATGTCTGCCGAATACATTGTTAGAACAGGTGGCGGATGGGAGTATGCCTCTGCCACGATAGTCAGACAGCATTAAGACATTACTCAACTATGCAACCCGGCAATACTTGTCTAGGTCTCTCTCAGGCCACCCTGGCCTGGGATTGCGGGAATTGAGACTGAGAATGATTTATCGTGATCGTGGCCTGTTGTATGTAGAGAATGCAACTCAATATTTTTATTTTTTTAAAAATGTATGTATGTATGTATGTTTTAGAGACATTAGCACAGGCCTCGGCCCTCATTGAAGCTAAGCTCTGGGCCTCCGGGTTCGGGTATCGTACAATAGCGCCAATACAAATGGACAAACTAAACCCGTAAATAAGCTAATTGAATAATTACAGAGACGTAAATATTCAAGGTTCTTACATATTACCGTTTCAACTGAGTTTTGGAACTTTCTCCTGAGGGATCTTATCAAAGTAACGCTGGACCTTTGACGATGTTATTATACCCGGTGGCACCCAGGTGTAACCCAATTGTCGTGGATCTGATTCCCATTATTTTGGCGAAATACTCTTGAAGCCGAGGCGTTCGCGTACCGATGGGACGATGTTACACATTTTCGGTTAAGTTTCTAAACTTAAAATAAACATGTCTAACTAAATTACCTTTTCAGTAGCTTCCTACAGATATTTGATAAAAATGCACTCTTCTTGAATCTGTAATTTTATAATGGTTACATCTTGATCGTTCACCAACAGTTCGAACTTTGCACTGTTCTGCCAACTTGGCTCTTCTCTAATTCGTCCAATTTTATGACTATCTTCAGAATACTAAAGGGGCTGGCAAATATTATTAACTATTTAGTATTTATTAAATTGATTTGAATTGATGATTTTCTTTTTGTTTAATTTTTTTCTTACTTTTTGTTTTTGATTTTATAAACTAATTTATTTTGCAAAGCCTACTAGTCTCTCCAACAGCACTCAATATTTTTATTTTTTTAAAAATATATTTAAAATATATTGAGTGACTAAGTCTGCGATTAGCCTGTCCTGCTAACGCCTGTCTATTCTACTGAATTTCTCTATTTATTTCGTATATTAACGCAGGTTCAGATGCTAAAAATACTTTTTCGTCTCCAAACTTATAAATGTAACACAACAAGAGAAACAAAATTCCCCTCCCAAACAATAATACGTATCAAAGAGAAGAGCACACACAAAAAAAAAAAAAAATAACAACGAAGAAGGAATTAGCAAAATTACTAATACAACATCAACAACTTAATTAGAATAATCCTCTCATTATCCTTTAAATGAGTTTCCATATACACATCCATCCCATGCCCTGCCCACCCACAAACTAGCGAGTGTTTAAGCAGCACACAAAGTGAGTGTTGCTTTGGTACAAGTTCACTACAACCACTCACTCACCGGATGACACTGTTTCAGTAGCTTGCAAATAGGGGAGACAAAAAAATATAAAAAAAACACACTTCCCCCCTCTAACAAGCGGTTACACGCTCAGCTAACTTTGTCTGTCACATGAAAAAATGAATCCTTGTGGAAAGGGAGAAGCAGATTTCTTCTTACTACTCATTAAGTTCCGACTATGCAGTGGTTAGGTACTATGCTTTTTTTGAGAAAGCATTCTATGTGAATGTGACTTTTATTTTTAAACAACAATGGCGGTAAAAGTTAAAACGAAAGGATATAGTATGTAGACAAAGAATGTAAGAAGGGCTTATCATGTGTATAATGTGAATGCATGAACAAAGTAAGTGTGCGGGAATAATAAACTCCTTAATAGGCTGAGTCTAGTGTGTATACGATTATGCAGTTCTTTCCATTATAAGGAGCACATTTCTATTTGAAAAAGGAGGTACCTACTGTCGTTTTTATAAGTGGAGCTAAATAAACTCACTCCCCAATTGACCTTAACTTTACGCGCAATTGACAAGGAATTGACAAGGGATCATGACATAATCTCGAATGACAAAAATCTCGAAGGCTAAAAATCTCGAAAAGCTTTTTTTTAATCTCGAATTCAAAAATTTCGAATGTACAAAAATCTCGAAACACTAGCTATATCTCGAAAAAATCTCGAAAATAAAAAGTAAATTTGAGATTTTTTTTGCACCCACCCCATATCCAAACAGTGTACCCAAGCAGGGGGTTGCAGGGGGCATAGTATGCCCTCCCATACGTATCTCACTTAACACCATTTTTAATATTAATTCGAGAATTTTTTTCCAAGATTTTTGTTATTAGAGATTATGCTTTCTAGATTTTTTTTTCGAAATTTTTACATTCGAGATTTTTGCTTTCGTGATTTTTTTTTTCGAGATATCGGGGTAGACCCAGTTGACAAATACCTAGATGAAGGGTATTTTATTAAGAATGCAAATATCTTTATGTATTAAAAGTTCCGTAAATGACACATAGCTCACAAGGCGAACCGTCTGTACTCCACAATTATCTGTAGACCTCCATCCCCCTTTCAAAGGGGGGTCATTTAATGCCACTCGAATTGTTATTCCTATTCACAATTTGTGTTGGCCTCGACTCCAGAAATGCGTTTCGCCCCGACTATTCCCATTACTCCTATTACCTTGAAACTTCTTTATAGAGAAGTAGATATTATTAAATATCTACTTGTTTCCCGTTTTATAGAATTTTTGTATTTTGACTTTACTACCTACCTACTACATTCTACTTGCCATTATATTTATAAATTTAGGTTAATCCAAAAAAGTTTAAATGGTTTTTAACCAAATACCTCTCATAGTACTTTGCGATTTATTTCATCTCTCTGCTCCGTACAGAGGCTGAGCTACAATGAATTGAAAACACACCTTATTTGAAACAATGACATTAAAATAGGTCCCGCCCGGACGAAGTTGCGGGTAAAAGCGAACCTATGTCTTTGTCCGTGTATGTAAGGACTTTGAATTTGGCATTATTGTATTGTGCATTCAAGATACACACTAAGAACGAATTTTAGTAAATTCGACATCTAAGCGTTGAAAAGGGGGGGGTCCACAACATGGTTCGATGGGTATGCATCAGGTAGACCAGTAGTCGTTCGCGTTTCTGTTCTCTGCCGCACTAACTGCTTTTGGGTTGCGGTATTGAAACTATATTCCAAAACTAAATGGAAGCAACAAAATTTCAAACAACTTTGAACGGTTTTAAGTTTTCAGTTTATATAAAAAACAGGCTCCAACCTTTATAATGACAAAGATTTTTCACACCTCCTATCGGACTATCGCTCTGACATAATACCAATTTATCATCTATCCAACACTGTACTTTGAAGGATCTTCAAATGTGCTTTATAAGTCACAAGCAAACTGGTGTAAAGGTGTCAATCGGTAAACTTTTTCATAACATCAATCGATCCGTTACACTTTTAGCACCTTAACTTAAACTCTTTGGGTAAAGTATCCGCCTCCTTTCATGCAAAAACTTAGTGCTGCTGTGCCCGAAATTGAGAACTTTCATAAGCACACATTCACTCACTCTTACGAAAGGAAAGTAAAGGAACCGATTTTCTTTCTTCCTTTTTTTTTGTTTTTGAAAAAAGTGCAACTTTTCGTGAAAGCAAAAGTAACTTTTCAACACTCCACGACTTCGAGAGCTCTCTTTCGGAAGAAACACACATCCGCAGTTCATCCACAGCGTAAGCGTAATCCATCTGTGCTCTTCAGCATTTCTCTCAATTCATTTTCACCCGATTCGTGCGAAAAACCTCATTTCCAGGTGTGACGATAAACGAAGTGTTATTAAAATTTTTTAAAGACGCGAAAAAAGGATAAACAGAAGAAAAAAATCCACTTTAAGTGGATATACCACTTTACGGTGTTGTTGTTCCTCATTGCTTCATCCACTTGTTCTGCGGGAGAGGTTTGTTTTTCCATTTTGTTTGATTGTTTTTTTTCCAGAAGCAGAAGGAACTTGTTTCCATCGACTAACAGAAACCCCAAGAAGGAATCACCGACTCACATGCCATGCGATCACTTCCTGTTGGAATCGATTTTCTTTATAGCAAACACAACAACTGTCACACGCATAAACGCGCGAACTCACTTTCAGACCAAAGGGGATGAAAGTGGGGCAAACCAAAAGAGTTTCCGCTTGTACTCCGCGAAGAAGTGCGGTTTTCCAAAACATTCAACAATATCCAGCTGATCCCAAGTACACAGTTGTAGGTTTTACTTTTAGTTTTGGCCAGTTCTTGTGATTGTTGACTTTTTTTTTTTGCTGGTTTCCCATTTCTGAGTCGAAAGAATAAGGACGGACTCATTGCGGTGTGCGTTATAATTTATTGTCGCCTTTATGACCAAAGTTGGCAGAGAATCTGATTGTTCTCGATTTATGATGAAGAGAGCTAGAGAGATGCCTTTCACTTGATTGCAAAGCGGAGATGGGTAACCCACGAGTTGAGTAATTCCTTTTATGGGAGTCTGTTTTTTTTTTAAGCTCTCAGTCCGCTGATGGTGTGATACTTTTTTTTCTTCCTATTTGGAAACTTTCTTTGACCCCTTAGCTACGAGTATACATAGTGAGGTAGACGTGAACATAGATAGGGATAGACCTAGTTCTTGGAGTGTCGGAAGTGAGATATGAGATGATTTTTTTTTTTGAGGCGATAAACATTTTATGGCGTGTGACAGGATGAGGAAGATTTTTTGTAGGTTTCCAAAGCCTTGGGGCAGGATGGGTAAATATAGATTTTTTTTCCGATGATTTATGAGGGGACACCTTTGGAATAGGTTTTATAGGAAGGACATTTAGCAAGGAATGTGATTAAATGGGGTATGTGATATCATGAACTTCTGAAACTCGTAAAAAAATGGTTGTAAAAACTGCATCTTTTGATAACATTTCAGAGAATGTTAGAAAGTCTAGAGGAACTCAAAAACTCTATTCAATTCCGAATGAATATTTCTTAACCATAGATTTTTTAAAAGATTTGTTTCAACCGATTCTCACGTTAACAACATTTTGAGTGTGACGCGATCCAAATACTGGCATATTAAGGCCCTTACCTCTTAATAAGTTAATCCATCATTTTAAGTATGTATTTCGTATCGCACGCTCTCACCGAAATCAGCTTCATTTTCCAAAACATCTTATAAGTTTATAGGTAAGCATTAAAATATGTCTCTGATATTATTGAGAAAAGCATTACTGTCGTGGAGATTTGGAGGGTCTATGTTATAAAGAGTGTCCCATAATTGACGCAAAATTTGAATTTTGCGCCATTTAATAGTACAGTGATGCCAACGAAAAATAAGATAACAATCTGACAGCTGAGAGTTTGGGGACGGGGTTAGTAAAAATGAGCGCTATAAGAAAGAACAGAAAGAGACTGGATCAATTAGTGATCATAAACACTCTGGATGTCCTGTCACAAGTCGTTCAACAGAAAACAACGAAGCAGTTCGCGAGAGTATTGCTGACAGTCCATGGACATCAATTCGGCACCGTAGTCAAGAATTGGACATTTCGAGAAGCGCTTTACAGCGAATTCTCAACGAAAGACTTGAAACTTCAACTCAAGTCTGAAGACTACTAACCATGCAGCGCGAAGAGAGTTCGTTGAATGGATTTTGGAACAATAACAAGTTTATGCTGATAACAAACAAAATTGTCGAATATAGGGTTCAGAAAATCCACGATTAATAAATTGTTTAGAAACAAATGCATTCACAACGCTTGACTGTTTGACTGCTTGACCATTCTTCTTCGAAAATGCGGCTGGTCAGGCTGCAGTAACAATTAATGGTGTTCGTTATTGTGACATGGTAACCCAGTTTTTAGTGCCTAAATTACAAGATATGGATGTGACCAATATGTGGTTTCAACAAGACGGTGCCACGTGCCACAGAAACAATTCAATTACTGCATGAGTTATTTCCCAATCGTGTAATCGGCCGATTTTGCGATCAGAATTGACGCAATTTAACGCCATTGGACTTTTTTCTTTGGGGTTTTTTTCAAGTCAAAGGTCTATGCAAACAAGCCCACGACCACCAACAATGCCTTGAAAGAGGAAATTGCGAGGTGTATTAATGAAATTCAGCCACATTTATGCGAAACGGTCGGCTCCCTGAAATTACGCCAAAAAATTAAAGTGGAAAAAGAGCCCAAAAACCTCCATACCAATTTGTGGCATTTTTTCCTAGGAACAATCGCCCAAATATTTTGACACAAATGCCACTAATTTTGTCATTTTTTCCAAAACTCTTTCGGGCATTTTTTCCATTTAAGAAAATTGAGAAAACGCCCAAAAGAGTGCTTTAAAAAAAAAAAAAAAAAACCAAAAAACGTGAAATAAGACCTCAAACGAAAAACGAAACCGTATGGGAGCCATGCTGCCCCCTTTTTTTTTTTGGCGCAATTTCCATTTAACTTTTTGGCGTTTTTTCCAAAAATATGGCGTAATTTCCTGGCATTCTGGTGAATTTTCTCTTTTATTTTTTGGCGTTTTTGCCCAAAATATTACGCCGCAATTATGTTGGTCTTTTTTCCAAAACACTTTTTGGCGTAATCAGAGAGCCGAAACGGTCATAGAAAATTTCAATAAAAGAGTACATACTTGCCAGCAAATCCATGGCGGTTATTTTTACTCTATGTGCTATTCCATACATAACCCCAATCTGTATACTCTACGTCTATGAATCAAACATTTTAGCTTTATATTTAAAAATCTGTATTTTCTATCAAAATTACATTTTGCGTGAATTATGGGACACCCTTTATGTAGTTAGCTATACTTTTGTAAGAATTATAAAATATTTTCAATAAATAAGTACAAATCTAAAAAAGGACTCCAATCACTTTTGCACTGTATTGTATTTTATTCTCAAAAATATGATCAGCGTTATATCCAATGTTTGTTATAATCGGTGCATTTATGAACTGTGACATTTTCAAATCAAAATTTGAATTTAGAATTTTTATGATAAGTCCGATTTTCCGAAAATTATGAATTTGAATACCTATATCTATTCTCCCAAAATCACCTGGATATCTCATATAAGATCGAACATCTCCTGATTAAGTAGCACTCTATGATGTTGGTGACCCCAGTTCTCAATTTACGAATCCAAATACTGTTGAAAAGCATTTAAGCGTTTATGTACCAGGAATGCATGTTAACGGGGGTCCCTTTCTGCGGGATTTTCTCACTTAAAATAAGCTAAAAGGATCAAAGGGATTTTTCACCTCATAGTAGATATACAAAAAAAAAAGGGATTTTACTCTTTGGTCAATTTTTATTCATAAAAATTTTGTTCATTTCCACACACTAAAATAATATTAATTTGTATTGAAAAAACCTCAATAGGTACCATTTACGCTTGTCTACATTATGTTTGGGCTAAAATCTACCTGATGTTCACATGAAAAAATCGGTTTTTCCTTGAAAAGTATATTGGTTGGAAATCTATTGAAATTTTCTGATTTTTTAACAGTGGGTTTACCGCAGTAATGCTGAAACTAATAATAACTCTAGTTTTCACTCATATAAATTCAAGAAGTATAGCACCCAGACAATTTATCTCTTTTATTCTTTCTCTCATCACTCCGTATGAAATAGCAGATGTCAAACGAAAGTTTAAACGGCAGAATGCAGGCGTTTAACTTAAACCGAGAGTTGAACTCCACTTTCGGTTTAAACGAACACAGTGAAACCGAAAATTTGTTAAACGAAGGTTTAAACCAAAACGAGAGTTTAAACTCTGACTGTGCAACTGGGCATTAATGTTACAAGAAGTAGACGTTTTTCTATTTCAGAAATTTTAAAGAAAATTGATCCCAATACGTCAAACGAAGCAAGCGAAGAGTTTAAGAACGTCGCTGTACTTCTCAGCGAAGATAAAAAGAAGTCCCTCCAAAATGTGCCTATTGATGAAATAATATGGTTCGAGATTTGTCAGATGAGAAATTTTGATGACATATTATTGTTTCCTAATTTAGGAAAGTTAGTTAAAATAGATTTGACTCTTCCCCACTCGAACGTGGAGGCTGATGAAAGAATATTTTCTATTGTTACTGATGTTACTTAAATCGAAAAAAAGAAATCGCTTTGTTTGTTGAGGACTTGAGGTCCTCATTTCAATCAAAAGCTAGATATTACTTGCAACTTGCTTCAATTTAGTTGTGAAGCACAATTCCAAAAATATTTATATAATTAATTTGATGAGTATTTTTAAAATAATAAATTTATTTATTTTGTAAACATTGGAAGGTATATGCAAAAAGCTTTACCTCAGCCTCAAATCAAATTTCTGTGTCATTTTTGTATGAAAAATCGAGAAAATAAGACTTGAGGCTGAGATAAAGTTTTTTTTTTTGCATAGGAGTCATTTTCAAATAATTCATAATTCTTGTTAAATATTATTTGCATAGTTAATGTTAATAATAATGTTAGTAACTTGTATTTGTTCCTAATAAAAAAGACTGAATTTAATGAAATACATGATCATTTTTATTTATTATTTCGTGGGATAAATGTGGGCTTTTTTAAATTTTGGCGAGGGATAAAAGGGATTTTTTTTGGCATAACTGTGGGAAAACCTCCTTCCAAAGTCTGGCATCACTGCATGTGAACCCTAATTGTCAAAATGACCTAGAGTCATAAGCTGTAAGTTTAAAATACATTTCCATTTCCATAATTAGTTCATTGTCCAATCTATGCCACTGAATCAACAGAATCGACGGCTGATACCGTTCGTCAGTTGTAAGTGGTAACTCGAAACCATGACAAAATTAAAAACAAAAAATGCATACCATTTACAAAATTAAGGTCACACAGCCTGCGAATAGAACATAAACACGCATGCAGCGGCAGCCGTTTACTATACACGCGTATCTATGTTTAAAATACGCCAAATGGTAAAGTAAATAATGAACGCAAATAAAAAACCAACTCAAGAAAACTAGTCTAGCCTGTGTTTACATAATTTTGTGCCTTTTGTTTTGTTTTTTTATATCGATTTTCTGTTTCAAAGGATTGAATGTCACCGGCTTTGGTAACACACTCATCTGGTTAATGAACAGCTTGTTGGCAATCACATACACACTTGAGAACGAGAGAAGAAAGTGGTAATTGGATACTAATCAGTATATTACCGTATAGCAATTCACGGCAAGTAGTGACGTCAAGAAGAAAGTGATTACTGACTGATTAGTTTGGCTAAGGGCGCCACTGCAAATACATCTTGTTGACGTTGAGAGTGAAACTGAACAACAAGGCGTGGGAGTACAATAAAAAAAAAACGCGCTGTCTGTATAGTGTCTGACGTCTGTCATTTAATCGGCCAGATTATTGTGGTTGTTCTTGCGAGGCGCACATTCTTACAGCCGAGTTCCAGTCTTTAACCTTAAGCTGTCTATAAAAAGACGAAAGGCACACCCACGATAATTATCCAATTCCAATATAAGAACCAGACGAAAAGGAACAAGAAAACAAAACTTTCACTTGTTTATTCCCTTCTTTGGTGTGTAATGTAATTCGATTTCAATCGTGAAACTGTTCTCTGACATTTTGATGTAAAAAACCTCGAACAACAGAGGGCGTGACGACATAGAAATTCTTTGAAAAAAGTATCACTACCGTACCGTGGCGTTGCGGTGGCGTCAAGTGAAGGTTTCTTTGTCAAAGTCTAACGACAGCCAATTATTCCCTTTACGTGTATAGATTTTCCTTTCGTGAACGGCTTCGGTAATTTTCCAATTCGATGAATTAATTTTCGTTTTTCATTTTGCTCTGTCGTCTGAGCTGAATGACGTGCAATGTTGAGCAAGGGTGGGCATCGATTTAGAACAATAACTGACAGGTTCTCTGTTCTATGGTGACTTGTTGGCAGCACCCCACCAAGTGGTGTATAAAAGTGCATTGTGTCTGTGCGATTGATATGGATGATGTTGAGGTAGGTGGGGGCGTTTGGGAATGTTGCTGAGTGCACTAGTTGCTGTTAATGGACAATGAATGGTTTAAGGGGTGCACATCATGCAGATAATAATCAGTGCATACGGGGTTCAATGTCCGTAGATACTAACGCAACAGGTTGACAACAGTAGAGTAGATGTGGTGTCTTGTGAAAGAGGGTTAGTTCTTAGTTGGCGTAGGACTTCATGCGTTTTCAAAATGGAAACTTTTGTCGATGGACAAAAATGACACAGGAACTTATTTCTGATTGCCCTAGCCTATGGACCTAGCACATTTGACTGTGTTTGTAATGATAAATATGTACCTAATCGAGGACAGAAACCTCATCGCAGATATTTCCTCTTTTAACACCAGGTGCGTTTCGTCTACTTACATACATTTACGATATTCTCAGCCACTTTGTGTTGCCTCTCATTCGACTTTTCACTGATTTACTGTTACATATTTAGGGCGTCTTTAGTAGGTACCTAGAATAACACTTCAAAATTGATTGAGCCTATAGTACACTCTTGACGGGTCTAGGTGGTATTCCCCCTTGACCATCGATATGAAGTGACAATATAAACACAGTCCACTTACAACGCTCAGTCAACCTCTCTATTTTAACCAATTAAATGTATATTAAACATTAGAGTTGATACGAGAAACAAAGAGCCCACTAGTGGTAAACGGTAGACAGATCCCGCTTTGATACCTATTTGATTTCCAATTTTTACATTGGTTTGCCACTTTTTTTCTGGACAATTTGTAGGACTTTTATCTTATATGCCAGGGATGGAACATGGAAGTGTGCCAAGTATTTAACTGGTTTTGTCAGAGTAGGTACATATTATCTAAAAGTCGACAACGAACTTTGAAGGGCCTCAGCTTCGTAATTATGTATATCTAGGTATTTCGTTTCGAAGAAGTGTCCGACACTGCATTTTGCTCGATGAAATTATAGAACTCACACACAGTATACAATTATACATATTCCGACATCGGCAAGGTTTTGTGATGTGCTTTTTCTGAGGCCTAGGCTTTGCTCGCCGGATCCAGGATTTGCCGAAAGAAATACCAAACTTTGGGTAAGAGATATTCTTCATTCAATAACCAACGTATAAACTGCTTATGATTAACTTAACAATGATTAAATTCCTAAGTTAAGCATACGCTATACAAATATAATATACAGCCCAACGAGAAGCGTGGCTCCGTATTACAAGAAGCGGCCCACCGACAAGCGTGGCTCCGATATGCGGCCCAGCGACAAACGTGGCTCCGTATTACAGAATGCGGCCCAGCGATGATAAAGTAAAGTGATAAAGCAGGAGCCGAAAGTGCTGACACTTCTGATTTAAGGCCAGCTTCCCAAAGGACTCTTACGGTCTTACCCACCAAAAATGTAGAAACACTGACCAAGGTCAGCTTCTGTATATACGGGAGCCTTATATGGTACACTAAATTGGTACGATCAGCACGTAGACAAGTCTCCCTGAATGGCAATTTCATTCGGGTACTCATGCAATTTCCTCCAATTAGTCAGTGTGACTTATAAGTGACGAATGAAAATGTCTTGTCACATAATGATGGTTGGTTGGACAGTCTATGTTATTTGTGCAATAGCAGCCGGTGGTGTGTCTGCGGTTGGCTGTGCACAGTAGTGGCCATACAAAGTATCTACAGTGGGGGCCATAAAAGTGTTACGACGTTTCGTTACAGTTTGTACAGGTTAGCTCCGCTCTTCGACAGGTTCCCATTACTGGGCTCTGGCTGGAGTAGTCTTTGAATATGTACCTACTTCTGAACATGTCATGCAATAGTGTGTTCCGTGTGCTGAAACTACGAATTGCAGGCCGCTATAACTGCCCACCGACATAGCTTGGACAGGCCTTGGTTTCTATATATCTACAATATCAGCACATTAAGGGACCTACTAGATGTGAGTTACTTCCTAACTAAAACGCGTTACATCATCTCGGACTTTCAATATACGTATTACGTATTTTAGGACCATAAGGCTGTGAATCGACTGCCCTGTTTTTTTAGTATACCCAAAAATCTGTCAAAGTAGGTACTTTTAGACAGGTAAAACATTTCTTTCTTAGGCCACATGCGCACCTAATTAAATAAATTACGTGCGGCTTTTGTGTAGCTCATTATTTATATCCGGCGGCGTTTTATAACGAGCTAGCATTCTCAACTCATACGTTTTAAATTATCAACCTAATCTCATTAATAGCCTCTTCTCATTTATTCCCAAATAGAGTAATTTTATTGATTAAAAAAAAACAAATTAAAAAGCAATTATCGACGTCTTTCTTCAATTCTACCTTCCTGAAAATTCCCAACAAATTTCTAACCAAGATAACCAAAAGCCCTTACATAACTTAACATAAAACTGTCAAAAACAATAAAAAAAAACCCAACAGCCTCATAATAAAGATTGGACCCCAACGACCGCCTAATACAATTTTAGGGTAAATATTTCATAATTACCTTACTAAATTAAATTTTATCGCCCGTATATCTATCTACCAATAAGGTTTCAACCTCCAGGCAGGCTAGATACGGAGCCTATGGGACCGCGAAGCGAGATGAAGTAAATAAAAAAAAAAAAATCTCAAGTTTTACAGTACATTGACGACGAAAACCACAAAATATACTCTCAAATTTACCGTCATTCACCCTCTCGTAAACTCACTCAAGTCGAGTTAAGCCCAAAGAAGAGAAGAACATAAAAAATTCCGTCTAATGTCAACTTACCGTTGCTTGTCTTCTGATGGTGGTTATCTTACTTTATTGCCCAGAAAATCCAGAAAAATCTACATAAATCATTGCAGAAGCAAAATCATAATTTTGTTCATCCACTTTTTTTTTTGTTCGGTTGTTGGTTTTTTTCCTTTTCTTGGCCCTTGGCAACACAGTCTGTTAAACAAACTAATTAATAGCGGCCGGCGCTCAATTTATCCACGAGGAGTTGGAGATTGGAGACCCCGCAGCCCAGAACCATGAAACTGTCAGCAAAAAAAACGTTGTTTGACGTTTCACCAATAATTATACCTATGCAAGATAATAGGCAAGCAAAACTGAAAACACCACCCGCTTCTGAAAATGTTAACTTAAGCTGTACACAGAGATGCATGCGGAAGAAGACAATGAACTCGCGGAAGTCCACTCCACACTTTATTTTTTGCACTCACTCTCACTGACTCATTCACTCTCAAGCCCGCACTGATGCCTTTGTTCCGCTCACTTGGAGCTCGTTTTGTTTACATTTGAGACACAACACAAAACACCCGTCGCCATCGTTGCCGGCGCAGCGTTAACCTGGGTTGTAGGTGGAAGAAATCGATTTTTTCCACGCTTTGTTTTTTTTTTCTTTTTTTTTTGGCCGCTGCTTTCCGCTTTGGAGCAGAATTTCGCCCACAGTGGCAATTTTTTTTT
Source organism: Cheilosia scutellata (assembly GCA_955612985.1). Lineage (NCBI taxonomy): Eukaryota > Metazoa > Arthropoda > Insecta > Diptera > Syrphidae > Cheilosia > Cheilosia scutellata. The sequence goes on from OY015313.1 coordinate 8,455,125, forward strand.
TTCTGATTTTAGTTTGTTTTTCGGTGTATTAACGGTTTATACAGCTGTTTAAACGATACTGTTACTTTAGTGGCCAGCTGTCAGATTATATTTGAAGGACAGCTAGATATTTATTGGAGCGGCATTGAATTACCGCTGTGAGGAAATTAGGTTGACGAAAGCTACAACGTAGTGTTTACTTGGTAAACTGCAGCTCACTTCCACATCTTTATTTTACACTTCATCCCTTGTGTAGTTCTGCAATGAAATGAGGGTGGATTAGTAACCGCAATTGCACAAATTTTGCGGGAAGAACTGTTATTGGAAACTAAATTGGCGGATTAAGGTCGGTAGCCGGCGGATGTTATGACGTTTACTTAGCGAATTGAATGTGAGATACAACATAACGTTGAAACAAGGGTTAAATGCTAGCGTTGTTGTTGACAGTTCCGCTTTCCGTTTCCGCATTGGTTGGGAATAAAATGGAAGAATATGGAACGCGCGTGTTTTCATGTTGTTGTTTTGGTTTCCATTTTCATTATTTTGGTCAATTATTGACAGGTGCATTTTATTAACCTCACGAAAGCAGGGATGGTTGCGAGGTGAAATATATTTTTTTTTTTTCGTTTCGTTTGACATAATTGCTTTAAATTGCGTTCAATTTTCGTTGTTGGTCTTGGGAGCAACTTAAAATAACTAGGTACTTTTTAGAATTGCTATTGTAGACATTTAAAGGGTTACCCAACTCGAATTTCACAGTCGTGTTATTTAGTAGTTGTCAATTAGTAGTTGGCTTGTTTAAACATCTCCGACGAGGACGGACGACTGCAGGATTATTTTTGAAAGCTGTGAAGAATCCTCAAAGGTTCTGCTGACATCGGTGAACTTAAAATTCTTGCGTCGTTGAATGTTGCAGAGTTTTAATATGTTCTATCATATTTTGTATTCGATTTATCATCCTACAACGGGTCTAAGGGAATCACAATCACAACCGTCTCTATAATTATGTCGTCGCAAGGTATATAGAACTACAAGGTATGATATTCCGCGATTAATTTTTCGTTTTTTCTGCGCATGTACGTCACTTGACGACAACGATTTTAACGTTTCTGTGAAAATATATTGAAATACGGGTAGTTTTCTGTGTCCAAGTTTCATTTTTAATAACAATAATGTTTTGTGTGCTGTTTAGAGTGTAATAGATTAGTAAACAAATTACATAAATTATTATCTGTTGCCTATATTTTGTCGTCTGGTGACGTCACTTTGAAGAAAGAGATGCAAACAAACATGCGCAATATCATACCATGTATTTCTATATACCTTGATGTCGTCGTACCGGGCCATATGATGTTTGCGCCTATGGTAGACGCACAGAAGGACTCTATAAATATTCAAAAGCTTAGGATATATTGAAACCCATATATTTTCTATGGAAAAGCAGCAGCAATGTATGAACTCTATTCGTAAAAATTAGGGTTGGTAATTCGAGCTAGTAAAAGTATAGGATATGGAGCACCCCAGTTGTCAGTGTTATTAAAAAAAAACTTTTGATTGCAATCTGCCTATGTATGATGCTTCTAGAAACTCCAATTCAACTGTCATTACTGAATATTTGTGTGTTCTCACTGGCTCTCAAACTGTATAAATGATAGACTAGACTTAAAGAGAAGACGCTGTGAATGTGAAGGCAACACAAAGAAAAATGTGGACGACGTCATTATCATAGACTTATTTGGGCGTCATTTAAAAATGATGCAATGAGAGGTCTGGCTCAATTAATTACTATTCACAAATTTATTTAAAACCTAAAAACAGACATAAATTTTTAAGATTAGTGCTATATTTATTTCAAGGACTTCTGTTGCCAATTCTAATACAACGGACATTTGCGAATGGTATCTATGTAGGTACTTTGAAAAATGTTTAAAAATGGTTACGGATGTTTTAACATTCCTGCCCTGCCCGTGTTGGAATTCAATATTTTAAACTTCGCGAAAACAATTCCTTATCCTAAGCCATTGTGTAACGTTAGGTTATCGGTCTTGCACTGTTTAGCTCTATAGACATTATACAACGGACATCAGGACAAATTCTATAAGGCGTCAAAATAATTATCAAATGCGATGAAAATGTTAATTTTGTACCTATTTATTTTTTGCCTATACTTCCTAAAGCTAAACTGAAATCTATCTAAGATGTGTTTTAGCACTGCCGGCTTTTGGTTATATCTGCCACGGATAGTTTAAGGCCGCAACGACTCTAGACTTGATTAGATGAACACTTGAATACAATATCAATATTGGATAGTTTGCTCTTCCCGTTCTGATAGCCGTATCTATTGTTTTTTTTTTTTTTTTTGCGAAATAATTTGCTTAATATGTGCTAAACCCAGAAATTGTATACATTTCCTCCAAAAATTATCAGCAGTTATAACATTCGTTATTGACTTAATTTTTTTATTATTTGTCTTTAAATATATAATAATTTTTTTTTTAATCCGAAAGTCAATACTATACAAAGCCACATTTAAATAGGTACACACCAAAATTGTGATTATTTGGGACAAACAACAAGATAAAGAGCAAACAGGTGTTCAAGTGTTCATCTACTGCAGACAATTCAAATAGACGACAGTAGTATAAAATGGTGCCGAAGCCACCAAAAATCATCACTGCTAGGACATCTGATCTAGATTTCAGTTCAATTTTAGGAATTCTAGACAACAAAAAAAAAATTTCTCAAAATGAAGTCTGCTTTCACATTTATTGCTATCGGTAAGTAAATCTAACATTAGGTATACTTATTGGAATTAATTTTTTAATATTAACGCATTACAGCTTTGGTTGTCATTATGTGGGCACCGCAACAATCAAATGGCGAAACATGTGGCCAAGTTAACACGGTTGATGGTTTGTATTGCAGACTTTTCCCAAACGGTGACAAGATGGAACTCTTCAATTGCCAATATAATAAATGTAAGTGAATGCCATTGGGTGTCATTTATAACGCAGATGATAATAATTTTTAAATATTTCCCTATAGCATTTAAGGAAGTGAGCATTGCAAACTGTGGCGGTTTGATTGTTGGAGAAGTTGCAAAACCGTGTGCACCACAACAAGTATGTGGCCAAGTTAACACGGTTGATGGTTTGTATTGCAGACTTTTCCCAAACGGTGACAAGATGGAACTCTTCAATTGCCAATATAATAAATGTAAGTGAATGCCATTGTGTGTCATTTATAACGCAGATGCTAATTTTTAAATATTTCCCTATAGCATTTAAGCAAGTCGGCATTGCAAACTGTTCCGGTTTGATTGTTGGAGAAGCTGCAAAACCGTGCGTGCACTAGTAGCAGGTTAAGTGGAAAGTTTATAAAATAAAATTTGAGTAGCATATCACTGGTGTTTTTTTTTTTTATTCAATAAATCTCCAGAAGGAGTTTATGATTCAATTTTTGGATGGTGAGTTTAGTTTAGTAAGACTACATACCAGACGTCTTCGAAAAGAACGTAGCATAAAATGATATCACATCAGAATCTGTCTAAGATAACCGGAAAAGTCCATCATCGGCCAAATAAATATTCATTATGTACTGGACTGTGTCAGATCCTGGCAAAGAGCCAGGAATACTGGGTAAGAATGATCGAACGACATCGTTTTCACTAAAGCTGTCTCTATCATATCTGTAACAATAGACAGAGTGTGCTAGTATCGAAGCGCTGTCGTTCGATCGTTTTAATATTTTACGTGATCTGGGCCAGAATTAATGTCTGGAAAGGTATTGATGGTAATGGTTTCCGTTTGTCATTTCTTGTCAATTTAGTGGCTGAAGGCTGCAGGTTAAGCAACTCGACTAAATCTTTGCGAACTTTATGGTCGGGTGTTTGGGGTAAGTACTTAGTTTATTAGTTCTGCAGCAGGACTGTAAAATATCGATTTTCTCATATGCAGCTATGAGACTTTTTAAAATCGTATTTTATGCTACACTTTTTTCTTACGATTTAATTTTTCTAACTATGGCCCTAAAATCGTCCCATTACCTACTGAAATAATCAGACAACCTAAAACTAGTTCAAACCGTTTGAATCGTTCTTTATAATGTCATGCATCATTGTAACATCTATCTATACATATCTATATCTATACATATAATAAAACTGTAGGACTTTTCTTTGTCAGCTAAAAACTCGAAAACTACTGGACAGATTTCGATGAAACTTTTTTTTAAATGTTCCTTAAGACTGTAAGACTGCTATAGGCTATGTCGTTTATAGCCACGTCCTTAGGAATAGTTTTTAGCCAAAATGTATTTTCTGAAGTGAAAATATATACATACATACACAACACATATACCTTGCTACAAATGGATGTTTATACTTTTGCGATCAAACAAAAACAATACGTATGCTACACATTCGAAAAGGGTTGATTTGTTTTCGCAGTGAGTGCTATGGTCAGTTGTATATGTAGGTAGGTATGTATATTATGATCGTATGTCCGATGCAGGATGGCCGATGGGGAATGGGGATGGGGTGAGTCGTGCGTGCTGCAGTATGGCATGAGGTATCGTATATTATTAATCTTCATAAGAGAAGAGACGTATAATACAAAAACAGGTTTCATTTCAGAATTTCATTCGATATTATGGTATGGTAACAGTGTAGGGTTGGGGTAGGTAGTTGTTTGAATTCCGTTGGAAGAGGAAACAAATAAAGCAAAGGAAATGTAGTATTATAGATCACGAAGAGGGAGGGCGATGCAGAGGGTGCACATTAAATATCCAATACATTGCATCCATTATAGATATCGCCACGCAACGCAGTATGAATTTCATTCTGATATGACGTAATAGGGTAGGGTTGTAGTTGTTTGGATTCCATAGGAAGAGGGAAACAAAGGAAAGGAAATACAGCATTACAAACAAGTAGCATGATCATGGAGAGGGAGGGCGATGTAGAGGGTGCGCATTATATATCCATGACGTAACAGGGAAGGGTTGGGGTAGTTGTTTGGATTCCATAGGAAGAGGGAAACAAAGGAAAGGAAATACGCATTACAAACAATTGGACAAACGGGGGTGACGCCTCGCATACAAAAAACATTTTCTTTGATTTTCATGATTCTTTTTTTGTTTTTTTCGTATTGCTGTATATTTCAGGTTTAGGCAGAAAGAAAATTCCAGAAAATAGATTTATTCTCATTTTTCGCATTTTACGAAAGAACATTAGATATTATCTAAGACCTAAGCAATACAATTCCTGTGCACGGCCAAAGCTGGGCGGTACAGCTAGTAGTATATAAAATGCCTAGGACAGGCAATATTTGATATTTAAAATTCTTGCGTCGTTGCATGTAGCAGAGTTTTAATATGTTCTATCATATTTTGTATTCGATTTATCATCCTACAACGGGTCTAAGGGAATCACAATCACAACCGTCTCTATAATTATGTCGTCGTACCGGGCCATATGATGTTTGCGCCTATGGTAGACGCACAGAAGGACTCTATAAATATTCAAAAGCTTAGGATATATTGAAACCCATATATTTTCTATGGAAAAGCAGCAGCAATGTATGAACTCTATTCGTAAAAATTAGGGTTGGTAATTCGAGCTAGTAAAAGTATAGGATATGGAGCACCCCAGTTGTCAGTGTTATTAAAAAAAACTTTTGATTGCAATCTGCCTATGTATGATGCTTCTAGAAACTCCAATTCAACTGTTATTACTGAATATTTGTGTGTTCTCACTGGCTCTCAAACTGTATAAATGATAGACTAGACTTAAAGAGAAGACGCTGTGAATGTGAAGGCAACACAAAGAAAAATGTGGACGACGTCATTATCATAGACTTATTTGGGCGTCATTTAAAAATGATGCAATGAGAGGTCTGGCTCAATTAATTACTATTCACAAATTTATTTAAAACCTAAAAACAGACATAAATTTTTAAGATTAGTGCTATATTTATTTCAAGGACTTCTGTTGCCAATTCTAATACAACGGACATTTGCGAATGGTATCTATGTACTTTGAAAAATGTTTAAAAATGGTTACGGATGTTTTAACATTCCTGCCCTGCCCGTGTTGGAATTCAATATTTTAAACTTCGCGAAAACAATTCCTTATCCTAAGCCATTGTGTAACGTTAGGTTATCGGTCTTGCACTGTTTAGCTCTATAGACATTATACAACGGACATCAGGACAAATTCTATAAGGCGTCAAAATAATTATCAAATGCGATGAAAATGTTAATTTTGTACCTATTTATTTTTTGCCTATACTTCCTAAAGCTAAACTGAAATCTATCTAAGATGTGTTTTAGCACTGCCGGCTTTTGGTTATATCTGCCACGGATAGTTTAAGGCCGCAACGACTCTAGACTTGATTAGATGAACACTTGAATACAATATCAATATTGGATAGTTTGCTCTTCCCGTTCTGATAGCCGTATCTATTGTTTTTTTTTTTTTTTTGCGAAATAATTTGCTTAATATGTGCTAAACCCAGAAATTGTATACATTTCCTCCAAAAATTATCAGCAGTTATAACATTCGTTATTGACTTAATTTTTTTATTATTTGTCTTTAAATATATAAATCAAATAAAGTGTAGAATTTTTTTACAAAATTGTGTTTTAGCTCTAATTTTGTCTTATGAAGGGATGCAGTAGCCAAATTGTTTGAAATTGGCGACCGACTTGACTTGACCCAGTACACCGAAGGATAAAGATTTGTAATTAATAATTTTTTTTTTAATCCGAAAGTCAATACTATACAAAGCCACATTTAAATAGGTACACACCAAAATTGTGATTATTTGGGACAAACAACAAGATAAAGAGCAAACAGGTGTTCAAGTGTTCATCTACTGCAGACAATTCAAATAGACGACAGTAGTATAAAATGGTGCCGAAGCCACCAAAAATCATCACTGCTAGGACATCTGATCTAGATTTCAGTTCAATTTTAGGAATTCTAGACAACAAAAAAAAAATTTCTCAAAATGAAGTCTGCTTTCACATTTATTGCTATCGGTAAGTAAATCTAACATTAGGTATACTTATTGGAATTAATTTTTTAATATTAACGCATTACAGCTTTGGTTGTCATTATGTGGGCACCGCAACAATCAAATGGCGAAACATGTGGCCAAGTTAACACGGTTGATGGTTTGTATTGCAGACTTTTCCCAAACGGTGACAAGATGGAACTCTTCAATTGCCAATATAATAAATGTAAGTGAATGCCATTGGGTGTCATTTATAACGCAGATGATAATAATTTTTAAATATTTCCCTATAGCATTTAAGGAAGTGAGCATTGCAAACTGTGGCGGTTTGATTGTTGGAGAAGTTGCAAAACCGTGTGCACCACAACAAGTATGTGGCCAAGTTAACACGGTTGATGGTTTGTATTGCAGACTTTTCCCAAACGGTGACAAGATGGAACTCTTCAATTGCCAATATAATAAATGTAAGTGAATGCCATTGTGTGTCATTTATAACGCAGATGCTAATTTTTAAATATTTCCCTATAGCATTTAAGCAAGTCGGCATTGCAAACTGTTCCGGTTTGATTGTTGGAGAAGCTGCAAAACCGTGCGTGCACTAGTAGCAGGTTAAGTGGAAAGTTTATAAAATAAAATTTGAGTAGCATATCACTGGTGTTTTTTTTTTTTATTCAATAAATCTCCAGAAGGAGTTTATGATTCAATTTTAGGATGGTGAGTTTAGTTTAGTAAGACTACATACCAGACGTCTTCGAAAAGAACGTAGCATAAAATGATATCACATCAGAATCTGTCTAAGATAACCGGAAAAGTCCATCATCGGCCAAATAAATATTCATTATGTACTGGACTGTGTCAGATCCTGGCAAAGACCCAGGAATACTGGGTAAGAATGATCGAACGACATCGTTTTCACTAAAGCTGTCTCTATCATATCTGTAACAATAGACAGAGTGTGCTAGTATCGAAGCGCTGTCGTTCGATCGTTTTAATATTTTACGTGATCTGGGCCAGAATTAATGTCTGGAAAGGTATTGATGGTAATGGTTTCCGTTTGTCATTTCTTGTCCATTTAGTGGCTGAAGGCTGCAGGTTAAGCAACTCGACTAAATCTTTGCGAACTTTATGGTCGGGTGTTTGGGGTAAGTACTTAGTTTATTAGTTCTGCAGCAGGACTGTAAAATATCGATTTTCTCATATGCAGCTATGAGACTTTTTAAAATCGTATTTTATGCTACACTTTTTTCTTACGATTTAATTTTTCTAACTATGGCCCTAAAATCTTCCCATTACCTACTGAAATAATCAGACATCCTAAAACTAGTTCAAACCGTTTGAATCGTTCTTTATAATGTCATGCCTCATTGTAACATATTATATAAAATGCCTAGAACAGGCAATATGTATAGGTACCTACATGCATCCATTTACCAATTTTCTAGGCCAAAGCTTCCATAAATGTCAAATTCAAATATAAAATTCAATAATTTTGTTGTATGGAAAGTACCCCGCCCGTTTTCCATTCCTACGTAGGTACTTACATTTTGCGAAGTGATTTTTTACAACTTTAGATCCCATAATAGTCAGTAGGTAAAAACCTAGTATTGCAATAGATGTATACAATACATATTATGTATATATATTTTTTTTTTGACAAATAATTTTATCCAATCTCTTTTCTGGTAAATAATCATTTTAAAAAGACGCCTACACTCAGAAAAAAATGAGCTAAAAGAATATCAGTGTCATTTCAAGCCTATTCGTTGACGGAAGTTTGGTAAACTCGGAAAATCGTATTCCAAGTACAAAAGTCTCATTTTGAGCTCGTTTTTTTCAAGACCAAAAAATCTTCTTTTTAGATACCTATTTAGTAAGCTGTAAAATCTTATTCAATCCTGTTATTTTCAAAATGTTCATTCTTATTTTAAGAATACAAAGGCTAAGTTTTGGACAAATACCCTCAACAAAAAAAAAAATACTACTACTACTAAAATGATATAAGTACCTACCATCTTATAGTTTATAGTACCTATATCAGCACATCATTCATTC